>OX101803.1:19672321-20922321 GCA_944452935.1 Rhogogaster chlorosoma | reverse complement strand
AAGCTCGCACCAACCACGGCAGACTGTATCAAACATTTCGGCTACATGCTGGGACTAATCACTCAAGACCATAGACTGAGAAAAAAAAGTACGCAGGACCTTCGATTTCTAAACCTCCTGTTACAAATTTCATATTATGATTGCCGCATAAATCTGAAGATGATAATAAATTACAGGCAATTATCCTTCTTCTAGGTACGCTTCACTGTTTCAGTTCTCTATTTCGTCTTACTTTTTTTTTCGTCACCCTAGATACGAGAGATGCGATTTATACTGGTTATAAATCTTCGTCGATTATATTCATTGATTAATTGCGGCGATAGTTAAAATCGAAGATCTAGATCGTGGCGATGTGTGTGCAGCTTGAATTTAATCTTTCATTAATATTAGGTAATTCCAAGGGATTTTAGAACAGAGCATCTCAAGAGAATAATTAAAAGGGCAGAGGGAAAGGAGAGGAAAAAAATTGGAGATGGATTGGAATTAATCGATTAACGATTAAAGGAAAGGACCTTCGCTTCGTTCAGACGAGATCGACAGTCCGAAATGATTGATACGTCCATTAAACGTACGAGGACATAGATTTTTGTGTTAATATTCGTTACTTAGTCTCCGAAAGTGGCGATGATCGTTATACGAAATGATTATGCAACTCGCGGGGATAGCAGTAGCGATTTACTTTCCTACTTTGGGACTAACAATGAGAGCGTACTCTTTCGTAATTTGAGGAACACGAAAACGAACTATAGCCTTTAGATTACTGTTATTTTACGGGTATAAGTAATCGGCGTGTCTACACGCCGGATTCAAACTGTCAATTATATCGAAACTCATTCAAGTACTCCGTCGAATTCCAAGCATGAAAATTATAGTGGGATATGCTGTCGACGAAATCAATCAATATACAATCGAGAGAAGAGGGGAAAAAGGACGAAAATCCTGCAGCCAAGTGACAGAAAATAAGTCGAAGCTTTCGCTAACATCGAATTTTAAAACTTGTCAGAATTCGTTGAGGGAAAAAATTCTGGGCTAGTGTTAGGCAAGTTTTGGTTTTCTATCCGGAAAGCTCGTTCAAGAATTTCGTAAATAATTTGATTTATCAAATTGATCAAATTTTGGGAGAGACTCGCTTAAATGCTAAAAACTGTAAAATTTTGGGGTGAGACCGAGGCTTGGTAATTCGAGATAAAAGGGTTTGATATCCCCCGAATATCCGGTTTGAAAATTTTCAATCTGCGTGAGGAATGATCATTTCAATAAATCCCAGCGGACTATCCCTCTCGACAAAACGCGATTCCAAGGATTTCGCGATTTCCTATCAAGGCCACGTGCGTCATTTGTGACATTAAACTGTGTTTCGCTGCGAAAGGGTATATACAACTATTCCAGTATAAAGATACAAAAACTTAACGCATACAGTCAAAGTCAAAGTTGAAATTGAAATTGAAATTCTTTATCTACCTATATCTGAAACGCAATTTACAGGTACATACAATACGAATTACATTTCTACGAGCAGATTGCTCGCTGTCAATTTCAGATAGACTCACTGCAATATTTATACCCACGGTATTGCCGAGTCTTTTGTTACTTAAGATCTCAGAATCAGTAACTCCGGACTTTATGACCGGACTTCACTGTCCGCTGTAGATATATCGCCGATCCTTTCACTGTCAGTACGACGACAGAGGCGTGGTACTACGCTATTAGGGCAATTGCAAAGAGTTCTTGGTTCTTCAACATCGGTAATCGCCACTCAAGGAAGAAGGTCAGCGGTCAAGGACGGTCCAATAATGTAATTAGTTAGAAAATTGAATCACCTGTTGTCTTTCTGTGCCGAAAATTTCTCCGTACCGAAAAGTATCGAATTTGTCACTTTATTTCCGACTGATTTTATCCCCCGATGATTCGATCAGATAAGCAGAAGGAAGAAATCGGATATTTTTTCTTGAGTCATTCAAAATTGAAACCTTCTAACTTATCGTCGATTTCTCCAACTCTTGCGCATACGGATATATCGAATTATTCCTCGGAGGGCCTTTGGTCGTTCGAAAATAGGCGACATGTTAATTTGGCAATTAACAACTCCGACTTTCGAGATCGTTTGTGAAGTAACAATAAACGCTTTCGTCCTGTTAATCGGGGGTCTAAGAATCCCACGTGAACAGCTGGGACGACTTGTACTAGGTGCATTGTGCTCGGGTGACATGCGATTCGATCGTGTTTCGCATGTGAATCGATCTAGGCGCGTTTTCACTTTTATCTTTTATTTTCGGGGATTCATTGAGTTATGAAAATCGATCAATTTCTTTTTTCTTTCTGTCAGGGAATGCGGGATTTTAATTATAATTTCTGCACGGAATAATCTGAGTGAATAATACCGGGCGTGAAATAAAATTATGTAACAAAAATGACCGGTGAGAATATAGAGTTAAAAAAAAATGAAAAAAATGAAAAATAAAAAATAAATCAAGTTAAGGATAATATAGTAAAAGTAGAAATAAAACTATGCGTGCGGAATATATTGCCGTAATAAATTTTTCTTTTGAGAGAAATCGCTCGGCTTATTAATAAATCATAATCATATGTTTATAATTCAATTAATATGCGTATCGCACTGGATCTCGGTCATTTAGAGATGAGAATTTCGTCATCGTAGAATTTAATCGTATAACACGTAGGTACGTGGGCAGGTTTTCGTATACAGATATTCGGACTTGTTAGAGGGACGCGTGATTTCGAAAATAAAAAAAAACAAAAATGAAACGAAACAAAAAGTGAACTGAATTCGAATAGAATATCGTAACTATCGATCAATCAATCGGAATAAACGTTGAGAAAAAAAAAAAAAAAATGAAATACGGAAGAAATTGATGGAAAAAATTGCTTCCATTTGAGTCGAAACAGTTTTTGAAAGTGAAAAATTCGATGGACAGAATAGTAGAGGTGATTATCCGGATGAAATATTGAAAAGCACTAAATTGCCCGAAAAATTTGAAACTATAAATCGATCAGTAATTAGGTACTACTTGGAGTATAAAAAAAGGGATATTGAGTAATGGGGAACGATCGGATGACACGGAGGCAAAATTTGTGGCGTCCAGGTCGACCCAGATCTTTCCGGACCTGGGGGCCCTTGTCGGGAGGGGCCCACGTCCCCCGCGACCTGCAGGGAGGGGCCCCGGCTTGTTGGACCTCACGTGAGCATATAAGAACACCGCACAGCCATCAACAGGATACAGTTCCACTACCCTCGCTCGAAACATTCTCTCAGGTGAGCGACTAAAACGTAACTTTTGCGCAAAAGGTCATTTTATATTCAGCGAAGAAAATTATGTATCCAATTGTAATTACGTATAGATAAAATGTCGATTTATACAAATTTTTGATTCTCTTTTTTTATTCTTCTTGTTTTTTTTTTGCTTTCTTCACTAAAATTCAATCCAACAATCAGTGCTGCAGTGATATACTACTATATCGTTTTAAAGTGCCAATAGAAATTCGATTTCGTCAGAAAATTTGGAAAAAGTGATACTCACGAGAAATACGTATGAAAAATGAATCAATTTTATGTAGAATTTATTTGAAATTTTTTTAAAGTCATGTATTAAATTTTTTAATGAAAATAATTTCTGTGAAAATACGGAAAATTATAACTGGACTCTGATCAAGCGCGAAACTGTTGAGTAAACTAGCCACTCCGTATAAACATCTAACGCCTAGTAATTACAGAGTTGAATTGCGTAAGATTAAATCTAGATCAAGTCTGCGATCAAAAGTGCATGAAATTGGAAAGTGATTTATTTTTATTAATAATAAAACGCTAATAACAGACAGTGCAGTATAGTCCACGTTCTAACATGTATATACCCCTTCGAAACTAGTTATACTTTCTAAAGAGAAAAAAACGAAAGAAAGAAAAAAAAAATCGGTATAAAGAACTGCTTCATCTGTTCGATAATCGTTAGCTATTAATTCATCGCAATTTCAAAAGCAGAGAACGAAAATCTACTTCGACATCCCTTATATACAGTATCGTATTTTTTTTCTTTTTTAGGATGAGGTCCTTCGCAGTGATCGCTGCACTTCTTCAAGTGGTTATTTCAAGCCACGTAGCAGTTCGACTTCCCTATCTAAATCCCGCTGGTGTAAATTACGTTAGTGGTCCATCGGTCCATGGCGCACCTCTAGTAAGTGCTCCAGGTCCGAATCTAGAGTATGGTCACGAAAACGCGTACGAATCCGAATCAGCTCTTCGCTACGCGCAGCATCCCCAAGCTTTCGAGTACGCTCATCATCACGAAGCTCTTCAGTACGCTCAACATCCCCAACCCCTTCAATACGCGGCACATGCACCAGCCCATGTCGAAGCTCACCATGTCGGCTACGCACACGCCCAAGTTCCAGCTGTCGCTGCTGTTCCAGTGGTCAAACACGTACCAGCGCTTGCTGAAGTCCCAGTAACCCATATCGAGGCTCAGCATGGATTCGTCGAGAAACAAGTCGACGTTACTAAGCCCGCGGTAGCGACGAGAAAATTCCAGGTAGAGAATTTTGGGAAGATAGAAGAAAGAAATTTTTTTATCTTCTGTAACTTTTCGTTTTTTTTCTTCAGGTAAGACGTCCTGCGATCCAAAAACACTTCTACGACATTGAAGAACGCACGATTGTCCGTCCGGCTGGATCCGCTCTAGTTGAGCTCGAGGAACCTCTCTCAAAGGTTCAGAAAGGTCCGACCGTGGTACAGCCTCTGGCTCACGCTGCTCCTTTGGCCGTGACTCCGGTGCCCGATGAACATCATCATCATCAACATCAGCATCAAGTCTTGGGTCACGAACAGCAGATCTTACACGTAACACCGACTCCAGCTTATCATCACGAGTCTCTTCACGTGACTCAGACTCCTGTCTACGGCCATGAGTCCGTCCACGTAACTCCAGCGCCAGTACTCGTCTCTTCACCGTCTCCAGCGCCGGTCATCGTCTCTTCAACTCCCGCGCCACATTTCAACGACGAAGATTCCGTGATCATAGAAAATGCCCAGTTTAGAAATGCAGTCGCGTCTCTTAGACACAAGGAACAACAGCTCGAAGACCTTCAACATCGGCAGGTTGTTCTTCAGGCGGAACTTCAAGCCGAGAGAAACGCACAGGTAAATGAAATCGGCCGAAAATAGATTTCCGAGTAGAATTTTGATCCTTTCTTTCAACCCGACGTTTCCCTTCTTCAAGGTCCATTCCAGTTACCCCAGGCAACACGGAGTGGTGACTCATTCGAACGGAGTTCCTCATCAGGAACAAATCGCTCGCTTAGCCGCGCATGAACATACCCCAGCTGTCGTAGCGAGTGTAAAGTCTGGTCCAGAGGAAAGCAAGGCCAATCAGCACAAGCTTATTCAGCTTTTGACCGCTCGTGGTGGAGTTGCTGAGGTGACAGGGAGTCTTTATCGTCAGGAAATGACGAAGTGAAATATTGCACGGTCTTGGTATGTTCATTTCTAAATTCTGTTCATTTTCAGGTCGGTTTTGGCCGCGAGGGACACGCGAGTTACGTCGGTGACGCTGGGCACGTCCGGGCACGCGTTCTCTCCGCGACTCCGACTCCCGATTACGCGGAACCGACTGGTGAACGCGTTTCCACTAGACGAGTAGTGGTCAGTCGTCCTATCGAGACTCTCCAAGAATTTGACGTCGTTGAACCAGCTACAAAAGTCGAAAGAGTTTCTTACCAGGAACCAACTTTGATCAAAACTGCCCGTACCCATCACGTCAAGGTACCGACTTCGGTTCCAGTCTATGGAAAAGCTCTTGCACCAGCGGTTGCCCACGCTGCTGTACCAGTTTATCAAAAAACGATTTCCCCCGCTTCTGAATACGGATATTATCATTGAGAGAGGAAATGGATTCATTTTTTCTTTTTTTTTTGTATTAAAACAGAATTTCTGAGGCCATTATAAATTGTACTTTTTCGATTATTTACTGGATTTGTATGTGGACTAGGAAAATACTCATTAGTTTTATTTAATTAGGCCTTAGAATGTATGTACATAGAGAATTGATCGATCGAACGATGTATCTGTACTATATCACCATTTCATGATGTAATAAATTAAAAGAATATTGACGACGAATTATTCTTTGTATGAGTTATTTCTTTCGTTTTACCATTCATCTTTCACCCCAGGGTTTGAAAATCGTCTTATTCATTAATCCGATCTATTATACAAGATTAATTCAGTCAGGTTATGAGAAAATTTCGCATTTTAATCCCATTCAGTATTATTAATTGTTTTTCGTAACTAATTTAGATCGTGTCGTGATTAAAATTGTACCACTTATTGCCCACGCCCAAAGAAGGTCGACTTTGATAAAATTTAGAGCAAGGTTCTTCGTTGTGTAATACCCGTCAGACGTAAGCCTCATTAAAAATACACCTTTCACTATAATTCTTGTAAAGCAAACATTGGCAGCTCCAGATAACGTCAAGTAAAAAAACAAAGAGAAAATAAAGAAAAAAAATTGCATAAAATAAAGAATAATAAGTAAACTAAACAGCAATATATTATTTAATCGATTTTATTACACAAATAAATCGCCGTAATGCCTCCGGCAAAATCTGTTACTCATTGTTACAGGTAAACGTGAATTGCCCATTAAGTCTATAATTAATTGGCGATAAATTATTCCAATTAAACTAAGTACTCGGGAATTTCTTTATGATTGCTTATACGGTTGTTTCAATCACCTACTCTGTATGCTTTAAAAATTTCTGTGATTTAAAAAAAAGGGAAAACGAATGGAGCGACGATGTACCAAGTTCTGTGTAAGTTCGCTAGAAATTTTTCCCGACGAATAAACGTGCGAAATAATAATGAGTATTCGAACCGAAAGTCTGGCCACATATTTCGGTGTACTATCCTTCATGCAGAATATACTCTGTATAGAGGAACCAGTTCCGCAAGCTTACGTGATTGCGGTTTAATCGCAGAGTGAATTACAAAGAGGATCCTTTTGTTTTTTTTCAATTTATTTATTTTACGTACAATGAGGAATGGCCACTTTCACCAGACCTGCGGAAAGCTTCTTTTGCAACTGACTATTATCACATTGTGGTTTTTTATCAAGGAAGATAGTCGAGGTAAAGGAAAACCGGACGAAATTACAACGAAGGATTCTTAGCGGTTAATTATACGACGGATATTAATTGTTTGAACCACACAGGCGATAAGAATAACATTATAATATCTACGAGTCTATCTCAAAGTCCGCTAATTCGCAAAGCCTCGGGATATTAGTATCAATATGTGTCGCTCTCTGACGCTGGATGCTGGAGGACTAAGGAGTCAGTATCGTGCCGATAAATTTACAGATTTCTCTGACCAACCTCTGCAGCCGAGTACTTTCAAACTTGCAGATACTAGTCGCATAGCGTTCTGCTTTATTAGCCACTAATAAGTCTTTTCACCCAGTTGAAGAGCTTTTTGCATTTCCATTTCTTGAATCTTCGCCACCAAGTGTCGTCCGGCATACTTCCACATTTCTGAAAAGACAAATGGATTCGAAAAACGGAAATAAGGACCGAAGAACTTCATTTTTTTATTCAACCACGTCGCTTTCGACTCACCTTCTCGATGTAATCGCCAACTGTCTCTTCGTTTGCCAGTCCAGTAATTTCTTTGAATCTTTTGAAGATTTGTTCGATTCTCGAAGATTCGTTTTTTATGCTTTTAGATTCTTCCTGAATACGTTTTCTGTCCAATTCGAGCATCCGCCTTTCGTTTAACGTGAAGTTTCTCAGAATTAAAATTCTCTCCACCAGACTCGTGAGTTGAGAAGAATTGAGAGATTTGATCAATTCCGGTGACAACTTGAATTCTTTTTCAATCTCATATTTAATCGAAGTCGGTGCCGAGCGCGAACGGTCTGAAGCCACGGCAGACGTGTTTGTGGAAATATTATTTTTCTCCCATCCATCGTCGATGAGATTATTTTCGAAATTGATTTTTATATTACAAGAGTTAAGGACGAACGCCAAGAAACTCTGGTAACTTTTATTGAAAGAATTACCTCCGAAGAACACTTCCTTTATTTTCGGAAAGCGTAGAACATCGTCGATTTGGAATTGCCCCAAAGTATTGTTCTCAAAATTGATGGTTTCCAATTCGGCAAAAGTACCAACTACGGTAAGATTCTCCAAACGATTATTAGACACGTCGACGTATGTCAATTCCGGCAGGTAACCAACTTCCGCGTTTAACTTAAACCGCGAAATAACGTTGTGCGACAAATCCAAGAACTTTAAATCGAACAAATCGGCGAATACATTCTCCGATATATCTTCTATCAAATTTCTGCTCAGATTCAAATGCGTCAAATTCAGTCCCCGAAAAACGCCGTCTTCGATTGTCCGGATCTCGCATCTACTCAGACTCAGTTTTTCTACAAATTTCAAATCCCCGAATATCCCAGTCTCCAGAATCGGTATCGAAGAATTTGTCACAGTCAAGGCCTCGTCGTTTCTGTAGTAAACGACCAATCTTTCGATCACACCTGTATCAGCGTTTTCACACGTGATTCCGTACGGCGATCTCGAGCATTTCGCTGCGGCATTAACGAATGCAAATATCGAGGCGAATACCAGAACCCAACGAACAATTAGATTGACCATTTCGCTAACACTGAATAATACCCCTCAACGCGCTGTCTCTTATGTAGAAAGAAGACCGCCGAGTTTCCTTATCTCGTTGGAATTTGCCTTGTTTTTATTTCCCATCGTGTGACGCGTTAACTGATATACGGCAAGCCACTGACCGCTGAAACGCCGGGTGTACGTATTTCCAAAGGATGACTAGAATTAACTATGAACAACGATCAGATTTCCCAAGCGCGATTGAATTGCTCCGGGAAATTACACCGCGTTTTCAAATGCGTTATTCGCTGCAATATGCGAAATCCAGAACGCGTCAGGGACCGTGGAATTCGCACGGTATTTGATCGCGTATTCTGACGGAGCGAGTCAGCGAGAGTACATTCATTACGTCCACCACACTTGCTTGGGGAATTCCGGAATTTCATTACACACCGTGCTTTTATTTCACGAGGAATTGAACGGTATAATTAGAAATACGGAATATTGATAATCGCGAAGCTCA
The DNA here is from genome assembly GCA_944452935.1 of Rhogogaster chlorosoma. Classification (NCBI taxonomy): domain Eukaryota; kingdom Metazoa; phylum Arthropoda; class Insecta; order Hymenoptera; family Tenthredinidae; genus Rhogogaster; species Rhogogaster chlorosoma. The sequence continues at coordinate 20,913,170 of OX101803.1, read as the reverse complement.
TTACCAAACGTATAAAGATTCGCACGAATAAGAAACAGGAAAGTCAAAATTTTCCCACATCAATCATATATCTACAGCTAGAACATTTTTCGTCAAATATTTTTCAACCCTCGCCTGCAGTTTGTACCTACATACCTTCGTGCACACTTTTGATAATCGTTTTCCGGAAATGAGCATAAATAATATTAACAAGGACGACGAGTTTTATGGACGAGGTTGTAACATTGGCCTGAATATCAGGACAACGCACCTTCGTCGACAGGTGCTAGAATACAACGATATCAGCACGTTCGTTTTTCTTGTCGACCTGGCCGCAGGCTTGTTTCAGACGATTGCAATTGCAGATGAAATATTACACGATTGAATTTTATTTCCAGGTTAGAAAATATGTATATTTTTTCAAAATATTCTTCTTCCTCTACTTGGTGTAGTCGTAGTTTCAATTAATCGCGATAATCGAGCGTGAACTCTGTCAGACTATTATTTGCGAACCAGATCGGACTGTACAGTTTCATTTCACGTTTGATTTTCTCATCGCAAAATCGAGCGATGCGTCGCGTTACAATTTCAACTCACGAAATTTCGAACGCTCCGGGTTTTTTTTTCTTTTTTTTTTTAACGTGACGCAAAAAATCGACCGATGAATGTTTCGCAGTTACGAATACGAATAATTACGCAACTTCGGAGTCACCCGGGACGCAATAGGCGTACTAATGATCGTTAGGGAACTTTTTTTTAGTTCGAAAGTTGCTTCGAATTTATTTTGAAAAATATTGCAATACACCGAGGCTTTTTGTTGGGAATAATATTGTCTGTGAAATACGGAGCGAAAGAAGCGAACAATTTTGATGAAAAAAAAAAAGAACCCGCGCATTCAATTTTCTTGTTTCATGTCTAATCAGGCCGACTTTTTTGGTCCAGGAAACTGGACGGGCGATTTATGTGGCTCAAGAAATAAGGACGGATGAATATTTCGGCTTGTTTAAGGAGGACGCGAAGGAGAGGAGGGAATGTTTCTCTTGGGCGTACGTATTTTCAAGAGCCCTTGACTCGGGATCACCAAAGGTTGGAGTTCCGAGACCCGGAGGGGTTTTACGAAGGTCTTTTGCCTACTGGATCTGGAAGCAAATTGCCTGACCCTGGCTGGTATATAAGACACTCGGTTGCACGCCACAACGTTCAGTTCAGAAGCACACCAAACCCTCGTCATCGATTTGATCGGTCAGTAATTATTATCCTACTGTGAATAAATGTATAAAAAGAAAAAAAAAGAATACAGTCAAAAATTTGACGAAACTCAGAAATAAATTTAATCAAAAAAAAAAAAAAGCTCATAAATTCAATCGCAAATAAAATAAATAAAATACCCTCCACGATGGAAGGAATAAGGAATCAAAACCAACTCGCTGTTCAACTATAACGAAAATATTAGTGCAATGTGAAGCTTTCCAAAAATTTGGGGAATTTTGTCAATGAAACTAGTTAATTTTTATACATGTAATAATTTCGACATCGTTGGCTGATTTGTTCATCGGTCAACGTCACTGCAAATATTTCTGTCGAAAATTCGACGGAAGAGTTAATTGACCCCGGAAATTGAAGCTTTTATTTCCGCAAGTGACAGAACGTATCACGGCTTTGATCAAATGGTATTTGGTGATAGAATCGCGATGTGCAAATCGCGTATTGCACATGCCTTGATATTTCCTGAATTTGCAATTATTTGACAGCATCCGTCGACTATTTTCTAAATATTATATAACCTCGATATGAACCGCGGAAACTAATCGAGATCGAATTTGGGTCAATGATTACAGCGATACTGAATATAAACAAAATGATTCTAGAGCTAGAGACGTTGATCTTGAGATCTGCCATTCAAAGTCCCGAGGTCAAGCTTTATTCCTTTCCTTTTATTCGCCTAAGGAATGTGAAGATTGTTCGCGATTGACTCAAGCAGGCGATGTCCTCTCCCCGTGTCCTCGATGTAATGAAACATTTTGAAATTTGAAAAATTGAGGATCGTGTTTCTTTTCACAGACAAACATCATGAGGCTCTTAATCTTCGCGATCACGTTTCTATTCGCAATTGTGGGAAGCAGTTTAGCCGCTCCTCAGTACCTAGTGAACCCGGAAACGCCGTATGCTCATCCCGCAGTATTGATAAACTCCCACATGGAATCACAGTTACCGGAAGAACTACGTAACCCGTTCTACAAGAACCCGAGAATCGCTGACGGTCTTGCCAAGGAATCGTGGTTTGGAAACAAGGAAATGCAGGTGAAATATTAAACTTCATTTTATACACTTTGAAAATAAATTACGTCTTTCATTGATCAATCGTTTCCCATTTTTTATTTTTATCAGGTCATTGATCGGGAGGCGGAAAAAATTCCCAGGGAAAAGATCTACAATGTACTTCACAACGCAGGTTTAATTTCCCGAAGAAGATGAACTAGTCGTTAATTTAACAAACCGTAAAATATCTGTGCGAATTATTTGCGTGTGATGTGTGAATGCGCTCTTATGAAATGGCGATTATTTATTTATTATTCTAATCCAAATTGTGAAATTGATCGATTGAGGATATTTAATATTTTGTTTGTACCTTGCTGTTATAAAGAATCAAAGAATTATACCTTTCGTTATTTCTTCGGCGCCTGACGTCTAGCCACCAAACACACGTTGCTGAATCGTTGTTAGTGTGAAAGTATCGAGAATATGCATCCTACCGAGCAAGAGAAACTTTGTTAAAGCCGAAATTAATTAGCGCCAGAAATTCAGCGACGTAAATTAGCTTCGCTATGCTGCAACGGCGCTCCGTATCTAATTGAGAAATTTCAGGTATATTAGATCTTCCCAAAGTGAAACGGATTAAATCAACTGCAAGGATACATCCTCTGCAGTTTGACTTCTGCATAGACTTTGGCTGAACGTATATATAGTGGATTCACAAGAGAGTGCAGATCTCTGTAACTAGAGCACTAGAAATTTGTATAGAAGCTCGTCGACGTATTTGCATCTTATTGTCAGTGCTTTGAGCCTGGGGAAGCTAAGTCAACAGTAAGTTAAGCTCGTCGAATGCATCCACCCTACTCTATGATCGTATATAGACACGTAATTAAGTTACTGGTTTGATATTCGCAAAAGGGAGACCAGCTATGCTGAGGACGAATGCATCCTCGTAGTATATATTATAGAAATCGTGAAAAAAATCATGAATCATGCGGTTTCATACCGTGGGAAGATTTGAACGTATAGAATCCGATCGTGTATCGGCATAAGTAATTAGAGCGAATACCTATATAGTTCGAACCAGATTTCATAACGTGGATGAATATTTTTCGACAACTCTTCCAAATTTTTTGGATTCATTCAATACCTCGAATTATCATTGACATGATATATTATTGGAATGGGTAGGTTTCTAGTCGTTAATGGTTGGGCAACTTGGATACACCGATGCATCGATTGATAATGTATTATGTGATTGTGAATAAACGTACAGAAACAAATGGGAGCGTGTTTCTTGTGCCAGCCTATGGCATTTGTGTGCAACAAGACAGACGACAAAAAATAAAGATCTACTCTTCTCGTGGGGATGTGATATAAAGGCCTAGCCAGAGAAACGCGTCTTGCAGATCATCGACTCATCTCGTTCGGGAATAAAGGACGCCGTTTGAATACTTGAGAGGATCTGCGGTGCATCCGTGTCAGAAACTCAGAAGAGCGAGGAAAAGGTCAAGAAAGGCCAACGAGAGGATAGAGTGTGAATAAAATCGCTTAGTTTGACGAGACGATTATTTGTCAGTTGGAAAATAGATTCTAATTATTATTTTTTTTTTTGTCTGCAGAAAAAATCGACGATGAATATATTACTCTCCGCCTTCCTCTGTCTATCCCTGGTTTCTGCGATCCGCGGGGATTCGGTGAGTAAAATTTTGAGATCGATAAATATTTTCAAAGCGATCAAAGATTCGTCGATTATATAGTCAGACTATTCGGAATGCATCCTGAGAGAGTGATGCAAGATCTGCAGTAATGTAGAACACATGAAGCCGCACATAAGAAGCGGTTCGAATCCACTTTCTAACTTCACGATTCTCTCGTTTAATTTACGCTCGCGGTTAGATAAATATCGATGCCGATAAGTGCGCGTTGTTTTATTGCGGAGTTTAAGTTTTTCATATCGTCGAACGAGTATGGAGCATTTTTAGTTCATTAACTTCAATAGGTTCAACGGCCTACCTCGTAATCAGAATCCGATTATCATTGCATTCGATTTTTATCGAGCACTTAATCTTCATATCTGAAGATATAACGCGCGTTATCAATAGACGCAGGATAATTACATGATTACGATTTTTACGGCTCGTTAATTCTCGTGAAAATTGATAGTGAAATATGTATTTATTTACAGACTTTGAAAAAACCTCGAAATATCTAAAACAGGAATTTTTTCACGTTCTTTTACTACTCAGCGAGAGTCTGAAGATTATCAGGGATCCCCTCGCGCGTGTATTCATACGGATAGATCATTATCTCGAGATATAGATCCAAGTTCGTTAGCCTCATTGACTAATGATTCAATAGCCATCGACTCGCTGATAGATTGATTCGACTGATGGATTAGAATCTTCGCGAATTCATTCAGCGTTTTTATCTTCGCTTAAATTTCTTCCGAATTTCAGCCGTCAGTTGAAGGCTATAATCAACGTAGTTACGGAGCGGAATCATCAGGCCGAAGAACCGGCGAGGACCCCAACCCCCGAGATGGAATTTCAAAGTTCTTGGGGTCTGGGAGAGAAGAGGGTGTGGACGAGGGTGAGGATCGGCCGAATCCAAGTCGTAGCATCGTGGATCCCGAAGTTACTGATCAACTAGAAGGAAATGGATGGCTAGACGTGATCCCCGGGACCCCGGGCAAGGATTATCCAAACTACGAAAAAATACCCGAAACATCTTTCACCTGCGATGATAAAACACCGGGAGGCTACTACGCGGATATTGAAGCGCGGTGTCAGGTGAGAGGGTCAGTATTTTTGAAAAAAATTCTGGGACTCGAAATTATCTCCTTCTTCCAGGTTTTTCATGTCTGCAACACCGGCGGTCAGAAAAGCTCGTTCGTCTGTCCAAGCGGGAGTATTTTCAACCAGAAATACTTCGTCTGCGATTGGTGGTACGACTTCGAATGCGATGACGCCACGGACCTCTACTCTCTGAACGAGAAGGTGAATCGAGGTGGGACAGGATCAGGGCCGAGCGGACCTGGCCGGGTCGAATATTCTTCAGAGAGCGCGCATTTCCCTGGAGAAGAGTTGCAGAATGAAGGTAACTTTGTCTCCGCTGATGGGTTCGACCTTTCACTAGCCGGGACCGGCGAAGGAGGTCCAGGCTACGCTCGCAATGGGAATAACAAGGGCTATCAGAGCAACGTGAACGACGAGGATTACAAAGAGAAAGAAGACGGCGAAAACGAAGGGCGGGGGGGAAAGCGGAAGAATTTTCATGCTAGAAAAACAGCCGGCGAATCGTCCAGAGCGGATTATCCTTCGAATCCTGGCGATAAGAATGGGGGAGAAAATCAAAATACAAGAGGCGAATCACCCGCGGATTTTTCTCAAGGATCTAACAGGGACCGTGAGTATTTCCGTAAACAAAATACTCGCGCTGAAAGTCCGAGGGTTGATAATCGAGGAAGTCCTAACGGTCAATCGAACAGCGATAATTTCCGCTACGGAAATGGGGGTGATAATGATCGAGCTGAACAAATGAATGGATTTGTTGAAAGTAGGAATAACCCGAGGAAATATCCCGAGGAAAATAATAATGATGATAATTATCCTCGAAGAGAAACGCAGACTTATGATAATAATTATAAGAATGATAATCGGAGTGGAAACAGGAACGGATTTGGCCGAAGATCTTCGACGGGTTCGGTAAGGAACGGGTATATCGCTTCTGCAAATTCGCAGCATGATTATAAAGAATCATCCTCCCCAGGCTCTTCGTCGGGGTTCGATAATTACAAAGGTTTTTCGAATTCTGATACGGCGAGAGAAGAAGGAGGGAAGATTAGAGACGAAGGAACTCCCAACGGTCAGCAAATTAATTCTGACGAAAGTCCTGCTCCTTATTCAGGCTCGAATAATAATGAATATCGAAATCCCTCGCCCAGTAGTACTACTAGACCCGGTAACATACGAGGGCGACAAAGGACAAGCGGCGGTCTGCCAGGGGGATTAGGAAATGGTTATCCGAGTCCAGGACGCGCGAGGGAATTGCCAGGATCAGATGCTATCGCCAGTAGCATTACTCCGGCCGAAGGGACGGTTTACGCCGAGGGAGATCAACGCTCGGTGAATTCCCACCACCAGAAGACATCTTCCGGCACTAGAACTCCCGGCGAACTGACCGATCTCCGCTCTCTTACCGATGGTCAAAAAATTGGTTTTCATCGCCAGGGTCAAGAGATTTCGAGGCCAGATTTCAGGGAGGACAATTTATCCCCAGGGTTCGATTCCCACGACAGTCAATCATCGAAGAACAGGAAATATCCGAGCCAGAGTTCGCTTCCAAGGAACGAAAAAACCTTCGACTCAAATCATCGTCACGAAAGGAACAGCCAAGCTGCAGATCAACGTCATCAAAGCTCAGGGAAAAATTACGGCAACGATTATCTCGTCGGTATTGTCCCGGGCAATGAAGATCGCGGGAATGGAAGTACTGATTCGAACAAGCCAAGGAGATATTTACCGATTTTATAAATTATGGTACCTATATATACATAGTTGAGATAATTAGTTAGTCTGTTTCTTTGCTAGCAATAAAAAATGTGAGTAAAATATAAGAATGCAAAAACTGCAAATTCGAAACGCATAACATTGAAGGCTGAATAAAATCGGAGATTTCCGATGCCTGAACTTCGAGGCAAATAAACGAGCAATATATTACACGCGTTTGAAGTCTGTTCATTTATTTCTATCCTGCTATTTAATTGCACGAATTTCATATCCATTTTTAACCTGAATGATTCGCAGAATTCATTTCGTTGATTGAGGAATAAATTTGCGTTGAAATTTTACTACTCACTCATATATGAAGCTCGATGAAGATGCATCCTGGCTTTCGAGGCTTTCGAACGACTGCGCTGCGGTCCATCGATTGGGACGATCCTCGGAAGAAGCATTTCACACCGAGGTACGAATATGGTCGAGTCCTGGGAAAGAAGAAGCCATTGGATTTGGAAACTTGGTCGGTTGATGAATATTTCCAAAAACGACGCACTACACCCACGTCAGAACCGGACTTAGACCCGGCGATATTTCACGCCCGATGCGCGTACACTCCGATAATTGATTTTCTCAAAATAGCTAATTGCATGCAAAAATTCTTGAAACGAAAGTGAATCAGGTTTATACCGACTGGATTTTAATCACTGTCTTTTGATATTGAAAACTTTTTAGGTATTGTTAATAAAAATGTAGAAAATCGATAGAAAAGAACAGAAAAATTTCACTTAATTTCTGCTTCGAGTGTTCCGCACGGAGACCTCTGTGCGACTGACCCTCTCCTTATTTACAATATTGTGTTTTCCTACGTACCAGGTACCGTATGTTATTGTTTTTCAGGAACTCGGATTAAGACTGACAACAAGATCCAAAGTACGCGCAGTATTCGAATCGATATCTCATCGTTTCTTGATTGAACCATAATTCGTTATTCATTAGCATTATTTTCCGAAGATGCAATAACGTCCTGGCCGTTAATAACGATCGTGTAATAATAACCCGTCCTTCAATCAGAATCGATTGATGTTGACGGCTACAAACTGCCTTGTATACAAACTCTTCTAGTATATTTCTAGCTGGTTGACTGACGTGAAAAATAAAAATCTATCGCCGTCTAATCTTCTCCCTTAAATTCTACTATCCATCAGCCATATCATCCGGCTATGTGCACGAGTGATTGTTCGCTTTATAAATACGAGCAAAAATAAATCGCATATTTGAATTAATTAACGAACAGTAAGATTCCGTTTCGTAATATATAATATCATGGATATTAGTCATTCGCTGCCACAGTCTTGAACAGCGTCTATGATCTCCTCAACTTCTAACTTTACTCAACTATCAATTAATCAACGTTTGAATAATTCATTGACCCGCTAATGACCGCTATTCACGATACCGCCTACGCGAAGATGAATGGCTCATTCTTCTTATTCTCGTCATTCAGTGTCACGAAGCTAGCGTATGGATTTGTAACTTGTCACAGGTTTTTACTCGGTCAGATTTTCAGCTCTGAAACATTTTGCGGGATTAAAGGATACGAAGAAGCGTGAGAAAAATCTCCTCTTCTCAGATTTAGACATTTTCATCGACGTCGGAGGGCTGATTTAATTATTTCAGTAACGCTTTTCGCCCGGACAAGTATTTCCAACGATGATAAAATAACGGCGTTATACTTAACCCAGACTTTCGTAATCACTCAAAGAAGTTTCGTGTTAACGTTGCGCCATGCCTTGGGGCTGACACGTCGTGTGTGCTACCATTATTCGCGATGATACAAGTCAATTCTTATTTATACATGTATCGTTATGTTTGCTGAACGATAGAAGATAGAAAACGGAATGGAAACCGCGATTATTCAACAGGCTCTCTAACTTTTGAAGAATCGACTTCCGTTCTTGAGAAATCCGCATGCGGCCTAAAAGCCTGAAATCATTCCATCGGGCGTTTATCTGACACATTTTCCTGATGGGTATTCTGTGTTCTCACCGAAATCAATAAAGCGAGTTTGTAATCGCAGAAAGTGGCGGTTGAAAGTGAAGAAATGAATTAATCACGGTATAGTGCAGCGAGGGTTCGCCAAACAGAGGAGAAAGATCAATCGAAAAATCCCTCGTACAAGCCGCCGCCTGAATCGAAGGAGAAAAAAAAAATCTCGCCGTTTGGCAAGGCGGAAATTTGTCTCTTTGAGGGAAAAATCGAACGAAGAGAAATGAAACCGAACGTATCGTCTCGAACCGACGAGCTACAGCTGACGGAAAAAAAGATGAAAAATGTGTAACGAGAAAGGAGGATATATTTTTGCCACTTATACTCATCGACAGAAATATAAATATACGTATGTGTAATGTGCATTGTGCCTTGAATAATTGCTATGAAAACCTTGAAATTGGGTCACGGATTTTGAACATCTCATCTCGATTCTCGCCGCGGTATGAGTATTAACGAAGATGAGGTACGTGGTCGTCTAGGACGTTACGCCATAGCTGATTGCCGAATACAGATCACTTTCGCTCACAACGATATATGGGGATGAACGAGATATATTAAAGAAGAAGAAAAAAAGAAGGTGGGATCGTGTGTATCGAGGAAGATACATCTCCGGTTCCTATATAAGCCAGAATATTTTTACGAACCGCATCAGACGCTGTCTTCTGCCTCAAATCGCCGTTGCATTAAATCAAATCGCCGAAATGACTTCGAAGTGGAGTTTCTTGATTTTCGGCCTCGTAGCTGTAGCCAAGGTTCGGGGCCCGTGTACCGCGCAGTTTTTCCCCGAAAGAAACTCATTTTTTAATCAATTTTAAAACAATTTACGAACAGGCGCAGCAAGGCTACCCCAGGGAAAATCCCGCCGATCAATTGGCCTACGATTTGGGAAGCCAGACGTACGGCGAGGAGGAGGCTAATTCTTCCGGTGACGAGATACCCGGCGAGGCGGGCAAGGATTATCCGACATTCCGCGATATTCCGGAAACCCGATTTGACTGTAATGAGCAACAATTTCCCGGCTACTATGCCGAGACTGAGGCGAGATGCCAGGTCTTCCATATCTGCCAGATCGGAGGACGCCGAGATTCCTTCCTGTGTCCAAACGGCACGATTTTTAACCAGGAAAAACTCGTCTGTGATTGGTGGTTTAATTTCGACTGTAACCAAGCCCAGAGCTTCTATTCCATCAACGAAGCTGTTGCGAGAGCCATGGAAGATGCTGACAGGTAAAAAAAGGAGAATAATATCAAAAATGCTTTTTTCCTTGTTTTAATCAAATTTTTCTTAACTTCTTCGCTGTTTTCTTCGATGTTAGGATCACAGCTGAGAAAAAGACCACCGAAGGATATCGTTACGCTCCAAACGGCCCTAACGATAAGAACCAGCAGCACAGACCGTCTTCACCGTTAAACGGCCCTCGGTCAGATTTTGACACCGTAGTTGTCGAGGCAGCGAGAACCGCGCCACGCGGTGATTTGTCTCAAAAATCTCAACCCCAACGCGAGGTTTACGACAGATCAGAAATAGCCAGACTTCAGCCGGCCGGAAGCTACGCTGAGGATAATCGCAAGAACTCTCAGATCACCCACGCGACTTTTGGGAAGCAAATCAGCGCCGGTATCCGGGATGCTGATGTGGGGCAGCAGGAACTTGGCCGGGAATATCTTCCGGCAGAAATACAAGCCAACAAATATTAAATCATTTGAGAAATTGATCGGGTTTACCGAAAGTGACCACCACCTGCACGGAAGTGTTCAGATTTTTGTAAATTGTCGTTTATAGATGGAATCCTGTATTTAATGTAGATCGTAAGGTAATAAAGAAATTTCAGCTATGAGAGAGTTTTCGCAAATGAATTATTGTACTGAAATTAGGGACAGAGATTTGATTTTTATTCAAGGGAGGGTATGGAAAATCTATAGCATCGGATTAACGTTGGGTAATAATTATTACAGTCCAAGGAAACGTTCACGTAGTGATCGGAGTCGGCGAAGTTGATTTATCGTTCGTATATCACGTGCCCAGGATGAGCTGCTTGCGAAACAATCTTTCGAAGATCCAATTGCAAGACCTATACAGCCTCTACAAATTTATGATACCGCTTATGGCTCTACGGCGAGACGTAATTTTTGTTATAAATCTTATCCAGAGAAGAGAACGCGTTGACAGATGTCAATTACGAATAATAAAAGCAATTAATCACTCGCTCGTTGTTGATTGCTTAAGTAATGCGTCTATTCGGAGCAAGGTCGGCTCTTCTCGGACTCGATTTTAACTCCAAATTGAAAAATGGAAGAATTTTAACTCCGGATAATCAGAGAAGAGGTTATTATCACCTTTTCGATAGTTGGGAATATTTTTATCGAGCCATCTCACCTGTGAATGAAATATTTTGTCTTACATTGGATGAAATCCCTCTTTCGTATTCGACTTTCTAGATCATCCTGGTTACGAAAGATGGAGGCAGACCAATTTGCTCGTATTTCATGGAAGAGTTCATCTGGTGTACGCGGTTGGGTTCTAGTCGGTATTTAAAGGATGTTCCTTGCTCAAGGATGCATCAGCTTTACCCGAGTAGTTGCACTTAGAGCAAGTGCACTTTCCGAGTACTTCAGCTATCTGACACCGTAAAAAGGATTAATTTTTTCGCCTTTTTATCCGGCTTATATACATAGCTGAAATTACTTATTTTTCGCAAGATGATAACCATGCGAGAGTTCATTATTTTCAGCGCAGTAACGATCGTTAATGTAAGTTTTTACTAAAAAAAATTCATCCATTTCTTTCTTTTACAAATTAAATCCCAATCTCTCGTATCAGTGTCAATACGATTACTACAGACCGGATGTCCGAGCGAATGAATTGGGCTACAATATTTTCGGACAGACTTTTCCCATCGATGAGAAAATCAGAGGCGATGAAATACCGGGAAAAGCTGGAGCGGATTATCCAGTATTTTCACAAGTTCCAGAAACCGGATTCAGATGTGATCAACAAAGATATCCTGGCTACTATGCCGATCCTGGAACCGGCTGTCAGGTTGTGGCTAACGTTTCCTTGCCCACAATTTTTGGGGGAGATTCTTAACCCTTATTTTTCTTTTTAGAAGATTACAGATACAACAGCTTAAGGAGATTCGGAGCGGCTGGAATAAACGGTCAACTTGATTCGCAGGCTTTTCCGAACTTTCGAAACAGCCAAAACGTTTTTCCCGGAGCCCCAGGATCCGGAAGAAACGGCGGAGGTTTAAAATACAATCGTGGAGGTTCTGGATTCGGTGGATTCGCGCAAAGAAACAGGGCCAGTCCCTCATTTTTCGGAGTTCCAGAAGCCTCGGGATCCACAGGATTCCCAGGAGCGACAGGGTATAGAAGAAATTTATTCAGAGGGGACGGTACGGTGGACAGAAGCTATTTACCCCCGGAAAAATGAGCCATCTACATCTCCGAGAGATCCAGACACGGAATATATACCTCGACAAAGATATACACGACTATAATTCATCCCGAATTCAATATTGACCAGCAAATAACAATTCTCTTCTTCTCAGGCGATAGAATAGCTCCTAGAATTTCTTGAAAATACTAATTAATGACTAGATAATAAATTAAGATCTTAGACTCCAATCGCAACCAAGTAATCTATTTCTATTCAAGTAGTTCATAAACCTTGAAGCTATTTTATACGTGCAATGCAGTTCGAATGCAGTTTGAGTTTCTATTGCCACGAGTGGTATTATCGCGTCAGCAAACAGCCTTGTCATTCGCCGTTGACCTTATATCTATGCAACTAGATATATGGGCTCAAACGTTCCGACTATAGAACTCTCGAATTAACTTTAAGGTTCATGTCACGATTAGAATCAGTACATCAAACTGAAGATTTTTTTGCGTCAAATTTCTGATACGGATTAAATAATTTCCAAAAACAGCGAACTAAATTCTATAGGCAGGATTTTTTTTTGTTTCACAGACTTCAAAGTTTCAGATAATTTCGGTGAATTTTCAAAGACTTGGTGGTTGTGAATTCTTGTGGGAGCGTAACATGTGCATAAATAGTCGACCCGTTGCATAATACTCGTCGTTATCGCATAGCGGAAAATTTGCGTTATTTAATATACAAGGTATCGCATGCTTTGTAAATAAATTTACGTAATACGTTTGGCACGAAGTTGGTCTAGAATTTCTATCACTTGCCATTGTGTTAATCGGTAATCACCGCAGATCGTTTGAGAATCTTTAGCGTCGATTATGTCATCTTGTAGCTGTCAAGCGAGCGCAATGGCAATTGTATGCAATTGCTGACTGCAACCTTGACTGATCTTCCTTGAACGGGCGATTTCCTCTCTGCTGCAATATGCTACGTCACACTATCAACAAGTGCCAATAAAATCGTCTAGGCTTGGCCAGGCTAATGAGAAAGGAGGGAAAATAGACAAAGACGTAGAGACACAGAGGGACTGATCACTCCCACATTTTCCTCTCATTCTATCATTGTCAGTTACACTGTAATCGTTGTTCAAGTTTATCCATACTCTTCGGCAAATTTCTCTCAACATTACGAGCCTCAAGTTGTCGCACAGTTTCTTGTTGGCCTAGGCCTAGTGCAGTTCAAAAATGGAACGTCGATCTATGTCAGGTACGTCGAGTGCGCCAAGCCTCGATTCGAATGGGCCAATTCTATTATTATAAAAGATTTTCGACCGAAACAAGTTTTTCAGAAATTTCAAGTCACACTCGAGGGGGACTTGAACAGGTGATTCATGCAGCTTTTTTCGAATCATTTCACGCCTATTCATACAGTGGAAATTATTTCATAGCTTAAGTTCACATCTAGTGATAATTATGTGGAAATCTAGGTCAGTGACGAAGACCATTTTTTCTTTTTACACTGTCGAAGATTTGTATTCATACATTTGTAAATCGAAAAATACGGATATACGGATAAAACGTGTCAGTTTGACGTCGACAGTCGCGTGCTCGAAGAAAGAATAAGTCTTATCACCAATGAGCGATAAAATAACCGGCGAAAATAGTGCAAAATAAAATGGCAACGGCTCTTCGGGAAATAACTATATCCGATAGGCGTATTTTTGATAAACTTTATCGAAGTAAGAAGTCGCAAGGCATTTGATTACGTGTAGCTAATCAGTCATGCAATGATACCGATATATATAAGAAGGTGTGCGAATTAACTGCACGTTTTAACCTTGGTACTCGTTGCACCGAGTCAACGAGTTTCTGTCCAGTCAGTGGAATGGGTATTTACACAAAGAGGTTCATTAGCAATCAGTGAGACTAATCGTCCGTGTTAACTATTGGATTTTATTCGTAGATTTGTTAAGACAACTCGAGCCTTTGCTGAGAAAATTCGAGGACGATAATGCCCTCGAGATCGCTCATGTCGAAGAGGAAGCGGGATGCAAGGCTGGCGATAACTACATGTCGATTGTAATGCAAACCACCGTGAAAGGACGGCGTGGAAATGGAGCAAGTAAGTAATGGAAGCGATTCATTACCCGGATAAAATCGATTCTTGAATTTCCTCCAAATAGGGCAATGACTCTTAATCCAATCTCGTACGTCGATCGATCGATTTATTCTGTGTTGTATTAAACGTCGTCGATATTATCCCCTGTCGAAGATGGTCTTGGATAAAGAACTGATCCTGGTCTAAGAATTTTTCCCGTAATAGAAGTTGAAACTCATTTTCAATTCCATTGATTTACGCACTTTTTTCTTCCCCCGTAAAGGTTACAGTGAATCGTTTATGATCAAGTACCTGCCTCTTCATCGTGAGATAACCACGATCTACAGCACTCATGATTTGTACAGAAACGAGAGCTACGTGTACGACAAAGTTCTGCCACTTTTAGGAAACTTTGGTCCTATCTGCGTCCATGCAGATGAGAATAAGATCGTCATGCAGGACCTTAGAGCCCTGGGTTACAGGGTTCGCGAACGTCGAGATCTCCTGGACTTTGGTCATTCCGTCGCAGCGGTTAAGGTAAAACGAAATATCGAAGAGAATGGGAATAGTTGAGATTTATTACCGTTTTTCGAACAGACCTTGGCGCGATTTCACGCCTCCAGTCTCGCCCTGAAGCTCAAGGATCCTTCAGGGTTTTCGGAACTGGCGAAACCCCTGAAAGAAGTCGTCTTCTCGCGGCAAACTGACCGTCTTACCTTAGGCGCGTCGATAGAAGACAGTGTGACGAATGCTATAAAGCATTTAGAGTGGATTAGGCCACAGAGCAAAGAACTTG
This sequence comes from Rhogogaster chlorosoma, assembly GCA_944452935.1. Classification (NCBI taxonomy): domain Eukaryota; kingdom Metazoa; phylum Arthropoda; class Insecta; order Hymenoptera; family Tenthredinidae; genus Rhogogaster; species Rhogogaster chlorosoma. Next base: position 20,898,122 of record OX101803.1, on the reverse strand, counting down.
AGGCGGGTATCCAGTTCCTGAAGAGTTACGAGGGAAGGGTTTACAGTGTAATGCAAGATTTGGTCGACCCAGGAAGAGGAAAGTACGGTGTTATAACGCACGGGGATTGCTGGAAGAATAATATAATGTTCAAGTATGACGAAGAGGGAAAAGTCCTGGATGTAAAGCTCCTGGATTTCCAAATGCCAAGGCATGTATCGCCGGCTATAGATTTTCATTATTTTCTTTACTCGAGCCCGAAGTCTTCGGTGATCGAAGAAAACTACGAGGACCTTGTGGAAGCCTATTATTCAACCTTCGCCGATACTTTAAAGAAGAAACCTGAGCTCCCCGAGGAATCGAAGAGGCAATTCACCATGGAATGGTTCAGAAATGAACTGAAAAACTATTCAAACTATAGCATATTCACTGGCTGTTGGATAGCGCCTGCCATACTTGCCGAGGAGGACGATATACTCGATCTCGACAATCTTACCATGGAGGTAATCAAGGAGATGAAGGAAAAAGAGGTGAAAATCTCGCCGAAATTAGCTGACAGGTTAAAATCCATCGTTTTAGATTATGTGCGTAGATATACGTAGACGAAATCATTTTTTCTATCTTACTATTAGTTCAATTTCTTGTACATACTTACGCTAGGCGTTTCAAATTCACTCAGAATCACTCTGTATAGTTTTCTGTCGATTAAAATAGTTTTATAAGAACTCAGATGAAGTCGAGGTGATTGTACATATATTCGTTTGAATCTTATGAACAATTTAGTGAAAAATTGTAAATATACCTGATCTGTTAACGAACCTGGTGTCGTATCTCGCATTTTTATTCTGGAAACAAGTCTGCTGCTATCGAATTTCGTTTCGAATCAGATAAACGGCTCATATTCAATTGGAATCTAATTTCAAGCAGAGAGAATCAATCGCGATACTCATTTCCTTCACTTGGGTAAATTCTACACTCGAAGGCACGACAAGTTGCGCTTTGCAGGCGTCAGGAGCGACAGACCTTCAGTTGATTCGAAATATCGAACAATCCTTTCCTTTGTATACCTACGTCGATAGATGTTCACAGCTAGCTTTGAAATGGCAAAGGCGATCAGCTCGGCTCCAAAGAAACTTCCAGCAGAATAAAATAAATAAAATAGAGGACGTCCGAAATCGTGTTTGACCATTAGCTAATTAAATAGCGGAGATTGAAGTTTGTCGAAAAAGCTGGTCAGAAGCTGATGGATTTTAATCAACTGACAAATCTATGAATGAAAATAACTGATAGTGTTATATTTTTATATAGATAGACTAAATTTAGGCAATTTACGATTATTATGAAATTTTGAAGTACAAAAATTTTGAAATTTTCAACACGAAAATCTGTCCTCTTTATTCATCTATTGAATCACCCAATTCCCTCGGATCCAATACGTTATTTAACTCTGTTCAAGTGAACTACTGCGGGTAGGTATACCCGTTCGATTTTCAAATCTCAAGGATTGGATCTCACCCACGTACCTATCTAGGATCCTGATAAATTTCACCTGCCACCGGCTATAATAGAGTCCAGAAGGTACACGTGCCAAGTTGATTCTATTGGATTGAAAATTGATTTTCTAAATAGAAAAATAAACTTCGATTTATGAAAAATGATTGAAAAATATATAAAATCTTCAAGAGTTTTTCAAATGCTTGTAAAACGTTACCCAGAAAATTTTCTTACACCTTATTCAACGATTTCGTTCCATTTTCAGTCTAAAATTTTGCCATTTTTCAATCAATTATAATTCTCTCTCTACGATCATAGAATGTTCTAAAGCTCTAAAGTTCTAAAGCTCGATTACCGAGCGTGATAAAATCCTCATTTCTGTATTTTTTATGCGAATGATGTTATACAGTTTTTCCATTTCTTTTTCGTCTTATTACCTGCAGGCTTGGTTCTGTACCAATCTTCCAATTAGCCATATAAATTATCATGTATTTCTCAAATGACGCGAGTTTGATCTGCAGTTGTAAGAAATTTTCTCACGTATCACCTGGGCACGCGTTAGAATAGTCACGTCCGAATAGCTTTCCTAATCGCCTTACGCGATCAGTACACGTATATAATATTTCGTAAATGGAATTTTTTTTGTCGGGGGTCAATATAATGGATCCTAATAATATCTGGGCACCCATCAAACCCGTGAATCAGTTGAAACGAATCTGAAAATAATTCTACACTGCCTGGAGAAAATATAAAAAAGAAAATACGAACAATATATATTCATAAAAATAAATTCATGTAAAAATTTGCATTAGACAAAATTATGCACTTTCAATATATTTGAATTATCACAAATTATCTCCACCGCGTGCTTTCGCTATGAATTTCATAATAACATATCGCATCGTAATACATCTTCTGCGATTATTATTAGCCTAATAACTCCGGGGATGATTGATGCGCGAAGATCGAATAAAAGTGGATGATAGATTGGACGGAAATTTTTATGTATACCTATATGGCTATATACACGTTCCAGGTGGATAAAACTACCTGAGGCTATCTGATACCTGTTGAATAATTTTCAGGATTATATTTCGACCGATATCTTAGCATGAAATTCTATAAAGTGAATAACTTTTCAAATCTATTCACGATTTCTACGTCTCTATTAGACTGATATTGGCGGATAGTGCTCAAAGACAGAGTTTAAGTCTGATTACAAGTCGCGTATCTTCAAAGAAACCCATAGGAGAAAATCTGTGCATATTAAATTAAGCATTAGGATATGTTTTATGTATCTGTACCTCGGCACTTATCTCCGCGGCGTATATCTGCAATAATAGATCGTCGCGATTATTACTTTCAGGGGATCGTCGAGGTTCGAAACTGGAAGAAACACACTTTGAACACGTCAACGCAGCACAACTATCAGCGAAGGACTGAAAAGATCCCGAATTCGAAAAGGACTATATCAGTTTTGGAAAATGTGGTAGAGGTCAATGGGTGGTATATATTAGTTTAGGAAGAGCGCCAATAGGGGTGCAAAGGCGGCGAAGCTTAGGGTAGCAGTTACCTTACGGCAGTAAATTTTTCAGGAGTGCAATCGTACGGAATTTTTCAGGTAAACGATCGTAAAGCTCGATCTCGATTCGGATTAGGATTCCGAAGATTAAGGACAAAGGCAATCACTTATGACCGGATTAGCGTTGTTCGGCAGGCTTTTATTGTCCTAGTTTAGGTAATAGAATACTTGCGTGAATTCAGGGGCGAAAATCTCAAACACTAACATCGATATGATTCGGTACATTACACTTGGACGAAAGGAATTACCACATAAGAAAGGGGTTGGCAAGGTTATACGTTCTCGGATTTTCTGACCCGAATTTTGCGAATATTGCGAAAAATGGAACGGGGAAATATACCGAAAGGATTACATCATCGGAATATGCAAAGAAAAAAAATACTGTTTGAAATTTCAAACCTCGCCACAGTTCCCTTGAATTTTTATACATCTTGGATCACATTACGTCTCCTTGGGAGATAAACTTTCGTTATAAGCTTCGATCTCAATGGAATAAAAAATTAACTCTAAATCCTAAGTCTCAAGTTCCGCATATTTAATATTGATCAGGGTTAAATATCTTCAGAAACTCAATTCACTATTCATATCAGTGGCCCAGTGGGTTTCGTCGGTAATAATTCATAAGTGGATGAAAAATGCATAGGAATAAGAGCGTGATGAAATTTTGATGAAATCTTAAGGAGAGACGCGGCTGAGACTTTGAAATATGTCATTTCTCATTTTTTCAAATCACTGAAAAGGGTAGCCTAATCAATAAACGCTTCCTATACGATCTTCAGATCATCTCAGCGCCTGTATGTGATTTGATAAAAATTTCCATAAACTTTCGTATTCCAATAAACTTTTTGAAAACTGAAAACTCTTTTGTTTTTGTGTTTCTCTCCTCAATCTTTCTCAAATCCCATCTGAGGCGAAAATCGAACTTTTTATATCTCTCCTGCGGGTATTTGCCACTCGGATGGTCATCGTAAACAGCGTTCTTCACGGAACGATACCTACTCTTCCCAGCATCGTCACGCCGTCAATTTCCAACCCCAAACATATCATCGTCTCCGACGATCAACGGACGCCCGTTTCTCCTCACGAGATCAATTTTTCCGTCTAGCAATCGCCCCGGTTTTATCAAAACGATTTCCTTTTCTTCTTTTTCAGATGAAAAGCCGAAAAACTTTGTCTTCGTATGATTTGGCCCGGAATTCTTACTTCGGAAATAAGAAAGTTGGAGGTATCCAGCTTTAGGTGTACAAAGCGGGCGATAAATCGATATTTATCGATCACGATGCGACTGTAATAACTGGTAATCGAAGGAAATGGAAAAAAAAATTTTAATGGAGATAAAAAAACGAAAAATAGACTGGCGACCTAAACCCTCCGGTCTGTGGAGAAAGTAAATCAAGAGCTATGTAAGAGCGGAAGCAACTGATATAACGCCGATCGAAGAGCGCAAGAGGCCTCGCCAAACTTAAATTGACGCTTTCGATTCTGTTCGTGACTTCGCCCTCCGCTTCTCCGAGTGCATCTTAATCTTAAACTGAATCGATTAATTTTCTACTCCGGAATAAAATCGGCTTACCGAGAAATTTCTCTGATCGTCCCGAGGCGATTTATGAAAGGAATATGATCCGGGGTTGATATGGAAGAGAAAGAATAGGAGAACGAGAGACGACGACGACGAAATAAAAATGGCAGATCGTCACGTGTATTGTAATTACACTAATACGTATAATTAAAAAAATTATATCATGTCACAACTGTTATTCTCGATTCTAGACAATAGCCAGGCTTCTTTCTGCACACACATGCACACGGCGTGCTCGGAGTTATTATAATTATATCCACAGACGGCGCCTCCATAGTGCAAATAATAATGCACTTATTAGGAATTGCGTAATGAATAAGAATAATAATAATAATAATGAGAAGAAGAAGGAGACGAAGAAGAATAATAATAAGAAGAAGAAGATGTTGTATCGCGGCAGGCATTAGCGTTATTTCGCGAATTCCGTTACGGTAGAGAAAGTTGGCACCATATTGCTACCTCATTATTCCAGAGTTTGCGAATAAGCGGTACTACAACGTAGGTTCTGTACCCACTTACATATACCGTCCTATCTATCCTACCTATAATATCTACATCTTTCTTACGGAATGAATTAATCTACGGAATTTCGATTTCATCGATTTCATCTTCGGCTTCGGCTCGATGGCTACGATTTATTACCAAACTTACAGAGCATGTGGATAATTGATCTCGTTTAGCTGGTTTACATGATGTGATAAGTTTCGGTGAAGATAATGAAATGGTATTGAGATTTGACCGCCATTCAACACATTTCGCTCGGACTCAGAAGTTGGACTTAATTTTTCATTCTATTTGCTCAAAGAAGTAAGAAATGCGGGGTTTGAATTTAAACAAGATGTAATCTTCGATGCGGTGTGAAAAATTCAATAAAAGTTTAAAACATCTGGCGCATCCGTGTCACGGAACAATTGATCGAATCGCGACACGTGCGGAATTTCATATTCAATTACCACACTAGACGTCGTCGAAGACTGAATTTTCACGTCTGGTACCGGTATGCTTGTCCGATTCGTCCTTGTCCCGCATTATAAATCCAATAAATCAAACAAAAAAGAAGAAAAAACCAAAATTTACTGAATCTCACGATAGAATAACGTTTCCAAAAAATCTTCATATATCATAGAATATTTATTCCGTCGATTTTACATGCGGATTATGGGCTCGGAAAATTGCCACGTCTGTATAAAAAATCGGGAATTCATTCCCCGGATTTCTGAGCCTGAAAAAATCGGGTTTTTGGTTTCGTTTAGATTCGCACTTGTCAGAATCCTCTCTGGCTTTGATTATGTGATCTATAACCGCGCTTGTCGGAGGTTTATAGTGTAACAAGCATTCTACACGAGCTGTTTGGAATTGTTAGTTTAGTTCTGTTGGGTAATATAATAATTCAGCATAGTTGAAGTCTCGCTGAGTCGCAGCTGCCTACTAAATCCTATTATACAGTTGTACCTGGAGCTATATACCCAACGCGATGCAGATGTTTCCAAATGACGTACTACCTTCGGCTGGGATACCACCTCTCATATTTATACGAACCGGACGTCGAAGTTGCCGGCTTCGTAATTATTAACTTTGCCAAGTACCGAGTCCGGATCTTCCGCACGTTAAGCTGGCGGAAAGCAATTAAGCGGAGCTTAATTTGCCCCGCATTTCTGCATAACTGTAGGACCTTGAAGACAGCCCCGGTTACAGATAGTAGACGATGATTTTCGGATTAGGAAAGATTCCTGGGGACTTCATCCGAGCTTTCCTTCCCTTCGGCCTCGAGCTCCTTAGTTAAAATTCTGCAACAATTATTTTCCGATTAGAAATTAGCATGCGAATCCTTACTTATCCCCACGATTCTCGGGCCGACCTACTTTATGGACAAGACGCGTTCCCCAGATCGAGAAATGCGAACCGCGACCTCGCAAGGCCGTCTTTATACCGGAGCTGACGGCAACCTTAAAGGGAATTTTAAAGCGGATGAACCGCCAGAGAATTCCGGGCTTCTTACAGTGACGGAAAAACGTCAGAAGGCTCGAGTCCTTTTTATCATAAATCCGAATTTGCGTCAAATCACCCCGCAGGTAGTCTCGGAATTTGCGAATCAGAAAAAGGCAGCGTAGTTCCCATTTTTTCGATTCATTTCGCTATGTGCGAGCAGGTGGACTTTAGAGTAGAAAAAAATGGGATTTTTGGGCCGATTCTTCAGTCTCATGATCGTAAAATTATAATGAGACCAACTGCTGCCAGCTATTTTAGCCAGTTTCGCAAATAGGGTCTTGCGGCGAGAGGAATACACGTCTGTACGCCTTGGGCAAGAGTAATTGAAAGTACATACGAGCTGAGGCGTTATTATTGAAGGATGTGTGTTCTTTGAGTGTTATTCTTAGATTTCTGAGTGACAATTGTCAGCCTTGGCATCTGCCGAACAATCTGAACTCGGATATCCATATTTCGATTTTGACTTAATTCAGCTCCTTATTCATGGATTATTCGAACCGCGAAGATCCTGTCTGATAGAGAGGTTTGACTGACGCCTGCCGATACACGATATTCAATATTTCAGCATCGGGAGACCTCGCGGATATCGACGAATATGTCATCCACGAGAAGGCGATCTTTACATTATAATAAAAATTCTACTCATCGTCGGTCGATTATCTTTATATGGATAATTATCCGACCATGCGTGACCTGGCGAAAAATAGCCCCTGGAATCATTTTATTGCCGAGAAATAATTCCAACTCAATTAACGAAATTTTATAGTTTTGCTCAATATGTATACCCACTAATGAGCCCTACAATTTAATACGAAATATATGCCATTAGAGAAATCGATAGAGGCTTAAATTGTTGCCTTGATCTTTGTTTCCTCTTCCTTGTAATTAGACGCGAAAATAAAAGAACACGCGCAAAAAAGTAGCCACGCAATTACTGGGCGGATTTACTCTAAAATTAGTCGTTACTTCATTAGTCAAATATCTGGGTATCTTGAGTACCTAATTATTACAGATTCGAGAAGATTCTTACTCAGCTAATAATTCACCGAAAAATGAATGAAACAAATTGATAATTCTCAGTCTCAGACAATTTCTCATCGCCTATTTTCTCTCCAGTATTAATAATCAGACATTAAATTATTCGGATTATAAACGCAGCTAACTAGAGCCGCAAGCCAGAACAGTTGAAAAAATTCATTGGGCAAGATTGAGCAATTTTAAAATCAACAAACTGTTCGTTTTCGATGAGAGAATCTTTGGTTTATATTTTCTTTTTTTTTTATGTGAGAGAAGTATGAATGAATTTGAAGCCAAATCAATTATCGTCGGAGGTATGTACGGGTATATGTATATATATGACGTATGTAAGTTTCCTCGGAGAGAATATTAAGCAGTTTTTTGTTAAAAAAATAACAAAAACAACAACAATAATGATGATAATATTGGTAGCTGTAATAACAACCATACGTTACGTACGTGATGGTGAACCTCGTGCGATACATAACCATATGTACACGCAATAAAACGTGTGGGTGAACCGGTCAGGGTGATGGAGGCGTGCAGAGCTGTCATTAGTTGATCTCTAGTCTGAAACGGTGTAAAAGCTAATACCTTATGCCAGTGGCAAAGTGGAGATCAGTAATGCTGCCGGCCAACAGCCAAAGGCATGATGGGCTGCAACAGGTGAAGAAAGAGACTGGTGTAATCGATTCGTATATAGTTAATTGCGAAAGTCGTTTAGCCGTAGATATAGATATACAGACACGTGTCAAGACGAAGAATGATCTTACGCTGGATTTATTCCGAATTATAATTCTGATTCGAAAATTTCAATCAACGTATGGGAAATGCACTTTGGAGAAAAAAGGTATTCTATCAGAACTCACAAACGTATCTTTCTTCCATTTATTTTCTCCTCTCTTTTTCTTCGTCTTCGGGTCACAAGGCAGACACTTTAATTAGTGTTAATGAAAAATGCATCCGTTCCCTATTACTCAATCATCCTGTAATTACGCGTTATAACAGCTCACGGTGTAGGGTTACAATATAATTTATTTAGCCACCGGCAGAGGCCTGACGGCGCCATCCTGTTTTTGAAAAAGTGTTAATCTTCGTTCTCATCATCTACCTATACGTATATTTACTTGCAGGTGGTAAGGTCTGCGGAAAATGATATAAAGGTGATTCTCCTCGTGCTTAATTAACTAGTTTGACAACCCGATCGTTGCAGGACGTATGAAATTAATTTCGGGACGATATATTGAATTGGGTTCAAAGGAGTAGCAGGAAAATTAGGGAGGCGGAATGGTCGAGATTTTCTACAAACTATGACCAACGTTCGATGGTCAAATACTGGGCGAAATGGTTCCTTCGTAAATGAATAAAACATCTTTTCTAAATTGTCAATTATTTCAGGACCCAAGGTCTTCTATACTTTCGACAAAACTCTAAGCCAACTTAGAACAATTCGAAACTTTACCAAGATCCACTTGACCACGAAGTACTCCCAAAGTTGCTGCAACTCTGGTAATATTTATAGCCCAAAGTTAACCCATAGAATACATCTACCTGCAGCCAAGTTGGAGTCGTTGAGTTTGCGGAAAATACCGCTAAGGGTTTTCTCCGACTCGCCAAATCGTTTTCTAGAAATTTTTTTTCCTTTTTCTTTTTTTCGCACTTAAAAATTGACATTTGTCTTTCCCATAAACCGATCCTTCCATTCGGCCATTCACACGCACATCAGGAAGTTTGATTTCATTATTTTAATTAATGAGATAATGACAGGAGTTCAAACCGGTGATCAATGCCGGTCATAGGCAAGACACGCTTTCTTTCTCTCCTTTAAAGCATCGCGCGAGTTGGTGGTCTTCGGTAAGTTCAAAAGTCAAATGTCAAAGGTTTCACGGTACTTCATAGTCGTACGTAAATGATGTGTACAGATCTCGGTCTGCGCATCAATCAGAGAATGAATTCATACTTGAAACTAACCGACCGGTGATTAATGCTCGGCTTAATTCTCGGTCTCATGTGTTGATCGGATAATGACGAGTTGATTATCCCGGGGAATTGGCCAATCTTTAAATGTTTTGACTGATCTTGATTGATCCAGACATCGGATGGAACTTTCTATTGATATTTCGAAGCGGATTATCGGCTCATTTTCTTCCATACCTCAAAACGTGTATCTGGGTATACGAAAGAAATCACGGAACGTTAATTTCTCAGCGTGATTCTGTGAATCGCTGTGATCTTTCCTATAATTGAAAACCTGCCAAGCGGTGAACAGAATTCTTCTCATTTATCCTGCTCCTCGTCCTGGACTAAACAGTTTACTGACCTTTTCCACAGGAGGTGGGAAAGCCGAGTGGAACAGAATACAGCCGGCATTATCTGACCTATCTAACTTTTATTTCGTTCTTTATCTTTTTCTACCGAAGATATAGAGGCGAAATATTTTTTCTTTGCTAATTCTTGTCGAGGATAGATACTTGAGATTTTCTATCTTTATTTTTACGAAACACGGAAGATTTCAAGCGGATACAGAGCATATCTGTTCGAGTATTATCTCGTGTAACTAGGTCTCGCACGTGCGATTATAGCTGCAGTGATTCAAGATCGCGAGTAAACCGATACACGATGTCTTATACAACGTGGATTCCGATACCTTCCTCTGACCAGGCGATTCGCAGGGTTTCACATCGCGTAATATACGCTACATGAATCACTAAGTGAGGCTTCTGCAATTTCAAGGCTGAGACTAAACGCTCACATCTGATTCCGCGAGATCATCGCCAAACATGGATATTGTGATCCAGTTTTGATCTTTGCATACATGGTATCTCGGAAAAAACTGCAATTCCCAGAAAGTAAAATGCCCTCGAAAAATTGATCCAGCTTGAAAAATGTCCCATAGAATGTCCAAGGTGTATAAATTGCTCGCTAAAGTTCTCAAGCGAATGATATAATGCATTTGTACGCATAATTTCGTTTCGACTTGTTCTTTATTGCCACATGTCTCATGTCATTACGTCTATTATTACGAGCGTGAGATAGTCTTGAGGCAGAGAAGACCGAGAGTGAGTAGGTGAACTGAATATAACTTTTTGATACGAGTTAGCAATGAATTTCACTCACTCGGTCTCTAGCCAATGGATGAAAATTTCCCATGAGAAAATTGCCGGACGTTTCCACGTTTGTAAAATATAATTGGCGCATTGGGTATATACGTAGTATATGAAAAATGATCCTTAGCTATTCGATACATATAATTGTTTGATTCGTGTCTCAATTTATATTCGCAATAGTTGATTACAGTCCGTCGAAGACAGCGCGTCGATTCTCGTTGTTTAGCGAGTATTGATCTGATTTATTGCGATGGCCATGACTCGGGTGAAATTATTATTACGACATAATTATGAGAACCGTTTATCAAACTAACACACAGATAATAAAGATCGGTACTAAGTAGGCACTTGCTGCCCTATGCAAGACGAGAGAAAGACAAGCTTCTAAACGGCATGGGGAAATAAATGAATCCGAGGGGCGAGGGTTCCCAGAGATTATAAGACGGGCGAATAAGTCTCCTTGAATTGTCTCCGAACTTTTGAATAATCTACGAGCTTCTTGTGCATCGATATAGGCAATTAAATTTGCCACGTCAAAAAAATTGCCAATCTTTATCTCGGATTCGAGAAACCACGTAAGCCCTTAAATCCTGTTCGGCTGTTAGAATTTTGACATATTAATGTGTCTTATCCGAGGTATCGAGGATTTTGTCAATTTGTGAAACACGTGTGAGTTGAAATTGCGGAATAGTCCTTTCTCCGGAATTTCTTGCACGTGAGACGAAGAGTTATCTTCTTTCGGTGGGGATTGACGGATTGTTCGCTTTTAAATTCGTTGTATCGAAACGAGCCAAGCTTCTTCGCTTCTTCTTTATATCTAAGCAACGTTTGTCAAGTGTCTTCGCGAAAAAGCTCGTTCTTAAAAAGCGAAGTTTGAGATAATTGACTGGCAATGGTTTATGAGTGAGAGTCAGAAGTTATGGAAGCAAACCGTTGAACCTATTGAGTATATGTCGTAACTAATACAAGGAGACTAACGATCGCATATAATCTATCGGCGAATACCTACCTTAATGTTTATACCGACGAAACACTCTCGTCTAAATACTTTCGCGGATGAGCTATAATCTTTTGTGCCTAACTTAACGAGCCGAGCACTCTATGTACGTGTGAACATAAATTTTGATTTCAGGTCAAGAGTCGTCATTTTTGAAACCGAATACCGAACTGAATAAATTACCGAGTAGGAAGAGAATTCAGAAGCGTTATAAAACGGAGAAAAATTCAGTCTAGAATCTCTTCTTTTCTTTTTCCAATTTCATTTTGAACACTATAAAATATGTTCACGTAGATGTAAGCGGGAGCGGGTCGCGTGTCTCTGATTTCTAAATACATAAACCGCGAGTAGTTCCCGCAAAGAGGGATTCAATCCGTACGATAATCGAACGTCTCGTATTTCTGCATGAGATTAACGTTGCGCAATTAAAGGCAGAGCAGCTATTTTTCGATCTGAACATCGTGTGGGATGAAAATTTGTAATCGCTTTTTATTATCTTCTATTCTATTCTGCTATGTGTAATCCCTAATTGAGTCGCGAAAGTGGATATTCTATTGGGCACAAGAAAATCCCGGAAGAGTGTGTAGCGCAGCTGAGGGATCATAGAACTTATAAGAGAGTATATCTCGCTGGAAAGAGTGTGAAATATGCATGCATGTTACATGAATATATCTTGGAAATCCCGGAGTAAGAATATGCTGAGGAATTCTACAGTTATGGAACCGAGAGGCGGAGGAAATGATTACGATGTCAAGGGACGCGCGGGATCGTAGGTCGCGTCATTCGATGTTAGCGACACCGTAGCGTCGCGGGAAAGCTCAGATCTTGTCTAGATTATTAAATAAATTTTACACTCTGTGTATGGGGTTAAAGATTCTTATCATTATCCCCGTACTGAGATGCTCACCAAACGCGCGATATTTATATTATAGAATAAAGAAGAAAATTTATGAAATATATATCGCGTTGGTAGAGTCTTGTCTCAATTTTTCGCTCCATTTTTAAAATTGCCTCAAGGAAATTACCCTCCTTTATGTTTCCAAGTCATTTAGTTAAAAAATCGTATTCCCGAGAACTAAGGCTACAAGGGAATGCTCGGTAGACGCATGCTTTATACAAATGATGAAACAAGGAGCAGGCGAAATATGTTTGTCCAGTAAATAAAACTCCATTCCGGTATTCTACCGCGTTCTTTTAGATTTTCTTTAACTTTTTCCTCCATTTTCCTCCTTTTCTCCCTCCCTCTCTCTCTCTCTCTCTCTTTTTCCTTTTCTTTATTTTGCTTTGAACTCGATAATAAATATGTATCAAGCCCAATTTTCGGTCCTTTGAATCCCTCGGGGCTATACTTCTCGACTTCAATTCCAAACGAATACTGTACTATATACAGTAACACGTTTGTCAAGACAGATGGAAAAGGACACTTTCTCGAATAGAGATGAGCTGTTTCCAAATTCCGAAAGAATGAATGAAAAATAAAGACGGGATACGTAGAAATTGGATAAATTGGCGAACAAGGATAATATCTCAGGTACAGAAAAACTGGTACATGTATATCGTACGTGTAATAATCTGAAAATATTATTTTCAGAGTCTAGGTATTAGTGTGTGTGTATGGCGAGTCGGTTGGGTAACGTTAAGCCTTGAAAAATTGGTGAAAATAAATCGCGAAAAGTCTGACAGGGAAACATCATCCGTACCAGACGTGATCCATCTCCTGGCGCCGTTTTGGTACATGGAGGGATGAAATTTGTTCCGACTAGCAAGGCAGGGGTGGAGAAAAAAGAATAGAAAGGCAAAATGCCACGCCGTCGCCAGACGTTTTGGGGAAAACCCGATCCTTTTCCGGGGGTCTAACGCCGGCTATGCCACCCTTTATTAGACACTGTTTGTTCCGCGGGAACGACAATCAATCAATTGTTTATTTTCCGAGTCGCTGCGGCCTGACGGATTGTCTCATCCCTAGAAATTCATCCCCTTTGTATAGCTCTATTACGGTAACTTCGTGTCCACCCTTCGCGGATTTCCCGTTCAAAAAGGAAAAAGAAAAAGCGTGCAAAGCTCTTAAAAAAATCTAGTATAGAATCCGCGACTTCTTTTCCTTCGCTTCGTATGGAATGAATTTATTTTACTCTTCATCGCGGAGCTAGATTGTCTGCAATAGCAGGGATTGTATCAGTCGAGAATTAACGATAAGATAAGATACACTCGGGTACGTAATTGTGAAACATCGATAATCGGGAATGGGTACAATCTCGTATTAGGAGAGTACGGGGCTCTTTAGATAACGACACTTTGTCCTAGAATTGAATAAAGTGATCAGTCGCAGTCTATCATACGTAGAGTGTATTGGCAGAGAATTTTAGCACAGCTGAGAATCTATAACACGTAAGTTACTCGCGTCAATATAAATCCAGCTGTTATTGAACTATCTAGGAATTCAACGAACTTAATAATCTTTAAACCAGTCGAACGACAGACTGCGCTGACATAAGGGCAGTATATCCCGTAGAGGGTAAACGCCAGTGCAGAAAGAGCGACAGTACCGCTTTAAACTTATCTCATAGAATATCCGAGCGTCTTTTCAAATTTATGAACAGCTCGCACATTCCTTTCTACGTCTCTCTTACTACGGCGGATAAAACAATTAATAATCCTCTTTTCATCCGCTAATTAGTTGTGCAGTAATCGCAACCATGGATCACCACGAGTCGGCTGGTACGTCAAGTAAAGAGATGATATGTCGTCGGCTTGGAAAAGTGGATTATACATCGTGGGGAAAATTTCAGGCGAATACTCTCCTCGCTTTAATCGCTCTGTTCGTTATATGGGCCGCGGTATTTTTCTCGATTGGAATTCCACCCTTAGACGACGATGCCGAAACGACTACCGAGGATCACAGTGGACATCATTAATACACCGTGGGTTTTAATCGTCGAAAATGGATTTTTAACGTGGCTTCGGAATATCTGCTCTCCTCTATTTCTCCCGATTTTTTGAAATTAGCGAATGATCCAACGGCAAGGAAATGCTTGAAACACTTGAAACACTTGAAACACTAACGTCCATCGATCTCCTCGCCGTTCGAACAAAGTTCTGTTAATAAAATTGGATGAAAAAGAAAAAACGTTCGACTTGATCCGTCATTCCTTTATCCCAAGATTTTTTACATTCTACTTAAATTTACTGCTAAAATAGGGAAATGAGTTTGCGGTTGTAAAATAGGCATACGTACCATTAAACAACGTAAAAGAAATATAATACCGACTTTAGCCAGGTGGTGGTAAGGTTACAGCTGCCGTTGTGAAATATCGGTTCAAAACTCGTTTATGATTCGTTAGTTTGTTGCTCAGTAATTGGATACAATTGCAACCGTTCTTACTAGATGGGCTTAAGCGAATCGCTAAGAAGGTGAGCTATGGCTGGCAATGAGAACACCGAGCTGCACCGGCTTCCTAGTTCTACCCAATAATCGTTTTTCCACAAGTTATATTCATACAGACATTGACAGTTATGGGATCGTAACACAGCTGGGGATCCGATATCCTCGGGCTAAAATTCTGTTCAAAGAATTTATGCGATTACATATATATATATAGAAATATTACCTAGAGACTATACCATCTACCTGGAACCTTGAAGCTGCATTTGCGGATCGTTTCTTAACTTATTCGCGGGGATATTTAATCCTGAATAAATTGTGCGAAAAATTTTCTCGAAAGAATGAGAAAGAAGTAAAAAAAAGATATGATAATTTTGAAAGAAATGCTAATTCGGATGATATTCATTATACAGGATGGACAAAGGATCTGTGTATAATTCCATATCTGATATAGATACTCACTCTTCGTCTTGGACGACGGGGAAAATAATTGTGTGGAAATTTTTAATCTGCATTTTCTAGTGGCGATAAATTTCTGGGGAGAAACTGCTGATTTCAGATCATGCTAGACTGGGATTCTCGTGCGGATTATATCCCTCGTTCAGCATATATCTCGAGTTCACGTTATACACTTCGACCTGGAACAGATAAACCGACACGATAAAGTTCACGAATCATTGAAGTGTATCAAGTCTCTGGCTTCTGGCTTCCGTATTAGTAGCGTATTAGTTAGCTGTTGAAATTATTTTCCAGGTGTAATATACACGCTCTGTTTAAGTAATTAACAGAATATTTACTGCTACGCTTTGCGAAATGATATATTTAAGTACTTAACACTTCGCCGAGGCACTTAGATCCTTAGTTAGGCGAGATAGCGGGTAATAACTGTAATAACGTGCAATAATTATATTCTGATAATGATTAACTCCGTGGTAAAACTACAGCGAAGAATAGACCCGTTCAGAATAACGAATCGTAATAAACTTGAATTATTTCCAAATGAGAATTATGGAGGAATTATACGTGGGTATAATACCTCAGGGTTGATTAAATGCCGAATGAAAATTATCGGAGTAATGTTTTCATTGGATGGAGACGAGGCGCGGTTTATTACCGTCGATTTTTCACATCCGTTAATAATTTGTAGGCAAAACCGCAGAGGAAGTTAAAAAAAAAACAGGAGGAAAAAAAGGATATTAATAATCCTGCGCTAGCTCCTGCTGCAAGGGGGCTGACCGGAGTGATTTAAATCGTGCGATAATTCAAAACGTCTGGCAAAGATGGGTTGCACAATTCTACGCTCGGGTCTTCTAATCTCGAGCACAAGGAAATGCTTTCACCCGGATCGCGCAGACAATTAACGACAAAGCTATAAAAAATCCACTCCTAAGAGCTTGGGACAAACCCAGACTGCAACATCGCGACTGGCAGCCAGGCCACACATTTACATACGTCTATTATACACATCGTGGGATTTGCAATTAGACAAAGGTGAACAAAGGTCTTGGGTAATTAAGCTCCGTGCATTAATCAATGATCAATGAAACGAAAAATTGATTACCTGACTTGCAGCTTAAATAACTTGCGACGAAAGGCAATTAGCAATTAAATTAGCGATTTGGGTATTCGGTTTTGACAAAACTATCATCTCTACACTCTGGCCACTTCCACCTTGGCCCATTCTTAACTTTCCCAGACTAGTGTAATAATCGCCTATTATGCGTCTGCTCCGTTGTACAAACGCCTTATTCCTATCCACTTCTTGTTTCCTTATGTTCTTCAAGTTCACTCGTAGCGTTTAGGATTAACAATTAGTTTGGAAAGGGAGGGAGTCTTGTCGAATTGTGGTCGTCACCGCGGTGCTAAAAATGATTAGAAATTTGTTCCTTTTTATTCGTTTCTGTAATACAAATCCGGCTTGGAATCGTGCCCTTTGTATTCGCTCTCGTCCATCCATCCATTTACCGAGAATGCTACTAGATTCGATTCCGAATTTTATATCTAATGGATTTTACCTTGGCCCACTCTCCGCCTATCCTGGCATGCAGAAATGCTTCGAGAACAATATGATCGTGGCGCAAAACCTGGAACGGAGTTGAGCCTCGGCCGAGGTATGGACGTTAGAAAATTTCTGAAAACCTGACGAAATAATTATAAATTATAGAAGCCCGAATTTTCGTTTTTTCTTTCATTTTTGTGGGAACGAAATTCTTCCAGACTTTCGGTATAAGGTAAAAGTCTCTACGACGCTGTGGATAATCAACTTTATTCGGTTTTAATTACGAACGATCGCACGGGGTACTGCTTCCGGATACGAAAGGC
This sequence comes from Rhogogaster chlorosoma, assembly GCA_944452935.1. NCBI lineage: Eukaryota > Metazoa > Arthropoda > Insecta > Hymenoptera > Tenthredinidae > Rhogogaster > Rhogogaster chlorosoma. The sequence continues at coordinate 20,880,674 of OX101803.1, read as the reverse complement.
CATTGTACAGATTTGCAGCTCTCTGATTCCACCATTGCGCAGGTATCATAAGACTTCCTTGAACTCGGGTCAGCTTAATTAAATTCCAAAAATTGTTTTTCGCCATTTTACCTTCTTAGTGTTTTTTTTTTTCTTCTCTCTCTCTCTCTTTCTGTTTGCAGCTAAGAATTTATCGCGGAAATAATTCCGTACGAACATAAACTTGTTGTTATATTTTAGTATAAATCAAGTTTACGGTAGAAAAATGCGTAGGATTTTAACGAACAAATGAATATAAGTATACGCAATACGAGGATGATATAATCTCTGCAAACCTGAACTCTGACAATGAGAACAGAAAAGAGCGAGTATAGTTTTCATGAAATCTAAAACATCTGATATCACGGAGAGTAAGAGTTGTCGCATTCACTTGAACAATGAATTATTTTTGAGGTCATAATCTGACCTTCCATGTTCAACACCCATTCTGACTTTCATGGAATCAAAGTTACAAGTACGTTGTCCTCCACGCAACTCGAGCCGTAATCGCAATCGAAAAGATTTGACGCGTGAAACAATTAGAAGAACTTTAGCGAAGCAAAAGGCCATGAATAATTCAGTGGAAACTTGGGATTCCGAGACTTATATATGTACGGGGAGTAAAACAAGGAGAAAATAAAAACGAAATAGATCACCGTCTGCCGTCTGTAAAAGGGAAAATATTCCTCCCGCAAAAATTTCAAAGTTCCAATACTTACCCGCTCTGTATTATCGCTCCGTTTCTAACTTTAGAAGACTCGAAACTTATTCCGACAAAATTTCTCCCTGTTATCAAGAACTTGTTTACCTCGGCTAGTATCGAGGCAAACTTGCCGAGTAATACCCTGCGGAAGGGTTGTCCGACTTTTCAACCGTTCCGTGGAATACAAATGAATTCATTGAGCAGACAAATAAGAAGAATAAGAAGAAGGAAAAAAAGAAACCATTACTGCTACTCGACACAGAACAAACTGCAGTAATCCCATGTCCATTATGCCTTGGGTCTTGGATCAACCAAGGACGAGGCATTGTCTCAGACCATCTGATGCGATCATTAGCACTGATTTCCATAACACTTTTACTCGAGGATGATCGGCCCCTTGTATACACGTGCGTTTACCCACACCGTCAGACACCCACGTCTTTTCGTTCGTCTTTTGTACTAATTATGCAACTCTCCCTTTAATATTTCAAGAATATAGAGATCAACGAAATCGTGTATGTGATCTGGGATACAGCTGTCGTTCACTTATACACAGATGACTTCGCGTACTCGTGCCTTTTTTGCATACGGTATTACCCAGGCTCTTTCAAGAATCTATCTCAACCTTTTAACCGACTTTCAACTAATTGCAAGTATTAGCTTCTTGCCACATTCCGTGCCGATCAATTAACCCGGCGATCTTTGACGTCTGATTCATTCGTCAAGGACAGATCAGCGGATTTGAATTTTGGAGAAAATGGAGAAGACGGGTAGCTTGTGATAGATTGTTGCGGTTGTGGGACTGGTTACATTTGCGGGAAGAATTCACGCCGTGGAAAATAGCAGCGGTGATAAATTTGTCGCGATTTTATGCCGCCTTTGCGGAAAGGCAACGGTTTAAGTGAAATTTAATGAACGTGACAAACCAGCCGGTAATTGATAGCAAATTTAATTACGATTGTAAATTAAAAGGATCTACGTAAGGAAATTTTTTCTCCTCACCTCCACCAGAGGTGTCGTTAAACGATTTTATAATCCAACTAAGCGATAGACTGCCGCCGTTTCTATGTAAACTCGACTTTTCTATGTGAGAAAATTGAACATTTCTCACATTTAATAGATAGTTGCTGTCGACGGTTTTCCAGCTTCCGGGGAAACCGATAAATACTCCTGTATAATATAGGGCTTTTACTTTGAACTCCAATTAGTGTTGAAAAAACAAACAACTATTACGTCTGTTGTTTTGTTTTCTAATTATTAATTATAACTATGTATTGCATGTACATAATACGGAGTGTACTATATCGACGCAACGAAACAGAAAAGAGGGAAGAATAAAAAGAAAGAAAAAAATATATATATAATATAAAGAAAAAGAAAAAGAAAAAAATCGCGTGAGAATTGATGTAGTGAGGTAATAATTTCACTTTGAATTTCAATTAGATTTTAAACTGCCTTTTTTCTCACGCTGCTGACACCTTCTTTATTGGCTGCTATATAGTTTCTCAAATTTAACTCACGTATTAATTTTATTTTCAAATGGCTAATTATAACGCATTTAAAAATTCTACTCATAAAATTCGTTCAGGTCAAATGCCACCGAGTGGGTATAGTCATATAGGTACAACGGAGTTTCTGAAACATTATTTTATCGGTACCTTTGCGAAAAGGGAATCCTGCCTTCGCCATCACACGTAACACGAAAAATAACAAAGACTTATATAACGTGTTACGTAAATCTGAGAAAATCAAAAAATCAAAACCAAAAAAAAAGAAAAAGAAACTAATAATTTATAATCGAACTGAACCGTGGCAAAGAATCTGTACGTCGTCTTTGAGAGCCGAGTGATTTCTGAAGAATCTTTCGTTTGATATACCGATAGGTATGTAGTATACGTTTGCGCTGTAATCCCGCGACGATAATGGATTAAAAATCCACACATGTAAAGCACATATCTGTAAATGGTATCTCTCGCCTCGTCTCGTCTCGTCTCCTCCGATATGATGGCTTCGGGTATACAGGGGACACACAGAAGTCGTAGCCAGAGTCATACGGGGGGAATGATTCTGGTCGTAAGACTATGACCGAGGGGGGGATAGCAGAGTAAAGATGTTACTCTACTTGCAGTGTTTCACTTTCACTAACCCCGGGCCTCCCACGAGCCCATCTCCCGGAGATGCTACATCTCCCACTAGGTCGTCGTGTTCTATGTATTCAGGCATCCCCTGGGCTCCCCTCTATTCCTTCAATTTATTCCTCTTGCCCCTCGTACCCTCGGGGCGGGTCAGTGGCGCGTCGTGAGGTCGTGATGGTATAGCTTCTTCGCTCCTCTTTGACTTAGTCCACGGTATAATGCCATTAGATATAGAGAAGATCTGGCGAAGCTTGCCTACGGCCTCCTCCTGCCTCCTACATCGGAGGGAGGGATCTCATAGGCCTGAATAAAAAATCATCAAGAATCGGAGTCACCCAAGGGATTTTAAACACTGGTGGGGATCAGCCAGCGACTATCATCATTCGGGGTGAGATCTGAAGGTATATATGTCCACCGCAACACCTCCGTAGTCAGTCACCTTCTGACTTACCTTTGATCGACTCATCTTGAGAGGATCACTTAGGTAAGTTCAGAACTACCTCAACGACGATCACAAGTTCGCGTCTGGTCGATCGATATCGAATCTATACTCAATAAATACCCCAGTTATTTTTTTTTCTTTCTTTTCTCTCTCCTTTTCAAATTTGACAAAATTTTTGAAAACGTGATATTATCAGTAATTTTTTTCGGAGGGGAATTTCGAAGTTGACAAAAAATTATTTTATCTTTATATCGTCACTGTTGTTCGTATTCAATTGACGACTTTTTTGATCTCCTTTTCGTTTTGCAGAGTTACACTTTAAGGGAGGCAGCACCAACAATAATGAAGTCGTGGTCGCTGTGGATAGGTGAGAGAGTGACATTTGGTGTCGATGATTATTTCCGTTTGATGTTATGAATTTCTCTTATTAATAATTATGTAAAAGCATACGTGAGTTGATAATATAATGCAGCAGTGAGTTTTGGAAATCCCACAACCGGTGTTGCGTTTCTATTGTTAGTTCAATCCCTTGGAGATTAACGACTCGAGGAGATTCTCTTGAACAATGCAGAACGCGAATTTAACCGGCGTCGTAAACTCCTCCTGCTCGTCCTAATTCCCAACTGACGTAAAACCGTAAACATAAACACACTGACAAAACATCTCCGCTTACTTACCCCCCTCTCTCTCTCTCTCTCTCTCTTGCTCTTCCTCATATTCTCCCAACCAAATACCAAATTCAAAAGATCACGCGTAGACGCGAGAAGATTCAATTACCTAATTCTTCCTCATTTCAAATATATCCCGGAAGAGTGATTCCGCGTGTAATAAAGAAATTCGCTTTTTTGTTTCCAACCATAAAACATTAGGAATAATAAAACTCGCGGCGAAGGTAAAAGGTCGAAAATTGCGGTCGTGTTAGCATCCAGACGTGATGTTAGGGCCTGGCAGGGAATCGCTGACAATGAGAGAGGCAGGGAGAAGATGTTACACGCGGTCACACGAAAGAAATGAGTTGAAAAATCTGTGACATAACTTCCCGCTAATTAATCAGGAGCATTGTTCTCGGTCTCGGATTAGCACAGAAGGGTACGAACTGCTATGAGCACAAGAGACGGGTTTTCACATCAGAGACATGAGGCGAATACCTGCAAAGCCTGAACAAACTCATACACATATGTACAAGACATTATACGCCTATCTGCATGCAAATATATGTAGACGCGTTGAATATGCACATATATACGTGATGGAACCACATCCTAGCTTGCAGATATATACGTGTCTTCATAAACGCACTTCGCAGCTGCGGCTGGATTCTCACAATCGGATGGTTTATCAAAAATTTCGTAATCATAATTACGCCGAGTTGTATTACATCCGAGGCGCAACGTCTATAAGGATATAATTGTAACATTTCCTCTGTTTCAGCCTTGCTGGCTATCGCTCGCACATCTTTGGTAAGTTATTTTGCATAAACAATTAGAACTTTGGTATTGCTTCATTATAATATCGCGACTGACCTCCGTACCTAACGATATTCCCAGCTGCGATTCAAACGACTTCATTGTATTTGGTATCGTTCATACAGGCAGAAGAAGGCTACAACTATCCCGCTCCTACGAATCCTTTGTTAACACCTGGACAAGCTGGACCAGGTGGCTCAAGACCCGGTGGCTCTGGAGGATTTCCTTCCACTTCTCCAGCAGGCGGTTTTCCGACCAGCCCAATCCCTGGAAAACCACAAGGTCCTCAAGGCGGATATCCCAGCGGTGGACCGGGAGCCCAAACTCCGTCTGCAGGATATCCTGGATCTCCAAGTACACCACAACCTCAAAGACCGAACAATAATCAGCCAGGATATCCTGGAGGACGTCCTACCTCGCAAACTCCAATCGGAGGGCAAACGCCGTCAGGAGGCTATCCTAGCGGAAGACCCAATGTCCAAGGAACAACTGGAGGATTTCCAAGCGGTGGACAAGGGCCTTCGGGAGGATATCCCAGTGGGCGTCCAGGTGGCCAAGGACCTAGTGGTGGATCAGGACCAAATGGAGGATACCCAAGTGGTGGACAAGGACCATCAACTGGATATCCCAGTGGACGTCCTGGTGGCCAGGGACCTAGTGGCGGATCAGGACCAAGTGGAGGATATCCAAGTGGCGGACAAGGACCATCAACTGGATATCCCAGTGGACGTCCTGGTGGCCAAGGACCTAGTGGTGGGCAAGGACCAAGCGGAAATTATCCGAGCGGTGGACAAGGACCATCGACTGGATATCCCAGTGGACGTCCAGGTGGCCAAGGACCTAGTGGTGGACAAGGACCAAGTGGAGGATATCCAAGTGGCGGACAAGGACCATCGACTGGATATCCCAGTGGACGTCCTGGTGGCCAAGGACCTAGTGGTGGACAAGGACCAAGTGGAGGATACCCAAGCGGTGGACAAGGACCATCGACTGGATATCCTGGTGGACGTCCTGGTGGCCAGGGACCTAGTGGTGGATCAGGACCAAGCGGAGGATACCCAAGCGGCGGACAAGGACCAAGTGGTGGATATCCAAGCGGTGGACAAGGACCAAGCGGTGGACAGGGGCCAAATGGAGGATTTCCAAGTGGCGGACAAGGACCATCGACTGGATATCCCAGTGGACGTCCTGGTGGCCAGGGACCTAGTGGTGGATCAGGACCAAGCGGAGGATACCCAAGCGGCGGACAAGGACCAAGTGGTGGATATCCGAGCGGTGGACAAGGACCCAGTAGCGGATTTCCAAGCGGTGGACAAGGACCAAGTGGCGGATTTCCAAGCGGTGGACAGGGGCCAAGTGGAGGATATCCAAGCGGTGGACAAGGGCCAAGCGGTGGACAAGGACCAAGTGGCGGATTTCCGAGCGGTGGACAAGGCCCAAGTAGTGGATTTCCTAGCGGTGGACAAGGACCAAGCGGTGGATTTCCAGGATCCGGATCAAGTGGCCAATCTCCGCAAGGAGGTTTTCCAGGTTTCCCTGGTGGTCAAACTGGTCAATACGACGAAGGAAGTTCTGACGATGGAGATTATTCAGCAATTCCGGGAGAGCCTGGTCGTGATTATCCAATTTATTCTGATATTCCACAGACTGGATTCAGGTGTGACGCACAGCAGTTCCCCGGCTATTACGCAGACGTCGAAACGCAGTGTCAAGTCTTTCACATCTGCTCCAACAACCAGACCTACGATTTCCTTTGTCCAAATGGCACGATCTTCAACCAAGAATACTTCGTTTGCGTATGGTGGAATCAATTCGACTGTGGTTCTGCCTCTAGTCTCTATTACTTGAACCAAAATCTCTACGATTATTCGATCATGGGTTCTCCCGGGCCACAAGGACCCGCAGGAAATTATCAACCAGGTAATAATCAGCCAGGCTCACCAGGCGCAACATATCCTACAAACCAAGGTCCCCAAGGCGGAGGACCTAGCGGTTATCCTAATGGCGGAAACCAGAATAACAACAGACCACAGGGTCCGCAAGGACAGGGATACCCTCAAGGACCACAAGGAGGAAGCGGCCCCGGCGGATATCCCAACACACCATCCGGACCTTCGGGACCGTCGACGCCAACTGGACAAGGATATCCTCAAGGTCCTCAGGGTCCTCAGGGAGGTACAACTGCAGGATATCCAACCTCAGGTTTCCCGGGTGGAAACAAACCGCAAGGACCATCAGGACCTTCGACGCCTGGTGGACAAGGATACCCTCAAGGACCGCAAGGCGGAAGTGGATATCCTGGCTCTGGATTCCCCACTACTACCAGCCCCCAAAGACCATCGGGATCTCCGAATCAAGGATACCCTCAAGGACCTCAAGGCGGAACTAGTCCAGGCGGCTATCCAGGCTCAGGTTTTCCTGGCAATAACAGACCCCAAGGACCGTCAGGACCGACAACACCTTCGGGACCAGGATATCCTCAGGGTTCACCAGGCGGTGGTCCGGGAGGTTTCCCCAACAATAACAGACCTCAAGGATCAGGACCAGGAGGACAAGGTGGATATCCTAGCGGAAGACCTAGCGGCCCAGGATTCCCAACTGGACCTTCAACTCCGGGAGGATTTCCTGGTGGAAAAAATCCGCAATCGGACAGCCCATTCCCGTCTGATGGACCCTCGAGACCCGACCGTGGATATTTACCACCACGAGCTGGATAGGCAATTTTCAATCCTTCGCATTTATCGTTAGCCAAGACCCGCAGCAAAGCCAGCATTGTTGGTGCTGGACCTTAAGTGTAAATACAAGCCTTCTTACCTACAACGCAAAGTGATACAATTGCCTAGCTGTATCACGCGTACATATGTTTAAGTAAATATAATTATTAATTATACATTAAGGAGAAGCTATAGTTATCTAGGCTATGAAATCTGGGCCTTTTAGCAAACTACGTTCGATGATGTATAACTTGAAGAAAAAAAAAAAAAAAATCAACAATAACTAAAATTTCACGGGTTTAAACCGTACTTCACTTAGTGGCCAGAAAAAAAAAAAAAAAAACTAATACGCGGATTAAAATGTGTATTTTAATCTGCTATAAGTATTACTATCGAATGTATTTATTTATTCAGCTTGGATAGAATCTTCAACTACAATTATGTGTATCGTATAGATTCTGTTAGAGTAACTAATGGGAGCTTATTGATACCGTCAGTAATTGTAAATTGACGATCATGATATTCCTATGAAGAGAAAAGTATCTGCAATAATTAGTTACATCGAGATTTCAATTATGTGCGTGTTAATTCGCGAGTTTCAGACCACGATCGCGTAACATACGAGACCGAGGTCATTCAGCGGATTTGTAAAACTGGCATGGGTGTATGAAATCTAACCCCGGATATACATATCTCTCTGAATGATGTATGTCTCTGGTTGATATTAAATACAACTGAAGTTAAGCAATGCATGACATAATTGTAATTATATATATATATATATATTTTTTGTAACAATGGTCTTGATACTCCGACGTGAGATGCCATTATATGTATATTTAATATTATGTGAAATAAAGGAAACACCTTTGCAAACTATCATCTTATTGTATTATATATACACGTATACCTACACGGTTACTTAATTTTATTTTATAACCTCAGGTGGACGCGGGATATGCATGAACGTAACGCATTACTACACGTCCTCACTTTATACCTTTCCCTCTTATTGCTGTAATTAGTAAGTTTAGATTGTTCGTCGTACAGTTACATAAATTTCTCCGCATCTTCACGTACAGGCACATATATACGCGGACATTTATAACTCTATGAAACTCGGGACTCGGTTCTATCCACGCGACATCCACGAATGAAATTCTAAAACAAATCGCAAGACGCAGCTTCTGTATTACATGCAGACTATCTCCGCACACAGATGAAGATCATTCAGACTCACGCATCATGTTTCACAATGCGATCGTCATTTTGTCATTTGAGGTAAACTCCGGTAATGGCTTTTTCCCAGAGACTTGATCCTAGTATAAATTGCATTCCTTCAACTCCAAGACTCACTTGAGACGGTGCCATTTTCTTAAAGGACATATCTCTCGCGTTTGAATAACCAGGATCATTCTGCCCGTGATGATATCGTAGGTCTGTAGCTGGCACCGAGATATAGAAAGTGAAGTATAAAATTCTGATCAACTCTTACAGTTTGACCCACGAACATACATATATATAAAATATAATTATCGCAATCTTTTCAAACAGAGAAGAAAACTTCTAGCTCTGTATAATTATATCTGCGGGAATAACTATTTCGTTTCTGTGTATATAACTATGTGAGAATCTCCCATAATCAACAGTCTCACTCTATAACAAATCACGCAATGCGTGTCAGAGGATTTTGAGCAATTCTCATATCAGAATTGTAGTAGTGGTATGGTAACGAGTGTAATTTCAAAGTCTGGGATTTCACATATCTTTTTATTAAAGCTTTATGCCGGATTGCTTATTACTTATTATGCTACTTTGTTTTCTCCATAAAGCGTGTGATTGAAGGCTTTCATAATCGGTGAGGTAATAATGAACTTTGACTAGTTAATATCTCGATATAAGATTTCTATCTGTTATACGATTAATCAGTCGATTCTTCCCATAAACCGAAATCGATGCGAGTAGTTAAATACGTTATAGGATTTTTGTTCTTTCCTCAATTCCACTATAGATACCACGTGTAATTAAATAATGTAATCGATACGTGAAGTAAGATTGCGAAACACCGTAAACCACAAAATTTCCAATTGACCTTACGCGATAATTGGATGAGGTTAAAAGCGACTCAAAAATCCCGGAGAGATTGTCAATTGCGTAATGATCGTTACACGTCAATTAACATATCCGTAAATTTTTTTTTCTTCTCTACCTTTCCAAAACACATACTGCGCAATTTTCTTTATCTTTCCCTCTTTCATCCCAGCTAATTACTGCAAGGTCGATTTACAATCGACACAAGTCGTGGGAATACGAAAAGAGCATCGCAATATATCATAAAATTAAATCAAAGCATGAGTAATAATTGGCTGTATAAAGTAGGTACATAATGCGATTGCTTTACTGTATACAAGCGAGAAGAAGTTCATTAGGTGCCTGACGATGAGCACTGGCTTTGACACGGATCACATTATAATGGCACCAAGATGTGTTGATCAGCGAAACGCGGTCAAGATAAACGGAGCAAGTATATTCGATGGTCAATGTAGACATGTGACCATAAACAGTTTTAGCGATTCAGAATTCTGGTGCATCGAAGCTAATGAGTGACGTCCTCGCCTTACCCGTGCAGATTAACGGCCTGATCCATCCTTAATTAACGGATAGTGTCACCGCGCATTAGACCAGCTAATCTTAAGCTACTAGAACGACGTTAAAGGCTGAGAAAATCCGATGAAAAAATTCTTAGCTAAGCTGCTTTGGAGCCAGGCGATTCTTATTATAATTGAGTTCGCGTGTTTTAAACGTTTATCCTGGCAAGGATGTGCAATGAAAGTGAGTGTGGGATGGGACAGAATTATATATTCTATTTATTCAGCGTAAAATTGTTCGGATGAAAAAACCTTATGCTGCAACTTTTACCATGAGAAACAAATTTCTTGATTTTTAAATGCATCGCAGGTCTATACATCCATATATTATATTCCATACAGATGTATGTACACCTGTATAATATATGTGCATATCTACTCAGGATCTCTGACAAGAACATCGCAGCTGTCTAGCGAGGGATAATTGTTATTAATTTACGTCGACCTCCGACCCAACTCGAGCCCGAAGCTTGCTCGGGCATTTACCCTGGCAAATATGTGTACTGGTTGTCCTAGACCGTCCGTGTTCAGTAGGAGCAAAAACCGAAGATACTAGGGCGGTCTCTGAACCCGCATTTAAATTCTCTTGAATGTTGCGAATTGTGGATTTCGTTGCTAAAGTCATCAGAGTGTTTTTCAGGGAACGAAGAGCTCGGTGAATTCGGAATCGAGGGTATATTTCGCAGAAGCTCCCAGTTCATAGTTCAGAGTTTGTAGATACTCAAAGTGGTTTTGGCGAAAGAATAAGATCCGCGAATCTGGGTTTTAGATGGGAGTTTAAGTCCGGGGAGATTCGTCGGCCGCAAAGCCGTGAAAAATTCCATGGCCTCTGAGGTTTCAACACTTTCCATGTCTGAGCTGTAATCATTGATCAAATCACGGTATTATACTTCTTATTATCCTGATGCCGCTGCTTGTACTAAAGGTATAGCATTTTCCACGGAAAGAATAAACCTAACCGATTACAATCGCCAGCCTACTTGCAGCTGCGGTCACATTCTGGCTTCTCAATCTTTGCAAAAATTTCTTTAGTCAGATTCGCAAGACTCGCTAATTACATACTCCGCTGTTTCAAGCAAGGACGAGCCCATGATTTCAATTCGACTTTAAATCACAACACAAAACACTCTCATAGTCAGCTTGTACAATGGAAAATCAGTTTCTGCTCAAGAAACAGAATATCAATATCCAGGTATTAGCTCGGGTGTATGAAATTCGCGAAGCGACGCATCGTACTTATGTTACATCAGGAAACAGACAGCGACGCTGTATCAATCTCGTATAATTGAGCTTCAAGAGTGTCAGGATTGTCTAACAGCAATTTAGTGATTATCGGACTGTTCTACGGCCTTTCTTCGTAGCCGGAAACCACTCTATCTCCACAATTAATTTCCTAAGACGGAAAGGCGGGATTTGTGAGAATTGAACCAGTATCTAGAGTCATTGCTAATTGGATAGTAACATGCGGTGAAAAATAAAGAAAAATAAATAAAAATAAGAAGAAAAGAAAATGATTTTGGAAAATGTTGCGCGACTCAGACTTGAATTTTTTCAACATCCGAAGTCGCCTTACGTAAAGTCAATTGCGATTACGAATTTTATCGACCGAAGTATCACGTTATACCATGAGATCTCTCGCATGCGTTTGTATAATGTAGTTATATACAGGATTATTAAATGTTAACTGATCATTACTGTTTTAAAGCGTGAGAAATTACACGTCTATAACTTTAATTATATAATACAATATAATATAATTTTAAATGCTAACCATATGCGCAATCGAACGATTGAATATTCACAATTCTTTCCTCTCAGATTATGACGGTGAATAAAATTGGGTTCAAAAAAAATGAAGACGTTCAGTTTCGTTTCCATAAAAGACGGGAGCGAAGCGACTAGACAAGATACGGTAAAGGCATGGCATCTGCCTCGTAGGGATAGGGATCCACACAGGACTCTACGGTCTTACGCTTGTTGCGATCAAAGAATCGTGAACTTTCTCCAGAACGATGAAATCCTACGATAAATTCACTAACGGCTCGTTTTCCTCCATTTAACTAGCACTTCTTGAAGTTTATACCCCAGGTGAACCTCTATCAAAGCCTGGGAGGTGCAAATACCTACGGAAATAAATTACAGGATTGATCTGAGCGGAGATTTTATTTTCGTATCGCAAAATGGACTTTTATGCAATTGCAATTTGTGAATTCTTTCTTGTCTTCAGTTTCGCAGAATTTTCGGGATATATTGAAAAGGGCGCTTACACTTTGCGGTATGGAACTGCAAAGTGATTATTTATAAACCTCATTACGGGTTTGTTTGATGTTTGACGAATGGCAATTATCACAGTCGTCGACGCTTAAACGTCGGCATGCTTTTGACGTAAACTATCATTACGGAAGCCCGTATTTTCCAATTTCCCCTACTGCCTCGAATTCTTGATTCGCCATAATCAATCGAGCGGTTGTTTAGCCGACGAAAATTAATCCCAGGAACAAAGAAACGCGAATGATAATTCGAAGCTTTTCGCGGCCAAGAACTGAGAAACGAGAATTTAAATCGCCTTGTGGAAATCCGAGTGAATCTAAGTCCCAGTAAATTTTTGGAAAAATTTATTAACTTGACAAAACCCCGAGGTAGTGGAAAGTAGCGGTAAGATATAGACGCGAATCACGAATGGACAGAGCTAATCGCATCTAAATCGATTTCTCTTTGAAATCCGAGGTGAGATGCCTCCGTGACCAAACATCTCGTGAAAAACCGCACACCGCTTAACAAGACCCCAAGGCAACGAGGTTCTTGCAAAACTCACATTCCCCGACTGTTGCGGGTAACGCGAGTTCCCTGGACATTCTTATCTGCAAAACCGTAGAAATAAAAAAGACTAAAAAATGTGAAAAAGATGAAAACGGACTCTGAGAAAATATATTCACAGAACTCAGAGAAGGGTATGAAAAAACTAGAGTCAATTTGTATCAACGAAAGAAGTTTTTCAAGCTTTTCTTATCAAACCCTGTTAATCTGTAATTATTGCTATTTATTTATGGAGGTCGTCAGAGGCGAGGATACCTCTTTGTCCTGGCTTCTTCAGTCTGGGGTTTGCCCTGGCTTTGCTCTGGTCTAGTCTACAATTATTTATCCCCGATCTTAGCAGTAGACGAGTTAGTTAAAGGTCATAGTTGATTGCAACTGCTGCTTCGACTGCATCAGCAGAGATTCATGTTCATCCCTAACACATAGTATTAAAATCTGAGTCGCTCGCTGGCACTTAGGCACCTATCTGACCCAGCGAAACTCGACTTCGACTAATTCAGGACGTGGGTCAAGCGTGTTAATTAACAATTAGCTTCGCGCTCTGGTACGGTTCGTTTCCACGACTATTAAAACGCGGGTAATCATTGCTTTCATTTTATTTTCTTTCTCCTTTCTTTTTTTATTTCGCCTTTACGGTCACGCAGTCACAAGCTTTGAACCCATTGAAGCTTTTTTTCCCCGCTGACCTTTCTCTCTCTCTCTACTTCGCACTTGAAATGGCTCGTGGAATTTTTCACGCTGATGTAATTCCGTTTACGCGACTCGTTTTTTCTCTACCACCGCAGACTTTTTCGTCTCTCTCTTATCCTGCGATTGACTTTACATTTTTCTTTCTCGATCCCTTAGCCCCTTGGAAAAAAATTCTCTCAGACTCTACTAGGGGCTGCTTCGATATACATCCCCTGCCTACTCACTTACCCGCGACAATTCGACTCGTAAATTTCACGACAGACTGAAAGCTACCTTAATTCACGATATTACCAAGCGTGACTTTGTCGTTTGTAAAAAAAAAAAAAATAAAATAAAAATCAAGCTCGCGGCGGGAGTCGGTCTGGAATAAAGTAGCCTCGTAGCAAATTCTCATAGCTCTCCTTATTTCATACTCGAAGACTTAGGCGTAATTTGGGTTGCCTGAACCCAGGCGTATGAATAAATATTCGGAGTTAAGCTCGTGAATTTCAAATTAGACGAACTCGCGATTTTCTGCCGATCGTAAATTCGGATGAAATATACAACGAGGTCTTGAAATGATAATGAAATTAATAATGGAATAGAAGATCTGATTTTACACAGTATTTTCGCCGCTTTAAAATTGATCCGCGTTCCCATTACGTGCATTTTCAAGCAGACTGACCATTTCGTCGTGTTTAATCAAGGCGGCATTCACTGCAGGGTGGTTTCCTAATTATAAAATAATTTCAACTCAAGTGAAAATCTACTGCATATGTATACATAGCTACAGGATTTTATACGGACATACTATACATATGCCGACGGAATAATATGTAGTTTAGAATTTATTTACCAACGTAAATTGTTCTCTGCATTATATTTGGATATACATATATGTATATACATATACAGGTATATATGTTTGTAACGAGAGTGTGGGAATAGAAAGGTATAAATGTATTAACAAAACCCTCATTTATTTATTCACATTCTGTACAAACATATTTTACATAAAGTCAATATATATACGTATATATATTATTGTTATTTTTTTTTTCTTTATTTTTCTTTTCTCTCTTTTGCTATGTATATATCTATGTCATAGTATATATATGCATGTTTATATACACATATATCTATGCTCATCTCATGCACGCAATTGAAAATCTATAAAATTATGTTTGGATATTTTCGAATCGTATACCAAATGCACGCTGTTGCATTAGGTGCTTATGTATAATTTAATGTGAAAAAATCCAAACTGAAAAGTATACCCACACCGATATTCTAGAATACTAAATCCACGATTACTCGTGTGAAATAATAGATACGTTTTAACATAAATAAATATTTTTTTTTTATCTTTTTTTTTTTGTATGTTTTTCTAATTTTCTTTCTTTCTTTCTTTCTTCAATTCTCATCATCCGCAACTTCGATATAATATTGAATATAATATGAGTGTGATACAGCTGAGGCTGGAATGAACTCAGTTTGTATAAATTACTCCGGACTCATTAAAATGCGAAAACGAGACGAAACTCTAATTAAAATTTCGAAAGTTTTTAGCCACTTTAACTTTTGCCTTACCTCTACTGTATACCGTTCTCACGTTAGTTCGCTCTTCATATACATATTATACGTGTGTACCATATATTATTGCATAAGTTTACAGTTTCTGTCAAATTTTACATTATCAACGCAATAATAATAATAATATATAATAACTTGTGAGAAAATAATCTATCTTTTGTCAATAGAAAAATAATCAATATAATATTATTCTTCATTCAATATAATCTCATTGTCAATTAACGAATTTTATCAATTACCTATCAATAATATACAATATAATATATATATTTATATATCGTAGAATTATTTGAACAATTAAAAAACGCGAATTGGGGAAAATATTATTCAAGTTTTGTAGAATTGAAAAAGTGTTTTCTTCTTTTGCTTTCTTTTGAACCATTTATAATTTCAATATTATTTAAATCGATATTATTATTAATTAGACAACCTATACATTTATAATTATAAATATTACTCAACGAACTCGCTTTTATCTTCATCCTTTTCTATACTATAAATAATCTATTGTAAATTCTACTGGGTATTATTAAGACGTATGTGTAACAGTCCGATTGCAGTTAAAGACGAACTCCAAAAAGTTGATCACGATTATACATACATTATATTTTTCTATTCATTTTCATTTTATTAATCTGAAACACTTTTCAAAGTATTCGTCTCTGACGACAAAAGGACCGTATTGCTGGCTACCGATATAAAAATCGGCTGTGAAACTTGGTTACCTCTTAGCTTAATTATTCTGAAAATATTCTGGCCAAAGATGGTTTTTTTCCCCTTTTTCTGTTCGAATAAAAATTTCTTAGTTTCGTCCCAAGCTGTGCTGACCGAAATAAAAACCGAAAATTCAATGTGTCTGTCGCATCTAATCGATAAATACCTAAATCGTACTTTTCCCTAAATTTTATAATTACTCAATTCACTCCTTGAAATCATTCAACGTATAAAACAGTTCGAAAAGTTTTTTTTTTTATACTCCTTAATTTTTTGTCTCCATTCTTCGTCACTTTTCTGTACAGATTCAATTTACTCCCCCATCAATCGACATACCGGATTTTAATTCAAGCCTAAATTTAATTCGAATACGAGCTGTCAACACGCGCTAATCGACGAACATATATCTCGACAGAAAGATAATTCCATCAGCCCCATTTCGCGGCTATCGTATAAAGCGATCTCAATAATTCAAGGGCTCGGTTATCGGACGGTGAACCGGCCTCGATCGACAACGAATTAGCCGTACCCGCGTTATCGCCGTCTCCAGACGCAGCCGAAGACCTCGAGCTCTTCGCGGACGTTCGGAACTTCCTTCCTCTTCTGCTACGATAAGTTGTAACCGACACCGTAGTCGTAGGAATCGCTGTCGAAGACGAGGGCGAGTCTTCCACAGATTTTCCAATCGGTAGTTTAAGGCTGTTTATCCCGTCTATAATCCCCCGTGATTCGTCAGAGCTGAACTCGTTGACTGGCATCCTCAAAAGCGCGTCTAAAAGCTGTTCCTTTTCCTCCTCCATAGTCTTGTTCATCGGCCCTTTGCAGTGGCTTATCAACAGCAAAACGAGTTGACGAACGGTGGAGTTCTTGTCGGCCTGCTTCATCACCTTCATCAGAGTATTGGTGCTGGTCGCGTTCAGATTTCCGAACATTTCCTTAGCCTTGACGATCTCGTTTTCCGTAACGTTAAAAGCGCTGACATTTATCCTCGACGGATACGACTTCCCTCTGCGCGTCGGTTTCGTAGACGAACTAACGGACGACGTGATCGTCGTTACGATGCTCGAATGCGTCGTGTACGTCGGTGCAGGCGTGGCTGTGTTATCCGTCGAATAAACATTCGGCAATAGCGTAAATGCCGTCGGCGAATCGTCGTCGTTTGGTGTCCACTTGAAGCCGGGTGTACTCGTGACGTCGTACTGAGTCGTCTTCCCAACGCCGGAGGCATCGGTGGAAAGAATTTCCTGCCTCGAAACCGGCGTCGTTCCATAGGTCTCAACCCCAGTTGTGAAAGATTCAACCCCTGGGGCCGTCAGGCCTTGGTTTATGTGTTTAGGATCCAAAAACACCGTAGTCTCCCATAATCTTGTTACAGTTGGAGAAGCGGTCCAGTGGCTGGTCGACGACTGCTGATTGTATCCGCCCGAATTATCGCCACTTTTAGTAACCCCGGTGATGGTAGTAGGATAATCAGTTGTTGTCTCAGCCTCGACGGCGGGTCTAGTCGATTTATCATTCGTCCAAATATCGTTGTAGCTATTCTTATAAGTCGAATAAACGGACCCAGCCGTGACCAGGGACTCGTCATTGTACCTTGGCTCGTCAGTCGAGCTTTCGTAATAATTTATTCTGAAAGGCTCCCTCGTAGTCGAGATAACTTCGTTTTCCTGATAGACGGGCGTCGTCGCGGTAGACGGCGCCTCGGAATTGAATATGCGGAGATCCGCGTCCTGGGGAGTCCTAGCAGTCACCAAACTATTCGTGGTGCTATAATCGTCGAATTCACCCAAAGGATCGGCGTGGATCGGCATCGGGAGGTCCTCAGATTGAGCAAACGTCGCGGGAGTGGATTCAGGAACGTAGTTATTCCCGATCGGGGTAGCGTCAGCAGGTCTGACCCCCTTCCCGTAAGGTTCTGGTGTGTGGGCGCTGTTGTTCTGAAATCCGCCAAAACGATTCTCCGAAGAAGGTGGCCCGATCGGAACGTAGCTGTCGTATTGATTCTGCGAGGAACTTGGTCCGCTGGGTCCAGTTGATTCGGCGATGTCGAGATTGTAGCTTTGCAGTTCGTTAGCATTCGCGTTTCCGAATGCGTGATTGACTTCGTGGGCAAAATTGTTCCTCTTCACTTCATCTGACGATCTAAAGTCGCTGGATTGCGCCTCGTTCAGAGATTCGTCGATAAAATCGGGCAACGAGGTGGTGTAATAAGTTTGCGGGGTGGTTTCGAAGGGTGTAGTAAGCGTCTGAGTAGTGGCAGGATACGGCGTAGTGAGCTTCTTCCTCCTGGAGGCTTTAGTAACATCAGAAAAGTCCAGGACTTCATCCTTCTCCTTCGTAGCCGAAGGATAGTCGTCCTGAGTGGTCGGATAAAGCGTGGTGCTCTCGGTAGTCTCGGTTGCTGATGTAGTCGGTGGTTCGGTGGGCCTAATTTCGGTAAGAACTTTCCTGAAAGTATCAGGATCTTGAAGATAGGCTGAAAGAGCATGAGTGAAGACCTGAGCCAGTTCTCGAAGCTTTGGATTATTCCGTTGATTATCGCCACTAACAGGACCCTGGCTTTGTTGGAGGTCGAGATCATTGTCGAGATCTTCTTTCGACGAATAGTCCCCGTCATCTTCAGCAATTCTCGAGCTCGTGGTGACATTATCAACGTTTTGAAGAGCAGAATTAACGTTGAAAAGATCAGTATAAGAGTTGATAGTATGCTGGGTCAAAAGACTAGTCGGTAGTTCAGCAGAAAGCGAATTTTCCGTCGTACTTACGGCCTCTTCTTCAGCACTGCTTCCCACCCTGACAGCAGTGTCACTTGCGGTTTCATTAGAGTCAAAGTTATCGCTCGCAGTTGCAAAATACAAGGCCAAAGTATGCAACGTTGCAGGTCCGGACGAGGGTGGAATGTTGAGTCCAATTCTGCTTCCATTCTTGACCTCAGTAGTCGGAGCAGTCGCTTCAAGTTCCTGGAGCGAGTGAAGCATACCGATGACATGTTCTCTCTCGGTCTCGAGTATTCCTTTGAGAGGAGTGGTTCCCGTCTCATAATACGCGGGTGTTTCCGTGGTCGAAACCCCGCTCCCTAACTTCCTGTGATCAGGTATAGTAGGAACAGTCGCGGTATAAACCGGCGGTTTCCTAGTCGTAGTCGTCGTGGTAGTAGTGTAGGCGTAGTTCCTAGTAAAGGGTATATAGGGGCCGAGCGTAGAGCCGATCTTTCCGTGTTTGTACGTAAAGCTGGTGTCATAGGGGCTGAGGCTTCTACCAGTGACAACATTTTCCTGATAACCATCAGTGTACGATCTCTGCGTAGATCCTCCATCCACGTCTCCTCGCTGACTGGCTGTGCCCTGGTTTCTAGACCTCTGAATATCAAGTACTCCCGGAGTAACTTCGGTCACAGTGTTCCACCTGGATCCCGTCACAGTATTCCCATCATAATTATCACCGTATCGTTCCGTAGTCAAAGTTCCATCTCTATCAAAGGACTCCGTTGCTTGAGGAGCCGGCGTGGTACCAGTCTGATCATAACTACTCCAAGTTGTCGGAGCCTCGGTTAGGGTAGTAAAACCACCACCGGCAGTGCCACTTTGCCTGTAGGTATCAGTGTTTACATAAGGTTTCTGGGTCGATGTATAACGCGTATTTTCCGTGTAACTGTTCCCCGGCGACTCGGAGTTTTCCTGGTAATTAGTTACAGAAGTATATTCGTATCTTTGAGTGCTAGTCTGGTACGGATTTCCAGTTACACTTTCGGAGTTTGAGTACGGCGTTTGCGTGGCTGTATTATGTCTGTAAACGTCGGTATTCACGTATGGCTTTTGGGTCGTGATACCCAGGTAAGGAGGCGGCGTAGTGCTGGTTGTACGCGGTTTGTAAATCGGTGCAAAAGTTGGGAACGGTAGGCTCCCGTCCTTCTTGTGGTTTTGGTTCTGCCTTACCGCGTTGTTACCGGGTCCAAACGCGTTCTGACCATCGCCATGGTACTTCTCGGTGCTGCTCACTTGGTTCGGGGAGTAAAAATTCCCGAATTGATTATACTGGTAGGATTTATTGTACCGATTATTACGGCTTGTGGCAAAGGCCGCGCTTTCAGCGGGCTGTTGATACTCCTTGAAGGGATTCGCAGTGCTCGATAATTCGTTGAAATTGCTTCGCGATTCACCGTAAACCTTGGGGCTTCTGTAATTCGGCTTCTCGTCGCGAGGAGCGTTGAAATTTGACGTAGAACCGAAGTAGTCCTGCGAATTCTGGCTGTTCTTTGTCCCACCGGTCCTGGAATTGTAATTATTAAAATTCTGCCTGCTGGTTTGCTGCTCGTTCTGATTCCCTTCTGATTGTTGATTATAATTCGAGTTCTGATTGCGCTGACTGCCTCTGCTACTCTGCGCAGAATTAATCGCCTGCCCTTGACCCTGCTGGTTCCCATTTCTGCCATTTTGTTGTAAATTTGTTGCCACGGTATCGTTCAAGGCTTCCTGGTTGTCCGGCTCCTGGTTTTGGGCATTAACTTGTCCGAATGGATTGGTCCGTCCGTTTTGCCTGCCGTCGTAGTCGACATTCTGATTCTGTGATTGATAGTAAACCTGGCCATTGTTGCCAGTTGTTGCTCTGTGGAACTCTGAGTTCATCTTTTTTGCCTCCGCTCGTTTCCTCTCCTCTTCGGCAAGCTGTTCAGCACTTTGTTCGTACAATTCCGCCGACTTACCGCAGTCCACTTTGAACCACCAATCGCATATCAGCTGCGATTGTTGGAAGATTGTTCCGTTCGGGCAGAGAAACGAGATCTTCCTTCCGTTGTCGCAGATGTGAAAAACCTGGACAGGAGAAAAAGAAAGGAGGAAAATTACAGCTCAAAGTTAAACGACGGTTCGTCATTTTCTGTTTTCTCTGTTCAGTCAGTTTTCCAACTCACTTGACAATTCGTTTCCAAATCAGCGTAGTAGCCACCCTTTAATCCTCGACAGCTGAACTTGGTAGCTGGAATCGTGGTAAGAACTGGAAAGTCGACACCTGGTTGCCCCATGACTCCTGAGGGCGAGAATTTCGGTTTTAATAAAAACAAAGCGTCGATTTTTAGCGGGAAAAAAGGTTGATAACAAGTCAAGATGCTCACGAATCTTCGAGTAGTCATGCGGGGGGTTAAATTAGGTGAAATATCGAGTGAATAGGATCGTGTAAAGTTTTTGTAAGGGGAAGAGTGAACGGCTACCAGCTATTCCCGCGTGTTTGCTATTTTTGAACAAACTGAGCCAGAGGGTAAATGAAGTTATTTGAAACACGTGCGGGATTAATTACAATGAACAAAGATCTCATTAGTGATTGAGCACAAATTTACCCTACGCACTTAGCATGCTAACGTGCCACAACAAAGATTAAGGGATAATGAACGCCCGCCCTTAATTAAACCCCATTTGTCGAAAAAGTTCGAGGGATTAGTCTGATATCGATTGTCTACAAATTTGTGTGTAAAATGAAGAAAAAAAAGACTCAAGAGAAGATCTTTGATCTCATGCACGTGCCAAATGTTTCTTATAATCAATGAATGACAAACCCGCGCCCTTCAGCCATTCCTTGAGCAATTCCTCGTTGCCAAAAAAGACTAAGAGACAATCTCAATTAAGATTTGACTCTAATATTATTTCTTAATTCATCATATTAGATTCGTGATCGTGATTGTGGCATCAAACCTTGATACATTAGGTACTCGCCATTCTTCGCCGGTGCCAAACGCTTCACAACTTTTTTCAACGACTCAATGTCCTCTTCAGAAGCTTCGAGACTTGCCAAGTCCAATTCCGTCAGGAACTCTGGTAGTCTAGCGCGTTGGGAGTCGTCGGAAACCTGGATAAAATATTTGCAAAAAATTCAACATCTTTATTTCACTCATAAATAAATAAATAAAATAAAATAAAATACGCGTATATATGTATGGTCTAATTAATCCCGAGGTTTTTGTCTCATTTTCCTTATTTTATTTCCCAGGGAATAGGAAGTCGGGAATCTCCTTTCCCCGCCGCGACTATAAAGTTACGTAAAAAGTAAGTAAGTCACGAAAGGGGAATCCCCACAGAATGAATCTTTCGATGTACATACATACACAGACCTACAGAGTTGTATATCTATACAGGCTACACATGTGTAAAGGTAGATAGAGACAACGAGACGGTTGTTTCCTGGAGAGTAAAGTCTCGCTGAGCTCTAGAGAACACAATGACACTTCCTAGTCGTAATACTACTTTGATGCAGGCAGCTGTGCTTAGAGAGGAATACTAGGACTCTGACTAGAACTAGGAGTTTGAGTCAGGACTGGGACTGGGACCTGGAATAGTTCTGACCTTTGTAGATTGGCGAATATCGTGAGGGGTTTCTTGCATTTTAACGAGCCATGTCAACTGACAGCGGCTTAAATTCACCCGGGCAGAGAACTACCCTACCGTCTCATCTGTCCACCTTGTCATTCGTCGTCTCATAAATATATAATTTTCTTTCCTTTTCTCTTATTCTTGATAATATATTAATCGATCGAATTTTCCCAAAATTATCCCTCCCCCGCTTGGTCAAGGTTACACAATTTCTAGGGTAGATTCACTTACGTAATCCAACCGTGACGTGATCCGTGGTCAATAATAATTACTTGCAAAGCTATTAGATTGTGCAACGATCGGTGAGCTTATCTCACGCAATTTGACTTTTGACATGGGATAGAATTATAAGAAGGATAAAATTCCGGTGGATATTTTTTTTGTATCTCTGTAACGAAATAGATATTTTCACTGCTAGTTTCTGGATACTTGGTAAAAGGGAATTTATCCGAGAAGTAATACAGTATAGATATATAGAAATCGTTGCGTCTTTCGGAATGCCAATAATTGCCGCATGACTACATCGCGTCTATGGCGTAAGGATCAGTTGAATAGATATGGAATTGGCCAGTCAGACTTTGAGCCCGAGCGAAGACGTTCACACGAACTGAGGCAGAAGAGCTATGGTATGCTCTAGTTTCTCGAAACGAACAGCGCAGAAACTCAAGGCCCAGAAAAGGAAAGGCTGAAAGCCTCTTTGATGTAAGGTTCTTAGCTTCGACTGGAGCGAGGCTCCCGCAGACGTTAGCGCGCTCAATGCGTGCCACGCAATTAATTTCCGGTCCCTGTGTCCGGTCCTTAAACAGAGCTTTTGGACACACTCCAATTCACATTCAACAAGAAGAATAAAAATTCTTTCGCCAAAAAAGCGTATAGTCAGCGTTTTTGCATCTTTATTTTCATCGTCAACCCTGACCTGAGAACCGATGCGATTTTTATTTCCAGATTATGCAAAGCCTCTGAATCGCAAATGCAGATATTCATGAGCCGATGCACGAATATGCGTGTAGTTTACTGGAAACTAGGATAGTTCGAGTCGCGGACAAGCGAAAGGTCGGATATGCGATGTTTCACGACGCGACTAATAGTTTATCAGCGATATTTCAATGAGGCTGAAAATATATGCCAAGGCAAAACCGGGGTCCGTCTTCAATCGACGGATTTACCTCGCTGATTGCATGACGCGATATGAATCAGCGTTTTTCGTTATTTTCGTTCTTTTTTATTTCTTTCTTCCTGCGGTGCGGAGGCTGGGATCCGGGATCCTGTGAGAACCTACGATGAGACATTTGCGATATTTTTTCAGCGCAAAATTAGCCGTTAATTTAACCGATGTTAAAAACCCCGCGAGTTATATTCGACCTAAAAAGCGTATCCTGGATAGATAGTTGGTGCATATTACAGTAGCGAATTATTGCCTAACGTAAATTCGTCCAAACTGCAGTAATTTCTTTACTGCACATGCAGATTTACTTGTCTCTAATTGGCCGGTTTTATTAGCTTGTTTAAGGAGCCGATCTCCACTGATGTAATCACTTCGCTCGAACAGCGCCGTTTAGGAAATCAGGAATCACATTATCCAAGTACCGGTATTTCTTCACCTACACCTTCGAAATGAGTTTTTGCGAGCCGCCGCCTCTAGCACTCATAACCTTGTCCAGGAATATTCTATCGACTCGGTTTTCGCGCGGCTAATTTCCTAACGATCGTTAAACACCTAATGCAACAATAATTATTCCGTCATTTATTTACTACAAGTTTAAAAAAATTTTATCAACAATTCTGAGTCTCGAAATTTCTCGCCAATTTCTCACCAATTTTCGCTAACATCAGTTCACTATTATCTCAGCTCTTGGGTCTAACGCACAGCAAGCCAGTAATTACCGATGCCGGAAGATCGCGAAAACAATGGGTCGTTTTCGGCTATAACTCGTATAATTAAACGACGCGTATAAAGCGAGGGGAAGCCAACTGCAGGCTGTCCCTATTCTGACGATGAGTTTCTTCAATCGAGAGTCTGCAGTGTTTTTACACCGTTCAATCAGCGATGGGAGAAACAGGAGTGAGCAGTCGAAAAATAAAAGTGAAAAGAAATTCACACCGGAACCGGAAGTAGGTATAACTGCGTTGATCACGGGCTAGTCGGTCTATCAATGGAAATAAGAACGGTTTCTGCGTGTTTATGCAACTGCTGCAACGCGAGAAGACAATTCGCCCAAGTTCGTAAGTCGTAAGTTGTAAGGTCTGAAGTATAAGTGGACTCGTAAAGATTCATCGGGGCGAGACGACAATCCGTCCGTGTTGGACTAGGGCGAGAGAGAGAATCTCTCGAGTTGACATGTTCCGGCATCCTTATATCCTTTCCTTTTTTCCTGTCTTTTACTCTCGTTTTTTCTCCCTTTTCGCCCTCTTCCCCAACGCGATCTTTCCCATGTTCGACCATTGTTTCATAGCGTATATTTTTCCCGTGTTAAGTATGGTTACGTCACACCCCGTGCTTATTTCCTAACTGTTATACGAACCCCATCCGTTTCTTGGCTGTAATTCAACATCGAGGATTTTTGAACCGTTACGTTATACTCGAATTAAAATCAAAAGATTCCCGGAAGATTTCAGGGAAAGATAAAAGTTCATCATGATTCGAGGCGCGAAAGGATTAGACATTATCTGTACTTCTACAGCAGTTACCGGGGCTCAGAATTTATCAGTAAGCTCCTTTTCCACGGGGCTTTTCCACGGGGCTAGAGGAAGAGTGTAAAGTTCGTATTCTGTGATCTTGGGGAAACAGTCGTGCAGGTCACGTTGCCGAACTAGGAAACTTCCGGCTCTTACACGATCTCTGGCACAGACTTTTGGCCCGAAGCTTATTTACTTTATTTCTCATATATATGTCGGTGTGTAGTACTAGCTTGCCTTGTGTCCCACAGTTCATACCAAATTCAAACGAAATCGAAAAATTTTCAAAAAATAACAAAAAAATAATAATACCTGATCCCTTATTGTTACTTCAATAATGTTATTCGAGAGAATTTTCGCTTTTCAATGTTTATTCAAGAACCCAAGTAAACTTGCGTAATATCTGTATGATTACTTTTCCTCGATCGAGGGATTCTATATATTTGTTTTCTTCGTCCCTATAGAGTTTTCTTTTTTTCCCACAAAATCTGAAATTTGAATCCAGCATCTGTTCCCTTTCTGTTTTTTTACTCTCTTCTCTTGGTGAAATTCAGTTAGTTTGCTATATAATAAAGCGATCGTACGTCTCGGCTGAATAATGACAATAGTGACTATGGTGAATTCTTTTCACAATTAGCAAGCAGTATAATTAAATTGGATCGAGCGGTTCGACTGTCCGCACATTTTCTATGTGGGTAGTTTTTTTTTTCTTCTTTTTCTTCTATTTTCTATTTTAATTTGCCGACAACGACGAAATCGAATTCGTTTTTTTTTTTTTTTTTTCTCTCTCCTTCTCTCTTTTCATCTTTTAGAAAAGTCTGACTCAAATATTCCCAGCGCTATCTATTCAGAATTGGACCTGCAGTTACGGTGCTGCTGCACTTCCGTATCGAATTGTTCGAGGATTCAATTTCCGCTTAAAAGAGCAGAACTTTTCAACAGACTCCGTATTCGAACGAGGTTAATCCCGAGCATGAGAAATAAAAAATCACGCAGCCGATATAGCGACGTTTAAAATATATCATTCAATAACGGGGGTATTACTGGGGATGAAAATCTTACCTTTATATTGCAGCTGACCAACGTCGAGATCGCTGCTATGCCTGAAACAATAAAAAAGAAATCGACAAATTTTAGTCATTATGATTGCAAGAATTAATAATTAATATAATTATGCAAACGCATGTGACTTTTGCAATTTTTCTCGTATTTTTCTCTCAGATTTTACCCGTTTTTGGAAAACCAATAACCGTAAATATATCCCAACTTCGTTTATCAAACATAAAGTTTGTACTGCAGATCCGGGCGAATTTATACGCGAACTGTCTAACGTAATACCTATTCGCCTTACTCTATCCTCCGCATATGATTAGAACAGACAAGAATCTAGCCAGAACTAATTTAAGGGGCAATACCTTATGCCCCAAGCTGCGTCTCGTGGCTTTAAGAAATTTCCAACTATTACAAGGAGCAAGTTTCTATCCTAGAAATTATGTGAGCTGTGGTGTGTGTAGTAGACCGTCTCGTGAACTAGTGTATTTTTAATTTTCAGAATATATATTTTGTAGAGAGGTAAGATATGGGTTTACGTTGATCGAGAACACGCACGGGAATTATTTGGCTGTTATAGAATGAGGGTAAACGCAAAAGAAGATAAGGAGAAGGTAGCAAATTAAAAATAAAAGGGTACAAGCGATCTTCAAACCTTTGCCAATTTCACAAAGAACCTAATTTAATCCCGAGTGAACGGATATTGCACGAATCGACAAGCGTAATCCGTTTATAGCTTGGTACATACATATACGATTCTCATAAAACGGGGAAAAAGTTGGTATAAAAGAAACGAAAGAATCTAAGCCATTTGAAAAGAGAATATCAAATATCTACCACACATATATATGGGTGGAGGAAGACAATTCTATCTCTATTGAAAAAATCATTATAAATCTACAAGAAACTGACAATGAGTATCTGTGGCCAAACTAATCGTCCTATCTTTCGATAAAACTTATCGATCCTCGGGTAATCCTTCGTCCAATTATTTATACGGAAGCCGGCAAGAGCTTGGCTGTTATTTTTCCTTTTCTTTTTTCGTTCTTTTTTCTTCTTATTCTCCCTCGACTTGATATCAGGACAAATTACTATGTGTATTAGACATATAGGTACAAGATAAATATATATACATGTTTTATGGGAAGCTGACCTAGTAGTTCGTGCATTGGGCGTTAACCAAGACCACAAGGGTGCTCGATCAAGGCGCGAAAAATTCTTGAGTCCTATCTCCTTTCCGTTCCCGTTCCTTTCCTTTTTCTTTTTTTTCTTTTTACTTTTTCTTCTATACTTTATCCTCCTCCACCTTCTTCTTCATTTTTTCTTCTCTTCTATCTACCCTCGAAAAGAAGTACGACCAGGGCCGTTCCGCTGAAGAGACACGAGAAAAATCGATGACCGCGTAAAGTAAAGCATAGCAGAACTGTAGTACGACAAGAGATTCGAATCTCACGAAGAATAGCTTTCAGTGTTGGTATAATCTTTATTTGTTTATCAAGTTCGCCTATCCCAATTCTTTCTTTCCTTATTTCCTCGCCCTTCGATTCAACGCCTCGAGATCTTGGACATTTGTCTCTGTACCCCGCTGCCTTCAGACTCCCAAAACGGGGGTGTGTTTAGGAAAGGGGGGGTAAGAAATACCCCACAGCTACACGAAACTGTTGTCCATTGAATCTCCTATCACGTTTTCAAGAATCGAACCAGAATGCCTTTACTCCGCGATGAAAGAAGCCCCGTCTTTTCAATTCATATTTATTTTCTACACCAGTTTCCTACGGACAAACCATTCCTCCATATAACATCTAGATCTTGTACAGCTTTCTTCCGCTGACTATGAGCTTAGCTTCAGACACGATTGACCCAAATCTATTCCGCTCATTTGTCTCTGCGAAGATCCTTAATTTCATAATTCCATCATCTTTTCTATGCCCTCATTTATGCACACGTTCCGTTCGCCCTGAATCCAATCACTCAATTTTCCCGGATAACTCGATTCCAGTTCGTAGATTTCATTTATCCACATTCGCAATTAAAATTCAGCCTCGTGTTTCGCGCTATAATTTATTAGTACTGTTCTTAATTAAGGGGGTCCCTGGGTGGTGAGAAATTAGGATTTAGTGAAGCACGTGCGCTGACGTGGGATCGATTAATTAAGAGTAATTATTTCCGGGCAACAAAGTCTCGGACAAATTGCTGCGATCGGCCATATCGCCTTTGGCGAAATTGATTTTCGACATTTCCAATCGGTTTATTTCCACCCGGTAAACCTTACGTCTATCCCCTTCCCGGGGCAATCTCATATCCTTAAACCATCCCTAACTAGAATTTGACGAGAAAATTTTATCGAGTGGGAAAAATCTCATCTGTTACATTATAGGCGATCAAATATCTCTTTTTCACGACGATATACCTTCGCGCGAAATATTTTCACATGTATATGTTCATACCTGTGTTTCAATTTTCTTTTTCTCCCTTCTCCCTCCCATATTTCATATGCGAAATGAAATTCTCTCGCTTCTTTTGGTATTGGATCGCGAGAATCGTCGACCGAAGGTTAAGCCTGTTCAATTTCTTGGGAAATCTGCCTTTCTCCTTTCTTCGTTGTTTAACAAGTGTCACTCGAGGGTGTCCGAGGCTCTTTGGCGAGCCGGAGAATCTCGCCAATCCAAAAACACGATACGTTTACAACCCCGAATAAATTCAGAGTGGTTGGACAGGCGCCAGGATCTTTTACTAACCGCTTGGGCCTGCAAGAGGAGGATATCCTTTCCGCCTTTATTCCTCCCCCGGAGTTGGGTATCTGCGAGTACTTTAAGCACTGCTTTTCTCCATACTCGGAGATAAAAACTACCGAGAAAAAGGGGTGAAAAAAATCCGAAAAAAGAAGCTTACGTTTAAATATCCCTGATTACATTTCGCCCCTTTTCTTGATCAAAACAGGAATGATTTTTATGAAACAAAGTTCTTCCATGAAATTTAATTGCCGTATTTATTTGTAGGTATATACGAGGGTTGAGAAATTCCTTTCACCGAATTATACAACTAATCCTTCGCTCTTCCCTCTCTCTCTTCTCTTTCTCTGATTAGTTACCTTGACAACGACGCAATTACTCCGAATTTATACACACGAGTAAATTTCCAAACTTATTTACCCGAAGGGGTGAGGAAAATTTCTTTATCTTGGCCAAGGTATTAGTGAACAACAACAATATCGCACAAGTTATTACACCCTTCATTTTTTATTCAACGCTGAACTCGTATGTCAAACGATGTGGATAAATGAGGTGCGATTAATCACCTTAGATAACTAGTTGCGTAGGTTTAAGTGCTTGAACATATAGCTTAGAGTCCTGGCAAGATCTATAGTCCAGAAAGAAAATTGGTCCAGTAAGTGTATTAATTTGTCCCTGCGGCGAGAATTTAATCTGTAAAATTACGGGCTGTAATCTGTGTTTAAAATTAGATTATCACCCGATCGAAGATGAAGAATGAATTTATTAGCAGTAGATAGACTATTATAAAACAGAAAGAAAAAAAAATGAAAGAAAACGGAAATCAAGTCTGGGGTAATTATGGGAAGAGATTATTTATAGAGACGGAAATAATTTGATACTAACAAGGATTCCTCTTGTATAGTATGTATTTATGCGTTAGATGTTATTACCAATTTCACAGTTTAGGCGCTACATAAGCGTGTGATGAAATCTTCTTTCATTGTCAGTTTTGTAACAATGAAGAAGGTTCTTTTTTTTAATCTAAAATCGTCGTGTTTCATAGCCGTGAAAGAAGAAAAAAAAAAAAAATGAAGAAGAAATTGAACGGATTATTATATAAATTGCATGTCATGTAATTTCTGTCTCTATCTATATTCCCATCGTTCATTATTTCCCGTACAAATAATCGGAAAGAGGTAAAAAATTTCTACGACTTTTATGGTTCATTTAAAAAAAAAATAAAAAAAAGAAGAACAGTTTCCCACTGCAGAAGCAGACCGCTGCTGCTACTTCTGCTCGAGGCAAAGCCATTATTATACCATGAATAAATAAAGTAGAAAATAAATTGCCCCGCACTAATCTGCATCTGTCAGATGAGAATAATAACCGGTGACGTTTCATCTGTCCTGAAAAAAAAACGAAAATTGCAGCTAATTAGGTCCATTCGCTGTAAATTCTGTCCGGAGATGCGGTCATCTTTACATAATTTTTAATACATATACATATAAAGGTCATTCGAGAATATCCCGGGATTGATGGTGAAGCAGCGAATAATGAATCACCGCGATCTTCTGTTAACCTTTAACGAGAGGACTTGTAATATCAAGGCTGTAACTGAACAGTAGATTGTTTTACCTAAGAATGAAATCTTTGGCAAGGTCTATTAGGTTCTTCTATCTTCTTTCTTGTTTGAAATATTTGTCGAAATTTAACGTATACGATAAGATTTCAGCCCCGGGAAAACATCCTGGGAATTTTTGGTCTCTTCTCTCCGAAGCGTATCCTTGGAGCTTATTATTTTATTTATTTATTTATGATTATTATTATTATTCGTTTTTTTTTTCATTTGAGGATGGTTCAATTCTTCTCCCTTGTCCTTCGAACTTTTTCAGGATAGGATCCGTGTCAAGATGCGTTCGGATCTCCAGCGGTACCAACGATTCTTTTTTATTATTATTAGCCTCACGATCATCCTTGAACTTTTCATACTCCTTCCCGGAGATAAGAGTCGAAGAATCTTCCGATCGTTTCCCACGCCTGTATATATTATCCATGGAAGAAAAGGCGCCGGACCAGGCCATCTATCTTTCATTGAATACCAACTCGCCGGAGGAACCATGAAACCAAGGAATGACCCGAAACCTAAAGATCCGACGTTGATATGGATAACAAACTTCAACAAAAGACCTATGCCTAGTATAGGCCTTGTACCAAAATCACCCATCTGTATCTCACCTCTGCGTTGTAACAAGGCTCTTTTAACTCAACATCCAATCCCTTGCCATTTGCCATCTATTTGCATCTGCC
The DNA here is from genome assembly GCA_944452935.1 of Rhogogaster chlorosoma. Taxonomy (NCBI): domain Eukaryota; kingdom Metazoa; phylum Arthropoda; class Insecta; order Hymenoptera; family Tenthredinidae; genus Rhogogaster; species Rhogogaster chlorosoma. Next base: position 20,849,649 of record OX101803.1, on the reverse strand, counting down.
ATTCAAACGTAACACTTTAATGACTCGACTGCAAAACTCAAGTCTAGGGTATAACGAGGACGCAAATATTATCCTGCGGGATTCATGTGTCGGAGAAATTTTTCGTTTTATTTCTTATTTTTTTAAATCTCAATATAATAAGTTTTACTTTCATTGAACGTGTATTAAAAAATCGAGAGAAGAAAAAGAAGAAAGAAAATTTTCATACTCTGAGTAAAGCGGTAAAAAATGGTTCGAATTTTAACGCAGGTGGATTTTAAGGTATAAAGTTGAAGTGTTTCGGACCGTGGATTTTCGAACAGTCGGTGAATTTCCCAGGGGTGAGAATTTAATCGGCTCAAACGCTTGGTCCACGTGTTAATTGCGCTGGCCAAATCTCTGCAGCAACAATTTGGAAATCAGCTAAGTATGCGTGTATATGTTTCCGTTACAATCGTATGTGTGATTCACGGCTTGTTATACGGGGTCAGGGGTGAAGAAAATCGGCTTTGGATTACCGACCTGATAATTCTATGCAGAATGAAATTTATCAGAAAATTATGTTCACCCAGGTAGGTATAATTCGGTGAAAACTTTCTTTTTTTTCCAACAAATTTATCGACGAATGAAATTCCGGCTTTTATCCAAAAAGTAAACTTAGTTTTCCTGAGCTGATGCACGCGGAGCTTAAAAAAGTGGAAAAGAAAACGAAGAAGAAAAAGAAGAAGAAGAAGGAGGAGGAGAGAAAAAAAAGTTACTTCGCTTACTTCTCAACTTCGATATTTCATTTTATACTCAAACAGATCGCGCGGCGTGAATAAATAAACCATAATCATTATCGCAGGTAATTATATACATTCGACTAATCGTCGTTGGTGTATAAATTGATGGGAATGAACCGGATGAAAAACAAGATTTCGGTAATCCAACGGAACAATTTCGCTCACTAACTTGTGAGAGAAACGCGTTGAAGAGGAATTCGCGTTTGGTAATACAAAGGTGAATTGTTGATTAAAGAACACCTTGAACTCAATATTCAAACTCCAAAACCCTGATACCAAATCCTCAGCATTGTGTTCACCCGCGTTTTATTTATTCCACTCAATAGTAAGGAGAAAGCTTTCGATAACCCCGGTATAATTTGAACCGATGAAAAATTTCGGACAAAAAATCCGAGCCTTAAGATTTTGAAAAATTCATTTTATGAAGAAATTTGTAAGTCGAAGAAACCCCTACGAACGCCCTTAGGATGTCAAACTAGTTTCTCTCCTACCTTTCAGATCCTCAAACCTTGCCTGTAGGAATAAGCGATATCCTGGCCTTGGATGTGCCAATTAATGCGTGGGGATAAGACAATGGTTGTTATATCAGAAGCCGGGGCGATGAGTTACTCCCGTAGTCGTATTACCGTTCGAATCTGGGTTAGTGTGTACTTATACCTATAGAAGAGTTACCACATCGAGATTTTAAAATGGAGATGCGCCTTTGTGGGTTCTGGCTCTCACCTGACCTCGTCTAACCCATCACCTTATTCGAGGAGTTATTACACGCGGGCATCCGATATTCGATTGATCGTCGATCCAACGAAATCGATTGAATGAATAAATCCATACTTATTTTACCTATATTATATAAAAATAAAATAATTATTTATTCAGGTGATTACTTACAGAAAAGTATCAATAATTTGGGACTCATTGTCCCGGTTGAATTTCCGCAGCTCAGACCTCCTGGAAAATGGAGAAAAGAAATGATTAAAAATTGGAATAGTGAATTTTTTATCGTGAGAAAGAAAAATATCATTTCTTCATCTTAATTTTGATTGCATTGATATTGCATTGTAAATGTATAAATATATGTATATAGGTGTCTATGTATTATATTTCGAAAGCGATGAATATAGAGGCGTCTGAAATTATTGAGAGTAAATTACATATGCATCGAGTATAGTTATGAATTATGTAATATAATAATAGTATATTCTCTATGTTCATAAATATTTATTAAACGGTATATAACACGGTATATCATTAGATGTAGGTATGGTTAACAATAGCCTCGTTGAAATGCTTGAGACAATTAGAACAATTGGAACGGTCGAAACCCTATATTATTACTTAGGAAAGGATCGCTTCGTGTTTGGGCCAGAATTAGCATAAGAGGATTGCAATTAAGACTGAAACCTGGCTTTGTTCGAGTGACGCCCAAACAGAAGCTCGATGTCAGACTCTCTAGTTCTACGGATATACATACACATACATCCCGAAATTTATATACATTTACTACCTAAGCCTAAACACATACATGGAAATCTGTACGCAGCTGAATAAGAGAAAATCATATTTTCTTATCCCCAATCAATTTCGTTACAATCTCTTGCAGAAAGTACCACGACTATGTCTTCAATCTCTGATACGAATACACATATATGCCTCCGCATACCGTTCGAATATAGTACACGGATGCTAATTTGCTAGTTATGAAATCGAAATCTAGTTTCGGCATAACCGAGCGATTATAAGATCGTTCACCTCCCATCTCGCAATGGCAAGACCTCTTGGCCGAATTCATTTTTCTTAAATGATTCATTACAATCATTATTTCAGAAGATTAACGACAGCAAAAATTGCACGGAATTTGCGTTCGTCATTTTTCTAAGTGATTACTTTTTATTTCAATCTGTTCGTATTGTATTTTAGAAGTATTATTGACGAGACCGGAAAACCGTCCTCGTTTATTCTATTCGCGGTGTATTTTAGCTAATTTCTTTTTGTTTTCTAAAGAAAATGAATAGCCGTGGGTAAAAGCGTGGGAAATTAAGAAGAAAAAAAAAAAAGACACCTCACGTGAAACTGCGTGAAAGGTTCGTACATCTGATTTACGTCTTTGAGTTTTTGCACCAGCTTGAATACATCGTGGAGCTACGACCGAAACTTATATCCGGAAGCTGGATCACATGCGTTTCTTAATTAATCATCAGCCCGAACAATTGTCATTATAAGAAGTGGCCGATCCTCTCACGGTGTAACGGAAAAAGAAATTTGAGAAAAAATTAAAAATTAAATAAAAAAACTAAAAATTACAAATAATTGTCAGAAAGAGAAAGTCCGAGGAATGAAAAAATATGCGAATTTAATTACCGATTTAAACGGACGATTAACAACTGGGTTTCTCTCGTTGAACAAACAACAAGATTAGAAAATAATTAGCTGTCTTTAAAAAAACGTTAAGAAAGGGTTTATGTATACTATGGGGAAATTCATTCTATAGGAATTTCTACGATTTATCAAAGAAATTATAAAACTTCTTACAGTTTTTCCCAATATATGTACGTATTTATGTAGTTTCATCCCTTATAACATTGCTCTAATAAAAGAACAAATTTTTCCTGAAAATACTATACGAAAGTCTACAATCTTTCACGACCAAGTTTCAAAAATTGACAATGAAAAAAATTTTACTGTATGTAATGAAAAAAAAAAACGAAATAACCTATGAAATGTTGTAATTCTGTTTGAAAATTCGTATAAATTTCCCTACCAGGATAATGAAATAACATGAGTTCGAATATTCTCTACGTTTACAAATATGTATGCAATAATTATATGCATCGTATATTGTTCACAATGAATATAATTCGATTAGTGCAAATGATGGGGAAGAGGAGGATGAGGAGGAATGACGCGAATCGAGTATAGAGTCGAGTACCTAGTCGAGGCAGCGAGCCTGTTCCCTGATTAAACAAACTGGGATATTGCTTTCAGCTTTGCTAAATGTATCCTAGTATATATTGTATACTGTACAAGTATGGTATAAGCTTTGTCAACGGTCGCTCATTGAATATTCAACTAATATATACATTAAATATCTATTATACTTCTCGCGTTGTATTATATACGCATATAGGTATATCTGTATACATTGAATTATGGAATGCCTTCTCTCTAGCTGGCGCTACTGCACATTCATCTATTTCCAATTACTATAATTTATAATCTACAGTATTATCTTCCTTGATATTAAACTACTACTCATACTTTCAACCCCTCAATATTTATCGTAATATTATTATTTTTTTCTTCATTTCAATCTAATAGAAGAAGAAACGAAAAGAAAAAAGAAATATATATCTATATAATGAAAATAAGTCAAATATCATGAGAAAAAAAAAGATAAAAAATTTGCACTGTATCGTTAATTTTTCTATTCATTTTCAACAATTACTTCTACTTGATTTTATCTGAGATGAAATTAGGAAAATAGAAGGGAACATACATCGGCCGAAATAGCTCAGTTGGGAGAGCGTTAGACTGAAGATCTAAATGTCCCCGGTTCAATCCCGGGTTTCGGCAGTCGAAATTTTTTTTTTTTTGTGTTTCTGCCTCTTTTTTTTTCTTTATTTTGTTACTGCGATGTGATTGGAATTGTTTTTTTTTTTTTTTTTTTTACGTTTATTGGAAAGATTCGTTGATATTTTTTGTACGTTTTTCATGGTATTTGTGTAGAATGTATAGATACTTCTTATATGAAGTCTGCTTTACGTTACGTTAGTTCCGACGCATTTTAATCCTTTAATCGTTAAATGCAATGGCTTAAATCCGCGAGGGAAATCTATCGAAATGTCTCGGTTAAGTCTAGCATTAATAATTCCAACGTAATTACGGCATTTATATACAGCCGAATAAATTTACCTAACGCACAAACCCGTTTCAAATATCCGTCAAATTCCAGAATAAGCATAAATACCATAGAGAAAGGAAAAAAAACATTAATTTAACATATATAAAAACGTTTGAAAGCACCATTTTTTATCAAATGTTTTTATTTTATTTATTTTTAATTTTTTTTCTCCAGGATTCAGATTATCGAAATTCAAAAAATCGTTAAAGACAAACAGCATTGTAAAATTGGACGATAGATAGAGAATATATATACATTATATCTTGTCGAAAATCATATCAGCTTGTGGTATTCTGAAGACCGCAGGAAGCTCTTTGGAAGTTTCAGTTCGCGAAGCAGGAAACAATATTACAAGTTTCCTACTAGACACAGGAATACCTGGGCTGCTCTAGGCGTCAGAACTAATTATATACTGGATCGTATATACTGCGCCTACACCTCAGTAGAGATTCCTGGCTTACAATATATAATAGTAATTCTAATCCTAATTGTAATTGTAATTTTATTGCTCTACAAGTTGGCCGGATGAATCTTAGCGATGTGAGAGAGCATCTTGAACAAAACCCAATCGTAAAGTTTACCGGGACTTGGGGTTGGGTTGGGTACGTTGCTAGGTACCGCAATTAAGCTTCGCTTTCAAGAAAGCTCGGGGGATTTTTTTCTTTTGCCAAAATCTTATTATTCCCATTCACCGCCGCGCAGGGTCGAACAAACGCAAATTCAAGTTCTTCGTATAAAGAGCAGCTTTGAAACGAGCTTACGAGTTCCACCCGCTATCGTCGTCACAAGTTTACAGAACTTTACGCAACAGATAAGTATACCGAGAAAATATATATAAGGGAGAAAAATGTATCTTTGGAAGAGTCTGGATCAATTTTTGTATTTTTCATTCTTTTTTCTCTTCTCATGATTATATCCAGAAATTCAGTATCGGAGGTAAGAAAAAAAAATTGCTCAATGGTCTGTGACTATTGTCGGATTTGATTTTTCACTATTCTGACTAACGAACCCTCAGAATTTCTATTCGAGGTGATTTTCGACGTGGAAATAACCCACTGGCAATTCTCGATGAGCTTTCTGAGCGTGTCAGAAAATACTCGGTACTACGCCTATTCTACCGAGTACGAAATTCAGAACTTGAATGATTGGATTCAACCGGCATGAAATATCAGTAATTGGTGTGCCAACTTCGTAGAGTCACTTTGTAGACGGCGAATTCGACTAGATTCATAAAACGTTAACGAATCATGGATTTTGCCTAGTTTTACAAATTTCTAAAATCTTACGCGTGACAAATGTTGCATTAAAACCAATGGCGTGTTACTCCTGAATCGAGAAGGTGTAAGTAACGCAGGTATATGTTCTGCCAGCGGTTAACACATAACAAAGGTAATTAGGAGAAAGTATCTGCGTAAATGTTTATATGGGAGAATAAGAATTGTTAGCTCTTTCAACTCTATTCGGTTCCGTATATTGTATCAAACTCTCTATACATATATATACCTGTCTAGATTCATTCCGAGGAATCTCCAAGCTCATGGGTAGAAAACGTGCTTCGTTCAAATTATCTTTTGCAAAGACTTTTAGTTTTCTCTTAGTATATTATATATTATATATTACATACATGGCCATATGGGTACAGAGAAACATCATTATTCCTAACTATAAATTAATCTCTCCTATACTCCATCTCGTGTACATAGATATATTTATATATATATATTAAGTGATACGCGAGTAGCAATCCTGACGTAATATAATATTACATATAGGCATACATATGTATATGTACTGATTCAAGATTCGTGAATCTGCGTATGTCTATCTCTACATCACTTCATGTACTTATGTTGGTTTGTTGACGTCTTATTAGTCGACGTCACTTTAATTACACAGCTATTATAATTGTCTAGCCATGTTTCTTTTTTTTTTCTGACTAGTACAGGTACTCACTTGGCTTAGTTACGTATCTAATTGGCTGCAAAAGCTGCTAATTATTATCACAGCCAAAGCGGAGGGTAGGTAGGCATGTAATCGTGAAACATGGAAAAGTGGAGAAAAGTTGAAGGAAGAATTAATGCGATTAATTAATCGATTAGTTAATTGAAAAATTGAGTTATTCAGTCTGAATGGTAAAAGATGTTTGCCTAAGTGAAGGGTTCCTTGGAGAACAAATCTTGTTAAAATACCGCGGAAGAAGTAGAAAAAAGAAACGGAAAAAAGAAGAAGAAAAAATTAATCTTTAAGCCGCGGGGAATCGGGCGAGGTTGTTACCCAGTTAGGGGATAAACTTTCGTAACCTTATTGACGCCTCGAAATTGACGCAAGACGACAGCCGCGGTTCCCTTGACGATGATAAAATAAGACAACTAAACGACGGGATATATCAGACCTTGTGGCAAAGAAGAAGAAGAAAAAGAGGAAGAGGAATAAAAGAAAAAATCGCAAGAGTGATCCTCTCGGATTCTTTCTTTCTCACGCTAATTGAACGATTACCATAATATCGCATAGCGATGAATTTTCGAATCGTCATTTGTAATCGTTTACAGTATAAACTTGTGAATAACAAGAGTCGGATTTTCATTATGCAACGAGAGTACCTACTGGAGATTTTCTACTAATTAATCATTAGCTACTTCGCCCGTCTTTTCTGCAACTCTGCTAATTACAAACAAATTGTTAATCAACGATTCGAATTACTCTCGTATTTACACTTCCAGTTATACGACGATTCTTCTCCTTCTTTTTTTTCTTTCTTTATTTTATCATTCATCTCTACCGAATCGTTTCTAATTGATCAATTAATTGATTCCAATAAAATGCGAGCAGAAATACTGAATAAAAATCTCAAACGCACCAAATTTTCTTCGAGTCATTTGGAACAAAAAGATTTTCCAAATCACTGGAAAATATTTTCAGAAGCTTACGAATCTTCGGGGTTAACGACGACCCTTGATATTCATAACTAACATGATTAATCTTATGTAGACGTACGAGCCAACCTGTCTACGTGTCAAATTTTGTGTTCGACAGAATCGGTTTTGGGTTGACTTTGGGGTTTGAGTCCTCTTTGTAACCTGCAGGATGAGGAGAATACACCCTGTACGTTGCTCCGCACAAAGCTAGGGGTAAACTTTGATCTCAATTGTGAACGTTTCTATGTAAATTTCATCGCGTCTAAACCAACTGACACAAATTCATAGTCTAACAATCTAGGAAACGTGTTCGCCAGAACTTCGCCCTCGCGGAAATTGTATCGCAAATATTTTTACACTCTGAAAAATCTGCGGGCAAATAATTTTTCTTTTTCCTTTTTTCTTCTTCGTTGCTTTCTTTCGTTTCTAAATTGGAGAGAAGATAATTTTTTTTTTTTTTTTTGATACTTGGTACATTAAATTTTTATCCCATCAAATTTCGGTCCATCGTATCTCACGCCTAATTGACGCGTCCCATAAAATAATATACTAAAAGCAAGTTGATCGCGTGTTACGCTGAAGGAAAGTGCCGCAGATGATGGCATCGGGAGAAAGTCTTCATACGTCACATATAAAGTCACTCGACAGCTACCGCAATATTCAATAACTACTCAAGTGATAAATACATGTATTAGTAACGATAGGATTTCTTCTTTTCGGATTCAGCATCCACAGATGTTGGATCGGATCTAATTCATCGTTGAGTTAAAAAAAAGGTATCTGTATTAATAAATCAAATGACGTGTAATGGTATGTAATTTTCTTTTCATATTTCTATACGGAATACAAATTTAGAAAAAATTCTATTATACATTTTTTCAACCCACTTTTTCTCGCATCGAATTTTCTAAAGAATAAAAAGTCGGATGGTTTAGCAGGTGCTTCGCAAACCGTGGAAAGCAAGCTTTCGGCTCAAATATACCAGCTACTCATCGCTGCGTTTGCAGTACGAATTTATCAAAGCGAAAATAACATTCAAGTTCGATAAATATTTAACAGATTTAATTTATCATCTCAATTATATACCGGCTTTATTTAAATGAATGATAAAAGAAAAAAGTTTGCATACCTTATACATTAAAAATTTATAAGCGATATACACTTGTTCATTTTTATTTTCTTTCCTCTCTCTCTCTTTTTTTTTCTCTCCGTAACTTTTTCATTAAACACTTTCAACTTTTTCCAGAATAAATCAGTTCTCAAATGCACGATAAACGAGCGTTTGCATATTATATGGGTGTATGTGGAATGAGATCAGATTCAAAGATCCAATTTTGTATTTTTACTTTTATTCCTCCTCGTTTAATGTTTCATAATTCATTATAATGTTGAAAAGTAAATTTATTCATTTTGTTAATTGTTTGTTAAGAGCCTTCCTGGATGTTTCTGTATTTAAATTTTATGAACGCCGACCCACCCACCTAGATACGACGTGTTTTTTGGTTCATAATTAATTTTTCACGCTCCTCTAACTCGAACGAATTTCATTCTAAATTACCATGAACCAGTTACCCGACGAAAGATCATCTGTTTACTCTACACAGCAGGCTTCTTACTCTTCTCACTTTATCAAAGCCGAAATTAACAGAACACAAAATCCTCTCTGTGTATATAATACATATGCAATCGAAATTCAATAAGCGATCGAACGTTTCCATGAAAATCAATAGAAATCGAAATTTCGCCAAGATTTTCTGCCCTCACTATTCCATCGGTTTCTCCATCTCGGATTCCCCTGTTCATCACTTTATACCTATATCGTGATGTTTATTAAGCCGCGGTACTGAATTCAAGTCTCGACATCAATTTCAACCGCTGGTTCGACAGCCCGCGTTGAATAGACCCCCCCTGTAAATTTATGCGTCTCAAGAGTAAACCGTAACGTGGGTTGAATTTATATACAATATATGAACTGAAATAAAGACCGTGAATAGTCGGGACCGAATGAGCTCGATTCTGTCTGCATTTACCGAAATGGGAACTCATTCCCATTCCCCCTGTATAATTTTCATGAATAAAAGGACAAAAACTATAACCTTGCATCGCGAGAATTAGAAGAGAAAACGTTCCGATTTGATTACCAGCTGCTTCACCTGGAAGCCAGGTATACACAATCTGCACCGTATTGTGTCGAGAAAATAGATATAAAAATCGCCTTCTTTCGACCAGGTGCTCGAAAGCTTCTTCTATTTTCTCGTATTTTCAGCGATTTTCCCTCGTAGCTTCTTCTCCGTTATATTATTCTTCTTATTCTTATTATCGTCATTCTCAACCCGAGGCAGTATGCTATTTGAATTCAACTTCGCGGCCCAGTCTCGCCTCGAGTCGTATCAAATCTTCTACTTTGTCGTAATTGAAGATGAGAGTATGTGCAGACGCTACGCGGGCGGAGATATATCACGATATTAAAATTGACAAGGATATGTTCGCCGAAAGGTCGGAGTAAAACATGCCAAATCGTACCCCAAGGGAATCGAAGGGACAATAATAACTCCTAACAATATCCGGGTCAGAAGTGGAACGGATTTTCCAGAAATTGATAATGCAGAGATTTCGGGATGCGCGCCGGAGGTCTGAGACCCGTGCATGATTAATCGTATGAAGTTATATCACGTGGCCTCTGTACATCTGCCTAATCCTATAACTCAGTTTACATTTCATTTCGGTACTATTTGCTCGGTGCATATCATTAATTTACAATTGAACCGTAGGAATGGGCTCGTTGCATTATTCACGAAAGAGATGAGCGGGCACGAGGCTGTCTCTCAAATCTGCAAATTTCTCTGCAGCTAGCTAAGCTCTATCCAAGCATGTAGGAAATTCGGCAAATTATTTAGCAGACAATTTTTTTTCTTTCCCCCGTTTATTTATTCGGGACTTTTTCTTCCTTCGTTAGGTCAAATACTGGAATCAACCAGCCGTGGTTAACGATATGCTAACGGATATTACACAGAGCGTTAATTCCGATTGAGCCAACTTTTTGCGATCGTAAATTTGGACGCAATCGGAGTACCCATCGTCTTTATTTTAACTTGTGCAGGTGAACCAAGTGTGCAATAAAACTTTGAAGCATCCGTTGAGAAAATAAGTTACTATATCGAGGCTTTTAATTAATTAGAAGAACATTTTTTTCATATATAAGACTCGAGGAAATGAATCGCGAATTTTTTCCGTCCATTCTTTTTATTTCTCATCGTATATAGACATAAATAGCGAAAAGTTTTCCAATTCGTATAAAATAAGTGATTAAAATAATTGGGAAAAACTGGTGTTACCTCGGTCGTGTTTTCTACGTAGGTTTAATTAATTGGATGTAATATTTTAAGCCGATCTCTGAAATGATTAAAATCCACGAACGGAGAAGAGTGGGTAATAATAATTGAAAAAAAAAAGGTTAAAATTAACGAGAAAACTTCTGCCTTTTTTTTTCAACGAAATATTACTGCAGCTGCGATTTATTGGGATCGATTAATCAAGCCTTTTTTTTTTTTGTTTTTTTTATGACAGACTAGTCGCGCCTTTCACCTGTACAACATTTTTCTAAAATAATGCACTACTCGCTGTGTATTATGTATGCCTGTAATTATTTATTCAAATTGCAACTTTTGACCCAAAAAATTACTCGTATAGGATACAAGCCTAGATCCAACACTTGAGTCTATCTTTAACATTCTAAATTTTTCTAATTCTAGTTTTACACCTATCTGCGTAGGCAGCTGGTACAACTTTTGGAAATTAGAATCGAGAGAAAGCTCGGCTGATCCTTGGCGGCAATATTCAAGAAAGAATCATCGCTTTATGAAATTGACGTCTATTACAATCCGGCAATAAACTGCCGCACATTAATGACACCTATACCTGTCTATCTCAGCCATTGACCCGGCCGGATGGCTCAAATTGCCAGATATAGTATGCAATCAAATATTATAATATATACAATATTCGCTAGGATCGAATAAGTCGGTAATTTTTGCTATCGCCGACTGATTACTTTTCTTTAGAAAGTTTCGAAGCATTTTCAATTTAATTTTTTTCTTTTCTTTTCTTTTCTTTTTACTCGTCTCAGCGACAAGATCGAAGTAACAGTCTCGTTGAAAATCCATACAACTGGCTTTTAAACTTATCGAATATCTGCGTTATATACGAAATGAACGGAAAAAACGATATCAAGCATCATAATTTTCTTTTCTTTTTTTTTTTTTTTACAGTGGAAAGACGGAAATTTTCGAAACATTTTATCTTGCCGTATAACATAAATTCACGGTTCTCCTTGCCCATCAGGAAGATATACGCTGGCTGCGAAATGTCAGCACATCTTCCTAGGGTCAACTTTCATTTGAGTTCCCGCGTTCCTCTGCAGTCTCTCTTTCTGTATGTGTCTACTGTATGCGTTTGTGTGTATTACCTACCTGACACAGGTATAGGCAAATAGAGACTGACTTAGACCTAGTCTAACTTGACCTGTAACCCGTTTAACTAGCTGTAAATACACACGTATACATATATACGTATATGTATACTCGATCCCGGGAGAAGATCACGTCGCTTATCTTCTCGTAAAAGTCTGCGATCTATGTACGATCAGACAAATGATAAATGATAGAGGATAGACGTACAAGTAAATGAATAAAAAATCGTCATTATAATTAAATATAGCTTTTCATTTTCTGTTAACAAATTTACGATCAATTATATACGTATACAATTATAAGTGTAAAATTTGTGGGAACATTGACACTTTCGCTTCCAAAAATCTCATTCAAGGACTTTCGAACATTTCATTATATACTAATTTCAGAGACAGATCGTTCTTCTTTTTTCTCTCTCTCTCTCTTTTATATTCTGTATTTTAAACGAAAAAGAAATTAATCTATGAATAGTTCGAGGGAATTCCATGATTCAAGAATCTTTCACAATTTATTGTTCGTCTAATCATATAGCCTAATTATTCGTGAGATATTATCTTTATCTAGACATTTGTGGCTGTCATCGAACGAATGATCATTCTCACTCTCTCGATTCTTTTTTCTTTTTTTTTTTTTTAACATTGCAGATAGATTATCGGTTGCAAATTATTACTCTTGAGGTATTCCATCTACTTGAGAGCGTACTGGCATTTTGCAGACTCATTACTCCAACCGGGGTATAATTAGCCCTTCTGCAACTATACGCTGTATGAATATTCGCATGGAGCTGCAGGGTCTTTTTTTATCCAAACAAAGAGCATAAAAGAGTTCGATCTTCATGAATGGACCATTGTCAACCCCGTGTCTCCGACTAATACCCGATTGAATACTAACTCCGATAAAATTTCATAAAACGTAAGAAGAAGCGATTTTCTAAGACCTTGCAGTTTATCGTGGGATCGAGTCGATATTCCGATTTTATTAATATCTGATGTTCAGAAAATTTCACGTCAACTCCTATACGGATATGTAAATTATTGGTTCGAAAATCGAAAGCCGAGATTCATCGGTTTATCAATTTTTTTTATTTTAACGTGAAAAGTAATTTTTGTGAGATAGATGTAAATTTTTTTTTGTTTCTTTTTTCTGCGGGTTTTGATTATTTTATGCGCATCACAACTCGCATGTACGCGTTGCCTAACCATAACGCGGGCGCAGACCCCGTTATATACCTTCACTGACAAGTATAATTATTATTAAAGGATTACGCGTTCGGATGTACTTCCGCGACTGAAATCTTCCCACATACTAATTTACGCGGTCTACTGCAAACACATAGGAACGACGAAACAATGCCCTCGCGCAAGAACCGATTCCCATATTATGCAAATCCTTGCCGAGCGTGCGTGAGCCTCTGTTCTATATTTCCTCTCGACACCTTCCAAAGCCTTTCGACGCCTGTCTCATCGACGTAGTCTAAACAAATCCTGACAAAATTTCTATCCGAAATCAAAAATCTGAATACTTTCAGAAGGAATAATTCCAGAGTTTCGAATCTTTCTTGTCTTTCATTTCGCGAAGCATTATAAAATTATGCGAAAAATTCGCGGTGAAATTGCTCATAATTTTGGTTCTTCGATCAGTATTTCATGAAAGTAGTAAAAAATATCTCTGGACAATATCTTGCGTACATAGCTCCTCCGTGAAAAATCATTCCTGAACAGTATAACGTAAAGAATAAACAGGATGTTCACGTGTAGCTTTCATCTCTCGGATTTCCTGTCGCCACTAAAAATCCCCGTTTTATTTATTCACGGATAATATCCCGTTGCCAAATGTCATTTTGCAGCGTTGAATTCACAAGATATCAAGCCGAATATCAAATTCTTTGAGCTCGAAGAGAAAGCCATATTTCAATGTAAAAGAATCAAATCAACGCATAGATTCATGATTTCTCGCGTTTATAATATTTCCAGAAAATTATAGCCGCGTTAATTACTCATAAGGCAGTATAATTAATGACAATTTTATAAACTCTGATGAGATGATAAATTATCTTTTCAAATCCTATACTTAATAGAGCTGATTCGATATTTCGACGATCTCTAATAAGAATTTGTGTATATGTATATTTTTTTCTCTCTCTCTCTCTCTTTGGAATATAATTTTGAGGATTGCTCTACGAATCATGTCTCGCGCTGATTATTCTCGGTTTAAAATCCAGTCAGGTAATACATATGGTTAAATCGTAAAGTGTAGAATTTCAACACTGCAGAGGTAATGTCGTAAAAGTTATAGTGTCCATTGTGCATCCGTTGTAAAGAGAGGAGAATATAATAAAAGAAAAGAAAAGTATAACGAGGAGAAAAGGAGAGAAAAGAAAAGAAAAATGGAAAAAGAACGAGTGTAAAAACGTAAACTTGAGCAACACATTGCTGCTTGATAATGTGCTCTTCTATATATGGCCGCATAAGGTAAGGCGAAGTAACGCGAAAGATGGAAGTTTAAACGTCGATTTTCTCGCGAATCCAATGTCCTCGTTGCCGGACAGTTTATTCTTTATCTTCCCTATATCCGCTAGAACCATAAAGTCAATCCCTGTAGACGTGGCATTAAAGATTATGGTCAACCCTGGACCAGGTTATACGTTCTACTCTATACGAAAGGCCAATCGCTATTTGCTGTTGCCATTTGCTCTTTATGTAAGAAAAAGAGGAAGAATAGATAGAGTTCCTGATTTCGTTCTTATTTCTTTCGAAAATGACAAGAATTAAGGAAACATACTTGAGCTTGTAAGAATTTTTCAAAAGGAAAAGAAACTAATCATTTTTGTCAAAAACCTTGTCCATTATTTAATAGACGTATAATTATCCGCGATACCCGAAGAATTTTCATCAACGAATGAAAGTAATTCGTTTTCGTATAAAATTTCCACTCAGCTATGGCTGTAGGTTAATTTCATTTCTCTTCTCTTCTCTTCTGAAGGACTCTCAGCAGCGAACAGTGAGCACCGAGTAGAGCTTTAATTCGTATCGATCGGTAGAGAGAGGAACCGTGAACTAAAGTTATTGGAAACGGTGGAAAAAAATAAAACGTGCGAAAAATAAGTCGTTACGTACCGCCGCTCGTTTCTACGGGAAAGAATCGGCGCCTGGTGCCTCGCTAGCTATACCTACTAGATGCTAAACTAACACGTTGCCGGCGGTGCTTTTGCCAAGGGATGAAATAAAATTTCTCCAATAATTTTTCTTTTTTTCTCCAATTCTTTTCTACTTTAGGGATTGTGGAAAGAGCGAAATCAAATCTCTTCTTTTTTCATTTTTTCATCCAAAATATCTGATTTTATTTTAATACCAATTCATTTTTGTGCGGAAACGGTAAAAGTCTTCTTGGTTCAGATCGTGTGTACGAAGTCTGAGCTTGAAATTAAGCAGGGCATGGTATATTCGGTTGGTCGTAGAGCAAACTGCAGTGAAAAGTGACGTTATTTTCCGTCTAACGGTGTGTGCAGGAATTCTTTGCAGGGTGAGGAAATTAGCTTTTTATTTTCCATTCCATCTACGGGGTAAAGGAAGCACATGAAAAGAAGAGAAGGTAAAAAAATTCAACTGAAAACGAAATGACTTTTAAAAAGCACGGTTATACTCCAAAGCGAAAAATTTGTATGTACACCTGTGTATGTATATCTCCGGATCTACACTTCCGGTTAAATGAACTGCCACATGGAAACTGTACAGGTACAGAGGAGAGAGAGCTTTTCAACGGAAGTTTTTTCAACAACGCAATCAGAATTGAATGTGTAAGTAATATTTGCTCGACAACGAACACACTCGAGAGTCGGATAAACAAAAAGAAAAAAGAAAAAAGAAAAAGAAATCAAAAAACCTACTCGTTCCAAATCCACTTCCTCGACTAAACAAAACGCACTGCGGTCCGATATCCAATCAACGCTGGTTCATTTTGCCAAAGAGGCTAATTCCACATCGGATTTTCACTCTGGAATCTATTTTACTTCGGCAGTCAATTCTTGATCTCTTATTTTCGTACTTGTCCCAATTTCTAATCAGTGGAATTATTCATTCCACGAGTCTGATGAGGGGGTAGATCGCACCCTTGGCGTCTAAGAAATTCACTTATTTTTAAAAATTCATAAACTCCGAAGTATCGAACGAAAGTTTTTCATTCTTGGCCACACGATAGTTCACAGCTTTATCTACCCATGTTTCAAAAATTGTTAAAAAATATAAAAAAATGGCGGCGCGGCCCGCTTTCAAAGTTGCATTTAATACGATCTTCGCAAGCCGCGAAGGCGACAGCCATAAACCTGGTCGGGGAAAATGAGGATATTGTCAAGCAGTATGTAATACCTACTTGAAATGTTACATAGCTTGTTAGCTGCGTGATAAAATTGTGAAAAATGGGAATATATGTTGCCTCTGGGGATTCAGACAGGGTTTTATGAATAGCTTGCATATACCTTAGGTAATTTTATTAATGCTCTTTAGGGAGCCTATATACATCGATTTTCAGTTCAATGTATTTCCGATTATTTAGCCACTCAGGAAGCAGATGCAATCCTTCAGGAATATCGATTGAATTTCTAACAATGGTATCAGCCGTAAATATCAATCAGGTTCGTTTATATTCATGAGAATTGCGGATTCGAAATTGATCTATTACCAACGACGACGAGCCGACGCGCAATGCAGCGATGTCGAATAATAAATGGTAGAAAAAATCCAAATAAAAGATCAACGACATGTTCGACGAACTAAAACGAACGGAGATATACAGCGACAGGTTAACAGTCTTACTCAAAATATTTCAGGGGTTGAAATAGCGGATATTATACCAACGAGTTTGAATTTATAAAACAACACGGGACATGGAAAAGCATTCGAAACTCAAAGCATGGGACTCTGGAGTCTCTAAAAGCATATCTGAATATTTCTATAAACTCTGCCCGTTCAACGTGGGTCGAAATAAAATTTTTTTTATCAACTTTCGTTGCGATATGTGATATGAAAAATTCCTTTACCCCACGGCTATAAATATATTGCAGATAGACGTTAAATAAGCGTTGCAATACTGGCGAGAATATTGTCGTATCAATTGCTATGATTAGGAATGATTTCAGCCGTGATTACTGAGTTTAGAAAGATGGAAATAATTGTGCGGTAACAGGTCCATAGATCTCGAAGTTCTCGCTTCGTAGGTAATAACGACGTTTAGGTAGGGGCGATAGAGATTCGTGACAGAAGAGATTAGATCCCTGAATCTCATCCCCGGGTAGACACACCCCGTGAAACCAATTACCTCCTTCTTTCTCCACTTGTCGACATATTTTGCAAAAATTGAACAACGACGAAATGGAAGAAAGAAAAGAAAACTATCAACGGGGAACGAGACCCTAATTAAATATTTCACAAGGTCTAATAACTTCTCGGATAAATATCAACTGCTGACGTCTAAGAGACCAATTGACAGAACTAATTCGTGTATAAAACGTTGCGCAATGCCGACTGGCTAATACTGTCGCAATAATTTCTTTTTTCTTTTTTCTCTTATTAATTTCCAACTGAATTTTCAAGCGAATGTATATCTATGTGGCTGCGCAATGAGTCCATTTGTCGAGAAGATGTGAGCTGCGAAATCCCTCGGGGAAGGAGGCTGTTCCAGATTATACTTTCGAACGTATATACAAATACATATACGCGTTGTGTCATCAGAAACAGGTTTTCAATATCGAGAACAGACAATGCCGACATAACGAGATGAAAATTGATCTAAGTTAAACCTGGAGGCGAAGAGGCGATAAAGAATACTTCTTTTTCATTGGAGGTGAAAATTTTTCCAGAGAACTTCCGAATGTGGAGAAATTAATTCGCGAATAAATTACACGAGTTTTAAATCTCGGATTCTGCAACAGATGGGACACAACATATCAATGTAGATAATCAATCGGCTGGATCTGTTCGACTCTGAATTACATCCCCGATTTCAATTCAATCAAATTGTATTCATATCAATGCCGATCTTCTCCGCATCCATGTGTCTACTAATCACCGAATTTTACCGTATCGACGTTCCATATTGGCCATACTGCTTCTATTATCCCCCCGTTAATCCATACAGTGATTAATTTCGTCCTCATCCGTCAAATTTTCATTTATACAAATTTTCGGATCCTGCAGTGGCGGGAAATTTTTCGATGCTTTTATTCAATGTTTGGAAAAAAAAAATTCTTTTTTCATTCTTCTTTTGTCCTTTGTGGATTGAAAATTCATAACCGAATTTCAACCTGCGCGTAGAATATTGAGGGAAAAACCATTTCCGATTAAACTATGCAATTTCGTAGCGAGGGTATGGTCGCATGGGTATGCGGCTATCAATTTCCATTATCATCAGTCAATGTAATTTCAATATTTATCCAGTACTTGACTGTCGGAAAGCGAACTGCCGCGACTGCAGCGCGTCGTTATAGCTAAATTCTCATATCGATATCACGAGATGTGCGGATTATATAATCTATCTCGTTAGTGTGATTAAATCAATCCCCCTTCCGGCCGTGGGATTGTGTAATGTCTATCGAAACCTCCGATAATTGTACAGAGGTGAAGTATAATTCGAGCTGACATTTGCTGCACTTTATTTATTTCTAATTAAACATAAATTTTCCCTCGAATTTTCGAATCAGGGAATGAGAATTGATTGTATAAAATTTCTCGTCAATTTTGTCAATGCGGAGTAAACATTTTCTGTACGAAGAATCATCCCCCTGCTACACATCGAATATCAAATCTTGGAGGAAACTGGCGCTACTCAGGTAGAAGATATTCCCTTTTCCATTAGCATAATATCGAGCAGAAGAAAACTCCACCTTTTGTCTTTCGAAGAATAGCTGATAGCTGCGGGTGGCTCTTCCCTTTGCAATGCTATACCATCCATCGTTATACCGATTCCTCCTTTTCTGCAATTCCACCCTTTATTATCACCCCCGTTTATACACCCTGCAGACGTCGGGCTAACAATAACTTGAGGTCGTAGTGAGAAGGTCTGTTCGGTTCATCTTCCCCACATTATCAAGGGCTGAACAAAGCCTCGTTCCTTTTCACAAATGCTACTTTACCTAATCCAGAGAAAATTGAATATTTACTAACGATAAGATTCTTTTTTTTCCAAAATCTTTCCAATATTCATTCACTCTGCCCTGATTCGCCGATGTTACATCCCTTACTCCGGATAACTGATCCAGCATGAGCTTTGAAGCAATTAGCCAATGATTTGCATTATAATATGCAATTGCTCGTTAGTATCAGCTCATTAGCAATTCCGATTGGCAAAGCATCGACTCCGGACTATTTTGGCAGGTGAAAATTCATCTGATAGAAAATATATGGAGCGGTGTTATTGAATATCCCGAATATTTTGACTGTCAAATTAATTCTACTGATATACCGACGAGTGATTGACTTGTTAATTAATTCGCGGAAATACAGTACAGCGATTCAATTCTCTCCTCGAAAATTCGCTTCATGAATTCGAGCACCCCGCACTTACAAAAATCGCAATTAGCGACTCTGACCGATAATAATTCAATGAAACGGGAGGAGGGTTGGGTTATGAAAAAATATATCGGAGAATCAAATTTCCACAAAATTCTCATGAGAATATGCGGGCTTAATGCGAAAGGATATAAATCCACGAAATACCATTCGCGCGGAGGAATTCGCTCAAAGACATTTCGCGTGTTGAACGTCAAAGGATAGTCGCGTGGCTCGAGTTGCAGCAGATTTATTTCGCTATTAAAAATCGCGAGGGAGTTTGAGTTTAAAATGCCGTTAATAATCCGGGGATTGAACATTGAATTAATTGAAAATCATCAGAGCCTGTAAAAGTGCGCGATCCTTTGCTCCAATTAACATTTTCCGCTCCCATCGCCCAGCGGAGGACTCCTACGCTGTAGCTTAACTCTGTAGGGTAAAAGGAGGAGATATTTTACTCTTAGTGCTATGGGAAATTGCGAAAACGTTAAGAACAAAACCCTTAAAGTTCTCATTGGCCGTTCGTCAGCCGGAATTACGAGGCTAAGAACTTCCCAGGTAGCAGAAAGAAATTGGAACTTGTACCCAACAGCTATAGAGCTAAATCCCGCCGATATCCCAGCCCATCAGAGACAGCTAATCTAATGCAGACTTCCTGGCCTGGGAATGCAAACCAAAAAGAAAAAAAAGAGAGAAAGAAAATTGCCTGTTTTCGTGGATTTTTACAACGAAAATTTGGGGAAAGTTATTCGCTCGCCAATTCGCGGGGAGATTAGATATCTCCGACTTATGTAAAGAGCGGAGATTTGAATTTGAAATTTGTCTCCGCATCTAATGCCACAGCAGGTATAACAAAAGGATGAATTATTACGTCAGCTATTACCAGTTTCCGCGTTCGCGCGTGGCAGTGATCATAACTATTACGATCGTCATTAACTTTGATGTAATAATCAGTTTTCCAGGAGGTTAAACCGAGATGAAATTACGCTCTGCAGCTAGTCCCCGGATGAAACGTTGGGTTAGTTTTGCGGGCAGACCGCTGCGAACTGCAAGTTTAAATTAAACAGAAGCCGCGATATATCAGCTCGCAATTTTGTTTGGAATAGACTTCAGCGTGTTTATCTTCGGCTTCTGATAATTGGAATTAATTAATTGATTAATTAACCCCGGGTTTTAATATTCTGCTAAATTTCCGCCTGTGGAATTAGGAACAGCGATGTGCAAAATAGGCGATAACCACTCGAATAAAAGTCAAGCCTCGTCGCACTGCAGTAGAGCCGCTCGGTTTAATGGTGGAAAATCTAATTTCCGAAAATGGTACTTCGCCACGATTACTTAGCGATTACCCGCCGACTCTTCAATTCATTCGCGTGCCGGTGGAAAGATCGAAATCGACTGCAGAGAACCGTTCTTGGAATGGCTTTTCTAGACCGGATACCTCCGCGTCTTTTACTGAATACCGGAATAAAGTAGAGTCCCGGTAAGATCGTTCGAATTCCTTTAAGAGCAGAACCTATATGTATAGAAAGAGGTACAGCGACTTAGGTACCCACTACCCCCGAGTCTCGACTCGAACTCTGTCGTAATCAAAATAATGCTTATCACCGCGTAAATGCTACATCCGACAAAATTCTTCGGGCGAAATACTACCTCGCGTAAAATTTTCTGCAAGGGATTATTGTCGAAGAAACCTTGCCAATTTCTCACCCCCTATAAGCTCGCGGTATTGCGAAAACGAAGAAGGAGAAGCGAAGGATAAAAAGATTTCTATATTAGTTTCCAAAAATGATTTTTCATGAGTGTTACTCGATTTGTATGTAGGACTTATCTCGCGATTATTTATTTCAGGGGATGATAAGGGGGTCTGGCTTTTACGCGTGGGAAACAAAAGTGTAAAAATAATTCCGAGTCCTGTGGTTGGATGATGAATTTACTTCATTTTCTAAAACTCCGTAGCTTTGGGTGCTTTAGTTTTGTGTCGAGAATTCGCTAGCTCGCAAACCTCTTGAATTAATTTCAGTTTAAATTCAACACTTTCACAGAAGAAGAGGGTTGAATTTACATACGGTCATAGCCAAGCTGTATACTAGGTAGAGATATGTATATCGTATAGAAGACTAATTTTGTAGGCTTTGAAATTCAGAATATTTAACCAACCGCACATTCATCACGATCTTTATCAAAAAAAATTTTTGAATTTCTTTTTTTTCTTTCCCTCTCTCTTTCCTCTTCTTCTTATCAGAAGACTCAGCGTGTACTAAAATTAATTAACGATGTGACATTTCGTGTAATGAATACGAAAGATGGAAAATTATATGATAATGAGATAAATTTCTGATAGAGAGAGAGAGAAATAACTTTTATGATAATTTGAATAAATATTAATCGACGAATTGTTTGTGTGCGAGATTTACATAAGAAAATGAGTGACGGTATGATAGTTCCTGGATTCGTATGTATACCTATTCCACGTTATTCTGACGTATAGGTGGAATCACGAGCGGAATAAGTTTTGAGCGGAAAGTTCGAGTGCAGGAAGCACTATATAAGAGAGAAAACGCGGTGAAACTGGAAGCAAAGAAAACAGAGAACGTAGAAGCGGGATTTCATTTGTTTTCGAATTCGAGATTGCACCGAGGATTTCTCCTCATCATTCTTACTCTTATTCTTCGTCTCTTCAGATATCCGACCATCCGAGCGAGTTATGTGAAATGGAAATGAAATTTTTCCTCCCATAAATTAGACTTCGTTACGAAACGAACCTTTCTTTTTTTCTTTCTTTCATTTTTTCATTTTTCTTTTGACTTAGTATATATGACGATTTAGTAAATTAGAAAGCAAACTTGATGAGGTTTCTTTACAGTATATATAAAAAAAAAAAAAAATCAAAAATTCTATACAGACTCAAAGAAAAAAAAATGCTCGACAATTTTTCAAGTTTACATTAGCTTTATAGCCTTAGTCAGTTCGTTGGCGACGAGAGACGTTGCTCGGCGATGTTTACGAAGAAAAGTTTCGCGGGCTTTTCATTTCTTTTTCTCTTGAAAATTTCACGTTTTTTTTGATAAATTTCTGGCTTCACGATATCAGAACAACAACGAGCTAATGAAAAGAAGAAGAATAAGAAAGAAAGAGAGAAAAAAATGGACTACATTCAGTTTATTATAGGATAGTATATATGTAGTATATTTCCTTTACTTTACTCTATCTTAACTTCCCTCGCTATTCCTTCAGTATCAATCTTTCTTTACTGCTGCAACCCAAGTGACCAATAAAATAAAGAATCTACTTTCGGACGACGAGAATAGAAGAATAGAAAAGAGACGAGAAGCAGGCTGTCTGAGACGATAAAATAAATCAGAGATAGACTTGAATAAGACATCAAGACCTGCAGGGGATGATAAATATCTCTGTCGAATACGGAAGTTAGAAAGTGACTCGATAAATGAAATGAGAAATACTCGCCTCGAATTTCACCCCCTCGACCTTTCTTCATCCTATTAAAACAATTACTGATTAATTCATCGCAATGATCTAGATAGCAGACAGAAATGCTTTGACATGGAAAAGGCAGCATAAAGCATGAAAGTAAGTCTAATAAATTATACTTCGGAGATAGACAACACGTCTCCACCCACTTTGCATAGTTCAACTGTAAACGTAAACTTTCCTGACCTCCGGTCGCACGAAGTTAAACTACGGTTAGCGGGTCGCCCTCTGATATATAAATTTTGATTACATATATATCATATATATATTTATATACAACATGAAATATATAGCGTTTATGTGTTATATTTTAGAGATGATTAGAGGAAATAAGTCCGTACACGCGTTGGCGTACTGACATAACATAACGGGGTGAAATCTTCCGAGGGGGTGTAAGAGTATAAATTATTGGTCGCATGTGGGTTGAAAACACAGTAGCTAATTTACTGCGGGAAGTGCAGAGACTCGACAATCCCTTTATTACCCGAGAAGAATAAGGATAAAGGAACTATAACGTGTGGGAAGTGATGAGGTGAGAAAAAGACCATTACAAGTAAACCAGCTGCAGAAGCGCTTTACTAGGTCATTTTACACCGAAAATTATCACAACTTAAATACTTCGAGGTTCACTTTGGGCCGTGCAGTTTCGATCAGAAATTATCTACAGTGCCATTACCTACTTTGAGAGTTTGAATAATTACCAAAGTTACGTTGAATAAATGAATAACCGATATTTCACGCGAATATACGCCTAAGGTAGGATACATTATACATTCAAATATTCTCCAGTAATCATATAATTTTTTAATATAAATACGCCACGTTTTATATTATCAATGCATCGAATTCGAATCGGCTGGCTCGTTTATTATACCGCGATTTTTTCCCTTGGTTTTGGTATTATTTTTTTTATCTTCTTCTTCTTCTTCTTCTTCTTTTTCACTCGTTAATTACCTACCCGAGTGACATAGATGAGGGTAAAAAAAAAAGTAATTAAGAACAAAGAGTGAGGTCGAACGGGAGGATTGACGAGTCAAAAGGTTTGTCTTGATACAGTGTATACCCTGCGCTGTGAGTAATTAGCTGGTATGAGTAAACTTGATTAAACTATGTATATTCCGGCGTTAATTTGTAATAATGTTAATTAAAAAGATTTTTTCTTTGCAAATTTATAAACGCGATAGAAAAAAACTGCGAGCGCGAAGAAGAAGAAGAAGAAAGAAGAAGAAAGAAAAGAAAAAAGCAGAACGAAACGGAAAACGTAATAAGAGTTGAAAATAAAGTACGAACTAAAAGCTAAATTATTGGCTGAAAGAAAAGAGCGGAAAAAAAGTTGAAAAGTTAAAAATGTTGCACGTCTTGTACGAAATGGTAGTGCGGGACGCAATCTACAGAATATTGTTACGAAATGGTCGGTAATTTTCACCAAATTGTGGACCCACTTAGGTAGGAGCGCAACCTCTTGCCTGCAGATCGAGCCGTGAGAGTAGCTCGTAATTTAGAGGAACAATTGAAAGTAATTTTACTAATTATTTGCCTTTTTTTTTCCTCTTCATTCATTCTTTCTTTTTTTTTTTCTCTCTCGTTACTTCGCTTTTTAATTACTTAGAATAATATAAAATTAACCAATTCCTTAGCAAAGATGCTAGAAGAATGTAAAAACTATTATAATTACAATGCCAGAAATTGGTGAATTTTTTGTTTTTCTATTTTCACATTTATTATTCTGGATTATTGATGAATATTTGTTTAAAAAAAAAAAAATTGTATAAATAATAAATGATAAAAAGGAGAAAGTTTATCATTATTTTTATTCTTCGTTTTCTTTGGGAATGAAATTTTTTCAATCATTTTTATCACGTCCCTAGTTTCACACTCGGTTTCTTTTTCGTCTGTTATAGCTGGGGGGATTCCCCTAGGTGATCGTAATGGGCGATTGGAATCATTGGAGGGGTAAGCAGCTGATCAGAATTGCTTTGAAACTGAATCAGTATTGTCTGGCGACAATCAGGATAGATCGGAGTCGTAAAATGACAATACTGCTCCACGAATTACCCGAAATCCGTAGATAGTAGAAATTGGTATCCCAGCGATCCATAACGCGTAAATTGACCACGCGTCGACACAAATTGCTGGACTCGAATCTCGTTTTTTCGAACCAGATATGATCGGCCGTGTCCCAATCTAACGAAAATGATAAAATGATGAAATTACATGAAATCGAGAAACGGGGAAATACGCCTCCCAAATTATTCAACAACCTTCGAAATCGCGTCCCTCCGGTCTCTTCGAACTTCGGAAATAATAAAAAAGCTCCGGAAACTTTCAGAATACGAAATGCCCTGCAGACGAGGATTTGACTAATTAATTAAACAGAAATTTATTACAAATATTTCACAAAGTTTCAAAACTCTCTGAGGTTAATACCTGACTAGCTATACACGCACATTTAACCCACGGAGTAAATTACTTCATTACATTCCCATTACGCGAATGAATATAATGATTGACAAATTGAGATTTTTTTCCGAAGCTGATTATCATGTCGTATATATAGTTAACAAATTTTCTTCAAGTCTCTAAAAATCATAAATAAATAAGAATTAGATTCTCCGAGCCGAATAGGATGTCGGATTAAAGATCAACTGGTGTAATCACCAAAACGTACCTTACACATATATATACCAGCCCCAACTTTTCGGAGTAAATGAAACGAGGCGAGGTCCAAGTCCATCGCGAATATACCCGCAGGGAAGAGAAGCGTGATAAGAAGTTGTAGAAATAAATGTGAAATGACACCACCATCCGTCTTGTTAAAAGTTACAACCGAACGAACGGTAACAATAAGCTTTCTTTTGTTTTTCTCTGAATTCCTGAAACCAACTTTTGAATTTACTTCATCCCTCGTTTTTTTCTCCCCCTTTTTTCACTTCGGTTTATATCCTTTTCTCCCGTTTCTCCTTCACCTCGCGGTGTACCACGTTTTATTATAATATATGTGGAGAATAATGACGATATCACAGCTGATATAGTTGCAAAATATATTTTCATTATTAAAAACAACGCAGGCGAATAGGTTCCCAAGAATAGATGAGACAAAGGGACAATTCTGAGTTTGACAAGCAGCTGTCGGTAGAGGCGAGTCCTTGAAATGCGTAAAACACGGGTTTACGGTACTAATTAGCTTATTAATAAAGAATTATTATACCGCGGTGTATCATAGTACCTTAATTTAACCAAGGCGTACGCAAGTAGGTAGGTACCCACTGTTCACCTGTCAGCAGTTAAAACCGCATTGCGCGACATTACCGCAACGCAATACATAATTTCGCAGCAGGTATGTACGTGTACGTAGGTTATGATATTCGTTCGTTTATTCGTTAACACGCGTGTAAAATATGCAACTATTTTGAAAACTGAAGAAACGCGAGGAGAGGAAAAAAAGGAGTGAGCCGAGACGTGAGAAGACCCTCACAACACCGTGGGACAGTTTTGCATAATTCTTATAGTTAGCCAATTCTGCGAAATGAGATCTAATATAAATAACGTATAATCTTTATAGCTCTGTTTTTCTTCTGTACCACATAGCGTGAAAACACCTCTGTGTCTTTATCATCGCCCGCCATATCCCGCAGGCGGAATGTATTTATCCGCGAATCGGCTGTATGAATAAATAATGAATACACTATATAAAAAAGAAATAAATAAATAAATAACCCGGAATTTCAGCCCCTGCTGCAGGGATAATAAAAGATAAAAACCGATCTGGAAAATTCGAGACTGAATTTATAATATAAATTCGAAATTTTTGTGGAAACAGAAAAACGAAAATAAAAAAACGCGACTTTTTACCAAGGCGTATTAATCCCGATAACGAGATTTACCTTGCGGTCAAATATTGGCGAGTGATAGCTTTCCGCGAAAACTGCATCAGGGTAGATTCGCCGGACTGCGGTCAATCGGTCAAATGGATTGGCTATTGGATTGACCAGAAGACAGGCCGTATTTTGCGTGGGAATAGCGAATTGCATTTGTTCTATGAACCGAGGTTTGAGGGGAGCTATAAAAGCGTAGGTACGGATTTACTGTGAGCATCGCATTGACTGTGTGAAAAAATGACGAGGCCGATGAAATATCGTAGCAATTAATAACAAGAAAGAAAATAAGAGGAGAGAATAAAAAAGGATGAAATAAAGGAGAAAAAAATTAATGAAGATTGTATACCTTTGCTAGCCCTTGTCTCGCGGGGTGAAAAATTCTATATATATATAGGAATGGATAAAGGTGGAAGGCCGATTTCGTTCCCCCATATCACGTTGCCTCATGAATCAAGCCTCTCGCACGATATTACCGGGAGCATTTCGAAGCGAACAAAGTTTTACACCGAACTATAGTCAGGCGAAAGAAAAGTGAGGAAACAAGGGGGAAAAAAAAAGCATGTGGAAATAAAAAACAAAATAATGATTCCCACTCGGAAACCGCTGTGTAACATTTATTTATCTTACACCCTAGCGCGATGGGAGAGACATAAAAACGGG
Organism: Rhogogaster chlorosoma; assembly: GCA_944452935.1. NCBI lineage: Eukaryota > Metazoa > Arthropoda > Insecta > Hymenoptera > Tenthredinidae > Rhogogaster > Rhogogaster chlorosoma. Next base: position 20,822,038 of record OX101803.1, on the reverse strand, counting down.
CTGTTTTCAGCGATCGATAAAAAGCGTAAGAAACAGGGAAACTAATGATAAATTATGCGTCATCTGATGATTCGTTATTTGGTATACGAAAAAGAGATAAAATTTGGTGAAAAAAAAAGGGAAGAGAATGTAAAAATGATACCCGATTTCCTGATTGTTACTTTATAACTAAATTACTTGATTACTTGTCCGTTTGTAATATCATAGGAGAATAGAGCCGGTATTAACGCGGGCGACATCTGACCGGATTGACCAAACGGTGTAATTGGCGAGGCTAGTAGTACGAGTCGAATTGTGTCGGGCAGTGGTTAGTCCGTGGTATGGTCCGGCGCAATATCCGTGTCTCTAGGTTTCCCCGTTTGCTCTGAACGAGCGTAACGTAAAGTCAGGCTACGGACGTGACGGGTTGTGGTTAGTATTACAATTGCATGCATAGATATACACGTACATATACATACATACGTATATAAATGGAGCCTCGTATGCCTACATGGATATGTATATCGCTTGTTGAAGATCGTGAATTAGCCAGTCATAGGATCCAGAGTAGAGCAGACTACTAAATCAGAAAATCGATGCATCCGTGTGCATTGGATATATCAGAACCGAATGATCATAAATGGATTGCACTGATCGTGAGATGTAAATGCCAAGACTGAAATTGTTTATTAACTGTTTTTTTCGTCCTCCTCCTTTTTTGTTTTTTGTTTGTAAACGTTTGATGTAATCATTTTTTTCCAAAGCCTTTTTTTCACTCGTTTTACTCGCTTACTGACCGAGACAACGTCGTTACTGCGTACATACAGGCCGCTAATCAATTGGATTATGCCAGGGATCACCGCAACTAAAAGCTTTGTTTCGTGTTCTGACAAGAAGATTTTGTTTCATGTATGGTACCTGTATCTATGTACTACCAGGCTCGGTATACGTGGGAGAAGAATCTTCCGGAAGAAAGAAAGAAAATGGAATTAACGAGAAATGCGTATCTGGGGTAGTAAAATTCAGTGAAAAATAAAATAAAGAAAATTTTATACATGCTTGAAGAAATCCATTTCTTCTTATTATTCTACATTTTTCTTCCCTCATTCCCCCCACTCACATCTAAACGATCTGTAATCTTGATAATTAAAGTACCTACCCCCCCTTTGCCCGGTTCATAGCAGTGTCTAAAAAAAAAAAGAAATAAAAGGAGGAAATATAATGACGTCGTTAGGAAAATGTCTGAAGAATTTTTTACACGTTTCTCTCCGACTTTAGGGACTGCAGGGAAGCTTTTCGAAAAAAAAAAAACATCAAGGTCTAGCAGCTGGGTATACTTTACCGAAAACTACCCTTCTGCTTCGTATGTGTTACGTGTGTTGTATAACATTGCAAAGTGCAACGTTGGTCGAGCTGTAGGGAACAACCGGAAACCACAAAAGCCACCGGAGGCCACCGATGCTTCCGTAATAGTTTTAGTTCAATGGTGTGTTGGAAATAGATAGCGCATACTTAAACGGTCTCTCTACGGGAAATTACTATCCAAATGGGATACCTACCCGGGTTCTCAGCTAAATGGTTGTACGCGTTTATTTACGATATCTGTCACAAACTACTACCAAACTCTTGATTACAGGTGGATATACGCCGGTTTTCTAAATCTTTACAAATATCCGTGGATACGGACCTCCCCCGTGTTCCATTTCCATTTTGCTCTCGGAGTTAATTGAAGTAGAATATTGGAAACTATCGGGTGATTTGAGCCGCCGTTTCGATTCCGAAAATTATATAATCGACGAGTTATCTCGCCCTCTTTGGAATTATCGAGAGGGTCGAAATCCCCTTTATTAGTCTTTATATAACGCGGTGTTGGATCCAAGGGACAAAATCCTCGGCAAAGTACGCGCATATACTGCGTACTTTATCGCCGAGGAGAAAAGAAAATAACGGGGAAAGAAAACAAGGAAGAGATGGAGAAAAAGTATAACTAGGTGGGCAAGTCTCGGGGGACTATAGGCTAAAGAGAAATTATTTTCGAAGGAATGCAGACGAAACTTCATTCACCTTCGAAACAGACGGCTAAATTATACTTGTACCTTTGGTAAGAAATCGATTCCTCATCGCTAATACTCCGTCATTTATCATCTCGATTTTCTCCTAGGTGCAGGGTTGGTAGGTACATAAGCTCGGGCGTCAATCCACCCCTTAATCTCTCTCTAGGTATGAAACTTATAGTCCTAAGCTTATTTTTCCTCTTTTTACGAAAAAATACATTGTAAATCCGCAGGAAAAATATCATTCGTAGATATATATAATAATTACTCGAGAAATGATCGTCTGTGAAGATCGAATATTGTTACATTTTTTCTTTTTTTTTTATAAAATTCTGGATGAAAGTAATAAACGCGAAGTACTTGAATGGTACGTTTCTGAAATTTTTCTTTCTTTTTAAGACGTCCACTTATCTCTTACCGCAGGTACTCGAAATATTCCCAAGATAAAACACTTTGTGCAAAAAAGGCGAAAGAGATTCTTCAAAGTTGTTCACTCCAAAGTAATACGTAAGGCTGAGATTTATACATTGAAAATTCCGACACTGTTCAATGTTTATGAAGGAGTGCGAAATTATTTAAGAAGAAAAAAAACCTCAATCACCGTCGATAAAATAAACTTGAATTTGTGAATCGGAGGGGAAAAAAAATCGTGAAAAATAAAAAATGAAATTTAAGGGTTGGAAAAATTTACAATACATTTTTCATACGATATCATCATCTTCTTTCCCTTCTTGTTCTCACTTTTCTGATCTTTTTTTTTGTTCAAATTGAAAAGAAAATTTGAAAATAAAAAATTCCCAATAACGAACAATAAGAGTAATTCCTTCAGCAGTAGGAAACAACATTGCTTATTGAATTTATTAATCAACTTCTGACTGGCGTTTTTTGAACGAATATAAAAGAAAAAAAAAACAGAAGAAAAGAAAAAAAGGAAAAAATTGTAAAAAGTGATTCTCGCATTTTTGAAGTGATTTTTTTCGCTTCACTCAGTATTTTGATCAACGTTTCCCACACGTATTGGTATTTACGAATAATAGAGGACAGCGGGGGAAGAAAATTGCCAACTTCAAACGAATATGAAAAATGAAAGGAATATTGAATGAAAACATAACAAAAAAAAAAAAAGAAAGAAACGACAAAAATTGCTACAATATTTTTAAACGTTGAAAAAAACAGTCCGAATTTATTTCAGATAATGACGATACTGTCGATAACAGAAATGGGGTGGTGCGCGGTTCTGCGCGAGGTATAGGTATATAATATGCTGGCAAGTCATATATCTCCTTATATTGACTCAGGAATGAAAAATGTATATAAATCAACCAAATACATATATATATATATAACTGATCAGATGAATTATTAACTGATGACCTTTACTTTACTGCATTTAACAGTGATACCGTGATTTACGGATAACGAGCCGATAATAAACCAAACCAAAAAAAGTTTCACTCATCGATTTTCACCCTTACTGCATTCACCCGTATAGCTTATTTAAATGAAATAATTCAGATCTCAGAAAACCTATAATCGTTTCTCTTCGTTTTATTAAACGATAAAAAATTTTCTAGATATCATTTCAAAAAACTTATCATCGCGTTATTTCGCAAATTAATTTTTAAACAATTATATTATCCATCTCAGACTCAGCGACGTGAGTAATGATCGATTCGATTGACAAGATTCTGAAAAGATAGACCACAATCATTGAAGTGGGCAATTGCCTGCTAAATTATACCTTCGGGTACGAATTTTGCCTAAAGTACGTATAATAATAATAATAACAATAATAATAATAATAATCGCAATCAGATCTGAATATTTCATGAGCTTGTGTCGCACATTCGTGAATCACCTTTAAGCATATATAGGGGTGGTTTGAACCCCGGTAAAACTTTAACGCTATCAAATGTCCGGCGAATCAGCTTTCGTTTATAACTCAGCTTTACACACGGCCAGTTTTCACGGTTCTCAGAATATAGCTGAGTATATAGATGCAAGAGGGAAAAATCTGGCTGTTCGAACTCTAGAAAATCATTTTTCAAATTGGTTATATATTCGAAAATTTAAACCTTTCTTTTCTTTTTTTCTTCTTCTTAATCTTTTCACATTTCATTTCACCCCTGAAATTATAGCCCTGATTTTTGGCAACTCGTTACAATCAATTAGTCAGAATTAAATACAATCGAATCGACTCTATATATCTCCCGTTAACGAGTCGAACTATCTATGCGGAGCTGGTCGGGTTAATCGTAAATGCTCGTAAATAGTCCCCTCGACCGCTAAAAGCTCGAATGTATGTGGTGGAAAATAATTAATTGATTAATCGGAAAATTCGATACGATATTTGATGAGAAAATGAAAGAAACAAAAAAAATAAAAATGAAAAAAAAAAACAGAGAATAATGGACCTGCAATTGATTTTTGATATACGTATTTTATTTATTAAAGGGATGGTTTTTTTTTCATCCCCCAATAAAACTTCTTCTGTGGGGATATGTTGGTACCTATAATGCTATATTTCAAGTCTCGCATCATATTTTCTCCTTTATATTCTTAGTTTTTTTTTTTTTTTTTTATTCCCGGATATTTCTTCGCGGTAGGTAGGTAGGTACTTTTCGCGTGTTCTCTATACACGAACTTGAGTGATACTCTGGATTCGGTTTGGGGGTATGAAGAGAAAGAGCTTTTTCCTCGACAAACAACTGAGCGAACTGCGAGGAGGTGTAGGGAGAAGCGAAAAATTGGAGTAAATTTTCAGAAACGTGAATACCTTACGCGTGTATACCTTGGAGGAAATTGTTGCTCCGACATGGAAAATTGAATAAATTGAAATTGAATGAAGCCGGAAAGTTGTTCCGTAAAGATATCGAGCGATAATTTTCCGTCGACGAAAAATTCGAGCTTTATTCACCCTACTGATTTAAATTTTGTTTTTCTTCTTAATTTCAAAAAAAAAAAAAGAAGCAAACTTTCAAATTTTGTTAATAGCTTGAAAAATCGCGCGAAAAATTCGACGAATAAAAAAAAAGGACGTGGCTATTTTCACCTCGAGTCAAAAACACGCCTTGGCGCCTTTCGTCGCTCAACCTCGCCTCTTCAAGAATATAACTTTCTTCCATCCCCGATACCGCCTCGTGAGGGTTGTACCTCGAACTTTTCACTCTCACGTTAGCACATGACGTGCCAAGTACCACGGCTATTCGCGAATATATATATATATGAAAAAGAAGAAAAAAGAAAACGTGCCGAACCAATCTTCGTGTTTCGGGGTAAAAAATGTATTTCCGAAAAAAAAAGCTCTACCTGTTTCACATGATTATACATAAATACATTTTTTCATTCAATCCTCTCGCAAGTATAGCTGTGAAAAAATTATTTGAAAAAAATAAAAATAAAACCAAAACTCACCCGATTTTCGATTTCTGTTATTCTTTTCAATTTTTTTTTTTTTCTGTTGGAGCCAGAAGGAAAGGAGTCCCTCTTATATCTTTCTGAAAAGCACGTGACACGGTACTTTTAATTTCTTGAATTATAATTAAGGACGAAATATATATGCCGTAAGTTGGATCACTTGTGTAAAAAATTGAAAAATTTCTTGTCGTTAATATCGTTTTAATTATATTATTATTATTATTTTTTTATTTCTCGATTATTATATATCGCGAACTGTTTGAAGGAACGTATCGCGTTTCTCGCACGATTTTTCCTGCATCGGATAAAGTGCAGCGGTGTACCGCGAGCGAGCTACGCGGTAGAGACGCGAGAGTAAACTGACGGGCGAATGCCGCGGCGTGGAAACCTCATGCCGCGACGCTCTGCCGGCCGTCCCCCTTTCACCTCACTTCGCTTATTCGCCCCTGTTTTCTCCCCCACGATCTTACCCCTTTCCCGCCGCCTCCATACAGCCGACGTCGCGACGCGACGCGACTCTATGCGACGCGACGCCTCGATCCCAGTTCCCGTCCCTTTCCTTAACGTGGGGTTCACCAGCTACTCCCACGCGGGGCTCCTTCAGGTGAACGTAAAGATAGAAAAGGCAGGTACGAGGCGCATCTTCCTATTACTATACGAACCTCCTAAACCAGGTTCACTTTCATCTCCCAGATATCGCACACATCTTTATTATGTACACATAAATATATACACACCTACACACACTAACGCATTGCGTTCCTTTTCGACATTGACTAATATAGCAAGTAACAAACAACTAACGACTGAGATCTATCGTGTTGTGGACTGTAGTTACGGCCACTAAATACCTCGCAAATATCTACTTTCGATTTCATACAGGCTTTACTTCTCGTCCTTTATTTAACTACGCGTTTAACTGCGGGTCAAATCTTCGCAAATACGTACTCAGGTATTAGTCATACGTCGAGGAATCGGTGTACTCGTTGTCGACCTTATCCTGGCCTCATTTTCGCTGACGGATCCTTGTATCCTTTTTTTTATGTTTTTCCTGTCGCCGTTTTTTGAATTCCGATTTTATTATACCTGAGATCCTTCGGCCAGGGAGACTTTTGATTAGATTGATTAATAATGAACAAAGAGACGAGCTATACGCGGGCTTGAAAATGTCAAAAATTGACTTTTCGAAAATAGCTGAAGGGGAGGAAGAAACAGGTCGAGCTAGTCGCTAGTTATCGCCGTATTATTGAGCGGATAAAATGGCAAACAGGTATCCGAGTGAAGAATGGCATAGCCACAGCATCCGAGAGGTCAAATTTCGCAAAATCCGTTTCTCTAAAAGTGCATAAATTTCTTTCACAACGTTCTTTAGGGAACTGTGTCATTCTTTAATACGTCTTATTGTTGATCGTAAGAAGCAAACTCCGGGCAGCATGAATCATCGAATGTGTCAATAGCGTCGAATGCTCGGTGTCCTTTCCTTCATTTTTTTTTTTCACTCTCCAGAGGGAGAGTTCTAAGACTGGAATTTGAATAAGATAAAATTCTGAAAATATCGATCCTTTTCACTGTCCTACTCTCTAAGGGCTCCTGCAGCGAGATAGTGGATTTCCACGGATCCAGAAAACATTATTTACCCCACGCAAACAAGAATTCTAGTCCTGCCGCTGTGGTCTCTTGTATGTATACGCAAACACATGGCATACATCGAGCTAAAAGTTGGAGTGAAAAATTGAACAGCTTAAAAGTTTCCAAGGGAGTTCACCCGCTACGTCTTGAGTGAAAAAGATTTGCAAACCGTGGAGGGTCAATCGGGTGACTTTCGCATTTGCCAACAAAAAAAGAACAGAAAAATCGCGTAGCGGTCTGTTGCCATCAGTCGAGTATATTACAGCCATGACCTCTTCGTTTCGCCTCCGAAATGTAAAGAGGCATAAAAAATGTCATGAAAATATGTACGTAATCAAGGAATTGTTTCGGCATCGAGCTCGGAAATGTCAAGTTATTGCAAAAACTTGTCGATATTGTGTATATTGAAATTCCCAGACTGTGGATTTCGACGAAAACTGTTGATAGATATTCCATCGTTTTCCTCCCGAGCTTATTTTCACTTCGGAACGTGTTATCCCGTGTTGATCAATCACTCGAGTTCGTGAAGTCTTCGGAAAGCTTTCGTATCGACAATCAGACGGATGCATTTGTCTGGAGATAAGTGTCCTTTGTCCTTACTCTCCATGAGGATATTCGCATTGGCTACTTGATGCTCGACGCTTTTTCTCGCTCTTCGTTTATTCTGTACAGATTTTATCCCAGTTCAGGAAACTCCGTTCCACCTTATCCCATGTTTTACACCGTTCCATTTTATCACGTTTCTCGAACCGTACTTCGCTCTACTTTTGTCCCCATCCTCTGCAGTCTATATGCTCGCCGATCTCGTTTCATTTCGCTCAATGTTTCATAGTTATTTATTTATTAGCAATATTTTAGCCGTAATGATTCTTCGTCGTCGAAGAAACGGGCATAACTTATATTCGTAAGTTTTCCGCGCCACGTTGATAGGAAATTTTCAAACGCTTTCCGTCATCCTTTTGCTCTCTAAACTTTTAATAAAGCTCAAGGTATGCACGGTGAGCGGAATTTTCATTCTTCTTTCCTCATCTCCTTTGTAGTACAAGTATATCGGACTCCTTTACCTCAGCGAAAACTATCCCGAAGGCAATAAATCCGGCGGAAAACATTCGGTATAAAGAAGTTTCGTCGAGTAGCCCAAAGTACGGTATATATAGTATGTATGGGTATATAAGCTCGTCGATTCGACCGAGAAGATAAAACGGCTCTATTCCCTATGGCCAAAATCCTTAAGGATAGCTTTTTAGCCGTATAAATTAGCATCCGTTTTAAATTTTATTCAATAAATTTGCAACCATTAACCAAAACCAATCGGCGATGAAAGGGCGCATAACGTACAGCGATAAGTGAGCCAACTATCTATCTTTTTCTTATAATATAAAGTCGACGAAGATATTATGTACCAGTTCCGAAAGTCTAATTTTAATTACAGAGTTTTCTTTTTCTTTTCTATCTCTTTTTTATTCCGATTATTCCGAAAGAAGATGTCGAGACGAGAAGGAAATTTGGTAGTCTGATTTTGTTTTTCTGTACCAAGAGAGAGAGAGAGATTTAGAAATTTGTATAATATTTAATTTCTCAAACTCCATTTCAGCAGACCAGTTTCACCTCGAATCAGAAAATGAGAATTTATCTATTAAATACGAAGCTCTCAATAATCCAGATTTCCGTATTGAAATTTATCAACTGGTCGAACGGCTGCAGGCCGGCGGGAATTAGGGGAGGATTTTAATTGTCTCGTTTCATTTAATTGTCCAAATTTTCCGACTACGGAGTGATTGCTCGAATTTTCAAGCACCCAACCACGCTCAGTGTCACATCCATAAGTATTGATCTGTGGAAGTGGAGGGGGGAAAAAAAACCAAAAAAAAAGGACAAAAAACATTTTTTTTTTTCTCATACTTTGCAGTTTTCTAACTCACGCTCACCCCGGCAACGACGGGGTGTTTTTTTAAATTTGTTCTTTTTTTTATCCGAAGCTAAGAGGAGAGAGGCGTAATTTTCCAAAGTCTGAAACTTTAAACTCCACTTTTTTCTTACGAGGTAAAACAAATGAAAAAGGAAAGAAAAAAAAATTTGAAACATGTCCTTCTTTTCATCTCATCCTTCGGTTCGAGAACTTGATAATAATTCAAACTTTGTTAAACGAATTAAAATCACTTTGTGAATTTGGTATAGTACTAGTATAACTGTAGCTTGTATTTGAGAGGTATTCTTTGCTTCTGTAAAATGTACATCTGTGCGATAACGAGAACTGAGGCGAGGGATGAGAAAAAGATTCTTAACCGAGTCTCGGAAGTACGAAGTAATAAGGGTGTTGGGAAAAGTTACTCGCTAATACAAGACTCTGTGCATTATCTCGCTTTACTTTACTTCTGAGAGATACAATTGAGAATCGATAAAGCCTTATGCCTTGCCTGTGTTAAAGTACCCGACGCCGGGACGGGGTGAGTTTAGTATACACGTTTAAATACTCGTTTCTTAGAATCGTTAAAGAACGCGGGGGTGGGAAAATCTCCCTATATACCTTAAACTGGAGAATAATAAAGTTAAAGGATGAAACTTTAGCCGGTAAAATTTCTCAGCCTTAGTCGAAAATACTCTTGGCTTCAAAGTCAAGAGAAAACAAAAAAAAAAAAAGAAACGAGAGGCGGCAATTTTTTATTTCATTTTTTTTTTCTATTGTTATAAAACATAAGACGGGAAAATTATCCAAATTATTTCATCAATTCGTCTCATTCCTTGCATAACTTTCATGCTAAATTAAAATATACGAAATTTCTTGGCCCGCACAGTCACAAGATTCTTGGATCTCGTATACAAGAAGGAATTTCCGGTTATGTTTATAATTATATGCGGTAATTTTAAATCCGTGAATTATTTCACCATCCAGATTACAAGTGAACCAAAAACCAAACCGGACCACAGAATAAGGCGAGTCAAGGTTGACGCCAGTCGGTCGAGTTACTTAATCGCGTTGGCGTTCGTCCAGCCAGCCGAAGAACAAAACGAAGCTAAATTTAAATAAACTGGAGAATTGAATTTTCGACTAGTGACGATCGAGAGCGATACGTATACGCGCATTAGAAACGACTTTATCTCGAGTTATCAATCGCGCCGGATCTCATTAGCGGGTGTCACACGTCCGGATCAAAAGCGAAGGACATATTTAATGGATCCACTGATCCTGCGGAGTCCTCTTGATTGACAAACGCCTTTTCTACACGATCAAAGGCGAAGGACGATCGACTGATTCGCTTTCTGGTTACAAAATCAAATATCAACATTTCCCTTCTCGCGTTTCGCAGGGTTGAAGAAAATTGCGAAGCTCGTTGTACGTAACCGCGTGGTACAGCGCATTCGTTTACATTCAAATTTCATGAAAAGTCATAAATTTTTCTTACTCCTGTCTCGTGAGAAAAAGAATACAGTCAAGGTTCTCTCTCTTCTTCCCATTCGATCGTTATCTTCTCGTTTTTCATATTTTTAATTGAATATTTAAAAGTATATGGAAATATATAACTGTTGAACAATGCTGCAGTATTTATGCTGAGGAATATTTCAGACAATTTACCGAGAACAATAATTGGGAATAAGAAAGTTACTACTTCATTTTTTCCTTTCCTTCTTTATTTTATTTTTATTTTTTCCCTCCCAACTTCGGCACCTGTTACCTAAAACGGGATAACAATAACGAGCCGGGTTAATTAAATGTTACATATTAACCGTAACAGATATACACGTGTACGGGGGTTTAGTATCTTCATAAACCTTCTTCGCGCCTAGGATTTAGTAGAAACTAATTAAACGCGAAACGGCGCAACTCGTTACGCAATGTCGTGCGATCTTACCGAAACTACTAATAAATTCAAATGTAAACGGGCGGATAAAAACTGGTTTAAAATACACCCAATCAATTCAATGCGAGGAACTTTCTCGCCGTTTATTTAACGGATTTATCGATCTCGTACCGATCAACTCGCTCAGACTTTTACCCCGTTTTTATGATCGAGCGAAACATCTTTACGATCTTCCGAAAGGCGGGGTCCCCCTCAGCTCTCTTGAGGTCGGATTTCACAGATGCGAAATAAGATTTCCTAGACGTTTATCCCACCGCTTACACCGATCTAATACGCCGCTCCGAGATCCTCGAGGATTTATCACCGCGTTGAAATCATTCTTTTCGGGGATGAAGATTCTTTATTTAATAAGAAAAATATTCAAATATTTACGACTGAGGTAGATGGGCGTGTTTCACCCTCGGAAAAAGTCGCGAAACAGTCGTTTCGCGATACGACAAGGGTTTGCTTTTCATTCTCCCCGAGCTGTTAGGATCCCTGCGCGAATTTCTAGGGGAGGAAAAGTTGCCCCGTTCTCATCTCACCTTTCCAGATATTTCGCTTCCAATTACCCACTGGCACGGAGTTATCCCTTTGATATGAGTTCACAAAGGTCGAGGCAACAGCTTCTCACTCTTGACTCGACTCCGTTGATCCTACAATGCGCGGTCCAGACCAAACACCGACTTTACCCATTGCTTATGCTTTCAACGCGGAATAACAACTTCGGTTTTAATACACGGTAGATATTTCCTTCGCGGAATGAGAAAGGGTTGAGAAATGAATGAGCTTATTTTTTGTAATTATCCAAGAGTTGATTGCGACCTGCATAATTACCTTCGGGTTATACTTTTGCAGGATGCAGAGGCGATATACGGATCAGATTCCGCCGAGCCGAAGAACCTCTTGCGATTAGATAGATACTGGGGTGGCTCTACCTACCCCGGAGTATGTTTAAAGTTTCCTATAGAAACTTTCGTGCAGACTCCATCATTTTGCAAGTTGAATCTTCTCAATTTCACACTTTGCTAAGAATACGACGCAGCAGGCAATTGAGTGGAAAGCTGGCGGGGTTAATTAAAACTTTTCCACCGACCGCCGACTCGAAATACTAGGACATTTCTCATTTCTGACTTTGCACTTTGCTCACTCTTTTGTTCTCGTTTAAACTCTTGAATTCTTAACCAACTCGTAGCCTCGCGTTGCCATTAGGAGTTACTACTTCATTTTTTGTTTACCATATGAAAAAATTGCTTTTCTTCTTTTTGTACGTTTTGAAAAGCCGAAAATACGCAATTACTGAAATTTAGTGGCCCAGCTTCGGCCTAGTTTACACGTGACATTACCAGCCGCTGTTATAATTACTATTTTGGATTATCCAACGCCCCCGCAGAGACGGAAAATTAAATTTAATTACACTCGTGTCGTGGGTTCGTATATAATAGCAAAGAATGAAATGAAAGGAGAATACGACATGTCCGAAACGATATCCGGCCAATTACTTATATACAGCTCCGTTTTTTTTCATCCCCTATAATCTTTCTTCCCGGACGTTCCCGTAATTGCAAAGATCGCTGATCAGGCGCTAGCACTGGGTTCAGATTGGCAAATAAATTGACTAGCTCAAATAATCCGCAGCTGGATTATACCGTACCAGATATAAATTCGCGGACACGTTCGCGTTTGTATGAAAAAAAGTATTTCATTTGAACGTAAAAATTTTCAACGACCATATAGTCTTCGAAACTCTTTTTCATTGAACGTATAATTTTTACGATATTCCTGTGCCTTATGCTCGAGCGATTTTTCCCTCCATCGATTTATGGATTTTCAAGTTTATTAGTTTTGCATCGTATAATAATTTGTCTACTATAAAAAAATTTTATCGCTAATCAATGTACGGCCTCAACGATGAACAGAATTTTTCATCGTTATACAGAATTCGACGTTCAGGCAGTGATTAACATTTCTTTTAAATAAGCAGAATTCATCATTTCAAAATATAACAAAAACGAAGAAAAGAGATATATAAGGAAGACGAGCTGATATATTTATTTCATTTTGTTTTTAATATGAAATTTTCTTCTCGTTTCAAATGGTATACAGCCCATACGAGAAGAGAATATCAAGGCTTTCGACTCACACACATCGTATAATACAACACGACTACCAATATACCGTAAAATTTCTTGCTGTCATCTTTATCCGTAAAATACAAAAATTATTTCCACCCAGCTAAGTCCGTCTCTATCTCTCTATTTCTCTCTCTTTTTCTCTCTTATGTACGGTAAAGTTTTCCACACGTACTTACTTACTAGTCCCCCTATTTTCCTCCATCTTCCATCTTTTATCTTCTATTTTCCCTTGTCTCTTCGCTCTTCTATGCGCTTCTCTGGCTCCTGCAGTACGTGTTTCGAAGGGATGTAACACAGGTATACCTACAGGCATTTGGCGGATGGTAGGTACATACGTACAGCCAGCGATATTTTTCTCGGTTCGGTGTTATGAATGGCGTGTTTTCACAACACTAGTGAAATATGTGTTATTCGTTGAGCGTAGAGAGCGAGGAGGATAGGAAAGGGAGAAATATAACACCGACACAACACACTTTTCTATATTCTCCTACGCGTTACACTACGCCAGATTGCGGTCTTATGTGCCCACCTTTTACACACACGAAATATATCCGTGTACGTATCACGTACCTTGCATTACACAGACAGCATGAGGCTATTATTCGTCATAAAAGTTACGCACGTTGCGCGTTGCCTGAAATGCAAATTCGGAAACCTGCACACAGCGGACTCGCGGTACTCGGCGTTGTTAAAAAAAAATTCACGCTGTATACGGACAACGCGATGTTCGAAAACAAAACTAGTTTAAACTCGCCTGAATTTTGATCAAACGTGTATGGAGCTCTTCGTCGCTTTCTAACAAGTTTTTTTTTTCTTTTTTTTTCCGATATTTCTTAGGAAAGGAAGCTTCTTCATTTCTGAGACCGTTTTAAACGCTTTTCTCGAGATTTGAACTCGAGATTTGAACTCGAAAAAAGATTCCTCCAATTAGAGTGTATCGAAAAAGTATAAAATTGAAAGTCAATTCAATTCCGATATCAGCGAACGTTCAAATTCAACGAGAGATGGAAATTTTTCATTCCCGTATCAATCGTATGCAGAGTTCCTTAAATTTCCGATTTTTCCATTGAGCCGTTTCCAAGATTATTCCGTGTGTTCGTCGCACAGACCGAAATGTATCTAACAAACCTGTTTTTCGGATTATAGAAGTTAAAAATCCGAAAAATTCTTTGAAATGAACAAAAGTTATTTTTCGACCGAAACCAATACTTTCCTTGCAATACCTATCATGGATGATAAAAAGGCAAAATATCTCGAGGATTAAACCTTCTTGCATCCTCGCGGTTTTCATCCGCAAAAAAACTCGGGTATTAGGTAAACTATATGCGATAAAAAAATAAAATAAAAAAACAAAAGAGAATTTCTAGGCAAACTGTACCGTCCTGGACTTGCATATATACGATATGATATGTACACGGTATTATGGTATTTATATACGCGTGTGTGAATATTCTACAATGTGCTATCCTCGTACACAGGTGTATACCGGTATACAAGCTCCATTTGGCCAGCGGTATAACTCGAGCTTAGCCAGGGCGTTGCTTCCGTGAAATATTCGTAATCGCAGCTTGGCCAGTGGCCTTAATAACTTGGCTTTTTGAACCCTGTACGTATGTACCAGGCGGAGTTTTGTTCCTTGATTTTTGAAGCTTTCAGACAGTGTGCTACCAAGCACGTAAATCGGTCGGATTTAAAAAAAAAAAAAACGCGTTCAGGTTGATCCGCGTGCTTTTAGTTAGCCATTTACCGTAATATTATATCATGATATCGATCTCACTGTTCAAAGAGATTGAAATCAGACCACTTCACCCTCCGTCTGTCATAAGTAGGTTTGCTAAAAACGAAAAAATAAAAAATTCATAAATAAAAAGCGGAAAAATGTATTGCCTTTAAAAAAAAAGCGTTTAAAATTTCGCTTCTTACTCCATCGCTCTTTTCGCGAGATCGGGAAGGTTGCCCAGAATTGAATTTCCTACGAGGAAGTTACTTTTCGGGTATAGGGAGGGCGTGAGTTTATAATCGAAAATTTGTCGGTAGGAAATTTGGTTAGATTGTATACTTTTGCTGATGTAAGCGTAAACGCTGATTTCCCTTTTTATTATAATGTTGTTTTTTTTTTTTTTTTCATTCTTTTTTTCTTCATTTTTTTTTCTGGAGGTTAAATCTTCGGATAAACCATACCTACAGGATTTTTGTTTCATGTCCTATGGAAATGAATCCTGAAAGCAAAAATTCGAGGGCTTTTTGATAGCCCGATGCGTGCTGTATCTCTGGTCCCTGTTCGATCGCCAAAGTGGCATTTAGTAACAACGCATTCATTACCATACGGACAATGAGCGATTGGTTCCGCCAGGGACCTATTCCCCCTATTTTTTTTTTTTTTTTCTTTTCATACCCCTCGCCACTCTTCGCAACCATTTACTCGCTTGTGAGGTAATAACACACACGTATGCCATTACATCGCTTCGTTCGTTCGTCCGGCTTGCTCCTGCTGTTACGAAACGCGTTATAAATCAACGAATTTATTCCAGGCCAAGTGATATTTAAGCTATATATATATAATATATAGAAATACAAGTATAAATGTTAAAAAAAAAAAAAAAAAAACGACATTCCATTCGAGTTCGAACAATATATATTAATTATTTATTTTTTTCTACGTTTTTGATTTTCAAACAGCGCAAAAATTTGCTCCACCGCGATATCGATTCAACCGTATAGATTTACCCGGAATAACATATTTTCCGAAAATTGACATTTGAGACATTTTTTTTATTGGTTTTATTTTTTCATTTTTTTGTACTATACTTATACATCGACGATCCGTGGATCAGACAGCGTACAAACTTGAGAAACGTGTGGATTTTTTTTTTTTTTTTTATATAAAGACGTACGGACGAGGGCATTGACAGATCCAATCTCTGTAAGATGTCTGATATATGATGGGTATAGGCAGAGGGTAGGTAGGTATATCCGGGTAAGTCAGTGTTTTCGCTTTCTTCGCTTCGCTAATCTGATATACTTGAGTTTTTCACAATTTGACAGTTTAAGCCAACGGTGGGCAGCCATCTGTGCAACTTTTGTCACCCTCATATTTCGATGGCAGCGAAGCATCTTTAAGTAGAAAATTATAAACCCGTTTACCCCTCTCTTTCTAACTCCGCAATCATTTCGTTTTCGTTTACAACCCATTACGATCTGATATTATATACATGAAATTGATACGATAAATTTCTCTTCACACACGTCGCTCATTGAACCTCCTCGATAATTTCCTATACGCCTTATTTGTTTTTCTATAATAAACGAAAATCGAATATCGAAACGAATGAAGAAAAGACGCGTCGTAAACCTGCATCTTCACATCATTATCAAAGAAGATAATTAATATTTAATTTCAATCCAAGAAATGAGATAAGGTGAATTTTATTTCAGAAATCGCTTCAAGCTTAGGATTAGGCAATACGTAGGTAGATATACGGATGAATTAGGCTCCGTTTGTTCACGAAACGAATAATTGTTCCTAGCGCTCGATCTCTTCCTATACGATATATATACCGGTGTCCGATGACTACACACTATACTTTCTCTTGTGTCATGTCAGTTAAAATTCTTCTGTATCGGCTATAAAACCTATAACAATTAGCCATCTATCTGATTGATAATCGTAGAATGAACATTCACGCAATACTTAGCTGCACATATCATCTTCGCCCGTCTCTATATAATCTATCAATTATAATCCTTGGGCTTGCATAATCTATGTACGAGGCTATTTTCGTGATTAAAAGCCTCGCTAATGGTCAATGATCTGACCTACTTATACAGCATCTCCACGTTCTGAATTCTCTTCAAATAATTGACCAGAGAGTAAAATGGACCGCGAGAGTCTGCGCGATCTAGAAGAGTATAGATCAAGGAAATTGCGGCCGTTTAAAGTCTCGGTATTTAGTTTCTTGCGAGTATGAAAGTGTCGCGTTTAGCTGTCGTAGTGTTCGTCGTCGTTGATGTTCGTCCGTGTCTCGCTCATCTCTATTTTTTCTTCTTTTTTTTTCTAAGTCTTTGAAATTTTCTATTCCATCCCAAACATGTAGCGGAAGATAGACGAGGTGTAGTTAGAATTTTTTGCTTTCTTTCTTCATATTTCTCCGCAAGTCGTTAAGTTCGAAAATAAAGAAAGGAGCACGACTTTTCTAGATTCACTTGATTTCGCGAAAAATTGAACACTCGGATAATACAGGGTGAAAACAGAAACCGAATCGTGTCTTTGCGTGAGAAATTCCTATCGTTATGCACACACACAGTGCAAAATCGCTACCTTTGTTATAGTTACACATAGAGTTTAATCTTGCAACCACAATTGGTCAAATTGCAACCATTGCTAATTGCACCGTTTCACAGCTTAGCAATTACATCGATTGGCCTTCTCTCTCTCTCTCATTCTCTCTCGCTCTCCTTTTCTCGCATACATGCATTACTTATCCTTCTCTCGTCTGTCTTGTACCTAGAGCTATTCAAAATCACGAAATGCCTAATGGATATCGACTCGAGAATCGTCTGTATAATGTCTGGCTACAGTCTGCAGCAACAAGAATTGCCCTGTTTATAAAAATTCGGGAAACGAGGTCTCCGCTAATTTAGATTCAATTTTTGAACCACGGCCATATCCTCTTTTCATTAATTTTTGAAAGCTTGAAAGAGATTTTCGTCTTCTTTCATCGTTTCGCAAGGATTATGGGATAACTTTCTACACAAGGGATAAAGGGATGA
Organism: Rhogogaster chlorosoma; assembly: GCA_944452935.1. Taxonomy (NCBI): domain Eukaryota; kingdom Metazoa; phylum Arthropoda; class Insecta; order Hymenoptera; family Tenthredinidae; genus Rhogogaster; species Rhogogaster chlorosoma. The sequence goes on along the minus strand of OX101803.1, from coordinate 20,804,215 downwards.
AGAAGAAGAAGAAGAAGTATAGAAATATCTTTGGAGGAATAAGGGGTGCTGATTGAACACTTCAATTTCTCATTTACGCGCGAGTAATTCTTTCCCTGAGAGATGTTTTCTTTTCCCCTCATTTATCTCGCGGAGTAAAAGGAGGGACAGGACAGGACAGCACTGCAGGACGATAAAGGGAGATCTCTTGGCGACAGACCATTCTTTCTATTCTCCTTCTTATTCTTATTATTCTTATTATTTACATTAGAAATCATTAGCTCTGGATTTGTCCCTATAGTTCTCGCTAAAGTTCATCACTGTCCCATCCACTCTGACCTCTTCTCATCTTCATAGAACTCGAGGATCATAACCTGATAGATAATCATTGATCATTAGGCCCCGATCTAAACAAAAAGATAATTGATCGCTAGGGTTTTGCGCTGCAAACTCATCGTCGTACTCGTTGAGCCATGTGAACGGATTGTTATCAGCGATATTACAGCAAGTTTTACACCATTCGCCGTTTCAACTAGGCCAAGAACAAATTTGTTGTTGAATATCGTTGTTTATTCATTTTGTCGAAATCTCAGCGAAGAGGGTTCGAGATGAATTGGCATTGGAAAAGCGGAGATTTATTCAGGGGAAGAATCAAGTTTATACCCATGGAATTGGAACCCGGAAACGAAGGTTTCGAAATTTAGGTAAACAGAAGAAAATGAGAAAGAAGAGAAGAGAAGAGAAAAGCCGAGTTACTTCATTCACTTCCTTGTTCTGTCACGCAAATTACATTGTTTCGTAATTTGCGTGCCTTTGAGTAACTATAGACAAAAGTGTTAATAGCCACTTTTAAGTTTGCGGTCTTTTGGTTAACCTTTTCGAACTGTTCCTTGGCTTGCCTTAGCTAGCTCGCCAAGCCACATCCTTTCTCAATTCAAGTACTAAACTGCAAAATTACAGAAGCATAAGACATCAAAGGAAACAAACTCGCAATTACCTTCACTGCGCCATTGGCAAATCGACTCTTCTGCATTTCTTAAACGAGCCAATTCCATTCATAAACTAGATCATCAGACCCTGTTCTTCTTCGATACGAGGTCAAGAACTGCGCGGTGATTTCAAGCCACTAAATAAAGGAAGGAGGAGAGCCAGATGAATCGGAGGACATGGACAGTCTAAGACACCCGCGAACGATATTAATGGAATTGCATTAGTCTCTCGAACAAAGATGCAGTCTTCATCTTCATTCAAGGCAACCCGACACTTCATGCATATCAAAGAGCAGTAGGATTTACCTCGTTGATTTATCGCTTTGAATTATTTCCCCGGAATATCTGACAGCTACCTATACCCGGACCCTTAACACTTTCAAAGAATTAATTATCCTCCGAGCATTGAGGAGAGGAAGAAGAGAGGAAAGAAAAGTAAGCTGCATTTTTATCCTCAGCCAATTAATTCCTGGGCAAAAATCTTCAGCTTTATATTTATATACGAGATCAGAACTAAACTTTGTTTCTTTAAACAAAGAGATTCACGGCGCGAGATAAATGCCAGAGATACACACTATGCTTTACAAATGACATATTGTACTCGGCTTTTTAACGGATTATTGTTTCCGGTTCCATCTTTATATTATTATAGCTAACAATCGACGGGGATTCTAGATCGTATTTAACAGGAAATAACACACATATATAAGATTGGCACAAAGATCAATTTAAAGTCCACAGCATGACCTCTTGCGAAGAACGAGAAGAGGACATGGTGACTCGACGATTCTTCTTAATCTAAACGCTTTCACCTAAGCACGACGCATCTCTCTATATATGAAGGTAGAGATAGATGCACAGAATCTACGATCTGAAAACGTTTATTCACATTATACATCTAGTGGGTAAAAATCTCGCGATAAGTGTCGAAAATCTCCTAAATTTTGTCTTTCCACCGCCAGAAAAATTCCATCTAATTTGCAAAACAAAAAAGTTTCAAGAATTTCTTCACGTTTCTTTATCTCGATCTCAGGGTCTGAGATTCGGTTTAAATTCAACTCATGATCGGTGATATAATCCAATTTTATCTCACGGTATACCAATCGGCTCTCTTATCTGCTCGATCCAATATTCCAATACTAAAAGATTGACGGTTACACAATACCTCGAGAATCCCAAGATCTCCTAGATCGCTATTCGTCTTCTGATCCGTGTGAGTTTCTTCCATAGTTCAGCAAGGGGCGATTCAAATTTGAAGTATTAATGACGATAATAATGAAAATGGAATAGAGCTTTATTAATTCTGAATTTATTTTCCGTCTTAATTTACACGCCTACGCATGGCCCACATCCTTGCTAAACGCCGATTTCTATAGAATAGCTATGCGTAGCTACCAACTGTGAAACGCGGCCTTGTGCAAACAATTAACGTATATTTACTCATCTAGTCCAGCTAGTTTACTCAGGTCGATATGGAGGACAGAAACGCTTTACATTTCCGGCTTGATTCTGTAATTACACCAATTAACGTCTATACGAACGAGATCGAGTTCACGTTACGGATCTGCCCTCTGGGTTATTCTCGGGGTTCACGGGGTCACTAATTATAAGTGAATTCTGCACTTTGGCTCGCTGTTTGATTCTCGATTCCATACCGTTCGGTTCCCACCTCGTCTGCAGATATAATCAAAATACATGTACATGCATACATGCGTGGAAATGTAAGAAACGAGTTCATTCTCCTCTGGTGAAGACGGAGAACTGTCTCCGTAATTCGGCTCGCAAGATGCGTATATTAAACACTATAAACAGTCTGCGGGAATTTAGACCGCTCTTAATCCGAGACAAGGATGGATTAGGTAATCAACTCAGCTGTCCCATGGCGCTAATGGATTGAGCAAAGTTTGGCTTAGCGTTTCGACGAATAATAAATTCGCAAATTGAATACCCGGTCGAGTTACGAGCGGGACCGAGAGGCAGACGACACTCCTAGAATTTCTTCAACTATTGCGTGCAGATTTTCGTTCGATTTTTTCACTCGTACGATGAACACGCGATTTCACCATTTATTTCCACCTCTCGAATGGCGGGTTGTGATTTTCGGAAAAGAAATTATACCGCAAACAGACCGAAAGTTATTAGCCAATAATTTTTCAAGGATATTTAGAGCGCTCACCCCATAGAAGATAACTTCCGGTGCCTCGATCGATTTCTCTGTGATATACGGGCTCTCTGAATTTCAATTTGACCCTTAATACAAGTTTGAGGGGATGATTTTCGATCGAATCTTCGGAGTTTCGACGAAATGTGATTCTGGGTGAACCACATGCTTCGGTTTTGGCGGAAAATATAATTGCTGTAACGGTGAAAAGGGCGCGTAAACAATTTTATACAAACACACCCTCGGGACTAGGATAATAATATCGCTGATGTTGATCTTTTCGGAGAAACCAAGTCGCGAATGTTTATTCTCCAAATTTTACAGTCGTTAAAACCCTTCTCACATTTCTCATCCCTTCGAGGAAGAATAAATACGAGAATCCTTATTACATTTATTTCTGTCCTGTTTACCTTGATTCAAGAAAGTTCACCCCCTTCTCAACGTCGCAAGATAAATAATTAGCTATTTGGCAAAAAAAATAAAAATAGAAAATACTTAATCAATTATTATTTCCTTTTTTTTTTTCTTTTTCATCATTTGCCTAAATCCCTTATATTCGAAACACGAATAGTTGAAAAATTTCTAAACTCATAATTTTTACTATCCGAAAGTCTGGCGAACAAAGGATCGAGGAAATTATTAAAAGTCCGATAAAATTAACTTGCGTAATTTCTAATTACCCATTAGTTTTAATTAGACAAATGATTTCGCAGTCCGTAGGCATCAGCGTTGCGTATGACCAAAGTCGAGGTATTTTTCCGTGTTGTAAATCTCTCCCGTATTTCGGAAAGACTCTGTACATTCCACGGTGATTCGAGGACGAATAATTAGCGGCCCTCTTTCTCCGGCAGAGTTTAACGACGACAACTTTCGCCCTGCTTGAATCGGCATTGTTCATTTCCATCGACAGTACGCTTCGGCAGTGACAAAGTTATACAGATTATATGGGGAGGTCGAACGGGGGTTGAAACTCAGTATTATAGGACTGGCTGCTGCCTAGTGCCAGTTCAGCCCTGCGTGACCTGAAGCAATTCCTTCCCCCTGTCAGAAATCAGAACGATATTGGTGAAAGCCAGCTTTTCACCAATGAACACCGACGCTCGTTGCCTGACGGTTTCCCATACCCAAGAAATCACTCTCGGATCAATTTCGAGTTGTACATTACATTAGAACCGGCGAACCACCATGCCCCTGGGAATTTGTGCGAAACGCTGGTCTGGGGTGAAGGTTTAATTCAAACCTACCAATTTTCGCTTTGACGAGATTAATTCTCGTCAATTCATTCAGCCCCTTTATGATTCGGATGTATTTACGCTCACCTGATCGTCTCAATTTATTTCGTCAATTCGTTAAGACGAGATTCTCCAATTACGAACGGTAAACTGTTCGGATTAACGAAATCTTAGGAAATATTATCAATTCTTTATCGCACTTTCCCTTCCGCTTATTTTCTATTTCGAAAGAACATCCTGCCTGCCATAAAAATATGACATAACGATTACCAGCCTTACATTTACCTACACTTTATTCTTCGGGGTGATCGACTTTCTATGATCAATAAATGAAACTTTTAAATTTGCTCCAGAACCAGCGATCAACGTCCTAATCGCATGGATCATCGGGAAGATTTGATGCCTCGAAGAAAGCAGACGATGAAAAGAAAAAAGAAAGAAAAAAAAATGTTGATCGAAAACGTGCAGCTGGCTTAGAAATCTCTCGCGACGATACAGTGAGAGTCGGAATTCAAGTTTGAGATGACTTTTTCCGTCCCGATGCGTATGTATACATAATATACAGATTCACGTTGATTTCAATCAAATCCATATCGAGTTAGTTTATATGTAGAGATTAACATTCACCGAAGCCGAGGAGACTTTCCTTAAGAGCAAGAAATCTGATTTAAACACTTTCTATGGACTCGAATGCAGATCATCTTTCGTCAATTTTCGTCACCCATTTCCATTCTATGAGTCATTACCGAAGGTTCTAATTATGCAAATCCACATCTGTGCAGATATACCTATAAACTTGTCGCACGCTTAGCCTCGCGGTCATTAAAATCCTCGCATTATGTTCAACTGCGCTGCAGCCTTCGTTAATTGTAAGAATTCAATAAGAGTCGCTAATTGCAATTACAGCTTGGAATTGTAGGACTGAAAATGTCGAGAGTCTCTATGAACAGCACGCGACGAATTAATAACTCGGTTGCATAGATTGTATATATTTACGTATGTATAAGTAATAACTTATTAAAAATGTAAAAACTAACAAATGAAACCTGGCAATTAAATTCGTACGACTTGTTCTATGGCTCGTATATAATGGACGATTTTTTATTTCGGATCTTTTATTAAATAAGAAAATTAACTCCTCGTTATTTCTCAACCCCCGTAACCTTTTGTTACGCACTACTTTGCCGAAGAACAATCTGGTATTAATATTTAGATAAGAATTTAAGGAGTAGGCGTGGTGGGTCTATCTTTTATTGCTAGTACATAATGCGAAACCGGATCCATTATTACCTCTAACTCGACAAGACAAGATGTTGTTTTTACTTCACGCGCTAATTAAGGTTCGCACGAACCGAGAGAAAGACTTTCCAAAATTCTTTGAAACCCAGATTTTCGGCCACTATACGTTACGTATCCACCCGGATTACGCAATCCTTTACATAGGTATACACACGTTATACTCTAGCTTACAAGATCTATAAGATCGACGATCTACGATCGAAAGAAGTTTAAAAAGGAAGTTGAGAAAACTACGCTCTCCTAGAGCACCGCGTTTGCATGGGGGGTCACGTCGGGTTACCTGCGGTTATTGTCTAAGAAGATTATTATCCAAGGTTCCGCTTCGCACGGTTCTTCAACAATTTTTAAATTAATTCAATCATCATAAGAACCGCTGCTTCTGCTGTTGGATATCGTTTCCACAATTAACCGATACAGCCAATTACTTAAATAATGAATTTTAATTCAGAGGTATTTTTAATCAAAGGATTATTTCACGGGTATAAAAATCAAAAGCGCAATATCATAGAGTTTGGAGTTAATTTGAAATAGGCACTTTTCTTTTTTTTTTTTTATCACAAGACATATATTCATTTACGTAAAATCTTCACAGATTTTTCATTCGCTGTAGTCAGAACGTCACAAGATTATTGAGTCATTCTCTCTCGATCACTTTCGACTCTCATGAATTTTATAGAAATTTGTCGAAAGTCTGTAATACCGTACGAACGATTTTTTCGCCATTTATACAAAACGTCGATAAGCTCCCGAGCTGGAGAAAGTTCTTGAAATTTTTACGCTTATTTTTTTTTCTCTTTCGTTTCATCTGCTGTATTGTTTCATAAAAAATGATCACCGAGCGTTGATTAAAAGCTGATTGAACGCGCCGAATAAAAATGCCATAAAATTGATTCTCGAAATTTTCATTCGAGCCGAATGATTTCCCTACCTATTCACAACTCGCTTTGGTAAATGAACGTAATTAAGTTATTACCGGTAAACGACCGGATGGCAATTAATTAAAATTTTAAAACGCGCTAATTGGCCTCAGGGCGGTAATAAAAGGGCGGGTAAAACTACACGCGAATTTGTTCAAATTCTCGAGATGAAGGTCCAGACGTCATCTCGAAGTACATACAGTGACCTCAGATTCTCTCTGTCGCATGAACCCTGGCCTTGAGGAGGATGGACGTGGCTTAATCGCATCCTCGACAAAAGTTGGTGAAGAATTTTGAGCTCAATCGTGATTCGATATGACAGAGTTATGGTCTCGATTATATGATTTATGGTAAAGAAGTAAATCCACGACGCCTGGGTCATGTGTAGACCGAATTCTGGGATGCTATAAAGAATCAGACTTCAGCGACGTAACAATAGCGGGAATCAGCCTCCTGTTGGAGATATAACCGAGCGGAGTATGTCTTCCGGCAATTTAATATTCCCTACTGCTCCTGCCTTTGCCTTTGCGCTGGCATGAGACAATGAGCATGATAGGTAGTACATAGAGATGGTAAACGCGTTCGTAGTGAATCAGAGAAGGCAAGGTAATTAAACTCTGTACGCAGTCAATCCCACGCCTTCCTCTCTATCCGAGAGTGCGATTACTTCCTTCGTTCCTACTTTTACCTGCCTGCCGGAAATCGTCCTCGCCAAAATCCCCCCGAATTGAAGGTCTTCGTTCTATTTCGTTTATTGTATTTTCTCACTCTGACAGTATCGTCAAATTTTTCGATGGAAAGGAGGAAGAAAATGGAGAAAAATTGAGGAGAAGTCGACGTGGATGAGACAATTTGCTGATGTATGTAAGTGTACGTGCGTGCGGGAAAAGAAAGTGTGAAACAGGCAAAATCCTGTAATTTATCAAAGATTTGCCGATGGGATCGAGTCCATAGATTATAAACAGCTTTGGCGTAAATATATACGCACGGAGGCATTAGTTGGAGGGAAGATTTCATACTTGGGAACTTTGGAGATATGCGGTAAATGAAGTATAATGTAATCTAGATCGAATACGTCAGAGTTTGTAACAATGAAAGGTATAGTGGGCTTGTTGTGCAACAAGAAAGTAACTGTGATTACCTTCGGTATGTAAGTATCTACACGTCGACTTTTTCCAACAAACACGTAAATATCCATCATGAGACTTATTTCATAAATATATTATATTCTAAGCTAAAAAGAGCAGCGTGTGATGCCTGGCAGTTTATTTCGAAGAACCCTGTACCCTTCGGGTACATTTCATCCCGAAATCGATTTCTGTATAAAGGACCGAAAGATGAAGCGATTAGTTTTTAAGCCGAGAGTAAAAGGGGTCTAGAAAACTGGCTAAAAGTTATGTGAGAACGCTCCGTCTTCCAGTTTCCAACATCCTCGCTATTCAACTTTACGCAGTCTTTTCTCCTCATATTTCCGAGCGAAAACTGAAAGTGAACTTGGTATCTTATGCCGTTTAGCAGAGAGGTGGATGAAAACTTTTTAAAAGTGATACTCAAAAATCGTTGATACAACTTTCTTCATAAAAGTAATCGGAATAAAATTAGAGTTAAAAGTAAAAGATTGACTAAAAATTTCCTCATCCATTCGTCTCGCTTCTTTAGGAAATACAAGGATTTCATTTATAATAAATACTGGCCACAGTTTGCGGCGAAAGTAGTTCATGCTGATGTATAAAAGATACCGCCACTCGTTGGACCAAACGGTGATGCAGTCTGATGGAATTTTCAGGAGGTAGATATGAGATTTTGCGCCTGAACATCGATACTAGATACCGTGGAATGCATTGCGGGCTGCAAATAAGAAGGCGCATTGCTGTAGCTTACAATTTCCGCAGAAACTCTCTCTGTATGGAAAAAAGCTGGTCTCGAAAGTCTTTTTTAAAAATTTCAATTTATTGGACCCATTCCTTATACAACGAATAGGGATAAATTATTCGTCTTGTGTGTGAAATGTCGCAAAACTTCTGAGTTTTCTTGAAAATGGTCAGCCCATCTTGTCAGTTATCACTTTAAATTAGTCGAGCGAAAGATCGGAGGGGATAGATGAGGCTCTTAAAATACGAGTCAATTCGCCGTTTGCAGTTTAAACAACGCTTGTAGCTTAGTAAGTCAGGGTATCCAGCGATACACCGCAATAATGTCGAATCCACTGAGTCTGGTATCTCTACAACTCGCTTGCCAGCTTCTAGTTTCGGGAAACTCTTCGTCCCTCATTAATGGCGTTAATATCGGTAATTAGTTTCGAATTTTGTTTTTAATAAAAATCGGGGAAATGATTTATCCTATAGTCAAAATTGACATTTATATGTATATTGCTACTTGTCGCATGCCAAATTCAATGTTGAAATCAAAATGTCGTAAACCACATGAAAAATATTAATTTCCTACGCCTAATTATTTATGAAAAAAAAAAAAATTATAACTGATTACGATAAATGATATTTTTCAAAGATAATTCGTTTTTACTCCATCCCCTAAAATTTGTTATTTATGGGTTACGACATTTGAGACTCAGGCCATCGATATACAGCGTTAATAAAATCAGCCGCAGGGTCAGCGGATAATTACACTGCAGAAGTGAGTCAAGGTGTCCAGCTCTATAATACAATGATGTCGAGTCCATTTGGTAGGATAGGTCTACAAGTAGCTTGCCGGAATCTAGGATCGGGAAATTCTTCGTACCTTAGCAATTTCGCTAATGCTGGTAAGTAGTTTCGAAACGAATCGATGAAAAAATGAGTGTCAATATTCAGTCAGTTTGTCAGTGTAAATCAAACCATAAAATTTATCTTGTGAGACAAATTTATCGATCATTTTTCAGATACACCGTTAAGAAAATCAGCCGCAGAGTTACCGGAGGGTTACACTGCGTTTCCGGATGTAGGAGTAGCCTACAAGTTCCATACGGAGAACCGCACGTGGAATGAGTCGCGAAAATTTTGCGAAACGGAGGGTGGTGACCTGGCGTTAATTGATTCATCAAAAAAGATCGAATACTTGAAAACTCTCGGGTTGGATACTTCATACGGTGCGTGGGTGGGTGCTCGTAGATTATCTGGCGACGACGAATGGACCAGCGTTAGAAATGGTAAGATTAGATCTTGGCTTATTTGACGGAAAAATTCTGGATCTAAAAACACGAGAAATCTGTGTGTCCGAGTATCTCTACAGTTCTGAACTATGAATGTATTCGAGAAGAACTGAATAGGGGACAGAGAAAAACTGGAATTCAATCAAATTGAGTGTTTGTATCAGGTTCACTCGGGACACCACTGCCGTGGAGATCTAACTCAGAATTAGGAAACAGTAACTACCAGTGTATGGCAGTGATAGCAGGCGATGACGCTGGACTACATGCCCGTGATTGCACAAACGAATCTCATTTCGTTTGTCAAGTCTCAATATTCAAGGATCAAAGGGTTGCATCGACTTAACGTCTGTAACAATAAGTGGGAACCCCAGATTTCGTAGGATAAGCTTGCGGAGAAAATTGAAAAAAAATTCATGTAATCCTTGACTAAGAATGAAATATCTTACAAGTTTATGACAATCCACGACCTTGTATCTAATTCCTATCCCATATTTATCGAACTTTTCGGCAGAATCCGAGTCGTTAAAATATTCAGTTAGGGACAAAGTTTTCCCTCGTTAATCAAGTCGAGATTAATCGACGACGTGAAACACTCGGATACTTTCAAAGCTGGAGAGGCTCCATTATTATTTTATTTTTAAGTATTATTAAATGATTTGAAATACGTCAGTGGATAAGATAAGAGATTTTTAACGAAATTGTTGCCTAAGACGTCGGAGATTTGTCTGTGGAGTTCTAAGGTCATCTCGACTTATGATGAGCTAAAGGCCAGCCTTCGGGTGAAGGATTTTGCGTTATCTATGGTCAACTCTTAATTTAGTGGACTTAGTAAAGGAGACTGCTCTACTTTGCAAGAAAACTAGGTATGCCAGATTCCAATCCCGACATCCTAGAGCCTAGAATAGAAGAAAATCGATTGAACCTGGTAGCTGCCAATTACACTAGCGTTCGTCTAAAACATGCGAAATTCGATATGTTCTTAGTTTTACCATTATTCGCATCTTGATTATGATTGAATAAAAACTAACATACTATGACCAACTTCTTCAAGACGTTGCTGCTTCAATCCATAATCAATCCACGACTCCTTCGATTCTCGCTATCTTGGGGGCAAAGGTGATGGAAGCGATAAGCTTCCGAGGCGTTTTTTTTTTCTCAGGAAAAATCTAGTAGATTTCAGTGCGATTCGTTGCATTTCAGACCTTCCCTCATTGAACCGTATATTATGTAGATTTCATCATTCCTAGGATCAGTATTATCGAATTGATAACCTTGTATACAATATCAGCTGCTGTATATGGAATCTAGAAGTCAGCCAGAGTTTCCTTCTTCAGTTTCCTTCATCTTGAGAGCAAAGGTGACAGAGCGATAATTCCGAAGATTTCGAAGAATCGAAATGAAATTAGAAATGATGTTTATCGCTCCACTTTTACCGAAGCAAACAGTGTCCCCAGTCCGACGGTTGTAAACAACGCGAATCACTCATCATTATCAGTAATCAGTACCAAGAAGACCTCATAGCTAACGATCATGACTGCTCTGCTCGCTACTCTGCCGTTGCAAGTTGTATGCCAATTACTCGTTTCGGGACATCCTAATGTTACAGAAAATGGGACTATAGGTAAGTCCGAGTAAAATGAATTTCAGTCAGGAATCAATAAACTTCCGAAGAAATACTATTGAAATTTGATTCTAGTCGGATCTAAGACATCGAGGCGAGCTTTTCCTTTCACTCTGCGCGATCAGGGCTACGTAGAGTTTCCCGACATCCACACTGCTTATAAAATTCATGAAGAACTTGCGACCTGGAACGAGGCACGGGAAAAATGCATGGCGGAAGGTGCCTACTTGGCAATCACTGATTCAGCGGAAAAAATCGCACGTGTAAAAAGCATGCGAAATCATTCAGACCACTGGCTGCACGTTGGCATTTATAATTTCGCTGACACTGATCAATGGGTCAGAGTTGACGACGGTAAGTTTCAGAGCAAGGTATCCAAGATCTTTGAAAATCCACGCCTAATTTTGTGTCTCCTAACCAGGCCTCCCTCTGCCATCCGTACCATGGGCATATGACAATTCTGACCGAATTGGAACCTGTGCCGGCATATCAATCCTCCAAAATGGACTAGTAGATTACCCGTGCAATGGGAAGCGAGAATATTTCGTCTGTGAAGTCTGGATAGCCGAGGATCATGTCAAGGAAGAATCTTCTGTCCAAGGCAAGTAAACTGGAGATCAGAAAAGGCCGAAAGTCCTGAAGGCCAGAAGAAGATAATTCAGATCTTATTACAGTCGAAAGTGCCTCGATGATACCTACTCCACAAACCCTTCCCGAGGGGTACGTAGCATTTCCTGAAGACCACGCAGCATACAAATTTTATAATAAATCTGTAACGTGGGATGAAGCACGTGAGACATGCAACTTAGAAGGCGCTCACTTGGCCATCACCGATACCGTCGATAAAATTCAACATGTGGCTGACGATTTGACAAATTATTCGAGAGACAATTGGATGCACGTTGGCATATTTAAATCTAGGTTTACTGACCAATGGGTCAGAATTGATAACGGTGAGTCTCACCCTTATTGAAGAAATACTTCGTTATTCCTTAATTTCGAACTTTCTAACCAGGACATCCAACCGTCACACCTATACCATGGGCATCTTTTTCTGCTCCTGAAAATATGTGGGCAGGATTATGCGTCGCTATACCATTATCCGAAAACAGGCTTACGAATTTCGACTGCCTGAATGAGCGCTTTTATTTTGCCTGTGAAATACCGATATAACAGAACCGAAGAAGAGAGAAGTGGATACATGCGAAATTCTCATTACATTTGAAAATTACACGAAAATTGAACCCAAACTAATTTCATTTATTAAAGGAATTTCGAGCTGAATCCATGTTTCAATGATGAATAAATTATTAAACATAATGAAGTTTTGTTATTTCTGCATTTTTATTATCGGACTGCTATTCCGAAAGACCTCAACCAAGGTGATGGACTTATCGCTTATTGAAGAATTATCTCGTCTAATATCGAACTACAAAAAGAGCGAGGAGTTCTGACTTCTGACTATGTATACAGATTTTTTTGGTCTGTTTACCAGATGTATGTACCTATTAAGTTTCTCAACTAATTAAATCCAAATTAATCAATTACACATTAACCGTATATGAATAAAGATATACGACGAATGTTTGTCTGGTATAAGAAGCGATAGAGCAGCAAATTCTCCGAACTTAAGTGGATACGAATGCTCTTGATCCATGAATACAATATATATTTCCAAAGAGATACAAAAGTTCGCTGGGGCTATCCTTGGCGTTATAAAACTTCGCTGAATCTCTTCGTTTGCCATTAGTACGACGAGAGCTATATTCGTGGACAAACATGGCTCCAGCGATCACTTATATCGTGCCTACGATGCATCTCGTGTGCAATTTGGCCATTCCGGATGCACCAGGCTTGAATGTTACAAACGCAGGTAAGAAAACCGTCTCAGTTTTATTTAATAACAAATTCGTGTCTATACATCGTAAAGAAATGTTGGAGGTTTTTAAATGAAATTTATTCAGACTCAGGTCTGACTGTGACCCACTCCACATCGCAGGATCATCCCGCAACCCTTCCGGACGGCTACGTTGCATATCCTGACATTGGAGTAGCCTATAAAGTCGTCGAAGCTCATGTGGATTGGAAAGAAGCCAGGAAACGCTGCTTTGATGAAGGCGCTCAATTGGCAGTGATCGACACTCGTGATAAGTTGAATTACATAAAAGGCAAGATATTGCCTGTAAGACAGATGCAAGTAGGGATTCATCGTCTTGGTGATGAGTGGGTCAGCGTTACCAACGGTAGATTAAAATTTCTTCGAAATCCTTCTAACTTCGAATAAATTTTTGATCATGTAATTAACGCTGTGTTTTTCTAATCAGGAGCGACCGTAGAATTCATACCATGGGCTGTAACAGAGCCTGATGCAAATTCAGGTCACAACTGCGTGCTGGTGAATTCCGCTTTTACAGGACTTTCTAATACACCTTGTAGTACGTCTTATTTGGGAAACTACGTATGCGAGCTTCCGATTCCGATGGGTACAGAAAAATCAAAGACAGCTACCAATTAAACCAACGCAGCGTTAAAGGAGAATACGTAAAATGATTCTCAAAATCTGAATAATTAACATTTCCATTATTCTGAAACATGTTGCTAAATTATTGAACTCGTCCGAACACTGTGTCGAAAAATAAAATCAAACTAACTAATCAATCACGAGTTTTCTCTCTCGATGATCACTATAATATCTTGAGGATAGAGAATATCGAACCCTCGATCCTCGGATAAATATTAAAAATAATAAATCTCGTCGATGAGTTCCGATAGGAAGGATATAAATTTGTTACCTTATACTGTGAATTCAACCCTACTGGGACTTTAGTGGACTTAGTAACGGAGACTGCTCTACTTTGCAAGAAAACTAGGTATGTCAGATTCAAATCCCGACATCCTAGAACCTAGAATAGAAGAAAATCAACTGAACCCGGTAGCTGCCAATTAAACTAGCGTTTGTCTGAAACATGCAAAATTCAATATGCTCTCAAGTTTTACCATTATTCGTATCTTGATTATGATTGAATAAAAATTGACATACTTATGACCAACTTCTTCAAGACGTTGCTACTTCAATCCATAATCAATTCACGACTCCTTCGATTCTCGCTATCTTGAGGGCAGAGGTGATAGAAGCGATAAGCTTTCGAGGCGTTTTTTTTTCTCAGGAAAAATCTAGTAGATTTCGGTGCGATTCGTTTCATTTCAGACCTTCCTTCATTGAACCGTATTATGTAGATTTCATCATTCCTAGGATCAGTATTATCGAATTGATAACCTTGTATACAATATCAGCTGCTGTATACGGAATCTAGAAGTGAGCCCGAGTTTTCTTCTTCAAATGTCCCTATCTTGAGAGCAAAGGTGACAGAGCGATAATTCCGAAGATTTCGAAGAATCGAAACGAAATTAGAAATGATGTATATCGCTCCACTTTTACCGAAGCAAATAGTGTCCCCAGTCCTACGGTTTTAAATAACGCGAATGACTCATCATTATCAGTAATCAGTACCAAAGAGACCATCACAGCTCACGATCATGACTGCTCTGCTCGCTACTCTGCCGTTGCAAGTTGTATGCCAATTACTCGTTTCGGGACATCCTAATGTTACAGAAAATGGGATTATAGGTAAGTCTGAGTAAAATGAATTTCAGTCAGGAATCAATAAACTTCCGAAGAAATACTATTGAAATTTGATTCTAGCCGGACCTAAGACATCGAGGCGAGCTCTTCCTTTCACTCTGCGCGATCAGGGCTACGTAGAGTTTCCCGAGATCCACACTGCTTATAAAATTCATGAAGAACTTGCGACCTGGAACGAGGCACGGGAAAAATGCATGGCGGAAGGTGCCTACTTGGCAATCACTGATTCAGTGGAAAAAATCGCACGTGTAAAAAGCATGCGAAATCAGTCAGACCACTGGCTGCACGTTGGCATTTATAATTTCGCTGACACTGATCAATGGGTCAGAGTTGACGACGGTAAGTTTCAGAGCAAGTTATCCAAGATCTTTGGAAATCCACGCCTAATTTTGTGTCTTCTAACCAGGCCTCCCTCTGCCATCCGTACCATGGGCATATGGCAATTCTAACCGAATTGGAACCTGTGCCGGCATATCAATTCTCCAAAATGGACTAGTGGACTACCCATGCAATGGGAAGCGAGAATATTTCGTCTGTGAAGTCTGGATAGCCGAGGATGATGTCAAGGAAGAATCTTCTGTTGAAGGTGAGTAAATTGGAGATCAGAAAAGGCCGAGAGTCCTGAAGGCAAGAAGAAGATAATTCAGATCTTATTACAGTCGAAAGTACCTCGATGATACCTACTCCACGGACCCTTCCCGAGGGGTACGTAGCATTTCCTGAAGACCACGCAGCATACAAATATCATAGTGAATCTGTAACGTGGGATGAAGCACGTGAGACATGCATCTTAGAAGGCGCTCATTTGGCCATCACCGATACCGTCGACAAAATTGAACATGTGGCTGACAATCTGACAAATTATTCGAGAGACAACTGGCTGCACGTTGGGATATACAGATCTAATGCTACTGGCGAATGGGTCAGAGTTGATAACGGTGAGTCTCACCCTTATTAGGGAAATACTTCGTTATTCCCTAATTTTGAACTTTCTAACCAGGATTAACCGTCACATCTATACCATGGGCATCTTTTTCAACTCCTAACGAAACCTGGCCAGGATTATGCGCCGCAATACCATTCTCCGAAAACAGGCTTACGAATTTCTTCTGCCTGAATGGGCGCTTTTATTTCGCCTGTGAAATACCGATATAACAGAACCGAAGAAGGGAGAGGTGGATACATGCGGAATTTTCATTACATTTGAAAATTACACGGAAATTGAACCCAAACTAATTTCATTTATCAAAGGAATATCAAGCTGAATCTATGTTACAATGATGAATAAGTTAATAAACATAATGAAGTCTTGTTATTTCTGCATTTTTATTATCGGGCTGCTATTCCGAGAGACCTCAACCGAGGTGACTATTTTCACTCCAATTTTACAACTGTAGTAGATGGGATTTAGGGATACAATTGAAAATAAAGCTACTGAAATAATAATTGGAAAATTCCAAGCCAATCCAGAAAGACGAACTTATAACCTGTTTGAGAATTATCTCATGTATTATCGAACTACGAAAGGAGCGAGAGGTTCTGACTTCTGACTATGTATACAGATTTTTTTGGTCTGTTTACTAGATGTATGTACGATAGAGCAGTGAATTCTCCGAATTTAAGTGGATACGAATGCCCTTAATCCATGAATAGATATATATTTCTAAAGAGATACGAAAGTTCACTGGGGTTATCCTTGGCGTTATAAAACTTCGCTGAATCTCTTCGTTTGCCATTAGTACGACGAGAGCTATATTCGTAGACAAACATGGCTCCAGCGATCACTTATGTCGTGCCTACGATGCATCTCGTGTGCAATTTAGTCATTCCGGATACACCAGGCTTGAATGTTACAAACGCAGGTAAGAAAATACCATTTCAATTTTATTTAATAACAAATTCGTGTCTATACATATATCGTAAAGAAATGTTGGAGGTTTTTAAATGAAATTTATTCAGACTCAGGTCTGACTGTGATCCACTCCACATCGCAGGATCATCCTGCAACCCTTCCGGACGGCTACGTTGCATATCCTGACATCGGAGTAGCCTATAAAGTCGTCAATGAATATGTGACTTGGAAAGAAGCCAGGAAACGCTGCTTTGATGAAGGCGCTCAATTGGCAGTGATCGACACTCGCGATAAGTTTAATTACATAAAAGGCAAATTATCGGTTGTGGACCTGATGCACGTGGGGATTCATCATTTTGATGATGAGTGGGTCAGCGTTGGCAACGGTAGATTAAAATTTCTTCGAAATCCTTCTAACTTCGAATAAATTTTTGATCATGTAATAAACGCTGTGTTTTTCTGATCAGGAGAGACCGTAAAATCCATACCATGGGCTGAGGGAAATCCTGTTCCAGTTCCAGATCGCAACTGCGTGATGGTGAATTCCGATTTTATAGGACTTACTAATATACGTTGTAGTAACTCTTATTCGGGAGACTACGTATGCGAGCTTCCGATTCCGAAGGGTACGGAAAAAGCAAAGATAGCTACCAATTAAACCAGCGCAGCGTTGAAGAAGAATACGTAAAATGTTTCTCAAAAACTGAATAATTAACATTTCCATTATTCTGAAACATGTTGCTAAATTATTGGACTCGCCCGAACACTGTGTCGAAAAATAAAGTCAAGCTAAATAATCAATTACGAGTTTTCTCTCTCGATGATGACTATAATATCTTGAGGATAAAGAATATCGAATCCTCGATCCTCGGATAAATATTAAAAATAATAACAAATCTCGTCGATGAGTTCCGATAGGAAGGATATAAATTTGTTACTTTATACTGTGAATTATCTCGTTTATTATCAAACGTCGGATCATATCAGTAAACGCCTTCAAGTCTATTTACAGAATTACTTTATCAGTTCACTGACACATTCCAATCTTAATTCCACTAATTCTACTTAAATAAATTATTTACACACCCTAATATTTAGAGGCAAGTGCCTAAGCGTTTCTTAAAATAAATATAATTTAGTAAAAAAACAAAACGAAGACTCAGATATATCTATTTTACGCCGAAATATATCAGCGCATAATTATAACACGTGATACGTGGAGTGTAATCTGTCCAAACTATTTTGATTATTCGAATAAAATTACAGGATCCATCTAGAATCTAGACACAACGGTTTACGCTGATGGGTGTTTCACACCAAGTAAGTGTATATGAAATTCCTAAAGAATTAAGTTCGGATGAGAATTGAGAAGCCAATTAGAAGTCAGTGTCTCTACCAACTTTTTTAACGATGAATTAGCTTCCGAAAATTATCTTATCCGTGAAACAGAATCCTATACGTAGAATTTTCAAGTTTTATCAAATAGTCTCAGTCGCCGAGCTCGAGGTTCCATTATTCTCGTGATTTTTGTAAGCCGAAAAGAAAGCGAGAGCTTTCATGAGCTGGTAACTCTTGCTGATCGGAATGTTGCTGTCGTACAATTTTTTCGAAGATTTGCAATCGACGTAAAACCACCAATTGCACTTGAGTACGGTTTGGTCGAAGAGCGTTGATTCCGGGCAGAGGAAACTCTTCATGATTAATCCGTCGTCTGTCAGAGCACAGACATGGAACACCTTGGAAATGAGGAAGGATTGTAAAAGAAAAACAACCAAAAATATCAAAGGAGGTGAAAAATAACGCAGGTTATAAAATCGACTAATTACCATGCAGCCGAGATCCTCGTCGGCGTAGAGTCCTGGGAAATGTTTCTGATCCCCACAGTAAAAGCTAGTATCCGGCAGTTCAACCCTACTCGCAAAATTGTCGTCGAAATTCTTGTCGTATCCAACGGGATAATACTCCCGAGGTGCGTTCATAACTTTGCTTGGTGTAGCCAGGTTGTACTTGCTGTGAAAAAAAAAACCGATAATGTCCAAAAAGAAATGAAATGATGATCGGTAGGATAAAACTTGATCAAAACGCCAAAAATTTATCTTAATCATCTTTCCCACCTTCTAACAGGATTCGAAGTTGTACTAGTAGTCGTCGTAGTGGTAGTAGTCGTCGGTGGCTGATGCCTTTGCATGAGTTGTTGCTGTCTCAACAAAATCGCAGTCTCGAGAGCTTCCAAAGTGACATTACTCGCCTCAGCCAAAGCTTTGAGAGAAGGTTCCATGCTCTGAACAGAAGCCAATGACGGCAGAGAACCCATCGATGCCTGGGAATTATCAAATCTGTTGAAGTCCTGCTGCGATTGTAAAGCTTGACTCGCAGCCTCGGGAGAAATCGAACGCAGAGTCAATTGATTGACTGAAGAAACCGCTTCATCGGATGGTATGGGTAACTACAAACGAAAAAAAGCCGTTAATTTTCATCCCTGAAATAAAAGCAGTCAAAAATGTATACCTGATAAAAGTCGTCCTTGACAACCTCGTTCGTAGAATCCTCTAGCAGAGTGGGACTGTGGCTAATCCTGTCAGTTAATTGAGCGGAAGATTGAGGCATGGCGATAAACGGGGGTAGACCGTTCCCAAAGCTTGTTGTTGGTTTCGAAAGCGTCTTAACAGCTTGTTGATTCGCTGATTGAGCCGAGATTATTTCAGGAAGTCGATACGGCGACACTGTCGGCGAAGGTCCTGCCAGTCCCTGAGACATCTGGAGACACAGGACGTGGTTTGATCATATTGACATGGAAATTCGTCTGCGAATTATGCAGCGTTCCAATGCGAGGAAGAGAAAAAATTTAATTTCTTCAAAGACTTGAAGATATCCTGACCAGAATTGATATGAGATGGTAAAATGCTGGGCATGGTGTTGCACAAGCAAATAAATACGCGGATGAACCGCGAGTGCAGAATTACGATTGAAATGAGAGAAACTTTACTGCATGGTAAACTCTGCGTTTAGAAACCTATGCACAGCTTTGCATAAGGCAGAAATTGCGCTAGGTCATAGGAGTTAAGCACGTAGCCAATTCACGTTTTGAGTAATTCCAGTCTGTATGCCTCGGCGCATATGTTCTATTGTTTGTAACGGGGTCGTAACTCGACGTGCGTAAATAAAGAGAGAAAAAAGAGAGAGAGGGAGAGTGGCTGGTAAAACCAGCGGTATATCGCAACAGGTGTAAAAGAAAAAGTGAACCAACGGCCGCTGCGTTGGTGCGAATGACCCTCCCGCCAAAAATCCGTGAATGAAAAATAAAAGCCGCAAAATTTGTCAAACTCCAAATTTTACCTGCGTTCTCTGGCCCTGTAACGACTGCTGTTGCTGTCTCAGAGCTTGTTGTTGTTGCATTTGCTGTTGCCTCAGCATTTGGAGAGCGAATGTTTCCTGCTGTGCACGTTTCTGCTGACTCAAATTGTCCTCTTTAATTGTGGCCAAGGATGGCGCGGCCACCGTCTTCAAAGCTGTTGCATTTTCCTGGACCACTAACCTCTGACGTTCCATCTGCTGACCCATGGGACGAGCTCCGCCAGGAGGCAGAGGCTTGAAAGGAGGCACTGATCGAGGATTTTGGGAAACCTGACGCGCATTGTTCGGTCTTGCTCCCTGCAAGAATTAAGACATAGATATTTCTGAAATGATCAAACTGTAGATCAATGCAATGATCTTTCATCGTGGTCGAGATCGATGAACTTCTTGAGCTGATTTTGGGACCTATGAGAATTAATTATCATAATTATCAAGTATGCATATGCAGTGAATTCCGTATACTACGAGGAGGCTGGATATTATGTCATTCTGATCTAGGATCTGGCTGAGTAATGATTCGCTTATATACAGGTAGGTGAAGGATTGGTGAAATAATCAGCGAGTGCAGAACAAGTGAAAGGCTTGAAAGTTATCGAGAATGTCGAATTCACGGAGTCGAATGTCTTGTGATAATAAAATAAATTTCACGATTACGATTCCGAGATCCTCGTGTCCCCCTGCGGGAATATTTTCGCATTTCGAGACTCTAATGACAGCGTTGTCTTCGCGGAGTCCCATGAGTAGAAATGCCATTTTTAATATCCTAGAATCACGATATAAAAACCCCAGGGAATTATAACGACCGAATATTGTAACGTCGCAATATTCATATAGCAGACTTTCGATCGCACTTTGCCCACGCGTGTGGCTAGATTTTTTATGCATGACATATTGCCGTGCGAGATAAATGAGCAAAATCTTCAAACTATTGCGGCATCGCCTACTCGTGGAAATCGTGAAATTGAATGAAATCTTGCTTAGAAACCGGCGCGATATATTCTTCAGACAAAGAAACAAAAATCGATCTCTCACAATTAACTCACCTAGATTTGCTCATCGGAATAGAAAGTCTGATGCACATACGCGGTGTGACTTGCCAGATAATTCATGCGGAAATTCATTAGTCCGTGTCAATTGCTCATAAGTGAAAATGTCCGGAGCTAAGAGGTTCGGACCAGGTCCCATCGTCAGTAAAACGAAACCAGATAATCTAGTTGTCTGCTTTTACTCGTTTGCTCAATTTTGCATCAACTTTTGCTTGAATCCTTCCCACGCTTTTGCACGTACGATATTATGAGACGAAAGTCGTCCGACCTTGCTACACGTATCTAATTGCCGAAGATATCAGCTACAAGTCGTAATCTAATTAGTGCAGAGATTTATCAGAACCTTTGTTTTATTCCTCCGTTAATTAGGGACAGAAAATTATCTTCGATTATATCCTCCGCATTTTTATATCGGTTTTCGAATTTTCGATTGATGAATTTTCACCGCAATATGTGAATCATGAATGTGTAAATTCAAACGGGGCCGTGAGTGGGATGGAAAGGTTCTACACGCACCAGTTGCCACAAGGACGTTAATTTACGGTAAAGAAGTTCAAAAGATATGTAAATTGTAAGGATTTGTACCAGCTGTATACCTGTACTTATAGAAATCACTGGCGACACATGACCTGGAGAATATATGCACTCCGTTGGATTGAAAAATTGGATGATACGAAGGGAATACAGCAATGAATGCAATTACCTGATCTAATACGATCCCAAGTTATACATCGCACAGGAAAAAGGTAGGCTAATAAATCGAAAGGTGATTCGATTTGTGAAATCAGAGGAAAGCCTAGAGTCCTTTTTGTATATTTTTAACGATATAAACTTACTGTATTTGTAGATCCAATGGGAATAGAATTTCCCTGTCCCACCTGAGTGCTTCGCCTCTTACTGTTTTCCAAATTGGACAACGATTCACGAAATCCAAGTTCATCCCCGACGGAGAATCCTGGAATAATAATTAGTCCTTACAAGAAAATTTATAGACTTTGAAGCAAAATCGAGGCAAATGCATCTGGGAAAATTGTCGACTTGTCAAGGTAAAATTTTTAGCGAATATCCCGTGCAAATCAAGATTGCATTGAATATGATTTCTCCAATCTCTTTCACTTGCAGTAGGATTCAAGAGCTGTACATATGTAATTCATGATTGGTCTCATATTCCATTTCCGTTCTCGTTTTATATTATTTATACAATTTCTTCGCTATTTTTTTTCTCCTCGCTAACGAAGTGGGACACTTTCGCTTTCCTTTGCCATATTCTAACTGCATTCAAAGTTCGATCGTTCAAATTACTGTATTAATTCAAAAACAATATAATTTAAGCTCTTTCGATTATGCATTTAACAAAATGCTGTTACAGCCGATCCTGAAATATATATATATATAGGCAGGATTTCACACACTACAGACTCCACGAGTAAATGCAGGTTGATAAATTTTCTTGCTTAATCAATGGAGCATACATACATAAGTTTTGAAAAAAATTTATTTCTAGATAAAAAGATTCATGTGAAGGACGATCGATGTTAGTCGCTGCAGTTGATTGATCAATAGAATCGTACGGAGTTGTGCAAGCCGAACATGAACAAAAAACGAAGTAGATAGGTATTATGATGAAGCAATATATATGTCATTCGATGTAAAACAATTAACGGTGGGTATAGCTGGTTAATAATTAGCAGTAAAATAAATGAATCTTGAATAAAAATTTCGTCAGATCCTGGATTTAAATAAACTTCACAACTCTTTGATACAGTGATAAAGTTGGCCTGTGAAATCCGTTATTTATCAAGTTAACAAGCAACGAATTTGCCACGTAACTGTAAATATTTTCTCGTTTAACATCAACACGATAGAATTTCTACGAACATTTTTCGTGTTTATGACGGATGGGGATTTTCATGATTGAGGAATATAAAAGTAAATAACAGTTCAATTAAGTCATGCAATAAATCCCATAGCCAAATATGAAGTAAAAGTTTGTTAAACCAATAGACCAGAAAGTTAATATAAAATATATGGCCTCCGTATGTATATGAATCAGTGGATAAAAAGCAGACCGACAGATTTACAGAGATTATAAAATTTTATAATCATCTATGCGTTGCGTAAAATATATCACACGATCTTGTCTCATGTGTTAAAGGCTTATAAAATAAAATAGTTTCGATCATTAACACGATTCAAATTACGAAATGCTCTTCTCTACGCAAATTAGGTATACCTAATTTGCCCGATTTCTTAACGAATCGGGAGAAGAGAAAAAAAAAACACTAACCTGTCCCTAAGATCTGATCAATCATAATCCAGGTATCCTAACGTAACACATAGGTGTGATGTGACATAATATGTACCTAAGACCGGTTCGTATATGGAGAAATTTTAGCCAAATATATTATTCTAATTTCTATTTTTTTTCAGAGAGAAAACGCGGAGGATCTATAGTCAAGAAGATTAATTCAAGGACGGGAAAAAATTTCGTTGCTTTAGGTAACTAATTAAATTTCATGCATTTCGACCGCTGTATAATTAATTAATACACCGCGCCGGAGTTTCACCATATTCCTAAAAATTTTCAAGGTCACTCGTTTCCAGATTACCTATGTGCCTAATTATTGGTTTCATTTTTTTTTCTCTTTTTTTGTTTTTATTTTGCAATTTTCCGCGGCGATTATAATCGCGGTATAAAGGCACGTTAAGCCGGAGAACCAACAGCTGGGCAAAGGACTCACCAAGACCTACGAAACCCTTGACACCTCCAAGATTCCGAACCCGAAATAGCCCAGATTTTTTGAAGGCACAGTTTAGCGTGAAACCAAAATCGGACTCCAGTACGCAAGTCGCTACAGTCTCCCGCCACGTGCAGCCTAGAACCAAACCGGAAATACCATCTTTAAGAGACACTCTTAGACAGCATTACTCTGTGCTATCTGAATCTCAATTCGCCCCTGTATTTATTTGTCGTGTGATTCTTTTTCGTCCAGATTTTTACTCATTCTAACTGTCCTCCAGGTCCTTTTTACTTCGTAAAATTATCTTACTGTCATCTGTCAAGATTCCTGCCTCGAATTCACTCTCGCAAAAATTCCACGGAAACCCCTAGCGCGAAAAATGTAGTTGAAAAATGTGTTTGCGTAATTTTGAACGGATCTTCCGGATCTCCTAATTCGAGAATAACCGGATGCACGTTGTGCGGTGAACGTCTTCCGCATAAATAAAATTCCGAGAAGGATATCTTACGAGATGGTATATAGAGAAATCTTCGCCAGGCTGAAACACGTCGGGTTTGACCCAAATTTCAGGGTAAACCCGGAATTCCCGTCCCGCTTAAATATCAATGGATGAAATATCCTCGAGGTCATGCGATCGGCTCGATGCATTCGATCGAGGAAAAGGAACGAAAGATCTTTGAACCAGCGAACGGTACATGCGAAGAAAAAGAAACGAAGAGAACTGCTGCGTGGCTTTTTATCCGCTTATTAACACGGGGAGTATTTGGCACAGGTGAGTCGACCTCCGGCAATGGATACCTGTAAATCCATCGGCATAGTATTCCGCGTCGGACTGCATGTCAAGCAACTATTTAGCTGTTCAGATTCCGGTCGAAACAGCAATAAAAAAAAAATCTTTACGACACAGTGGAAACAAATCCGATACGAATTAACGAGAGGAATATATAAACGATTAAGAAAATCTGGGACGAGATTTTTTCGATAGTTGAATCATAAACTTCGGCATTTGATATCAGGATATTATGTCAGAGGATTCGAACGACTTCAATAATCATATGAACAAGATTTCTTCTTCTTCTTCTCTTTCTCTGCGATCTGAAAGATCGATTATTTCCATCTCTCTTACGGGATTATCTTCTGCTCGAAGATTTTTGAGCGCCTGGATCAAGGAATGCCATAGCCTAAGCCCACACAGGACTGACCGATCATGCGGCATGCCCTACTGGCCTACTTTACTAAGACCGACGTGTGGCTGACTAAACAGACGTACCTGCCTGTACAAATGAGAGAGGCAAACTTACGTGGACTATTTGAAACTCAAACAAGTATGATTTTTCGAAACAGGAGTGAGAGAAAAATGAAATGAAATTAACGAAGTGAACCGAAGGATAGTTTGAATCGCAAAACGACTTGAAATTTTCTTCAGGAGTCTGCGGAATGTTGAGAGATAAAAAGAAAGAATTCATCTCTCGACGATGGATAGAAAGAGTGATTGACGAGTAGAAAGGAATTTCTGTCTGTCAAAGACTCGGATTCTCAGTCTAATCTGCTCTAACAATAGAACAGGCATTATGCAACAGTTCAAGTCGTATAGAATTATAGAGACTTTGAACTTGGCCTCGGCATTGACCGAGGCACGAAGTGAGGGTTTTTTGAATTTTTTCCATTTTTCAGATGTTAATTATTTATCTATAGTTAATTATGAGCCTGAAGAAAATTGGTGAAGAGTGTAATGAGACGAAGAGAAGACGAAGACGAAATCGTACATCAATGCGATGTATGTACGTCCTATTGACATAGAAAATTTGTCTTTTAGACTGTCCCAAAAAAGGATATACGAAGATGACGATACGGGGATAAATTTACATAATTACATTTAGTCACCGAAACCACAAACGTACGGATACAGTTACGTGTAGAGAAAAAAAATTCCAGGCCAAATAGGCGGGTATATATCCATCCAAGTCTGCTTTCGAAAATTGGGTGCAGTGTATCGGTACGTCTGTAATAAAGGAACGAAGAGAACGACATTCTCGAGTCTGAAATTTTGTGAAATAAAAAATGAATAAAAAATTGAAAAAAATCATCAACCATGACGAAACGAATGTATGGGAAATACGCACGAGGACTGTTCGCCGTTTTATATGCGATCAAGAATTGCCATGGAATAATTTTCAGTTAGGCAAGAGGGTCACGAGCCTAGATGAAGAGACTCTAGAAAGTAACTGGGTATAGGTATGACTGGTAAAACACGTCGCGAGTTAAAAATACTGGCCCAATTCTTTTCCTGTAAATAATCAAGATCGATGTACCGATTTTACAACAAACTTTTGAAGATTAATCAGCGGAAATTAGATTCTAGAAGGTATAAGCGACCAGTTATTATTGAAAGTTGTCATGTGAAGGAATGAAAAAACTCGATTGAGAAGGGAAAATTTTAATCAGGTATAATCAGACTGGGAAAAACTGGACTGCAAGTGAAATTTCACTTACAATTAGCTATAGAATAATTATATATCTCTGCATAAGTACGACTCTATATTACCTTTCATTTTTACATTGACTTTCGTTTGCCATATTTTCTATATTGGATCAGATCCGCCTTTTGACATGCGATTTAGCGGAAAAATAAGTGAAAACTTAGCGATACGGAGTCAACTTTCTACTACTATATTCGCACGCAATTCATAATCGCTCATTTATTTCTATAATCACTCGCCTATAATTTACCCCTGCGATCTATGCTCGCGATTTCCGCCCGGCTATCATACCTCTTCGCAGATTCGTACGTCGTTAATCCATTAGCAGTGGTCAGAAATCGCTGCTTCATTTATCTCGAGGATTATGTATATTTACAAATTGTAAGATCCGATTCGAAGTAACCAGTAGAAAAGAGAAGAGAGAGACAGAGCGAGAATGAGAGAGGCAGGAGAATAGTTATAAACCGGAAACTGAGCAATTTTGTCAATCGTAAAAAAAAAATGTTAGTTATGCGTGAAAGGTGAAAAGTCATTGACTGATTATATCGAGTCATAGAATCGAGAGTCACGTGGATATAAGAAGTCAAAAGTCTGGAGTCAGTATAGCACAGAATAACCATCGTATTATATATTATGAGTATATACAAGGTATTATTGTAAGAATGATTATCTTATGTAGTGCGTACCTAAAATCTACAGTTTTATTTCATTAAGATAATAAATATCTGGCGTAATATACTCTAATTAATCATTCTGCATATTATACCGTTCTCGTTATTGTTTCAAGTATAAAGTCTAATATACATTTTTAAGTAGTCTTACGTTAGCCAGAGTAATAAAACATAAAAGCATATAGCAAATCGTATGATGGTATATAGAAATTGGCTAAAAAAAAAAAAACAGAAAGAAATTTTGTAATCCTGACTAATATATAAAATCTCTGGGTATGCTATACGCAATAATCACGCAAGAGATGTTTATTTAATTCTCTATTTTTACTTAACTCAATTAAAGAGAATACGTATGTAGTTCAATCCAATGAATTATCAATGAAATATAAATTACCGTTATTGATGACAAATTGAACTCGGAATCGCTGAATTTCTCTACTAAATATTTGATGAGATGTAAATTCTATTCTGTAATTCCGAAAATTGACTCTAGCTTCATTATTCCGCAAGAATATTCTCAACTAAATGAACTCTGTGCTACATACATCGAGAATATGGATTTTCCATGCTCCCTGTTACGATCTCATCCACCGTTACATAGGCGGAGATGAATCCGAATGAAAATTGAACTTGTTACGTACCGACAACGACGAAGAGGAACAAAGTGGTGGCAATCTTCATCTCTTAATCCAATAATAAAATCGTCACACTCAAAAAATGATGAAAACCTATCGAAAACTGACGAAAAAGTAATTTGAAGAAAAATGATAGCTGATAAAACTGAAGATTTTATCCAAAGATTTATCCCTGTTCTTTTATTTATTATTCAATAAATCGTATGTTTATACGTGCGATTCGAAGTCCGGACACACGGCTACTAATCTAGCACGAGTCTGAACGAAGGGCACCACGAGACGGGGGCCCCACCAGGTCCCATCGGGGCACCGATGGTCAGTCTCCATTGGGCCGAAGCAAGGTGCTACTGACCCACTCACTACACGAAGTAAGTATGTGAGTCCGAGCAAGTGGTAACGGTACCAGACCGCGTTCTTCCACAGCTCAGAGAGGATCGCATGCGATCAATTCGAAGACGTAGCCGTGAGGCTTCGCCGTCGGTTTTGATAGTTGGGAAATTTCGTATTTATATTCGTTGCAGAATCTAATAATTTCGGGGTTCATAAATCCTCGGTTTTATTCATTACGAAATACGCGACATGGCGATGAATTAGACTTTTGGCCTGGCCAAGAATATCGAAAATTGACTCACAGGCCCATAACCACGCCGAAAGTTTCGTCGCATAGAATCATTTGCGGTTTTAGAAACGAAGAGGCGTACGATTTTACCATTTCATTCAATTAGGTGAATTTTCTTCTCCAGCATTGCGATATAAATCCATGCGCTTGTTACTTCCAAGACGTAATGCGAACGAAGTAGGTAGTACCTATGCGTCCTTCCGCAAAACTAGGCTAATGTAAAACCATTCGTTCGCAAAGCGTTACTTGAAGATTTGCTTGGTCAGATATTACGCGTTTGAAGATAGTGTCACAATTCTCGACGAGCAAGTAGAAGTTGTAAAAAATCAGGGTGACAATTTACAATGGCTGTATACATACACTGAACTTTGTACACGTTGCAGATACGAGTCCTGTGTACATTGCGATGTGTAATTACCGGTTAACACTTCGCGGTATGTTTGAGAAAAAAGGATGTTAGAATATGCGAGGAATAGATGAAAAAAAAATAAAAAAAATTCAAATAGCGATATAAATTGTTAGGTAGATATAATTTCAGATTTTGGGTCAACCTCGGCTAAATCTGTAACTACGAGTAAGCCTGCGGCTAATTATCAAGGCTGAACCATTTACATTCACCGATTTCTTACGTGTAGACTGTGGGTCTGAAGCTTCGGGTCTTTCGCGGGCTCTAGGTACAATAGGAATTTTCAAAGATCGTTGGACCGACGAGATCACGATTGTAGAAGTAGAAATTATAATTCATGGCCACGCGGCTGTATCGGAGGCAACTTATCACGTCACACTCACGTTTCCCCGATTAAATACCCCGGGCGAGAAGTAATCTGTCAGAATTAATATTCACGCTCGTTAATTTGAGTTACTTTGATATTATACGAAATTTTATAAACGCTGTTGAAGATTCCGTATCATTTATTCGTGAATTAATTCCCGCTTGAAAATTTATCTAGAAAAAATTCGATGGGAAAGTCGAGAATCTTTTTTATTCTCCAAGGAAAATTTTTACCTAAATATTGCAAAACAGAAATATTCAGGAACCCGAATAACTAGCCTTGGGGTTCTGCGAGGTTCCAAATTTCAGGATTCTTCAGATAAATTATATTCTATACATATTATAGCAAATAATTAATCCATTCTCTGCTATTTGTTCTGACTAATTTAGAAAGCTTCGACTTTTTTTTTCTTCTTTTTTTCTTCTCTTTTTAGACTTTCAGTGTTACAGGAAATTGCGAAAACTGTACCTACTAGTCGTTTAAAAATTTAGAGAAGACAAAAAATTAAAAGCAATAAAATCCAATGAATCACATCCTGCCTTAGTTCAATTTTTTATTCTCTTTCTTTTTCTTTTTATTCGATCGAAGATTTGGCGAACTTTGATTTCTGAGCGTGTGGGCCAAAACTATCATTTAGTTATTAATTAATTCATGGATTTGATCAATGTAATTAAAGATCCTGAAACGATTGAATAGAGTTGAATCGAATCGCGAGTACGTAGATGAAAAAATTGAAAGATTGAATTCGATGGTAATAAATTATGTTTGATGATCATAATTTTGGTCCACTTTGGGTGATGGGCGGTAAAAATCGTATTTGAATAATAAATGGCGCGCTGTATAGTGGGCAAGATGATATCTTATAATTCAAGTTGAGAAATCCTCAGGAGGTAAATGCGACACGCGACGAGAAGAATTATGTGTCATTGATGAGAAGTAAAAAGCTCCGAATGTATCACGTTGTATAAATTATTGTGAAACGCGGTTTTTGTCTTCTGTAATTTCAACATTAACATCCAAGGTGGCGATTCCGTTCTTAAGAGAAGAAAATAATATGCACAGAGGTCCATTGTATCTCTAAGTGGTTTTAAACATTATTATTTTATTTTTTGCTTCTACGACACCGGATTTTTGACCGGTAATAAAAATGTACAGCAAAGTAGTTGCAATTGAAGGATGTTACGCTAAATCCGACCAAATGCCAAGAAAAATGAAGATTTTTGTGAAAAGTAGAAAAGACTGTGTCAATAATCCTCAAAGACTTCTAACGATGAAAATTCATGAAATATTTTTCATTTTCTACTATTGTAGAACCGTAGCTACGTCTAAGTAAAAGTCGTATGACTTTCGTTTTCCATAATTTCTGTACTAGATCAGATCCGTCCTTTGACACGTAATTAGGTGGAAAATAAGTGAAAACATATAATATTACGGATTAAACTTTCTCTTCTACATTCGCAGCAATTCATAATCTCTTATATTTATTTCTGTCATCACTGGCTGATAATTTTCCTTTCCGATCTGTGGACGCATTTTCCGACCGGTTATTATGACTCGTCGCAGATTCAATATGAAAATTCACCGCGAAGCATAATTTTCCATGATATCATTAGCAACGTTCCATATACGTTGAATAATTGTATAAAATTTGATTTACAGAGAAAAGTATTGTCAGCTAGAACTGGTGGCGGTCCCAAGTTTATATTAAGCGGGGACCACCATATCAGAAAAAAATTAGAAAATGGAATAGAAAATAGAAAACTATTTCTTTTTTTAAAGAAATTCTTTTTGTTCGCAATTCGTCGGCGATCTACGTGTCGGGGTGGTTTTCGGGATAAGGGAAGGAGCCGGAAAATTCCACCACACGTTTTTCGAGAGCCTTTAAAGAGCCGTTAAATACTACGTAAAAAACTATTCCATTCTCTAATTTTTTTATATACAAGTTTTTCGAGAGTTTTCAAAGAGCCGTTAAATCCCACGTGGTTTTCGGGATAAGGGAACGAGCTGGAAAATTCCACCACACGTTTTTCGAGAGCCTTTAAAGAGCCGTTAAATACTACGTAAAAAACTATTCCATTTTCTAATTTTTTTCTGATGTGGTAGTCCCCGCTTTATATAAACTTGGGACCGCCACCAGTTCCGATTAAAAGGGTGCAGCCGTAAAATCGGGGTTGGAGCACTTAAATAGCCTTTAAAAAGCTCTTAATTATGAAACAGGTTTTTTTTCGAAAATTAAATTTGGTGGTCCCAGCTTTACGGACGTCAGGACCAAGGAATGGGACTTCCTCGCGTCGAAACAATCCTGGACGGCAATGATTTACAGTATTGCGATCTGCAGGATTATTTGTGCCATTGAAAACTGGAGGGCCGTGTCAATGATTTTCTTTTTAGATCATGAAAAGGACGAGTAAAGTTAATTTTCAAGCTTGCCTTAGAGTTTAATTATAACGCTGGAACTTCCGTATTCGCACGTATACTGTTGCAGTGAGATTATTTCCTCTATCGATGGAACGCTCGTTTTATTCATAACAATCAAATCATAGTTATCCGCAGCATCTTTAGCCTCAGACATACCAGTCCAACATTTCTGTTGCCGGAAACGGCTACACCGCCAGAGTTTTTCCGCCAACTTATTCACTAGAATCGTGGAATTGACGCGAATAAGCAGTGGTTTGCGACCGTGGGTTTAAATCGGAGTTCTTTTTATTGATTTAACCTCTCTGTTTTCGTGGTATAGGTATTTTATCCAATCTGAATGACAACCCCTGATTCGGTTGAAAACTGCAGCAAGAGTTTTCGCAATTTGAACTAAAACATCCACCTTTTCCGAAGGACTCAAACGATTTTTGCGACACGACACGTCGACCCGGTGAGTTTAAATTCCATTAAAACCAGTTTGTCACATCGATTCCAAACGTCTTGTCCGATTTACTTGGAATTTGTAAAAGGGGTAACAGCAAGTGTCCTAAGTATCTACCCCAATCCGAAAAGCACCCTTATGCAAATTTAGGTCACCGGTTTGATGACTAACAATAAGCCGGTTTCACGATAGCGAATCTTCGCTTGAAACAGTGATGGAACAATGCTTACCACGCCCGTAGCTTCTTTTTTCCTGTATCTAAGAGGGGGATCTTTGATAAGACGTGCGGAGCTGTAAATCAGCTGTGAGATTTAATTAACTGAAAACTTTATTAGACGGAAATTTGCGAACACAAGAATGTGGGGTTTGAAAAAGAAAGAAAATAATCGCTTGAGTATTTGCGAGTATCAGTTCCAGTTATTCATTACTTGAAATATTTTATTTCAGATTGAATTTCTCCAAATTCTCAATTGCCATAGCCAGATTAATGTGTGAATAAATCCTGGAGAGGTTCGATGAAAAATTGACTCTTTCAATATGGAAGTATATCCTATATGATCTGTGATTCAAATTTCATTATCACTCGATATCAAGAGATACTAAAAATGTTTTCACCCAAAAAGTTGCATAAGTGGTAAGCTCGAACACTATACTACACCTGTACTAACCAATTGCAACAAATTACCAAACATGGTAATTTCAAAAAAAAATTGGATAGTGGTTCTCTCGTCGATTCTTTCGTCAGTGAGATGCAGTATCGAAAGATCCATAGAGTCTTGTCCAACGAACGCTATCGTCGATCACACCGCAACGATACCAAACTCTTCGTGGCCCGTAGAAAACGGAGGCACAAATTTTACACAAAAATCGGTTCAAGAACTCGAATGTCCGTGTAGTTTAAAAATTTGCATACCGCTCTGCTGTCCTGCGGGGATGGCGCGATTAGAGGGTAGCTGCGTCGAGGATAACGAGACTTTCAGCATCCTGCCTAAAATCATCAACGACGATTACACGGAGAAGAACGTTTCGGAGCAAGATTACCACTTGTTCACGTACGACCCTTGTGCGATTAGCTGGATGGCGTCGTCTATAATCAAACGATTCGATATCTTCGAGAACGGGTCCATCTACGCACCGGACTTCGGCGGAGGATCGGTCTCCAACTTCGAAGAATATTGTCTGATGCGTAACCCGAAATCATACGAATATTTGGCAAAAGTATGTCGACCGTGGATACAGAGAACCAGCTACGATATAGCCTGCTACTATATAGCCATACCCATCATGCTGGTGATCTTCGCCGTTTACACCATGGTTCCGGAACTGAAAAATCTCCATGGATTGATATTTCGATCCTACGTGATCACTTACATTGGGGTTTACGTGTGCGCCTTAATAGTTATGTATTCTAATGAATCGAGAACGTACGCCAACTGGTTCACCTACAGCGGTAAAATGAGTCAATTGAATTATTAGCTTTTTTTTTGTTGCTTTCTGTTTTTTTGAAATTCGTGGTTCGACAACCAAATTCGCGGGCCTTTAGTCGTTAAAACTTGAATATAGAATTTTTTTACAGAAATCGTCGTGCGCTATTTCGGCGCTTGTTGTACCCTTTGGCTGAACGTTATGAGCTTTAATATTTGGCGATCGTTTAGGTGAGTGCCAAGCGATTTTTTAGATCTGTTTATTTATTTTTTCTCGATTTCATATGCATAGAAATATCGACGCCCTTCCGTTTCAGAGGCTTACGACCAATATTTTCTATCTACAAACAACGGGAAAAAAGAATATTCATCTGGTATGCCATTTACGCCTGGATCAGCCCCATCATTCCGCTTGGGATTGCTGCTGCCCTTATTATCTACGTGCCTTACTTCCGCACTGAGACAGTTGGTGAGTTTTAGTCCTAATCCATTGATAGAAATACCCGAATCAGTCGTAAAATTCAATTCAATACCACAAGTTCAAATCGTATTGATTATACTGTCAATTTCTGTAAAAATCCCAAGGCATCCATAAGTTGGACAACCCCCGAAGCACATTTTGTACTATAATCAAACTTTTTTCGATTCTTACAGCGGAGGCCTTGAAAAAGTGGGGTACCGCGGCAATATTCACATGTGGTCAAATTTTCAATATATCTCTCCACACCTGTACAGCGCTTAACATAAAGCAGCAAAAAAAAGAAACAGAACATCTCACCAAGGGTGTGAATAAACATTACGAGATGGAGAGACAATGGTGAGGATTAACGTCAATCCGATTCATTATCTACGTAATCGACAATTTCTAATTTTTATTCTCCGATCATTTCAGGTTCAATTTATACTTGAAACTGTTCGTTATAATGGGAGGTCACACAGCGATATGGCCTATCTGGCTTGCTTGGCCTTATCCCGTACTAATGCATATTCTAACAACGCTTGAAGTGGCCCATGGTGTTCTCATATTGCTTGTTTTCATTTGGAAGGATAGCATTAGACGTTCGCTTTGGGAGCGATTTTACAACAGGCCAAAATCCCTACTTCCTGCTTTGGTATCGAGTGAATTGTCGACGACCACTACAATCCAGTATTGATAATCAATTCGACAATAATTTCGTAATTTATTTCCCATGGACAATGAAAATTCCCTCTTGGTCAATTGCTAGCTGTTTTCAATGAGATATAAAATAAAATTTCGTGATATATGCCCAGAATCATAAAAATGTTCGTTTATTAACGTAATCAGTTTATAAGTCTTAATACAATAACGAAAATAAGAAGGAAATTTATATATTTTTTCAGTTTTTAATGTATGTATAGGAACAGCCTATTACTGTACTGTAAAATAAATAATACGAAGACGGAGTTACACGTAATATATTGTATATAAGTATAGTTAAATTGGAAAATCGCATATAGTACGCGATATGATATTATTCTTTGTCATTTTTATACAAAATATTATCATTATTGTTATTATTATTATTATTGAAGTTCAAGTTGTCTTGTCGTTATCTACCCGCTGACATCTGTGGTCGCGATTTCCGCCCGGTTATGCTATGACTCTTCGCAGATTCAATATCTACGTTTATGACGAATTCGTCGTTAATTCATGCGCAGTGATCAAAAATCGCTGATTATTATTCATCTCGAAGATCTGTATTAACAAATCGAAAGATCTGATGCGAGGTAACCAAGACAAAAAAAAAAGAGAGAGATAGAGAGGATGAGAAAGGCCGAAGAATAGGTAAAAACAGAAGACTGACAAATTTTGTGAACAGTAAAAAAATATGAACAAGGTTCTATCAAGGTTCTATCAAGGTTCTGAAAAATTAAAAAAAATTAGCAAAATCATCGAGTCGAAGAGAGGAAGTGGAGATTTCAAAGATATGATTACCGTCAAAAATCTGCAGATTATACGAGATCTGATCGATTGCTGCAAACGCCGGAGAGGCATGATCATGGAATTATAAGAGGAGAAGCAATCAAAGTGAATGAAAGGTAAACGTGATGTTGATCAAAGAAAAGTTTAGTCAAATCCAAAAAGTTTTACCAACATCGTTTCGATACGGTTAGCAAGACATTTATGACACTTACCATTATTCGGCCAACCCAGGGCCAAAGAGTGGGACTTCCTCGCGTCGAAACAATCCTGGATGACAATGATTTACAGTATTGCAATCTGCAGGATTATTTGTGCCATTGAAAACTGGAGGACCGTGTCAATGATTTGATTTTTAGATCATGGAAAGGATGAGTAAAGTTGATTTTCAAGCTTGCGTGAGTTTGATTATAACGCTGGTACTTTTGTATCCGCATAAGCTATTGCAGTGAGATTATTTCTTCCCCAACGATAAAATGCTCTTTTTATTCATAATAATAAAACTAGGATTTCCATAGAATCTATAGCCTCTGACATACGAGTCTAACACTCTATTTAGTTGAGCTGCTGCTCAGTTCTATGCCGGAAACGGCTCCACCGCGAGGTTTTTTCCGCTGACTTCTCTACTGCAGGAGGTCCGGATCTAAAGAAAATAAGCAGTAGTTTGCGAACGTGAGTTCAAATCGGAGTTCTCTCATTGGTTTGAACTCCCTATTTACGTGGTAGACATTTTATCCAATCTAAATGAAGACCCCTAATTCGGTTGAAAAGTGCAAGAATTTTCGCTATTTTAACTACAACATCCTCCCATTCCAAAGGACTCAAGTGATCCACAACGCCAAAAGTTCGTTTGATTTTTACAACATGACACGTTCATCCGGTGAGTTTGAATTTCATTGAAACAAGTTTCTCATATCGATGGCTTTTTAGAAGATAACTTATACTTTCCGGGAACAAGGAAAACTTTATTAGTTCTATTATTATTATTATTATTATCACGTAGATGTCGATATAAACGGTCATTTTCTAACGTTTCATCCAATTCACTTGGAATTTGAAAAAGGGGTAACTTTAAGTGTCCTAAGTATCTACCCCGATCCGAAAAGCACCCTATTGCAAATTCAAGTCACAAGTTTAAACACTCGGCCGGTTTTGCGATGACGAATTGTCGCCGGAAACAATGTTGGAAGAACCTAACGCTCATCACGCTTCTATATAGTTTCTTTTTCCCTGTACCTAAAGGAGGGGGTTTTCTGTTAAGATATATGGAGAGAGCAATCAGCTGTAAAACTTAATGAACTGAATGAATATTGACATACGCGTTCGTATTTTATTCGGTAGCTTATACTCGCTTGAGTATTTGCGAGTGTCAGTTCCAGTTATTCATTAATTTGAAATTTTTCATTTCAGATTGAATTTCTGCAAATTCTCAATTGCCATAACCAGATTCCGTGCGTGGATATTCAACGAAAAGAAAAATCTACGTGAGGTCTTCACGCCATCATTTCCACTGAGTTATCTCAGAGTTGTGTGTGAATTTCATTAAGATCTGAAATATCAATGAAGAAGAGTGGTTCGGGTGAAAAATAATTAAAGTGAGCCAGCAATATTCTATCTGCGATTTAAATTTCGTTATCATCCGATGTCAAGAGATACTAAAAATGTTTTCACCCAAAAAGTTGCATAAGTGGTAAACTCGAACACTAAACTACACCTGTACTAACCAATTGCATCAAATTACCAAACATGGTAATTTCAAAAAAAAATTGGATAGTGGTTCTCTCGTTGATTCTTTTGTCGGTGAGATGCAGTATCGAAAGATCCATAGAGTCTTGTCCAACGAATGCTATCGTCGATCACACCGCAACGATACCAAACTCTTCGTGGTCCGCAGAAAACGGAGGCACAAATTTTACACAAAAATCGTTTCAAGAACTCGAATGTCCGTGTAGCTTAAAAATTTGCATATCGCTTTGCTGTCCTGCGGGGATGGCGCGATTAGAGGGTCGCTGCGTCGAGGATAACGAGACTTCCAGCATCCTGCCTAAAATCATCAACGACGATTTCACGGAGAAGAACGTTTCGGAGCAAGATTACCACTTGTTCACGTACGACCCTTGTGCGATCGGCTGGATGGCACCGTCTATAATCAACCAATTCGATATCTTCGAGAACGGGTCCATCTACGCACCGGACTTCGGCGGAGGATCGGTCTCCAACTTCGAAGAATATTGTCTGATGCGTAACCCGAAATCATACGAATATTTGGCAAAAGTATGTCGACCGTGGGTGCAGAGAGCCAACTACTATATAGCCTGCTACTATATAGCCATACCCATCATGCTGGTGATCTTCACCGTTTACACCATGGTTCCGGAACTGAAAAATCTCCATGGATTGGTATTTCGATCTTATTTGGTCACCTACATCGGGGTTTACGCGGGCTGTTTAATAGTTATGTATACTACTGAATTGAGGACACACCCCAAATGGTTCCACTTCGGCGGTAACATGAGTTCATTAAATTATTAACATTTTTCTGCTGCTTTCCGGGTCCTTGAAATTCGCGGTTGGCAGCCGGACTCGCGGGCCTTCGGACATTAAAACTTGAATATAGTATTCTTTTTTACAGATATCGCCACACGATATCTCTGTGCTTGTTGTACCCTTTGGCTGAACGTTATGAGCTTCAATATTTGGCGATCATTTAGGTGAGTGCCAAGCGATTCTTTAGATCCTTTTTTTTTTCGATTTCATGCGAGACTTTGGCATAAAATTTAAATCCCGTGCATAAAAATGTAGACTTCCTTCCGTTTCAGAGGCCTACGACCAACATTTTCTACCTACAAACAACGAGAAAAAAGAATATTCATCTGGTATGCCATTTACGCCTGGATCAGCCCGATCATTTTTCTTGGGATTACTGCCGCCCTTACGAC
Organism: Rhogogaster chlorosoma; assembly: GCA_944452935.1. Lineage (NCBI taxonomy): Eukaryota > Metazoa > Arthropoda > Insecta > Hymenoptera > Tenthredinidae > Rhogogaster > Rhogogaster chlorosoma. The sequence goes on along the minus strand of OX101803.1, from coordinate 20,765,890 downwards.
CTACGTGCCATACTTCCACACTGATACATTTCGTGAGTTTCAATCCTCATCCATCCACGAAAATACTTGAATCAGTTATAAAACTCAATTCAATACCAAAAATTCAAATCCTATCGAACATATTGTTAATTTGTGTAGAAATCCTAAGACATCCATAACTATAACTCGTGGTGATACAGGCTGGATCAGTTCTAATTTTTCGACAAGCTATGCGAATAATAATTAATTCAAGTACATTTCGTACTATAATCAAGCTTTTTTCACTTCTTACAGCCGAGTCTTTGAAAAAGTGGAGTACCGGGGTGATATTCGTATGTGGTCAGATCTTCAATATATCTCTCCACACCTGTACAGCGTTCAACATTAAGCAACACAAAAAAGAAACAAAACATCTCACCGAGGGTGTGAATAAACATTACGAGGTGGAAAGACAATGGTGAGGATTAACGTTGATACGATTAATTATCTACGTAATTGACAATTTCTGATTCTTATTCTTCGATCATTTCAGGTTCAATTTATACTTGAAACTGTTCATTATAATGGGAGGTCACACAGTGATGTGGCCTATTTGGCTTGTTTGGCCATATCCCGTGATTTTTTATTTTCTAACAACGTTTGAAGTGGCCCACGGCATTCTCGTATTGGTTATTTTCATTTGGAAGGATAGCATCAGACGTTCACTCTGGGCACGATTTGACAAAACGCTGCAATCCCTGCTTCCTGCTTTGCTACCTAGTGAAACTTCGGCCACTACAATTCAACCTTGACAATTAATTCAACAATGCTTTTGTAATTTATTCTCCCTATGTAATATATTTCCCAAATAAATAATACGAACACGGAGTTATCATTATTATTATTATTATTAATATTATCGAAGTTCAACGTTATAATAATAGTCATATTCTTATTAATAGTAATCTTTATAATCGCTCGCTGATAATTTTCCCTGCATACATTTCTTTCAATTTTAGCCCATGGCAGATTACAGGTCGTCCAAATAGACGCAAGGGTCAACTTCGAGTCCATTACGAGACCAGATGGTAATAATCAGAGTAATTGGTGTAAAAGGTGAGGAATTCCGAAATGACATTCAAACTAACACCTGTTATTATATACATATATAATATATACAATACATGGGTACATGTGAAATAATACTCAGCATAACAACGCGATTCTTATCTTAGAATCCAAAACGTTATATTTAGCGAAGGTGATAGTGATTCGTAATAGTGCTAGTGATAAGTGATTAGTGATAGGGATATAGTGATAATGATAGTGATTAGTGATAGTGATCTTGGAATCTTTGACTCCCGGATCTGTATTCACCTCAGTGAGAATTATTAAGAGCGTGAATTTGGAGAACAGAGTTTATTTCATAAACTGATATCTCGCGTTCCAATGATCGCAGGGGGATGAATCTGTGATCCAACGACAGGGCGTCTCACCCACTTCACAATAAATACCTACATTCATACATTCTCTCTTGCGACTTTATTAGATTTTTTACTTTACATTGATTTCCAATGAAAAGTATATTATCAGCTAGATCCCTCAGATTCGGTATCTTACTATTGCTCAGCCAATCCAGGGCCATAAAATGGGAATTTATCATGTCAAAATAATCCCAGACGGCAATAATTCGCAGTATATGATCTACTGAATTTTTCATGCCACCAAAAGCAGGCGAATTTTGATTTTGATTTGATTTTTCGATCATGGAAAGGATGAGTAAAATAAATTTCAAGCTCGCATTAGTTTAATTATAACGCTGGGACTGCCGTTTCCACGTATACTGTAACAGTGAGATTCTTTTTCCCCCCAACGATGAAATGCTCGATCCATTCGTGATAATGGAACGAAAGTTTTCCACGGCATCTTTAGCCTCCGACATACCAGTCTAACATTTATGTCAGTTGAGCTGCAGCGTTCCTTGCTAGAAACAGCTCCACAGTTAGGATTTTTCCGCTGACTTATTCACTCGAATTAAGGCGGATTTTCAAAAATGGTTGCGAACGTGAGTTCAAGTCGGAGATCATCCATTGGTCTGAGCTCCCTGTTTATGTGGTAGATATTTTATCCATTCTGAATGAAGACGCCTAATTCGATTGAAGAGTGCAAGAATTTTCGGAATTTAAACTGCAACATCCTCCCATTCCAAAGGACTCACGCGAAGATCAGTTAATTTTCTTAACACGACACGTCCATGCGGTAAGTTTTCATTTCATGGAAACCAGTTTTTCTCATACTCGCTTGAGTATTTGCGAGTGTCAGTTCCAGTTATTCATTAAATTGAAATATTTTATTGCAGATTGAATTTTTGCGAATTCTCAATTGCCATGACCGAATTCTGTGGATATTCAACGAAAATAAAAATCCTCGTGAGGTCTTCACACCATCATTTCTACTGAATTATGTCAGAGTCGTGTGTGAATCGTAGTAACATCAAAAATATTAACGAAGAAGAGTGGCCCAGGTGACAAAAATTGAAAATTAGAAAGCAATCGTGTTCTGAAGAAGTTCAAAACAGACTTGACTCTTTCATTGCCGACGTATATCCTATAATCTGTGATTTAAATTTCATTATCGTTCGATATCAAGAGATAGTAAAAATATTTTCACCCGAAAAATTGCATAAGCGGGAAAACTCAAACACCAAACTACATCTGTATTAACCAATTGTAATAAATTTCGAAAGATGATAATTTCAAAAAAAATTTGGGTAGTGGTTCTCTCGTCGATTCTTTCGTCGGTGAGATGCAGTATCGAAAGATCCATAGAGTCTTGTCCAACGAACGCTATCGTCGATCACACCGCAACGATACCAAACTCTTCGTGGTCCGTAGAAAACGGGGGCACAAATTTTACACAAAAATCGGTTCAAGAACTCGAATGTCCGTGTAGTTTAAAAATTTGCATACCGCTCTGCTGTCCTGCGGGGATGGCGCGATTAGAGGGTAGCTGCGTCGAGGATAACGAGACTTTCAGCATCCTGCCTAAAATCATCGACGACGATTACACGGAGAAGAACGTTTCGGAGCAAGATTACCACTTGTTCACGTACGACCCTTGTGCGATCAGCTGGATGGTGTCGTCTATAATCGTGCGATTCGATATCTTCGAAGACGGGTCCATCTACGCACCGGACTTCGGCGGAGGATCGGTCTCCAACTTCGAAGAATATTGTCTGATGCGGAACCCGAAATCATACGAATATTTGGCAAAAGTATGTCGACCGTGGATAGAGAGAACCAATTACTATATAGCCTGCTACTTCATAGCCATGCTAATTATGCTGATGACCTTCATCGCTTATACCATAGTTCCGGAACTGAAAAATCTCCATGGATTGATATTTCGATCTTATTTGGTCACTTACATTGGAACTTACGTGTGTGCCTTGGGAGTTATGTATACTACTGAATTGAGAACACACGCCAACTGGTTCATGTTCAACGGTAACATGAGTTCATTAAATTATTATCGTTTTTCTGTTGCGTTCCGTTTCCCTAAATTCGTGGTTCGGCAGTCGAATTTGCGGACCTTTAGACATTAAAACTTAAATATAGTATTCATTTTACAGAAATCACCGGACGTTGTCTCGCTGTTTCTTGTACCCTTTGGCTGAACGTTATGAGTTTCAATATTTGGCGATCGTTTAGGTGAGTGCCGAAGCGATTCCTCAGATCTGATCATTTTATTTTTTTTGTGTTCCGATTTCACAGGAGACTTTGGTATAGAATTTAAATTAAGAAATATGGACGTTCTTTTATTTCAGAAGCCTACGGCCAATATTTCCTATCTGCAAACAACGAGAAAGAAAAATGTTCATCTGGTATACCATATACGCCTGGGTCAGCCCCATCACTCTATTCGGGATTGCTGCCGCCCTTACGATCTACGTGCCTTATTTCCACACCGATACAGTTGGTGAGTTTCAATCCTCATCCATCGATGAAAACACCTGAATCGGTTCTAAAATTCAATTCAATACCAAAAATTCAGATCGTCTAGATTCTAATCATTCCCGAAACACATTTTCTACTGATCGTCTCATACATCAATTATTTTTCACTCTTTACAGTCGAGGCGTTGAAACAGTGGGGCACCGCGGTACCATTGGTCTCTAGTTTAATTTTCAACGCATTTCTCCACACCTGTACGGCGCTTAACATCAGGCAGCAGAAAAAGGAAACAGCACACCTGGCCGAGGGTGTGAATAAACATTACGAGGCAGAGAGACAATGGTAAGTATCAACGTTAATCCGATTATCTACGTAATCGACGATTTCTAATTCTTATTCTCCGATCATTTCAGGTTCAATTTATACTTGAAACTCTTCGTTATAATGGGAGGACACACGGCGGTATGGCCTATTTTTCTCGTTTGGCCATATCCCGCGATAATGCATCTTTTAACAACGCTTGAAGTAGTCCAGAGCGTTCTCATAATGGTTATTTTCGTTTGGAAGGATAGCATTAAACGTTCACTTTGGGAGCAATTTGACAAAATGCTACGATCCCTGCTTCCTGCTTTGGTATCGAGGGATTTGCCGGCCACTACAATTCAACCTTGATATAAATTGAACAATGCTTTGATGATGTATTTTTCTTCTGTATTACAATCAGAGTTAGAAATTAAATCCTCTTCCTTGGGTGACTGACGTTATCAACATTTTTCGATGGTTTTTATCTTCGAGCTGATTTACACTTTTCCCATTTTTCAACAGCCGAATGTCAGGAGTCTAAACTCCTGAATTTCGATATCGAATTTTACTGTAGATCGAAAATGAACGTGAAATAATTTTACATGCTGTTAATTTACGTCATTTATTAATTAACAGAAATATTACAATACGTCATCAACATAGTTATAGATCGGGAGAGTTTGTGATAAGATTCCGGTTTCTTTTTTAATTCTTTTATCCACACACTGCAGCTAGTTTTCTCCGGCAACGACGTATCTGGCTATTCTCATTATGCTGAAAGTCTTTATGGGTTACACCATAGTACCGCAGCTCAGGAATCTCCATGGATGAATATTCCGGTCTTACATCAGGACTCACGTGTCTGCATTAGGAGCGATGTATACAACTGAATTGAAATTCAACCCTTCCTGGTTCAGCTTCTTTGGTAATATGAGTGAATTTGAATTATTTGCATTTTTCTACTGCTTACTCCCTTACGCTCTTTTCTGCGTCAGGTTTTCATTGAAAAAAAAAACCGTAGAGCGTAGAATTTAGATAATATGTCAATCATTTGTGCTTCTTCTTGAAACTTGGTTCTTCAGCCGTCGAACTTGAGTCTTTGAAATTTTGAAACTACAATGCGTGTAATGATATTTCTTTCTTCAGAAAACTCCACGCGCCAATTCGGTGCATGCTGCTCCTTTTGGCTAACCGTTGGAAATCGTTTCGGTGAGTAAAAAACCGATTTTCATATATCAATTTATTACCTAAATTATTCTATGAGAGCATGATGTAGAATGTCAATGCTCATTGGAAGATAAACTGACTTGGACATAGGTGTGCATACCGATCAATGATATCATAATGACTTTTCGAGTCGATCGTAATCCCATGCATCTTGTACAACACCGGTATTATTATTTTTTTTTTTTTTTCTAATCGTCATTTTCACGCGCGTATATTTGTTTTTCAACATTCTTTCAACTTTCTGTCGACCGATCTAACAATTCTGTACTGAAAAACAAAAAATACTTACGGGCGATGTCTTGGTACTTGCAGAGGGATTGTGCTGATAAATAAACACGATTATTCATAGTTTCATCCATTGAAACAGATGAAAAATAATCATATGGACAATAGAAATTATTTCATTGAAGATAAGAATCTTGAAATTTTCGTAATAGTTGCCCAAAATCATAAAAATATTTCATTGATGATGGAAATAGGAAAGAAATTCACGTTCTGTAGAGATTTATAAATATATGTATGTATTAAGTATATATATATTTTTTTTTTTTCAATTTTTAATGCATGTATAAGAGCGCATAATGCTCTATATTACGTATTTTGTAAAATAAATAATACGAACACGGAGTTATACACATAATATGTACGTAGTTAAATTGGAAAATCGCATATACCACGCGATATATAGTATATTATTCTTTACAATTTCTATACAAAATATTATCATTATCATTATTATTATTATCGAAGTCCAAGGTGTCCCATCGTTATCTAAAATCCTGAAATTATTTCAAAAAGCTCACTTTAGCCAATAATCCAACCTTTCAATAATAATTATTCAATTTTCGTTCACTTTTTCTGACATTTTTTAAAACTCTATTTTTAATTCGTACCCAATTTTTCAACCGTTTACGTGATTCGATCAAGGCACAGAAATCATTAGTCAATAACTACGTTTTAATATACTCAAATAAATATTCAATCCATGTATGTGTGTAGCAGCATTTATTCAACGTCGATAAAGGAAATGAATATTTTTTTTTCTTCTGTTTTCGTTTTTGTATTATTCAAGGTGCGTGTGAATTTCTTCTCACTTTGTTTCTCCTTATTATTTGTTTTCATCTTTTGATTCATGTTTCCCTAATTACTATGTACCTATCTATAACTAGGCAGTTTCTTTTCTTTCTCCAACGGCAACTTCGAGCAATTCTCTATTTCTTCTTCTTCTTTCCATCCTGTAGAAAAGTTTAGAAAATTACTAGAAAATTCATGAAATTTATACGAAACAACGTAGATTCTTATCTCCCTAAAGTTAGTAACTGGAGATCTAAAGATCTGAATATTTCAATAATTTTCACCGCTTTAGGCAGTCTCACGACTATTTTTCAAGAAACTTTTCCACCGACTATTATATACACAATCTTATCAATTTATCAAACATTTTTTCATCTTTTATACACAACACAGTCGAAAGTAGGTGAAAAAAAACTGTCAAACTCTGTATACCTTTCCTTTCTTAGCCTCCGGACTACCAGATTCTCCAGAATTATCTTCGGCTTCAATCGCCGCAGGAAAATCTTCCTTTTCAGTATTAGGAACGCTTTGATCCGTCGAAGAAACGATTACAGCAGACTCCGGTCCGTCTGTTTTAATCTCCTGCAAAGTTTCCTCTTTGTTCCCTGGATTCGTCTCTCCATTCTCAGTTTCTGGTTCCTTTTCGGGATTATTCGACGTCTGAACTTCGCCATTTTTCAGTTCCTCTCCCTGTTCGACTCTGCTTTCCTCCTCTTTTGATTTCTCGACATTTCCATTAGCCACAACTTCGCCTACCTCCCCCTCCTTCGGCTTGTCCTCTTCGTTTGCATCCCGCAACTTTTGGCTCTGAATTTCCTCTTCCTTTTGCAGTTTCTCCTCTTCTTCTTTCTTTATCGCCTCGGCCAACGACCCTTGTAACTGTACCAAGTTTTCTTTAAGCTGTTGACAATCCTTTGATAGATCGTCGACTTGTTTAATGGACTTGATATTCTCCTCTGTGACAGTCTGCTCCGTAGTTTCAGCCGGGACACTCCCATCTTTGCTTCTCAACTGCGCCAATAACGAAGCTCTCTCGCCCTGAAGAGCTCTGCAGAGCTGCTGAAGCTGCGCTAACTTTCTACTCGTAGATGCCAACTCCGCATCCCTTTGCTGTTTGTCCGCAGCCATTTCCAACAACGCTGCGTGACTGTTCTCCCAGCGCTGTTTCCACGAACTTGTTTCCTTCTCTAGCTTCAGGATTTTCTTAGACATCTGCGATCAAAAGAAAAGGTACTTAGGAATAATAGAAAGAATTACAAACAGAATTGAGAGAAGCTAGAAGCATGTTAGAGTCTGAAATGTTAAATGTGATAGTTTGTTTCTTTCCACTCTGTAGATTTGGTTCTCATGAGTTTGAAGATCTGATTATTGGGATAGCCGGATCTCACCTTTTCCATTTCGTCTTTAAACCCTCCAAAGACTTCGTTGCTTTTGGTAAGAGCATTTTGGAACTCGTCGTATTTATCTGTGTACATGCTGATCTGACCTCTCAGGCCGACTTCAGTCGCTTGATGTTCTCGTATCCGGACTTGATACTCCGTCAAGTTCTGTGAATATCAAAAAGGCACAATTAATAATGCGGAAATAAGAGCCCTCGTAATGGATGAAAGAAAAATCCAGAAAACGATATTTCTGGGCCATAAAACATCCGCTTATTGTCCAAATTATTTTCAAAATCACTGTTTGATTTACTTTAATATTTGCATGTTTTACCAATAAAAGCTGTTGTTTTTCTTTAAGAAGAATTTCCTTCTCAGCGGTCATTTCCATCTTAGCCTTAGCCAATTTGGCCTCTGACAATTGTGCCTCTAGTTTCATTTGCTGTTGCATTTTTTCCACCTGTTGTTCCCTGATCTCGTACTGTTCGCATACAGATTTGAATTTCTTAGTCATTTCGAGATTGTCTTCATGGAGTTTGGTGTTCTTCTCATTATTCTGGCTCATCAATGCAGTTATCTCTGATAAGGTGCTCTGAAACTTGGCCGATACTTCCTTGCGTTTTTCCTCCTCCTCTCTGATCTTCAGCAAGCTTTCGTCCTTGACGGCTTTATTTTGCCTCTGCAATTCGCGGCACAAACTTTCCAGTCTACTTCGGGTGAGAATTGCCTTGCTGTGCTCGCTCTGAAACTGCTCTTTCTCTCTTTGGATAACGACGGACTTTTTTTCCGCCTGTTTTAGAGCCAATTGTAGTTTACGATTCTCGTCCACTATGTCGGAATACTTTTTGCACATCGCTGCCAGCTTCTCTTCAGGCGTATCCAGACTACTCAACGCCTTCAGTACCTGTTCCACACTTTTGTCGTCCTTTTTTCTCGCCTTCTCTTCCTTCATGTTTTTCCTCTCTTTTGGCGGATCGAGAGGCTTACACTGTAAACGTGAGAAAGATATGAGAAAAACTAAATTATTACTAAGATTCGAAATTTCGCAACCGAAAATGAATCTTCGTAGTCAATTTTTTTTTCTTATTTCGAACAAAATTGAATCGTGAGTGAAATATTTTTTAACAGAATCGAAGTTTTTGTTCGAAAAAAATGAGGTTAGTTTAATTTTTATAATTTGGACATTTCGTTTCGTTTCTTGTCTTTTTTTTTTAAACCTCTATTTTATCTATGAAATGTGTCAAATGTATTGAAACGTGGTTTAGATTGTGTATTTATAGGTTGATAATTGAATAGATAGGGGTTATGTGTGAGACTTACTTCGTTTTCTTTCTTTCCCACCTCTGGGGTCTCGATTTTAACACTTTCGGATATTTTGTTATCCATTATCCAAACATCTGTGAATAAGTAGGCCGATTTTTAACTTCAGTAATGTAATAGTACAATAGTATAATACAATATAACCGTGAGATAACAATTAAGCCGGAATAACGATCAAACATCGACAAGAGATAAAGTGTGTGGATAAAAATGTATGTGCCGCCGTGAAAACAAACACAAAGCGATATCGAAATCGAATATCGACGCTAGTCGACTATTTCATGAATGAAACGATCCTCGAGAGTTGATTCTGAATGACTATCGACGGATATAAATATCGCGCGAGATTTTCAAATCCTACTAATCATGCCTCGACCCGCATCTACATCTTGTATCTTGTTGGAAGATGAATATAAATTAGAATTAATTGCTCGTGAAACAAAATTTATATTGAATGAAGTAAAAATATGCTTAAGCTTGATTAGGCACTAGCATTTTAAAGCTAAATACGACTGCAGCCCGGTTTTCCTTTCATTCTAACTACCGTGTCTATCCGAACATTCGCGGTATTTCTTTATTCTTATACTACTTTACTGACAATTCTAATTCATTAGCTTCCTCGTCAGGGATGATTAAAGTTATAAATATGAGCATAAAAGAATGAGAAGCCGTACTATAGTATCTGACTAGTTTAATTCAGTATTGATAGCGAGTGTTAATAATTGAGCAAGAAGATGATTATGATTATTATAGTATACGAACAAGCACGTTGAAAATGTATATGAAATCCTGATTAAATATGCAATCTGATATGATACAAGCTTACCGAAATATTTACGGTTCTTTTTCAATCTAAAAACGAGTCTAGTATAAAATTACAATATTTTCGTATAAAACCAGACAGTTTTTTCCAGCACAATTGTATCACGTTAAATGGATTGAACTTGAAAATTCCATGCATATATTAAATATGATTTTGCGTCGTTATAAGCCGGCGTAGAAGAGACACACGAGTTTTATTTCATGCGTGTAGATTTTACATTGAGAATCAGTTGATATACGATAGAGAGAAAATTCACGTAGGATAATATCAGCTAAAATTATACACAGAGCTTGATGATGATCGTATAATTACCAGATTAATTTTAAATCCTCCACAAACTGGCTAAAACCTGGCTTAATACGCAGTTTACGATATGCAAAATGGAGGAAAGTGGAAAAGCACGCCTGCAGTATGTAGTACGGAGCACAGTGTGAGGCGGAGGCCAAAGACAGTGGTTTATTTCGGGGATATTTCTAAAGTTAGAATCTTAGAAGCTCAAATCGTGTAGTTTGACTGGTATAGTATAGGCTCGAACGAAGTATAGGTGCCACCATCGAACCGGTCGATCATCAACCTCGACAATTTATAATTATTATTTAATTAAACATTCAAGATTTACGTACCCCAATCTTAGACAGGTATTAATATAGTGTCAATATTCAATAATCTCACAATTCGCGGATTTCACTGTACGATTTTCCCTATCTTCTGTATTTTGGAAAAATTTCACTCCAACCCCTAGATCGACAATAGTTCGCGCTGCGTACTTCCTGTTTTTATGTTATACATAGTGACGCGTTGAAAATATGTAATTTTAGTTGTAAAAATCCCTCGCCCACGTAATCGCTACTGTGGAATTATAATTTTAGCAAAATTACGTGACATTTTATTAAATAAGTATATATCTACATGACAGAGTCAGAAGTCCATTCGCGGTTTAGAACTATTTTAGTCTAGGCAAACTCTTATATAATATCTTATGTTTCCTTTTTTCTGTCTTTGGATTGGTATATATATTAATTTAATCAAGATTTCGGAATAGGATGAAGAATATATTTTGTAAAATATGGTCATCGCGTGGATACGTACTATATTATAATATTATATACAGTCGGAATAGTTGAGTAAGAAATTATAGTACCTATGTGTATGATAATAAGCCGCTGGTAGGTGCTTCATAGAGAATGGCAAATTAATTGGTATGCAACAATTTCATTCCGCGGTGTGATTTAAATTATTTAAATATTTTTTCTCATTGTATTTAATGTCGGCTATTGTATGTTTATAACAAACCCATAAAGGACTGGCCAGGAATACTTATTTATAAATATCTTTGCTGCTTTACGTATGTATGTATCTATATGCTTGCGAAGAGAATTATTACTGACACAAATGAAGTCATGGCGCATAAATGTATTCGCAGAAAAAAAAGAGAAATCAAAAAAAAAAAAAAGAATGAAAAGAAAAATTTTCTTCAAAGAGTGAGAAAACGACGATACGTATCGTGCTCCTTCCTTAATTTTTCAGACAATCATTCGACCCTATTTGGACGTTCTGGAAAATTATAAAGAAGAAAAAACTCCGCAAACTTCTTCGCCAAATACGTTGAGTGAAGCGTTTTAATCGTAGAAATACTTTCTAGGGTTGAAATTAGCCCCTATAAACTGAATAAGACTAATGAAAAATCAAGTTATTAGCTTGTTTTCTTCATTTCTCTTCCTATCATGCTTGAATAATAACTTCGAGGTCAACAACTCGCGTTATAAAGTCACAGAAGTATACAATGGAACGGTCTTGTCGACGTTATGGTCGATAATTCATGCCATAAAGGAAACTAAATGTATTACCGTCAGGCAGGATGGCGAAGTGAATTGACGTCCAGAATTCCAATGATCATATAATATTCGAATCCCAAAACTGTGGGATGTCTATAAATTAGTGTGCCGGAAAGAGAGAGCAGTGCTTTTTTTAAAACAAAAACCGGCTATATTTGGGATTATGAAAGACCAAAAAATTGGTTGAATTTTTGGTGCAAAAAATCGCCAATTCAATTTTTCAAGATAAGGATCATCGCTCGGTTAAATTAACACCTCGGATAAGATTAAACCGTAACCGGGATATAAATTATGAACTAGTCAAAAATCAACCGCGTGATTTACGCATTAAGAATTTTACCCCAGGCGCCACCTTATACATTTTTATAGGCGTCGGGACGCTGCGCTGTCGCAAACGATCGTAGCACGTATGTAGATTACCATACGTGTGCGCGTGTTGTATAAAACAGATATTTCTGCGAATCAAACGAATGAAGAAAAAGAAGAGAAAAATACAAAAAAAAAAGGATCGAATTTATTCAGCGTCAAATAAATTTCAATAAATCCTTAAGTTAATTGAAATCGCTACTGTTCTCTGTAGTTATACTCTCTCTATATTCCCGCGTTATCCAATCTTATATACCTAGTAGATATCGCCTCGACACCTTCTCACTTTATAAACAAGAAAAAAGCCTAAAAAAAAAACACCCTCCATCAACCATTCCCCTTTTTTTTTATCCCCGTATCTACTTTCCTACGGTACTACAGAACGTAGGTATGGCTTAGGAAATAAGGACGACCCCAGGTCGCCAAACCCTGACCTCTGCAACCTGGCCAACTTTATGGTCCAGGATCTGAAACCTCCCTCGAGAAATGGATCGAAGTTACGTGTTCCAGCGGTTTTATAAGGGCTGATCGCAAACCTTGACATATATTCTTTCAACTAAGGGGTACGTAAGTAGTAGCAGTATATCTACGCGGATTATTCAAAGGCTCTGGAATTTCCTTAGTTCATATATTTTCGCGTGGGAATGAAACAACGATTTTCTTCTCATCATTTCACCTACATCCCACGATCTGGACCTTTAACAAGAACGAGAGTAAGCTGGTGTAAAGGTGGTTCTAGCAGGGCGTCTCTATCCCAGTCATTCAACGACTCTTGGTAATGGATGCACTCATCGTTACATTTTCATACGCCCAAAATCTCGCTCTACATCTATATCTGAAAGGAGGAATTCGCGAGTGAAGAAAAACGGGTATATAAAAATTCTTCTCTCAAGTACTACGAAAGCGTGTTACATTCGATGAGTAAATATTGACGAAAGTGGTCCAGCCGACCCGCATGCTGCAGCATCTCAAGATTTTCCTATAGAACTAATTCTTAAAAAATCACCCATTTCTCGTACGCTAAATTCCCGAAATTCGTCTTCCTTTTTTTTTTTTCTTTTCTTTTTGAATCGCCAAAGCTACAGTGACTCCAGAGATCTCACAGAACCGATAATCAAATTCCTTAGTGTCTTATTCGCGGATTGGTAAACACCTTCGCGTTTGAAATTCAAGAGGGTCTTCGCTAAGGGCGCGTGACTCTCATATATTTATTCATCAGATGCGATGCACTATGCTTTCCGCCATCCGCGTAGGCGCCCTTCGAAAACGAGGCGGCCGTTAAACGCGTGAATAAATGTGTCCCCAAGGTTTGATTTACATTCCGACAGGTAGATGCGTTGATCGATCGTGCGAATACTTAGCGTCAATTGTATGGCCCATTCAAAAAGCCGTTTTTTATTCCCTGGACATTAAACAGATGGCGGATGCGGACGTAGAAGATTTGTCATTGATCAGATGGCGGGTGTACGTCGAGACGCGTGCTCCAGGAGTTACACAGCCTCATTTTCACCGCCAGAAATACAAAATTGGTCGATTTATTCAACGGGACCACTCGACGGGCGATAACCGCCAAAGTTATCCAGCCGATTGTAGAAGTTTCATAATCCAAATGGGGGATTGCACAATTTCTCCCATACAGTGTTACGATATTTAAGTTACGGACCCCTTATCGCTGTTATAGTCGCTGTATTTTTAAAACCCAAATTCCTGACGCAAATCGGGACTGCGATTATCTCTAATCGCATGTATGGCTTAAAAATAAAGCTGTTTGATGCAATGCGAGAAATATTCGAACCGAAAAACTATTAATTCATATATTATGCGTACGTCTTGGCGATGCGAAGGGATAAAATAACGCAGGAAATGGATCTAACGGGTTTCTTATCGGAAATGGAAACTGTGGCTACGGTTTATCACAGCTTTGATTATTTCATCAGGAAATTTAATTATTAAGTAATTCATAGACGGCTACTTTTTGCGCAAACGTGCGGCTGATTCCGCTAACACTGTACTCGCGGAATTGATAAAACATATTTTAATATGAAGTATATTATTGAGTAAGAACTGCTGGCAATATGAAAGAAATCCAAGCAGCATAAGTTGCTCATGATTCAACCATTCGACAATCATTTTTCTAAACTCTTATACGTTTTCAGGAATAATAAAAAGTCCAAAAATTTGTCGGTTTTGCAGATTTTTGATGAAAGGAACAAGGGAGGGGACTTTGAATAGTATTCTACGTTTCCTAACGTGTAAAAGATTTTATTGTGAAGATAGTTTTTCCGCAATTTCGCAATATCATAAACACACATCGACGTCAGATATGGGTTTGGGTTTTTTCCTTGTACAACATAGTTTCCGCGAAATATTTTATATTGCTCTATAATTGATCATTTCAATAGCTAATTATCGCTGGATATAAAAAGAGTTTTTATATCAAGACGCCTGATGATTTATAAATAATAGGGAAAGTTTGAATGTCAATTGCGTAGTCTTTCCGCAATCACTGATAGTACATCGTATCGAGATTAAATTTGTATATTCTGCGAATTAAGAGCGACAGTAAAATACATACATTCCCAAGTTTAGCGACTTTATGTATTAGATAAGTTCTGAAAGAATGATTGACTCGATTCTATCACTTCTCTTTCATTTATTTCTCATATATCCGAGAAACTGCGAACTTCAATAGTTATGTAATAAATAAATGAAGGAAATAACTAGATTTAGTTGCGTGATAGTAATGAATGACGTAGTTGTCGCGGTGATTAATTATTTCAAGAGAAGAGATAAATGTGTGTCCAACATTCTCTCATATATCTGTATTGGCAAGTTCTTATGTATACTCGAAGGGATCGAGAAACAGGTCGACAGCATCAGCTGTTCTACTGATGAAATGATGAAAAACAGATATTACAACCCTTTGGCGGCGATGTCTAATGCCGAAAGTTATTTAATGTATGAACTTATCGGTTTGCAACATTCTGCGAAAGGGGTATACACCCAGTTTCGAACTCTGAAACTGTAATGAATTCCTGAGGTTTTCCAGAATCTGTAGCCTTGAACCTTTCCCACCGCATCTGTTCCTCGCTTCGTCGCACGCAATTTCATCCCCAAAATCGTATAAAAAAAAAAGAAAGAGAGAAAGAAAAATTTGAAAACTAGCTAAAATCGGGAAAATTAGACAAGAATCCGAAAGACGATAAGAGATCATAGGAATATCTTAATCTCGGGGTTAACAACCCCCGGAATATTTCAATTTCATCGCATATCTACTGAAAATCCGAAGATCCGTTATTTAGAATTCGAAATGGAATAGAATGGAAGTTAATAATCGTACCGATTAATTGGCGATATTTGAATACTTAATCGCAATCATGATCTGGTGCGCCGGCCGATTGCGCGATTCGTCGCGACTCGCGACGCCCGGCGTCGCCGTAACATTCGATAGAGAATGGTCCTCCCAATCTTGGCTCTCTTTGCTCTCTTCACTCCTCTCGTAGTAAACAAAACTGAGGGTATCCGCGTGGCTTCAATCAGTGAGGCGGCAACAGCGGACCAACAATCACTTGGTCGACACGTGTGTGTCGCAGTCACTAGCCCAAGTTCAATATAATCGAGAATATATTACATACCCAAAGCAGAGAAACAAAAAAATAAAATTCTATAATTTTATACTCCGAAAAGTGCGACGATATAAAACTAAAAAAAATAAATCCTAATCGAAACGCGATAATCCTGCGATTTAATTACCGAAATAATAAACGTTGCACTCGCTCCCAGGCTCCGATCTTGAAATTAAAATTCCGGCGATGAAAATTGATCGAATTTTGTCGTAAACTATTTAATATCTGGAAGAGGAGGTCAGTGTTGAATGAGCGGAAGAAAATTGTTCTGGTAGATAGAACGAGTGTCTAAAGTCTGATTTTCCACGATTTTTCGGACCTCGATCATCGCGTTGATATTTGTTCGGTTTAATTTATCGCCGGATCGAACGCCAACTCACATAATCACATTCTACAGCATTTCTACTCCGTTTCACTTGGAGAGTTTCGGGTCTAGTGGGAGCAGGTAGGGCCTGAAGGGCCTAGGGCCACATCGTTGCCAAGTTTACGACGTAAACAAGTTGTAGTATTGTAAAACGTGCAGCAGTGCAGCGTGAGATCCACGGGCGCAATAGGAATAAAAATTGATCGATAATTTTTCAGAATTTTACGAATCGAAAATTTAGAGACAACTGAAAGACACACGTCGTAATTAACGAGATAAGAGGATCGGCTATCGTGAAAAAAAATTAAAACGACCTAAAGAAAGAATAAATAAATAAAAGACGCAGAAACTATTTCCGAACGTGATGTTCGGCTGTGGTAATCGCGCTTGATACACATTACAGTGATAACCGAAGATATTTCTTCGAAACGGAATAATAATCAGTATCTCTGACTAATTGCTGAAGAAAAGAAAGAACGAGAAAGCCGAAGGAAAAGTTGTTCGAAAAGCTAAGGAAACGAAATTTATTCTAAACGTCGCGTCGGAGAGCTAGGGGTTGAAAATGGATTCGAATTTGAATCCAACACGGAGCGGAGTGACTGAAGATCCTTTTGTAACGACTAATAATGAAATTAACTCGTCAAGTACGATGGGCTCGATTTTGGCGACGACTACGACAAATAGACACGTCAGTGTTCCAGCCCAAATAGTTCTCACCCTTGTCTACATGACCGGTGTAGTCGGGAACGTATCGGCACTAGTTATTCTCTTTCATCGTGACAAGGTAAGAAAGAATTTCGGAGATGTGAAAAAAATTGTTGAAAACTTCTGAATGACGACTGCAGTCGAAGATTTGAATAGAAATTAGGTGAATGGCCGAGTTTCTTCTTTCTTTCCTGCCTTATATTTCGCCGTTCTATTTTTTGGAAACGAATTTAGATCGGTATAGTTTTAAAAAAAATCACGCCGCGATATTTTCGGACCGATTTAAATTGCGATAGGGACAATTTTAGTCCCGCTATATAGTGGGCGACGATATATTTATTGATACGATTTTTTTCCTTTTTTTCTAGACAACATATGCGTACACGCCATTCCCACCTTATTTTCCATCTCTATAATAGTTTTACGCGCGTGATATTGACGGGAAGAAAAATCACCCGGAAATACGTTCACACGACTATGAGATAGAATCAATTTGTCAAGGCTGAAATAAATGAATTTTAATAGCGAAAAACAATTTTTTCTCTATTTTCTTCGACGAACACAACTCGTTCATTCATAATTACCATATCTCGTCAATTAAGTAAAAAGCAAGCGACTACCATCCATCCGAATTCGTTTCCTAATCTGTCCTACGATTTCTCGATCGCCAAGGTATTTTCCCACGGGCATTAAATCCCGTTAAAAATATCAAACAATCCGGAAATAACCCTTCGACTTTATTTCCAAAATAAACCTAAGCCAGACGAAATGCATTCAATATCTAAATTATGTTTTTCTACAGAGAAGGAACCGTAAGCATCTGTTAATGCTACGTTGTCTTGCTACCAACGATCTTGTGCCATTACTTGGAATGCTGATACAAATGTACCTCACGATCTACGTCGAGGGTGCAGCGACGACGAGGACCTTCTGCGCCCTTCGTGTAATCTGGAGATTCTTCGGCCTCTTCAGCGGCTGTGTCGCCATCGTCATGGCAGTCGAACGGTGGCTGGCTTTGACCAGACCTTTCGTTTACCAGAAGGTAGGTTGAGCAAAATGATAACGAAGATCGAAAAGAGACAAAACAAAAAAAGTCAGAACTAGAATTTCCATTCTATACCCCAAAATGTCTGATGGACGTTTCTTATCGTTTACCAGCATTAGTGCATCGCCTGTTTGTTAATATGCCTCACGTCTGTTTGTCGTTCAAACATTATCCGCGGTCTAATCTTTGCCCCCGAATATTGAGTGTTCGTGTAAACTAAGCTCCCCGATTACTGCACGAAAAAAGACGGAATAGAAAAGTCAAAAGGAGCTTTTGATCCTCGGAAGGATGAATTCAATTGACGTGCATTTTTCTTCCGAAGGAAACCAAATGGCACGCAGTTCTTTGAACCTTGATCTATTTCCCTAGCCCTGATAAATTTCTTCCTTCCTTCTTTTTTTTTTTACATTCTCTCAAAATCAGCAAAAGTTTGGGTAAACCTGGGCCGAATATATTTCGTATTTTATAATCCTGATAGAAAGTAGGGGCATCTTATTGGAGTTCATCCGCATATGCAGTGAAGGAGCGATGTTTACCGGTGTAAAAAATAAACGCAGACTTATCGACTATTGCAAGAAAATATTATGTATAAAAAAAGAACGCATACACACAGTAATAATAAATCGTGAATTCTATGGCTGTAGCTGCATGGGTTTCGTAATGTTATCGAACCTCTCTATAAATTGAAGTGCCTCCAAAAATAGTCGAGAATCTATTAGTATATGAATAGGAAAGTATACATGTGTACATATACCTACATGTGTATTTTATTGGGGAAGATTGAGGATGAAATATTGATCATATAGGGTGAAAAAGTGAGAAACGTTGAGGTTTTCGATACGTCGAATCGTTGCGAATTTCGAAAATTGACTTTCTTCACATTTTTTAATATACTGGTTAGAATAATACTTGAAATTCTTGGATACTGAGAATATTTATGAAGACACTATACACACAATAGTCGATATAGTTAAGTCTAACAACTTTCCGGTCGTTAGTATAATCAACGAATTATCCTATTGATGTATTTTTCATTATTGCACGCGGGGATCGTTTTATCATAAATTCTGCGATTCCTATTGTCAATAGCGGATGTCGCGTGTGTGGTCCTCGTGAAGTGAACGATATTGAAGCAATAAATAAGTAGAGTTAATCTATCAATGCGTTAATTATGATCGTACGTCGATGATTAATCACTCCGCAATGCGAAGTATCGTTCGAATCTCAATTCGAATATATCGTGCACGTACATATATAGAGAATTGAGTAATGTAGTAGCCTTGAACTTGTTTATACACTCTGGCATACATATAATTATCGAAAGATATAACATTGTTTATTTATTTCTCTGTACAGACATATATTATATACATACATAATATACACATTTATTGACTTTAAATGAGACATTACAAGACGAATTCGTGCCTAACTGCACGCACGACTAGATTATCGACTTGAACTCTGGTCTTTAAAAGGCCTTGTTAAAGGTCTTATCCCTTAGAACTACAGATAAACCTTACGACCATCATAAACCATAATTAGACACTGGAATAAATACAATTTTACAATCTCATTAGCAAGAACGAAATATATCGGTACTGCTTTCTTAACGTGAAAGAAATACAATATGTTGAAGTATATAGTTCGTCATACCCATATCATTTTTTTTTTTTTCCTTTTTTTCCCGGAGATATGAATGAGTTAGTTATACTTCGATTATACATTTACTGGAGGTTTTGATGAAAGAGCATCTGATTACATGACTGCGAGGATAATGAATGTTTGCCAATTTATTCCTGGGCATAAAAGCCGCGAATCAGGTCTGTCTTGTTTATAAGATCCACGTTTTTGTAATTGAAAGTAATTCGGGATGTTATTTCGTCTTGATTTTGCGAGGACTTTAGACAGTTCTGACAAATGTTGGAAGAATTTTGTACAATAATTTTCTGCCATTGCTAGTTTCTTGCGAATTATGAACAGCGCGTTTTTCGTCCACGGTAAAACCTGTTTCGATCGATCCAACGATTTCATGGCAAAGAGAGAAAATGAGAGAAAGGCATCTGCCCTGCACTACTTTTGGCACAAAATCGCCTTTTAGACGTTCCAGTCGAGGCATCAGGTACTCAGTTTTATAAACTCGTGCAAATATCCTGCAGAACTTGATACAAGAAGAAATAATTTTCTATCGAATCGAATTCTCGAAAAAATAAAGAAGAAGATCGAACCACTGAACACCAACTGTGTCAAAGTCCTCCGAAATGAATAAGAATATTCAGGAATCATAGAATTCTCGTTTCCCCTTTTTATTATCTGGCCAAAAGATATATTATACATAAGCCTATAATATTCTTACAAAACAAACATCTCTAGCTGAAACTAGAGCAAAGTTAAAGTTGTATCGCCCTGCGCATGCAGTGGATAAATTGAATCTCGAAAATTTTCTTCCTCTCGAAATGCAAACCGGTCAAAACAACATGTCTATCAAGCTATCTAAGAAACTCTGGTCATCATATTCCCGTATTCCAAAATATGTATATAGTTCAACGCTCAATATACCAGCTAGGACCGTGTTGTCTCTTGCTTTTCCAAAAGCTAGAACAACACCTTTCAATTTTCTCATACGTCCTATCAGCAGCCACCGCAATTTCCGTTGATATACTGATAATTTCACGCCACGAAAATAATTTTATCGCAAAATTTCAACAACAAGAACAATTTCCTTCTTCTTCCTTTTTTTTATTTTGAACGACAACTCTTTTTTTTCTCCTCGGGCAAAGAGATCGATGGCCTTTCTCTCCTCCTGTCATCCGCGATCCAGGTTTCACGCTTTATTCCTGAAACTTGCATACATCATTTACTTTTTCCATATATCACACATGTAGGTTTCCTATAGGTATACTGTCTCGCGATAAAATGTTCAGCTACTTTATATCGTTCCTACTTACAAGCAACAGTTCGCTGACATGTGTAAGTATGTCGTGTAGTTTACACTGTCAATCTTATATATATACAGAGATTTTTCTCACCGATTTATCGCCGTTGTTTCTACAATTTATTATATTGATTTCTGGGCGAACTTCGCTGCAGTCGTCTTGTGTAATATATGAGTATAATTATATTTTCTGTCCAAAGACACTCCGGCGATAAAATAACACAGGTGTTTATTTAAATATAGAGCTAGCAAGCATGAGCGCAACGTCTTGCGAGTTGCATACGAGACGCGTGTGAAAAATCGTTGAAATTCACCGAACTAATAAATTACAATGACTTCACCGGAAACGGGATGTTTCTTTAGGTATAATACATATTTAACGACGATTTAAAAGCTCCAAACACTTGGAGTGAAATTTCAGCAAAAGTATATTCTCTTAAGTTTCGAGTCACGACCCGCCCTTAATAAGGAAACGTTATTCAGTTTCTATCTGTCCATACATGTATGTATGTACATATTATCAAGCATCGAACGCTGACCCAGTGGGGATTGATTACTGACGCAGTTCTGAGCGAATGATAAATTGATTCGTTGTATACCCGCCAGTATAACTTTTAGAACTAGGCCGCAGTCAAATGCGTTTCCTTATAATACAGTTCTTTCATATATAGTGAAGAAATTTTCCGTAATATGAAACTACCACGTCGATTTTCGAGCCAGAAATTTCACAGGCGAATTCTGTCGGTTCAATGAAATAATTAACGCGTGTATGTCTCTTGCCATGAAAATGAACGTCTTCGAATTATTTGGCCAAACTAAATAAATCAGAGCCTCAAAGTCCATCAAATCGCCAAAGTAAAGTCGAGTCAACGGGGGGTCTGACGTTGACACACGTTTCGTAACTTTTAAAAAAACTTTTGCTTTTGTTCTGTCTTCCCTTTTTACCGCTCGTTCAAAATTCGTTGAGATTTCATCAATTTTCATCCGGATCTTTGTCTTCTATTTTCGTATTCTGTTCTAATTTCTTCTTTCATCTTCGGGATGCGTTGTACGTATAATTATACAAAACATCGTCCTTGACACGGTCGAAATTGCGACTCAAGTACTGCAGCTCTCGAGTCTTGACTCGTAGTCAGTCGTTAGCTAATGGATTTTAGCTGCATATAAAACCGCCAGTAACTCGCGTGGCTCTTAGACGCTGGAGCAGAGTGAGACGAGCTTTTCTTCTGCTTCAAGCGACTCTCAGCTGGTATTCGATTTTCACTAGAAAATTTCGTAAACTTTATCATCAAAGCCAATACATGATCGGTGGCAAATTAGAAAGAACAAAATTCCTTTTTCTACCCTAACGTTCTAAAATTCTTTGTCAATGAAGCCTTGATCGACAGGCTATAACTACTTCGGTGCTCTAATTATCTTTTTTTCGTTATTTGCTACCAGTTCCCTCTTGGCGAACGTATATGCTAACCAATTACACAAATTGGGTATTAAGTTGACGGCAGGGGCTTGTCCACGATTTCCACGATATTTTGGCAGGTTCAATTCACTTCGTCGAGGGAAAATTAGCTCATTAGTAAATCGCGTGTGATTGAAATTCGCGAATGTTGATATAGATGCGTAAGTTTGTATAGAAAAAATCACCCTGTTTTTTAAATTTAAAGGGTGAGGGGGTTGATTCCAGTTTGTGGAATTCACGGTCTACCAAGAAGCTGGCAATAAACTTAATCAATGAAATGGGGTCTGCGGTTCAGGGCGATATAGGTATGTCTAGTCGCTACCTAGCAACAGGTTTATTGGCTCATAGCCCACCCATTCATCATTATATCGAGAAAACTATTCGCCCCATGTGTGCAGCCTGGTGAATTCCCACGTGAAACGCGTTCCAATTATTAGAATTACGCCATGAAACTCCATAACGAAGAAAGAAAGAAAGAAGGAAAGAAAAGAATTGCAGTAAAATGAAAAACGATCTATTGCAAAATTGATGACAGAGATTATGGCGATGATTATGATTGATTAAGTATGTAGTCTGCCCCTGTTTGCCTTTTGGTTCATCTTCGAGCTTCAGACTTGAAATTTGAGACCAGAAACTTCCCTGTATACTTCCGGGTGGCTGATTATAACTAGACTAATTTGCAAATTGGGGAGAATTGTAGACGAGCTATAATTAGTTTCGCGGCAAACGATCACCTAATTTCATCATTGCGACAAATTTATCGGTCATTAATTTGCAGGCGTGTATATCTATAAGGCTTCATCGTTGCCTAATTAAACGTCTCTAGTTCTCGTAGTATAATTGTCTAGAAAATAAACTGGGCTGGCTGGGGTGAAATTTATTTTACTTGAGAAGCAAAATGTATGAAATTTATCTTGTGTACGTTGGCTGACGATGAAACTTTCTGGATTACATAAATTCAATATAGTAGAAAAAGAAAGAAAGAAAATTGAACTCCCGGTCTTGAATATTTGTCGCTATTTATAAATATTAACGAACTTTTCGCCTAGTATTAAACGGCGTTGCTTGGAATGATTAGCCTTCTCATTCTATCAAATCGTGGCTTAGTATCTCAGGCTCAACCGCCTTAACAGAAAATCGAAGAAAGCAATTAGAAGCCAATTATTACGTCTCGTGAGTCCACTCAGGGCGAAATAAGCCTCGATATTGGACAATGAAGATCTCCAGTTGTAAATAAGCTTATATAAATTGGTATTATCGAAAGAGATCTCGCGGCCACGTAGCAATTAATTGATTGACTTAATAAATATCTAACTGAACCTCTTATTATTAATATTATTATATAATTTCTTCTGAAATCCCACTCCCAAAGGTGTGGACTTGAAATTTGCATGTGGTATAATAATTGGAGGTGTTTCGTATGTACGATGATGCGTAAGGTGGCCCGGAATAAATTGGCATTTGAAAAAATCGAACGGGTGAATCGATCTTATTCACCCAACGTTGCTGACTATAATTTTTCTGAACGCGAGGCGATTATCAAGCCAGAATTATTCAAATAACAATAATTAGTATTCTTCACCCGATACCAACACCTCGCAGTTCTAGTCCGAATATAAAGATTGCCAAGTTTTTCTACCCATACAACGCCGAAATATAATAATTATATTATTTATTTAGCAGGTGACATATCCTGTTATCGCACGATGCATGATCTTGCTCGGCACCGTTGCTGCAGTACTCTGCTTTCTTCCGTTTGCTGGTTTCGGGGATTATTACAAGGACAACAAGTGTCTTCGGTACAGAGACGCTACCAATTCCGAAGACGTTGCGTACGCCTACGTCTTCTTCTTCTTTGGTAAGGATATTGATAACCAGAATTGGAATCAATTATTTATTTTATTTTCTGAACAGGAAAAATTCAAACACTTTTCATCTCGCTGTAATACGATTCTAATCAATTTCATCGAACCTTCTTCAGGCACGCTTCTATGCTTTTGCATCGTTTGGTGCAATTTAGTGGTTTCTCGAGCTCTGGGTAGACTGAATCGTCGATTGGGGGTAATTCGTCGAGTTTCCAGAGCGTCTTCAAGGGCTAAACCACTTCTAAGCATCGCTACCGGTCCTCCACCTGAAGTCGTTGCCACCGCCGAAGAAAGAGCCTTCTCTCGACTTATGGCTATGCTCTCGATTTCCTTCGTCATTTGCTGGATGCCTCAGATGGTTAGTTATACACAATATCGAATAATCGTGATGAAGATTTACAATTTTTATCAAGCTGAATAAAAAGAAAAGATCAAATCAAATCAAATAATAACGAGGAGTGGAAAAAAAGGAATGGCAGCTAATTTTCATTCTGAGTAATTGCAGCGATGAAAAGTGCCTCCCATTAGACATTTATCTGACGTCAATGCTATAGTTATAAATAATATCGTTTTTAGCACGTGACAATTCGCTAAATTGAACAAGAATGACAGTGAATAGTCGTAAATTCTTCGAAGTTGTCGATAACAAGTTAGTGAAATAGTTTGCAATTTTTAGTCTTGCAGGTGGCCTTGGTAAATACGAGGTGTGATAATTATCGATTAAGATTTCCGTCCGTGATCGTCACTTCCTCAATAATGATTGGAGAAAATTTGCGAATCACGTATCTATAGGATCGTTATACGCGTACACGTAGTATTTTGCACACAAGTTATTATTCGCGGCTGTAAGACTACCCGAATCACGATTCCAAGTCACGTTTTATCGATCTAGCGATAAATTATAATACATAGAAATCAAAACCGCGGTAGAGACGAGCCAAGACACTCCGTACTTTTTAATAACCGTTATTTCAACCCGATGAAATAATATTTCAAGAAATTTTTACGAATTATCTATTCCTAGTTTGATTTATAAATTTTTAACGAAGATAAAACATCCCGATTTTTAGGGGATAGAATATAAAGTCGCCGAAATTTTTTCGGGACTGAAGATGAAAATTCTTGTGTTTCAGATATCGATTCCCCTGGCTCAGTACTCATTGACTCTTGACGAGACGGCGACTTTGGCACAGAAATTAATCAACCGTTTTTACGGACTGGCTGACATCCTGCTCTGCGTTCATTTCACCTTAGATCCTTACATTTACGTACTACTACGAATGAGACCGCGATTTTCAATCTTCAAGCCCCTTTGCCGCGTCTGTAGATCGGGAAGAAGTCGGTCTAGTTCTTTCACAGGTGAGTTGAAACGGAGAAACCAAATCCCGATTCGATTTCGGAGTTCAGCAATCTCGTAAGAAATAAATAATTCAGGTGAATTTTGGCCCAAAAAATGTTTCTTTTTTTCCCCCAAATCGCAGCTACTACTGAGCATCAACTTAGCAGTGGGGATCCTCCGACTCCGATGACAGAAGCTCCGACTACTCCTGTAAGCGAAGAAATGGAACCGCGATTTACCGCTGCGGCTGTTTGAAAATGGCTTTTGCGATCGGTTGGACACAGGCGAAAAAAATACACCGAGACACAAGTTTGATCTTATCATTTGTCTTGGATTATTTTTTATCGCCTATACTTTACTCGGCTCCGATCGTTCGCTCGTATCGTTATTTCAGATTGTGGAAATTCTGACTAGTAATTTCATGGGGAGGGAAAAATTTGGCGAAATCGTATCTGGCGAAAATAATTGTTGGATGAATAGATATTTATTTTCCGATCGTCTATAGGGAATGGAGGATTATTGGTTTGGCAGTGAGTTGATTAGATTGAAGAACGCAGGTGCCTTTGTGAAATTTTTAGGTGAAAACTTTGAGGAAAATGAGAGAAGATAAATAAAATGGACAAGACGCGCGTTATACCTGATTTCGTTGGTTATTAATGTGGAGAAATTACGCTTAAAGAAAAATTTACGTGTATAAATTATTTTTAAACAATTTATTACGGATCGACGTATGGCTTGGGAAGAAGAATAATTTCATGAATTTAATTCAAGTTTAAAAGGAAGCGGAAAAAATGGGGTGGAGGATATTTTTCTAATCAAAGTATATGACAGGTCGAAATTTATACGTAGATAATCTTACATTACGAATTAGGAGAATATGATATTAATTATAGAATCATATAGAATAGTATTAAATACTGTGTGCATATATGATCAAAAACTCTGATCACTTGTCTTGAGCAAGTGTTAATGACGTTGTGAATCGAAGTGTAATATGGATTTTGAATTTTCGATTACTGCAGGGAATTATAATAAGATAAGTTTTACGATATATGGAAAGAGTTTGAATATTGTATTGAATGATAAAAAATTGGAGATTAAGAATCCATTTTTATTATAACGAAACGATAAAGCAACGTACTAGTATATAAATATATAATCAAACGAACGGCAAACATTTATAATAAATAATCATATAATCTACGTATAATTCTAGTCATTAACAAATACTGTATATTGTCTAATACGTTAAAGCTTAAAGTAATATGTAATGAAACTTAACAATATTAATCAATAATACCAAAGCGTTAAGCACCAGGAATTATACCTACATTTAGTTCAAAAATTATACGAAAAATCAGTCGCATCTTTATTGTAATAGAACATATAGGTATATAGTTATTAATATGAATATGTGTAAGATCTGTTTGAGCTGATTTAAACTTTTACAACCGTTTTAAAAGTTCAAAAAAAACTATACAATAATAGTAATTTTATTATTCATAAAAGAATAAAATTTGAATTAGAGCTCTCTTCATTTAGGAGGAAGCTGTTTTATAGAAAAATCTAATCATTGAAGTGCCAGCAGCGAGAAAACGCATTATTTAAAACTGGAAAGAAATTGTTACTAATTAATATTCAATATTTACTGTTTATGGAAAATATATTTCGAATATATCTACATATAATTATGGAATTCGCAGATTTGAAATAAATATTTATTCTGTGTACTGATATACTTACAGATATCTAACTTATGGTATATAGTATAATCTTGTATTATGTATTTTAAGAATATGTATATGGTCTATCTGACGTAGTTATTGTATGTTTCGCATCTTTTGTGATCCAATATAAGTAAATAATAAATAATTAATAAATGAATGCATAATGAATTTTGAGAATTGTAATTCCAGATCAGAAATATAACTTAATTAATAATCATTCTATTACAGCCAGACTGAAGATATTCCTTATCTCACGTTAGGATTGTGTATCGCTATACCCTTTACGGAAGAGGAAAAGGAAGAGGAGGAAAAAGAACGATAATTATATGGTAAAAACGTAAAAGCACTCGCGAGTCTCCTGAGGGGACCACGGTACAGCTTGAATTTTTCGTTTGTACAGGTATTTATTCTTTTCTCGAATACCATACAATTCTGTGCGTCAAAAAAATTCATAATCGATGCTTGTTTATTCTAGTTTAATAAATTCTATGTTACATTAATAATTCGGCAATAGATTGGATTGTTCAGTCATCTGGCACATCAAAGGCCCATACAATCGATGTGCTTTCCTGATTATTATCTTGAAATAAAATTGCACAGTTTTCGGAGAATTTATACTCATATAAAGTGCGATCATCTTATCATGATAGTAAAACAGCTTAGCTACCTTACCGATTGAGCTCGGAAATCCAAGCACTTATCCCTCTCCATAAAAGCGCACATTCTCTGTTCGTCGGTAAGAGCGAAATTCTCTTTGTAGAAAAATTCTTGATCAAAAGTGAATCTGAAAGATTGTTTAGTCTGCGGTCATGCAGGCCACGACAGGCTGTCGTCAGTAGCGAATTTAGTGAATGAAAATACTTGATCAGAATAGGGTGTTATTTTGATCATTGATTATAACGGGCCGTTTTAACGAAACTAGCCGAATTTCGATCTGACGTGAATATTCGACGCGTGATAAGTGTGCGTGTGAAATATCGGTAATTACGTAAAGAGATTATTTAAACTAATATTAAATTCTGTATACATACCTACCTCGTTTACCGCGACGTCTACAAAATGGAGCAGGAATCCTTTAGAGGTTTTCTTCATTCAAAACTCAGGTTGGAATTAACCCCTTCTTTATAACCTCTTTGATTCCATAGTAAATACGAGTCCGAATATTGACGAGACGAAATAAACAAGATGATCGACTTAACTGCACAGCCTTTCGTTGAAATCGTGTAAAAATACCAGTCAACGTTAGAAAATTCGATTTGCTAACCACCTCGCATGTCACGTATAGAATTTAGATCCCTAATTTTCGATTCGTGTAAAAATTAGAAAATAAAAAAAATAAATTCCCTCGAATTAACCGGCCCGTTTTCACCTTTCAGATTCTCCCGATTCTGACCTATAGTCTATCCCAAGAAAATATACGCACTAACCGATTTCTTCATGGTCGAATAATTGCGTAATAAAGAGAAAAGAAATAAATTAAATTGAACAAAAAAAAACATAATAAAACAAGAAAACAGAAAAAAAATCGACAATACTCGAAGAAACTGTGTATAAAACTAAGATGCCGTTCGGTTCGTTTAATAATGGGACAGCACTTAGCTAGTTTAAGATATTTTTTCAAAATGGATAGCGAAAGGTCTTTGGAAAATTCTTGCGAAGCGACGTCGCACCAACAGCTGCAGCCTTCGTCGATAATCGATATGCCGTATCCAAACCTTGCTCAAGATCCTTTGCCAGTTATTGAGGATAACGGTAACGAGCCGACGGGGAACTTGGAGAACGAGGATAACAAGCCGGACGAAAATCTGAACAATGAACAGCTAGATTTTGCTCTAGACAATCACAACTCGAGATTCGAGTCCATTTATAGCCAGCAAATTGACTCCCAGGAATCTAAATCGGCATCTAATGGAAATTTTGTAACGCAGTCTGATAATTCTTCCATGAAACAACAGCAGGAACCTTCATGCAGCAGTACTGCGAGCAGTAATAACAGCAGTAGCTCAGAAGATAGTCCGACAAATCTTGCCTTGAGGAGAACTTCCAAAACTTTATCTTTCGGGAAAAGACGGGGTGAGGAAGACGAGGGGCTTTGTACTTCTTATCTAAACCTGCTATTCGATAAACATTTTTCATTTCTCAACTCATTTCCTGCACAATTTATCTCGAATGTGAAATTTCAGAGATAATACAGCTAGCGGTCCAGAGAATTGCCCAATTGTCATTTTCTTGCACATTCTAGCCCCGTTATCATTCATCTACTTTCAAAAACAGGAATTTTTGATTCTCGGAGAGATTATAATCAATTTTAGTCTATGGGAAAATACAATATCACTCTTCATAATCCAGATGTTATTTTTCTTGCGTTCAGTTGCATAATTTCCTCAAAAATTCTCTAAACTGATTAAATAATCTGGAAAAATCACTTTTGTCAATTTCAAAATGCTTTTGGTATTCGATGTACCGTATCTAAGTCTACATCTAGTCATTTGTCATCATTATTTAACTGGGGATTGAAAGAGAGCTGGGAATCCATTTCTAAACAGTTAAAAATCCGTTTCAGGCAAGCAGCGTAACAAGGATCAGAACCAGACGTGCAACCACGCTCTCTCGTCAAAAAAGAAGCGTAGTAATTGGGTGCTGAAGTTCAACTGTGCAAAGAGCAAGGGTTCGAAAAGCACAGACATACCTGGCCAGGGGAACAACAGTTCCGAATGTGTTTGCACAGGCTACAGACGAACGGAAGAACATCCGATGGGAGCTGGGGTGGTTTTCAACAGTGCTTCGGCTCCAGAAAGTCCGATTCTAGGACCTCTGCCGCCTAGTCCAGTCATAGACTTGTCTCGTTTTAATCCCGAGGAGTTTCCCATGGAGGTATAACCCCGTTTTAATTTTTTCTCGCGCTTAAAGGGAAAAACATTTTTCCCAGTCTTGTTTTAATACTTTCACGCGACTTTTCAGGACTGCGACGAAAGAGCCAGACTCCAACGAGCTCGTGAAATGGAAGAGGGAGTCGAACCTCCGCCTGGATACAAGCCTAATCATCCAGCAAGTATCCAGGTTCATCCAACGGGTATAACGGTCGATAGTCTGGCCGCTTTGTTCCAAGCAAACGCTGGGATCCAGGCTGCAGCTCTCACCGCTTTATCACAGATCGATTTCTCCCTCATACCAAACATAGAACGGCCTGCTCACACTCAGGTGTGTATCAAAACGCATCTGGACATTGGATTCGAATTGATATATGTGAATTTTTTCTTTACTCAGGTTGATTATGTTCACTGTCTGGTACCCGATCTCCGTTCGATAACTGCCTGTTCATTTTACTGGGGTAAAATGGACCGTTACGAGGCGGAGCGATTGCTCGAAGGCAAACAAGAGGGGACCTTTTTACTCCGTGATTCTGCCCAGGAGGAATTCCTCTTCTCAGTAAGCTTCAGGAAATACGGTCGTTCTCTACACGCAAGAGTAGAACAATGGAATCACAAGTTTAGCTTCGATTCTCACGACCCTGGAGTCTATGCTTCGGATACTGTGAGTTTTATGAAAAAGAGATGATATGTTTGTTCTTGAATTTCAAGCGAAACTGATACTTCTGTGACTTATTCTTTCATGGGCTTTATTTGAGAGATTCGACTGGCCATTTTTAATGAAAATTTGTATCCTTTATAGGTGTGCGGTCTGATAGAACACTACAAGGATCCGTCCTGCTGTATGTTCTTCGAGCCAATGTTGACGATACCTTTGCATCGCACCTATGCTTTCCCGCTCCAACATTTGTGCCGGGCTGTAATAACGACCAGAACTACTTACGACGGTATAAATAAACTCCAGCTTCCAAAAACGTTGAAAAGTTATCTGAAAGAGTATCATTATAAGCAAAGGGTTCGGGTGAGGAGGCTCGATACTGAAAGCGATCTTCAGTAATATAGAGAGAATATTCATATCGATATCTCAAATATTTTCAGCTGATGCTGACATGCATACATACACATAATGTTTTTCTTCTTGTTTATATCGTTTTCCAAAAATATGAAAAAAAAAGGATTAAAATTCATTTAGTTGACTGCAGAAAACGTTTTGAAGAGACGTTTATTATATTCCAAGATGCGCACATAGGTATTAATTATTAGAAATCAAACGGGTGATAATTTATCTCTTGTTTTTTGATGAAAATTGAAACTA
The DNA here is from genome assembly GCA_944452935.1 of Rhogogaster chlorosoma. NCBI lineage: Eukaryota > Metazoa > Arthropoda > Insecta > Hymenoptera > Tenthredinidae > Rhogogaster > Rhogogaster chlorosoma. The sequence goes on along the minus strand of OX101803.1, from coordinate 20,734,405 downwards.
AATTCTTTTATAGAATTGATATATATATATATATATATTGTATGATCTGAGAATCGAGATCGCAATGTGGTTATTAAATCTTTCTAAGGTATCTAATTTTATTTATTAGTAATGATATATAAAAGTTATAAAAAAAAAGTTTTATTCGATTTTGTCGAATTTACCGTGAAATTATTATTATTATTGAAAATTTATATACATAAAGTTGTATAGATACTATAACGCTGATAAAGTGTTGAATGATAAATGGGAATGAAAATCTCAAATCTATATAAGTTTTAAAACATATAATAGAATATTAATCGTAAAAAAAAAAGAAGATATTAAGTATTTGGCAAGACCCTAATATTATTTATCCTGACTATGAGATTGAAAAATAAAATTCTAGCAAAAGACGGGGAAAAAGAAACAAAAATCAGAAAAGAAATCAGTCTCATAGATGTGCCTTCTGAAGATGATAAAAGTCGTATTATGTTGTGGTTTTTGATTAGAGTTTTTAAATTGGGGAATTAAAGAAAAAAAAAATAATGAAATAAAATAAAATAAAATTGATTCGGTGAATTGGATTCTTATTATTAAATTACCTAAATTTCAACGAAAGTGCGTTGTAAATATTTGATTACGTTATAGAAACATACATACTTATATATATATTCAATGTTAATATAATAATTTCTCCCTATATATACCTGATAGAGAAGAGAAATAAATAATTTAAATCAATTGACTGAAAACAGAAAGAAAGAAAATAATAGGTTGTTGAATAAATAAAACGACGAAATATCGAATATTTTACGAACAATCAAACAACATCACAACATTATTATATTATATATTATTATTTAATTCAAGTTTCAAACGATTTTATTAATTCGAACGATTAATTGTTGATTGTCTTAAAATATAAAAATAACACGTTAATATAATAATTTCGCTCTGGAATTCTTTTATTTCTATTTTTTTTTTTTTTCTCAATTTTTTTATAGTATGTAAAAGAATATTCTATTAATATAATAGTATGTATAATATTATATTATCATACCGACGATATTTATGTTAATAATGTATATTAACGAACAGTTATTAAGAAAGAAAAAAAGAAAGAAAAAAATAAGATACGAAGTGCAGGCAAATTTTTACAACAAATATTTGAACATATTTGTTATTGTTTTTCTCTATACATTCGTATGATAGCGATTTATTAATTATTATTAATTATTATTACTAAATTAATATCAATTTATTGTAATATTTAGCTATACGATAGTTGCGCGGGGAAACAGTAATACACGATAGTAATCATCCCTGTTAAATAATAACAAACATATATGGCATATAGGTAGTGTTAAATAACTGATTACTTAACTAACGAGGGTTCAAGTACGTATAGTTCTTAAAATTATCATTGTTTAACAATGAAGTAATTATAATAAATGGGCAAGATAACGTTGGGATCATATTAAAATGTTGTTTAACAAAGTAAGTATACTACACGATAACTGAAAAGCGATTATCACTAATAGTGTGAATGATGGATATTAGAAAGTAAAAAGAAGAGGGAAAAGTCGACATCTAATATAGAAGTAAAGAAAACAAGCCTTCCTTATGACACAGACGAGAACCACTCGCGAGGGGATAATCTGCTATCTCTTTTATTGAATAAAATATTTTTGAAACGATACTTATACACTTTTCTAAAAACTGTAGTATACTGTCTTCTGAATAACGTCTCATTACATTTAGTAATATTAAATGAAATAAGAATCTAGATCAATCCTGTATACAATTTGTACTCTCAAGGCTTAGACTTACCAATTATTCTACGGGGAAATATTTTATTTTTATTTTCTATAAATTTCAATGAAAAATAGTACGCATAGTTCAAATTGTTGAATATAATTATTTCGTTTAACTTATTAGTTAACTAAGTGAAATAGAAAATTTAGATTAAATGGCGATCTAGACTGTTGTTGTTATTAGGATGATTAGAAAAATGATTGATATTAATATTCGCGACCTAGGTCTTATATAAACAGATCAATCTAGTATTACAGTATTCAGTTTCTTTAACTAGAGTTTTTAAATTCGCCTCATCATTCCCTCGACAATATTAATCAAAGGGTTTTTATTCTTATGAATAATACATACATACTTATTATAAAAATAAGCAATAATAAGCATAACAAAACAATGATTGATATTCGTAACGATTTTTATTTATCTGTTTAAGAAAAAAAACTAACGGATTTAATTAACTTCTTACAATAAAAAATATAAAAATTACATACATACATAGATACGATATTATAAACAATCGTAAATTTCTTTTATCCGCATAGGTATATAATATATTACATATAAAGAGGAAAGAAAAAAAAAGAAAATTTACACAAATTAAATGGAATAATAACTTCTTGGTATATTATTTTATGTACATAATGTAAATTACACATAATATTAATAATTATTAATAATGATGATAATAAAGATTGAAAAATTATCAATTTTCATATGTTATTCCCGGCTTATGTGATCTTTTTTTTCGCGATTTTTAATTAGCAGGTATTGACGAAAACGTCAACATCTGCGATGCCGATGGAACCAGGATTTTGTAATTGAAGAGAAACAGCAGGGCGAATATCGTTAGGAGGAAACCATCTGAATAAGAAAATTGTCAAGGAAAATAGACGAACGAATGTGAGTGAAATTAAAATTAATGTAAATTATAGTTTATCGTAAAGGATACGGATAACTTGTCTCTCCCATTTCTCTACCATGTAGAGTTCTGTCACGAGAGAATATCGGAAATACCAGTAGGTCAAGAATGTCCAAATTTTGTCAATTATTTTGAACATTTTTCACGCCCTCGTCGAGATTCTTGGTGAAATAACTGTTTTGAATAATGTTACAAATAAGTTTTCATAATAATGTTAAAGGTATGCGAGATCGTTCCGGCTGATAATCAAAGCAATTATGAAATCACAAGCTGACGTAGATTAGTTTAACTATTCTAACCTCGAAGTGTAAAAGGAAAAGCGAAAAGCGTAAATATCTACCTGAATAGCGAATATTTATTTATGTAAGTTAATGTTCCTAATCTATAATTACAGAAACACAATTTTTACCCAGATCTAAACCACCCGAATTCGCTTATCAAATACGAATGACAAATCAGTGAAATTAAACTGACTGAATTTAAGGCCAGTCGATTTGACTAGGAATGATTATCGATATGTCCTCTCTCTCGAATCGAGATGAAGACGAGAAAAAAAAAAGAATGAATTCGATACAAATTCCAACCTCCAAGATGGAGCCTGTCACACGTTTGCGATTGTAAAACGTCTGAAATTAAAATAGATGTATAAATATTAATGAACATTCTAACCCATGTGTAGAATCCTGGAATTATGTGTCGCTGATAAAAGCGGTATGAAACATTGATAAACAGTTGGAAAATAATTCCACAAATGTATATCATTTGATAAATAATAAGAAAGGTCGAAAAACATTTCTGCAATGACGTTTACCGATTCCTGCGTCGTCGTGTATACTGTTCGCGGTGTTGGTCGTGTTGTGAAAGTGACGTGCGTTAATTTGTTATGATTTATAAATCAGCTAAATATTGTATAAAATACGGTTAACATTATACGGAAATGAATTGCAATGGTGGGCCACGTGTTGGTCAAGATAACACAAGGGAAATCTCCGCAGAGAACAAGCCTATAATTACATGTAACTATACCAATAACCTTTAATGATACTTTATTGTACCGTTTAACCTCACTCTCTCCCTCTCTCTCTCTCTCGCTCTACCTCTATAGATTTTAACGTCACATTTAGATAATTTTTCATCACTGTTAACGCCCCTTTAACAAACCTCTCAATCTCCACCGCATTTATTAAACCAATCTCGTTTTATTCAAAGGTCATAACCTCTCCTCCTCGATCTCGATAATCAATTTTCGAACCGTGTTACACACGAGAATAACTGTACCACCGATCGCTATTTCGCGTTTATTATCATCAACATCTCAATACTTCGAAAATTGAGTCATAAATTATCGTTTCTTTTTTTTTCCTTTTTTTTTTATTTATTATTTATTTCCAGACGCTGGGGACGAGGGATTGTTCCTAACATTGGAAAGCACTCTGGTTCAGGCATTGCCTGTTAATCCTGCAGAGTGGAGGAGGTCCTTTGGAAGGCCTGTTAAACAGGTTAATCTCGAGGGATCGTTTGTTCAATTTTCTAAAAACATTTTACCCAGTGAAAAAGACTGGCACCTTATTAAACAGCCGATATTTCATATATACTGGAGCGAATGTTCGGTAGGTCGGATAGTCCTCTTAGAAATGAGGTAAACATGCAATCGGAGTTATTCAAGTGTTCATCTTTTCACAGGATGTTGATGTCTACAAAACTTCTGTTAAAGACGATATTGATACCTGGCTTAAGACTCTCGCACATTATAATGTTCAGGATTGGATGATTGTGTTGGTCGAAACATACGACCTTAAAAAAAGCAACAAATTATTACCTAGGACTACTGTACTCGATAAAATTCGCAGCGATTTTGCTTCCAAACACGGAGATAGGTGGGAAACAGACTTTTCTTGATATAAATTCGACCCGGTTTCAGTTCAAGGCACAAATTAATTTATATTCATTTCTTAATATTTTTTTTCATCACGATTTGCTTGAGGAAATGCTTCAAATCTTTCAGATACTTCTTACGAAACATAAATCTGACCTGTTTTTATTTTTAATTAACAACTCATTAAATTCAGACGAATAAACCTGCTCATCTATATTTCTCAAATATTTTTCTAACTTTCCAGATGTCTGTCTATAATAAATCCCATTAAATCCGAGTCAAGATCTGCGGAGTCTTGGCGAGGTCTGGTCATTCGGATACGTCACTTGGTTCTCACAGCTTATGATAGAACGTTATTACGTTTCGAGGAAGTTATTAGAGAGCAAAGAGAGAGGAGAAACCAAGTCGGGTGGAACTTTTGCCACTATTTTTTGCTCCAGGTAATTCAACGGACAATAAAAACTATTTATATTCACTGAAATTCAATGCAAAGTTAATAACTAGCGAGATATTATCGATTTTATTTTTTCACAGGAAGAACTCGCCTTTGTACTTGAGATGCTAGGGCTCTATGACGAAGCTTTGGTCCAATACGATGAATTAGATGCACTCTTTACTCAATTTGTATTAAATTCTAACGTCGGTGGTAAGTCGGAACTGAAAATATTGTATGGTTTTGAAATTGGGTCGATATTGACGATGAGAAAATGAAATAGATCAGCTTGCACAATATAGAAACCATCTACAACCAATTTTCGCAAAAAATTATTGAGATAATCCCAATAACTCGATTTTTAATCGGAGATTATCACAACCCTAGCTTCTATTTTATTGAAAAAGAACTTGTTAAAAGCAAAACTAGTACCATTTTGAAAAACGACCATTTTTCTAGATACTCCAGCGTGGTTGAGCTCCTTTCAAACTCCGTTAAATAACTGGGCTGGGGTTAATTTAGACAACGGAGTAGATCACCACCTAAGACTTTTGTTGGCCGAATGTAAAGCCTCGCTTTTAGATCTTAGGAGCTATTTATTCAGTAGACAATGCGCGATGTTACTACTAATCAACAAGCCTTGGGAGGTCGGTAACAAACTTTACAATGACTTTACTTCCTGCTTAGAATCATCTGGACGTCAAATACTCATTCTTTCAATAAAATCGCATCCAGGTTGCCCAGAGATGTTTGTCCTTTGTTCACAACACTTTGGGAGAGCTACGAATTCTGGAAATACAACGACCAGAAGGTGCCGTGGAGTGTTGGGCGTTCCTTTGCGCATTAGAAGTTTTACAAAGTTGTCAGGCCTCGAATGTAAACATAGATAACGGACAGCAGCTCGATCTTTGTTCCTTGCATACGGCCAGTCTTTGGGCATTGGCGAGAGACAAGGTACTACCCAAGGCCTAAAATAAACTGAGCAAACTTTATCTTTACTTTCTTATGCAGCTCGGGGATCTCGGGAAACTCTGCGGTCTTATGCCGGGCAATGAACCGACCAGTGAGCAGCTCCATACTATTGTTTACTTGATCGCTGGGATGGGAGACTCAGAGCCGCAACCTCAGGGAAAACCAACGCCGACGGACAAACTGAAGGAAGCTTTATCGTCGAAAGAAGCCTTCAAAAAGCAATACTTGGAGCATGCTGAGTTAGCTATGGGAACTTACAAGCATGTGGGTCGGATCAGATCGGCGAGATTAATTGGCAAAGAATTAGCCCGGTTTTACAGTGAGCTTGGAGAGCACCAAAAAGCTGTAGCCTTTCTGTCTGACGCATTGAAAACTTACAATGACGAAGGGTGGCTCGAACTGGCTGCACAAACTCAGCTGGAGTTGGCTCAATGTTATAAAAGAATGGACGACGTCGAAAGATACACTAAAATCTGCGCAGCTATAGCCAGCTCCAGGTCTCTCCATGTCACTGTGCAGAATAGCTACTTTCAGGAGATGTTAGCTTACACTAAAATGCTGGCTGCGCCTCAGCCACTCATAACAGACCTTGGAGACTGTTTCCAGATACTTAGCATGGAAGTTAATGTAACCGATAAGGTAATACAGGACTGTGTTGTCAGCGTAGAAGTTTGCCTGGAAAGTTATTTGCCTGGGGAAGTGAGGTGCAACGGAGCTTCGATTTCTGTCGAAGAATTCAAGAAGCCTCCGGTGCCGGTGAACAAAAGAAAGGGGCCAAAAATCTTGCTGGAAACACGAATAGAATTGTAAGCCATTACTATTTCCTCCGTCTTTCGATGTTAGATCGATTTAATCACGGAGATATTTTCTTTTACAGATTATCCAGGTGTACAATCGAAGATATGAAACCCCCGGATCCGTGTCTCGCTCGGTTGCCGACTTATTCCTGCATGGAATACAAACAGGACAAAAGCCTTTCCGCAGCTAGTGTTATAAACAAAAATCTAAAGCCTCTGATCAAGAGATCGGACAGTGCGAAGCACAGGAAACCGTCCGTGAACGCGAAGGGGGATTTCAGCAAGGGTTTATCTTGTCAAAGTTTCACTCTAAAGCCCGGTAGAAACTCGTTTACAGTAACGAGGCGAGTGGATCAACCAGGAGTCTACAAAGTCGGTCAACTTTCTCTGGTAATTGAGGATAAACTCGAGTTTCTATCTCCGGTTTTGAACCCACGATTATCCTACGAAGTTGCCAAGACACAGCCGATAGTATTTCTCCAATGCACCAGAGACTTGCTCGCCGGTCTTCCCCAGGAAATCGAATTGGTCATTTCAAGCGGGAGCGTCAAAATAACTGAAGACGCTAAAATAAAACTGCGATCCTCTAGAGGCTTGACTCTGCAAGGAGTTCAAAACAGACAAGTTATGACCAGGGAATTGGACATGGCTCTACCCTCTTGCGAACCATTTCAAAATACTACTTTGGTGGTAAAAGTGCTCGCCGAACTTCCGCCAAAGAAAGATTCTTCGACTATAGAACACAAGGTGGGTCCAGCATCAGTTGCTGCGGATAGTTTTCAAGCCAGAAGATGATAAAACACTGCTTTTTCTTTTTTACAGTTGAGTTTGCACTGTCCTTGGGGAACCGAGGAGATAATTCCCCTGAATTTCGGGCCTCCATTGATGTCGTGTTTCAAACTACACACGGCAAAGCGCAGAAAGTTTCTTCAGATAATTGTAACCGGTCTAACTTCTCAGCGGCTAGAGTTAACGGAGCCTAAATTGACCAGCAATACATCAGCTGACGTCAGTTTTAAGAGTCTTAATCCGGTCGCTGGACAGAAATTGGTCATTGGAAACGGAATGAACGTCTCGTTTATGTGGGAGCTGGAAATTGGCAAGGACGAAAAGTCCACAGGACCGATTAAGACAGACTTCAACGTTAGATACACTCAGATAAATCCTGCGGATGAACAAGAAGAACCCAACGCCAACGACGACCCGTTGCACATACATAAATTAGAGAAAATGGACAACAGAGGAGAAGTTTACAGATGTAATTTCGACGTTGTTGACTATGTGGCAAGTATAAACCCTGAGAGAGATCAGTCCGCTCAAACTGGAACCAGAAGTCGCCAATTTTCTATGAAAACTATCATTTTTCAGACGCTTTTTGTAGTTTCTTCAAAAGTCGAGGCCAGCGGAGGCGGGGGAGAGTTCTGCCGAGCTGGTAGCATGTGCCATCTTTGTTTGACCGTTACTCGTATGGTAAACAGTCCGTCCCAGACTCCGACTCCTCAATTGATGTACGAAGTCTTAGCAGACCAAACTATGTGGGCAGTTTGTGGCCGCACAGCGGGCGTTGTTTCTTTAGAAACTCTTGAAAAGCAGAGCGTAACTCTAGACGTTATGCCTCTGACTAGCGGCTACCTGCCTCTCCCTGTTGTCAGATTATCCCGCTACATACCAGCAGCGGAAATGAAGAGCGGTGAGAGAATTTCTCGTACCTATTGCAAGGATTTGCGATTGGCTAGTCTTTATTGTCTATATTATGTCTCATTGGAATGTTTCAGACATGTCTAGGAAGACTGAAGTAGCCGGAGGTCCACGTCTCGAACCTTTCAGTCCTGGCCAAGTATATAACGCTAGCAAAGCCCAGCAAGTTCATGTTTTACCAGCCGCACCGTTAGAAACTAATTAATCGATTAACCAGAGGTGATCCTGGTCATTCGAAGAGTTTATTAATGCAGAAAGAAGAAATGGTGAGCTTTTGAACTTGGGAGATCGTGAGAAACTGCTTGATTATAATTCTTATGAAGTTTTTTTATGACTTTTAAGCCAGAGTCGAAGAACTCGGGCTATTCACGAGCTTTATTCTATCGGAAATTGTCTTTCGGCATTTAGTCGATTGGATTTCGCATCCCTATTTTATATATGATAGACGGTTCTCGAACGTTTAATCTCGATTTTGGTTGAAAATATGATTGCTTAGCATTGAGAAAATGAGTTACAAGCATATTCATGTAGATTCTGTATAATAGAATTCGCCACCCCAGTGTTTCACAAATTTATTTGGATATATTTCTCGTCTTATAGATCGCTTATCGAAATCTAGACACCTTTTGAACTAGTGATGAGTACTTAATTTACAAAATCATTAACTATATCGATGATACAAAGTATTTAGAATCCAGATTAGATGCGTAAGTAGTAATTATTTACTGAACTGACGTTAAGCCGTACTTACATTTTATTGCTGAAACTTTGACTGGGAAGATACGAGTAAATTTCAATTATTAATTCAATCAAGAGATTGAAATTTCAGTATCAAAATTGCTGATAGGTGATACAGGAATAAACATTTTGGGGTGAATTGTGAAGAAGTTCTTTAAAAATCATATGCAGATGATGAGAAATGAATTTACCTGAAATAAGCTTCTGAAATAATAGTAATATCGATTAAACGTCTATCTCCCGAGTTGGCAAATTGGTGAATAATTAAGAAACAATGCAAATAGTTGGTTTATACTAGAAAATTAAAAAATGTTATTGATAGTATGATGCGGAAATGAATACGATGAACAAATAATGAATAGATATAATATAATCATCATGAATAAGTAACCGAGGAACTGACTTGCGGATATCGGTTGGTCATAGTATAAATATGTTAAGAATGAAAAAGAAGAGGGAAAAAGACGTGTTGCCATGTAGCTTATTACGAATATTATTTTCTAGGTACAAATATAATACAGCTCCCATTGTATATATATTATATAATATATATATATACCTATATATCTAATAATATAGAAATCAATACTCGACAACTGATATTTCTATTTCTACATTCAAAGGTTTATTATTATAACGTGCTTCTACGAACGTAACTTGTAGACGGTTCTCCAAGGTCTTTACAAATGATTATACAATCTTAGGTTGATAATATATATATATATTTTTTGTTTTTGTTACGTTTCATAGGAGAAAGTTGTTAATATTTTAGAAGCAGAAGAAAAAAAAGCAAAAAAATAAGGATTGGGAGATTTTGATTGTAGTACGTACTGATAAATGAAACGTTAAACAGAAGTAGAAGAGATATTTTGCCAGGAATATGAATGGATTCAAAATCTATTTCATTTTGTTTTGTTCGCTGATTTTATCCTCAGTGTAATATATTAGTATAAAAATGATATGTAAATTAACATTTGCATCGGTATCTAGACATTTTTTATCATCTATCATCATAAATTATATTTACTAACACAGTTGTTCGGGGGAACTATATAGGTACTTGGATGATAGAAAAAAAATTTATTTTTAATTATATATGTCCGCTCTCTTTTAAGTAGGATTGCAATATAATAGTATGTGGAAATGCCCTGAGAGAAATGAGGTAGAAATTGACCAATATAATTTAAACATTAACTACTCCATTATCTTCGATGTAAAATCGTAGAATCATTTGAAACGCCTAACATCACTAATCGAATTCTTAGATGAAGTCAATTTTACACTCCATGATGGTGTTGTATGAATTCTTAATCTTATTTAGCGAGTTAATGAGAGATAAGGTGGGGATGAAGATTTCTTACTTAACTAAGTAACGAATTGCCCAAAAGGAAGTAAAGTTTGAGCAAAGAATTTCGAGATATAAAATAGAACTGCAGTATTAATTGATAGAATTAAAAATATTGCGTACTATGTATAGTGATGCGTTATAAATAATAATTATGAATATGGCCTGGGCTAAGCTTGCCATTGCTTTGGCTGGTCAAGTTAAAATAATATGTATCTTATGTAAAATGTTGGTAACATTTAAATGTTATATATTCTTCTATATGTATATAGGTTCGTGTATATACTCGTTGTATGTATTCTTATTCTGTAAATCTTATCGCCATCCTAATACAGAGATACAATCTGTTGCTGACATTAAAATTAAGGTCTGATATTTAATAAGAAGATTCTATAAATAAATTGATGAACCGTTTATTATTTACCACCCAAAAAACAATAATAAAAACAGCAAGAATTTGTACATTTTTTTTTTCTCTTTAATTCAGGTATTTGTAAGGGAGATTAATTCACAAAATTTATTTTTACAATTTCATCATAATTAGTTTCTTTTTTTCTTCTCCTGTTTATTTGGATTATCGAATTATTACAATATAGATAAATTCAGTTAGTAGGTAGGCATGGGTTGTTGAGTTAGAAGCAGTCCGAAGCGTCTCTTTATCGTTATCCGTTCCTTCGAATATTTATCCTCGGGTGAAAATCGAGCTGAAATAAATAATGAAATAGTTAAGAATGACTTGAAAAATTCAGATTATTATTCATTAGAATAGCTTGTTACCAGGATGCGCCGACAAAGTTGGTCTACCATTAGGATCGATTTTCTGTAAATAAATAAATATAATGAATTTATTAGAGGTTGTGTTTTGTGAGGTTAGGATCGGGGCAATGTGTCACCGAAAGTCTTTGGCAAAGGTTTCAATAGTTTAAATATCATTCATTTGATTCGTATTTATAAGGATAGGTTAATGCAGCAGTTTGAATATGGAAATGCTGATTATATTCGGTAAGCCAATTATGTATTCTTTCACCGCACGTGGGTATCATCAGCAAACGTTTACGATGATTGAATTATTCGTACTACCTTCAGCGTATAAACGCGCTCTCTTTTCTCGTTCAAATAATACATTAGATACATTTTCTGTTAATAATTATACACGATGTGTTATGATAAAGTGTCAAAATACAGAATAACTAGTGCCCAAAAGCTGCGATCCGTTATAAATCACAAAACTGCCCTACGGGGTGCCAAATGGTATCGCCATCTCGCGGTCAAAGAGGCGAACTACTTTTACCGCAAACATTGGTGCGCCTTATTTAATGCAACTTGCAGAGCAGTCACGTAATGAAAGTTGCAGTTAATCAGGCGAACCGATATTTACGGCAAAAGTAGTTCACCTGTTTAACCGCGAGATGGCAATACCATTTGGCACCCCGTTGGGCGGAGCACTGACCTAGGGTTGAAGCATCTATTGTGTCAACGAGATATGATTGACAGATATCGCATAAGAAATGATCTGAATGCAGAGAAATTATTGCAAACTATAGACGACGTATATACTTAATGGAAAAAGATGTTTGTTGTCTAATTTTTCGAGTAATTTATAGAATGATAAAGATGTAATAACACCCTTCTTTCTGTTACAGTTGACTGAACTTCGGTCACAATACAAGTTTCTTCATACAACAAGGATCCTTTTTTCAAGACTGGAAATCTAATATATATTTATTTCCAAGAAATAATTATAAATTGTATATATCTTCGACAATGAATAATATTGTATACATGCAAGCAATAAATTCACATGTATATATATATATATGAATTGCTTCTTTACTTTTGACCTTTCCGACTCTACTCCTTTTAACTCCGAAAAATGCTAGTATAAATTAATTATAGGTATAGAGACGTATAGAGAGAGGTATGCATGAATGAATCAATACACATAGCCTTTTTCTACACACCTCCTTGGGTCAGATGTTCTCCTGATACCAGGAGCAGAAATTTTGCGAGTTAAAATGCTTCCAACTCCAGAAATCGCTAGTATTAATGAATTATAGGTATAGAGATGTATAGAGAGAGGTATGCATGAATGAATCAACACACATGCCCTTTTTCGACACACCTCCTTGGGTCAGATGTTCTCCTGATACCAGGAGCAGAAATTTCGCGAGTTAAAATCCTTCTAACTTCCGAAAACGCTGGTATTAATGAGGTATAGGTATAGAGACGTATAGAGAGAGGTATGCATGAATGAATCAACGCACATAGCCTTTTTCGACACACCTCCTTGGGTCAGATGTTCTCCTGATACCAGGAGCAGAAATTTTGCGAGTTAAAATGCTTCTAACTCCAGAAATCGCTAGTATTAATGAATTATAGGTATAGAGAGATATAGAGAGAGGTATGCATGAATGAATCAATACACATAGCCTATTTTGAAACACCTCCTTGGGTCAGATGTTCTCCTGATACCAGGAGCAGAAATTTTGCGAGTTAAAATGCTTCTAACTCCAGAAATCGCTAGTATTAATGAATTATAGGTATAGAGAGATATAGAGAGAGGTATGCATGAATGAATCAATACACAGAGCCTATTTTGGAACACCTCCTTGGGTCAGATGTTCTCCTGATACCAGGAGCAGAAATTTCGCGAGTTAAAATCCTTCTAACTTCCGAAAACGCTAGTATAAATGGATAAACATATAGAGACGTGTATGAACACACGTATGCATGCCTACTCATATCTATACACCAAATTTTCCGGCAGTTGCGACGCTCGCACGTGGTAGTGGATGCTCTTGCCATCTCGCAGTCAGAGGAGCAAACTAATTTTGTCTTAAAAATCGGGGCGCCTAACCATATTTAATCTGCATGCCATTCGTGTGAGCCACAAATTTATTGCCTAACATCAGGCGCCAAAATTTTGACAAGAAAGAGGGAGAGTGTATATGCATACGTGTCTTTAAGCACATTGCTATGATGTGTATAATAAATGTACTCGCAATATTCTAATTTTGAAAAATTTTTGTCCCAAAATCAGGAGCCTAGAATGAGGAGAACATTAAACTCCAGGAGGAAGTCAAAAATTTTTAAGTCGTTGAAAATGCAGTATTTCCAATTTCCTACTCTTGATGTGTTACACCTGTTACACATCTCCCTTATTTGAAATAAAGAATCATAGGAAGGGAAATGGGGAAAATAATAAAGTACATGAACATTTATTTATTCAAGAATTTATTGTTGCGGTATCAATACAATATTACGCATTTTAAAATGTACGTAGAATTTGTAAAATTGTAATGGCTTCGTAAAAATAAATGTGTGTCCATCGCAACTGTCAAGGATCCTTGTTTCTTATTCCTTGCTAACGCAGTTTAATAAGTTCAGAGTGTTCGTTTGCGAGTTTCCTGTCAAAGTCATGTTGCGTTAACATAGCCTCCACCCATACCCTCTGACGCCACGAGGGCCACTGGCGCCACGACAGGTGCACTTGTCCTAGGTCAGCACTCCTATTCTCCCAACTGGCGCCAACGGGGTGTTAAACGGTATTGCCATCTGGCGGGCAAATCTGCGAACTACTTTTGCCGCAAACAGCGCGCAGCTTGAATTCTCGATGTCATGTCAGCACGGTTCTTATGGATTCCCATGGATGTTGAATAATTTGATCTGAAAATTATTTTTAGAATTATTCTAAAATTGAATTCCTTTCATTTCGTTCATCAATCCTGAATCGTTTTATGTTTCAACAAGTTGTTAAGATCGACCAATAAACATTTCAATATATCCATCCGCACAGTGCAAAGACACAAGCGAGTGGCGATAATAATAATATAATAGGCTCTTCGCGATTTCTTTATGTATAGAAGACAAAGGCAGTTGATAATAAAGCTGAAAAAGTGTCGCGCTAAAATTTTAGAATCCACATTACGTATGCTTCGTCTCTCTATACAGCACGATGAATAACAGATTGCATATTCCGCATATCTCATCGCAGCAATTACGTCCAGTGTCATCGCCCTTGTTAGCTGTGACTGCGCTCGCCGGTATAAAGTTACAATTAGCAAATTAGCGAGTATCATTCATCTATTCGGCGGGACAAATTTCTACTCATACGGATCCCCTCCCACGCACAATATAATAGCATCTAGGTATAGCCGATTAGTTTTTGTTATTACGCAATAATGATGTATTCGTACTCGCATATATGGTCTTCAATATAAGAAACTATCATGATCAGCTGAATGTTGCCCAACGCGACATACATGCATATTCAATACACGATAATATACTGAACCGTTATCTTTACGTCTAGCTATTAGAAAATACCTGCTGATACACTATAAGAGGTATACATAATATTAACAAACTTCATTCTTGCCATAGTAATTATAATTTTCTATCCAATTCAATCTCCGAAATCAATAAGTCGAAAAAAACGAAAAAAAAAAATGTTATTTTTTGGAATCCAAAAATCTGGAATAATTTACGTCTGTAGAGGCCATTCATGTGAATAAAAAACTATCATAACTTTCCATCGAATTTTGACCCCTTCGCGAGATAAGTGGCGATATGCGTACTACTTTTTCTTTGCTTCGGCCTTTTTTTATCCGCGATAATTTTGCCAATTTATAAACAACTGTCTTTAACCGTATCTCGGTAGACTCGATCGACTAAAAACGTATGTGAATACGATTGTAAATAAGCATCTACATACGTACGTGTAGGCGTCCGGGACACCCAAGATCGTGTTTGCGACTCGTGTGTTGCTGACAGTATACAGTTGAATGTGATAGCTTGCGTTTGTGATGTACAGAAAACCGGGGATTCGATTCCTAGTTAATTATCTAATAATCAATCGGCCTTGTCAAAGATCTTAAAGAGTTTGAAAAATCACAGAAAACGAGGAGATAAAAATTGCATCTCGTGTTCGAAAATAATTTCTAATCAATAATCAAATACACTGAGACATCTATTCAATTCGTGGGATATATTCACTCATCGCGTCTGTATAATTTACACAGTATAATCAGTTTCGGACGGTTCTTATAATTAGATTAAACAATCGGTAGTTCATATCAGAGACATTTTTCACTCATCTGTAACAGTTAATTTTTATGTGTTCGAGAGTGAGTGTCAATTTTCAATATAAATATCCAGGTAAGACTCGTGATTGAGAATTATTCTGACCAAACAATATACTGAATAATTTATATCAAATAAAGAATAAAAAAATGATAAAAAATAAAATACTTGTCCGTATAGCCGATGTGACGATTATAAACCGATCGGGGGAAGAGAGTTGCGAATAAATTATTATTATTTTTTTTTTCTTTTCTGTTCGTACATACACGTATGATTATCGAAGTTCAAATTGCAGTGTATACATATGTAGTCGAGTGAAAGGCGGTGGACATAATGACTAGAATTATAGATAATCCTGTAGCTCGTGAATTCTATGGTATTTCGAGGCGCTGTTTTGATCCCGACCGATTTTTACAGTCTATAGGTATAATGCCCGTAATGCGGTTGCAGAATATCAATAATAGTTCGATTAATTCGCGACATGCGAATAGCCGTGTGAATGTGAATACAAGTATACATTCGGGAGTTAACTCATTTACTAATCTCTTCAGCCATATACGTATACAGATACAGAGAATTATGCAGATTAGATACTCGCGACGATTCGAATTTCAAGTACGACCAGTAGTCGAGTTCGTAGCATTCGGCTGCTTATGGCAACGCGTATGACATCACTCCGTTACTATGACTTAATAATTCTTATAAATACACGAAGAGCTTTAGGTATGACATACCATGCATCAAGCATTGCGCAAGAGTCCAACCTTATTATTAATTAAACTTCTTGCACGAACGAGATAACGGAAATATACATATAACAAACATTTACTTACAGATAACGCATTGATATGCTGAAAAGATTCAGATGGGTTGTGGAAATCGACGAAGAACCGATCGAACGAGTGCCTTTCGATACCCAAATTTCCATCACCAAAGGTAATGACAGTATTGACAACGGTCACAATAATTACAATCAGCTAACAGCCAGGTGTGAGTATTAAAAAATTAGGCTCAAAAAAGGAGGCGATTTGTTTTTTGGTTTTTTTTTTACAAAAATCGTGTACTCCGCTCACATATTAATCTTCTAAAAGGTTCCCAGTTCCTAGGTACTAGAAAACTGAGACCACCTCGTCTCGTCTGAAGCGTGGGTGTAAAAGCACCGGAAATCTAAAGAGAGTGCAGGGAAAACGGTTTCCGCTAGTGAATGCAAAAGCTTCTAACTTTTTTCGCGCGTGTTCAGATTATGCATATTCATAGTAAGTCATCAGCCGCGCCGATCTAATTGACTTCTCGAAATGTTGAGACAATGAAACAAAATAAAAACGGCTTGATCCGATCAGGCCGAAGTTTGACTCGACATTGCACTATGCCTGGTCGAGATCGGCCTCATTTAACCAATTAAATGTAATTATTCATGCTGTCACTGGCTTGATTGGGATTGCATGCGCGCAGTCGGGGCTGGCTAGATTCTAGACTATATCAAATTTCCGGGATTATTCCTGACGCTATGTCCGACGTTTTGGAATCAGATTTAGCAATACTATATTAGGAAGAATCACGACGAAATAGCGATGAAATTGTATTGAAAATCAGAGGAAATTGAATGATTGAAATAACATTGAATTCATTGGAAATTGAACAAAATTGAACCAACTCCCCGAGCAGTCAAGAGCTATAATGAAGAAACGATAATCTCTCTGGGTTCCCGAGTCAGTAATCCCTACTTACAGTTCGTCCATGAAAAAAGGTACACAATATCTCCCCTCGCATTACCTGTCCAGGTGTACCTTGGCTCGCGCGTGAATAGGCGAATAGAACTTTTCGGTTCCGCTAGATGTCGGATCTTTTCTCGCTGTCAAAACCAAGCGAGTTTCAAGATATGGTTCGAACGTGTTTCAGACACAGCATCGCTTCTCGGCTTCAATAGCTAAGATCAAAGTGTAGTATCTGTTCTTATCAGCTTAATATCTGATACGCTCCTCATCGAGGAGCCGGAATATTAAACTGCTTTTTGGAAATTGACTGGATGTCTGGGGCTTGCTCCGATCCGGTCGATGGTTGACTCGACATTGCACTACAGTCGGGATCGGCCTGATTAATTAATAAAACATAATTCGCGAAGAACCTCGCCGATTTCTTCCCTCGTCTGTATTCCCTTTTCTTTTCTTACCAACGTTTGTGTGAAATCGTACTGCGGAGAAAAAGGCAATTTTCTGAAACGGGCCAATAACTAAATTTTTTTTTTTTTCTCCTCTTTTCTCTCTTATTTTCTACTCCACCGAGAATTGAGACGTAGTAGTGGATACAGAGCAAACTCTGTAAAATATTAAACTCTACTACTGTATATTATGTACACATCGACGTCGGTGGATTCTAGTGCGACGGCGCCCTTGGTAAGCGAACACGCATGGCATCCCGACGCCTAGGATTCGGCAGTTTCGCGATGTGCAGCGTCGCATGTGGTCGCGTATTCGATTCTATCGAGTCTTCGGTGAAAACTGGATTGCGGAAATGATTCACGTGCTTATTTTACGACTGGATATTCATAGTTGAATTAATCAAATCAAAAGTTCAACCGCGTAGAGGGTAGAATTACAGAATTTCATCACATACTCGAAAACCTTCACAGGTACTCGACGTCGAATCGTGAAATTCAATTTTTTGAATTCTTACATTTTGGCAACGATCTTGTTTTTTTTTTTTTTTTCCTTCAGACCTTCCCCTTATCTCGAGTGGTCGTATTGCAAAAATTGAATATATGAAATTATAAGGAAAGTTAGAAGGAAGGATATAGGTCGCGGTTATTTTTTTTTTATCTAATTTTTTACTCTCGAATGAAAGTTCGCAAAAGTACCTAGAGATCAAGTTCTCTTCCCAAGAATGAAGGAGTAAAGCGCAGAGTATCTTAATGAGAGAAGAAATAAATCGCAAGAAATAAAGTTTCGCGAAATTATTATCCTGAGTGGAAAAGGAAGGAGTTTCGGGATAGGAAATAGGGACGGTTCAACAATGAAAAATAAAACTTTTTAACTATCCACTAGAATCCAGATATATGCATATATACCTACATATATACACCTTATATAACTGAAAGTGCAGTTCCAAATGCGAGGAAAATTTTATCAAATAAAAAACTTTACTGCACTTTACTGAAGCTCTGTAATGCGAAAATCTCGTACATTTATTTAGGTACATTTTAGTCGTATAGGTATACGAAAAAGATGAATAAATAAATAATTTGTTTTTCGAATTGGAATTAGGGTATATCGTGGGATTTTCGATTCTGATTAATTTCCTTCGGTCTTTTTACTCTCGATTCTTCTTCTTTTTTTTTTTTTTTTCAAAACGTTATACGGTGAATATCCTTTTACATTTAGTAACATCTGTCGACGAAGGAAACGAGAAAAAAAGGGGACTTTTTCATCTACGATGGATGACGACATTTGTAAGTAAATAACCCGCATTTTTCATAGCATACCTTGCCACACCACCCACTGCCTACAGCCTTTGCGTTCCGCACTTACATATAACAACTCGCCTTAATCTTAAGCTAAGCGTTTTATATGCTATATACTCAGAATAATCTAATCTATTATCTGCGGAACCTGCAGGAGAGACATGAAAAAAAATGTAAAAAAACTGTATGAATGAAAGATTGAAAATTAAAAAAAAAAAATCATCTCGCTTTTTTTTTTTACTCCAAACATAAGAATAAAAAAAATATATGAGAATAATATATGATGTATATAAAGAATAAACATTTATCCTGAAGATGAAAGAAATTTTACTTGAAATAAAATATATTTCAATTTTATATGGTTTTTTTTTTATCATAGAGATGATGATATGATATAGATTGGGTATAAAAGGGTTGAAATATGGCCTGCAATATCTATTATCGTGACGCACGCTCCTATACCTTATCCTATCTTGAATAATTGCATCGGTAGCAGATCTCTCTGACTTATTCAAGCCCCGCTATCTGATAAGACGCGTTATCTAGACGAGAGGCTATATATAAATACACGTGAGTATGTATTGAGCGTAGTATTACGCATGTACTATATATACAGCAAAAGTGTGCAAGACACGTCAAGAATTGATACATGTTGTATGTATAAATATACACACATAACAATAAGGAACGCCTTTAATCACTTTCGTTTAAATATATATATACATATATATGTGTACAGTATACATATATATTAGTTTTTATTATTCCCATTAGAAATATGGGTAGTGGGGGATCGTGCCGAGAGTGGTGCCAGTGAGATTGGTAGTTAAACAATATGCCAACATATAAAATTTGACTTGCGAGCGTGATCGAGGGCGACAAGAATCTTATCTTGAATATTGGCTATACGAATCGTGGGCTGGTAAAATTTTATCAGTCTTTCGTTAGCCCACGATCAGACCGAATAACGCGTCTAGTAAAAAAATTTGCACGACCGATATACTATACATATACCTAGGTTGATTGTTTGTATAAACCACGCGGTTAACTGGGTGGTGAAAAGGAAAAGAAAAAGAAGGAAACCTTGTCGAAAAGTTGATGTACAGTTTTACACAGTTTACAAGACATAATTAAGTGCGCTGCAGTGTTTGTTATATATATACTATAGGCGAGTTCAATCGAGATATGTTTACAAAAAATTTGAGCTTTCAACAAGCTTTGGATATCGTCACGGCTAATTGGAGACGTGAGTATAATTATCTTTGACTTGGACCGATTCTTTTTCCCCTTTTTTGCTCTTTCATTATATTAAATAAGATCGCGATCGAAATCGTAACATTTTTAAGATCATATAATTTGGAATGCAAAAAAAATGAAAGAAAATTTGTAAGAAAAAAAAATCTAGCCGCGAAAAAGTCGATTCAATAAAATAAGGGCAAAAAAAAAAAATTGACTCGATTAGTTGCTAATGTTTCTTCTATCTGTATAGGGAATAATGATGAAAAAGAAACAGAAGAATTGAGGCGAAATAAAAAAAATCGAAAGATGCAATTTCGGTATCATAAACGTTCTTGGCAAACACTCTTTGTACTGACAATGAACCAACCAGAATTCTCTAGTATACGCAAATAAGTATACATACATATGTATAGCATATATGCACGCATGGTCAAAGGCTGGTAAAAGTTAGACGCTAATTGAAAACGTGGTCAGAGAGAGAGAGAGAGAAAAAGAGAGTAAAGAAAAATAAAAAAATAGAATTGTAACAGAGTAGAGTGTACAGAAGCTGTGGGGTGCATAGAGAGGGTTACGAGGGCTTTGACCGCGTCATTATGAAGCGCAAACTATTTATCTACCCCGCCTCAATAAAATACTTACTACACACTATATTCTACACTCTACATACCATCGCATATATGTTTTAACTGAAGTAGAAAAGCGTATACATACCCAGAAGCGTGGATGATAACTGCAGTGGGATTGCGAGACTTGTGTCGTGTGTAATAATCGAGATAGTTTTATTATTATTTTACTTTTATTATCAATTAGACCAATATTCATACATATATCCATATATACGCATATAAACGCGTGAGAGAGTATATAGCAGATGATATGACTCGTGTGTGTGAAGCATATGTGACCGCGACTATTAGGACCAATATAATCCACATCACGTCTTGTTAAGCTTTTAGCTACCACGAAATAAATTCCCCTGTATATTATAACACAGCAATGAATCTACACGTGTATATCTACCCACCTACTGTACGTATAAGTCTAACTGAAAAGAAGATTGAATTGAGTTTTGTACGGTACGGATAAGCGACGCGTGCGCTTCGTGTTTAAAGAACGGGAGATTAATCCACTTGCGCTGATGTATATGCAAGCCGCAAATAGTCACTATGCATTAGAATGGTCATTGTTTGAGATATGAACGAAATTTTTATCGGACCATACCCAAAATCGATTGAAAATAATCACAGAGAAAGCCTGTAATTAATTCGGAATTTTATTTTCATATTTCAACCCTGATCACTGCAGGGGATGAAATTATTGTCGTTTAAAATACAAACGTTTCTCCTATAGGTACTTTCGTCGAATATTTCATAGCGGCAAGACTTGTTTGTGAAAAAAATCTGCGGCATAGATAAAAAGAAAATATGTACGGGAATGAAGGGAGCTGGATTTACTATTGCACAATGCTTTGACGATATTTTAAACGTTTTTTGTAAACGGAGCGCGAGACGGAAAACCTTTGGTTTCACAGGCTATGTGTAACGGCTAAATACATACTTTAGACAATTACACTTAGTCGGCACTCGGTTCTATCTGTACCTATGGCATGAGATAGAATTATTTTAGAGCGTCGTCGCGTCGTTACTTCAAGCACGCTTCGCTGCAGCATCAGCCACTTCAATTTAACAACTTATACGAGCTGTGTATATATCTGTATATACATAGTTTTCAGATTATTAAAAATCTCGAGAAGAGATTCTTTTTTCCAATTACCGAATTTAATCCGAAGGAAATCATTTTTCTTTCCCTTTTTCCGATGCAATTTAATTCTTAATTCTCTCCAATCCGCGGTTATGGAAATTAACGAAATTTTACGGATTGTACGAAATTTGATATTGCGTAAAAATGAGTAATCAAAATGTAGAATCCATCGAATACCAATAGGGGGAATTCAGCGATTATAAATTCAGTCTTCCAAGTCTTCCAAGGGACCTGTACCTACATATTGTATGGGCTGTATAGCTCGGCAATAAAGATACAGCAGCTGTAACAAGAGATGTTCGAATTCCTATCCCTATGCTTCTCAGAATTTCAGAGTTCGAAGTTTCGCGATCGGGCGAACCAGAGAGGGAAGTAGATAGATATAGGGAAAGATAGAACCGCGGAGAAAACGTTGGAGATGCGAACTGAGAAACGCGAGGGAGCGATTCGTGTGAAGCCAATATCGAGATCACACACATGACTATATCTATGTATATATATACACGTGCATATGTGAAAAAGAGGAAATTTGCCACGAATCCATTTCTTTCGACTATAAATTTCTACTCAATCGCGAATATCATTCGAGCCCTCAATATTGTTTATATCGCTAATAAACGGTATGTTTCTAACTTTCGCGACATATCCATAAATGTGTGTATATAAATAGGTACATATGTTCGAAATGACGAGTAGATCGAGGGAAGGAAATGAGGAATCTTATTACCTCGCAAGGCGGAATCTCACCCTCGGCAGAGCGACAATAAACGCTCTGACTTTATTTCATTTTATTTTCATTTCATTTCTGAAAAAAATTAACGGTGCTACATGAGAAAATTTCCGGTTCGAACATTAAAACGTACCTAATTAAGAGACAAGAAAATAAATAAATGTATGAAGAAAATTGCTATATGAGTTCATCAGATCAAATTTCGAGAACCAATTTTTCTTATTTTATTTTATTTTGATTTCTTTTTTTTTCAAAAAGATACTTTAACTTCTGTTAAGGATAATTTTATTCTAACTGCAGTCGAAACAATCTGAATTATTTTTGCGTTCCAGACTTTCCGTTCGCAATTATATAGGATCGCGTTACTTTTTTCGAAATTGAATACCTCGGCAATTTTTCAAGACATCGTACAATTTTTTATTTATTTTTTTATTTTTTCTTGTTTCTTTTTCATTTCTCGAACGCGTTCATGAGTGCAAATAAAATTTCAAAAGTTACATTTTTGGTAAATGAATCGGAAAAAAAAAAAAAAAAATTGAAGATAAAGAAAACGTTTCGTTTTTTTTTCGGATGTGTGAAAACAGGAAACTCCTTCAATTAATATCCCCCTCGCAACTGATCCATGTATGTATTATATCATTATATCTCCACGTACAGATCGTTGGAAAGTATCGATAACCTTTAGTGACAGGTATGGATATCCATTAGCCGGCGATAATATATCGACCGCAAATATTTGCACCTCGCAACCCATAGAAAAGAGAGCTGGTACACTAGTTTCGTAAGGTGTTATTATTAAAAAATTAAATCGTAGATTCGTCGCAAAACAAGAAAAAAAAAATTTGACTATGTAATATTAAGAAAATTTCATTCCAAACAACAAATTTCCCCCAAATACGTGTACTACGAAGAAGAAGAAAAAAGAAAAACAAAACAGACGCAGAATAAATCTGCTAGATAGCTCCTCTCCCCTCGACGGTCAGAGCGCAACAATAAAACCCGCACGAGTCTGACAGCGGAGTAAGAATGGGGGCCTTATCCAGTGATTCTCGTTGCCTCGTCCCTGCCTCGCCTCTCGCGACCGACTGTTCGTCGGCATTCTCGGCGCCACGAAACAACTCCTCGAGTTTTCTGGCCTGATCGAGGGAGCAAACAGTTACTCGGCGTCCGACGCCCGTGCGATCGTCACTGTGCGTTTATCATGGCGACCGGTGTCTAAAGAGTGCCGAAGTATCAACCCATATCGTTTATTACTCAACATTTCTAACAACCGTTCGTGGCTCGGTAATAAATCGCGGACTATCTTAACCCGGTGAAAATAGGAATAAACTCTATCAAGATGTTATAACCATCAGCGTCTAAAAACCTTCGACCATTTATAACAATATAACCTGCAACGCTAACGTCAGTTTATTAGTCTTAGAAAAACGCTCCCAAGTCTCTCTCGCAGTGACAGTACCACAACTCCGATCAACAAGTGGCGTGGGAGCTGCGGTATTCCTCTGCATTTGTGTATAGATTCAGAGAACTTCTCTTCTCTTCTCTCTCTCTCTCTCTCTCTATGTGGTAGAGTTTTGTAGACACTACACGCTGCATACGTTATATGCATACATATAATATCCCTGTGTTTCTTAACTCTGTATTCGGACAGGTGTGTTAGTTCGTGTTATGTGATTGCGTGTGATCGTGTGTGTCTCTGTCTAGCGGTGTAGTGGTACTCCTCGCGTTATACGCATGTGTTCGTGTACATACACTGCCGCGTTGTTGACCGGTAAGAAAGTGAAGTTTAGTCATATTCCAGGCGTAAATGTCGGACAGAGTTATGTTATGTTATATTAAATATAATGTTTGATCCCTAGTGCGTGAATTTAGTTTTAAAACGACCTGCAGTGCTCGTGGTACCAAAACCGCGCGATATAATACGCGCGTTGTGACTACAGTTCTGTTCTTTTTTTTTTCGTTTCTATCTTCCGTGTTTATTATCAGTGCCTTTTATTATCGGATTAAACAACCTGCCCAAGACACATCACCGGACAGTCTCCATCTCGCTCTACGATCTTTCCTGCAGTTCTGCACTTCGACAGGACAAGATGGAGGTCGTCTATATAGGTACACATCGACACATACGACTAACGCTCATATTATCCAATCTTCAATTATATTCTACTTTACATTATTTTTCTACGATATCATCATAACCACGAATCCCTGGCGTACGATAAATCGTCGAAATTTTCCGGCCAAACTATCGTAAACTTGTCTCTCTTTATCGCAACTCTTCACTCTTATCTCTTATGCGGGTCGCAATCTATTCACGATTAGACATATACAGGTGTGTTTGAAGCTACGAAATATACGTGTACCTATCGTACGCGGCTATCAGACGCTTTCTTTTAGTTTTATACCGATTCTTGATTGTATTTTGAAAAAGTCTTGATCGCCGATGTTACGTGGGATTTGAGATTTGAGATTTGAGATTTGGGGTTTGGGTGGCGACCCTGCAGCGTGGGTTTAGTTTAGAGTCAAGGTGGTCACTGATACGGGCAAGAGTGTTGAACAATGGTTTCGTCGTCGCTAAGACTACGCGCGGGGGTAATTCTATCCGCAACAATACGGGCTCTGGAATAATACTGCGACAATAGCTTGATGAGACGTGCGGCTGCTGCTGCTGCAGCGAGACACGAAACGAGTTGATACACGGGGTGCAACGGTATGTTGCAGGAATTTGGCACCTGCTGATAATCGGCAGTATTATTATTCTCCGAAGTACATATATTCTATATTCTATAGAAGTTTCGATAGCTTATCTTATCTTTTTTTTCTTCTATTCTTCTATTCTTTATACGCGTTATAATACATAATACTATATATATTTCTTTTTTTGTATATCCGACGTGTTTGTTGATGAAAACTTCAGAGAGATCGAATTGACAATGAGTTTAATAACACATATACGTAGGTATTATAATCGTGACGTTGTTCTTATTCTTCTCTACGCTCAAAGTACGATCTTATTAATTCGCAGGTCAGACTGTAGTAAGTTTCCGCGATGAATCTGTATATATCTTTATATATATACTACACACATCGATATATGTGTGAATATGTGAAAGACTAGCGATTTATAATGACGAGTCAATTTATGTAGTTTAAAACGTTTACCAGGATATCATCTACGCTCATCTCCTATATTCAAAACTGTCGAAACTCTGCAAATTATATCGTATAGATTAGAATAGCAAAAAATATGAATACGTGATTGATCAAAAACAAAAACGTTTTCTTTGCACTTTATTCATTTTTTATCTGCGAAATATTATATACGAATTGAAGAAAAAAAAATTATGTCCTATACTCATCGATGTTGCATAAATGGTATTAGGGTGCAATATACGTATATTTATTTACTTTCGGAGTAGCGATCACGCGTGGGAGGATATGGCATGACTAACGCACGTATAGAAGGCGCTAGGGCATTGAGAATTTTATCTATATATTTGACGTTCGTCTTATCTAATCGATACGCTACTGGTTTCTTCCTCTTACTCTTTCTCCTCATACCTCCGGGTTAAAGAGAAGAAAATCACTCGAAACTTGGTCGAGGTTCTGTAGGTCACGGGAAGGACGATCTCCTGTGGATTATAGTATAAAAAAAAACACTGCCGTTTTATCATCCCAGTCTAATATATATATACGATGATTTATCATCATTTTATCATATGTACATCGAAGTGATGGGAAATCGACAAAGAAAGAGAGAGAAGAAAAAGAAAAACTTTGTGTTTAAAAATTAAATATAATTGAAACAACATATGAACCTAAATCGTTTGCTATAGTCTCGCATTGTTGAATGAATTTCGTATGTTGGTATGATTTATACGTGATTCGGGAAAAGAAAGAAGAAAAAGTGGTCAATTCTTCGAATATCCAGCACTTATCTGTTTGAAACCACGATTAAGATATTGTATAATAATATTATATACAACGACCACATAGGAGGTCGAGTCGAGGATCAGGAGGAGGAAGGAAGGATGGAAGGAAGTTGTAGGATATGATCACTTTCTCTATAAGATTATAGTTTTTCCAACCGGAAATGTTTATACATATATAGGTACTATATGTATTATCACTTCATATACTGTATATAATCAAGAAACCGGAAAGTTTACCACACTGGTTATTATTATCTTCACAAGACGACGATTTTTTTGAAATTTAGAAATTTTATTTTTTTGCGATAATAAACATATAATGCGAAATTTAATCAACCTGGATGCTTATTATTATTATTTTTTTAAAAATTTTTTGTCAAAGTAAACCGTGTATCCCGTTATCTAAGTTGATAATTACCTCGTTCGCTTTTTTCCCCCCTCTTCGGTGATAGTTTTCAACTCTTAGAATTTTTTCAAATATATATTTCACCATTTATATATGTATATTGTATTCGTTTCATTCGTTGTAGATTGTATCCTAATTTTTCTTTCAACTCATTCGAAACAATTCTTTCGAATAATAGATTAAAAATTAATTAATTAATTAATTAACTATATATAAAAAAAAAGAAATGTCAAACATCGTGATATTGCTTTCCGTAGAGGTCAATAACACGCAACTACATATACAGATATATATATGTACTACATATGAGTATATTATTACTGCAATCACATCGGTAGCTATATACACGCAATACGTACATAGATACATACATCCATGTATTTACAACTATAGCGGAAGGAAATACGGTGTCTGCTTGAATTGAATGCCTCTCTCACGTTGGCTAACCGCACCTATTACACAGCCTTACGATTAGTTCGCCAGTATTTTCGCTCTATATGTATAATAAATGAATGAATTTTTTTAAACCGCTTACTTAATTGAATTATAAAATCAGATTATATCCGCGAACGAGAAAAAAATTAATAAAGAACGAAAAAAATACTACGGTATAAATTATTTTATTTTATTATTATTTTATCGATAGCTTCGTTTCGGTATATGAATTACCGTAATTATACAATATCATGCGATCGCAAATCGCCGATATAAAGAAATTAACAGAAACTATAGTATATTAGGTACAGAAATAAAATGTAATATTAACGAAAATGTTCCAGCTATATTCGCGATGGTAATTTTTATGCGAATGCGATTTCGCTGGGAGTTGAGTTTTAACATTATAAAATATCTTATATATACCTTATATATATACATATATCTACGTATCACTCCGTTTCCTGCCTTTGTTTCGTTAAATGCGGTACCACAGCGGTCATTATTTGCGACCAATTGTCCGCGACGAACTTCTTTATATACAAGATATATCATATCCACTAATAACATAGCAAGCGCAATGTAATAATGAGAAGAATAATACGAAGTTGAAGAAGCAGGACTTCAAACTTTCAATAATTTATTATCATCGATAATTCAAAAATATATCCATAGAAAAGAGATAATTAATTTTAATTATTTCCATCCTTTACTTTGCACTTTTTTTTTCCATTTTTTAATTCTATTTTTTGTCTTTGTTTTAATACAGGATATTATAGGATTGATTCAATTGCGATTCACCTAACGTATCGCAATAACAGTTTAGGTTCCTGTACTCTATATACATGTGACTAAATGCGGGTAAAGTTCGTAAAATTGATAGGCTATACCATTTTGGGCACAGTAGGTGGCTTTACGATCTCAATTCCAACCCCAACCCCGATTCCAATACCCAAACGCCTTCCATCCTCTACCTTCCCGCTATTCCACATCGCGTCATGCTTATTTTACAGATTAAAGTCACCCGCACAGTCTTGTACTTTACTTACTGACGTAAACGATATACAATCACGCGTGTTCTAAATACAAACGAGATAATTATTCACATTATTTAGACACCTAGTTAGCAACTCGTGGCAAAAAAATAAAAATAAAAATAAAAAAAATACTCGTATAGATAAGAAATATCTATAATGATAAAACTACATTTCATTTCATCATTATATATATGCATATAGCTCACTGCGGGTAAACTATTACCCCTGTTTGAAATCGGAGAATATTTTTTGGTAAAATTGAAAAAAAAAAAGTAAAATTCATTCCCGCATATCGCAGTTTAGGTGATATTGAATCGTACGTATTTGAGAATTCGATTATCCGCTAAATAGCTTTCACTGTTAGCACGAAAAAGGTTTTGCTTTCGGAGGAAAATTAGAAAAGAAAAAAAAAAAGACTTTCCCTTCGCTGATTTCATTCGTGTACATATTTTTGACCGAAAAATGTTTTATAGTATAAAAGTTGTGTAGTAAAAAAAAGGGTGTTGGATAAAATAGAAAATATGCGTACAGAAAAATTTTGTTAAATCGACGAATTATATTATGTCGAGCCGACAAATCTCTTTCGCGCTGCGTATTGAGTATTAGATTTGAAGTGATAGGGGTTGTAATATAGCTGTGTGTAATCCTGTTCGTTCTCATCCGGAGCCAGGGTTCGACAAACTCTTGAAAATGTATTAAAAATGAAGAGAAAAATGAGGAAGAGAAAGAAGAAAAGAAGAAAAAAAAAAACATTAATCTATAAATCGATGGAGATTTAAATAATTCATAAACAGCGAGGTAGATTATAGGTATACGTATATTTAGGTATCCGAGCTTAACGAGAAAATTGAGGTAAAAGTTTCACCCCTTTTTTTTATATCTATTTCGTGATAGAAGACGAAAAAAGTAAAATAAATAAGACGAAGGAAGTTGAGTTCATTTGTGATAATCTGATTAAAAGAAAAAACAAAAAGAAGAAGAGTAAAAAATAAAAATAAAGACGAGAAGAGGAGAGGAAAAAGTTAAACACCGTATAGTTGAGAGAGCTTCAGGTAAAGCTGTAGAAATACAGGCTTTACGATAAAGAAGTGGCCGGTTCCATATTGGGATTAAAAGATTTCACTACAAAGAAAGCTTCTTCGTGAACATACGTATGCTGTGCTGACAGAGTATCGTAGTAGTGGTAAACTTCCATTCTACAGCTTGTTTTATCGTTCACCAATATATAGTTACTTTATGTCTACGTGATCGGCATAATATTATATGCGCCACTGCTGCAGTTCTTTATTCTTATTTTCCTCTCCTTTTTCTTCCCTTCTTTCTCTTATCCCTCGAGTGCAGCTGGGATATATTGTGATCATCGTGATATGATCCCTTCCTCAAAGTCTCGCGTATAAACTTCACGATCAGATTCTTACACATATTCAATAATTTATTGATTCATTTTTCTTCAAAGATCTCGTAGAATAATAATCAACGAATATAACAACGGTTGATTAATTTCGAACCGTCGAAAACCAAAGAAAAACAAAAAAAGGAAAGAAAAAAGAAATCGAACTCGTATCGAATTTATTTTCAACGGATGTGAACTCTCGATACTTTATACTCTTTTTTTTTGTTTTCTTGTTTTACACTTCTTCTTCTTTTTTCTTTTTTCCTCATTCGTACAGTTGCCAAAGTTTGCCAAATTTACGGTTAGGGAATAGGGTGTATCCACCTACCATGTGAAATACGTGTAAATTATATTTATTAAGTAAAATTTACGGTGTAAATATATTATGTATGGTAGATATATATCCTCCGAAGTTGGACAACGCTGCACATACAGCATTGCGTATACCCCTAATTAGGATGTTACAGTCAGGGGTGAAAGTGGAAAGTAATTAATGATTATAGATCGAGATGGCTCACGTACCTATTTAGCTCTCTCACGCCTTTCTGGCATTGATCGACTAGTCTTTAACTATTTATTTATTCCTATGTCTAACCTTGGCTGACCTTACCTAATACGATTCTATGTAATATATTAGATGATCGTTTATATTCCTAGAGACAAGTTTTCTAATAATTTATTTTACCTATACTTGAACTCCGATTTGCTATATACTCATCTTATCTTTTTTTTTTTGTTTTCTATTCAAGACGTTTTTTATGTGCTAAAGTTTACCCTTTTACCTTATCTGCTTTCAGACGAACGGGAGGATGTTCAAAAGAAAACCTTTGCCAAATGGATAAACTCGCAGCTTTTAAAAGTAATTTCCGTCCTTTCTATCTCGCATTCTATTCGTTTCTCTCTCTTTTTTTTTTTAATACTATTTTGTAGTTTGTGCTAGAAGTTTTTTAATTCCTTTTTCATTTGTAGTCACGAATTAATGAATTAATTGATAAATTAAATAATCCTTATTCCACTTTGGTATTTTTGAAGCTTAATTTAAAAAACAAAAAAAAAAAAAAAAAAATGGAAATGATTCAACGTATAAGTGATTGCAGAAAATGATAAGAGTTTATACGAGTGAATATGAATTGGCTATAAAATTGAGAAATCAAAAAGTCTAACGGTTTTGCATATTTTATTCGGTATTAAATATCCCGCAGAATCATCACGAGCCTATATCAGATTTATTCGTCGATCTGAGAGATGGAAATCGTCTTTTATCCCTGCTTGAAGTTCTCACGACAAAATCATACGTGAGTATATATCATTTTATGTATAAATATAACACATAAAATAAATTTTATCATAATCTAAGCATATAATTGAATGAATTTTATTTTTCCCACTATCAAATAACTGGCTATCTTTATATCCTTTACCCATACCCAGAAATAGAATCTATCGATTTTCACAGCGCGAGATATTGCTCTTCCTTTTCTCCGACGATGTATATATGTATTTTCCTTGCTTTTTCCCTCTATATCGTCTTCAAATATTTTCTATATCCACAGAATAAACTGCAATATCCGTACATATCCAGATCACATATTTGTCTTGCAAACATATCTGAATATTAAGAATGTATAAACTTATAATTACATCCTTACAATCAGAAAGATCACGTCTTTTAAATTTTCGAAAAACATATATCTCCACCTACCGCAGCTGCAGACGGTTCGAATAATTAATTCAATTCTACACTCACGAAGTATAGAACTTGCAAGCTCGTGCAATATATCCCGGCTTCCTTTTCCTCGCTTTTGTTCACTGAATAAGATAAGATCTTCTTTAATTGGTATGTGACGTAATCGGCTATTTTATACTTCAGTAATTGCCAATTAATCTATTATAATGTTGTCTTTAAGTATATGGCAAGGCCTAGTCAGTTTTAATTGAACATTTCGGTCTTTTTTTCTACTACTACGGTTTTCTATCCAGATGCATCACCTATCGCAGATATAACGAGATTTTTGTTGCGTTGAAAAAATGGATTCAAAATTTTCTTTTTTTTTCCATACTTGTTTACGCATAATAGAGAAACTTGGGAACGATTCAATTTTCGGTATTCTACGATATATGCCCTGCGCCTCATATGTATAATAAAGGAATAGGAATAAGTAGACTACTGTATCGTGTGTCGTTTATATTTGCGTGCGAATACGATACCGCGAGTATTATGTTATAGGCTTACAGGTATACAGGTGATAAATAATAATATGCATTACGTCAATAAGTCTAAATATTGTCTTTCAAAGATAAGATATACACTCGGACCCCACTTATTTGACCTTCACTTATTTGACGGCCCCAGTTATTTGACGGAGTTCGGCCTCAGTTATTTGACTCCCTTCACTCCCACTACTGGGCCGCGTGATGTTCGAATCTGACTGGCGCCTGGCGCATGAACGTCTGCGCCGGCGCGGCCGCCATTTTAAGACAGGGAGTGGGGGCCCCTACTTTCGTCAAATAACTGAAGGTACCCAGTCCCGAGTTGGTCAAATAAGTGGGGCCCGAGTGTATTTATTTTTTTACCAACTATTGCGCCGCACGATTTGATTGCAAGAGATTTTTCGCTTTCAGAAAAGAGAACGCGGACGAATGCGCGTTCATCATCTTAACAATGTTAACAAGGCGTTGCAAATTTTAGAACAAAACAATGTGAGTATCATGAGATTTGAAAATTTTGAAAACAAAAAGAAAAAAAGAAAAACTGCTTTCTACGTTTAAATTTGAACGAAAAATATAATTTTCCCATTTTTAGGTAAAACTTGTTAACATCAGTAGTAACGACATTGTCGATGGTAATCCAAAGCTGACTCTCGGTCTTGTTTGGAGTATAATACTTCATTGGCAGGTGAGAGGATAAATTTTGGTAATATATCGTTAAACAATTGGAGAAAATAATCATTCGAATTTTATATAACAATTTTCTTAGTCTGGTGGTAGAAAGTATGAAAAATGTTCCTCGCCTCTGTCCATCTTCAACAAATTCAAAAATATCTCAAATCACAATCTCCCGATTATACATCCCGTACATCCACGTCGATATTCCATATTCCCATTAAAAATGCCGATCAGTCCTCCTAGCGATGAAATAAAAGAGGATTAGATATGATAGACGACTAAAATCTGCGTAAGAATAAATCCTAATCGATTTTACAAATTGTCTCAAAAGTTGCGACAGTTATAGTCATTTTTCTAATTTTATTAGAATATTTTTAACACCGAACAGCTTTTCATATCAGCTCATATATTTTCTCATACAGGTACACTATCACCTCAAAGATCTCATGTCAGAATTGCAGCAAACAAATTTGGAGAAAACTCTTCTGGCCTGGTGTCGTCAAAATTCGCAGGTAAAATCGAAGAATCTGATTAGATGCAGAATCGAGAATTTTCGATGCATTTATGCATTTTTTTTTCCATAATTTTTTCAGAATTACACAGGAGTCGATATTAAAAATTTCACAACTTCTTGGTCAGACGGTTTGGCCTTCAACGCTCTTCTTCACAGATGGAAACCCCATCTTTTTGATTTCAATAATCTTTCTCGTAAACATCCAAACGCCAGACTCGATCATGCTTTTCGACTTGCTCAAGAACATCTTGGGATCGAAAGACTCCTAGATCCTGAGGGTAATTGCCACCTCATCCTTTAATCAATTTTCACAATTTGTTTATTTCACTTTTTTCTCTATTTCTATTTTTTTTGCCAATTACAGACGTGAACACCTCCGTACCGGACAAAAAGTCTATAATGATGTACGTCATGTGTCTTTTCCAATCTCTTCCTCATTCCGGCGAAGATGTAGGAGACTTGGATGTATCCGTAGCCAGTGATTCAAGTCCGATAACAACTCCGGGTGCAGAGGTGAAGGAGAATGATTTTTATTTCTATTTTTTCCTATTATTTAATAAACTTCAAATACATAGGAATAATTCAAACTGAGTGAAATATTTTCCAGAGTAATTTGTCATTCGCTAATCTCGGCATGCCGATTTCACGGCCAATGAGCTTGGCGACAAACGTGTCGGTGGAATTAGGCGGGTATCAAGTAGCTTTGGAGGAAGTATTAACGTGGTTATTAGAGGCTGAGGATAAATTGAGCCACGCACCAGAGCCCGGACCTACTTTGGAGACTTTGAAACAGCAGTTTCACGAGCACGAAACATTTCTAATGGAACTATCGGGACATCAGGACGGTGTTGGAGCCGTTCTTGAAGAGGGAGCGAGGCTTCTAGCTGAAGGAGGACTTCACAAGGACGAAGAAGACGAAGTCAGGGTTCAAATGCAACTGCTTAACTCCAGGTGGGAAGGACTCAGGACTCATGCGATGGAGAGACAGTCGAGAATTCATGAGGTATTTACCGATTAGACACCGATGAGATGGGAGAAAAACAAAAGAACAATATAAGGACTCGATATCATAATTTGAGAAGACGAACCTGCATCTTAAAAAAATTTTCTGCTCAGGTTCTGATGGAGATGCAACAAAGGCAGCTAGATTCTCTGAGGCGATGGTTAACGGAAACAGAAGATCGAATATCGCGAATGTCTGCCTCAGAGTTGAACCAATTTGCTTTAGACGATCAAATGAATCAGTTGAAATTACTGCGAGTCGATATTCAGCAGCAGCAAAGTGTCGTCGATGGATTGAGCAAGATGGTCGTGGTGGTTGACGAGGAGAGTTCAGAGACTGTTTACGCGCAGATGGAAGATCAGTTAACAGCGTTGGGGGAGAGGTGGACGCACATTTGCCAGTGGATCGAAGAGAGGAATCAAAAATTGCAAATACTATCTTCACGGTGGGGAGATATCACCGACGAATACAAGAGACTTCTCGCCTGGTTGAACGAGAGGGAGATAACTCTGAAGCAGATGGAAGCTAATCCCGCGTCTGAAATGGGCGAAGTATTGGAGAGAATAAAGAAACTCCAGCTTCTAAAGAACGAAATGGACCACGAACAGAAAAGACTCACAGCCTTGCAGGTCGCTGTTCAGGAATTGGACGAACAGGGGTCTTCCCCAGAGAGCAGCAACATTTTAGAAAAAATTGAGAACCTACAGGATAGGTGGGACGCTGTGGTTCAAATTATGGAAGTCCAGGGGCAGAGGGTAAGCTGGAGCACTGATCTACGCCTGAAATTAACACCGACTAATTAATCGTCAATCTGTCTCATCCCTTCCTCAGATATCCAGCTCTGGATTTGAATTCGAGTTCAAACCGATGCAAGAAACCACTACAACAGTTTCCGGAAACGAGTGGATGACCGAAACTGTAACTACTATAGCCTACAGAGAAGAAATAGCCGCCACTGTAAGTCAGTGAAGAGGAAACGAGAATACAGTAAATTTCATGCATTTAAACCTTCTTTCAGACTACTCACAGCGATTCTAAAAAACGACGTCTAGGAAGTGCCACTCGTCAAGAATTCGAGGCAGCTTTATTGAATCTGTACAAATGGCTGGACTATGTTGATTTAGAGACGGGTCGATCCGAGGGAGTCTTTGATGAATTGAGTGTCGAGGAGAAGAAGGTTGTTTACGAGGATAGTCTGGCCGATGTGAGCGCCCACGAGAGTGAATTCACCAGAGTTTTACAACTGGGAAGCCAGCTGTTGGAGGAAACTAAGCAAACTAATGAACAGACCGAAGATGATGAACAGAAAATAAAAAGCGTTCAACAGAGGTGGAAGGCGACTACTAGTAGACTCGGTGAAATAAAGGAGAAAATAGACTCTCTAATGGGGTTAAAACAGTTCAACAACGAACTGGCTAGTCTCCAATTAATTCTTGACGGATATACTAAGTGGTTTAATGGAAATCATGGGAATAATCAAATCGAGACTTACAGGGTGAAAATAAAGTCAATGAAATCCCACGAGGATCGAATTAACAAATTAAAACTAAAGGGCAAAGAATTGATTGGGAATCAAGTCGTTGGTAATGAAGCAGTTGCCTTGGAAGCTGAGGCGAATAAATTTTCAACCGCTTGGGAAGATCTTTCTAAAAGGTTTGTTTACCGTTGTCTAAAATTGGATTTTATTGCCTC
This sequence comes from Rhogogaster chlorosoma, assembly GCA_944452935.1. NCBI lineage: Eukaryota > Metazoa > Arthropoda > Insecta > Hymenoptera > Tenthredinidae > Rhogogaster > Rhogogaster chlorosoma. Next base: position 20,698,263 of record OX101803.1, on the reverse strand, counting down.
GGGATCTCTAATTCTTTGTCTTCTCAATACTTTTTATAGATTATCCGATCGTCTGACAGAGCTAACAAATCTGGCGGACAAAAAGCCTCCTAAAAAATATACAGACACAGTGAACAGTCTTCTGACATTTATTAACTCTGTGGAGGGTGTTCTGCTCTCGGAGCACGCCGTTGTTTCTGATAATAAATCTATGGAAATACAGCTCAAGAAGTTCACTGATCTTCAGGAATCTCTGGCCGAACAAGGGGCCAATTTTAATTACGTTAATACAACCGGGCAAGAATTAATTGCTAAAATCAACGGAGATCCAAGCGGTCAAAGACTCAAGGAAGAACTCCAAGATCTTAACACAAAGTGGAGTGACATTCCGATTATTCTGGAGGAAAGACAGCAGAAACTCTTGAAAGGTGAAAATGCTCCGCCGTTTTAGTTGGGAAAATTTTCTATCATTCTTTTTCTTCATTTGATTTTCCAGATATCGAATGCCTGAAGGAGTTTAACAGCGATTTTAACAGCTTTGAAAATTGGCTTGAAAAATCGTCGAGGTATTTAGAAGAGGCCTCGGAAGATGCTTTAGTCAACGACGTAGAAACCACGGAGTTCAAGCTGGATCAGATCCAATCCATCTCCGAGGAGATAAGCAAAAACAAGCCGAGGATAGAGCAGATACAAACTTGCGCTAATAAATTACTAGAAAACTCTGAGCCAAGGTTTGCAAATGTTTTGAATAACCGGCTGGAAACTGTGTCGCAAAAGTGGCACGCCATTGTAGACGGGGTCAAAAATCAGGCCGAAAAATTCCAGAACGCTTTGAAGAAGAACGACAAGGTAAATAATTGGAAAAATACGTTTCTCGCTCTTGTAATCAATCACCGACTCCGTTTTTACTTCATTACAGATTATAAACGGGATTGAAGACTTCACCAAGTGGCTGTCCAGCTTGGAACAGGAAATCCCGTCCAAAGAGAAGATTACTTCATCCGTTGAATTATTCCAGGCTCGAGGCTGCTATCAAATATTGAAAGACAAAGTTGACAGAAGGGTGGAAGAGTTCAGAAATATTAACGAGATGGGAAACGACAAGCTTCTCAGTTCAGAAGGGTCTTCCGTCCAGGAATTAGGCAGACGTTTCACTCACTTGAATGCTAGATGGACGGATGTTACCGATCGAATATACGAGCGGTATAGACAGCTGCAAAATGCCAGCCATGAATACGGGGAGTTCAGGGCTCTAGTTGCTCAGGAAAGTGACTGGCTAGACAAACTAGATAAAAGACTCAAAAAGTCGACTAAAAGCGCCGCTGATGCTGAAGAAATATCCGAAGAACTTGACGTACGTCGATTTTTAGGCTGCTTTTCGCTCTTCTTTTTATCCAAACAGATGTCTTTCATATATTTATATATAATTTCAGGACTTGGAGAATTATATACGTAATCGTCCAGAGTCTCGTTTCGCTAAGATACAAGAGATAGGGAAGCAGCTAATCGACAACGACATCATGACCAATTCGGTAAAGGCCGATGTAGAAGCTTTGTCAAACCGTTGGGAGAATCTCAGTAAAAGGGTGAGCCGTCGTTCCTCTCAAACGTCACTAATTATCTATACATGTTTGTTGCGCAAGCATGTGCTTCGGCGATTAATGCTTCTCGCTCATCTGTTTACCCCGGATTTTGCTTCGCCTTTTTTAGTCATGCAAATTTTTTGTTCGTCCATTTCGAGGACCGAGTTCGAATTGAAAGTAACTAATGCATTTCTCAGTGTCAATAGTCGGTAGAATTTTTATTCCAAAATTTCTGTCCTTCTGATACACGTGACAAGTCTGGCTTAAGAATAAACTACAATCAGATTGACAGACGGATAGATTATATTGTTGTTGGGTAGGCAGGGGAGCGGGCTCAACTCTTGGAAGGATCTGTGAGGCAAGCGCAAGAGTCGGAAGGCAGAATAATCGCGCTCCAGCACTCGCTAACCCAAGTAGACTCCGTACTAACTGCACGTCTTGATTGTGACCTGACTGCAGACGATTTGCCGCACGAAATTCAGGTCTGTCTTATTTCTCCTTTCCGTTCATTTACCATAATTATTTAACAAATTTTTATCATTGTTTTGTTTGTCTCACTTCACATCATCAACTACATGATTCTGACTTGTAATAATGAAATTTACTACAGAAATTATTCGAAGAATTGGAGAACCAGAAGGCAACTTTAAACGAAATGGAGTCTCAAGTTGAATCTTACAAGGCGAACGGCAAACACGAAGCAGCGGCCAGACTGCAAGAGCAAATGCAATTGATTGAGGGAAAATTCACAGAAGTTAATGCGAAATTTCAACGTTTTTGTTGCCCTCAAAATCTCGAGCCAAGATTATCTCGGGCTCTTAGGGAACTCCGAGGTATCGAAGAAGCTACTTGTCTGCTTGAATTAGCTTCCGAAGATCCAGAGGCGATTGAAGGCCAGCTCAAACATTGCTTGGTAAATATATAGAGTATAAAACACAGTTTCTTCTTGCAGAGCGACGATACTCATCTTTCGTTTTTATTCTTCCAGCGTTTTTACCAAACACTTAGCGAAATAAAGGGAGAAATTGAGAACATTATTGTCACCGGAAGGAAGCTCGTTGAAGATAGAATCGTCCAAGAGCCAGGAAAGTTCTCTAAACGAATCGACACGCTTAAAGAACTCTATAACAAAGTGCGGACTGAATTTATTACCAATTAATCGAACCAAGGCACCGGTTTAATAGTTTAAATTTGATAATCGTAATAACGCTTCTACTCTTACAGCTCGGATTGCAAATAACAGAATCAAAGTCCGCCTTGGAATCTGCGCTCGAACTATCTCGAGATATATTCAAACACATGACCTACATCAACATGTCGATAGAAAGCATCAACAAAGAACTAGACACGCAGAAAAACATGCCTGAGTTGCCTGTGAACGCGATATACGTTACTGTAAGCTATAATCATCGAGAGTTAGTCTAGAAACGTTTCGTGGATTAATTACACGATTATTTCCATCCACAGGAAACCTTGACAGAAGTTATTCCAAGGCTGAACGTTGTCAGGGATAAATTGTTCAGATCTCAGGACGAATTCTCGAAACTTTGCGATCCTATGTACTTGGAACAGCTCAGGGAAAAAGTAACCGAAGTCACTACAAGGCTGGCCAACACTGAGCGGAGACTCCGTCTTTGTAATGGCTCAGAGGTAAGCTGAGAGGATTCTAAATTCGTTTGAGATGTTCGATTCTAACTTATGTGATGCTTTTTAACAGGAGGAGCCATGCGTCGATGAGATAAATGCCTGGCTTCAACAGACAGAGGAGAAATTGAACCAGTTGGACGCCGTGCCGGTAGATCAGTTGAGCGAACAACACTTCGAACATTGCAAGGTATTATCAGCTTCTTTGTTTAATTTTAGGAATGAAATTTGCTGATTTTAAAGCGACGATGTTTATCTGATTTCGAAAATTTTTGAACAGGCAATACAGAGCGAGATGATCGAAACTAAGCCAAAATTAATGCAGCTACAGCGCTGTTCATTTTATCCAAAAGTTTCCAAAGTTTGCGATAAATGGGAGGAAATTTCCAACAGAATACAAGTGAGTGCTGTTCATACATACCTACTTTGAGTATTTACTTTGGACTAGTAATTTTATCCCAGTCTTAAGATTTACAATTTTCACTCTTCTTCAACGAACATTATCAATCGGTTTAATATATACGATCATTGCTTGTATCACTCATGGCTTGTGTTACGCTTTTTTACATTTGGTGTTTTTTTTCTTTTTTTTTAACATTTTAACATTTGGTGTTTTTTTTCTCATTCCTACAGGCTTCAATTATGTACATACTTTTCTTTTATTCTGTATTATTATATTTCATGTAAAATTATTACACTTTAAACTATCGTTTTTCACTCCTATCTCAAAACTTTGTACATTGAAATTAAAATATTCGATTTTTACATTTCTTTATAACCGTTAGTCTATATTGTATTACGTATTTATAGATAAACTACATGCAGGGTAGAATTCAAGACATGAATCATGACTTTGTGATGTCGCAGATATAGTATTACTCATATTTTTACACGATATTATATCCAAGAGGTGTTCGATGCTTATTTGTGGTGCCGGTTTTATACTTGACGTTGCACATCATTTCCATGTAAATAACATAGAAGATTGATGCACAAATATATGAAAATATATACCTATAATAAGACACAAAGTTCTGGTATCTTCCGCACAATATCTGGTCAAAAATATGGCAAAATATTACATACAGTGGTCTCGTCTCTCCCCTAAACTCGACTAAATATTATACAAATATGTCTATTGCGAAGAGGCTGGCTAAATCTCTGTCGCAGAATATATTAATACACGTAAAACATACATGGAGAATATTAACGCACTATGGTGATGGATGGTCGAGAAAAAATGCTCTTCTACATGCTGTGAACAAAAATAAATAAATAAAAAAAAACAACAACTTACGCATCGCATATAGCATTGTGTATGGACTGGCTTAACATCATCGTATATCATTAACACGCTATTTCATGCATTAAACGAAGCTTGAACAGAAAAATCACCAAGTTGTACTCCTAAGAATCATCTTTTCCACAGGGTTGGATCCAAAAAAGTACAGATCATTTATTGGTTTATAATAAGACAGGCGGCGATGATAATAAGGGGAGAGACTATTCGGAGCTTACTAATTCCGTCTTGCTACTAAAACAATCTACAAATTCTATCATCAAACAAGATATAGAGAAAGAACAGTCTGCTTATGGTATCGGATACCTAAATCCTGCCTTCGAAGACAATCTTGCCAAGACACCTAAGAGTTCGTCGATAGAAATACCTCTGCGCAGTAGAAAGTCTAGCGCAAAGACAGAGAGAATTGAGAGCAGAATAATTGACGTTAGCAAGACTGTCAGAAGAAGATTAGATATGAGCTCGATTCCGGACGTTGTGCAGACCTCTCAGCCTCGTAAATTATCCCGGGATGATAATCCTTGCGTTTCAAAGTCAGATAAAGATTCGGAGTTTGATGCAGACGAGGAGGAATTTTTCCTGGCTAAAAACAGCAAGCTTTTCTCCCAAGTTTCAACCAACACTTTAACCGCCACTGACTCCAAGCCTATTAAATTCACCAAAGCTCAACCGAACTCTTTCCGGATTGTTGAAATACGGGAAATGGAGATTGTCAAGTCCGTAGCTTCCCCTGAAGATCATGTCGTTCTTCCCAGTGCCAATGTTAGCGTCGAACAAATGCCTCAGGTTGTCGAGCGGGTGGAAATATTAGAAGATGCTGAGACCGAGCCTGAATCTGGAGACACAGACACAACTGGGATTGAAAATAAGACTAAAGGATCCGGTAATACGAGCCCAGAAAGTCCTACGATAAAAAAGAAGGAGCTAGTTCCTATTCTAAAAAAACGAAGATCCTCTGACGAAGGGGCAGAAAAATCGGTGAAGAAACTAAGCCTTAAATTAAATCTTGGAGATGAAAGCAACGACCTTTCGCAACTTCTTGACGAGGCTTTGAAGTCTCCACGGCTAACACCTGGCCAAAGATCTCCGAAACAGTTGGCCCTGGTGCACGAGTCTGTTTCTCTCGACTTGGGGATTGAGGATCCTACGGTAAAACATAGTTTGAATACTTTGAAGGATCCGGAAAGTGTTGCGGAGTATTTAATACTCGATGATAAGCCTCAGCAGGATCAGAGCAGTTCTAGCAACGGAGCTCGTAAGAAAGAATTTGGCACGAAGAAACAAGTGGGATTCTCAAACACGTTTGAAATAGTTGAAAATGTTAGCATACCTCAGGTGACTAGGCTGTACAGAAAGTCACCGATACCAAAGATAGCGAGATGCTTGTCGTCCGACGACACGTTAGAGGATTGCGAGAGCTTTTATGGAAGCGATAAAGAGACCGACGATGCTCTCATATTTTCTGACGATACTGAGATTGATGTTAGTAGTTCGAGCTCTGACGGAGAGGATTCCACTTTAGGAGAGCATGTCGAACACCTCTTGGATAAGGTAATAGATTGATGATCTGTTGCTTTACGTACGGTCGTACAAATATGATGCTAATTTACTTACATGCATTTATTATTAACAATAACTGTTATGCAGCTAACGATGCATTCACACTGCTGTAACTCTTTCATTTAATAGAATATATCGATATTTTCATTAGCTAGGTAGGATATTCTAACAGACTTTTCCATTCGGCAAGGAATAAGAAAATTTGACAATGATCGTCTTACCTTTCATTCAGATTAAAATTGAGAAACAATCTCGATCTCCCGTTCGGAGAGTACCGAATAAATTTACCGCCGAATTGAGATCCCCAGGCCAATCTAGAACCACTTTTGAACGGGATATCTTGGAGTTTGAACAAGCCGCGCAAAGGATGTTGCGGAGAATGGATGTTATGCTGCTGACAATCGGAGGAGTCGGCAATGAAAAAGACCCGGCCAGACGTATCGAGGTTTGTGAGAAAACTGAACGAGCTTTATCCCTCTGAAATTTCTTTACATGTAAAAAAATGTGAAACATTCAATTTCTAACAGATAATCAAAGGCGAAGTTAGCAGCTTGGCACCAGATGCTGCGAGTCTGATTAGCAAAGGAGACGGCCTAGTGATGACTGTGCATATGACGGATCCCTCGAGAGCTGAGAAAATAAAATCTGATCACCAGGATAAGCTGAGAAGCAAATGGCATCAAGTTATGTCTGAGACGGAAGCACGACGCACACAAGCGCAGAAGGCGGAGGAGGCTTTGAGACAATACAACGCTTTGGTAGCAGAGTTCAACGACTGGTTTAACGACGTTCCTCTCAAGCTCGAACAAGCCAATAATTACGAAGGACAGCTGGAATTATTCACCCAAGAATTTGAGATAAAACAAGAACAGATACAGAAGCTTAACGAACTGGGAAACGAACTGAAAAGATCCAACGTCGGGTACTTGGAAACTATTAGATATACCATCAACAGTAAATGGCAAGAAGTTAGCTCACAGTTCAAAAGATTTAGCGGGAGTAAAGACAAAGACAAACTCGTTGTGGAGAAGAAAATGGAAATTGTAAGTATGGAGGTTTCAGATGCAGCAAATGGGACGAAATGTTCTTTAGGTCATAAAACGTGTTTGGTAATGTTGTTCTTTGGTTTTGAAACAGGAAATCGGTATAAGCAAGCCCGATTTTGTAACGAAAACGAATAAGCTGCGAGAAGCGATATCCACGGTCTCAAGATCGTTGAATTCACCACCCTTGAATGGAAAAGACTACGAGTCTTATATAAACCAGGAGGAATGTCTGAGCAAAATAAGCAACGCTTTAATCATATTGAAATCCAGCGTCGAAGAGGTGGAGAATCTGAGCTCAGAAGTGGCGCGACGTTCTCGGAAGGAACAAGCCGATCAGATAATGCGTTTAGTTGAGAAGCTGAAAGACGAGTGGGAGAATGTTAGCCAGAAGTATTCAGCCAGGTATAACACTTGGCTAAAGTGTTCGGAGAATTGGAAAGGCTTGCACAACAATTGCAGGACCTTTTCCGACTGGTTAAACGTGGCCGAGGAGATACTGAGCAAGTTAAATTCTAAAACCGGTAAAACTAAGCTTCCGGAACTTGAACAAGAGCTTTATAGAAGACAGTACATCGTCAACGATATCACCGCTTCTAGCAGGGAAATTATCGGCCAGTCATCCCCCGAGGAAGCCAAGGATCTTCTAGGCATGGTTGAAAAGCTGAAGAGTAGATGGGCCCATCTTAACGCGGAATTGAAAATAAAGAAAGAAAAGTAAGTCGCAATTTTTGAAGACATTTATTTTATCTCATAGTTTTAGTACAGCTACTTCCTGCACACGTGGAAAGATGGTCAAATAGTTTCACTTAGTTATAAGTAGGATGAAACTATCTGGCTATTTCAGTAGCGGGTTGTCTCTCGCAGGGGAATGATATCGCTCTCTGAATGATTTTAGACAAACAGTTAACAGAGTCGGCTTTCATTATTGAAATAATAAAGTGTTGTTTTCTTTTCTTTTTTTTTTTTTACGACTAAGTTATGCTTTGAAATCTTTTATCAATCAATAGAGTTTCGCCTTCTATTTTTGCTTCGTTAATTGTAAAGAGGTCGTTTCTTACTTACTTTAAGGATTCTTGCAATGGAGAGAAAAACGACAACTGGAGACAAAGGACTCGATTCTGTTCGCCGCCTCATCGATCAAGTCAATTTATTGCTAGCTTCCTCCGCCAATCCATCCGATGATACTTCACTGACTATCAGACTTTCCGCAATCAAGGTTTGTTTAGTAATTATTTTCAATTGTATTCCTGCTATGATTTTGCACAAACGATTTGTTATTTTATCTCTACTCTCTTTTTTCTGAATAACGATTATAAGTTGTTGGATTATTACGAGTTTGAATTATAATAATAGAACGAAGTTTTCGTATGATGAGATAAACACGTTTTGGGACTAGAAAATATATGGAATTACTAATTTTAGAGACAAAGTCTTTTCTAATTCTTCTTTTTCTAGCTATATTTGTACAAGTAATCGTGGGAGTATAACGCGAAGTAATTAAATAGAATTCAAACTATGCTTCTAATAATATCACCGCATTTCCTGACTCTCGTAGTACAGCTGCTTGCCAAGACGGAAATAGATCGGAACTCATATTTTTGACTAGTTTAGGTTTATGTTTTGCCGCTTATTAATATATACATACAGATTTCGTTACACAAGTTTTTCATATCTATGCCAGCTACTTTCTAGTAGCTAGTCAGTATGCAGGAAACCGCCTCGAAATGAATAACCATCATTATAACACGTCGTCCCTCCTTATATTCCGATTATTTATATTCTGATATTGATGTAAAAATATATTGAATTGGAGATTTATTGTTATTTAAATCGATATGCTGCATCCGATATCGATAGTGATAACATTTTTCGTTTTTATCTTCTTCTTTTTTCTTATAAAACACTGGCATGCCGTTAGAAAGGTAAAAGCCACAGCTCTGTTTCTTCTAGATATTTATTTTCGGTATTACATTAAGAAAGTGAAGAATACATATTGTGCTTCTTCGTACTGATGTGGGGGTATCACTATAAATAGATACTTTACCACTCGGATCTTTTAACTGTTACAGAATATTAGCGCACTATTATTTTGACAGCAAATATTACCAGCGCTTCAAGCAGCTCAGCCTGATCCTAACAATTTCATGATTAAAAAATTGAACTAACGATTAGAAAAAATCTCCTAATTCATGCATAGAGTTATTTTCGCTTCGTAGGTCTCTACCTTGTTTTCATTCTTCTGTCTTTCAAACCGAGCAGATCTCAATACAGAGAAACTTACCGATTCCAAAAATCTTTCCATTTCTATGCTTCAGGCAAAAGCGGAGGAACTTGCCTCACGGAAGAGAGGAATCGAGGCTCTCTTATTTCAGCAAAATAATCCACGCAACGAGGATGTTTACAGAAGTACCATTTTCGACGTGGATAAGGTATGTTTATCGACAATATTCCTAGAATTTTCTATTGTCTTAATTGAGGAGATGAATTGATTGAAGAAATTCCACGTGTTTTAGGCAAGCTCGAATCTTTCCGCTCATCGTGATTACGTTGAGAACAAATTAACATCTTTGAAAAAGTACATGAACAGTTTGGACGCAGTTATGGCTTGGGTGATGGAAACTCGAACGAGGCTTAATATATCCAGAGAACTTCCGCAGCAGGAAAGAGTCAGAGTTATCGACAACATAATGGTTTGTATAATAAAATATTAAGTCTTTATCGTCGTTGTAATTTAAAAGTGAAATAACTACTCGTTTCATAGTTGCTCTAGGATTCTTTCTACTGAATATAAGTTGTATAGATATACAGCTATAGTTTTCTTCTTTCTACACTTACAGGTCACAGTTGTAGATCGTGAAATGGAAGTTAAAGACGTTATCGAAAACTATACAAATTTGGAGAAGGAATGCGAGTCTGCGAAGCAACCGATATCTGTCGAACTTCAAGTGAGTTTTAATTTTCAAAAAATTATCTGGAAATGAGTTTCTCAATTTAGAATTCGATCTCGATTCTTTATAATATACGATTATCAGATAATTCAATAAATCGATCATCAATGAATCTCGTTTTATTAACCGATAGAAAAGTTCAAACATTCGACTTTTTTAATCACCAAAAATCATGAAAAAGGAATTTGAAATGTTTAATAAACCAGTATCATTGCCCTAAGATGATAATATACACTTTCTATCCATAATATTAAACGAAACAGATAATCTTCAGCTGCGAATTGAGTTAAAAAAAAAATGTTTTTTTTTTTTCTAATTGTTTCAGGAAAAACTGAAGAAACTACGAGAAGATTGGCAGTTTGTGAAAAATCGTGGAGAACCATTGCAGGAATCAGAAACACTATCAGCAGCTGCACCAGTTTCCTCGTATCAACGTAAAGGTAGGGTTTCAACGGTTTTTCAAACGACATTTATCGCTGGTGAAGGATGCATTTATAGCTTTATGTACATTTGTATCGAACAATTTCGTATGTATTTAGGCAACATTTTCAACGATAGTAGATCAGACATTTCATCCTTGATATATAGGTATCCCGAGGTGAAATCTTGCGAGAAAATTTGTTCAATTTTTTACACTCCTATTCAGTTTATATTCGTCGGGATTTCGCACACGAACGGGAAAGTCCAGTCGCAATTCGTATCCCCTACTCCTTCGCTGGGGTAGTAAAGCGCGAGACAGTTTCCGTTGTTATTAGGAGTGCCAGCCACCCATGGCACAGACGTTACGGGAAAGCCTGTTTAACAATTCGTAAAATGAAAGAGCTTGAAAATTTTCGTACAATTTATAAGCTGGACAATTTAACGATTCACCGTTATCAGCTCTGACCCATTCCCCCTTGTTAAACATGTTGTGAATGCCTAGGAATAGCGCTGATTCAACAGTGTTCATCCCCTTAACGATTTCGTACTTTTCCCAAGAATCTATTACCGCCAAATGCGAACCCTTTGAAATGCATATTTTACGCGCCTCGTTCCACGATCGAGATTCATTGTGGATTTTGTAAGTTGATCTGAGGGGAACTCGAGCAAACGAATCGATGTTCTCTGGGAATACTGTAAGAGGTGGTGGAATTTGCTTGAGCGTTTCATCTCCGACTGTAATTATAGGATTTCTTATCATTTACAGCAATTACTGTGTATACGATTAATACAGAATTGTTCTTACCTGAAGCAACGTTTTCGATTACAGTAAGATTTCGGGCTACGAGTAATTGGCACACGATTTGCAGGGGTAGGGTAGCGATCAGAGACGTCATGTCTCTCGTTTTCGTATTGATACATATAATAAACGATAATTAACTCGAGTCGTTCGAAGACTGAGTCTTTGGTACGACGTTGATTCTCCAGTTTTTAGATTATAGTTTATCAACAGTCACCCCTGTCCTCAAGATAGCGATAATCGAAGTATAATTAAAGTTTTTTTTTTTGGATAAGTAGCATTGACGACAAATGATTATCTAATTGCGCTATGAATCTAGTAGAAGTTTATAATTTTTTGCTAATTTTATCGTTCTACGCAATTTCGAAATCTATCGTTCCAAAAGAACGATCTTTGACCTCAGGATGGCGACATTATAAGAATAGGAATAATTTTTAATTTCAATAATATTGCAGATTTTCTTTGGAAATTTGGGTAAGTTACAGTTCATATCGGCAGTGACGAAAATATTGGAAAAATATATCGATAAGAAGTTTTTTTTTTTGCATCGTATCTTCAACGCTTATCGTTGATGACTTTATATATTTTGAGCTATATCTCTAGAAGCTTACATTTGTTTGTTATTTCTTTCTATACATATTATAATTTCAAATTTCACTTTCGTAGAAGATCCGCCTTTTCCTTGTTCAGTTTGAGATTATATTGGAATTTCGCAGACGAACCATAGCTTTTCATAATCGCATGTGAGATTCACTAGCGCGCTTGATCTAATTGATAGAACGGCGCAATTGAACTCCCAGGCAGGTAAACCAGTAGGACCGCCTTCCAGCCATGGCAGATTTGTAACGGGGAGACCTTGCGAGAAAAAATTCATATCAATTACATCGCCAGATATAGATTTGAATCGTAATTATGCATATCTCTATTTGATTGAGGTTGAAACTTACCGTTGTCAACTCTGACCCATTCATCGCTTGTATTTGATTTCCGAATGCCAACGTGTAACCGACCCGTTCCCCAATAATATCTAAAGTTTATTATTTCCTGGATTTTACTCTCGGAATCGGCAACTGCCAAGCGACCACCTTCCGAAATGCATCGGTCTCTTGCCGCAACCCATGTTAATCTTTCCTGATGCAGTTTGTACGCTATGTGGTTCTCGGGATAACCCGTATATCCCGCGGGGAGAGTAGCCGGCGCGGGCGTTGGGTCGACTTGTATTAATGGGATTGAAATGAAATTAGAATACAGTCGATTTTACTCTTATATTGCATCTAGGTCCAGTTTCTTTACTCACCGTGATCAGGAAGCGAGCGAATTTCGAAGGATTCATTGAAAATTATTTGACAGGCGAACAGTAGGAGACCGAGTAGCTTGGCGAACATCTTATAGACCTTTATGAATTCACTTCGAGGACTGATTGTCACTGCGAATTTGTTCGCGGTTTTTAAAGCCCAAACTAGATAGCCTCTGTGAACTTTTGCTCGTTAGAATTTTTTTTGTTAATTTATAGATAAATTCCAAATATAAGTCCCTTGCAAGATCTTGCGTAATAATATACGTACGTATATGAGTCTTATGAGGGTCGCTAATTAAATCGTATCTCTTGGCTGATAAGCTGTTTCAGAAATGAAAAGACACGAGTAGTTTTGTAACTCGGGTTTATTCTTACCCGAGCGACAATCAAAGTAGGGGACTGCGAAAATATTGTGATATTAATTTATAAAAAGCGTGATTTTATTCGGTTGAATAATTTTATATGATTTTATCGTATCTTATGAATATTGAGATCATCCTGCACGATGATTTTTCAATTGAATGAAAACATTTGAATGATTCTTGACGAGATATCATATTGTAGTTTGAATAGATTGAATTTTTCAATCTCTCACGCGCAAATTTTCGACTGATACATATACCACACTTGTGTATAAGCACTTGCAGGTATTTTTTCTCCAGATTGTCTCTGAGTTCACTCTGTAATTTGTAAAAATTTTCCAGGTTTTTTTTTTTCTTCAAATATTTCATTTCTCATTATGCACATATTCTTTATTATTTATTTCCTCAAGCAGAATATACATTTATTTCTTGCACGTATTACATACTCGTGCGTATTCAATATCTATTTCGTCTACTTCAAATTACGATTCATTTTTTACGATTTCGAATTCCATATTTCTGGGTATATAGTATACATCGGTTGCTTTCTTGACCAGTCTTCTTATATCGAAATTTCACAGGCGTACCACGAAAGCAACCCGTCGCACTGATAATTCATTAATGTACCTCCTTCGGACGATATAGCCACGCAATCACCGTCATCGTCAGGATTATCCTCGGCCCATGGCAAAGATGTTAACGGGAGAGCTGGATGATAAATTCCAAATTAAATACATGATCATGAAAAGATCTACATGTAGCTTCTCGTCGTACATCTTCCAAGAAATATTCGATTAGATTGTAACTTATACCCTTACCGTTGTCAATTCTGACCCATTCATCGGTAGTATTCGATTTCTGAATGCCGACGCCAATCCAATCGATGATTCTGGATGGTATGGCATATATGCGTCCGATCTTCTCGACAGTATCAGCGATGGCCAAGTGACCACCCTCCGCGATGCATAGGTCTCGCGCTTGCACCCATGTAGCAGCTTTCGTGGAAACTTTGTAGGCCAAATGAACGTCAGGAAATCCTACGTACCCCTCGGGGAGGGTAGAAGACGCAGGAGTCGGGGTCGGAGTGAAATCCGAAACTGAATTTGAATTGAAATGGTGACAGTTTTATATTGTTAGACGAGTTCAGTTTCTTTACTTACCGTGATCCGTGATCTCGCGGACAACGTGGGATCGGTTTGAAATTATTTGACAAGCAAATAGCAAGAAACCGAGCAGCTTGACGCACATCTTTGAACTCTTTGAATGCACTTGAAGTTCTGATGGCAATTGGGCATTTTTCGCCACTATTTAAACCCCAAATTAGATACCCTTCGTGAACTTTTGTATATTTATATACCTTTCGTATCGTTTGCTGACGATGCAAAGTGATTGTACCAAAATATAAGAAGTGCTAAAGAGTAGGACCTTATCTGACCATTGATTTTCGCTTCGGATTTCATGAGACTAGAATCTTGTAGTTTAGGGTCTTTTCATTTCTCGGATACCAGAATCTATTCACCCCTGAATTTCATTAGGACTTTCTGTTTTAGCTTTATAGACACAGATCCGAACTTTTCCAGTTTCGTCTTACTTTCAGACATTTCGACGTTTATATTTAAAAACAAAAAAATGATGAATAATGAGATAAAAAGTGTTGCGCACTTGCGAATATGACTTTGTGATAACCGACAATGTCAAGCCCAGATAATTCTTCCTCACCCCGTACTTCATATCACGTTTATTAACTTGATTTTTTTGTACTTTTTTTTTTCTCCCCGAATCATTACAGTCTTATCGATTTTTCAGAGATTCAAAAATATCAACCAAAAAAAAAAAATCATTACACCAATGTAACCGCAAATGGTACATGCATAAAATGAGGGAAAGTATTCAGTGTAACTTCATAAAATAACTGCGACCCTTCCATTAATTGGTGAAAAAAAAATTCCATGTCGTTTACTCGTTTATCAATTTTATTTCCCACAGGTTTATTTTTCATACGTATTATTCGTTCATATTCAATATACATCCATATCCTATCTGTACATTCGATATTATCATTCCATATTTTACTTTCACATGTAAGAAATATTCGTGTTCCCTTGTTCGGTCATCTTATATCGGAATTTCGCAGACATACCAGTTAGCAGTGCTGCAGTGGCATCTGACTAGCGAATGTCCTCCGAGTGATATGGCCACGCAAGCTCCTTTGTGTTCAGGCATATCTTCTCGCCATGGTAGAGATTTGAGCGGTAGATCTGGTTAGAAAATTCATCCATTCAAAAAAAGTAGTTATATGTATTATATCTATCTTTTTAATACAGTCGGCGTAAAGCTCAACTTTACATCCTTGATATGAAAACGACTAATTCTGACTTTGGAACCGGTTGTAAACTTACTATTGTCAATTCTAACCCATTCGTTAGTAGCATTCGACTTCTGAATGCCAACGCTAATCCAATCGTCCACCGCAAAGTGCATGGCATATATACGCTCGATTTTTTCGACAGTATCGGCGATTGCCAAGTGAGCACCCTCCGCTATGCACCGGTCACGCGCTTCAACCCATCTAATAACTTCCGGGTAAAGTTTGTAGGCTGTATGGAGGTCGGGAAATCTCACATAGCCCTCGGGGAGAGTAGAATATGCCGGAGCCACTGTCGAAGTAACGTTTAATATTATTTAGACTAAATTTCTAGTAGCATGGCGGTAGTTTTATATTGTAGATTTAGACGAATCCAGTTTTTTGACTTACCGTATGCACCCGTGGCTTCGCGGATAACATGAGATCCGCTCAAAATTATTTGACACGCAAATAGCACGGAACCGAGCAGATTGACGTACATTTCGGAAGTCTATGGAAGCACTTGGAGATCTGACTGACATCGGAGAACGGTCTACGCTATTTAAACCCTCCTAGACAAATACTTTTCGTGAACTTTGGTATATTTATGCTTCTAATATCGCTTATCGACGGTCCTGATTAAACTAGCTTATCTTATTTACGCGGTTAGAATTTAGGGAATACGCTGCCTTTAACGAACAGACTGAGCTGAGCTGGTTTCATTAGGTGCGTCTTCATGATGATGATTATGTAAAGTTTGATACTTGGATAATTATATTATATCCATATAAAATGAAGGTTGTTTTCAAAATTCTATACTTCGTAAAATATCTGATACTTTCTGCACGTATTCTGTAAAGTCTCTCTTTCCTATGGTACCCGTATATGGGTTTATTTTTTTCATACATATTTTCCCACTTGATAGAATTATTTATTTAACCAGAATATACATTGAATTCTTAAACGTATAAATCGTTTACATTTAGTCTTCAGCATATAATTATTCTATTCATACATTCGATATTATCATTCCAGGTTTTACTTTTACATAGAATATTCCTGTTCCCTTGTTCGGTCATCTTATATCCGAATTTCGCAGGCATACCAGTTACTTAAGTCGCAAGGGCCATTGACTAGTGCATCTTCTGTCATTGATATAGCCAAACAGTTTCCGAAGTCGTCAGGATTATCTTTCTTCCATGGTAGAGATTGGAGAGGGAGATCTGTTTTCGAAATTCGCATTCATTTGTCAAAAGTAGCAATATTGAGTCATGGAATACCTCACATATATATATATCTTTATAAAGATCTCAGAATCGGTTGTAAACTTACTATTGTCAATTCTGAGCCATTCATCGGTAGTATTTGATTTCTGAATGCCAACGCTAATCCAATCGTTCACGTCAGTTGTCAGGGCATGTATACGATGGATTTTGTCAACAGTATCGGCGATAGCCAAACCACCACCCTCCGCGATGCACCGGTCACGCGCTACTATCCACTCGATAGATTCATCGTAAAGTTTGTAGGCTACTTGGAGGTCAGGAAATCTTACGTAGCCATCGGGGAGAGTAGAAGATTCAGGAGCCACTGTCGTCGGATCATTTATCACTGAAACCAAATTTCGATTAGTATGACAGTAATTTTATATTCTACATTTGTATGAATCTAGTTTCTTGACCCACCGTCAACCGTGGCTTCGCGAACAACGTGAGATTCGTTGAAAATTATTTGACCTGCAAATAGCAAGAGCCCGAGCAGTTTGGCGTACATCTTGCAAGTATATGAAAGCACTTTGAGATCTGAGTGAAATCAGAAAACGATCTACGCTATTTAAACCCCCGTAGACAGATACCCTTCGCGAACTTTGGGATATTTATGCTTCTGATATCGCCTATCGATGATCCTAATTAAACCAGCTTATCTTATTTACGCTTTTAGTATTCACGAAATTCACTGCTTCTAATGGACAAACTGAGCTGAACTGTACATATTCTCACATATTTCAACTTTTGTTTCACAACTTGACAAGTTTGAGAAGAGAAGTATTGCACACTGTACTAACTGTGGCATCCCATAATTAGCGATTACGTGACCCAGACCATTTTTTGCTGTATACTCTTCAATTTTTAGATATACGAAATTCAAATTTGATATCAGAATAAAAAACAGGTTCTGAGACCATAACGAGATAGGTGATGCATGCATGTTACATGTTTCACAAAGCAGATTGAATCTCCTCAAGGTAAGGTGGAATCACAATTATCAAGGAATCCAAAAGTGATTTGAAAATATCGACGTTATCTAGTAAAGACGGGAAATATCATTACGGCATTTTTTAATGAGCTTTGACTCTCCTATTATTAGTGACGTAATTTCATTTCGTTTATTCATTTTTTCATTACAAATTTGTATGCTTCGTATATTCATATTTTCCTACCTAATCATATTTAATATTCATCAGATCTACATCCAATATTATAATTTCAAATTACACTTTCATAGAATATCCGTTTTTCCCTTGTTAGATGCTCTTATATCGGAATTTCACAGGCATACCAGTTAATTAAGTCGCAAGGGCCATTCACTAGTGCATCTTCTATCCTTGATATAGCCCCACAGTTTCCGAAGTCGTCAGGATTATCTTTCTTCCATGGTAGAGATTGGAGAGGGAGATCTGTTTTCGAAATTCATACATTTGTCAAAAGTAGCAATATTGAGGCATGGAATACCTCATATACATATATATCTTTATAAAGATCTTAGAATCGGTTGTAAACTTACTATTGTCAATTCTGAGCCATTCGTCGGTAGTACTTGACTTCTGAATGCCAACGCTAATCCAATCGTTCACGCGAGTTCTCAGGGCATGTATACGCTGAATTTTATCAACAGTATCGGCGATAGCCAAATCACCACCCTCCGCGATGCACCGGTCACGTGCTGCTGTCCACTCAAGAGGTTTATTGTAAAGTTTGTAGGCTACTTGGAGGTCAGGAAATCTCACGTAGCCATCGGGGAGAGTAGAAGATTCAGGAGCCTGCACTGTAGTCGGATCATTTATCACTGAAACCAAATTTCGATTAGCATGACAGTAATTTTATATTCTACATTTGTATGAATCTAGTTTCTTGACCCACCGTCACCCGTGGCTTCGCGAATAACGTGAGATTCGTTGAAAATTATTTGACATGCAAATAGCAAGAGCCCGAGCAGTTTGGCGTACATCTTGGAAGTATATAAAAGCACTTTGAGATCTGAGTGGAATCGGAAAACGATCTACGCTATTTAAACCCTCCTAGACAGATACCCTTCGCGAACTTTGGCATATTTATGCTTCTGATATCGCCTATCGACGGCCCTAATTAAACCAACTTATCTTATTTACGGTTTTTGTATTCACGAAATTTACTGCTTCTAATGTACAAACTGAGCTGAGCTGTACATATATTCTCATACATTTCAACTTTTGTTTCACAACTTGACAAGGCTGAGATATATCGGGATTTCGCAGGCGTACCAGTTGCTTCCAAAATCGCACAAGTAATTTATTAACGCATCTTCGCGAAGTGAGATACCGGTACAATCTCCAGCATTATTAGGATTACTTGCCTTCCATGGTATATTTTGGACAGGCAGGTCTGATTGAAAAATTTGCCATTAGATATCTCGTCGTATAATGTAGGATTCTTCGTCAACTCAGCTACTATTCTTATCGCAGATTTAGTGTAGAGAAGAAGAGTTGAGAAAAAAGAAGAAAAAAAGTCATCTGTTTCATTGCAAACGATTACAAGTTATTATGAAATAAAATATGATGAACTCTCGTGTGATTTTTTTTTTTCTTACAAGGTCTAGACATGTTCTTGAAGATGCTGATTTTTTTTTTCCCCGAAAACTGATGTTCTGTAAGTTATTGATAAAATCGTTTTTGAATTCATTGAGAAGTTGAGAAGGAATCAGTAAGAAACTGTCACCATTTTGCTACTATAGTATTTTTTTGCGACCCATAAATGACTCTCCAAACTGATTTGAAAAAAAGTGCTTTTCACCAATATATGGTTCATTCTGATAAAAAGTGACTGCGCTGTTTGACAAAGAATCCCCTTAGTATAATAAGTACATACGTATAGGTACTCCTCTTGGATTAGGTTGAAACTTACCATTGTCATTGAATCGCCAGTAGTTTTTGATCGATGAATGCCATAACATGCAACCACCGCGATTTCCAATCTTATCTTTATACTGAAAAAATTATTTGCTCATAGTACGAAGTGATGTTTAACTTTTTCTAATCGCCATTATCCCCACTCTGGGCTACTCTTCGAATCTGATCAACAACTAAGACGAGGGGAAAACGCTTTGGCGTATTACTCGTTGCGCAAAATAGTTTCTTCCATATTTAAATGCTTTTTGATAAACTTTGACCTTCGATCATTACTCGAGGCTTGTAAAACGACGCAGATCTGTTAATTGACTACTTATAAATACTTACTCTATTAATTAATCGGCTTCAGTATTGCATTCTGTTTATTTTTTATTCATTGTTTTCTTTACATATTATCGCTTATTTCTAATCATTTATGAAAAATAATCATTCATCTTTTTACCATTTGAATTGAATTACAATTTTCATCTGACATCGGCTACCTTCTACCATCGTAAAGTTTCATTATATCGGGATTTCACAGACGAAGTATTCTGCCCAATCGTCGCATCTGTAATGCAACAGTCCATTTTCGTGGAGTGATATACCGGCGCAATCTTCTATATTGTCAGCCGTATTCGATTCCCATGACACCCATGGAATGGAGCTAATTGGCAAGTCTGGATATAAAATTACCGAATTAATTACCCCCTGGTTTCGTATGGGTTCAGAATGATAGATTCAAACTTACCGTTGTCAACTCTGACCCATTCGTGATTGGGAGATTTATGGATACCGACGTGCACCCATTTCACTGTGGTGGAATTTTTCAGGCTATTTATATGAGCGATTTTTTCAACAGAATCAGTTATTGCCAAACGAGCGTTCTCAGAGTTGCATCTATCGCGTGCCTCGTTCCACATTATAGATTCCGTGTAAATTTTATAAGCTGCGTGATCTTCGGGAAAGGAAACGTATCCCTCGGGGAGATTAACCCCTGATTCATTCTCGTTTACTGAAATCAAAGTCGGAATTATTTTCACCAGCGATTAATTAGCGTAGTAATTTACTCGCAACAGCACTCCGCGTTTATATTAAATTCCAAACGATCCTAGGGCATTTTTTAGTTCACCTGAATTGGAGTCCGCGTGAATAACAGCTGATTCATTCGGAATTATTTGACAAGCAATCAGCAAGAATCCCAGCAGCTTGACGTACATTTTGGAAAGTCTTGAACGTAGTTACTTGGACTAGCTATTAAACGCGAATGAAAATTCGCTCGAGCTCTATATAGCTGGAATGAGATACCCTCTATGAACTTTGAGATAGTATTGCTTATGAAATCACTTGCTGACGACACGATGTCACTTATGATCAGTCGGTTCATGTATTTGTATGCCATATTCGGTGGTGATGATTACTTGGATTTATATAAGAGTTTTTTTGATAGACAAATTAATTAGGCAACTCAATTTTTGTTTCACAATAAAATGAGTCCAACAATTTTTTTTTTTTTTCCAATCTGATAATCAGTTTTCAGATTCTATTTCATTCATTTATTTATTTATTGATGCTTTCATTGTTATATTCTATATATTCGCTCATTCATAATCGTATATTCTATCAAGAGTTACAGAAATTTTTCAGGGCATTGAGACCTATTCTCATTTTGAAATTAAAACACTCCTGACAATTAATTTACGCTATTCTAATTCGGTATTATCTCAGCCAGCGGCTCCGTCTTCACCCTGTAACTATCAGAGATTGATATTTCGCACACGAAATCTCCCAGGGCAGTAGTGCAGTCGAAATTCCCGAGTCCACCTGTCTCGTGCTTGACCATAGCGCAGTGTAACTTTCCATTAGGTTCGCCGGGAGCCCAGGGAATGGAGGTGACGGGTAATCCTGCGTCGCGAAAAAAGTGGAAAAACGTCTCCGTCAATTTAACGAGATTGAAAATCCTGAAAAATTCGAGACTCACCGGTTTTTACGCTGACCCATTCGTCATCATCGAACAAACTATGAATCCCTACGTGAGTGACACCCGTAGATACTCTCTGATTTGATAAATGCTCAAACTTTCGATGGGAATCGATCACCGCCAGGCTACCATTATCAGAAATACATCGTCTTCTGGCAACTTTCCATAAAACTTGTTCATTGTAAATTTTATAAGCCGCACCGACGTCCGGATACGCGATATAGCCTACCGGAAGATCCGCAAGAATTTCTGTTTCGTTCTGCGACGGCGATAGCGATACATTCAAAGCTGGAGCTGAAAGCGAATAATCAGCTGCTCTTTTAAAGATTCTCAAAATATATTCGAGACAAAATTTCTTCTTTTTTGTTCTTTTTTTTTTTTTTATTAATTACGGAATCTCACCTGAGGTACCATTTTCGGTGACACCAGGTGAACCCGCGATAAATAATTGGCAGACAAGTTGCAATGGGAAAGTAGCGACTAGCGCGGGCATCCTGAAACACAATCTTATGCCCTCGGAGTATAAACTGCTAATGACAATCTTGACGAGCTATTCAAAGTCCAAAAGCGATAGCCTCCGTAAACTCTAATCATTCTGTTATTGCGACTAACTATATAAGAAGTTTATTTTCGACGAAGTAAGTTCACCCTATACGCGGTTCCATAATCGTGGAATAACGTTATCACCGCGCTAATAGATACACTGTATACAGAATTTCGACACAGTTTTTGATTTACATATACGTTATCGAATACTTATTAAATATCCTTTATTTGTAGCACAGTGATTACCGATTATCAAAGAACGTATAATAAATTGAGACCAAAAAAAAAACAGAAATCGAGAAACTTGTGTCTCAGATGTCTTCTTCATTCTATAGATATCTGAAATTGGAAAAGTATCTTTACTGATTTTTCCATTTTTAACAAAAAAAAAGAAATGAAACGACTGCAGTTTAAATTCTTCAAATCTTTATCTTATAGTTTTTATTGAATACATCTAAATACGACAGACAATTGGAAATACTGTTAGACATTAAAAATCTTCCCGATTCATGCAGCTCTAATTGACCGATATTTCGGCCACCAGACTCTTCTGTCCAATATAGTTGCTAGAGATCGGGACCTCGCATGCGTAATTAGTGGTTGTAGTGCATACCGCATTTCTCAAACCTCGTGGGGACGAGGATGCATAAACGCAGGTACCTGTGCCGTTGGGGAAACCAGGTGCCCAGGGTATAGTGTTCGCGACTAGGCTCGATCCTGAATCAGAAAGAGCACGATATGTTAGTTTGCGATCTGTTAAAAATCGAAAGTTGACCAACTACGTCAAAACTTACCGTCATAATCTCTCACCCATTCCGTATGGTCGTACATACTGCGAATTCCTACGTGCGCAAACTTGCTCGTTACTAGTACATTGCTCATCACTGTTTCAAACTTCACGTAGGAATCTGTGACTGCCAAACGAGCACCTTCGTTGAGGCATCTCGTTCTGGCCACTTTCCACGTTATAGATCCGTTGAAGACTTTGTAGGCCACGCCGAGATCGGGATAGGCAATGTAGCCCGCCGGAATGACCGCGGGTGGGATTTCTGGCGTTGTCTCATTGACAGTCGGGCCTAAAACCGAACAAATTTCACTCAATTGTCTAGAATTTTTCCCCGCAATTTAGGTAATTTTTAATTTTCAGATCAAATTCAGGCAGTTTACTTACTTGTACTGGTATCGTTCCAAACCGGACCGTCAGTCATGACTAAATTGCAGACGAGCTGCATCGCAGGCAAAGTATAGGCCAGCACGGGAGCCATGTTGATTCGAACAATGATTATTTCCGTATCAATGACAAATTCGGATCTTCTAAAGCTTTATATAAAGCAGATTCACCCGCTTATCTTTCGCACTTCTTAATCTTCGACAGTGATTCTTATCTTATCTTTTAATTGCTGCATATTTTTCTCGCATTTTGTAGTTTCCCATTTTGTTTCAAGAAAATTTAACCGCAATAACGCGCATCGATGGCCTTTCATCTTATCGATAAATCAACGGCAATATCACGCCGATGATAATCTAGTCTTGGAAAATACATGACTAATTTAAGTTTTCGAAGAAATTTCGGTCGTGATATATGTGACAATGCTTTTATATATCACTTCGATGATTTCTGATTGCGATCTTATTGTTTGTTGATCGTTATTTCTTACCCTCCTATCGCATGAATACATAGGCAATTATATTTATAGACAAGGAGAATTAACAGAATACTCAGGGCTTAGGGTAAAGAGAATTCGGATGGTATTAAAGATAAAAGCAAATCTACACGCGAACTTCGATATTTATTTTTATCAGATCAAAATGTCGGGGAATCACCCAACTGATACTTATATAAGATAATGAATTAATCGCATGTTTTAATCGCACCTGAACTCGTCAGAATGTTTTTTATGGAGGACAGACTAATTGGCGAATATCTCGCCATCCACATCCCATATTGGTATACTGTAATTTCGCGGTATTGGAAGTTCGCACACGTAATTTCCCCTCTGCGAATGGCATCCGAAATTTCCTAGTCCGATGTCATCCTGTTTTATCATAACACAGTCTGTATCCCCGGAGGGTTCTCCAATTGCCCAGGGTATAGGAGACACGGGAAGTCCTACGTCGTAGAAAAAAAAGGGTCGATGCAATATCACATCGACAATCTATTCTCTCAAGGATCTTATCTGTATCTTGAAACTTACCGGTGCTAACGTCGACCCATTCTTCGTCATCGTACATCCTCAGGATGCCCACATGCGTGAAGTTATTCGATTCTCTCTGCCTTAACACGTATTCTAATTTTTTGTACGAGTCAATCAGTGCCAGCTGGGCTCCCTCGAGAGTGCATTCTTTTCTGGCTACTTTCCATGATACAATTTTATCGTGAACTTTGTAGGCAAAACCGATCTCAGGATAGACGATGTAGCCGGGCGGCAGTTCTACCGGTGGGATCTCATTTAGTGTAATTCCGCCTAGATTTATATGAATTTAGTTTTAAAATTCGTCAATTTTGTGATTTATTTTACTTTTATTTCTTACCTAAATTTGAATCGTTGAAACTTGGAGTCGAGGCTATTAATTGGCACAGAATTTGCACCGGCAGAGACGCGATCATGGATACCATTTCGTTTCACGACGATATTTTGCTTCGTATTAACCGCGAAATAAGTTCGGTTACATATATATCAGACTGTGAATGGATAACCTCGGTGAACTCTTGCATCATATCCTAAATGTTTACTCATAAGCTTACAAAACGAGTGATGTAAATATCTTTCATTAATCATTCCTACGTTGGGTTATCCTGTAACGAACATATCACAATTCCCATCTTCAGATAACAACAACTTTATTCCCAAATAATTAGTACAAGATTTACTTCTAAATTCATTTTTATTTATGCATCTTCGGTCCTCCTTTCGATTCAGGGTAATATTCTTATCGGAAATGGCAGCATTATCGGCCTCTTCGATTAGCCTGAGGATTAGCCCTTGCGTATTTAGTTTCCTTGATCGGAAGTTCGCATGCGTAGAGGTGCTCGTGTTCGCACGCATAATTCCTCAATCCGCCGTGAACTTTGTTCGCCACAACACAGTCATGTCCCATCGAAGGCTCGTTTTCTGCCCACGGTAAGTTTGTGAGGGTCGATCCTAAATGACAAAAAAAAAAAAAAGACTTGTCACTTTGTGGGATGTCAGCGTTTGAAAAAAGATTGCCCAAGGGTGAAACTTACGAGTAGTATCGCTGACCCATTCTGAATCATCGTACATACTATGAATGCCTATCCATATCGATACTTCTGTATATGGCTGGGTCATAAATTCATTGAACTTTTCTTGGGTATCAATGACCGCCAAGCGAGCGCCCTCGGAAATGCATTCCTCTCTCGCCATTTTCCACGTTGCATTTTTGTTGTGAACCTTGTAAGCTACTCCGAAGGCAGGATGCCTGACGTAACCATCCGGAAGAGTTGCATTAGGTTGGGGCTGGATGTTAATAGGACCTAAATTCAAACATATTTTTCGTTTAAGCCTCGAAATTATTGTTAAAGACAGAAAAGTTTCTATAATATTCTCAAATAGATTCGATGAGGTCTTCTCACCTGCGTTATTGGAGTTTAGAAGTCCCGGGACGATTGCATTGAGGAGCACTGTCGCAGGTATTGCAAAAGTGATTGCAGGAGCCATGTTGGTTCACGACGATGATTCTTTTCTTACTAATGAACGCTCGAATTTTACCGGAGCTAATATAGGCCTGGGATAACCCCTCGTTGAACCCCGTCTTGTTGCTGACGACAGACCATATCTCTCGCGATACATTGAAATCGACTTATATCTTGGGAATTCCATTTTTTCATTTATCATTTTTAAACAGCCACCACTTTATTTCATTAATTACGCTAGTTGTTTCTACTTGAGGATTCAGATAATCTCTCCATTGTTTTATTTATAAAAGATTTGGGGAATTTCCATATATATTTTTCTTGAGTCTGGATAAACCCAATCTGCGATTTACATACATGTACAATGCCCATCGCCATTCGCAGCTATAGGTAAATAAATCGATTGCACACCGACGAATTCGTCGCTTACCGGTGCATCAATATCACAAGAGCCTTATTCAATTTTTGATATTCAGCGTGACTATTACTTTGAAAGTAGAACCGCTGGATAAGAAAATCGAGAAACTTGTAGCTAGATTTCGAACAGTTGCCTGGTTCAGGGTTACTTTGAAATGAGACCACAGCTCTTAAACAATTTGTCAAAGGTTCATCTTTATTTATAATGGGCTATGAAAATACAACAATAAATCGAATTTTATCTGTATTACATCGAAATAGTTCAGTAAAATTAGACTTGAATATGGCAGAACGGATATATTGTATTGCCAAATTTGTTTCGTAGATGTTAGGTACTTTTTGAGCTAATTTTACTGGACTGGAAATCGTATCGATATGGAACTGTCTAATTGACTGTTATGTCACCCAATCCACCAATCCCTGATGCGCTGTAGTTCTCAGGGATCGGAAGCTCGCATGCGTAGCGTTTTTCCTGTCCGCACAGAAAGTTTCTCAGTCCGCGTGGTGACCTGTTTGCCGAAACACAGTCATATCCACCGTTAGGCTCGTCTAATGCCCAGGGTAAAGTTGTGAGGGTCGATCCTAAATGACAAAAAACAATAGACTTGTCACTTCGTGGGATGTTAGCATTTGGAAAAAGATTGACTATGGCGAAACTTACCAGTAGTAGCGCTGACCCATTCTGTATCATCGTACATACTAAGAATGCCTGTCCATATCGATAATCCGGTATCGAAGTGGGTCATCAGATACTCGAACTTTAAGTGAGTATCAATGATCGCTAAGTGAGCGCCCTCGGAAATGCATTTCTCTTTCGCCATTTTCCACGTTGCATTTTTATTGTAAACCTTGTAAGCTACTCCGATACCAGGATGCGCGACGTAACCATCCGGAAGACGTCCATTACCTTCGATCGACCATAACAAATTAATGTCACTAAGTCTTAAAATCAAATAATTTTCACGGTAAAGCCTCGAAATTATTGCACAAGATAGAAACGTCTTTATTCTCAAATAAACTCGATGAGATTTTCTTACTTCTACCATCAATACGGAAGCCTGGAAGTCCCGGGATGAGTACAGTAACGAGCACTATTATAGGCAGTGTGAAAACGACCGTGGGAGACATGTTGGTGTTCAATGATGTTCGATTCTCTTTCTACTGATGAACGTTGCAACTTTGCCGAAGATTATATAGCCCTGTGTTAACCTTGTTTATCCTTGTTTTTAGTGACGACAGAAGCAGATCTTTCTCAGCAAATTCGAATGAATTTTTTTCCTGCTTTGATATTCGGAGAATTTTGCTTTATCTCTTATCATTTTTAAACAACCGCGGCTTTCCTTAATTTACGCAATACGCTAGTTATTTCGGCTCTAACAAGAATCGAAGCCTTACCCTCTTAACTTGAGGCTTCAGATAATCTCTTTATTTTCCTGCCTACGACAGACTTCGGAATATTCTCGTCTCCATCCACTTTTACTCGAGATAAACTCAATCTGCGACTCATATGCATATATGTGTATACAACGTGTGATATCCATCGCCATTTGCAGATATAGGTAAATAAATCGATTGCATATTCGTGGCTCATTCTTTTACCAATATTACAAAATCCTCATACAATATACGATATCTTGCGTAGCTATTACTTTGCAGATAGAAGCGCTAGATAAAAAATCGAGAAACTTGTATCTCGAATATTTTCATCATTCTGTGTTCCTTTTCGAAACGATCATAACTAAATATATGATTATTCGACTATATGACACGATACATAATCGATCTGAAATTATAAAAGCTTCTTCATTGGTCTTTCTTTCTCTCGCAAAGGAACCCACTGCAGTTCAAACTCTTTGAGTTCAGATCTTAGTTTTTATTCGACATATCCAAATACAACAAAGAACATATTGTTTCACATAAAACATCTTCTCGACGCAGGCAATTCTAATTCGAGGATAGTTCACTCAGATGATCCTTCCGTTCATTATGGCTCGTACTCATCGGACGTTCGCACACGTAAACAGCTTTTGTCGTGCATGCAAGATTTTTCAATCCCCGTGGAGCGTAGCCTGCCATTAGGCAGTCATAGACACCGGTAGGGTAAGTAGGTGCCCAGGGTAGATTGGTCAGAGATTCTCCTGAATCACAAGAGAAAAAAAGAAAAAAAAAGGAAACGTTACGGACTATTCGAAATCGGAACAAGATCGACCAAGTCAAAACTTACCGATCGCAGAATCAACCCGTTTCCTCTATGGTCGCCTACATATTACTACGAATTCCTACGTGTGCATATGATTATTTGAACATATGAATATCGACGAATATCAACGGTGCGGAAATGGGTAAAATAAATGAGAAAACCAATACAAACTGCTTTTTGTCACTTATAAATATGTTTATTTTCATATCAACGTAGGTACATGAATAGAAAAATAAATAAAATTCGAGACATTGTTTTTTTAACTACTTTGTACAAAAAAAGCCAATAACACATGCTTAGTTTACCGACTCAACCTGTAAAACTGAAATTGAATTATGGATACGGTCCTGAACCGAAAATGTCGCTGGTTAGCTGTGATGCGAACTTTTTTCATTTTCGTGGGGTACGTTTGTGCCCCAGTGTGAGTGTCTACGGTTAATCAAGCCTACGTTGAGTTATCCTATAACGAACATATCACAATCCCCATCTTCAGATAACAACACCTTCAATCCCAAATAACTAGTTCAAGGCTTACTTCTATATTCATTTTTATTTATGCATCTTCGGTCCGCTTTTCGACTCAGGGTAATATTCTTATCGGAAATGGCATGATTCTAGACGCCTGGACCTCTCGAGACAAATATACATCACTTTAGATGATTGCTGGTGGACCAGCAATCACGGCTGACATTAGGTACACTGATTTTCAATATCGTGGCTCTTTTATCAGACAGCTATCTGAATTATTATGGGAGAGTATTTGACTGAATATCATCGATCTGGATTACGAAGAGTCTCCTTGTTTCGGGTGGCTGTGAAACGAGACCACTGCTCTTAGACAATTTGTCAAAGTTACATCTTCACTTATAATGGGCTATAAAAATACAGAAATGAATCTCATTTTATCCGTATTATATTTAAAATCATATCGACTTAGAACTAGCTAATCGACAGTTATTTGAGCCTCTGTAGCAACCCCTTGTGCATTTTGGCTCTTAGGGATCAGACGCTCGCATACGTAGCGTTTATTGAAGTCGCATGGATAATTCCTCAGTCCGCGTGGTGATCTGGTCGCCACAACACAGTCATATTCACCGGAAGGCTCGCCTACTGCCCAGGGTAAAGTTCTTATGGTCGATCCTGAATGACAAAAAAAAAAAAACGACTTGTCACTTCGTACGATGTCAGCGTTTGAAAAAGTATTGTCGAAGGCGAAACTTACCAGTGATATCGCTGACCCATTCTGTATCATCGTACATCCTATGAACACCTGTCCACATCGATCCTTCTTCATTAGTTGGGTAGGTCATTAGGTATTCGAATTTTAGGTGGGTATCGATGACCGCCAAGCGAGCGCCCTCGGAAAAGCATCGCTCTCTCGCCGTTTTCCACGTTACAGTTTCGTTCTGAAGCTTGTAAGCTACTCCGATGGCAGGATACGCGACGTAACCATCCGGAAGCTTTACATTAGGTTGGATCTGGAAGTCACTGAGACCTAAATTCAAACAAATTTCGCGTTAAAGTCTAGAAATTATTGTTAAAGGCAGAAACGTCTCTATAATAGGTATTCTCAAATAAATTCGACGAGGTCTTCTCACCTGCGTTATTAGAGTTTAGAAGTCCCGGGATGACTACGTTAAAGAGTACGATCGCAGGTACTGAAGTGATTGTAGGAGCCATGTTGGTTCACGATGATGATTCTCTTCTTACTAATGAACGCTCAAATTTCGCCGAAGCTAATATAGGCCTGGGATAACCTCGCCGAACCCTGTCTTGTTGCTGACGACAGACCATATCTCTCGCGATACATTGAAATCGACTTATATCTTGGGAATTCCATTTTTTCGTTTATCATTCTTAAACAGCCACCACTTTATTTTTCATTAATTACGCTAGTTGTTTCTACTTGAGGATTCAGATAATCTCTCCATTATTTTATTTATAAAAGATTTGGGGAATTTCTACATCTATTTTCCTTGAGTCTGGATAAACCCAATCTGCGATTTACATACATGTACAATGTCCATCGCCATTCGCAGCTATAGGTAAATAAATCGATTGCACACCGACGAATTCGTCGCTTACCGGTGCATCAATATCACAAGAGCCTTATTCAATTTTTGATATTCAGCGTGACTATTACTTTGAGAGTAGAACCGCTGGATAGGAAAATCGAGAAACTTGTAGCTAGATTTTGAACAGTTGCCTGGTTCAGGGTGACTTTGGAATGAGACCACAGCTCTTAAACAATTTGTCAAAGTTTCATCTTTATTTACAATGGGCTATGAATATACAACAATAAATCGAATTTTATCTGTATTACATCGAAATAGTTTAGTAAACTTGGACTTGAATATGGCAGAACGGATATATTGTATTGCCAAATTTTTTTTGTAGATGTTAGGTACTTTTTGAGCTAATTTTACTGGACTGGAAATCGTATCGATACGGAACTGATTAATTGACTGTTATTTCGCCCAATCTATTAATCCCTGATGCGCTGTAGTTCTCAGGGATCGGA
This sequence comes from Rhogogaster chlorosoma, assembly GCA_944452935.1. Lineage (NCBI taxonomy): Eukaryota > Metazoa > Arthropoda > Insecta > Hymenoptera > Tenthredinidae > Rhogogaster > Rhogogaster chlorosoma. The sequence continues at coordinate 20,667,517 of OX101803.1, read as the reverse complement.
AGCTCGCATGCGTAGCGTTGTTCGTTTCCGCACGGAAAGTTTCTCAGTCCGCGTGGTGATTTGCTTGCCACAACACAGTCATATCCATCGTTAGGCTCGTCTGGTGCCCAGGGTAAAGTTGCGATGGTAAATCCTGAATGAGAAAAAAAAGACTTGTCACTTCGTGGGATGGCAGCATTTGGAAAAAGATTGACCATGGCGAAACTTACCAGTAGTATCACTGACCCATTCTGTATCATCGTACATACTACGAATGCCTGTCCATATCGATGATCCGGTATCGAAGTGGGTCATCAGATACTCGAATTTCAAGTGGGTATCAATGACCGCCAAGTGAGCGCCGTTGGACATGCATTGCTCCCTTGCCGTTTTCCACGTTACCAATTCACTGTGAGCCTCATAAGCCACCCCGATGCTAGGATGCGTGACGTAACCATCTGGAAGAGTTGCATTACCTTCGATCGACCGTGAGCAATGAATGTCACTAAGTCCTAAAATCAAACAATTTTCACGTGAAAACCTTGAAATTATTATACAAGATAGAAACGTCTTTATTCTCAAATAAACACGATGAGATTTTCTTACTTCTATCATCAATACGGAAGCCTGGAAGTCCCGGGATGAGTACAGTAACGAGCACTATTATAGGCAGTGTGGAAACGACCGCGGGAGTCATGTTGGTGTTCAATGATGATTCTCTTTCTACTGATGAACGTCGAAACTTTGCCGAAGATTATACAGCCCTGTGTTAACCTTCTTTGACCTTGTTTTCACTGATAATGGAAGCAGATCTCTCTCAGTAAATTCGAATGAATTTTTTTCCTGCTTTGATATTCGGAGAATTTTGCTTTATCTCTTATCATTTTTAAACAACCGCGACTTTCCTTAATTTATGCAATACGCTAGTTATTTCGGCTCTAATAAGAATCGAAGCCTTACCCTCTTAACTTGAGGCTTCAGATAATCTCTTTATTTTCCTGCCTATGAAAGATTTTGGAAAATTCTCGTCTCCATCCACTTTTACTCGAGATAAACTCAATCTGCGACTCATATGCATGTGCGTGTATACAACGTGTGATATTCATCGCCATTTGCAGATATATGTATAAATAAATCGATTGCACATTCGTGGCTCATTCTATTACCAATATCACAAAATCCGTGTAAAATATTCGATATCTTGCGTAGCTATTACTTTGCAGATAGAAGCGCTAGATAAAAAATCGAGAAACTTGTATCTCGAATATTTTCATCATTCTGTGTTCCTTTTCGAAACGATCATAACTAAATATATGATTATTCGACTATATGACATAATACATAATCGATCTGAAATTACAAAAGCTTTTTCATTGGTTTTTCTTTCTCTCGCAAAGGAACCTACTGCAGTTCAAACTCTTTGAATTCAGATCTTAGTTTTTATTCAACACATCCAAATACAACAACGAACATATTGTTCCACATTAAACATCTTTTCGATGCAGGCAATTCTAATTCGAGGATATTTCACCCAGATGTTCCTTCCGTTCATTCTGATTCGTATTCATCGGGCGTTCGCATACGTAAACAGCTTTTGTCGTGCATGCAAGATTTTTCAATCCCCGTGGAGCGTAGCCTGCCATTAGGCAGTCATAGACACCGGTAGGGTAAGTAGGTGCCCAGGGTAGATTGGTCAGAGATTCTCCTGAATCACAAGAGAGAAAAAAAAAAAACGAAACGTTACGAACTATTCGAAATCGGAACAAGATCGACCAAGTCGAAACTTACCGGTCGTAGAGTCGACCCATTCCGTATCGTCGTACATACGATGAATTCCCACGTGTACGAGGTTGATTAATGGAACTTGGCCCATAAGATTCTCGAATTTGACGTATGTGTCTGTGACCGCCAAATGAGCGCCTTCCTTAATGCACTGTGCTCTTGCTTGTTTCCACGATACACTTTCGTTGTAAATTTTGTAGGCTGATCCGATGTCAGAATGCGCTACGTAGCCTTCTGGAAGTTGAGGTGTGGATTGGATCTGAGACGTTGATTGATTTGCAGCCAAGCCTGAAACAGAACAAATTTCACATTTTATAGCCTGGATTTTTTTTCCACGATGGACACACGTCAGTCCTCCCATAAATATTGTCCAATTTTCCTACCTGAATCAGAGTAGACTAGATTACAGACAAGCTGCATCGTAGGCAGGGTATAAGCGATCACTGGAGCCATGCTGACTTGCGACGATGATTTTCTTCGGATTAATGACGAACGAAGACTTCCTCACGCATTTTATAACTCCTAGAACGGATGTGTATAAGAAGGACAAAGCAGATAAGGCCTGGGATTCACTTTCTTATCTCACATCCTGGCCCCCGACTGCGGAGTTTATTTTCTTTTCTTTCAACTTCATTATTTTCCATAATCAAACCACAAAGAAGAACTTATGAGTGAAGAGCTTTTGTCTTAGCGATCGATCGACGGAAAATAGGAAATACGAGTGAATATTTCCTGAAAAATCTTCTAGAATGTAGAAATATTTCGAAAACCTGTCGAAATAGCGTCGTTTAGCTATGAATCTACTTTAAAGTTCTAATAAAATACCCTTGTCAGGATAATCCTTAAACTTTGCCAATTTCTGACGGAGAAATAATGAATCTGAAAATATTTCCCATGCTAGAATATATCCGAAACAATCGTGTTTGCCACGCATTTAAATTTTTCACTGTATATAGGATTTTGTTGTCGCGCCGCAGGAACGGAAACCGCATTCGCGGCCGTATAAGAAGTTGATACGAATAAGAATGAAGAAAAATAGTTTACACTTTACAGTTATATTTTCTGGTCGACTGTGAGTAACTAACGTATAGGTTATCAGATTTCGTGTAATTTTCTCTTGATACAGGACGTTATCGACGTAGAAACGGAAACCGCAATCGCGTCCGCAGAGAGTTGGTGTGCAAAACTATAAAGAAAAACAGTTCAGAATTCGCAGTTAAATATGAGTTTTTAGATTTTGCTTTCTATCGAAAAAATCGAAAGGAATGTGTCCTTACTTCGACACGGTGGTTTCTGATTTCATCTGATTTACCATATAATAGCTATAAATTTATTGAAAGGCTGTCTGAATTATGATAGAAGCCATTTGACTAAAAGTTGTCATTCAGATTTGGATTTTCCTCCTTTCTCAGGGTCACCGATAATTGAACGATAATTCAAGCATCTACAAGAGACGTGTAAGCGTATTGCCGAATAATCAGTAATCGCTATTCTCGTTTTAGAACCGAGCTGAAGATAAGAAAAATTAAAGACTGAAAGTTCAGAGGTCTGATGATCCAGAAATCTTTATTCTTTATCGAGACACGAGCATACATATATAATTCCAATATCCATGAACAAGATTTTTATAGGTCTTGAGTATCTATTCAGTGTCTTATTCCGCATCGGGTATTTCGCAGGCGTACCATCGCGTAGCATCACAGGACATAACGCGGAGTCTAGTCAACGTGATGAGACCACTTGCAGCAATGCAATTTCCAAATATATCGGGAATTTGGTGTATCTGTGGTAAATCCGGAGAAATTGAACCTAGAAAATTGAAGGAGATAAAACCAGAAGAATCTGGAGCCTGAAATCCCTCCGTAATATAAACGTATGAAAATTACCGCCGTGTACTGCTGTCCACTTATCGGTCCTAGATTTCCTGTAAATTCCCGTCCACACCAAATTACGCCACGGTCTCATATTTTTTATGTGTTCGAGTTTTTTCGGGGTATCAATAACCGCTAGACGCGCACCTTCGGAACTGCATGCTTCCTGTGCACTTGTCCAATTCAATCGATTTGTATAGATTTTGTAGGCCATTTTAATGTCCGGGTAGTGGACGTATCCTTGGGGTAGTATTGCCTGAGCTATGAATCAGTTCGGAATGATTAACTTGTTGATTACTACCTGATTTCGAATCTATAATGTCTTTATAACGCTTCGTAGTCACGATAATCAACTCACGTTTTGCAGTAGAAGTCGGAGCGTTGATTATGAAGTAAACGTCATTCTCAGGGGCTGCGAAGTCGATCGTTAGAAAGACGAGTTGCAAGAAGAACAATCTGATTGTTAACATGTCGGAGATTCAGGGAACACGACTGTCACTCTCGTTGTGATAGCTTCGCTTGGTGATTTCTATCTGTTGTCCGAAGCATGAGATGGTTCTTTACTTACGATTGCCTCTCTGATACTCGGAGTGGGCTGATGTGCTCATGCGTCAATTTAGATAAACTCTTGACCTATAGAATGGAAATAGCCAGACTTATCTCTGCTGAAAATGTTTACGAAGAGCAAACTACCGAGTACATTTGGATGATTCATGCCTGAAATTTATTGCGAATGAAAAGACCAAGTTGTCAGGTAAAGAACGAAGATCGGTAACCTATTTCAAATCTGTGAGGAAAACTGGGTGTGAGGGATATGGAAATGAATATTTCTAACGGTTCACATTTACGGATACTTTTATTGTCTTTTCAAAAAATATAGGAAATATAATCGAAAGATATATCCATAAGCGTTAACACGTGTGTCATTGGCTGATCAATTTATGTCGATTTCTCCGTAATGGAGTGGCATTTGACAGATAAAGCCCAATCTAGACGAACAACTTTCGTTGGTTAATCCTCGGTTGCATCCTCTGACAGCTAAGCAGTTATGCGGGCCTGCAGGTTTTCCCGGTGCCCATGGGAAGTTTGGCATGACTGTATCTGGAATGTGGAATAAAATCGTTGATGCTTTCATCATCCTGACGAAAAAGTATTTAAACTCGGACGAATGACAATGAAAATTATTATCCCAAACTTACGACTGCCAGAGCTAACCCATGGAGACTGTGAGTTTGGCCTTGATATGCCGGTCCAAACGTAGGCCCAACCTTTCATGGGTGCTACGTATCCAACCTTTTCCATGCTATCGATTATGGCTAAATGGGCATTTTCGGCTAGGCATGCTTGTCTCGCTTCCTCCCAGGTGCGTCCTTCGGTATGTACTTTGTACGCCACACCGATAGATTGGAAAGTAGTGTAGTCCGATGGAATATCGACTTCTATAAAAAAACATTATCGTCAATTCGTTTCACTCTATCAATAATTTGACGCTCAGATTTTTCACTGTCTTCCAGGGAGTGTGAAATGTTCAGAAATTACGATACCGGCTAACTCCTTGACTCATTATTCAGTGACTTTGGACGCGATAAATCTTGCCTAGCAAATTATGCGAAGGTTCGTGATGACGTTCGATAACGTATGTAATCAAATATTAAGCGTTCCAAAGTTTATTAGGTAACGTGGTCTTAATGAGCTTTGATTTACTCACGGGATTCACTATTGGCACTTGCCAGGCCGAAAGCTCCCAGGATGATTACCAGGCAGACAAGCTGGGAAGACGGAGATGCGGATGAAACAGCCATTTTCGAAGTGCGTTACGAATTCTCTCGTAGTACTGATTGCATGTTACAACCTCCCTCGCTATTATACGTTCAAGTTAGAAGCCCCCTCCAGCTTCTTCTATGACGTGTCCAACGTTGTTTCATTTCATGTGAGATAATCGCATGTTTACAAAATATACAGTTGCAGGAAAAAGTCGATGTTATTTGCAGTATCGGGTTTTTTATATGAGGAAAAATCTCGCAGCGAGACTCTGAACTGTATTTTGAGTGATAAGAGAGAGCTGATGAAATCTGGTGGCGGATCGTCGAGAGAATTATGGGATCCGTCAAGTATTTATAATTTTTTTCGCCCTTCGTATTTGAATTAGAATCAAAATCCACGAAATTTCGAGCCTAGATCCAGCTCAATAATCATCGTCCAGTTATTCAAATCTAGAAAGTAACATCTTCGTCAATGCATGCCAGTTCCGCTTGATCCTTCTGAGTCCTTTAGAATATAAATCGTAGGCCACATTGATGAGCCGAATTGAGATAGCCTGATACCATTTCCATTACCATTGAAACTCTTTTTTTCTCACACTGCACTATTGGGAAAAATTTTCTTCGCCTACTCCACGAACCCCTAACGTGATCAACTATCATCGTTTGAACTTTTTATGGCGATTGGCTTCAGTTTTATAAGACTTGACATCAAGCCCATTTCGTTTCCAATTACAACTCACTATTTTTCCAAAAACAAACAAAACGTACCGCAGAAGATGTCTTGCGTAAAACTCCGAAAGGGAAACTGCACACTTCAATACACAGAACTATACCATAATTTGAAAATTTGTGGCAAGAATTTTTTGCTAGACCTTTTCTCGTCGTTGAAGAATCGAAAAAATGTTTTTTTGTCGACGTCTCAGCGGCGTCTTGGAAGTAGTTGGATACACTATATACAGTTTAGTATTGGGGGGCGTGTATGCCGATATTCTGATCTTTGACTTTTTGCAATCTTCCTTCTTATCTCCTGCCCGGTATAGCGACGACCGCGAGGGTTCTTATTACGCCGAAGACCGCGGCATTGTGTTTGTTTTATTTTATCCTACTGATTTGATTAAATTTTTCTTTAATTAATGAAATTATCTACAGCTTATTGCGCAAATTGAATCGAGTTTTAACATTCATTTTTTTATCCATCTCTAATCATGAACATGAAATGAATCATACAGCTGACTACTTTATTATACCTATCAACTAAATTTAATGAATTTCTTATTCCTCTGTTTCAGGTAAGTTTACCGAACTCAGTAATCCACATATCGCGTCTTCGCCAACTTATGCTGACCCTATCGTGAGTATCCAAGTCTTCTCTCATTATACAAGCTGCCCTAGAAAAACATGTTTGTAAGGGTTGCAATGAAACGAACATTTCGCTTCAATGCCCTATCGGCTAGAAAGATCTAAGTGGTACATTTCCACTTGGTAAATATCAGAAAGGTTCAGAAAAATCTACTACTAGAAATGTGCAAGGAAAATATGAGTTTTAGATTTCAGATATCTGATAATCCATAAATATTTATTCTCTATCCAGATACGAGCATACATAGGTACATATAATTTTGATGAACAAAATTCTCAGAGGTCTTGAGTACTTCTTCAATATCATTAATCAAAAACCATGGAAACCTCGTTGACGTGTTTCCAGTCTATCTCTTTTATTCTTCTTATCCATAATCGTTGACGCGTGTGGCACTAGCTGATCAGTTTATGTCGATTTCTCCGTAACGGAGCGGCATTTGACAGACGTAACCCAATCTAGACGAACATCTTTCGTTGGTTAATCCTCGGTTGCACCCTCTGACAGCTATGCAGTTATGCGGGCCTGCAGGTTTTCCCGGTGCCCATGGGAAGTTTGGCATGACTGTATCTGAAATGTGGGATAAAATCGTCGATGCTTTCATCACCTTGATCGAAAAGTATTTAAACTCGGACGAATACCCATGAAAATTATTATTCTAAACTTACGACTGCCAGAGCTAACCCATGGAGACTGTCCGTTTTGCCTTGATATGCCGGTCCAAACGTAGACATTAAAACCTTTCAACGCTGCTACATATCCAACCTTCTCCATGGTATCGATTATGGCTAAATGGGCATTTTCGGCAAGGCATGATTGTCTCGCTTCCTCCCAGGTGAGTCTTTCGGTATACACTTTGTAGGCCACACCGATAGAGTTGAAAGAAGTGTAGTCCGATGGAATATCGACTTCTATAAAAAAAACATTATCGTCAATTCGTTTCACTCTATCAATAATTTGACGATCAGATTTCTCACTGTTTTCCAGGGAGTGTGAAATGTTCAGAAATTACGATACCGGCTAACTCCTTGACTCATTATTCAGTGACTTTGGACGCGGTAAATCTCGCCAAGCAAATTATGCGAAGGTTCGTGATGACGTTCGATAACGTATGTAATCGAATATTAAGCGTTCCAAAGTTTATTAGGTAACCTGGTCTTAATGAGCTTTGATTTACTCACGCGATTCAATATAGGCACTTGCCAGGCCAAAAGCTCCCAGGATGATTACCAGGCAGACAAGCCGGGAAGACAGAGATGCGGTTGAAACAGCCATTTTCGAAGTGCGATACGAATTCTCTCGTAGTACTGATTGCATGTTACAAACTCCCTCGCTATTATAAGCTCGAGTTAGAAGCTCCCTCCAGCTTCTTCTATGACGTATCCAACGCTGTTTCATTTCATGTGAGATAACCGCATGTTTACAAAATATACAGCTGTAGGGGAAAAGTCGATGTTATTTGAAGTATCGGTGTTCTTGATTCAATGAATCTCACAGCTAGACTCGGACTTTATCTTCAGTGATAAGAGAGTGCTGACGAAATCCGCTGATGGATCATTGAATACATATTATTCTTTACTCGGGATTGTACAAGTAAATTTGTACAAGAACTTTCTTTTCCTCGGGGTGAACCTGGGGAAGGGCAAGCTCTGAGTGGTTTTCTTACTTTTCCAAAAAACGAAACAAAATGATTTTGTCACAGAAGATAGAAATATTCTTCTTAATCTAAAAATTTGTGGCATGAATTTTTGATTAGACCTTATTGCGTAATTGAAGAAACAAAAAAAAAAAAAACGGGTTTTGCCAACGTTTCAACGGTGTTTTGAAACTAGTTGGATACAGAACAGTTCAATATCAAAGTAACATGACGACATCCTGATCTTGGACTTCTTGCAATCTCCGTTATTATCTCCTGCCTGAAATAGAAACGGCAGCTGTTATTACGCCAAAGACCGAGGCGTCGTGTTTGTTTCATTTCACCGTACTGATTTGATTAACATTTTTCCTCAATTAATGAAATCATCCACAGCTTATCGCGTAACTCGATTCGTGTTTCAACATCCATTTTTTATCCGTCTTCATTTTATTATACCCGTCGCCAAATTCAATGAATTTTTGCATCTCTCTAGTTCAGGTAAGCTTACCAAAGTCGGTAATTCACATTTCACATAATTCACCTAATCGACGATAGTCTCAATAATATTTTGTAATTGTTTTGAAAGAAAGATTCACGCCAGTATCTGTATTTTCCGAGAAACGGAGTCAATACACCTCCTATTCACTGTCAACATTCAATACTATAATTCCATACTGATTACGACGAATAACATGAATTTCAATATCTCATTATTTCTTGCATTCTATTTTTGAAAGTGTCGGTAAACATTTCGGCGTGAATCCGCAGCCGGTAAAGGAAATCATAGGAAGGTGAATTCTCTCGGTGAATATAGTATCACAGCAGCTTATACCCCGTTGGATATTTTGTAGATTTATCAATCCAGGTTATTGCAGGGATAATTTCCGCCTCCTGGAGATCCTGGAGACCCACTGCCCGTATAAGAACTCAATTTCTGTTAAATCCAATGGGGTAAAAACGTCCCCATGGTAGAAGTGCAGAAGTTTTATCTATAGCGAATAAAAAAAGATTCTAAAGATCTTTGAGATTCACTCTAAGCTCACATACAGGCTTCCAAACCTCCCGGAAAATTGCGAATCTATTAATATACTTTCGCTCCGATTTAGAATAGCTCAAATTATTATTCACCGTTGTATTAAAATCGGATAGCTAATTCTTTGCAAGTTCAATAACTATAAGCTCCTGAAATTGCGGGAAATTGAACGAAGGAAAGGAAATTCGCAGACTCATATTTTATTCGATGGTTTCATACAGTCGATGTGAAATTTCAGTGTTTCTACAGCGAAACTGCATGTGGAAAAGCAAAATTAATTCGAGACTCTATAACTCTGCTCATTTTTCACATTCCGCGTATTTTTTTCAATCAGTTATTTCGCAGACATATCTCATCCGCTGAATACAGGACCAATTGCTTAGTCCTGGAAAGGTGCCTCTCATTGCAAGGCAGTTCCTACTAGCGCCACGGTACAAGTGCCTCCATGGCAAAAACTGGGAAATGTTACCTGTCAGATGAGAGAGAAGAAACAAATAATTTTATCAAAAACCGCAGGTCTTATTCCGGCAAAATATTCAATAGAATAAAACTCATTTAGAATCAAGACAAACTGAAAGTTTTGTACTAACTTTCGTCAACTGCAGTCCAATTCGCGTCGTGGTCCACCCTGAAAATTCCCAACCAAATACTGGCCAGTCCTTTTCTCTGGCTTCGAACGTATTCCAGTTTTTCTGTGGTATCAATCACGGCCAGACGTCCGCCTCCGTCGCTGCACGCTTTTCTTGCTTTGGGCCATTTCACAAGGTGAGGAAATATCTTGTACGACGATCCTATTTCCGGATAGCGAATATAGCCTGGTGGAAGTGCTGCCAAGTGGACACCTGAAACCAGGGTTGAACGTGGTTCATTTTCACTATTAAACCGATCGCCAATTTTCTTCCTTTCTTTTCTGTTCCCGCGACTCTCGAGCCACTCACTAATCGCTGTTGTATCCTGTTCCGGATAGAGATGAGGGTTCACTGTATAGTCCGCATTCACCATGCAGATCATTACACAAGTTAAATGCAAGAGAAGAAATCCGGCTTCTGGCATGGCGAAGATTTCTTTTGTACTGTTGAAATTCTGACTGCAATATACCAGGGATAAGATAACCCCACGTGAATTTATTATAACAACGTAAAAGCACGGCAGACTTCCGGTGATAATGCAATCTGTTGGAATTAAATACGACGCAGTGAAAAATACCTGACTTTATACTGACATTGAGAAACGGACTTTTTGTTATAGCAAAATCACATATTTAGGGATAATTTCCTATGCTGTTATCGTGTCTTTCGTTTGCGTGGATTAGTTGGTTCTCTGTGTCTTCGACGAGGCGCTTTTTCTTATGAATCAAAAAGTTTATCAAGAAGGATATATGCCCCTGACAGCTAAAGCTTCGTGGCCACTTTTGGGGAGAAATGAGAAAGGGTTGCATGCCCGGGTGTCAGAATGTGAAATGAAAATATGATTCTCATTCTATAAGCTGACTCACGATAAGTTTTTCGATATTTTTTTTTTCCTAGCAAATATTTTTCTGTTAGATTCGTGAATCTTTTCCGATAAAATGGTCATTTCGGAAAGGTTCCGTCAAGAGGTTGGCCACTTCGAAGGACTGGATTTTCCCTGTCGAAGCAGAATTTTCAAGGCCTCGTTTTAGCAGTTTAGATTCAAGGACCCTCAAGCCTCTGCCAATTCTGAGCAGAACGAGGCAGGATATAATTTTTCAAATTCAACAAGATTCTGGCGGTTTTCTACGCAGATAAAAAAGGAGAAAGGTGTAAAGGAGTAAAGAGGCTTGTTTGGTCCTTGGAGATTTATTATTTTGACCAACTTTAATCTGTGAAAAAAAAATCAACGACACATTTCCAAATCTGTCCTGAGAGAGTAATGAGTTGTGAGAAAATTGGAAATGATAATAAACGAATGGCGAATGGTAGCGAGGAAATGAAAAAAGGGAATAATCATAATAATAATAATCCTAGTATGAAGGAAGGAGTTTAATCTGGCAAAGTGATGAGTGTATAGTCGGCAATGTGGATGTGGCATAGGCCTTGCTTGATATATATAACAGAATACTTACTTTTTCTGTCGTGATGACAATCATATCGTACTATAGCCCCACGAGGGTGAAACTGAAGGAGTTTGTAAGAACGAAAGGACGAATGAACGCAAGGACGAGTCTGCTCCTTTCCCTAGGGATATTTCCCCCGTCTGTCTTTACGGTTCTTTCCTCCTTCTTTTTTTTTTCTCTCATATTTCTTTTTTTTATTCTTCGCTTTCATTCTCTATGCCTATATGTAGCAACCCTCTGCACTTGTGTCTATAGGTGGACGTATTAAAAATATATATATACAGTCTTGCAGCTAGACGCGTATGCGCGCCTGAAACCAACGTAGATATACACAGGGATGCGATGAGGGCTGTTATTCATTTAGGCGCTGTGAATTTTCTTTCTTTTTTCTTCTTCTTTTTACGTTAATTAACGAACGCGCTGATATTTGCATTCGCTATTCACGACCTAACTGTGGTTTTATCTCATCATTTTTCTGCCATCTTCTAGATTAATGAATACTTCGTTATTTTAGTATATAAATTTTCGAATTAAGGGGTAGGTGAAATTTGTTGCCAAGGAAACTTACCGACAAGTTTGACAGCCTTTCATCTCGTCGCGAAATTTGCACTCTACTTAATTAAAGCTTCTTTGAATCAACCGCAACGAATTTAAACTTTGATCTTACCTTGTACTTTGAATATTCTAAAAGCGGCTCAAGTCAGTTTACATATATTTTCAAAGTACCTGTAGGTATTAATGCGTACAAAAAAAAAGCAAGGATCTAGTTAACGACTCATTTTATTATTCAATGATTGATCAATGGCGAAACTTTGATCGGTAACAGGAAGCTTCCACGTTCCGAAACCTCGAAACGTGGGACCTAATCATCCATAAAAAATAATCGTAAACTAGAACAATGACATAAAGAACAGCGTAGACAATATAAAGCCAAAAAATGAACTCGGAATCAGGTCTGTAATCCTCCACCTGTCCATCCGCCACCCCTAGCATCTCCATTTCCGTTATTTATAATGAACAGCAACTCCTGGGACGAAGAAAGTCGCTAATTGCCTACGAACTTCTCTATCAGCCTGTTCGAATCGTTCTAAAATGAGAAAAGGAGTATAAAATTTCACTCAAACTTTTTTTCCTGCCTTTTGAGGCATAGAAATTTGACCGTTAGACGAGCACACGTTTACCGGCGAATCTAGTATCCAGTTCTTTGCGGGGGCGGGTGTCGTGAAAGACGTGACCAGGAAGTGGATTAGGGCAGCGTTTGAAGAAGGCTTTTTGTGACGGTTGCTCAGTCAAATGGAATAATGGTGGTTTTTGCGGGCTCCTTTATGAGCTGGAATATAAAATAGTTTCTTATTTTTTTGTTTCGAATTACTTCGAGCTTTATATCTTTGTGCGAAAGGAGCCTGGGATAGCATTCAGTTGGAGTCTTTTTACTATCGCATTGGCTTTGAAAGTGGAAAAATGATAATTCATCATATCCAACGAAGCTCTATGTCTTCGCAGTCGCCCCGTTCTACAAAAGGTTTATCCATCCTCCGTTCTATACTTCATTCAGGACGGCGTCCTTTTACGACGCTTATAGCCAGGAAGTTAAGAATAAACGACGTCATTAACGTCACTCTGAATTCTTTAACGAATCTATATGTGCACAGTTGCGAGACCAACTATAACGGCTCGGATGAGAAATTGAAACGCGACATTTCTATCAAGGGTTTGTATATCCCTCCTAAAAATTGACGCTCGAAAGAAGTAGGTATTCGGTGATAATCAAGATTTTATTTTATTTTTTCCGTCGTTTTTTGAATATTCAGGAAAATCTTCCGAGGCGATCATCTTCTCCGTTAAAAATCCACCCCTTTCCGTGTAATTCTGACGTGAGTTCAGTAAAAGTTTGAAATCGAATAAAACGTGTAAATTGGACGTATTCAACCTGCACGTCTGGAAATACCCTGCATAAAACCTTTCCTCAACTATCTATACGTAAGGGAATAAAATCCCGTTCGGAATATTTTTCTCTGAATATTTCTCACCTCGTAACTATATGCTTCCATGAATTCTCTGGCGAATAAAAATCTTCACTTACCACTATCGCGGACGAAGGACGGGAGAATTCTCCTCGATATTTTGTCAGACCTTTCAATAATCATCTCACACGAATAAAATATACTTTCAAAACTAGCGTGTATGCATTCACGGGAAATCTTGTGACAGATACGATGCGGTGACAAACGCTGAAGCGGTCTAAAACCCCGGACTGATAGATCAACTCGAAAAATAATTAAACTCGAATCGCAGCATCATTGCCATTTAGCTCTCCTATAGTCTAGCCCCTCTACCCTCCGTCCTCACATCACCTACTGTTCTGCCAATTAAGGGCTGTGCCACCCCGACTGTTTTCAGAGCACCTAGACGGCGGGGGTGAGTAACAAAGGGGACGCTTACTGCTCTGATATGTAATTCTGGCTAGGGCGAGTGACCAATTGGTCTACAGGGTTGAAACGGTCCATTAAGACGAGGGGTAGGTGATCAACGATGGCGGCATATTTCTAGTGGGGTGAAAAGTAGTTGAAAACAAAAAGAGAGAGAAAAAAAAAAAGGAATTTATAAACGAACAACGAAAGTCGATTTTTATTGTAAACTCATATCCGGAAAGCCTCGAGTACTTGTACAGTGCGTCAGTGAGTGTAAACGATATTTAACGAGTCCATCACGTGATACAGTGCTATCAATTTACTTTGTACGAATAATACTTTCCGTAATGAATTTTTCTCCGTGGTTAATTTCATAACTCCGTGGGTAAAATTTCCCGGTCATATTTACCGCCGGAGCTTTGATGTCGGAGGTTTTATTTATTGGCTTCGTGTTGCCATTTCTTATACCTTACAGCCCGCATTACGCCCCAGGAGTTTTTGGGCTGTAGGGCGTCGTTTCACTTTGATAAATTAGGGAATCGGAGTCAAGTATTTCGTCAATTTCTTTTCTCAGGAATAAAACGTACAGAATAGGATACGAAATTTTCAGGTATATTTTCACGCGGGGAATAAGGAACGACAGGAAACAAAGCGAGCCTTTCTAATATAAATCGAATGCAACATCCGCGCCACTCTAGCTACTGACAAATTGTTCAGAGTTATACTGGATCTCAAGCTTTCCCAAGGCACCCCTCGATGTCTTGGAACTTCTTGGTCGTGGAATCGGGCGGAAACCGCAATATCGAACCACTTTATCAGCTGCTACATATATACCTGCATATACCGTCTCGATAGCTACGTAGAGATCGGAGATCTGATATCTCCGTTTGATTTGATCCATGGTGCAGCTGGTTTTAAATTCGTTCTGAAGCTTTTTGCGGAGCAAGAGTTATCGCGCGTTTGACGGAGGAAATTTTTGGTCTGAAAAGTTTTTTTTTTTTTGGAAAATACTGAACGCGAAGCAGCGGCGTGTATGTGGCTCCCGTTCGTTGGCGAATGTTCCGGATTCTGGAATTCAGAATCGAGGGAATTCCGAGTCTGGGAGTTCCCCTCTTCGGGAACAATGGACAAGATTAATGGACGAGGAAACGGCCGCCGTTACGATGAGGGTCGAGGGCTGTGCGAAGCGTTCGCCCGTTTGCATAAGCCGTCTTGTAATAATATTGGAACCCGATGCCGGAAGATTAACTTCAGCGATTTGAACGTATTAAAAAGTCTGCTGGTACCTACCTTACGCTGCAGTTTTACTCGCGGATAATCATTCACGATTTTCGATACTCTTTTCAGCAAATTTAGAAGGAAGCAGATTAAAACGCATTTGGAATGGATTTCTTCTGACAAAACGACACAGTCTCGTGTCGTGAATAGGAAAATCGAATTTCTCGAGATCTTGCAGGGGGTTGGAGTTTCCTTTTTTATTTGTCAAAAGAACTGAAGAATGTGATAAAAAGAAAAAAGCTCACCAATGAACGTTTCAAGTCTCGTACGATGCGAATAGTATAGAAAGTATCATAAACCCTTCGCGAAAGTTCGCTTGTATAGCGAGTAAGTTTATCGTTACCTAGAGCGAAACGTGGGGGTTTAGACCTCTAGTTTCCCTCGGGATATTTTTACACTCCACGTAGTTTTTCCACCGTGAAAAATAAAATGAAATAAAATAAACTTCAAGGAGGTTAAATCTGACGCTGCAAACTCTGCTTCTACTGCACCTACTGCTCGTGGCTGTTGGATTCTGACTTTTGACTTCTGGCTTCTGGCTTCTGGCTTCTACAGAGAGTGCAGCGGTGAAAATACGACGGGCATCGTACCGCGCAAAGTCGAGGACTTAGGCAAGAGAAAGACAGCCGCTTGGGGGTTTGGAAGAAGAAATTCTTTACCGGAAAAATTTCGCCACCGTAAACCCAGAGGGTAGTGAAAACCCTGGGCTAAAAATACTTGAATAAACCTTCGAAAACTTCGCCCGAAGTACATCGCGTTTTTTTTCTTTTCTCGCGAATTCAAATCATCCCCCGTGCCTCGATTCGACTGCCCCTATTCTTGTGACTAAAAAATAACTCTGACCGAATAGAATTAACGATTAGACGTGATTAGATTCCTAATCACAGATTAATCCGGAACGATTTTGTATGTATACGTTGAATTCGTGGACCGCAGAGCATCCGACACCCTGATGCACGAGACAACAAATCCGGGGGTGCAGGATGATGGGAGAGCAGCTTTACTCGGTGGAGTAGTTAGGATTATCGCTACACATGGACGGCCTCGGTTAATTCCCGTATCCCATACCGCAGTTGAAACGATTCGATTTAACTTTATCACAAGGGGTAATAAAACGGGGGTTTATCCGAGTGTGAATAATAATGAAATTACATAGAATCGGCTGATAAACAAATTGCGTGGATTTAACCGGCTCTGAAACGTGTGACTGAAGAATAATCAGAAAATAATTAAAAAGCGGGGTATTTTTTTATTTTTTTATTTTTATTTTTGAAAGATGAAAAAAGCGGAAACTTTTGCTCCTCGACATCTGCGACAAAAGTTCCGTAAACTCGGAGTCTGGGAATCGGGCGCGTCGCGGTGACATTGACCGCGAGGGCGTCGGGCAAACGACGCCAGGCGTCGGTCGAGGCGCGTGTAAACGCGCGCTTGCGCCGATTAAGCTGACGCGGGATCACCCTGGCCACGGGGGTAGCTAGTTCACCCCCAGCTGAAGACGGGGAAGGACGATACTCCGTTAGAGACTTTTCTTTATCAGGGTAAAGAAATTCGGCGCGAAATTTACACACTCGTGGGGGTATTTCAGTCGCTTCTACGATTATACGATTCTTTCACGCGAATTGTGCAGTAGTTCGTTAACGAAGTACAAAAAAAAGAGAAGAAAAAAAATAGCCCGACAATTTTATCATATCAAATTTTACTCCTACTTCCTACTTCGTAGGACTATAATTGTGTTGTGTTTCAACCTTAGTGTGAATAAGATTCAGCCGGATTGTGTTGTTATTTTGTGGACAATCATGGCTTTGGAATGGAATATATAAAGTGAGTAAAACTGTAGCTTTTCGTTCGATACGACGTACAAAACTGTAAACTTCAGTCTCTGGCACAGCTTGAAACGCATCACATCTTTCAGACTCAATTTGATACATTTTTATGGCAATTTGCAATCGATTCTGATTGAGAATCAGTTATTCTTATCTCGTGTACATTTTAGCAAATAACAGTTATTATGGAACCGAAAAATTTCGTCGAGGAACGCATGGCTCCTGTAACGACAAACTTATCAACTTTGAGAAGCACATTTCGATTCCATTATTCGACACCATCAGCTGATGTTCGTAATGTGATTCCTTTCGTCTTCTTATTCTTCTTTTTTTTCTGATTCGATTTTTTTAATGAAAAGTCAATTTGAAATTGACGACATGTGGGAGGTGAGAACTTTACGAAGGAGTCAATCAGATTTTGGATTTTTAATCTCAAGACTCATTATCTTTGCGCGAGATTGTCGACTGCATTAATTTGTCAAAGAATCACCTACCCTTTCCACTTATCTTGCGGACTGGCTTTAGGTATTAGGATGAAGAGGAGTATCATGGTTTTCGGAGCTAATGTAATCATCAGTAATCAGAAAATATGAAGAAACTGAGTGAAAATATCCTGTGCTAATTTTACAGATAGATAAAAATGCTTTTAGGAATTGTTCAGCAAAGTTCTATATAAACAGCGTGAAAATCACCTGCGCGAAAAATCTACCCTACGAATATAATTTTCCATCGGTAATTCTGACTTTTTACTTTTGAAATTCATGTACATATATCTAAAGCCTCTCCAGCTCTGAAAGTGTAGTCCGGATGTTTCATGTCGTTGATCGATCTCTCGCCGATCAACAAGGGAAAGCTTTGTCCCGAGCTGAACGTTTTAACGACTTGAATTCTGTCGGGACAGTAAGGCCATCTTAGATAATAGTCCGACACGAGATCATGGGATAAGAATTTTTTTACGTAGCCGTTGATTGTCAAGAATTTGCGAAATATTTTATTTTCGATCAAGTGTAATGTTGATAAATTGGAAACTATAATTAAGGGATGTTGTATGAATTAACGTTTGAAACTGTTAACGAACTTTATTAATATAAATGGTATACATACCAATGCGTGTGAGTTGCTTGGGTATTTCCCGAGGCAGTTATTCGCACGTTATCTAAAGCTTAGATCATATCATATAAGAAGCAAATACGCCTAAGATTTAATGAAACTCGACGTCATTTATAACAAACCAAACAATACATTCGACTTATAACATTTCTTTCCAATCCTGATTACGTTACATCTGTTTTTTTTTTTTTTTTAAATGTTTTTTCCGCAAGTTCATTTCTCCAAATCTCGGGTCTTCATTTATAGTTACAGACATTCAGTAACTGCAAGGTATTTTTCCTTGAATATAGGGACTTCGCAGATGTAATTCTTTGACGTTGTACATCCCTGGACGTATAGACCCATATCTGAGTCTGCTATCACTGCCATACAGTACCACGACGCGGTTGCTAGTTGTGTGGCAGATCTCCACGGTAGTGGTGTCGCTAGAAAACCTGAAAAAACACCCAAATATGGTGTGAAAAGTCGGATTTTATCCTCTTCAGTCTCGTCACTCAAACATAAAATTTTGAACTTTACAAAAAAAAAATGTAAAATTGTTTTTCTCCGTTTCCTATTTCAGTTCTCTTCGAATTCATCCATAGTTCGTAGCAGTAGAGACACTCTGACACACGGATCTTTCATGTCTTTAGAATCTGAATTTTTCTGTCAAATAAGCCAACGTCAAATCTCACCGTTGTTAACGCTCATGAATTCAGCGTCGCCGAAGAATCTATGAATTCCCACCCACGCAGCAGACGTTCCCAATCCTATTTCTGTCGCGTATTGGAGCTTTTTGAATGAATCAATGACAGCCAGGTTACCACCCTCCGTCTCGCAATATTTTCGCGCCTTATTCCACGAGGTTGAAGACTCGTAGTACTTATAGGCTAAACCTATATCCGGAAACGAAGTGTAACCCTCCGGTATCTCTTCGGCTGGTTTTATTACCGGTGTACCTATCGATGAAATTTTTTCATGAAATACAATTTATTGTTTAATCGAAACTCACAAACGTTTCGACGAATATCGACATTCATTCTTCCATCGATTCACTTCGAAGATACTTACAAGTACTATTGCCATTGGCAATAGACGTAGAATTTGACGGAAGTAGAAGCTGGCAAGCGAGTTGTAAAGATAATACACCCAGTGGGTTCAACATTATAGCAATGTGTAGCTGGGCACGCTAACTTACTAACTTATACTCGTTGTTTGAACTGTGAAACGTGAATTGCCCCGTATTTAAAAAGCCTCATCTATCCCCTCCGATCGGTGGTAGGGATAACAAACAACTTATCTCAAATGATAACGCAAGATAACCTGGCCGTTTCCAAGAATACTCAGAAGTTTTGGAATATTTTGCACGTAGGTAGGACAATTTACGACTATTTGTTTTATGGAAGGAATGGGTCTAACAAATCTAAATTGATCATCGAGAGATTGGAAAGTATTTAATTCTTGGTCACAGATTACATTTATAGAAAAAATTCTTTTTTCTTTTCATCCATTTGCAAATTTATCCCCTCACATTCGTATGTTCTTGATTCATCTACTGCCAAAACTGCGTTGCGGTCTTCAGACCTTAAATAGTGGGACTTCACAAACGAAAGCGCATCTGTCGACGCAGTTCACCGCAAATAGACCAATGTCCCCGTCCAACACGGCTGCCATACACTTCCTAGCTATCTCGCCTTCGTATGAGGAAGATCTCCACGGTATTGCCGGTGCGAGTAAACCTGACACATAAAGCCAAATACAGTTTAAGTGTGTCTTCTCTCTTTCTCTCTATTAGTTTCTATAGCATTTTCAATTTAGTCAATTTCAAGTATCACCATTTTTTATATCGACCCATTCGGTGTTGTCGAACAATCTATGGAATCCCACGTGGACATTTGGGTTTCCATTTATTATACTTTTCACATGGTTGATCTTTTCGAATGAATCGATGACAGCCAGCGTACCGCCATACGAGAGGCAATATTTTCGGGCTGCATTCCAAGTTAGTGGATTTTTATGGCACTTATAGGCTACTCCGAGGTCCGGAAAGACAGTAAAACCGGCTGGTATCTCCGTGGCTGATTTTGGAATCTGCGTATCTACGAATAAATATATATCTTTAAATATCGATGTCTAATTTCCCAAAAATTTATTCAAAGATTACTTACTGGAACTGACAATGAGATCCCGAAGGGAAGAAGAATTTTGTGATACTAAAATCTGACAGGCTAGGTGTATAGGTAACACACCGAGTAGGTTCGACATTCTTTCACTATATTGCTGCAGAGCAAACTGATTTACTGAGCTTTCATCGACGTTCAAACTCTGATCGATAACCTCTGTTCGCTTTATCAAGTCACGGATAACCCGTGCAATCGTTTATATATTCCACTAGAAGTGATAAGGCGAGATGAACTAAGACCTTCATGTATTTATTGACGAATGTATCACATCAATTAACGACGTTAATTTCGATCATAGTGTATCTGAGAGAAACAGCAACACTGAGTTTGATTTAAATGTATCCGTTAATATTAAAATCGGAACTAGTTACTAAGATCACCATTCTTCCATAGGGAAGATGAATTTTCATTTCCTGAAACAAGAAGCCAGAAACTGGCAAGGAATAGAGGCAACGGACCGAGTAGGTTCAACATGCTTGCAGTAAGATGCTAAGTACACTGACT
Source organism: Rhogogaster chlorosoma (assembly GCA_944452935.1). Lineage (NCBI taxonomy): Eukaryota > Metazoa > Arthropoda > Insecta > Hymenoptera > Tenthredinidae > Rhogogaster > Rhogogaster chlorosoma. The sequence continues at coordinate 20,646,734 of OX101803.1, read as the reverse complement.
AGCTGAAGTACCGTTGTTGTTTAAACTGCAAACTGCGACTTCCTCCGGGTTTATAAAGCCCGAGGTAATACCTCCGACCGTTTGTAGCTTATTCAAACTGATAAGACGAGATTACCTAGAAACTCACAAGAGGATTCACCCCGCAATCTCATAGAGACTCGTACATTACAGACGATTTTATGATCAATATACTCCGATCAGTCGACTCAAATCATCTGATTTTATTACATACATTATCTTGAGGAATGCACTCGGCGTAAGAACAAAACTTGGTGGGCCAATTTAACGTCAATATATCGAAGTTAAACCATAGATTTTTGGGGGATGCCAATGAATAATTTAAATACGTACACTCAACAATGTCATTTTTTTTTTCAACTTTATTTTTGACAATTTAGTCTGTCGATTCCTTTTTTTATGGTTCACAATTTCGTCAGTTTTATACCAGACCTAATCACATCTTCGATTTAATTCGGCTCAATCTTAGAAGTGAGCTCAATAGTTCCTAACGATGGAGGCTGCACCTCGCATCTGTAGTATTGGAATAATGGAATTTCGCACAGGTAAGACCAAGCTTGATTGCAGTCCCAAGGACCTACTCGACCACCGTTATCACCCCACAAGGCGGTACATGACTGGGCTGTTGCACCGTGATCTAGCCCCGATTTCCATGGTATAAATGGCAGGGGTAAACCTGAGAAGAAAATTTGATTTAAAAAAAGTCTAGTGATCTTTGGAATGCGAAATTTCTGCATTTGCTTTTTCACATGACTCAGAAATAATTCGATATTTAATCAGTCATAGATCTTACCAGTTTTCGCACTGACCCATTCCGAAGTATCGAACAACTTATGAATCCCAAGCATTGCACCACGTGGATTCGTTTTTCTCAGGGCATTTCCGTACTGGCATTTTTCAATCGAATCCATCACGGCCAAGTTACCACCCTCCATGATACAATGTTTGCGTGCCACGTTCCACAATAGATCATTTGAATAGTACTTCATGGCGACTCCGATATCCGGGTAGGAAGTGTAGCCATCAGGCAATACCGTTGCTTTTTGGAACAATGTGCCATCTGTCGTGAAACAAGTTCAATTTTTGTACGTGAAAAAAATCATTCGTTCAATTTTTTCTTTATTTAATCAAAGATTACTTACGTGAAGTGATATTGTCGAAGCTATTGTTTCCTGGAGTGATCAGCTGGCAGATGAGCTGTACAGGGAATGTAGCGAGGAGGCCAGACATCTTTGAAATTTATTCTTAGACAGAACTGACTTACTTGTTTTCCGTCGTTATTTCAACTGCGAATACCGACTCGCTTCAGCCTCGTAAAGACTGAGATAACCCCGCCGACTGTTTGTGTTTTAATCAAAGTGATAAGTCGGGATGACCTAAGACCTTTGTGTATTTATTGACGAATGTATCAAATTAGTTAACTACGTTAATTTCGATGATAGTGTATCTGAGAGAAACAGCAACACGGAGTTTAATTTAAACGTATTATTTAAATGTATCCGTTGATATTAAAATCGGAACTAGTTACTAAGATCACCATTCTTCCATAAAGAAGAAGAATTTTCATTCCCTGAGACCAGAAGCCAGAAACTGGCAAGGAATAGAGGCAACGGACCGAGTAGGTTCAACATGCTTGCAGTACGATGCTAAGTACACTGACTAGCTGAAGTACCGTTGTTGTTTAAACTGCAAACTGCGACTTGCTCCGGGTTTATAAAGCCCGAGGTAATACCTCCAACCGTTTGTAGCTTATTCAAACTGATAAGACGAGATTACCTAGAAACTCACACGAGGATTCACCCCGCAATCTCATAGAGACTCGTAAATTTCAGACGATTTTATGTTCAATATCGAAGTTAAACCATAGATTTTTAGGGGATGTCAATTGATAATTTGAATACATATGCTCAACAGTGTAATTTTTTTTTTTTAAACTTTATTTTTGACAATTTAGTCTGTCGATTCCTTTTTTTATGCTTCGCAATTTCCACAGTGGTTCACAGTTTTATACCAGACCTAATCACATTTCGGATTTAATTCGGCTCAATCTTGGAAGTGAGTCGAACATTTCCCACCAGTGTAGGCTGCACCTCGCATCTGTAGTATTGGAATAATGGAATTTCGCAAAGGTAAGACCAAGCTTGATTGCAGTCCCAAGGACCTACTCGACCTCCCTCATCACCCCACAATGCGGTACATGACTGGGCTGTTGCACCGTGATCTAGCCCTGATTTCCATGGTATAAATCGCAGGGGTAAACCTGAGGAGAAAATTTTGATTGAAAAAAAGTCTAGTGATTTTTGGAATGCGAAATTTCTGCATCTGCTTTTTCACATGGCTCAGAAGTAATTCGATATTTAATATCAGTCGTAGATCTTACCAGTTTTCGCACTGACCCATTCCGAAGTATCGAACAATTTGTGAATCCCAAGCATTCCACCACGTGGATTCGTTTTTCTCAGGGCATTTCCGTACTGACATTTTTCAATCGAATCCATCACAGCCAAGTTACCACCATCCATGATACAATGTTTGCGTGCCACGTTCCACAATAGATCATTTGAATAGTACTTCATGGCGACTCCGATATCCGGGTAGGAAGTGTAGCCATCAGGCAATACCGTTGCTTGTTGGAACAATGAGCCATCTGTCGTGAAACAAGTTCAATTTTTGTACGTGAAAAAATCATTCGTTGAATTTTTTCTTCATTCAATCAAAGATTCCTTACGCAAAGTGACATCGTCGAAGCTATGGTTTCCTGGAGTGATCAGATGGCAGGCGAGATGTACAGGCAATATAGTGAGGAAGGCAGACATCCTTGAAGTTTATTCTTAGACACAACTGCAGACTTACTTGTTTTCCGTCGTTATTCCAACTGCGAATACTGACTCGCTTCAGCCTTATAAAGACCGAGATAACCCCACCGACTGTTTGTGTTTTAAGGAGGGGGAGTTAACCCTGAGAGCCAAAAAAAAAAAAAACCGGCCGACGACAGCGCTTCTTAGGAAACGCCACCGTCTGCCGATTTTTTTTGCGGTGAGGAATGCCATTTCGCACAGGATCATCTCAAACCAAAATTTCAAAAAGATTCTTTTAGAAGACAAGTTTCTCGGTGTATTAACACGGGGATTTTTTTTTTCGCATTTTTGAAAATTTGGTATCTGTCGGAAGTAAAAATTCAGTTTTTCATCTAATATTTCCGCCATTTTATAACTGCCAAACCCGTAAAAATAAAAATTGTCGAAAATCCTCGTGTTAATACCTGGAGAAACTTGGCTTGTGAACGAATCTTTTTGGAATTTTGGTTTGAGATGATCCTGTGCTAAATGGCATTCCTCACCGCAAAAAATCGGCAGACAGAGGCGTCTCCTAAGAAGCACTGTCATCGGCTGTTTTTTTTTTTCTTTAACAAATAATTTACTGTACATGCTCAAGATGTTAGTTCATTATATAGACAATAAATAAATTGAATAACTTTTACGGACTGTTCATAATAAATTCTCAAAGATTAGCTTATTATCTGGCTCTCAGGGTTTACCCCCCTCCCTTAATCGAAGTGATAAGTCGAGATGACCTTAGGCCCTCATAGGGAAATCCCCGACGTCTTAGCCAACAATGGTGTTAAATATCTGTTATTTCATTCGCTGACGTATTTTACATTCATTAATAATCATGAACTTCAGGGTCGGATACACTGGGGTTACAGGCAAGCTGGCAAATCCTTAAACCGCGATGCATATTGGTACGATTTTTATTCTCTCACGATTTTTTACATTCAAATTGTCAAGTTCTTGTACAACGATATTTCGCAGACGAAAGCATACGTCTCTTGACAACCGATGGCGGCTACACCAGTCCTGTCTTTAGTCAGTGCAGAACATTTTCGAGTTTCTGCATGGTACGGCTCAGCTCTCCATGGTATCATCATCGCGGTTAAGCCTGGTTTCAAAAAGTTTGAAAATGCGATTAGATCTCGTCGGACGATTTTGAATAAAGTATCTCGAAGGCCGGGCCGAATTCATTTCGATTCTAGCGAATTCTTTAGTCTCACCAGTTCTCGGATCGGTCCATTCGGCGTTGTCGAACAACTTATGAAAGCCCACGTGCATGTGCGAGTCCGATTTATTCATGTCCAAAATGTATTGCAACTTTTCGAACGTGTCTGCGACAGCCAGATTACCGCCTTGTACGGCGCAATATTTCCGCGCGACATTCCACGTAACTTTATAATCGAAGTATTTATAGGCCACCCCAAAATCCGGCAGCACAATGTAGCCGCTGGGTAGCTCAGTGGTTAGTTTTGGGAAAGTTGTATCTAAGAAGAAAAAAGGAAAAATAACCAAGATATTCTATTCCACGAGATATCTAGCTATACGAATGTGGAAATCTAGGGTGTCTTTTTTTCTATAAATTTCTTACTGATATCAAGATTCACTAGGGAAGAATTTTCCGAAACTAAAAGCTGGCAAGCGAGGTGTAAAGGCAACACGTTCACTGGGTTTAACATTCTTGGAGTAGGTTTATATCGCTGAGCTGCACACTGACTTACTGAAGTGCCGTTGTTGTTTGAACTGCAAATGACGACTCGCTCTGGCTTTATAAACCCTGAGATAACCCCTGACCTCTCATATCTTATTCAATGTGATAAGACGAAATTGCCTACAAACTTCCACGAAGATCATCTAGATTTCAGACCGCAGGCTCATTGAAACTTACCGATTTAATAAACCGTTCTAAAGCCGAGTCCTAGATTCAAGTCATCTGATTATATTCCGTGAAAGTATTCAATGACGGCGAATTATTGGACACGGGATTACAGCGTTATGACTTTTATTCGATAACCAAATGTGATACAAAAATCCCAAATTTAATTCGGTACAATATCTACTGAACTAGCAGTTTTTGCCGACGAAGGCTGCACCCCCGCTTCGTAGTTTCGGGGTATAGGAATTTCACATGTATGAGACGTTGCTCCGTTGCAATCTGCGGGACCAACCCGGCCTTCGTCGTTGCCCCATAAAACGGTGCATGACAGAGCTGGTGCATTTCGATCTGTTCCTACTTTCCAAGGTATGAACTCGACGGGCAAACCTGAACAGAAATTTCACGTCACTTAGATCGCTGGTCTTTGGATCGGAACAATTAATCGCAGAATTAAGAATTGCCGCATTTTTTCGTTGCGTGATTTCGAAATTGGAATAATCAATCGATTGTGAATCTTACCAGTTTTAACGCTGACCCATTCCGTATTATCGAACAATTTATGAATGCCCAAGAACGCGCCAAGGGGATTCGTTTTTCTCAGGGCATTAGCGTAGCGGCTTTTCTCAAGCGAATCAATCACAACCAAGTTACCACCTTCCTTGATGCAGTGTTTCCGCGCCGAATTCCACGAGAGATTATTCGCGTAGTATTTCATGGCAAAACCGATGTCCGGAAAGGCGGTATAACCGTCAGGCAATACCGTGGCTGGTTGTTGTGACGGCGTATCTCCGGCTGATCGACAGACAATTTCGATTAATAAGACACCCAAAAACGGCTCGATCCCGTTTCCCTGATTCACTCGATTATTCCTTACGTGAAATGCTGTGATTTCCTGAAATGACCAGCTGGAGAGCAAGATGTACAGGAAGAGTAGCGAGAACGCTGGGCATCTTTGGACTTTATTTTTTCGACACAAACGACTTACTTAGTTCCCGGCTTTGTTCAAACTGTGAACTACGAGCTGGTTTGGGTTCATAAAGCCGGGAATAACCCCTCCAACTATTTATATCTTTTGTCAAGATGGCGAGTCAGGACGACTCCGAGCATTCACTGGGAATCACCGATACGTCAGCCGGCCATCTCGGTCCAGCTCATCTTTTTTTTCGTATTTTTATAAAGACTACGGACCACGAGCAAGTATATCTATAGGGATTCGCGTAGAGACTGCTTTGCGTCGGGTTCAACGTTTTATCGACGACTAGCAGGCGAGCAAGACCTGTTCTGAGATACGCTGAGACACCATCTCGCCAGATTAGCAGTCTCGACTAATTCGCATGCAGAATTAAAGCGTTCGATTATACTGCTTCGCTATAGAGATTTATCAGTTGGGAACTTTACCCTATAATATTGGAATTTCACAAAAGAAAGGAACCTTAGAATTTTTTGCCCAGAGTTGAGACAAAATTCTTCTACTTTATGAACTCTTAACTAAATTCTTCATCCACTGACAGACCTGCGGACTTTATGCTGGTTAGAACTAGACTCGTTAAATTGATTGTTTCTTTATTCTGTCGTAGGTATTCATTCAATTAGGAACATGTGCACATAATATTGGAATTTCACAGAGCGTAGGTAAGACCGAGTTACAATCCCAAGGGCCAACTCCAGTTCCGTCGCCCCACAAAGCCGCGCATTGTCCGGTTCCTGCCTCGATATTAGCATTTGATATCCACGGTATAAACCCTGCGGTTTTACCTGCGATAAAATATTCTTTCAATTCGATCGTATGATATGGAAATGCAGTTTCATATTAGACAAGTGTTCACACACAGACTCGACCATAAACGATTGTTAAACAAGACCCTTAATTAATGTCAATGATAATCTTACCATTATTAATATTCGACCATTCGTTACTGTCAAACAATCTATGAATTCCTGTGTGTGTACCGTAGATTTTGGCTTTCACGCTTGTTGCATACTCGACCTTTTTGAACGAGTCGATGATAGCCATGTCTGCGTCCTCGGCAAGGCACAATTTTCGCGCTGTATTCCACGTGACCATGTGCTTATGGTATTTGTACGCAAGTCCGATGTCGGGAAAGGCAGTATAACCGTCGGGCAAAACCGAAGTGCAATTTCTTGGCGTCGTATCTTTAACTGGGGTAAAAATGCCGCTTATTAAATACGACGACTTTAATTACTATTGCAGAGCGTGTCTTTGAATAGACAATTTTTTACGCGATTGCTTACCGATAATTACATCTCCATAACTAGAAGTTTTTGAACCGATAAGCTCGCAAGTGAAGAGTAGAGGCAATGTAATGATCAGACCGGACATCTTTAGATCTTATTTCACACTGACTTGCTTCCAGTTGCTGTCTTCCTTGAAACTACGAATGCCGGCCTTCCCCGGCTTTAGAATGCCTGAGGGTAACCTCTCCGATTAATTATACATTACCCAACTTGAGGTGATGATTCAATATGATTTTGGACCGCCGATATACTGACCATTTATTTAGCATTTCAACCTTTTTTCCTTATACACTAAACTGTTATAAAAATGGCAGAGACTGGACGACCATGAAACCGCGAAGGTGTATTTATAAACGTTCTCTCACTCCACTATCATCTTTTCACCGAACAATTAAACGGGAAGATTGCTCTGCGCTAAGCATCAATTTTTATTTACTAGCACGAAAGCAGAACTTGTTCTGAGATACGCTGTGATAGCATCTTGGCAAATCTAATTTGAACATATTTCTTCGACCTTATCAAGAGGGCTTCAAGAAGGATGGAATGTCGAGAATGGAGCTGAATCATTGAACCACAACAATGAGATTTACATTTTTTTATTAATCGATTAATTGCAATTTGTATTCGAGACAATTCGACTTCGTTTCTTTATATTCTTTCAATTAGGAACTATCGAGCTATCAAGTCTCTCGGAAGGCTGCGGCTCGCTAATGCGCCCTCGGAACATTGGAATTTCACAAATCGTAGGCAATCCATTGCTGCAATTCCAAGGGCCGACTCCAGTTCCGTCGTACCACATAGCCACGCATTGCCCGGTTCCTGCAATCGTATTTGCATCCGGTTTCCACGGTATAAATCCTAGGGGTTGACCTGGAAAAAAAATATATGTTTTTCAACTCAGCTTCGAGCTAGCTAATTCAAACAAAAATTTCCACTCGCTTTTAGATCTCAAGTTCCCAATTAATTCCGATGATATCTTACCGGTTTTAATATTAGACCATTCCGTGCTGTCGAACAATCTATGGATTCCTGTGTGAACACCATGATTTTTCTCTTTAATCCCCATTATATGTTCAATTTTCTTGAACGAGTCGACGATAGCCAAGCTAGCACCCTCAGCAATGCATTGTTTCCGTGCTGCATTCCACGGGAGTGTATTCTTATAATATTTGTATGCAAGCCCGATGTCGGGGAAGGCAGTGTAGCCTTGAGGTAAAATCGTGGTATAATTTGGGGGCGACGTATCTTCGACTGGGGAGAAAAACGTAATTGATTAGGTATGATGCATTTATTAACCCCGGAGCTTTTCTTTTTTCTCACGTGTATCTGCTTTGTGGTAACCTACCTATAGTTACATTCCCATAATTATAGTTTTGCGAACCAATGAGCTGACAGGCGAGGTGAAGAGGCAACGTTACAAGCAGGCCAGACATCATTAAATTTGATTGAAAATTGAACGGACTTGTTTTCAGTTGCTAGCTTCGGTCAGACTGCGAATGATGGCTTCTCCCGGGTTTATAAACCTTGAGATATCCCCTCCAACTGTTCGTATCTTATCTAAAGTGATAACTCGGGATGACCGGACCTCGCATGGGGAATCACCGACGTCTGACATCAGCTTCGGAAATATTATTGAAGCTGTTCTTGTTTATTTATTGGTCTCAATAACAGACAACGATTTATCTGTATTTTCATTCCCACCTCGAAGGATTTATACCAGTTAAACGATACTCCGTGTTGCGTATTAAAATATCGATTGAAATCTTTCTATTTTTTAAACACATTTTGAGGAAGGATTATTTGTCAAGAATGAAATCAGTGATTTTGAGAAACTCTTTATTCGCTTATAGAATTGGCGTTAAACCGATCGATTGATACAACTCGACTCGTTCAATCAATCATTACGTTATTAATCCGTGTTGATTCAATTTGGGACTTTTCTGTCAGGTGGACCCTGCGTAATGTATGCCTTATTTCCTTCGTTCTTAAATATTGGGATTTCACAAATGGTGGGTACCAAGTTGTTGCAATTCCAGGGACTGACTCCGAGTGTGTCGTGACGATTAGCTACGCACAACCCTGTGTCTGCGAAAGCGTTCGGTCTCCACGGTATAAAATCCACAGGTTGACCTGAACAAAAATAATCCATCACTCGGGTTCATTGAACATAAAATCTTTCGGACAGAGTATTTCGACAGAAATAGAAATCTAACGCTGTATAAAACATTGACATCCAATCTTACCAGTCTCGAAATTGGTCCATTGATCATTATCGTGCTGTCTTCGAACACCCGTCCATGTGCCGTACCGTTGATCTTTCATGCCCATGATGTACTCGATCTTCTTAAATGAGTCGACGATAGACAATCTAGCACCCTCCGCGATGCATAGTTGCCATGCTGTTTCCCACGTCACTTCATTCGGGTGGAATTTGTAGGCTACTCCAATGTCGGGAAAGACAGTGTAGCCTCCAGGTAAAATCGTCGTCGGCGTGGGTGGTGGTGGATTATTGACTGATGGACAAAAAGTTTTGTTCAATAAATATGACAAACTTCAACGTAACAAGCATACCAAAAATTTTTGAATTTCATTTTACACGATTGAATTGCCCGGCTTGTCCCGGTCTTACAAAGCTCGGAGTAGCCCTTGGACTGCTTATATATCTTATCTCAAGCGTGATAACTTGAGATGACCTGTCCTTCCGTGAATAAAATATTCTTTCACTACTTTAACTAATATAGATACATTGAGGGACATACGCTTCAGTGCGTGTTGGAATATTTGTCTTTCGTTGTTCTTAGACGCAGAAATTTCGCAAATGAAACTTCGTCCTGTGCTGCATTTACGTGCGGCGAGTCCTCTTCCATCGGGATATAGAGCTGCACAGTTCGAATTTGCGGTTCCTAAAGCTGGTTCCGGTGCCCACGGTATTGAACTCAGGGGTAAACCTGATCAGAAATATTATATCGTAACTTTAGATAGCACTTTGAAACGTTTTTACTGACTTTAGGATCGGATCGAGAAAGAGAAGTCAATGAAGAATTTTAATCTTACCAGTTTTAACGCTCGTCCATTCGATATTGTCGTAGGATCTATGGATGCCAACGTGTGGAGCACTGTCGTTCCTTTTCAAACTCATAACATAACGAATCTTCTTGAATGAATCGAGGACCGCTAAATTAGCCCCGTCCATAATGCAACGTTTTCGTGCCTCGTTCCAGTTGACATCAGTAGCGTGATAATACTTGTAGGCCACCCCAATATCTGGGAAGGTAACATAACCCTCGGGAAATGCTGCTTGTTGATCCAGCATCGACATATTTTCAACTAGAAATAACATTGCCTCATTAATCGCAGATATGATTGATTATTACCTGATTGATTCACGTCAAGATTTCGTACTAAATGTGAAATTTCCATCACTGAAATTTGGTGGACCGATGAGCTGGCAAGCAAACTGTAGGGGCAACGTAACGAGAAGATTCAACATCTCTCGAGTCTTTTATGGCACACACTGACTTGCTGAGAACTTTGTATCGTTTGAAGTGCAAAGTACAATCGTCCCGGCTTTATAAAGCCTGAGATAACCCCTACGACCGCCTCCGTTTCTTGTGAAAAACGATATTCCGAGAATTAAGCTTGCATAAATTTATTTGCTAACGTGTCTGTCTATAATCATTGAGGTTTTTTTTTTTTTGATTTGATTCTGAGAAACTTGAGGAGGGAAATATTTGGAAATTGATAAATTCATAGAACCGAATGAGAAGGTATAAAAAAATTTTTATTCTTCATGAGATTTCTGCATTAATTTACTCAAGTTACACAAATCTCTATTTTCATTTTTATTACAATGGAATTTCACAGACGTAATGCTTCTTCGCGTCGCATGGAACAGCGCTTACGCCTCTTCTGTCGTTCCACGAAGCTAAACAATCATTTCCTTGACCCTCTTCGAATGTAGCTGGTGCCCATGGTATCGCAGCCACTGGTAAACCTGGCCATATTTAACATGTGATTTAGGTAAAAAATGAATTCATATTATATTCTATTCGGGATTTATGAATCATAAGTTTAAATCTGACCATTTTTGACGCTGACCCATTCGCCGTTTCCGTAAAGTCTATGAATTCCCACAAATATACCAGCATTGTGAGGATTCTCCTTCAAGTCATTTAGGTAATTGATCTTTTTGAAAGAATCGATTACCGCCAAATTACCACCGTGTGCGATGCAGGCTTTCCTCGCCGAATTCCACGTGATTTCAGATACGTTATAATACTTATAAGCCATTCCGACATCCGGGAACAGGGTGTAATCGTCAGGTATCGCCACAGTTTTCTTCGGAACCGTGTTATCTACCATTTTACGATGATATATTATCCATAAAGTAAAGGTTTCCTAAATTTCATTCAGATTTCTTACCAAGGAAATAATTCTCCACGCTACGATTTCCTGCACAGATTAACTGGCAGGCAAGATGTACAGACAACGTGCCGATCAAGGTATCAGACATCCTTCGAGCCTGCTAGTGATTACACTTTATTCAGTAAGCGTCCGTCGTCGTTTATAGTGACGATAAAGACTTGCTGCGGTTTTATAAACCTCGAGATAACCCCTCCACTTATATTTAGATTTTTATTTGTTTTGAAGTGATAAGTTCAATGACCAGTTCTTCGACGGGGATTCCAGTATCATTGAAACTGTTATTTTGTATGCATTGCTATTCTCGTCGACACGTCATTGAGGCTATGAATTATTCAGACTGCAGCTAGTGTTTGAAAGAATGGAGACTTTTATTTTGCAGCAAATTCCATCGAATTCCATCTTCGATTTCATACATATTTTTGAAGATAATGAAGAAGTGTATTTTTGGATTTATCGTAGGGATGAACGGACGAGGCGCATACCTTGTCACGTTGTCAAATTCAATTTATAGACAAAACTGTAATCTTCCAATTTTCTGAACACATTTCGAGGAAAAATTGTTTGTCAAGAATAAAATCAGTGATTTTGAGAAATTCTTTATTCGCTGATAGAATTAGCGTTAAGCCGATCGATTGATACAACTTGACTCGTTCAATCAATCATTACGTTATTGATCCGTGTTGATTCAATTTGGGACTTTTCTGTCAGGTGGACCCTGCGTAATGTATGCCTTATTTTCTTCGTTCTTAAATATTGGGATTTCACAAATGGTGGGTACCAAACCGTTGCAATTCCAGGGACTGACTCCGAGTGTGTCGTGACGATTAGCTACGCACAACCCTGTGTCTGCGAAAGCGTTCGGTCTCCACGGTATAAAATCCACAGGTTGACCTGAACAAAAATAATCCATCACTCGGGTTCATTGAACATAAAATCTTTCGGACAGAGTACTTCGACGGAAATAGAAATCTAACGCTGTTTAAAACATTGACATCCAATCTTACCAGTCTCGAAATTGGTCCATTGATCATTATCGTCCTGTTTTCGAATACCCGTCCATGTGCCGTACCGTCGATCTTTTATGCCCATGATGTACTCGATCTTCTTAAATGAGTCGACGATAGACAATCTAGCACCCTCCTTGATGCATAGTTGTCGTGCTGTTTCCCACGTTACTTCATTCGCGTGGAATTTGTAGGCTACTCCAACGTCGGGAAAGACAGTGTAGCCTCCAGGTAAAATCGTGGTCGGCACGGATGGTGATAACGCCGTGGTTATTTGCAGCACTGACGGATCTATGACTGATTAAAAGATTGGATTCACAAATAACTTGGTTTTTATCACTTGGTTAACTTCGCCGTTATTTTACCAGTATCGATATTCCCGTAGCTCAAATTGGCTGGCAGAATTATCTGGCAAGCGATCTGTAGAGGAAACGCAACTAATGTATTGAACATCTTTAAAGTTCACTTTCAGGCACCTGACTTAGACACACTCTCCAGTCGCCCGAATGGCATATGACAATTTACGTCTCGTCTTATATGAAAGTATCGAGACTCGGTACAATCCACCGCTACTTATTCCAGTTTCAAGGCTAACAAGAACCGCTTCGGCTCCTCTTCTCTCCCTCCCCTTTTAACCTGTCTTCTGACTACTTTCTGCGAAAAAATACTTTTACCTCTCCAGTACGGATTTGTTTAATTTTATTGAAATTTCTTACCATTGTCTACAGTATAATAGCAGAGATTATTTGACAGGCAAGATGTACGTATACTTGATTCACAGAGCACCTGTCGTCGTGGTTACTGCTCAGAAAGACTTGGTTCGGTTTTATAAAAATTGAGAAAACCCCTTAAACCAGATTCGTATTTTCTCGTCAGTGTTAAATCGAGATGGCCTGATTTTCCTCGGAATCTCTTTTCTTTCCATATATACTGTTCTCAAAATCAGATACATGGATTCATTTTTATTCTCATCGCCGCGTCGCGATGCTATAATTTCTTAATATATGATTTTCGAAGAAGAGTTTGAACTTTTATTTTGCAACAAATAATTTACACTAATTTTTTTTTTATATATCAATAATTATTTCTCGTAGTCGCATTTTATCATTATTCCTTATTTAATACGGTCAGAAGCTTGGCCGCGTTACAGGTTCTTCTTCAGATGTAGATAACTCAATTTCACATAAGATTCCACGATTGTCGTCGCATTTTCCGCCAAACACACCTTGTCCGTCGCGATGCATAGCCAAACACAGCTTGCCTTCCGAATACTCAGAATGCCCCGAATGCCAAGGTAAATCTTCAATTGGTAGACCTGGCAACAGATGGTATGATTTTTTGTATAAAAAATCGTGTATAGCCTGGCATTAATAATTGAATAAAATTCAAAACTCACCGTTTTTCAAACTTGTCCATTCGTCAGCATTAAATAATCTATGAATACCAACGTGTTAACTCCGCTTCTCAGGTTTAATACTCATCGCATGTTCGATTTTCTCAAATGAATCGATAATGGCCAAGCTACTACCGTCTTCCAAATATTTCCGCGAAAATATTTGTAAGCCACTCCGATATCTGGGAACGCGGTATAACCTTCGGGCAACACGATTGGTTCTGGCTTTCGCACATCTATGGTTGATCAGATACAGATTATTCATAAAATGCACTTAGTTTAATTTCCCATATGCAAGTGGTTTTATTTTTTCTTCATTTCTTTTTTCACTTCGTCCAACTTCGCGATTTTTTACCAGCAGGTCATATTGGCTGATAAAAGCAGCTGGCAAACGGTATGTAGAGGAAATGCTGCGAGCGGGTTCAACATCTTTCGAGTCTACTTTGAGGAGCACGGATTAAACGAGACTCGTTCGTCGTCCGAACGGCGTATGAGAACTTGTCTCGTCGTATATAGGTACATATCAAAATCCTCAGATGGCACCTCTCACAATTTGTTTCTTGCTACATACGATGAATGGAGACGACCTAACACATCGTAATTAACTAACGACGTCACCGTACAACAGGTTCAGAGGCTCAAAGAAACCGCGTCAAAGTATTCAAATTTGAAGGCTAACGAGCAGAATTCCGCTCTCTCTCTCTCTCTCTCTGTTTCTCTCTAAACCTGTCTTCAAACTACTTTTTTTTTTCCCCATCAACAACGATTGCAATTAGTTATCTAATTAATTCATCGAATATAAACAGTTTTTAAATGGATATCACAATGAAGTGTATACACAAAATAATCTGATGGTAAAAATAGTGAACAATCATTGATGTTGAATCTGCGACTAACGCAGAGTCCTCTTTGCCCATAATTTAAATGAAAATTCCTTCGCGTTAAAAGACGACGGCGAATAAGAATTTTTTATCGGGAATGGATCAGGTGATGGAGTTGCAATGATGGAGTCTCAGTTCTTCATTTACTGATATAATATTCGGAAGAGTCGAAACTTGTAGTTTTCAACGGGAAATTCACACATATTTGATATTTAGAAATTAAAGATGGAAATTTTCCGTCTTTTAGTTTGCGGATAACGAAATTTCACACACGAAATGGCGTAGATCATCGCAAGGTGCTGCAGCTATACCTCTTCCGTCCAACCACATAGCCCCACATAGATGATCTTTATTGGCAAAATCGTTGACTGCTGCCCACGATGAGATTGTCACCGGTAAACCTACGGGCAATAATATGTCTGTCATAATTTATCTCACATTGCGAATTTAATCAAGTTCAAATCTTACCTGTTTTTACACTAATCCATTCGCTGAAATTAAATTTTCTGTGAATGCCAATTTGTAGAGCCGCATTACTGGGTTTAATAAGCATCATATATTCGATCTTCTTGAATGTATCGATGACGGCCAAACTGGCACCTTCTTCGATACATGTTTTCCGTGCCGAATCCCATGGAACAGTGTAAATGAAAAATTTGTAAGCCATCCCGACATCTGGGAACGAAGTGTAACCATCGGGTATTACGGTTTGCCGTGTCAACGGCGTATCTACGGCTGATCAAATACGTATTATCCATTAATTTTCCTCATTCCAATTGTCTGAGTTTGTCAAAAGTTTGTCATTAAAATATTTCTAAGCTATTCCGATTTCGGGGAACTGGGTGTAACCGCCAGGTATCACAGCCACTTTATTCTGCTCCGTACGTGTCACTTACGTCTGATGAAGATATATTATTCATAAAGAAATGTACTAAACTTTATTTAACTCTCCACTGGGAATTTGCCTAATTTTTTTCCAAATTTCTTACCAAGTAACGAATTGTCGGCACTACGATTTCCTGCGCAGATTAGCTGGCAGGCAAGATTTACAGATAACGTGGCAATCAGACTATTGGACATCTTCGGAGTCTGCTCTTGGCTACACTTGATTCACTGAAACTTCTTCGTCGTTGATACTGCTAATGAAGACTTGCTTCGGTCTTATAAAGGCTGAGATATGTAACTCTGCCAATTTTATAGGCACATATTTTCCTGTATAGTTGA
This sequence comes from Rhogogaster chlorosoma, assembly GCA_944452935.1. Classification (NCBI taxonomy): domain Eukaryota; kingdom Metazoa; phylum Arthropoda; class Insecta; order Hymenoptera; family Tenthredinidae; genus Rhogogaster; species Rhogogaster chlorosoma. The sequence continues at coordinate 20,630,829 of OX101803.1, read as the reverse complement.
TAAGTCGAGATGACCTGACCTTTCGCGTGAAATCAGCGACGTCTCAGTTTGCAGTAGCATTCTATATCTTTTTTTCCTTTGCACTATTTTCAAAGTCAGATATATACAGAAAATGATTTTTATTTACATCGACACGTCAGTCTACCCCGATTCGATCCTTTGTGACAAAATTTCACCCAAACTCTATATCAAGAGGTTTTCATAGGATTAATTCGTCGTTGTACGTTTCGTGGAGAAATCAAACGTACATTTCAACATTTTAAAATACGACGCAAATAGCAACCCACGATGACCCTCATGACTTCTGTTCATCTAATCAAAATTCGCGAACACCAGTTAAGAGGAAAAAGTTTAAGTGATATTAAGATCCCACATTTGCGTCAATACTTGACCCGTTTGAGGAAAGAATCAGTAGCCTTACGTAAATAACGCGTATATATCTTTACGAGCTTTTGAATATCGTATGATTAGCATAATTATTAATCGTAAACGTGGTTCGATTCCTAACTATATATTTTAGAATTTATTTTCGCATCGTTGCTTCGTGTAGGGATCAAATACCGTCCCTGGTTCAAACGCTCTTTCAAACATGGTACATACGTGTACCGTATAATATGAAACTATATCGCCGTAAAATTAGCCGAATATCATACCGTGTTTGGAAATTAATTAGCTGCATAAATAAAGTCGTTCTACACATCTGCGTTCGTTCGTGCGAACCGTAATCGACGAGGACCGCAACACGATACATTTACGTTAATTCTACTACCGCATCGACCACTAAGGCATCTTTTCACGTCATCTATTTGCCCATGTTCTGCTTCAAAATCGATCGAGAAATGATTAGAAAATTTCCAACTAAGTACAAGTTCTGAAATTTTACTCTCATTTCCTGATCAATCTATTTCTGTCTTCGTCAGCTCTGCATGTCGTCTAAGATAACTTCCGAGGAAAATAAATCTAGAATAATGATGCACGGATTAATCCGTCTATATCTACGATGAAAAGTCTGGCGGGTATAATTTCTCACATTTTTATTCATTAGACGAGATTGTTACATTAATGTTTGGATTTATGATTTGTCTAGTTTGTTAAAAACATTTAATTAAGAATCACCTTTCCAAGTGAGTTCGGCAAATCGTTCACTTCGATTTCACACACGAAATGGTGAGTGCGGTTACACTGAACAGTGGCCAAGCCTCTTCCATCTTGCCACAAACTGGCACATTTCTCACTCGGTTCTGTTGAACCCGTTTCTCCTGGTGCCCAAGGTATCGTCCCTAGGGTTTCACCTGGCCAAAGACATTTGTTATGTAAGCTAGGTTCCGTATTTTATGTATTCTCATACCGAGTTCAATCAAGTTTAAAACTTACCAGTTTTAACACTGACCCATTCTACGTCATCAAATAACCTATGGATGCCAGACCATACAGCCTTGTCGATTTTCATCGTCTTTGTTAAGTGTTCGATCTTTTTGAACGAATCAATGACGCCTAAACTAGCTCCACGTCCAGCACACTCTTTCCTTGCCAAATTCATTGTGCGGTAATGGCCGAAATATTTGTAAGCCACACCGATATCTGGGAACGCGGTATAACCTTCGGGCAACTCGGTTGATCCTGGTATTCGCACATCTACAGTAATTGATCACAGAGAAACACATCATTAATAAAATGCACTTGGTTTAATTATTTCGCATAAGCAGGTCGTTTTTTTTTTTTTTTTTTCCCCCCACTTTGTCGACTTCGCGATTATTTACCAGTCGAAGATGTCCAGTAGCTCATATTGGCCGGTAAAATTATGTGGCAGGCGATTTGAAGAGGAAACGCAACGAGTCCGTTGGCCATCTTCAAAGTCTACTTTCGGGCACACTGATTCGCAAAAATATGTTCGTCCGACGAATGGCGTATGATAATTTTTTCCGCCTTATATAAAGTCTCAGGTATCACCTCCCACTGTTTATCTCATAGGGAATATGACTGGTCGAGAGAAACTGACTTTTTGCTATTCATTGCTAATGATTTCGTTCAGGTTTAGAGATTCAACACGCACGACGAGTTATACGACTGTCAAGGCTAACAAGAACACCTTCGGCTCCCCTTCTCTTTATTCCACTCTAGAACGGCTATCTGACTACTTTTTCCAAAGAATACTACTGGAAATTGAATATTTAATCGACCCGTAAAACTTTACGACGAAACTGAAAATCATGCGGGGGTTTGTTTAGAACAATGTAGGTCGTAAGTACTCGAATAGAGTTTTATAAATTAACGTTTGCATGCAGAATCATGCGAATATTCTATTCCTCAAAATGCTATACAAGGTTTTTTTTTTCAGGAAACGTTTGGTCGAACTATATTTATTTATTGTACGACGACGACGACATTATTACATTAATATTTCGATTCATAATTTATTTAGTTCGTTAAAGACATTCAATTAACGGTCACCGTTCCAAGTGATCTCTGCAAATGCTGTAGTTCGATTTCACATACGAAATCGTAAGGCTCATTGCACAGAACAGCGGCCAAGCCTCTCCCATCTGGCCACATACCGGTACAATTCTCACCTGGGTTGCTTACACCCGGTTCATCTGGTGCCCAAGGTATCGTTGCTACGGCTAAACCTGGCCAAACATATATATTACGTAATAATTGAGGTTCCAAATCTCAAGCATTCTCATATCGAGATTAATCGAGTTTTAAACTTACCGGTTTTAACACTGACCCATTCTACGCCATCAAATAACTTATGGATGCCAGACCATACAGAATTATCATTTTTCTTTATGCTCATTATATAATCGATCTTTTTGAATGAATCTATGATCGCTAAATTAGCTCCACGTGCAGCACAGTCTTTTCTCGCCGTATTCCATGTTCGGGTAATGTTATAATGTTTATAAGCCACTCCGAGATCCGGAAATGTAGTCCATCCATCGATTATTGCCGGGTTATATTCCGGCAGCTGGGTATCTGCAACTGATTAAGATATATTGTTTATGAAATTCGTTCGTTTATTTAACCACAAATGATCGATTTTTCTTATTTTTAATTACTCGAAGATAATTTACCTGAAGTAATATTCCCTGTTGCGGAATCGCTTGGCACCGATAACCGTAAAACGATTTGAAGAGGAATCGTAAGCGCTTGCAACATCGCTGGAGTAGAGTACTGTTAGACACACTGATTCAATGATATCGTCGTCGAACGAACTGCGCACGATGATTCTGCCCGGCTTTATAAAGCCTGTGGTCACCTTCTGAACGTTAACATCTTATTTTATCCCAGTTGATCATCCGAGACAACCAATTGAACACTTAAACAAAATTTCGCAGAAACGATGAGGAGAATACAAGTTTTTTCCTTTACATATAATTAACAGCGTTTCCGACTGGTCACACCGGTGTACACTCAGTGTACACTGACGTCACGCACGAAGGTACGAGTAAAACACGCTATAAGAGTATCGTATCTCAGTGTAGATATTCGGGCTAAGGTATACTTAGCCTTTTGAACTTGAGCATCTCCAAGTTGAATGTTCATTATACGAGACATGGACGGCTATGAGATAAATTGAAACGCATTTTGATGATATATTGACTAAGAGGAATATGATGAAAGTTGAAAGCCGGAGGAAAAATTGACTGTAAAAGAAAATTTTGAAAATACGTCGTACTAAAGCAGAACGCGGTGAGCGAAAATCGGAAAATTGTTGGGATTTCTTTTTTTCCAGTCTTTTTTGTTTCCGCGCGTTCGTATTTCCCTGGCAACCCTTACTTCCTGGGGAGAGAGAGACGGCTCGCCGCTCACCCGTTCCCATCGTACCTTGTTTTACTCTCGACAGCGACTAGAGCCTGCCACTACATCTGTAGCACTCGACCCTCTCGTCGAGGGACAATTAAAAATGCATCGGAAGCTGCCACGGGTTTTACAAGAGCGTAATAAAATCCAGGGAATTAATTAAAAACGCGGAAGGAAGTCCCTCGTTCGACCCACAATTCGCCGGATGACTTGGCATCTGACGTCCACGTTTTGCGGGATTTTAAACAGCGAAATTAAAACCCTGTTTAAACCCGTGTCTCACTTTGTCTCTGTAATTAATGAATTTCTTTTACTTTTTTTGTTACAGGTAAGTCTGCCGATTCGCAATTCACGTGTTCAACCATTCCCGCCGGTCGTGAGTACTGAAATTTTTTCATTTCTTTACCTAACGTCAAGTGTCGCTCAATCATTAGCCGAAATGCCAGTCTAAGTATGGATTACGTTCGTTAAAAGTTTTTTCCCGTGAAAAGAGGACAAAAAGCTCGATTCTCCGTCGGTGAACAAAACGCGTAGGTATAGTCGACGCTGCGGTGTTGAATAAAAAATATTGAATCGAGTTGAGCGGTGGAAACAACCCTCTAGAAACAGGCGGGTAGTGTCGCTTTCAAAATGGCTGCTCAAGCGCAAAGGATATTCTCTAAAGTCTTTGTCTCAATTTCGCTTAAACTCGAACCGGAACACGCTACGTGATACTTACGCATCCCAAACGACGCGTATATCTACGCTTCACTGAATTTTACCGCCTGTCTGTCTAGCCCCGTATCAACGGCTGAAATACGCGATGCTAAAGCGAAACCAAAGCCGCGAGCACAGGCCTTATGTCAACGCTCGGTACTCCGAATCACGGTGTACGAAAAAGGCTTTAACCGAAATTACACGATCGAGAAAATATTGTCTCAGACGAACAGGAAGAATAGGGTTTATGGTAAAAACGTAGCAAAAGGGACGAGCGGATTTGAAAATTGAATAAAAGTATAAACGGAATGATCAGTTATTGAAATATTAATTTATCAGTTCATCAATTGAAATACCATCTTGTTTCTTTCATCCGGATTCGAAGTGTCAAAGCTAGTTTAGCAGCAGTCGAAAAATTGAACGTCTTAAAGGGGATGATGGGGTTGAAGTAGACAATTCCAGTACGTACGTCGTCGGAGGTGGAATTAAGTTTGCGATGAACAAACGTTCCCGGATCTGTTTGATTCTGGTCACGTATTACGACGAGGTAACTTTACCAACGGAGTATATATATTCTAAGCTATACCTATGTACGATACAATCTAACGTAAGTTGAACCCATTTGAAAGCAGCCGTTTCTGAGCGGATTTTGGAAAATTTGAAAAATCATTAGAACACAGGGAGCTCGATCATCCCTGAAAAGGAAAGTGATAAATTTCGCAAGACTGATTGCAGCGGGGGTAAACTCCGGCGAGAAAAGCTCTTCCGGTTGTTTAGAAAACTGTTTGCACCCTGTTTGAAAATTATTAATGGCTCGGTTGCTACCGACACCTGGCTAAGTAGCTCTAAGCTGTACTTGGCAGCTCGGAGTTGTGGGGTGGCAATGAGTTAAACCTCTCACCTAGATGCCCTACAAGACCCAAGATCTAAGCGGCATATATCGTCGTCGGAAACGTCGGAAAATCCGAGACCACGACGATTTAAGGAACATCGACGGACTGCTTAGAGGACTTTGGTCCTGTAATCTACATCCCTTATCTATTCAGCAAAGGTGTAACGTGTACGTTATTTCGATATAGAGAACAACTTCGGAGATTACAGGTCGAAAATTGGAGTCGAATTTTCCTGATTTTAACCTTTTTTATGAACTTCGTGTCTCCGAATGATAGACAGCGTGTGAAAATGGCGTTTTTCACACCGTGCTCATTTTTTGTTCGCTGTTAAAAACGCCGTTTTTTCGTTATATACGACAGACAAGACAGCTTATATATTTGAAGCACGATTCTGGCTTCGCGTCTTGACGTTAAGACTCCGTAGTAAATTACAAGCGCTGTGATAAAGGGTATTCTCCGAGCTTATACCGCAGGCTTGGGCATCGCTGAGCCACGGCTGATTTCATTTCACGAAATATTTTTCAATCTCGATTCCAGCTCCAGCCATATAATACCTACACTTCGAGAAATTCCCGATTACAATGGTCGAAGTTTTTCAATAAAATAAAAAATAAGGAATATCAGTCTACTATAGCAATATGCCGTAAAAATCAATGGTAGGTATAGAATTGATTCGGGAAAATAGAAGTGCTATTTCGTTCTCAAGTGGCCGCTGTCAACGGCAGCCAACAACTGCCGCGAATCTTGTCGAGTACCTCTCTGGGAGGATGAACACTCTGCTCTGAATTGGATAGAACTGTCGCACAATGCACGGCAACGATTTGTCTGGGGTCAACGCAGCGAGCAGAGCTAGTCTAGAAAATTCTCCCCTTTCATTTTTAAAATAATTAAAAAAATACTAAAACGAGCTGATGATATAAATCCATCGATAGATCTCTCTCGAATGATAATTCAATAATACTAAGAAACAAGGGATAAGGAATCGAACAGATTTTGTCTCTTAACGATTTGGGATGCAGGGTGGATCATGGCGATATGAATATGTCTATAATAAAAGTTTCCAGACTGCATAAAGCAGCGTCGCAGCAATATCGGCATGGTATTGCCTCAGTATGTGCTGAGCTTTGATGCGGTGAATGAAAAAGGTTGAGGGTTGAGTTCGAAGAATGCTACAAGTAGGCGGGCGAGTTTGCTAGGGGAAATCTCAATTTCTCGGCTCGTGAGGAAACGGTATCCCACTTGATGCTTCGGGCTCCCTGCTCGTTATTATCTTCCCAAGCTTTACGGCTCTACCCATAATCAAAGAACGGGTATAGTACAACAATTTCCCTTTCGCCTTTCCCCCTGCAGTAAAATCTCGTAATTCTTGACGACTAGATAAGCCGCATTTTTCAGCAACCGATATACCGAAGGAGATAAAAATGAATGAGACCTTATTTTTCTTTAGAAAATAAAGTGGCAGGTGCTCTAGGTCCCTTTCTGCATTTTCAACCATCCCAATAAGCATTCAAATGTCAAAGCGGATGGGTGACGCGAAAAATAAGCCGTCGTTAGAAACAGATCGATTTCGACTAATGGCGTGTGTGTAGCTAGGCGTGTTTTTAGACCCTGATGGATTCTTCCGGCGTTAGACGTATTGGGGCGTTGGCTAAACCCAGATAAGGTTTTTTTTTCCGCTTTTAATGTCTTCCTCTTCTCAGGCGAGGGGGATTATACTCGTGTCACTATTTCGTCGGAGATTGACGTCACCTCACTGGGAAAACTTCATATCGTGAGTCGAAAATAAACCTACATTTCATCCCTTGCCGAAACCACCCTTTGTTGAATGGGATTGAAAACAGATTTCTAACTGACGAGCTTGCAGCTTCTAATCTTTGTTCACAGTTCATTTGATGCTGGCTGTTTAATGAAGCCAACGTTTTACTCGTCCCTGAAATTCACATCGTTCACTTGCACACGTGTATCGTTTTTCGCTCTTTATAGCGCCGATTTTCTCGCCAGAGAGCAAAAAAGCAGTCAGCGGTGGTTATTTCTATAAATTCTCGTTCCCCAACGGAATCCAAAATTCCCGTCAAATCGGGTTGTTCAAACACGAAATCTGCGCCGTTCAATCAAGCCCGAATATTTCCTTCTCCCCAAAAGCGTTTCTCCCTAATCTCCCGAGCACTGACTAGTCCATAGAAAAGAATCTCGTATGCTCGTATTTCCAAAATGACGATTCGAACTGCGAGGGAGTGTTCAAACAGCTTGGTAGCTACGTACGCCTTTAGAATCAATATTTGCTCGATACAAGCGACTGCCGAGACTGTGATAGGAGATCAAACTTTTCGCAATATATTCCGCCTTTGTGTGATACATACCCGCATTGAAATTCAAAAAAGAAAAAAAGTCAGTAGTAGATCGAGAACAATTTTTTCGCCATTATTACCTTCTTCCTTTTTCTCTCATCGTCGTATACAGAAAAAGTCATAAATACAATAACTGATCGGAAATACTAATAAATCAAAACCGTCGCGTTCCGCTGATATGTGAAAAATTCAATAACTGATATACTGTCCAGTATTACATTATTCCAACGATTTACTGGAAAATGCCATTGCCCAGGGCGAAAACATGCCACGTACTTTAAAGAAAAATTTCAACAGAATTACCCGCGTTATTAAACATTGCTGAAAAATTCTTGCCATTCATTCCTCTTCGCTTGCCATTCAGTTCGTTTGCCTCCGTGTGCTAGGCCCGCTGTTTCAGTAGTATGAGCGAACGGTCCGACGTACACCGGAGACACAGTAGAGATAGCCGTGATGGCCAGACTCTGCTACAGCGGTCTGACTACTGACTGTCGAGCGCCACGCGCTTATCATCGGCCGACTAGAGTCGGCCGTCACTACTTTGTCTAGTCGCATTCAGCGTTGACTCTGACTACTTCGCTGCATCGCTGCGTTCTAAGTTTATACACGGTGTCTATATTTTTGTTTGGTTAATTCTTTTGAGTTTGTTAATATTGCGGAGAGTCGTAGAGACGCTGGGAGTGTTGAACGATCGGGAAATGAATCGAGAATTAAATGGAAAAAATATAATTTTTCTAATTTTCGATTTGTTTTAAATTGTAGCAGTTTGAGAGTTGAGTGAAATGGATATACCCAATTCGTCGAAGGGAAATGACATTAAATTCCGTTATTTGTGCCATTTGGAAGTTAGAGTTGGTAAAAGTTTTCCCAAGACTTAAATTGGGCTTGAATTGACAATGAAATTGTCTCGCCGGTATTATTCAAGATTCTTGGTGATAATAGAGGGAAAAATATGGGGTTGAAATTTTAGGGGAGAGTTCCGGCGAGGGTATAAAATTTTCTAAAAGAGTAAGACTCTGGAGTAATGGTTGAAAAGTTGGATTATTACTTAATATACTCATCGCCCCTATCGATCCATCCTCAAACTCATCCATAACTAACGTAAACTTCACGAAGCGATTCAGCTGTGTAAAATACTAGCGAGAGTTGGAAACCGTTTGAAACTCTGCTCGTTAATTATTAACATCGATAAAAGTGGTTCCCTTCATCCCTACGGCGTTTATATCAGAGTGTTTGATGTTTTCCCTCCCGTCTTCCTTTTTTTATTTTACGGTAAAATCCACCTGAAATTTTCGTGCTCAAATTTTTCCGAACACCGAAGCAACATCTCGAAATACTGTAACCCAAATCTTCTCGCGAATTCAACGCTCCTCAAAGCGGAGGTGTAATTTCACGAATCTCACAACCATCTGCGGAGAGAAATAACAGCTGCTGTTGTAAAACTTTCCCGACAACAAAGAGGCGGATTCCAATACGAATTCCAAAGCTTTCCGGGCTTCCTTTGAAATTATTTTTTGTTAGTCGAGTTTGAAAGCGTGCCACGAAGTCTTGCGCCGATTTTCTGAACAAAATTGGATTCCAACGCCATTCGTCTGAAACGTAACTTTTAATCATTACTAATATCCGACTTCATTCCAAGCGAAGAAAAAATTCATATTCGATGTACTTTCTGGGCTGAGATTTCCTCCTATTACCGCGTCTAAAAATCGCCAAAAAATTATTCATTTATTACAAATTATCCCAACGAGAAAAACTCGCGGATTTATTACCTTTTTTCAAAGAATTTCAGGGATGTGTTTGCTACCAGGTGTTTCGTGACAGAGACGCGAGATCACAAGCCGCTGCGTTTTCACGTTACTTTTCCATGTATATTGTGTATATAAGTAAAATTACGTAGAAAAATTACGCACCCAGTTTACAGTCGTCTACATTCTAAATTTGAAGAATTTCGAGAACTTGTCAAAATATTCATCTCCCAAATTTCGATGTACTTTTTTTTTATATTTCGGTGAGAAAAAGTTCAGCCAGTTTTCTATGGGGCGCTCGAGTTTTCAATCTTAAATTTTGAAACCATCGTCTTTAAAGGCCTAACCTTATGACGATGCTTAACTGTTTCGTCAAGCAGATGCACACGTGTGCTTTAGTGTTGTACCGACGACAGGACGACACTGAATAATGCATAGACCGTCGACGTCTCATGCTCTACCGCAAGTCGACGATGGAAATCGAGAGCGTCTCTTAGCTCATGGGTCAGACTTCGTCTGCGTCTGACGTCTGCAAGAATGAAAAATACACTTAGCTGCAGGAGAAGATATTTATCGACGGGAAAAAATATAGAAAGAGATCGTCGAGTGGTGTAAAAATATAATTCAATAGAAATATGCTGATTTCAACTTCTCACTCTCTCTCTCTCTCTCTCTCTCTCTCCTCTTGTTTCTCTTACTTTTCCATTCTGCAAATTGGCTCTCTTCAACTTTTTAACTAGCAATATTCTTTCATAATTAAAGCCTCTAAGTAAACATAAACTTCTGGCGGAAGATCCCTCTCCATTTTTCCCTCCCTATAATTTATCATATTTTCTACAACCTCAGATCGCAGGTTTTCTCAATTTCATTTGACACAAAGCCTATTACCTCGGGGATGAGAGCTAAATTAGACTTGAACTTATTTTTGGAATATTTTCAGACTTTATGGCTCGAAATAAGTTGACAAAGTTTTTTAATTCGGTTTTACACATTTCCCTCTTTTATATCACCCCAAGCGATGTCGTAAACAAGATCGTCTCCGTTCAAAGTAAACCTCGAAATTGAATGTCTGGAGAAACTTAATTAAGGAACCTTACACGTGACAATCATCAACGACATATCGGCCCTTAACACGCGAGCACCGAGAGTGTTTACAGCTGATAAACGCAAAAAGTAGCTGTCGTAAAGACAACTACGTTAGCCAATTACGATTAAAGTTGACCTCCCCAAGTCGAACCTTTCCTAAGCCGAGTTCTAAGCTGTTTAATAAATAGCCGAACTACCTACGCTTCAAGAACCTTCCCTGTAAACTCGAAACTCCTGAAATACAAATTGCCGAAAGTCACGCATCTCGCGAGTCCATTTATTTATTTATTTATTATCTTGCTCGCAGATTTTATCAGAATATACTTACACAAAAGCTATACTTAGATTGATCAGTCTAATCGAGAAAGAATTTTTTCATGACAATTGCCAAGACCCTGAAAGTATTCTTGCAGGTTTTTTAATAACGTAACTATAAAATTCTATCTGGGTCAAAAATTCCCCAGGGAATTATTTAGCCGTAGGAGTTGTAAACGTTTGAGTACCGCTAACTCACCCGAATTAGGTACTTGCAGTCTTATTAAAGCCGGTCTTAACGCGACATAAATTTCCGCCACTATACCAGTGAAGATCTGGCAAGAGCTCGAGCCTTAGGTGCCTCGGGATTTTTAGCGCTACCCGAAAGGGTCACTGGTAAAGATTTTTGCTGCATCCTGGTATACCACAAAACAACCTGACTCAACAAGTGTCGCTTTTCGCTGTAACTGAACTCGCGTAGTTTCTCCAAAAATAAAATTGTCAAAAAATCGACATGAAAATGATAGAAAATAAAATAAAGAAACAGAAAAAAAGATTCGTAGTTAGATTCGCATATTTCGATTTCGAATTTAAGGACGTTTTATTTATTTCCAAAGATATTCTTGTTTTGAAAGAGACATGGTGAGGCAGATGAGGGTGAGATTTATTACTCTCATTCACCCCGGTCTATGCCTGTAACACGGAGTGGAGGTTACGAGGCTGTGAGGCCCATCACATTAGTTATTCTTGACAGACAAGCGGACAGAAGAACACTTGAGCTAACGATTAGAGATTTGGGTCGGAGGACTTTTTTTTAGGAAATTGAATACTCTTCAAAATTACCTCGTAAAGTTTTCCTGTAACTTTGACCATTTCACCAGAAAATGCAAAAAATAGGATTTTTTCGCAAAAATATGACTTTGGTGGCATATATATACCACAATATATGAGTTGACATCAATCAGTTGGGGGTCCTTTCGAAGAGTAACCAATCCCCTTCGAATTGAGCCTAAGTGCATTGCAATAGCGTTAAATGCTGCAAAAATATAAGCTATTGAAAAAAAATCCTAAATTTCCTATGTATTTTAAATGCGAAGACTTCAAAATCAAAAATAAAGTACTTAGAATTGGAATTAAGGGCTCAAATTTGCACAGAATTTCTTTTTTAGCATACAGAACAAGATTTTGATGTGAGACCGAAAAAAAAAATAGTCGCAATCCATACGTAGAGATAAACGTTACAACGAGCTTCTACGCTTTTTCTACATCCCCAAGATTTTGTACATGAACATAATTATTATATAGCTATGAAGTTAGCAATCGAAATATTTTGCGATAGCAACTCGCAGAGTAATATAATATGGTCATTTATTTTATCTTTATACTTCTGTAGTATCGCAATAATCAGGCATAGCAATTTTTCACTATCAGAATACAGTAGCATCTGATTTCGGATCTTTTTTGATACGGGGAAGACATTTTTGCATCACATTCATGTACTTGGCAAAAGGTTTTTGCACTGGATAATTAATGGACTTCATTGGACTCATTCCTTATATGACGAATAGAGATAAATTATTCGGCTTGTGTGCGAAATATTGCAAAATTTCTTAGTATTCTTGAAAATGGTCAGTCAATCTTGAATTATCACTTTAGATTAGTCGGGCAGACGATCGGAGGGGATATATGATGCTCTTTAAATATGAGGCAATTCGCCGTTCGCAGTTTAAATAACGTTTGTAACTTAGTAAGTCAGTGTGTCCAGCGATACACCGCAATAATGTTGAATCCCATGTTCGTGTTCTATCTACAACTCGCTTGCCAGCTTCTAGCTTCGAGAAATTCTTCGTCCCTCATTCATGGCGTTAATATTGGTAAGTAGTTTCGTAGTAAATCGATAGAAAAATGGATGTCTATAACTCTATATTCACGGATACGTTTGTGTGTACAAATTAATCTATAAACTGTATTTTGTGAAAAAAAATCTGATTATTTCGTATATACCTACACCGTTAATAAAATCAACCCTAGAGTCACCGGAGAGTTACACCGACGTAAGTCAAGGTGCCCAGCAGGATACTACAATCACGTTGGATCCACTCGGCGTGTTCTCTCTACGACTCGCATGCCAGTTTCTACCACCAAAAAATTCTTCGTCCCTTATTAATTTAACTATTGTTGGTAAGTAGTTTCGAAGAGAACCCATGAGAGACTGAATGTTGATATTCGTGGATACGTTTGTGAGTGTTAATCAAATCACAAACCGTATTTTGTGAGTAATAATTATTGACTATTCCGTAGATACACCGTTGAGAAAATCAGCCACAGAAATACCGGAGGGTTACACTGCGTTTCCGGATATTGGAGTAGCCTATAAACCTCATAAAATTTCAAAGACGTGGAATACAGCGCGAAAATATTGCGAGACGGAGGGTGGTAACCTGGCTATAATTGATTCATTGAAAAAGATCGAATATTTGAAAGACATGGGATTGAATCCAAGTTCTGAAATGTGGGTAGGTGCTCACAGGTTATTCGAGAGCGATGAATGGGTCAGCGTTAAACCTGGTAAGATTAGATCTTGGCTTATTTGATGGAAAAATTCGGTCTTCAAAAACAAAATAAATCTGTGTGCCCGAGTATCCCTACATTTATGAACTATGAATGCATTTGAAGAGAGCTGAATAGGAAGCAGACAAGAACCGGAATTTAATTGAACCAATCAAAACACTAATAATGCTAGCAAGAATTAGAGAAAAAAAGAAAAAAAGAAAAATGTGGAATGATATAAAATATTGGAGCTGAAATAACGAAACTGGTGAGGACAGAATGAAACTTTTCATACCATATTTGGGTGTTTGTATCAGGTCCGCTCGAGACACCACTACCGTGGAGATCGGAATCATACCAAAGTGAGAGTTCCCGACAGTGTATGGCAGTGATAGTAGGCAGTGATACTGGTCTATTCACCGGCACTTGTACACTCGAAAGGCATTTCATTTGTGAAGTCTCACTATTCCGGGATCCAAGGCCCACATCGACTTAATGTATGTAACTATAAGTGGGGGTCGCAGATTTCGTAGGATAAAATTGCGGAAAAAATGAAAAAAATGTAATGTAATCCTTGACTAATTGTAAGAATAATATATTTCGTAGGAGGGGTACTCTTACGCAGGCTAGCGAAGGACACGGGCCGACATCCCAACGACTACCAATCTACATGTACCATACTGTTACACTCGGCATATTAAATAAAGAGTAGCTTACAATTCCAAATTTTGTTCATTTTCCTTATCAAGTCGAGTGTGAATATGATTGTTTCACGTATTGATATATGATGTATGATCTACGGTTGATTAATTTTTCAATTAGTAGAGTTGGGACAGTCTCATCAAATCTCCACCGTATTTGTATCTTACGATACGAGCTAAGCTTTCGATAACCTACGCTGGCGACTTGTGATTTTCTCAGCTATCGAGTTAGCGATTGAAATATTTTGACATAGCAACTCGCAGAGTAATACAATATATGGTTATTTACTGAAATTTTGTATTTCTGTCGTATCGTGAATACTTATGATAATATACTTCTCGTTTTGTTTTAATATTCTGCAACGGCACACTATCAGCAGGGGAAGAGTTGACCCTAGAACCGCGCGCGTCAGCGTCAACTCGTGTTGATTAAAGAATAAGGAAAAACCTGCCAAAATTCCCAGATAGCTCAGCATATAATTGATAACCTAAATCGTCGAGGGTCAGGGTGCCAATGAGGAAAAAAATACCGATAATTACTCATCTGGTCGATGTATTTATAATTATAAACGTTGTTGACGGGAAAAAAGATGACGGAATCCGTAATAATACGGAAAAGAATCAGTACAGTAACTACAAAATTGTGATCCGTTCCATTTGCAGATCTTATTGTAAGCTGAATATTCGGTCGTTGGTTATTTTTTTCCTACCGTGTTTCTCCGGGAGAGCGATCCTCCGAGCCCAGAAAGCATTGTTGGCCCTACCTCTTTCCACAGCATCCCTAATGCAGGACGAAATCGTTTCTCCTTTGACAATTATTACTCTGGATTTTCCTGATTCAGGGATCTTTTTTTCTTTTCCTTTACCTTTTATTACTACATACATCTTATTCTATCTAGTTTTTGTAATTTACAATATTTTTGCCGATTTTTGATTAACATGAAACAGATTTTGGATTAAATTCGTCAATTTTGAGGAATCCAAAAATATGCCTCGGTCGTTTTTCTTATAACAATCCTCCGTTAAGGTGTACTGAGATGTTTAGACGATGTGATTTTACAAGGTGTTCAACGGTATACATACATCACGTCATAACAACTCTCCCTTATATCATCCCTTCCATGAAAGTAAGGTACGGGTTGAGAATATGGTAAAAATATGGTGACACGATTTTCATATTTATGAAGATGCCTCAGGCGCGAGCGTGTCGGTTTTAAGTTCCTCGCAATCTATCAGAAGCCCGGACGTGCCTGTCGTACAAAAATCGAGCAAATGTCAAGAAGAAAAAGAAAAAAACAAAAAAAGATTACCTACATAGCAAAAAAATAATAATAAGAAGAAGAATTACGCATAGAAAATAAAGAAAAAGTATTAAAAAAAAAAAAAGAAAGATCTACCCACAAATCCATCGGAGAAAAATCCCCAGAATAATCGGAACAACCCGGATTACTATATAAGGGATATATTTTTATCTCCGGATTCGAACTGCAGAACTCGTACATATAACAAAAGGCGATGGTATACGAGCCGGAGGAACTAATCATAAAGAATAATACCCTATTCAGTAATAAAACGAGACTGGATCTCGTCCGTGGAAAAATAAAGAAAGAGAAAGAAAAAAAAAAAAAAAGCTCCTGTCAGCTGCACAGATTTTCATTATTACTATTGCAGCCATTATATATCTACTGGTCAATGCCCTAGTGATAGGGATAATAAAAAGGGGGCATAAAAACGTAGTGTTTCATAAACCCAGGCGTTACTTTACCTGGAAGGGATATTGTATGACATTAATATCCAGTGTCCACGTGGCCGTGGGGCTAAAAATTCTCGAACAACCCTGCAAGGATAAGAGATGATATTTAGATTTGGAAATATATTACCGTTTCAGATCGCTTTTTTATAGTTATTATAAAATAATATAGGTATCTGTATAATGTAATGTATTCAAGAGATATGAAATTCTGGTTAAAACAGTTCTGCAACGTTAGGGGTATATATTAGGCATTCGTATTACCTAACAATATTTTCGCAGATGATGGAATAAATTTATGACCCCATTACGCTGTGCCGCAAATATAAATTGTAATTTATTCCTACCCCGTGATAAAGCGGCTCGGCGTTCATCTATCCCTTCAGCTTTGGAGGAATTAGATATGTAATAAAAATTCAAACTTATTCGGGATTTTATTCGAACCGAGTTTCACATAGGCGAGGAACTAGATTCCTTCCTAAAATAAAATTCCTTACAGCGGGCGCCTGTATATTTTCACCGCAAAGAAAGATGAAAATATATAGAAAATAATCATTCCCTCCTCTTCCTACATAAATGGAGTCTTCGGCATGGCGCGTGACTAAAGCCGAAAAATATCACGAAGAAAAAAATAGGGGAGGCAAAAAGTCATCCGCTCGAGTTCCCATCCCTCGCTAGCTCGGTTCACCGAAAACCTCAATTTATGTGCTTCGTTCTTTGACGCGGAAGGATTCACCGAGCTGAGCGGAAATCGATGATAGGTTCCGAAAGATCCCTGTGTGTCGACTTTGTTTAGATATTTTTCGCCTTCTCTGAAACGGAATAACTCTACCTTTTCAAAAACTGAATTTCACTCACAATCAGCATAAATCATCCAAGGTGGAAAAATCAGCCGATTTTAATTCCGGCCTAATTCGATCCAGATTTTTTGATTCAAATCCGGCTACTGATTAGTGATAACTTCGGGCTACGTTACACGAGCGTGTAGTATGGTCCATTGTGTGGTTAAGGGTCGAGTGATTAATTGGTCATTTCTCGTTGGCCGGACACTGGCGTGAATATATTGAGCCCGGGCGAGGTAGAAGATATAAAACAATCTCTCCACGTCATAAAAAGAGATCCCGGGGTTAACCGAACTGCGTATAATACGTTAGACCAAACAAAAGAGCGCGCCGTTCATCCCCATGGCTAAAAGACCGAGCCGATAAAAAAATAACAAAAAAAAAAAAACCGTCGACAAAATTTTGCACCCTGGTTGTAATCGCTGCTCTTTTATGCTCGGAGGCTGCAATTGTTAGATAAAAAAGCAGAAAATATCTACCGCATCAGAAACCGAGGGTAAAAAATAAAAGCTAGTTAATCATCCCCAAAGATATTTATCCTAGAAAATAAATAACTGAAATGAAAATGATGATGATGATGACGATGTTAATAATAATAATCTCTCCCTCACTATAATCCCGAAATAAGTTGCTCTTCTATTCATGGTGCAAATGACATTTCACCCCTTCATTCTTTTCACTTTCACCCCAACAGCAGAGCGCGCCTTGTTCGAGAATGGGAAGACAATACCTCGAAGACTATTAGGGCTTAGAGGACTGGCGAGGTACTGTCGTAGGCTGCTATACAGCGGTACTCCTGTTAGTGTAAGAGTTTGCTGCAGTGCTGCGGGTTCCCTGACTATGAGTTAGGGAACGGCTCGGCTTTTCTGAGGGTTGTAGAAGATGAAACTGGGGCCATGGGTAATATCGAGTGCTGAGGGGTCGCGTTTTATCAAATTGCACTATGCTGATTAGTCGAGGTGATAGCGCGGAATCGTGACGTGCTTCTTCGAATCACACGATCCAAAAATTATCCAACTAACGCGAAGGGTGTGAGTCGAGAAGCTTGAGAAATTCGAGAACGGATTGTTCGAGTATTTCGAATGGTATGGCAATAAATAAATCTCGAAGATCGAAAAAGACAGAGAGAGACGGGAATAAGAAAAAAAGCAGGGGCGTTTATCCCCAGCAGCTTCGTTCCTTTTTCTCCTTTCGTTTCCCCGGGTAGAATTCTGCAGGGAATAGCTGAGCATCGTTTCGTTCCACTCGAGGTTCGCTGCGGGTGTCGAAAGTTTGGAGAGCTCTCAAAGTGCGATTAAGCGATCGACTGGTTCCTTAATACGTTGGAATTAAGCGGGGGCGGAAAAGCCTTTGCGAATTTAACTGCAGGATGCACTTTAGTCCGATTCGTTTATCCCACGGAATTGATTATCGATATGGAAGGAAATAAACGACCATTCAGTAGGAAATAAAAATCAAAAACTACACTCCTTTCTACTTGCTTCTTTCATCTTCTATTTTTCAGATGCAGAGAGAAACCTAGGCGCGGGGGTCAGCCCAGGGGCGGCTACGAGGGGGGCGACAGCCTCTCCTGCCCCCCTCGAAAGACCAGCAACACCCGAGACACCAGCGTCGAGTACGTCTCCGATTACGAAGTCGACGACGCCACCCTCGCCGCCCTTACTGGCCACTACTACCACCTCAGTCACCGCAACTAAAAGTACGCCCTCGACAACACCCTTAGCAGTTGTCACGGGGCTCGACAAGTCGGTGCTTCAGGTGAGAATGTGTTTTTTTTTTTTCTTCACTTTTTATAAAATATGGGGTGTAAATAATTTCATAAAGTGCGAAAAATGGAAATGGAATTTTTTCATCCGCTTATACAAACGTTGATATTAAAATTGTAATTATTGGTAATGAGGTGGTGTATCAAGCGTTGCCCACTTGAATTCAAAGTAAAATTTGCTCTCGAAAAGCCGAGGGCTTAACCGCTCGAGCATAGCTATAGTTCGAGGCTTCTCGTTTGCCTCGAGGTAAAATTGAGGTGAAAGTAAAGTGAAGTGGTAAAGGAGCTGCGAAAGAGTGCGAAGATAAGATGAAAGTAATGGGCACTCTGTGAGAAAACCTTTGACGCTTGTTGCAGGGCGGAAGTTTTATCCATTCGAGTTAAAAACGATGGAAAAAAGGCTCAATTCCGTACCCCCGATTTTCTGATATTCGCGCCTTTTATGTAGGAAAATATACAGTGTAAATGTCGCGCCGATTGAAAGATTAAAAAAAAAGAACGTTCGAACACGATTTTGAATACCTTTGAACTTAATTTTTTTCGAAAATGACATTTGGGAGAATATAACATCGCGAAATGGAGTTTGCCATTTGACATTTTCTTCCTCATCGTGACAAAAGCGTAGGTAAAGCTTTATCGTCTCGCCCTTTTGACTAACCTTATTTTCAGCTCGTAAAGCTCGCAATTATCACCCAATATCGTTCTACCCCACGCCAACACCGACTGAGGATGAATATTTCATTTCCTATAGGCGAACTAAGAGCTGATCAGACCGTGGGATTAGATTAGTCTAACGTAGGGAGTGCGACTCCAGATTTCAGATGGATATTCGACGGCAGACTGACTGCAGTAACTCAGTTAATTCAGGCAACTTAATTAAAAAAAAAAAAAAAGAAAAGAGAAGAAATCTCCGTGGCATTCTCTTCTATATTATTATTTTATAAATATTGTAATGAAAAAGAGATGGGATTCACCCCCTAAATGTTTTTTATAAATCCCTGTCGAGATAATTTCATTCATTCTGTATTCAACCGGAGGCTCCGGTTTGCCAGTGCGAAAGGTTAAAGAGAAATTCTATATGCCGGATTGAATCGCTGATGAGATATCCTGGGAATATGCAGTAAAATTTGAATCTTTTAGGTAAGGATCAAGAAGGATTCTAACATTTCGTCTTTCCTCTTTCTCTCTCTGTCTGGTGAAAAAAAATATGTAAAGGTTCTTCCCGGATTGTATACGTAAATAGAAAGAAGACGGAATGGCGCTGATACCTCCCTCATCAGAATAACAATAATAACAATCGCGCAGCTTTTTTCGTAGTCGCTTTAGTCTATATCGACCAGGTTAATACAAGGAGATGAAACGAGTGGCCAATCCCGAGGGAAAATTCTCCGAGTCTTATATTCATCCTGAAAGTAGCTACCCCTGGTTTCACCCCACGTGTTTTTGTCCCTCCGTGTCTCAGGGTCCTTTTCTTTTTTACCTTCTCACTCCGTCCCTCTCTTCGTCGTAATTCTTCGGTATAAGGGCCAGGGCAACTCCTCTCTTCTCTCACTCTCTCAAAGTACTCTCCTCGGAGAGAGCTGGTATCTGGGGCGCGCGTAATAGTGCTAATTGCGTATATTAAATCCATAAATTCCTTCAGAACATTTCTCACAGGGATAGACTAGGGCCTGGGGTGCAGCTGGAAACCATGTGGAACACGGCTCAGGGGGAATTTTGATATACCGTAGCATATGGGACGACGTAATGGGCCGCATATCTTATTAGTTCGCATATCTACCTCGTTAATTCGCCCATTTTATTTCATTACGTTATTTTACGACCGACTATTTCATCCTCCTATACTCACTTTATTCAAGACTCGCCCGGGTATGCCTCGTCTGTGTAAAAAAAAATTATGAAATTTTATCTGCACCACTTACAGGGCGAACCACCCTATGAAACTGAAGTCGCACTTTAGTTCCAACCTCCCGCTAGACACTCTATAGGAATGTTATTGCATACCCGCTGCAAGAATTTCCTCTTTTCTCTATGTTTCGCGTTTATCGCAGTACCTAGGTAATACCTACAGGAAATATATCGCGGGATCCACCGTGTCTCGTCGAGGTTTCAAAACATTTTCAACAATTTCCAGCTGCCCTCATATTATACTGTCACAGAATTTCGGCGGAATCCGAGGTATTAGACGGCCCCAATCCATGAGAGGAATTCAAATGATCGAGATATAGAATTGCGGATGAAATTCGGAGAATCAAAGTCAAAGGGAATTTGGGGATCGAAGGACCCTCCTGGATTTAGACTATTTTAGACATATTTCATACCATTTATACTCCAGCCTGTATACGAGACGGATATTATATTACGTGTTCAGAATACTCCGATATTTTTCCTCCATTCGGTGTTTGATCGATCTATTTTATATATTTTATTCCGCTGTTCTTGATGCCAACGATATCATGTATATATAGACATGCCAGGGTTTTGTCCGCCTCTCTCTTTCTCTCTCTCTCTCTCTATGTATGTATATAAGTATTGGCGGAACGTTCGACGAAAAATCAGAAGCCATTTTATATATTTCCACCCTCTCTCTCGAAAGCTCCCGCTTTTTCTTTGTAAAAAACTTTTCTACTTCGAAATTATCCGCGGTTCAACTCAGTTTGCTGATCCAACTTCGAAGCGATTTACGGATCATTCGCATCAGTATTTTCGACTCTCGAGGGACCAGGATCTAGACTCGGCAATTCTCACGGTCAAAACTTGTTGAATATAGTTTATGAAGTTTCTCACGTATCCTGGACACCCATTTATATATATGTATAGCTACAAGGCGCGCGGAAAATACAATACAGGTTGAGAAGAAAATGAAAAATAGAAAGGAAAAAAGAAACGGTTCGGAAAAGAAATTTACGGTTGGTTATAATTATCGTGAAAATTAGTAACGCTTAAGATTTTAGATTCAATACGGGAGTATACATGCGAATTCAATTATTCTGCTCAAGAGTAGGAATAATTATGTCACGCTCTGCTAAATCAAGGTATAATTACGAATCCGTATAAATCAGTGCGTAGGCAGAACCAAAATCGTCGACTGTCTCAAAGGCACGATGTAATTTTAGCTCGATCCAGTCTGTGGGTAGATATACATATTATATACGAGGAAAAGCGAGGCTTGAGGAATCAATATTTAATTAAATTTCAAATTATCAATTCATCTCGAAAATCTACAGGAGGCTTCGTTTCATTTTATACTTTCTAATATCAGATTAAAAACGGTATTCGTTAATATTGTGGTGCTTAAAGATTTTTTCAAATAATTTTATCACCGCTCCTCGCATTCTTTCGAAAAATATAACATACCCCCTATTTTTATACCGAAAGCAAAACACAATCGTTTGGAAATAGTTCTCCCTCCGATGAAGTAAAAAAAAAAAAGAAAGATAAAAAAAAAAAAAAGGAAAAAGAAAAAACATCTTCCCAGAGGGAAGACGAGTCCACGAAAGCAGGTATAATCCATCAAGGGCACCAGGGTCCAGAATCCCGGGCTAAAGGGTCGTCGCTGCAACCTTCCCTTGAATATTCTTGGCCACCCTCTCCGCAGGGAGCCATAAAAAACTACCCATCTAAATTTTCCCCTGATCGATTATTCCGAGCAAACCCCCTGAACCGAATGTTTGCTTCCTGCTCTCCCCAGGAATCGGACACAGATACAACGTAGATTTTATCCTCACCTGGCATGTCCTGATGGAAAACGTAATTCGAACTGAATGATAGTAATACCGTTCCTTCTTTTTTTTTTTTCATCACACCAACAATCCAAACTTGGGAGAATTTATTACCATATCATATTCCATTATCATTTCTCTCTACATAATCTCCCAACGATATAATTAACAGCTAATTACGACAACAAGGTTAATTACTTATCTCGACTAGATATCAAAGTTGAAGGCCGGCTGATAAACTGATAAGCAACTCTGTCCGCTATGATATCACGAGTAGATGAACTGTTAAATCGTTTATAATTAATCTCAAATAATAGAGAATTCTCGAGGTCAGAGGTCAGATTTCTTGTCTACTTTCCAGCGTGCTACTGATGAGAAGCTACAGTTAATGAATTTTATCTATGACTAATTGCCGTCAAATGAGGAAAATTAATACGAATTATTGATTCTTCTGCCACATTTCTGACCCCGAATTTGAACTGCGAGATTGAAACACTTTATCAGAGAATAATTAAAGCTTCTTTTCTTGCCCGCCTCGTTCTTATCGCTCGCTCAATTAACTCCGCTATTTGCTTCGGGCTCGTATCTCAATCTTGTTTATAATTACAGTAGAGAAATAATAGCGTAAGATTTGTTAGTGTAAAAAGAGAAGCTCTTTTATGCGATAAACATAGAGGGTCGAGATAAAAGCACACACGTATAGATAGTTCCGAGCACTAATTACATCGTTTAGTTTACTACCAAGGCATGCGGCGTCATATGGGCTCGTAAAATATATATCTCGAGTCCTCAGGAGGGGATAAAGTTCGCGGAATCGTAGCCGTTGGTGGAAAACTCAATTTCACCGTTGCAAAAACCGAGGGGATGTATACTCCTCGCGGAGTCTGGAGGTCCGTTGAAACTCCGACAATAAACTAAATCCAATCGGATAGCCAGGCCGCGGTGGTATCTCTTCGAGTATCGTTACAGCCGTTGCAATAAAGAAGGAAAATATTTTTTCCTGCATTATTTCGCCGGCTAAAATACTCCGGGAATTCGATTTCTTCGTGAAATAACCACGAGACGAGTGCCGTAAATCCATTTTAACCGCACAACAAAACTAAACTGCGACGTTAAAACTCTGATATCCTTTAACGTACATCCAGACACGCAACCCTTACTGTGTTTCCTTTTTTTGGGGGGAGTTTGTGGATAAATCGTTGGACAGATTCATCCTCCCATTTGATCAGCTCGATCTTCTTTTTAGGAATTTAATTTCCGAAACTAAATGGGGATGGGATTTCATCCGGATAATAATTCGGGGCGAAAAATTTTCGCGAAATACCGTCGACCTTGGACAAGGTATTCAATCAAGGTCGGGTCGTTACATCCCGCGGGAGGAAACCCAAGTTCAAACGAAACCCACCAGTCGTTAATTTCCCGAAGAACCCTGACTGATTTACTCGGGCTTCGTGCTTCCGCAACCTTTGAATTGAACTCCTGAAAGCCTCGTTCGCTAGACTGAAAATACCCTGTTCTAAACAGGAGCAAAAAGTATATGGAAATAAAATGAGGACTTCTAGAGGGGTGGGAATCCGAGAATCCTATACAACGCGTTTAATGCGCCGAAAAATTTATCTCAAGCTATGAAATGTTCGAGGATATATTACGATTCCTCGTCTTCTACTTTTTCCGCAACCCTCAACTCCCTGACAGCCACTTACGAGGGTGTTTTGATCCTCGACAGCCAGACGGGCATTTCCTGATAATTTCCGGTACCGAACACATCCACATCCCGGTCTGTCTACGGCTGGAGTTACTACTGTGTCGAAAAATTTCTCCTGATAAATCCGCGCGGTAAATAGGGGTGGATTTTCTTTCAGAACGAACCTGATGATCAATATATCCGGAAATTCACGTGCTAGGAGTTTTCTCGGATCAAATAGAACCAGGAGAACTAAATTTTCCGCCATTATCTCTTCTGTGCGAAGGGTTGAATAGCTCTAAGCCCTCGTTGCCTCAGCCACAGTTTCCAGCGAGCCGAAATTGCCAGTATTTTTTCGGCAGGATTTTTTTGAGGATAATCAGTGAATTTCGTTCATTACAGATACGCGATTGGCTTACCGTCGAGGAAGACATGCTCCGTCAACAAGCCGTGGTCGTCGGTGACGTCGACGAGATTTTGCAGCTCCTAGACAAGCAGAGGGTAAGTCGAGACGTAACGTGTATATTTTTCAAGCCCTATTTTACCGGCTGATAAGCTCGTATCTACCCCTAGTAAAAATCCCCCTTACCGACGAGAGGACCAGAGTCTCTTTCGGTGGTAAAATATCTGAGAATACGAGACCCACCCCCAGACAGTAACGAGGCTTTTAAAACCCTCGCCATCTAGCGTGGGGCGGAAGAATCTCAGGTTAAAAACTCGCAGGGTGAAAATTTAGGGGTAGGAAAATCCCTGACATTGACATTGGGATTAAAAGGACAACGCACCAAAAAAGCCACGCCTAGGTATGAAGGAAGGAAACGATGTGTTAGCTCGGTATATTGTCTCCCGATTTCATCGATTAATTTCATTCTTTTGTTGGTATAACGAATGGGGGATGTGAGAAAAGAAATCTCTGCCTTTTCCGAGAGTTGGAAAAACTGCACGAAGCATCATTACTGGCAGATGTTCAGCAATTTCAAAGGCAACGAACAGGTTGAAGTGCGCTCGTTGTAATTCAGAATGAATTGCACGTAGGTACAGCCTCTGAAAACAGCTCACAAGAGTTTTCTTCTATTGCACTTCGCTGCTTTTTTGTCTCTCGTTAGATGGTCGGTTGAATTTTTTTTTTATTTTTCGCTTTCTATTCTTCTTTCAAAGGGTATACTGATTCTAAGTACGGAAAACTGACTTTTTAAACCGTTCCACGTGTCGCGATGCGGAGTAATTATACGAAAGATATTATAATGACGCGGATGATTATTACGTCAAAAGTAGAAATTCTCAATGCAACAACCGAGTCCTGAGAATAATTAGACCTGGAATTCAGGAGCCCGATGCGATAGGTGTTCAATGCCATTAGTGGTAACTAAAAACAATGGGTTGTTACTGTTACGGTGGCGCTGTTATTGATTTCCGATTTGAAAGACAGAGCGAGAAGGCGAAAGGGAGAACGAACACGGAGATTGAAAGAGAAGAGAAGAGACGAGAAGAGAGTAGAGTTTCGAGTTCGGCTAAATAGAATTGTTTCCTGCTATTCAAGGTGTAATTTAACGGAACAACGAAAAGTACCAAAGTAATCAAGTTTCGAGGAGCAATTACTGAAAATCTTTCCTCTCATTCTCATCGCGAAAAAAAAAAGAAATAAGGAGAAGGAACAGCACGAACATTCGTGTGGCAATTAAAAGCGAAAGTCAACTCGTTGAGTTTAATTTTTTAATTATCTTTCTCCTTGATTCTTCATCAAGCGGAAAACAAGGGAATTAAATACCTACACATGTTCTCGAGGAAACGAATAACGATGAAATTTTTTATAAAATTCCACGCCCACGTCAGTCTGGAACTAATTCGTTCGCATGTCCAAGACGATCCGTCATAACGGTGGATAAAATTGCTATGGAAATTCGGTCTATCGCAAGGGCTGCTGTCGGATGATTATTCCCTATAACACAAAGGGAAAGTTAGAACTTTGTGGAATGGAGAATGAACGACATTGAAAATGCGTAGTTCTCGAAACGATCGGTTAACACGCGAGGAAATCGCGCCCCTGCCAAGTGTTAATTACCCCGGCTTTTCGAATCAGTTTAATTCATTGATTATTAGCAAAGAATGACACGTACCTACGTCAGTTTTACCCCACTACAAATATCGACCCTTAACATCCCGGTCCTCGCTCTGTTATAATCCTCGGAATCATTGAATTCGACAGTTTGATAACTGCAAATAGTCGCCGTTAACCTAATGGCCGAGAAATCCTGTCTGAGTACTTTCGGTGAGTGCGAATCGAGCGGATGTGGATAGACGCCACCGCGCTGTGCTCCCTATCCCAGAATCTAGGCGCAGACATTTGCAGAACAATATGCCTGATAAAACCGCAATTCGTCCTCTACCCTGCCTCACGACTTCCGCTTTCTAATCCGATTCAGAAGACTAACGGAAACTTGGTTCGAATACACGCATGCGTGAATTTGGGAATAGTCCGTTAAGAAAAAAAAAGAAAGAATTTTTTCCATCTTTTTGTACATTAAATGAAAATAATATTAAGCTTTAAACTCATGTAGCGGTTATTTCTCTCGGGTTGAATGAAACTACCCTGTCCCCCGCCGCCCTTTTTGAGGTTGCATTAAATTAGCGCAGCGAACCTTTGCTCAAAGTCGTAGTTAACAGTAATTAAGTTTACTCTGAGCACATGGCGGTAGCTAGAGCGACATATGCGAAGCGAGAAACACCCTTGATAAGCAGAGAGAGAAAGAGGAACTTAAGTATCATAGAATTTTCCTGAGGGATTCAATTTTTCTCTTTGAAATAGAAATTCAAATTAAAATCGCAATGCGCGAAGCTCGTAGTCTTTTTTCTTTTCCGTCCCTTAAATAGACGGATGAATGAACGGATTCTACCACTCCGCCCTCGGGGCATGGGATGAAAATCAGAACGAATTTGAAGAAAAATCTGAAACATAGTTCACGTTTTTCGCACCTGCATCACGTCAATTAATATACACCGACCTACCTGCCAGGTAATTTATGCTCACTGATAAATCCGGCTTTGTAGCGTGTGTTCCCCTCGTTTTACTGCCGCATCAATCGACGGGCACGTTGAGTGTGAATGTGAGGGATTGATATATGGGCTTCGAAAATATACTCGGGGTTGTAATTTGTCGGTTTTACCTATACCCGTGGATATTAACGACGCGAACTTCCATTCCTCGATCTCTAAATTAACTGTTCATCTCTGCCGAGGGGTTAGCGAAAAAATGCAGAGCTGTTGATTTTTTTCTTTTTTTTTTTTTGTTTTTTTTTCTTTCCACTCTCGATGTTCAAATTAATATTCCTCTGGCGTTATCACCGAAGTGGTAAACTCTCCAAGGCCCGTGAGTCTCATCATTTGACAATTATTCGCGTGATTGAAGTACACGTGAAATATGCAGCTAAAACGCGAGGGGTAAAAATGACAACGGATTTGTTTCTTTCTTGGTAAACTGGGAAATTTGATCTAGGAACGAGAAAAAGCTTTTTTTTTTCTTTTGCTGAAAAATTCAAATTGCAAATGCGTTTTTATTCAGGTAGTCAAAAATTCCTCGACAATTGTTCGCCGACTCGTAGCTCTTACTACTTTTTACACCCCCTACCCTACTATGCCATAGGGCAACAATCCTCGTAGTGGAACACCGGAGATATATAGACGAGAACGGCGCCGCGGCATTCCCCGTCGAGTAGCTTCCCTCGCTTTCAACCCCCCCGGACGGTTCAAACCCCCAAAAACTCGTCGGGATGCTGGGCCAAGTTTCACGCTCCGAATCTCCCCAGTATCTCGACGCGCTTCTCTCGAAATGCACGTGTTATAAAACCATGCGTCGTCGTCTGGTGTGATCCGGGGAATTCGGTTCTCGGTATTTATCCGTGAAATATAATCCACGGTATCGATCCTCGATCGGGACTAGTCGGAAATAAGATCTTCTGGATTGGAGAATAGACTGAGAGCTAAATTTTTGGAAAAGCTGGTAATCTCTTCACATTATTTACGCGAATATTTTCCGGGATATATTCGACGCACGCCAGTCTCGCGATGGACAGGTAATGTCCTTAAAGGACTCGTTCTACGTGGTTCAGAAATCAAGGTTACGCCGGACGAAAACGTGGCCTCGAGCAAAAATCGATAGCTACCCTCGACGGGACGTGCCGAATAAGTATTGGCATCTCCGTGTATATACCCTACGCAGGAAACTACCCGACGCCCGACTCACGCCGCCCCTAGACTCGCGAGGGTTGCAGGAAAATTATCTTCCGAAATTACATAACCGAATAAGACGAGAGGCGGCAAAAATTAGCCCGCTAGTTCAAAAACTATCGTTATAAAGAAACGGGGATATTTTTTTTGCTAATTATTATCGCAATTTTTCTAATTTTTTTTTTTATTTAATGAAGTTATATATTCCGCGGTTGGTTTTTTAACGGTAAATTAAACACGGAGCGAATTGCAGTTAATTGTAGAAGCGTGCCCCGACCTCGTTACTTTTACCGGTTAATCGCGATACGAATTATTGTTGTTTGAAAAAACACAACTAAATAATCTCTCCCCGGTTGTGGTGCAGCTTTTGCTATTATTTATCGGTTAATAAGGGTTATATATATCGAGCAGTAATTTTTGCCTAACAGTAATTAACTCCGTCATGCGAGACGCGTTCATACCGCGAAACACTTCGCATATATTATACATACAGCTTTCAGGATTTATATAATTGGCTAAAGGTATGAGAAGAAAATTCTTCCTTCCTCTTCTTCTTCTTCTCTTCTTCTTTAGGAATAATTAACAAGAAAACGGTGCTGGAAACTATTACGGTGTATACTCTGCGTTATAAATCAAGCTTTCAGACCCTTAGAGCTTCTCGATCTTCAAACTTATGCAATATATCGATAGCTTTCCGAAATCCAAGTGTAAACTTGAGCGAAATGGATCCCCCAGTGTCTCATCCTAGCCCATCAACCTCTTCATCTAGTGGCGGCACCCTGCAGCTTCGTTTCAACGTAAGTTATTATTGAAAAGTTTCATCGAACTTGAAGAGTTAATTCCGTCAACGAGCTTCCCACCTCGTGAAAGGATTTCCGGATGACTGAACTTTCGTTTAACTTAACGTTTCGGGTTTACGATACCTGATTTTTTTCTTTTCTTTTTCTTTTTTTTATCAATCGTATAGGTACATACGCGTATTAGAGAAAATAAATTCTTTCAGAGTTTAGAGATGATTTAAAAAATTGCTACTTATACCTACCTTTCTTTTTTATCGCCCCTTTAACCCTCCAACTTTTTATTTCACGTCTAAAATTGAGCGTAACAAAGTCTGGGCTCAGACAAAAACTACTTCCCCTACTCATTTGAATAAAACCTGAAGCGGGACGGTTTCTTTTTCCCCATATCGCGCGTAGTAACTTTGAGACAAAAATTTAAAAGAGGGGAGGCTTACGGAGAATCTAAAATTTCATATTCAAAATTTATTTCATCCCCTTGTTTTTTTTTTCTTTTTTTCTTTTTGATATTCTATTTTATTTCGCTGTTCGAGCTTACGTTTCAATTATTACAAGAAAATGATTGTAAATTGAAAACTGATTGCTGGGAATAAGCGATGCGGTAGGCAGACGTATATAATGCCTACTTTAGCAATATGCACTTTAGATCTCGTATGAATAATGCAAAAGCATTTACCCCGTGTAAAAAAGAATGAATATTAGAAGCGAAGATGCATAGCTATGGATATCAGGGAATATTTTAACACTGGGAAAGTTCGAAGAGGCGGCAAAACGAATTTAAGTAGCGATTTATCTTCGAAACGCCTTTCGCCCTGGTGCTGGCTATCCCCCAAACGTTTTAGTCGAGGCCTGAGCTCCGAACGATTTGTTTCAATTATTTTTAATTAACACCAAAAATTTCGAATCTTTAACCTTTCCAAAAACATTATCGCCATTCGATATCAGTCCCGATTTATTTCCTGCGAAATAATTGAATTGAAGAAAAAAAAAAAATTATAAGGTCCAATATTTCCTTCGTATTATTTCTCCCGAAAATCATTCGGTTATAAACTCTCACATGATGCCTCGAGCGATCGTCTATCAGAGCTAAGAAACGTAAAATTGTCCCGAGTATATGTATAGGGGTGGAAGCTAAGTTTGAAACATATACAAAGAGAATAACCGAAAAAATGTTGAAACTTGAACGGTAATTCAATTTGGTCGCAAGATGTGAAGCACAGGGTACCTCGCGAGGGCTGAAAGTTGGTTTTCGTTCTTTTCTTGGTTTTTCGAGGGGTTGGCCTCCGGCTGCGACGCTACTTTCTTATTTAGGAGACTTTTGAGGTTTAAGAACATCCGATGGTTTTCCAAGTTGGATTCAACGAGCCTGGGAAAAATTTTAGTGTAAATTTAATACGAATATTTATGCTCGCGAATATACTCGACTTGGAAATTCTCGTGTGAGCTAAGGAGTTGGAAAATCCTTGAGAATATATGAGAGTACGAAAAAATGGATTGGAGAACTGGCGCGAAATAATGAAGAGTCAAAGAACTCCGAGCTCTTCCGAGAACCGGAAATACTCGATGGTATAAGAGCGTGTTTCAGGAAATTCTAATAAAAGTGGAAACGCGTTGTCCCGTGAAGTTGGGGACATCGATCGAAGCATTCTTACAATCCAATTACGTGCTCGTGACCAGCGAGTGAGGTAAAAGGCAATTAACTCCGAACAAAGGCGACTGAAGGTATCGAGTTTCATTATCGGTTTTTCATTTTCATTTTTGTTCAATAAAAAATTGTCATTATCTAGCGATAATGAAAAATGGCGAGTACCTTTAATTAGCGATACCTGATACCCATGGAGTAGCTAGAATTTCCAGATCTGTTGATACGTCTACCCTTTGTAAGACAAATCCAACCGCAATGCTAATAAATTAGAGCCTCAAGACGCTCTTGGAAATTAAATAAATATTCCCCAATTAATTGACGGCTAATTAAGAGAAACTTGGTTATATCGCACTTCGGGGAAAAAGCCGTGCTTACACAGCCTCGAGGAGATTTCTTGTATCCGTTTTACCCACGGGGATGAAAAACTCGCGATTCTCATCCCCGCTCGACAAAGGGGCTGATTGTTCCTCGAATTAATTAGATCTTCTACCTTTCTCTCTAGTTTTTGTCAACGCGAGAGAGACGGATAGATAGAATCAATTCATTCACGCCATGGCTTATGAACAGGCCTTAGGGCAAATGGATAAAATGTATGAAAAGAATTAACAAATTTTAACTAGAATTATGCTCATACAGCTTTGATATGAACTGGGAACCTCGGTCCAGCGAGAGAGAGAGAGAGATCACCCGTGCGAAAATAGCTCGCTTAATCGCGTGTATGCGATGTTGAAGCGGATAAAAATCATGATAAAAAATCAGAGAATTTCGAAAATCCGATCGGCATAAACTGAACTAAAAGTGCTCAGTGATGTAAACAACTCTGACAGACCCTTTGAGCGCTTGACCCCTCGCGGGAAACCGCCTGCTGTAAAATGGGTAAATGGCTAACGCACATGCGTTTAATTAAAACGACGAGATTCGACCCGAAATTGAGAAGTTATGTAGGTTTATGTAAAACCGCCGACATACCCCAAGCGCCCACCCTTCTTTGTGTGCAATTTTCATTCCGGGTTACTCAGTCGCAGGAGGATTCTTCCTTCATTAAATCTTTTCCAATTTGCTTGAGTTTCTTTTTGAATTTGAATTTGAATTTTTTTTTCTTATATACCTTGCGATCAGTCAGTTAATATCAATGAATTTCGGGCCCTAAATCTTGTTTGTTGTGCGGGCTAAAGAGGCGCTGAATTATTCTGTTAGTTTGTTAATTCTCCTATGAAGATACAGGATCGGGAAATCCTTAGCCACATCAGAACGGGCCAGGACTGAATAATTAGAAACTTGCTAATCGGATCTGGTTAAAATTTAGACGAGTATTCTGCAGGGGATGGGGTTGTTAGACACGCGTTATTCGCATAGAGGCAGATTTTAACCGTCTGAGGAAATTCTCCACATAACTTGAATAAAAAAAAATAAAAAATAAAAGGTTGATATAAGCATTTTTCGAATATCTTTCGTCGCGTGTTTCTTCGACCAGTTAACAAGCGGAGAACGAAGAATGAAAATACCAGAAATTATCTCGCGAGACATTTTTTAGTCTGGTATATTTTACAGCGGGAATTTCTGTCCTGCAAGCTCGTAAGGGGTAGTTTTATCCTGCCTTTTTTATTTATTTTTTAGCAGAGCAGTTCTCGGATTAGAGGGACTTACCGTACCCATTGTTTTCATAATCCATCTCCGAGCCTGTCGCCCCTCTTTTAAAATCCCAAAATCCTCCCAGTACTCAAGTTGCCATTTTCACCGGTGTCGTTTTCGCTCACCCCGCAACGCTCAGCGAAACGCTACAAGCTTCTTTCTATTCATACTTTCGACAACTACACGCCTACAAGCATCTCCTCTTCGGTTATCGAACCCAATTAAACTCATCCCTAGATTTTCTTGCGTGAATTTTTCTCCTCTTTTCTCTAGCGACGAATTTTCTTTCCCTTCTAGAAAATCTTTCTCCGGCAAATTTGGAGCGGAAAAAAAAATACAACGTTGAAAATTTTACTCTATATTCAGAAGTAATCAACAAAAATTATGTTCTATGTATCTATTCCTATTTTTTTTTCTCTCTCTTTTGTCCAGAATGTGCTGCGAGAATTAGAGCAGAAGAAACCACAATTGGACGAGCTGGTACACACTGCTGAAAATCTTCGAGCAGACACTAATCGGCAGCAGCTTCACGGCAAGGGTGAGTAAATGGTTATAGTTACTTACTTTTTATACATTTAAAACGGTGCTTTTTGGGTTTAAAGTTTTAGGATCTCAATCGTGAATTTGATTGAAAGAAACAAAATAATTTGGTCTTTTTTTTTTATCGATTTTATAAAGTATGTCTATACTTGCGTTAGTAGGCAATTTTTAAACTTTAGGTCCAGAGAATAAGGAGAAGAAAGGATAACAAGAGAAAAAGTCAGAGGTGAAAAATGTTAATTAATTTTACTTTCTGCCAAGAAGCGAGATTCCATTCGCTTTTTATTCAACGAAAATCTGGGTGTCTCATCTGCAAAAGAAAAAAAGAGGAAATAAATTTGACAAGTTTGAGCGGCAGATTCGATATTACCTACTAAGCTGTCTAGATGCTCGCGTAATTCCTATAACGTTTAGGTATTCCAGAAATTTCATTACCAGATCCCATATTTTAACGCGATGTAGAATCCGTCGTGTTATACGAGATTTGCATTTCATGTCTGGTAATAATGCACTTCGGATCACTATCGAAAGCGACGTTCAATTTTCACTATGAATTATTCATCATATTTCCGGTTTTAATTTCAAACGATTATCAAATTTCTGGCAGAAAATTAAGACAGGAATTTGCACAACTCAAAATTACATACCGTCTCTGTCCTAGCATAATGGCTGACAAACCGCGACGTCGACATTACAAACGATGCTAGATATACACACAAGTACCTACCTTGTTTAATTACTTCACATACTCAGCAGGCATCTCTTCAACACGTTTCATATTTCGGTAGAAATAAATTCAATTCAATTATAATTTCCAATTCGTCGAGCTCTCATTAGAATTATTACCGAAATTTTCTTACTCATTATCGTCGTATTGGGACGTGGTCCGACGTTATATGGATGTATGTAATTTTCTATTCTTGACTACGAGCTCGATGTTATGCATTAAAAATAGGAATAATTGCCTCCCGACATCCAATTTGTTTAATTCCCCGAATTTTATTATTCTCATATTCCCATGACACAATGCAATCGCGTTCGTGTCGGTGTTCTATCAATCGATCTTCGCCTCAATTCTCACTTTACAACCCCCTTTGTATACCTGTGCTTATACATGCTAAACGAACCTTCATAGAATAGTAGAATTTGATGAAGGGTCGGGCTACAGCGACGCGGTGGAAATGACGGATGATCGTTGACGCGAAACGAAATTAACTCTAAACGATTCAAGATATAATAATATATGATGTAGTGGACGCGTTACGAGGATATAATTATTTCCCTGTGGATCAACCGGCCCAACATTCCTTCTTTCAATTAATTTACTCGATCGAGAAAAAAGCAAGTCTCGAATATAGCGAATTTCTATCGCCGAAGAACTATTTTTGAGACGTGAAAGGAACTGTGAATCTTTTTTCGAAAAAGAAAAAAAATGAGACGAGTTTTGTGCAATATTATAAAATGACTTGCCTACCTTCGAGCTTCTCGAAAATCGTTTATTCTCCTTTTCTATTCCGTATGAAAATTTGAGCTAAAACGTGGCTGTCAACGGCAGAAGCGTCTCCCAGTTTTTCGCTATTACGTTAACGTTCGCGTTCCCCCTCATTTCAACGATATAAAAAAGCGTCGAAAGCCTCGCCAAAAGTAAGAAAATCGGGGTGGAAAGTGTAGCTGCGTGATCGGTGAATCTTAGATAAGATCAGAAAATCGTTCGTTATGATAAACAGAACGAATAAGAAAGCGGTGGTTTAAATGGAGGACATTAATGACTGGGGAGAGCCACCAGCGCCGTTTACGACTTGCATAATATTACTAGCTTTTTCATACCGCCTTACCCGCTTTACAGAACGTCTGTAAATCATTCGAGAAGGAAATTACCCGAGTTTACTCTGCATCATGGCCGCATATTTGTTCTCTCCACAAAATTATAAACCTATTCCTCGGATCATTATTTTTAACGCAACAATTTTAATTCACGCCCTCACTTAATCTATTCAACCCTTTCCTGTTTTCTCGTATTTATTTCACCCCCTTTAATCAAAAGCAAATTATTTTTAAGCTCAAATCTGCAAACACTAGTACGGAATCGAAGATAGATTGTGTCTCGGACCGTCTGACCATACCGCTGACTTATCTACTTAAATGAGTTTAAGCAGAAGAGTTTCAGCCGTTCATTTCGAGCTGTAGACTTTGTCGATTAGTTTTATTTTTCTATCAGATGCTTGGATCCTTCTCAGCTTCGTTATTTCACATAATTTATTGTTTGTTATATAAATCTGCGCTGAAATCCTTTGGGATAAATTTTTTCAACTTGTTTCAATTCTCCTCAGTTCTGAACTTTGAAGGTATATACGGGACGTTAGGTGGGTGATTAAAATCCATCCTAATCCGGTTCTCTAAACATTTTGGTCGCGGCATTGTTTTCTCCCATTATCCGGATGGGGCTAACGTAAAGACCGGGAAAAAGGGCGAATCCTAAATTCGGTTTACCTTAGCTAATGAATTTATTATTTGACCGTAAATAACCGGCTATTTTCCCAGCGTTAATATTATGCTAACATCCGAGTCATACGTATTAAGTAGTATACCTAGACTCACGTACCTACAGCCTGCACGGGTGTACGAGTATGAAGCTTAAAATTACCGAGGCTTTTATCGTTCTCAAAATCCGCTAAAACTATGCCTTCTCGAAATAAGATAATTATCAATTTTATTTCCTTACCGGAGGAAAAATAATTTCCGTTTTATCCCGCGGTACAGCGAATAGGATAACGATTTTAAACTCGAGCTGAACCTGGGTACTGAAAGGGACTGGGGGATGCCATTATGACATCTGTGGTCTCTCGGATGGAAAAAAGAAAGAAAGAACAAGAAAAAAAAGAGAAAAAAAAAATTAGGTAAAGAATCGCTCGTTTCTTTAGTAAAAAAATTATATATTCGTAAAAATGAGAATTTTTTTTCTTTCTTTCTCTATAAATTGATCAAACGTCCCATAATCTTCTTTTGTTAAAAAAACTTTATTTTTTTTATAAATAAACTCTCTCTCTCTCTCTCTCTCTCCTTCATTTCCCCGTGAAATTTTCTGCCAATTCGCACCGCGAGCTTCCAACAGCAGCTGTTTGTCAGCTATCGACGATCGACGTGGTTGGCTAACTACGTCGAACGGTATCTGGGGACACTTCAAAGTTAATGACACGCGCTTCGCTGTAATTTATTACCCTATAGATCTGCGAACGTGAAAGCGACCTCTCAGAGCTTCACCACCCGTACTTCTACGGTTCTAGATATAGGTACGTGACACACGTGGCGTCCCTCAACCTCAGCTTCATGTTTTCGATTTATTTTATTTAATTTTTTCTTCTTTTCTTTTTTTTTTTTTTTATTCTCTCTTATTATTATTATTGATTTCGGACTTCCCTTTGATTTAGTAATTCTGCTTTTCGTCGGTGCTTTTTTTTTCTTTCTTCTTTTTCTTCTTTTCTTTCGTTAAGTAAGACGGTAAAAATTTTATATTAAATCCGGTGATATATTATGAACGAGGGTATATATATATATAACGGGTCGGGACTTAGCGTCGTGAATGAGTGAAAAAAGTTTCGATCAAACGAGCGAGATATATCCCCTCTTCTTTGTTATTTTGACTTAAAATGACAAACTTTTCTATATAGGTGTAGGTACCTATAAGTAAATAAATGAGGAAAAAACTTCTGTTTTACTTTAAAATTTTCGAGGGCCAATATATTGGCGAAGATTCAACCCGGGGAAAGGGAGAGGGGAGAAAAAAGAAAAAAAATAAAAGGAAGAAAAGAGGAGAAAGAAAAAAGAAAAGTTTACCGTTTTCCGTAAACTGATCTTGGCTTAAATTCTTCCTATAGGCTGTGCCTATACCTATATCTCTATGCCTACTTGTGAACGAACGAAAGAGGATAAATGGATACAGTTTCTGAAGCGATTCTCACTTTCCCTATACCTGTATAGGTACCTCCACGCTTACAAAGCGACATTCGATAGCTGTGATTTCTTCAGTCGCGAAGAATATATTAGGATCAGAAATAGCTTTCGAAAGTGGAAGTCAAATATTTGAATTCAGCTGGGAAATAAGTTTGAAAATACCCTCGGCTTTTCCATTGGTTCAATCTTTCGTATAAAATCTGTATTTTTGGTCATATATAGATATACATAGGTGAATACTTCCGTTCTATTTATTACATAGAAAAATAACTGCATATGATATTTTAGCATGAAAATTTATTCACTTTATTATTGAACAAAAGCTTACTGTATTTATTATACACGTGCTTATATAGGTTACTCGTCGAAAAATAAATTCACGAAATCATAAATCTGCAAAATTAACTCTATGCTACATACATAATATAATTACCTTCTTTTTTTAACTTGTCGAATGAAAAGCTACCCCCCGACCGCGACAGGGAGAACTGAACCGAATTAAAAAGTTCTCAATTTTTAATTCAACTTTTTAATCATAATATTTCCGACGTGCGGATAGGTATATGTTACAGATGCACTTAAACACTCCTATCCTAAATTTGCTACAAAAATCCAATTCTTGCCAAGCATCTCATCCAGATTCTGCGACAAATTAATAGACGAGAAAATTCCATGATCCATACGCCTTGCAGAAATCGGGGTAAACTATGAGACAAAACTTCTGCCCCCGTTATAAGAGACTTTGTAATTATACGTGGGATCTATGCCGACCCAAAAGGCCTCTCATACTGTCACATAAATTCGCGAGTTGACTAACGCGGCTTAGATATATCAACACGTAATTGCTTAATTATATTAATTAATTAGCCGGTCGAATTAATGAAGAAAGTGAAGAAAAGACGGTTTGAATTATTGTTCGCATCAGCGTATGTACAGCTATGATACTAATAGACGGAATAAAAATCTCATCGAGCTTTTTCGGGGATAAGAAGAAAAGAGATTGGGATTATAGAGATTCGGGTGTGGCTGTGGCTCTTCGAGATCTCCTAGTCTGTTTAGTTAGGAAATGCTTGAAGGTGCGCCGCATTTAGCTGATTAAGACCTTGCAGAACTATAAACGTGCCTTTGGTTAAGAACACTCGCTGTATACTGAAACAGTCTGGGAAGTTAAGTAGTATAAGAGAAAACTTTATCGTTCGGTCTGATTAACGTTGGCTGCAGGGAAACGACGGATACTAGTTGTGGCTCCTGTGTAAGCATACGTACAGTACCTGCGGACTAGTTCTTGCCTACCAATTCTAGACTTGTTTAATTGAGTTGAAGACTGTATACTACCGAGATAAAACTGATACGACACCCGCGGAAGTTCAGAGAAATGTATATACTATCCGTTTACTTCTACATTCATTTCATCTTCAATAAGTCGCGGGCCAAGATTCGAGCTTTTTTTCAACCTGAGATCAATTACAAAACTTCAACCCCTCGCGATTTTTAAAGTGACAAGTTTCCCATGAGTTCGTGTCTCGGAATTGAAAATCCACAATAATATATCGATTTGTATTTCATTTCGAGATGCATTTCCCTTCTGAAAAAAATGATCAAATAATTAATGACCTATGGCGAAATATTTTAATAGCTGAAAAAAATGGCAATTCGCTAGCGTTGTATCGGAATTATTCGTCCTCGAGGCTTTGTTCGTGAATCATGACTAGTGTTTCTGTGAGAGTAGTGAAAGGAGAATCTCATTGTCTCCGTATTTAATTGTAATCCAAAGTTGCTATGTAGAGTTATCTAGTTACATAAGTAGGTACCTAGCAATAATTAGTTTCCGGTGAATTTAAATCCGACTAGACTCTTTACCGAGCCTGCAGTATCGCCTGAAACTTTTTACTCTGCGGAAACATCAGCGAAAAAAATAAATAAAAAATAAAAAAATTCAAACAAATTTGCATATTCGAATAAGGCTTTTTCCCTCTTGCTTTCCTTTGTTCACGAGACACATATTGCCATAGTTTTCCTTCAGCACAGCTATTGTACCCATAGTATCCATATACTTCGCTACACACTACCCTGCAACTAACCCAACGCGCCTTGGGACCGATCCACTCCTTGTACCTATATATTTCTTCCCTGTCAGCCATCTTGAATATATATTGTACATCCCTTGTTGTTGTCTTTTTTTTTTCGTTTTTTCGGGCTTTTTTATATTTTTTTACGCCCAGTTACCTTCCGCGGTTTCACACGCTCTCAGAGAGCTTTTTTCAGTTTTTTTTTCGTTTTTTTTTTTGTCGTTTTTTGTACATAGTTCCATTTGCCCAAAAGATTATCACCCCTAGTTTTCCCACTCGTTAAAAAAAAAAAACGCTTGTATCATTTATACTAGTTGCTGCGATCAGACCGTGAAGAGAACGAATCATCCCTTACATGTTTATACATTTTTTTATGTATTTTTTTAACTTTCTTTGATTCCTATGCAAAACCTTCTCGTTTATTTTTCTTTTTTTTTAAGATTATAATTTTGAGGGCAGAAATTGTTTCCGAAAAAGTATATCGATACTCAGAAATTTGTTAGTTTGCCGCTTTTATACAGCCATCGTGCTTTTTCACCAAACCTACTACAATTTGTAAATCAAATATCTCAGGGGTAGCAGTTTGAAGTTTGATTGCTACACAGATCGATAACTGCATTTTGAAACAATTTCATCGAAATTTATTGTAGAATTTCGTTTCACCGTACGCAGCATCTACGTTTTTCCATTTTTTTTTTTTCCTTTCATAGGTATTCGAAAAAAAAACGCATGATTCTGTTAAATGAATGGCTACATTTAATTTCCGATATTGAGAGGAAAAGAGTCGATTGAAATTTCAATAGGTACTTTCGAGTAAAACGAATTCCGAGTGTCATTTGCGGTATCGCAATATACACATAGAATAATTTGTAGTTTTTTTAATTTATTTTCGTCTTTTTATTGGCTTTTTAGCGGTGGTAGTTGCTTTCAACAGAATTGCAGTTATCAATTACCATGAGAGATTTAATAAACGTTATACCTATACGAATATTTAGTCGTTCACTTAATACCATCCGTATATATCTCAGGGTATTGTTTCACGCTTAATACCAAATGAACACGTCCATTGTCCGGACTAATTCACTCTCTAAGACAATATCTTATTGTCCTCGACGCTGTACCCGAAGACAAATAATTCCACCAACATCCGTTCGAGACTTATATATATACGAATTTTTATTTCCTCATCTCCGTCATTTCTCATTCACCTAAAACTCCGAAATCCTCGTATTTCATATCAAAACAATTTCAGCCCTTTTCAAAAGTCCGAAAAATTCAACTCTATTCATTCCTCGACCTAAACATCATCTCAGAAATTGTCAAGGATAAGGCGGAACCCCTATCAAAACTAAGACCCTCAACTAATACCCAAAAGTTAACGAGGAGGGTGCAGAATAGATCGTCACAGTTGTCATCTTGATTAGCCTACTAAGGTCGACAGTATTCCGAAATAATATATTAACACAGAGATTCCAATTTTCGAATGAGATCAAGAGATGCTATAAAAATGAAGATTATATTTATAGAGATATATTGAAATCGCAATGAAAGATTTGTTTTTATTTTTTCTCATCTGTTATTCCGCCCCAGTTTACTCGGTTTGAACTTGAACAACTTTTCTCTCCTGTTTTGTTATCCGGTTCGCAATTTTCCGGCGTAATTATATTGCGATTACAGGCGAGAACCCCGAGGCAGTTAGTTCAAGATAGGAAAACAGGCTGCCTTGCTTGTTTCACCCGAAAGGTAGCTACTTTTGATTCACGGTTTACGTTAATTGATATTATACAACTCTCGACGGAATTTCACCTCTCATAACTCTCAGCCAAGACCCCGATGCCAATTTGGTCAAGTGGCTTTCTATACTGGTAGAGGTGGGTGGGTACTTCTTCGTTCACGATTGTCTGAATAAATATATATTCAAAAGGAGACTTGAACATATCCACTTCGAGGATATTCAGTGATATTCAAATCCGTCTGTGTGACGTGGAGAAAAAAAAGTAAAATCAAGACCTTTTTTTTCTCCTTTCCTTCTTCTCCTCTCACTCCCTTCTCCTTTTTTTTTTTGTCTCATTAAGTAAATACGCTGGATATTAAAAAGAACGGATAAATTTGAAGAGAGAGAGAAAAGAAAAAGTACAAAAAAAAAAAATCATACGAAATTTTCGCCGCTTACGAGGAGCAGGAAATATTATGCGGTAATAAAAAAAGAAATGTCTACTGCTAAAACTGCTCTGGTAGTTCTCTTTTTGCTTCTCGACGAGAGAAAAATTCCCACAACATTCTCATACGGATTTTGGAATAAAACTACAAAGCTAGTTGTATCGTGGTACAAAACGCTTTTGGATCTACTATACCTAGCCTCAGCTATTTCCTATTTCCTGCCCGGTATAATATGGTCTGAATAAATATATATTCAAAGGACTTCCACTGATATTCAAATTTCTGTTTGACTCTTTTCACAGAACTTTTCCAATACGATAGAATAACTTCGTGGCAGTAAATTTTCACGAATATATCCCCCCGTTTTTTATTCCGGACTTGAACTTTGACCTGAAAATAAATATTTCGACATTTCGTGTCATTTTCTTACAGGGGTAACTCGTTGGACGATCCAATGCGGTCGTTGCTGTTAACATTATCGTCAAATCCTGCGGACTCTCTGAAAATGACTGAGTAAAATCCTTGAGAACTTCCTGAATAAAGAATACCTCATACTTAATTATCTCCTCGTCTTACGTCCGGCAGGATTCTCGCTTCGTCTATATATCTCGTGTTTCTAGAAATCGGCCCGTAGCGAAACCCATTCTATTATTCAAGGCGTAGCATTTACCACGAACACCAGAAGCTCTGCACTATAGTATACGTATGTATCTTAGAGCCGTAACTTGCGAGTTTTCTTGGCATGTAACATCCTCCTGCACAGGATAAAGTCACGGGTTTTCCACGTGTAGCGCTGCAGAGTTCGGCTAATAAACGACCTTTGGGATTTTATTCGCTACTCAGGGACTCTAGTTTCACCCTCATCCCAGACTACTGTCTCGTCAAGTTCCCGAGCCCCACACCTAACAGATTTTTACTACCTGGTCAAACACCAGTCATAGTTAAATTCCTTTTTTCTTTCTTTTGCTCGCTTTTCTCCTCCTCTTCTTTCTTTTCGACTTTTACAACGCCGGTGACTTCGGTATGGTCATTATGGAGTAATCCATACCTGAATTATTACAGTTGGTATGAAATTCCCATACCTGAAAAATGTAGTCACTAAGATCTGGAAATGGAACGGATCACAATTTTGTAGTTACTGTACTGATTCTTTCCCGTATTATTACGGATTCCGTCATCTTTTTTCCCGTCAACAACGTTTATAATTATAAATACATCGACCAGATAAGTAATTATCGGTATTTTTTTCCTCATTAACACCCTGACCCTCGACGATTTAGGTTATCAATTATATGCTGAGCTATCTGGGAATTTTGGCAGGTTTTTCCTTATTCTTTAATTAACACGAGTTGACGCTGACGCGCGCGGTTCTAGGGTCAACTCTTCCCCTGCTGATAGTGTGCCGTTGCAGAATATTAAAACAAAACGAGAAGTATATTATCATAAGTATTCACTATACGACAGAAGTACAAAATTTCAGTAAATAACCATATATTGTATTACTCTGCGAGTTGCTATGTCAAAATATTTCAATCGCTAACTCGATAGCTGAGAAAATCACAAGTCGCCAGCGTAGGTTATCGGAAGCTTAGCTCGTATCATCAGATACAAATACGGTGGAGATTTGATGAGACTGTCGCAACTCTACTAATTGAAAAATTAATCAACCGTAGATCATACATCATATATCAATACGTGAAACAATCATATTCACACTCGACTTGAGGAGAAAAATGAACAAGATTTGGAATTGTAAGCTACTCTTTATTTAATATGCCGAGTGTACAGTATGGTACATGTAGATTGGTAGTCGTTGGGATGTCGGTCCGTATCCTTTGCTAGCCTGCGTAAAAGTACCCCTCCTACGAAATATATTATTCTTACAATTAGTCAAGGATCACATTAATTTATTTTTATTTTTCCGAAATTTTATTCTACGAAATCTGCGACTCCCACTTATATTTACATACATTATGTCGATGTGGGCCTTGGATCCTGGAATAGTGAGACTTCACAAATGAAATACTTTGCCCATGTACAATCGACGGCGCATAGACCAGCATCACTGCCTGCTACCACTGCCATACACTGGGTGGAACTGCTACCTAGGTATGTTGTAGATCTCCACGGTAGTGGTGTCCCGAGTGGACCTGATACAAACACCCAAATATGGTATGAAAAGTTTCATTCTGTCCTCACCAGTTTCGTTATTCCAGCCCCAATATTTTATACCATTCCACATTTTTCTTTTTTTTTTTACAAATTCTTGCTAGGATTGTTAGTGTTCTGATTGGTTCAATTGAATTTCAGTTCTTGTCTGCTTCCTATTCAGCTCTCTACGAATGCATTCATAGTTCATAAATGTAGGGATACTCGGGCACACAGATTTCTTATGTTTTTAGGAACCGAATTTTTCCATCAAATAAGCCAAGATCTAATCTTACCAGATTTAACGCTGGTCCACTCATCTTTGTCGAATAACCTGTGAGCTCCTATCCACGTGTAATAATTTCCATCCAATCCAATGCCTTTCAAATATTCGATCTTTTTGAATGAATCAATTATAGCCAGGTTACCACCCTCCGTCTCGCAATATTTTCGCGCTGCATTCCACGTCTTTGGAATTCTATGATATTTATAGGCTACTCCAATATCCGGAAACAGAGAGTAACCCTCCGGTATTTCTGTGGGTGATTTTCTCAACGGTGTATCTACGGAATAGTAAATAATTTTTAGTCACAAAATACAGTTTGTAATTTGATTAACACTCACAAACATATCCACGAATATCAACATTCTGTTTTTCATCGATTCTCTTCGAAACTACTTACCAACAATAGCTGAATTCGAGGTTGAATTGATAAGGGACGAAGAATTTCTGGTAGATAGAAGCTGGCAAGCGAGTCGTAAAGATAATACGCCGAGTGGATTCAACGTCATTGTACTATCTTCCTGGGCACCTTGACTTACGTCGGTGTAACTCTCCGGTGACTCTAGGGTTGATTTTATTAACGGTGTAGGTATATACGAAATAATCAGTTTTTTTCCTTAAAATACAGTTTATAGATTAATTTGTACACACAAACGTATCCGTGAATATAGACATCTATTTTTCTATTGATTCACTTCGAAATTACTTACCAATATCAACCACGCCATTGATGAGGGATGAAGAATTTCTCGAAGCCAGAAGCTGGCAAGCGACTTGTAGAGATAAAACAAGGAGTGGATTCAACATTATTGCGGTAGATCGCTGAACACACTGACTTACTAAGTTACAAGCGTTGTTTAAACTGCAAACGGCAAATTGCCTCGTATTTAAAGAGCATCATCTATCCCCGCCGATCGTCTGCTCGACTAATCTGAAGTGATAATTCAAGATCGTTTGACCATTTCCAAGAATACTAAGAAATTTTGCAATATTTCGCACACAAGTCGAATAATTTATCCCTATTCGTCATATAAGGAAAGAGTCCAATGAAGTCCATTGCTTATCCAGTGCAAAAACCTTTTGCCAAGTACATGAATGTGATGCAAAAATGTCTGCCCCGTAACAAAAAAGATCCGAAATCAGATGCTACTGTATTCTGATAGTGAA
This sequence comes from Rhogogaster chlorosoma, assembly GCA_944452935.1. Lineage (NCBI taxonomy): Eukaryota > Metazoa > Arthropoda > Insecta > Hymenoptera > Tenthredinidae > Rhogogaster > Rhogogaster chlorosoma. Next base: position 20,586,372 of record OX101803.1, on the reverse strand, counting down.
CAATTGCTATGCCTGATTATTACGATACTACTGAAGTACAAAGATAAAATAAATCACCATATCATATCACTCTGCGAGTTGCCATGGCAAAATATTTCAATCGCTAACTCGATAGCTGAGAAAATCACAAATCGCCAGCGTAGGTTATCGAAAGCTTCGTTATCGTATCGTAAGATACAAACACGGTGGAGATTTAATGAGACTGTCGCAACCCTAGTAATTGTAAGATTAATTTGCTGTAGATCATACATCATGTATCATGCGAAACAATCATATCCACACTCGACTTGATAAGGAAAATGAACAAAATTTGGAATTGTAAGCTACTCTTTATTCAATATGCCGAGTGTAACAGTACATGTAGATTGGTAGTCGTTGGGATGTCGGTCCGTATCCTCTCCTAGCCTGAGTAAGAGTACCCCTCCTACGAAATATATTATTCTTACAATTAGTCAAGGATTACATTACATTTTTTAAATTTCTTCCGCAATTTTATCCTACGAAATCTGCGACCCCCACTTATAGTTACATACATTAAGTCGATGTGGGCCTTGGATCCCGGAATAGTGAGACTTCACAAATGAAATGCATTCCGAATGTGCAAGTGTAGGCGAATAGACCAACATCACTGCCTGCTACCACTGCCATACACTGGTGGGGACTGTAACTTTGCCATGAGTTAGATCTCCACGGTAGTGGTGTCCCGAGTGGACCTGATACAAACACCCAAATATGGTATGAAAAGTTTCATTCTGTCCTCACCAGTTTCGTTATTCCAGCCCCAATATTTTATACCATTCCACATTTTTCTTTTTTTTTAACAAATTCTTGCTAGCATTATTAGTGTTTTGATTGGTTCGATTAAATTTCAGTTTTTGTCTACTTTCTATTCAGCTCTCTTCGAATGCATTTATAGTTCATAAATGTAGGGATACTCGGGCATACAGATTTCTTGTGTTTTTAGAAACCGAATTTTTCCATCAAATAAGCCAAGATCTAATCTTACCAGGTTTAACGCTGGTCCATTCATAGCTCTTGAATAACCTGTGAGCACCTACCCACGCCCATTTTTCTCGATCCAATCCCATGCCTTTCAAATATTCGATCTTTTTCGATGAATCAATTATAGCCAGGTTACCACCCTCCGTCTCGCAATATTTTCGCGCTGCATTCCACTCTATCATAATTTCATGATATTTATAGGCTACTCCTATATCCGGAAACGCAATGTAACCCGTCGGTATTTCTGTGGCTGATTTTCTCAACAGTGTATCTACGGAATAGTCAATAATTTTCACTCACAAAATACAGTTTGTCATTTGATTAACACTCACAAACGTATCCACGAATATCAACATTCAGTTTTTCATCGCTTCTCTTCGAAACTACTTACCAACAATAGCTGAATTCGAGGTTGAATTGATAAGGGACGAAGAATTTCTGGTAGGTAGAAACTGGCAAGCGACTTGTAGAGATAAAACAAAAAGTGGATTCAACATTATTGCGGTCTATCGCTGGACACACTGACTTACTAAGTTACAAGCGTTGTTTAAACTGCGAACGGCGAATTGCCTCGTATTTAAAGAGCTTCATCTATTCTCTCCGATCGTCTGCTCGACTAATCTAAAGTGATAATTCAAGATTGCCTGCAGGGACGTCGTTATGTTTTTTTCCGAGGTATGGAATTTTATCAAGCTACGGAGGGAGGGGGGGGGGGGGGGGGGGGGTAGTGGCTGACTGAAAACGTAAATATTAAACCACGAATTCCTGAACCCACAAACACCATCGAGAGCAAATGAACTAGATAACGCACCCACACTACGCACGGACAACAAATGACCATGTGACAAACAAATATACGTTCATCACGTTTTCTATCAGCCACTTGCTGTGCGTGGGTTAGGTGTTTAGCATGCGAGTTTTAGATTAATTTTTTTTTATAAAAATTTTCACTGTTGATCTGAGGTGTGGAATTCCACACCTCGAAAAAACGAGCTATGGTCGCGACCATAGCCACCATACCGGTAACGACGCCCCTGATTGCCTGACCATTTCCAAGAAGACTAAGAAATTTTGCAACATTTCGCACACAAGCCGAATAATTTATCTCTATTCGTTATATAAGGAATGATTCCAATGAAGTCCATTGATTATCCATTGCAAAAACTTTTCGCCAAGTACATGAATGTGATGCAAAAATGTCTTCCCCGTAACAAAAAAGATTTGAAATCAGATGCTACTTACACGCAACTGTATTCTGATAGTGAAAAATTGCTATGCCTGATTATTAAGATACTACAGAAGTACAAAGATAAAATGAATGACCATATTATATTACTCTGCGAGTTGCTATGGCAAAATATTTCGATTGCTAACTTCATAGCTGAAAAAATCACATGTATATTAGACTGTGTCCAAATAACTTTTTTTTTTTAGATATATTTAATCGAACCAAAAAAGAAAAAAAAAGTTATTTGTACACAGTCTAATGTATATATATAGATATATATATATATATATACGTGTATATTAGTGCGTATATAAAAGAGTGGGAGGGAAACCTTCCCTAAATAATTCATACCCGAAGGCTTCTCGCTACGCGATGAAATTTTTATCGACTCGTATCATGATCGGGTCCTGCCAAAATCCCAGAGCTCTTATTTTCGGTAAAAGACATTCGATATTTAACCCCGATATTGAGTTTTTTTTTCCGTCTTCCTTTTGCTCTTTTTTTTTTCTTTTTTTCTTTCAATTTTCATTCTCTTCTCGTATTCAAACTCGCGTCATTATATTTAAAATTTGGCAATAATTTTCAGACCCTCTCTACTCCCGTCTGCTTATACAAGCGTTAAGGAAAAATAATGATCATCGCATATATGTTGGCGCTTTGTTATATTTTCTAGTGTTGGAAAAAACGAAAAAAAAAAAAAAAAAAATTCAGCCATAAGGGTGCCGGAGATCTTGAATATATATATGTATATATTTTTTTGGAATCATTTATTTATTTTCTCTAAGTCCTCTTGCCAGAACGGTGGTGTTTATTTCACATCGTACAAAGTGCCGAAAAAAAAATTCAAACTTTCATCCCTCCAATGAGTGCAGGGGGTGTGTTAATTAGTAATGGAAAGAAAGCTGCTTTTGAGAATGGGTAAATTTTTTATAGAAAGACCGATCCCTTCGGGTGGGGGTGAACCAATTTGTTTTTTTTTTTTTTTTTCTTCTTGAGTCCCTTTCGCTGCTTTCATGTCACGTATAAAATTTACTAGAAAGTATTTACTATATATACCTACCTATACCCGCGCGGTTGAATCGCGAAGAGAATACGCGAATTTAGGGGTCGGATTTGATATAGATTATAAAAAACACAAAAAAAAAAAAACTAAAATAGAGAAAATAAAACTGAGTCATTATTATTCTCGTTTTTCCCATTGCCCATAGAATCGCAATAGTTTTCAATAAAATTGAAATAAAAATTCTTCACTGTAACTAGACGGCATCGATCGAATACTGATTAAAGTCGTAAATAGCCGCATAGCAGTTTCAACAATTTCTTCTATGGAGCTGAAAACAAATAAAGCAGCAGAAGAAGAAAAAAAAATAAGGGAACTTGAATTTTCGATCAAGTTTCTCAATTCATTATATTAATCATTTTTACGAAGAATTGTATAAAAATAACCATTCGTTATATTCTTGGATGATATTTTTCATTCCGTTTCCCAAACAGTAGTATCTTGCTTCCAAACACGATCAGTCATGGTCGAACGGTTTTTATCCCGATTCCTCAAACAGAAATAAAAATGTAAGGGTCAAGCGCGCGAAATCCTCTATCATAAAATTTTTATTACCCAATTTACGATGCTGTAGTAAATCTATTCATGTATACGAATGTGTTTGTATGCGCATGGTAGTTTGGTACAGAATAATTCAACGCCGAGATATCACGGGATTTAAAACTGATTACATACTTCCAAAAAAAAAGAAGGAAAAAAAAAACGAATTCGGGGGACGTAATAAGTGTTTCTCTCATTCAGTTACAGACTTCAACTCATTTTCTTATCTTTAACACCTTTCGTTCCGACCAACACCTAACGAGCGCAGTTAAAAGTTCGTTTCAAAGATCTCAGATAAACTGATGACGACTCGCCGTGATAGATATTCTCGAAAACGAGAGTTTTCGCTTTTCATTTAGAAATATATCCCGTCGAATAAATCCCGTCTTGTATTACTGTGAGTACATTGAGTGAGGTTATTCGCAATAATTTATTCTTGATGAACGAAACGCTGCACTATCTTGATTTTATATCTGCTACAAAATCTTCTACGAATATCGATCGAAAACAAATTTTCAATCTTTGAAAGTTTAAATTTGTAAAAAAAAAAAAAAAAAAGAAAAAGATTCTTAGGCGATTGCGAATCAAACTATTTAACATTTTGAAAATCGCGTATAGATTCTACATTCTGCAATGACAAATACAAACACAATCCCTCGCATACAGTTTATCCTCGCATCGACCAGATAAGTAATTATCAGTATTTCTATCCTCATTGGCAACCTGACCCTCGACGATTTAGGTTATCAATTATATGCTGAGCTATCTGAGGGTTTCGGCAGATTTTTCCTTATTCTTTAATTAACACGAGTTGACGCTGACGCGCGCGGTTCTAGGATCAATTCTTTCCCTGCAGATAGTGTGCCGTTGAGAATATGGAAACGAAACGAAAAGCATGTTAGGTATCATAAGTATTCACGATACGACAGAAGTACAAAGTTTAAGTAAATCACCATATTGCATTACGCTGCAAGTGGCAATGGCAAAATATTTCAATCGCTAACTCGATAGCTGAGAAACTCACGAGTCGCCAGCGTAGGTTATCGAAAGCTTAGCTCGTATCATAAGATACAAATACGGTGGAGATTTGATGAGACTGTCGCAACTCTGCTAATTGTGAGATTAATTTAATGTAGATCATACATCATACATCATGCGAAACAATCATATCCACACTCGACTTGATAAGGAAAATGAACAAAATTTGGAATTGTAAGCTACTCTTTATTTAATATGCCGAGTGTACAGTATGGTACATGGAGATTGGTAGTCGTTGGGATGTCGGTCCGTATCCTTTGCTAGCCTGCGTAAGAGTACCCCTCCTACGAAATATATTATTCTTACAATTAGTCAAGGATTACATTAAATCTTTTGTATTTTTTCCGTAATTTTATCCTACGAAATCTGCGACCCCCACTTATAGTTACATACATGAAGTCGATGTGGGCCTTGGATCCTGGAATAGTGAGACTTCACAAATGAAATATTCTGTGCTTGTACAAAGGTAGGCGTATAGACCAGTATCATCACTGCCTGCTATCACTCCCATACACTTGTAGGAACTGTCACTTAGGTATGAGTTAGATCTCCACGGTAGTGGTGTTCCGAGTGGACCTGATGCAAACACCCAAATATGGTATGAAAAGTTTCATTCTGTCCTCACCAGTTTCGTTATTCCAGCCCCAATATTTTATACCATTCAACATTTTTTTTTTTTTTTTCACATTCTTGCTAGCATTATTAGTGTTTTGATTGGTTCGATTAAATTTCAGTTTCTGTCTGCTTTCTATTCAGCTCTCTTCGAATGCATTCATAGTTCATAAATGTAGGGATACTCGGGCACACAGATTTCTTATGTTTTAGAAACCGAATTTTTCCATCAAATAAGCCAAGATCTAATCTTACCAGATTTAACGCTGATCCATTCATCGTTGTCGAATAACCTATGAGCACCTACAAACACGTAATGATTTCCATCCAATCCAATGCCTTTCAAATATTCGATCTTTTTCAATGAATCAATTATAGCCAGGTTACCACCCTCCGTCTCGCAATATTTTTGCGCTGCATTCCACTGCTTCTTAATTCTATGATATTTATAGGCTACTCCAATATCCGGAAACAGAGAGTAGCCCGCCGGTATTTCTGTGACTGATTTTCTCCCCGGTGTATCTACGGAATAGTCAATAATTTTTTCTCACAAAATACAGTTTGTAATTTGATTAACACTCACAAACGTATCCACGAATATCAACATTCAGTTTTTCATCGCTTTTCTTCGAAACTACTTACCAACCATAGGTAAATTGTTAAGGGACGAAGAATTTTTCGGTGGTAGAAACTGGCAAGCGAGTTGTAAAGATAATACGCCGAGTGGATTCAACGTCATTGTAGTATCTTGCTGGGCATCTTGACTTATGTCGGTGTAACTCTCCGGTGACTCTAGGGTTGATTTTATTAACGGTGTAGGTATATACGAAATAATTAGATTTTTTTCACAAAATACAGTATATAGATTAATTTGTACACACCAACGTATCCATGAATATCGGCATCTATTTTTCTATTGATTCACTTCGAAACTACTTACCAATATTAACGCCATGAATGAGGGACGAAGAATTTCTCGAAGCTAGAAGCTGGTAAGCGAGTTTTAGATAGAGCACAAACATGGGATTCAACATTATTGCGGTGTATCGCTGGACACACTGACTTACTAAGTTACAAGCGTTGTTTGAACTGCAAAAGGCAAATTGTCTCGTATTCAAAGAGGATCATCCATCCCCTCCGATCGTCTGCTCGACTAATCTAAAGTAATAATTCAAGATTGGCTGACCATTTCCAAGAATACTAAGAAATTTTGCAATATTTCGCACACAAGCCGAATAATTTATCTCTATTCGTCATATATAAGGAATCAGTCCAATGAAGTCCATTAATTATCCAGCGCAAAAACCTTTTGCCAAGTACATGAATGTGATGCAAAAATGTCTGCCCCGTAACAAAAAAGATCCGAAATCAGATGCTACTGTATTCTGATAGTGTAAAATTGCTATGCCTGATTATTACGATACTACTGAAGTACAAAGATAAAATAAATCACCATATCATATTACTCTGCGAGTTGCCATGGCAAAATATTTCAATCGCTAACTCGATAGCTGAGAAAATCACAAGTCGCCAGCGTAGGTTATCGAAAGCTTAGCTCGTATCGTAAGATACAAACACGGTGGAGATTTAATGAGACTGTCGCAACCCTAGTAATTGTAAGATTAATTTGCTGTAGATCATACATCATATATCATGCGAAACAATCATATCCACACTCGACTTGATAAGGAAAATGAACAAAATTTGGAATTGTAAGCTACTCTTCATTTAATATGCCGAGTGTAACAGTACATGGAGATTGGTAGTCGTTGGGGTGTCGGTCCGTATCCTTTGCTAGCCTCGAAAATCGCGTATAGATTCTACATTCTGCAATGACAAATACAAAAACAATCCCACGCATAGTTTCCGATACCTTGCAATATCCAAGCTCCGGTTTTTGGAGTAGTAAGAGTCTTATAACCGAGCGGCGTCCGACTACTCCTGGCGCTACTACTGTATACTACCACTCTGCCCGTTACGACTTCTACTACTTACCATAGAGGCGATAGAAACAGTTGTACAGTAGTACCTGTACCTATACGTACAGCCTATACACCTAGCTGCGTACGCTTGCCTGGCATGAAAGCGTGCATGGAGAGAAGTCGAACTCTCTCTCCATCTCTCTCCCTCTCTCTCTCTATGTCTCGGTTGGTTATAGTTTGTCTATACCTACCCTCCCGCCCTTATATACAAAGACAAACACAAATAACTACGATATACACTAGCCTGAACTAGAAGTTGCGGTATATAAGGGTAGCGTATATATAGGTACATGGATATATCTATATCTATACATAGCTACCTTCGAGGGGCTTATATATATATAGTAGATATACCTGCGCCTGTGGCTGTGGCTTAGGGGTGGTGGCGGCGGCGGCGTCGGCGGTGGTTCAGGGTGACGCGAGTCTAGAGAGGGCGCGGCGGCGTTTCCCTACGCCGAGGGTGAACGACGCAAGCTCCAGTATTCCCGCGGCCGCTCCCTGTCGCAGACGGATTTCGTCCTAACGGAAGCACGAAAACGTGCCAGACCCGTTTTCTTTCAGGGTCGTCCGTTAACGGATATAAAGAAACACCCTGAAAATTAATTAAACCAAAACGCGGAGGAGGAGAAGAAACCTAGGTGGCAAGGAAACAGAAAAAAATAAATTAGTGACAAAATAAAAAAATAAAAAAAATTCGAACTTTCCTGCCTGCTGTCTTAGCCTTTTATTTCTCTCTCGCTAATTTTCACCCTGCAAGAGATAGGGGATACATTTTTAATTTTTTCTTTCATGGTGATGAACTAAACGTGGATTATACAGCTCCGAGGAGTTTGAGGAAAATTTTATTAATCACCGTATAGGGTGAAAAGTGAGGACAAATTTTTTTCAGTCTTATTCTTTTCGTTTTCATCAACAAACGAACAACAGGTAGAACCCTAGTTCAATGGGTCCATGCTAACTGAATCTTTCTTATTCTGGACCATATATTTATAACTATTTATAACACGAAACGGTTTTTTTTATCACCGTTAATACCGGCATAATTCAATACTTTGTTTATACAACACTCGCGTAAACAATTCGTTTCGTGACGAGTGATAGCTTTCCCGAAGCTACGTCGTAAATACGAGAAAATTAGTTCGAATATTATCGAAAAATTTTCCCCTTGAAAATAGAAATAAAAAAAAAAAACTAAACTAAAACTAAAATAAGTTGAATAATAAATAAATAAGAAACAAGAGTGAAGTTTTATTTCCACAAAGTTTTTTTTCGTTATAACCAGTTCCTATAATATCACAGTGAATTTAGAAGAGAAAAGAAATTGAGAAAAAAGTGGTGTAAAATCGGAAACCATGTCTCAGAGTAGAAGAACATCTTTGCAGAGCAGTTCGGGACCCGGACTAACCACACCGACTTCAAAGGTCGCGGTGGGTCCTCCACAGGAAGTTCTATCGCGAGGTATTCCCCTTCCAGGAATGGTACCGTCTCTCTCGGCTCAGGAGACTTCGGTACTCCAAGGAAATCTCATTCACGGTTTCGTAAATCCCCTCGGTCCGGCTGGACTCGTACATCCATCGCCGCACTCGGTCCTTCAACCCGTAGTTTCGCATCACATACAGAGTCCTCATCAAGGTAGTTTAATTCCGCAAAATTTTCAAGATGTGAGAAGGAAAAATTTTTTGTTTATCCAAGGCAATAAAAATCACGGATATACATACCTATAATACAATAGCTCTCTTTCTCCGCGAATAAAGTATTGATAGCTGTCAATTCGTGTATATATATATATAGCTGTTGCGAGATGTCAATTTTATTTCTCACCCTCACCCTTGCTTGTATATATGACAGATTGTTCGCACCTTTGAAGTAACTTTTTTGTTATATCTCGTAAATTGTGAATGATATGAGAAAAAGTTTGAAACAAATTTTATAGCGGTGAATGAAAGCCGCGTTTTATGTCCCATACATTTTTTTGATTAGTCTCATTGATTCGTCGTAAAATGGGGTGAAATAAAAATACATGAAATAAATCGGTCCGAGGGTAAATCGGGAAAAAATATCTCTTTAACCCCGTCGTTTTCGCATATATATCGATGCGATTCAAGGGCTCGACAAGATCCTTCCGTCGTCTGGCTATTCACCACACGGTTCTCCGCTGCGTACGCCAATCTCATCTCTCCACGGATCGCCCCAGGATACTTCACATGTGATACCCAGGTCCAGGATAGACCCGGACCAAGTTACTGGCGTCATTTCCAGACGGAGTTCTGACGCCAGCTCGCCGATTCCAGGGAGCCTTGTAGGCACGCCGGAACACCGTGGGAGAAGACGTTCTGATTACAGTCCTCATCAGGGTACGTCGAAAATCTGAAAAGAAAAAAGAGAAAAGAGAAGAGAGATAAGAGCTTTCGGTGTCTCTCGATGATTTCTCGTGAATTCCCGTTAAAGAATCCCTTCACACTTCTCTCCGCGTTCTATCGCCACAGAATGTGGATAATCATTTCCTGTGTGGAGGCTAAAATACAGGGTTTGGAAATACGCTATAGGTAGTTTCCTCGCGTGTTTCATTGAACATAAAAAACGCAACGAATCCCCGCCGGTTCGGATAACTACGTCGCGTGCGCCCCTTATACTCGTGGGGAGGGAAAGTCTGTCAAATATGTTGAGCCCGGTAATAGGAAAGTAAACATTAGGCGGCGGATAGGAAGATATAGATTTTGTATTATTATCAATTTTAGTTTGTTTTCCAAAAGTACGGACCTGCTTCAAAATTTGATTCAAAAAAACGATGAAAAAAATAGAAAATAGAAGAAAATTTAGATCAGTGGCTCTTCTAGTATCGGAGTATCTCCGATACCTGCAACAGCGAAAAATCGCTTTGTCCTTCCGTATGAAGAATAAGGCGATAAAACAGCAGCTAGGAAATAAATTTTCCCGGATAAAGTACGAGGGAGAAAAGGCATGTCCTTCGAATTCCTGATTCAGACGGGTTTGATTTCTATTCCAAGTTATTTCGCATCAGTTAAGGAATTCGGACGGAATCCTGGGATGAAAAGTGAAAAATTCAATTAAATCTATCTCATCTTATACTATAGGATAAATTCTTGCCCGATTCAAACAGCTGCATGTCACCTTGCCCCGCCACTCGACCAAAAGGAATAAATTTAATATCAAACGACAAGATTCTACGGAAGAATATCGTGCTCGACTTGTTCAGTCATTCATTCCAACCCCTTTCTACCCTCCGAACGAATGAGGAAATCGCGAAATATTTCCAAGAGAAGAAATAAACCGACGCAGGAAAGAATCGATGAATGATAATAACATTCAGGACCAGAATTTTCCTTCAATTCGAGCCGTTTTTTTTTTTTTTCTCTCTTTTCTCTTGCATCACGATTCCTAAGACCAAGTGCATTCTAATTATCCTCAATCTTTTTTTTTTTCTTCTCCCTCGTTTCCGTGCAGAATTTTTACCCTAAAGCGCCCCTGTAGTAAAATGGCAGACCTGACCAGAGGATATTTTATAGGAACGTTAACCAAAGTAGTTCCTGCCAGACGACGGCCTGCTCTCTGCACCACGCGGGAAAATAATTTCTTCCGGTTAGACCGCATCGGCAATTGTCTGCGGGAACCGTATTTCTTCTAGGATTAATGCGAATTTCCATACAACGTGTCCTATCTACGAATCGGCGGAATATCCTGTTTTTTTATTTTATTTTATTTTTTTTACTCTACCCATTTTTGGCCGAATGACTTGGCCAGATCTGCGGGAGTCGAGGTAATTAATGACAAACTTGAAACTGTCGCTTTTTTCGAGGGTAATTCCGGGGTTTTTCCAGGAGGTAATCGTATTAAAACCATTTGGAAGTTCCCAGAGGTATACTTGCCGTGTTGTCCCCCTCTGAAGCTGGTAACGAGATCTTGATGCTGTGCTCTCTTCCGAGATTTTGATTTTCCTATTCCCTTTGAGACGCTTGCATCTCGGTAACGCAGCTCCTCCGTTTCAGTTAATAGAGTTGATTGACACGAGATGAGAAAAGTCATTGAGATCGAATATCTCCTAGCGATTTATAACGTTCACCTTGTAGTCTAGGGATGAAGTTTTCCCGATAAAGAGAATTGAAGAAATTAATGGAAATTTGGAATTGACATATCGGGGGTGGGTCTAGCCTCTGAATAACTAATCGCGTTAAAACCAGCTCAAACTTTCCCTCGAGGTCCTTGAATCGCGTTAATTGCAACCCCTCCATCTGAAACCTTAACGAGATCTCGATATTTAAAGATGGTTTATCTTTAGCAATTTGGATTTTCTCTACCGTCTAGATGCTAGATAAATTGTTAACGGAAGCCGTCTGCGCACGGCCTCAGTTTCTAAACGAGATATAATTTAAGAAATGGGGTGCTAGATCTTTTCCGCCCTTTATCTATATAGGCCTGAATTTTAACGGGGTTGAAATATTTTATGGGAAAATAAAATCGACGAAAGTTTCATTTCATAGATAAAATAAAAAAAGATTTAAAAAAACTTGATACTGCTGGATGATTTTTTAACTTGAGTAGATCCGGGGATTAGCACGGAATAAAAAAAAGAGAAGACGGATAAGACCCTCTGCTTTATGAAATTCAGAAATTTATTTAACTGTGGAATTGCCTTCCGACAATTTGACGAAAAATTACTTGAACATTACGTGAGAAATGTGCCGTTTCGCTAAGTAAGAAATAACTCTCGTAGTATAATTTGCCTGAATTATAAATATGCGAGAAAAGACGAGAGGAGTATAATGAGCGAGAAAAAAAGTTCTGACGAAGGAACTTAAATGATTATATATATATATTCGAGCAAAGTTATCTTTCCCTTTGTTTATCCATAACTATTATTACTATTGTTATTATTGTTTCGAGCTTTGATGCTTTCCGGGAATCAATTCTGTTTTAAAACACGAACAAAGCAGATAATATACAAGCCGGCAACCATCTCTTTTAGAATAAATTAAACCCCCGAGCTTTATTTTTTCTTCTACCCTTGCAAGTAGAAACGAACGAGTTTCGCTGGGTATCTCGAGAAACTGCGGGGATGTATGACAAAAAAAGAAAAAGAAAAAGAAATTGTTCCTTCAGGGTTTGAAGATTGAAAAAACGAAAAAAAAAACAGACTTTTCTCTTGATTAAGAACCGATTTAGAAATTGATATAGAATCCTAAGAATTCGCAACTAGTTCGAATTTCATTCTAACTACGTGATTGGTTGAACGTCTCATCTGACACTCGTGATTATCGATGGAAAAACGGACTTTTTGTATAACAATAGAAGAGGAGGAGAAAACTAAAATAAAATAGATTGAGGAACAAAAAAAAACAGAAAACAGGGAAAAGGCTTGGAGGTGAGCAGAAAATAAAAAAATGCAAAAACATTCGAGGCCAAATCTCGAGGGGGTAAAAAGGTGAAAGGTAAAAGGCTGAAGGAGAGAAGGTAAAATGTAAAAGGTAAAATGTAGTATAAGGGAGAGATTGGTAGAGCGCTGACGTCGTGACAAGACGAAATCCGGAATAAGCAATGGCGGGGATGAGTAAGAAAACATAAAAGACCTTCGGCGATGGCTGCAGGAGGCAGGAGATTCAGGAAAGTCGGGAGAGTCAGGAGTCGGCAACGTGATGTGGAAACAAATGTCATATTTTCGACTTTTCGTACACAATTTTACAGCTCTAGTACAATCTAGGTGGTATAAGGTTACCCATTTTATCGTCAAAGGGAGAAAACTACCCGCGCCCTTGTTGTTCGTATACTAGCCAATTCCTACCCTCGCCTCGCTAAGAATAATCTATAGCTAGATTCAACCTACAACCCTACACACGGTAAAAAAAAACCAGGGAGTGCCTCGACTACTTCGGAAGCAACGTCACACCCTCGTCATATTTCTTATACCGAAGACGTTATTCACTTTATATACCTCGACTTGGTATAAATTTGCTTTTATTTATATATCGGGAGAAAACTGGATTTCCCATCTTTTCTTTTTCTCTTTTTCATCAATTTCTTGAAAACTGTTTATCCCAGTTAATTAAAACACAGTAGAAGCTAGTCTGAATCCAGGACTCAGTCGATAGCCTAATCCAGGCTGAAAGCCCAATCTCGTTCCTTTGGATATCGCGTAGTTGTCTTGTTATATCGGATATCGATATTGGAATCGAGACTCTATGAATATCGTTATTAATAGTCAATACACGCCCTCGGCGATCGGGGTGGGCTACGAAATCGCTAGGTAAAAAAATCAATACCGAAGGCATGTATGTGCTCGGGGAATGGATAATAACGTCATAAAATGAATATAAATGAAGACGTTTGGATCCGGCAGGCTCAACGCATACCTATTCCAAAACCGGAAGAAACGTCACTTCGAGTAGGTAAAGCAGTTTACTCTGATTCGCAAAAAAGATTCATAAATTTCAAAAAGCACACAATTTCTCCCCCGCGGTTGGATCATTCTTTTTCTTTTATATCCACGTATTTTGTCATCTGACAAAACAGGACCGAAAAATAAGGGAAACAAAAATTTTTCAACTGTTGAATATACCCCTGAAGTTTGTTGGACCGAAACTTGGCGCCGACTCTCTTCGATGTATAAACAACGCCTTAGTTAACCGGCAGGAAATGGACCGTAATATTGATCCTCAATTTCCTTTTGTGTCGCGTCGAGCTGAAAGGAAGTCGAAGTCGTAGTCGTAGTTCGCTGTCTGAGAACATGAGACTAAAGGTAGACCTTGGAATTAAGCACCGAAGTGTTGAGGGTGGGTTTTATTTTTGGGAATAAACCTCTTCGTAGCTTAGATACGATTTGAATCGTCTTCTTTCTCCTTCCTACATTTTATTTCGCAATGTTCATTTTCCGGTTCAAGTTTAATGAATAATTTAAGAAATGAGGAAAGTGAAAAGAGAGACTTTACCGGGAGCCGGAGAGGCATGAGAAAGTTAATTACAGATCGTAAGACTCGAGGCGAATACAAATTACGAGATTTTCAAAAGCTTTCTTTGAAAAGTTTCAACGACCATGAGTTAGGAGGAGGAATTTCCGCAGTGCCTAGCTACCTACCAAAATCCAAGCAAAGTTTGATACTTGGTGAAAGTATGCAAACGACTATGCAAATACCAAATGTTCCGAGCTTTCGAGGCGTGATTTTGAAATATGCTCTTCGTCGCCGCTCATGCAGGCAGTCGAGAGAATCCTGGATGGAAAACGTTATGCCATTGAGTACCAAGGGTTGCTATACAACTCGGGGACAAACTTCTTGGTGCAAAACTTTCCTAATTGCGTTTCTATGACTGAGAATCTGCGGCAAGAGCTTCTAAGACGACACACAAGTGGCTATATTCCGAACATCATATCCTCGAAGGGGACCAGCTCGTCACATAACGGTTTATATTTTGAATCAAAAATATCTCAACTCAAAATGAGCCAACAAATATCGGAAATCATCCCCTTTAACGAGAACTAAAGTATCTGCGTGAATTTGCCAAAATTTCAGTGACAGCTTTTGATTAATTATCAAATTCATTAACGATGTTTGTTGCTGTTAAAGGATTTCTATATAACTACTCGGATCATGCACAAATCCGCGATAATTTTTCGCCTTGTAATATCGGGTAGAATAATTTTGAAACGTTCTGTACGCCTAGGCTATGATGTCCGATAATGATATATTCTCTCTCGCGAATGGGGGAGGGACTTAACGTAATCTATATATCAAAGCGGATTACATAGCGTCCGGGCATCCGTGTGAATAACACGTACTACAGGGAAAGATGAAACGAATATGTACTAATGCTTTTAGGAGAATTATTCGACCTCCGAAATGCACGAGGCTGCTTTTCCGGGCGGGATGAAATCTGCGCAAAACTTCACCCCGTCGAACGAGCGAAGTGCAGGGCGCTAGGGATGGGAATGAATGAAATTTCTTCGATATAGAAACGGACGAAACTTGCAATAAATAGATTTGTACAATTGTATAAATTGATGCAGCGTATAGAAATTTTGTACGGAAGAAGCTAGCTCGAGTGATCTTTCCATTTCTCTCTTCCTCGTCTCTCCTCATCCGTCCCCTCGAGAGACCCTTGGAATACCAATAATATCTGCAGATCCAAAGTTCTATTATTCTTCACAAAAGAAGTCAGCCTCGCGTGAGTTATAATACTATATAGATTTATGTAGTATATAAGCGCGTGTGCGGCGAATATAGGTACATATACCAAAGTCCCATCGTGGATATAATATATCTTGTTGTATCTCTCCGGTTGAAATATTTCCCCGTTTAGCCATGGCTGGACCAGCTACTTTCCATCTTAGTCCATGTCCTTCGTCCTTCGCGTCTTCAAAAACTGACCTAACCCATCCCGCAATGCATTGAATGCTGAAATTGCTTTTGATCCAATTAAATGAATGGGAGAATCCCAGACGGATTGTGAGAGGCTGGAACTCTGAGCGTGCATTTATTCTATATAATTAATGAAAACAGGAGTAAGAAAGGAGAGTAAAGAGAAATTAAAATATCTCTTTTATTTCGAACAATGCACGCCGCGTCTCTCCATTCAGTTTTACAGACGCGATAGATCAGCCCCCGTAATTTCCATTTTTCTCCGTTTTTTTTTCTTCTTTTAGTTTGTTTTTTCTCTCGTCTCCTGGCTCTTTTTCTCATCCCGTACCACTGCTCCCTCGAGGCGCTCTCGAGTGTCATAAGTGGTGTGTGGTAAGTGCAGCTCGGTACCCCATCTGCGAAGGGTTTGTGCTTTGCTTAGGGTCGAAGAAACGGAAGTAAACCCCTTGATCCCGGCTCGTATGAATTGTGTTTTGACTTCTTTTTTTTTTGTCTCGATTTTGGTACCCGAGTCTGCTCAGAGTCTAGAGAGGCAACGACGCCGATGCTGATCGATGATTGAACGCGAATGGACGTTTGGAGAATTGAAATGAGATTTTTCAGACCTGCGATAATGGGGAATGCGAATCCCTCGCTTTTTCTCTCTTCTTCTTTCCGGGACACAAAGGCTCGCTTTAATGATCTGATCGTGCCAATGACAGGTGATAATAATTGAACGGAGATTCGGATCGATCTTAATCCGACGATTAATTTGAGACGTGAAACGTCAGGCAATTGGAATAAAAATACGAACAGAATTCTTATTCCCTTTCAACATCGAATACCACGTTCAACGACATCTTCTTCTTTTCAATTCACCAGCATGATCTTCGTATCTTACTTTTATTCGTGTCATTCCAGCTCCGCCACTCATCGACAACACCTGCTCACCCTATTTTTCACATATCAGGATTTGTTTGAAAGGTATTTGCCCGCAGAAAAAATATCGAGTGTGTGCAGTGCGCAATTTAAAAATTGTATATTCAAGTTATGTGCATATACTTGCTGGCAACAGCGTTGATTTTGAATGAAAGACTCTTACAATACTATAACATACCCTGTGTGCCCTAATAAATAAAATACGTCTTCAAAAATCAAGGGCTGATAGTGAGCGCCAAAAATTATTAACAAGGCATTTTTCTTCCTGATCAAATTCGGTCGAAGATTTATTTTTCGACTCAATTGGTCCTCGAAGATCAGAATCCGCGGTAACTATAAGCTTTTCTTGCGTTTTGGAGTAAAAATCACCCATCCCTGTTTTAATCCTGGAATATTTTCACCCCGCAGATACTTGAGGCTCAGATCTTGCCAGTATATTGCAATTAACATAATTGGCGCATCGTCGTTAAACCAGTAATTCTAACCCTCGATGATCATCTCTGCATGCCTATCATATTTAGCTCGAAAGTTCAATAACCACAATTAGCAAGGTCTAGAAGCTTGCGAGGATACATTAATGCGAGTTTTCCACCGTCTTGTAATTACAGTGAAAATTAAGCTAGTTTATTTCCAAGTTACTCGGGAAGTTTAGAAACCGGATATTTGATATCAGGTTTCTATTATAAACTCGGAGCTGAGTAGAAATTCGAGTCGAATAAGCCCAGAAGCTTGTGAAAAATTAATCGCCTTTCGAATTTCTGATTTACAAAAATTTATCGTTAATTTTTTTTCAAAAATCTTTACCTTCTTCTTCTTCTTCTACTTTCCACAGTAACAAAACTCAGGGAACATTGGGACGAGACAAACTCAAAGGTGATGCAGAGAAAGACGCAGTTGGACGCAATGCTGGGCGACAGCCAACGCTACGAAGCTAAACGTACCGAAGTCGAGGCTTGGCTGGCTCGGATGGAAACTCGTCTAGAAAGGATGCGCGCCGTTGGACACACGGCTGACGTACTGGAAGCCCAACTTAGAGAACAAAAGGTAATTAACTGTTGAAAAGAAGAAGAGAAAAAGAAAATAGAAAAGAAAAAAATGGGACTGAAATTCTATGGGTTTTCGTCGTTTTTATCGCTAGTCTGAATTTTTTTCTTTCGGTTTTGTTGGATTATTGATAGTCCTTTGCACGGGGACTCCGGTGTGTCTATCGGTTCAATTCAGAGTCCGTTGGGACTGGCTCGTTCCCTGCCTCGATTCTTTCGCACTCTGAATTTGTGCTTCAAGTTCTCCCGTAGCTACCGGTAGGCGCAGGAAAAGATATCCAATTTCTACGGGCTATCAAGCCCTGAATTCCAATCAACCGTAATCACATTTTCGTCTGGTACCCGTCTCGTCCGGGTATCGATTTCCCGACTTGCTGTTCGGCCAAATTTCTCAATTCTAGCCATTACGCGTGGAGTTTAAACGCCCTTTTGTATATTTCCAGTCTTATCACGTAGAGCTTCACCAATACAAACACCAAATCGAACTCTTCAATCAACTGACTCAGAAACTGATAGCCGTCTATCAGCAGGACGACACAACTCGAGTTAAAAAAATGACCGAGACCATAAACCAGAGATACAACAATCTGAACACAAGGTAAATCTCCCACCTCCACGCGGATTCCCGTCGCGATAACCTTCCGAAATACTTACCCCTCTATTTTCTCATCAGCATTATAAATCGTGGGAAATTACTTCATTCGGCTATGAATTCACTCCACAACTTCGACCGATCTTTGGACAAGTTTCTCGCCTGGTTAAGCGAGGCTGAATCTTCGATGGAAGGCCTCGAGGCTGAAGCAGACAGACTGGGTGGCAGACGAGACCAGGGAGCATTGAGAAGACCGCAACATCAACTCAAGGTAGGAATGAAAAACTCTTTACACTGTGATATCGCCCTTTCGCATTTCTTTAACGAAGTAATTTGAGAGAGGAAGTTTTTCGACGAGGTAACAAACCATGCCATAGTTTGTCGTCTGACTATAAACGACGGAGGATAAATTGCTTTGACGATAAGGCTCGTCCTCTGTATATTTCTCTCTAGTGGGATAGGTGGTTGGGTATAGTTTGAGGAGTTTGGTGAAGACTTAGCACCGCTAATCCGCGGCAATTTCTTGGGAATCAACTAAACCAGCTTGAGGAAAGTCATTACCACTCGATCCGACGATTTACTCGGGTCGTATCTCTCGCGTTTGCTAATCCAGGAGTCGAAGTATACACGTACGTAACATGTACAAGAAAGTGGGAAAGTATCGGGGAATTTTGTAGACCCGGATTTAGACGTTGAGACATTGGGATATCGTGGAAGGACGCGTTCTTATCCTCGACGATTCTATCCGTCTCTCTTTCTCCCTGCCCATATCGACCCTTCCCTGTTTTCCCAGGTCCGGGGGTTACCCGTTTCGCCGAAACGTGCGCCTGAGCATATATCGACCTTCCCTTGTATTCCAGGTTCGAATCCTGTGGGAAAAACACCACCGCCTGCTACCATCTTTCACTGAAACTCTGCCTAGTTTCTTACTGATGATAGTTTTCCCGTTTTACAACCGACTCCGAGCTTTATCCAATCCTCGGAGACGACGAATTTCGAAAGTTTAAAGTTTAAAGTTAAAACTTTGAGGAAACTGAAACCTTTCCTGACAATTTCACTCCACCCTTTATTCGAGTGATCGTTTTTACCCCTCGTCCTCATATTTTTTTCTCTCATTTCTTTTCCCGTTCTTCATTTGCGGGGCAAAACCGATGAGCGTCTTTTGTTTGATCGACTTGTTTCCGGAACTGATTGTCCGACCCTAGACATTTCCGGTGTCTGGTTCCGCGTCTCTTTCATTTCATCCACCCCTGTTCTTTTTCTCCTTTACTTCAAGTTTTGACACGACGACATCGACTCTTGAGACTTTTAAAAATAAACAGACTGTCTCTTTCCAAAATTTCAAGTGAAAATAACGTTCGAAAAAAATAATGAGGAGAGAGAACACTCGTTGATTGCCAAAGAATTAATAAGATCCAGAAAAAAGGAAGAAAAAAAAAAAAAATGGGGACAGAAACGGAAAAACTTTGCGACTCATATCATTGGGCATACGGTAGGCGTAGGGAAGGGAACCCTCTGCAGAGCTTGTCGTCCTTCATGAGGCGAGGGTGACTCTCCTCGTCGGACACCAGCTGCATCTCAACGCCGTCAGACAACTCGTTGAATAGCAAGTAGGTAGGATAGGTAGGTAGGATAGGTAGGTTTAGGGAAGGGAGATGGGAAGCGGCAGGGTGACATTTCCTGAAATTTCTGATCTGGTAGGTCTTGGGGTATGGGGTTGTACTTTGAAGTTGGAATAAGGTTGAGGAAAGGAGCCCGAGGGTAGTAGTGAGGCACTTTCGAAACCCTCCTTTCGACTGGCGCCTTGCGATCGATGGAGGATCAAATTAAACGCTTTGGCTCTTGGGCTTGACTAAAACGTGAAAAACACACATATGCGGTTACGTCGAGAAGCGCGAATCCGCTTTCTCTTCTTTTCCTCTCTCCTCTTTTTCTTCAAGCCAATTTGTATCCCATTCCTATTTTACTCGTCTCCGACTCCCCGGCCTCCGAGTCTGAGTAATACGCGACAGTCATCTGTCTTCCTTATTGTCGAGATGTATCTCTACGGGGCGGGCGTTAATTCGGAAGGTAGGAATTTATTCAAATATGTACGCGAAACTCTGCGAGAGATAAAAAAAATAAAAAGTAGCAGAATAAGAAGAAGAAGAAGAAGAATTACTTCGTTGTTTGTTTGTTTTATTTTTATTTTCTTCTTTATTCTCAAGAGAATAGTGACATCCATCATATAAGATGGCTTTTTTTTTTTTTTACGAAAAGAAAAAACCTTCACCCATACATAAAGACAGATCTAACTTCCGCGAGGAAAGATCGATAGCGTAATGGGAGTCTGAAACTCTTGATAAAGCCCATTTTGTTCCGCACACTATATCTACCTCCCTTAGTTTCGTACTCTTGAGTTTTTACCAGCCCCTAACATCATTCAGTTAAAATGTTAGCCGGTAAAACTCGATACGAAGGTAGATGCACCCGATCGAAGGTGTACGCGCATGCGTACTGCGGCGGTATAGATGGCGCTAGTGTTTCGTAAGTTTTGAGGTAATGCCGAATCGACTTACAACCCTTGACTCCCTCGGTAATTTGAGTCGTAATTCCTGTCTTACCGATACAGTAGAATAGGGGTGCATATTCCTCGGTCGGTAATACAGAGGGGATGAAAAAATAAAATTCTATTTGCCGCATTTCGGTAAAAAGAAAATTTTTTAAATTTGTCGAAAATTTTAAGGGTGTCTAAATGACCGACGAATCGCTGCGTCGGTACAGAAGATTTTCCTCGTTATTTACCGAAGAAAAGTGAAATTCTACGTGGGTTGCAGCCGATAAAGCTGCTCGTGCTTGCAGTCAACTGTTGGCATGACAAGACGTATCGAAAGGCTCGGTGAAATCGATTTTTAAAACGAATTCGAAAGTATACTAACTCGTGAAAATAATAGGGGTGAACGAAACTGAGCTTTTAAAACGCGGTAATTCTTTTCATTTATACAAATGCATTGAATTTTCAATGAAGGTATTAATTGAGCAGTGTTAACAACGCTTTTCGAAAAGCGCTCGCGCCACCGTGAGTTAAGAGTTGACCCAGATTCTCGGTCAGGTTTCAAGCAGTGACGATCATGAGACAAACTACGTGAAAAATATAAATCGGAATAAGCTGTTTAATTTATTTTTAGGTATACATATACTTTATCTAAGCTTATTTTATTTTTTTTTTGTTTGTTTATTCTTCAATTTTTGTATGCTTTGTTTTTATAAAGCTATTTACCAGACCTTCGTTTACGTGTCGAAAAACATTCGTTTGAAGTCAGGGTTTTATAGAATCTATTTTATATCGCCTCTGGGCATCGGGAATATTTTCTTTCTTCAAATTTTTCCCCAAAATTGCGTTTCAAATAATCAACAAAAAAAAAAAAAATTGGTTCAGAATTCAAACCCAGCACATATCTCGCGAGTAAATATCAACGAAGAGCAAAAAACGTGATAGAGGGAATAAAAATAAATAAATAAATTTGAAAAGAAAATAAAAATCATAATTTAAAACGCAATAATTTTCATATCGCGTTCCTGCAGCAGCACAAACGTGGAGGTCGAGAGGAAACTCTCATTCGAATTCATAGTCATGTGCGAACATTAACGCGCCGGTGGCAAATATCGGGTTAACATGATTTTTGAATGAAATTCGTGACGAAATAATATTCGTTTTAAATCACGGAGTTATACCTACTGCAGTAGAAATTTCCCATCCCCCTTCGCCACACCACTTGTCTAGTACAGTAACCAATTTGGCTCGACACAATTTTCCGCTAGATATATCAGCTGATTACTAATCGAGCATACAGCGGATAGTTATTAATTTCAAATCGATAAATAACGCTTAGAATTTCGGAGTGGTGGTAATAATTATCATTTCTATTACTATTGCCGTATACCTCGATATACCTATAATATATTTGGTAAAAACTGAGCTAGATACGTTTCTCCCTCTTCTCTCTCTCTCTCTCGTTGGTAACATATTGCGCTGTGGGAAATGCCTGGGCCCCCGCGTATATCGCATTATTAATTGGTATTTAACGAAGAGTAATTAAATTCCGTGAGGATTTTTATGCAGAGCGAAAAGTTGGAGGGTTGAATACGATTGAATGATACAAATACGAAGTGAAGAAAAATTATGACGATTTATACCCTCCGCGGAATCAGAAGAATAAAACATTAACGAAATTTGATAACTTTGAAACGAAGAACAAAGCTCTGGCCTATACAGTCTCGAATGTCCCGAGGAGTTGATGAAAAGGACGAAAATGGGGCACAAGGCCAGAAACCAACGAAGATATGATAACGTTGCGAACAGATGTCGTTGCCTGGTGACTGTAACACCAGATCCATACCGCGTTTACAATTCGTACGAGGCGAACTACCACGTCGAAAAAATATCACGGTTTGCTTTTAACGTATCACGAGCCGCGTGTATGTGACAGAAAATTTTCAGACCAGAATCCAGCTGCTCGTGTATAACGAGGCAGAGATAATAATTGAGATTTTAGAAATTCATCAAATTCAGGGAGTGAAAAGTCGGAGATTTTTTAAGTATTAATTCTTTGTTAATCTTCCGAATGAAGACTGAACTCGACACTCACTTGTCGTAAAGTTTGGCGATAAATAAATCCGTCAAGTTTAAACTTCGAATAGAATTTTACTCACCGGTATACCCTGAGGTGGATTCAAATAGCAGTAGTAGAGGAGACAGTATTTTAGAGCTTAGCGAGAAGGTCCCTTAATCTCAAACTAGGAGACTAACAAATTAGATTGATCGCCGGAGTTTCCCTCTTCCGAAAACAGGCCGGATATCTATTCGCGGAAGATTTGCCAGGTGAAAGTCTCGAAAATTGTGAGTAACAGTTATACTCGGTAACGAAATACATTTCTCTCCCTTATCATCCCTCCGCGTTTACTCACTTTGCAATGTCACTTGTATGTACTTTATTTATTTATTTACTCATTCATTTATTTATTCATCAACCCCCGTCTCGAGCCACCCGCTACCTACGGATATACGCCTTCTCTATACGTTATAATACACAGAGGATTCTGAGTGAGTCCTTGAGGCACGTCGCCGCAAATTTTCCATCCCCACAGGACCGGGGATGAGATGAAGAGATGGGTAAGGGTCATGCGAGAGAAACGTTAAGAGGAAGAGTAGCACGAGGGTTTGTAGAATGCGGGACACCCCCGTTGGCTATCTGGCTAAAACGGCGACACAAACGCCCGGCTAAACTCACCGCTTTATTTAAATTCCTTGAAGGAATTTTCACATTAGAGAAAACATCTTCACTGCCTTGACCCACGCGCGTAGGCAGAGGCTCGAGGATCGAGGGTTACGTTGCGGGCTTACGGTGTGCGCAAAAAGCTCGATTGTACGCGACAATCTGGATCTCAACCCGAATTCGTGAATACTGGAATGAAACTTTTCGAGATAATGATTCGCGATTAGTTTGACCCAAACTCTCCGTTTCTGGGGATTTTACTTACTTCAGATTTTCTTATTTCGGAAAAAAGAGAATGAAATAAAATAAAATATACGCAGGTATTCCGAAGCCCCGAGACATTGACGTATAACGAAATATGTAGCCCTATCCAATCCCTACAGGAATTTCAACCCGGTATTCCTCTGGCTGTTCCCATTCTAACATCAATCATAGCTGTCGTCGTCTCTCCTGCTCGTATTCGCCCAGCACCCTTTCGCTTCCTTTCGAAAACTCGCGTGGGAGACTCGTCTAAATGTATTTACATCCATGTTCCTGTATAATATACGCAGGTAGACACGTGTGTAGTTATGTACAGAAGCTGGAGAGAGACACTCGCAATATGTTCTCACTTCTCCGATGAACCGTATATGCGGTCGTGTCAATTCAGGGAAAGAAGCGGGCATTTTTTAGTCGAATTTAAAAAGAAAATGAGAATTTCTTTTCCCTCCAGACGCGTTTAAACAACTTCTCTTTTTCCATCTTTATGGCGAAAAATTGTTCATTTAAAATAATGAATATCTCAAAGCACCGTGTCACGTCGTGCGTACCTCGTCTTACAATTAGTTCCATAAAATGATCACCGTTTCCAACCTCTGTTCATTTGATCATTATAATTTTAAGGTACGAAATTTCTACCATCTCCGACTTCTTGGTCCCTCGAGCAATAGCTTACTCCTCTTGAAACTTGTAGGAGTAAGATCATCCTACGTGAAGTTGTTGTAGTTTAACTGGAAACCTACTCAGACATTCGAGAAGTATAAACTGAATTATTTCTCCATCAAAGCCGAAGGGGTATAGCTGGTCTATTTCCGCTATCTCTTAAGTTCTTCGCAACTTGTAAATCTATGAAATTGCCAGCAGTTTTACCGTCTGTTTGTTTTATCCCTGTTGGGTATGTCTCATCGACGTGTTCTTTTTACATTTGAAAAATTCATTGGTTACGCGATTGAAGTGCCACTTTCGAAAAGTATGACCCGCTGTTCGTTCGACTAATTTATCTTGAAACCAAGGTTTAAAATCTGGCTGGTGTAATTTATCTTTGTGCAGTATACCAGAGAGAGAGAAAGAAAGAGAAAGAGAGAGAGGGAGAGAGAGAGGGAGGGAGGGAGAGATTCGAGAGCAGTTTTTCGCGTTAAATTGAAAAAGCGTTTTTGCCAGGAGATATAGAGATTTTCGTTCGGCGGTGACCAGATGGCGGGACAGTTTATTGCCGGACTTGTACGCCGCGAGGTACGAACAGAAGCGAAATCGTACGGTATGGTATACGTGCGGTATGATAGAGAGAGGGGAATTCCATGCCCTACGGATAGCCACCTGGACCAATGGGAAAAATACCCGGCCACTTTATCATTCAGTATTCAGTCAAAATTCTGAAATGACATATATGGGGACCGGAAATTGCACGGTATATTCTCTTTTCCACATAAAACAAACAACCAGGGCCCCAGATTACCCGCAAGAGTTGTCACGGTATGTGGTTTAAATTCCGCCAAATACGAACCTGTGTGTATTCAAATTTTTCAACAATACTCAGAATTCGAGAATTGAACATTCCGGTTTTTGTATAAAAACAGAAAAAAAAAAATTAATAAAGAACACGACAGAAATAAAAACGAAGAAGGAAATGCTTGCCTGGCATTTTCTGCGGGGGGTGTCGCTCCGTGATTATTCGGGAATGTATAAATCGAGGATGAAATGCGAAAAATTTTGTTAAATTCACACCGCTTCCGCGAACCGTGTAAGTCGAGGTAATTGTATACTCTCTTGTATGAAATAGTTCGCATACCTTATCTCGCAGGAAATATGCGAGATATTAGGATCAGCCTAGAGGCAAAACGCTCTATCATAACTATCGTCGACTAAGTTATGCCAGTGCAACTCATGCATGGTCCGTTTAACCGTCAACGTCTACATGCACGCGGGTATATAGCTATCAGATAAACTGCTTCAAACATTTGAAATATGCGGCAAAACCGCGTTTCCGCTAACAGGGATATTGCGATTTTTTTTCTCTTTTTTTTTCTTTACATTTTGACAAACCATTCGCGAAATTTCTCCGCAATCGAAGTACTGGCCGCGTCGTAACAAAATTCACGAACAGGATAGGGGGAATCGATATCATCCAAGTATCTCTGGCACATTTACTGGCCAAGTACAACGCGCAGAGTTGGGGCTTCGACGAAGGACGATTTCAGGATGTCTTGACTAGCCCCACCGCGTCGAGAGGAAATGAAAAATTCCAAACGACCTGTTCGCTCTTCCTTGCCAGTAATAAGGACGATATCACGCGTTTATCTGTCTCAAGAATTTATGTCAGTTCACATACATATATGTTTAGCCGATGTCTCCGGGGGATTTTTCCACGTCGTTTAAACTAGTAGAAATTTCGAAAGAGACTCTCGATTTGACCGTCCCTCGTTCATCATTAATTCGACGTCGTTTATTGTTGCGATTCGTATTTTATCGATAACATATATCTACAGCTACATCGGAATTTGGAACGTTTTAATCAAGCGGAATTCCCTCAAACGATTCGATCCTCCTGTACGTAGCGTCAAAGCGATATTCTAAATCAGGTATTTCGATTCCCCTGACCACGATGCATCATAGACCCGTGGAAATTTCTCACGGTAATAAAATTTCGGACGTATATTTAGTCCGCATTTCTCCGTACAGTTTAAATTGCCCGTCAGGATTTCATAAATTTGAATTAATTACAACCGGTTAATTAAGCGATGTAAAAAAATGCAGAAAAGATTTTCTGAACCCGGGGAAAATTGAGTCGTTGAATAAGTATTAAGGAGCAATTCACCCTCGGTGGTCTCCTGGCCTCTCTCTTCCTTCGTACCTTTTCCTAGATATCACACCTTTCCCTGTCAATCATAGATAAGAGAGCCACAGTTATCACTATCGTAACCACGCTCGTACCTACCTCTGGTCATTTTGGTTTAACGGTCAACTGTGCTCGGAAGATAAAGGTCCGGTCTGGTATATATTTTCGGGTCCGAAAATAGTCGGTTATTTATTTTCCCTCTTCATTTTCGCGCAGTTTTCGTTCTCCCATCTGCTGGACACCCGAGAAGCTTGTAGATACGTTTCTGTCTTTGCGTATCGCGTGTCGGTTGATTATTTGTGCTTTTAACGGAACAGGAGTGCGAGTTCGGAAGCCAAAACCGACTTTTCATTATCGCTTGAATAACTGCACGAGTTTTAGATAATAATTCATTACCGCGTACGTTGTTGGTAAATAGGAAAAGTTTCGCGTTTAATAATTCCGGAATTTATCGACCTTTTGATTCCCTTATTTTGTACTTTTCTTTTTTTCGTTTTTCTTTTCTACTCTTTCCTCGTTAACTATATAGATATTATAGACTTTCGTTTCACCCTGAGTAAAAATTGCGTATGAAATTAATTTATCATTAAATAAAAATAGAATTCTGCAGCATCCCTTATTACGCGATTAATACCTGCCATTTAAATTGCAAAATTTACAGGGCGATACATAGAGCTTAGGTCAAAGGTCGTATTCTGTTATATTCCGAGTTATTTACGCGTCATTTCGTGCGTGCCAAGTGGAATTTGAGACTGCTTAATTTCCCGAAAAATTTCCAGCGCAAGCCTCTTCTCTTCGCCGTTCGGCTAAGTGGAGAAAATTGATGAATCGTCGCGACTAAATTCAAAAGGATTCTCATCCTCAGGCTGGAAATATAACCTTCGATCTTTTCCCCGTGTACCTCGTCTTCTTGACGTTTCGCAATGTACTTCTCTCTCTGTCTCTCTTCGTATTACACCGTCGATCGAATTGTCAATTCGCACGGCTGTTTATTCCACATTTTAATTATCTCTCTAATTTGTCAGGGAGTGATACTGAATTAATTCAGGGCAAGAGAGTCGAATGATCATTAAATAATTAATACTGCATCTGATTTTGAATAACTAAACCAATTTCAATACTTATCTTTCTTATTTCAGGTAAGCTGAATTTTATGGATTCACATTTTAGGGGAGACCTTGATTGCTTTAGTTCGGTAAGTCAAATATCATCACCTTGTTAGAATATTGTAATTTAATTTGCATGATGGATGACTACGTTCTACGGCGTTATTTGCCTTCTCCTCAAGACCATGCACCCCGGCCTCTCGAAAAATCGAATTTCATTAAAATTCTATCAAAAGGAGCTAAACTCCCCCGGAAATCCTGTGTAGAATTTTCGAAAACAATTAAGCGGCGTGTCAATCATAAAAATCGAATGGAATAATTAAAAAAATAAAAGAATACAAATTTTATTTCACTGTTTCTAATCGTTATAATAGTTGGAGAAGTTCTCGAAATTTGCCAATGGCGAATATCTAATAATTGATAGATTTCGGAAAGAGGTTTTACGAATGTATTATTAAAGAGCTCCCACACCGTCTTCCTACTCCACGTTGGTGCGGGTAACCCATATTTCACTGGAGCACTTACCCCGGCCCATTCTTCCCTCACAAAGCCACTCAAGCTCTCGCACAAAAATACTCTACTAGGCCAGTTAGCCTGGTTGGTTGGCTTACTCTGGTGGTTAGATATACCCGTGTGTTGTGTTACCCTCGACGGTTTAGCCTCGGTATAACCTGGTTGTCGTACGATATACAGGTGAACTTAGGTATATAGAAAATTCATGTATTTGTATATGACTGTATATGATATATACTGAGCCATATTATACTATACATAGGTACAGGGGGGTCTTGTAGGTCGCTACTTTTAAATATATCGCGTAAACTTCTAAGAAATGTGAGACGAGGGGGTTAGGCAGGCACGAGGGGTAGGTGGTGGTTTTCTACCCCTGTATCAGGGTTGAAACGGGCTGGGGGAGAGAAGAAAGTTGGTGGCTCAACTTCCGGTTAATTCTTCGTTGTTTCGCCGGCACAATTTCGTCGTTGAATTATACTGGCGTCCGTGGCGGGTCTGGTTGAACGGAACGAAAAATGCGAAACGAGAAGAAAAGAAAGAAAGAAAGAAAGGAAAAAAAAAGAACATAGAAAAATGGAGTAATTTTACAAAAAAAAAAGAAAACGTGACCCGCATTATTCAAACCCCCGAGATCAAACGCGAAACGATCCCACATGTTGAAGAAATATATCGTTTTTGCAAGATCTATACTGGTCCAACCCGAAACTTATTTTCTTTTTTTTTTTGTATTCTGTTTGTCTCGTCCTTTTGACAGGATGAAAAAAAAATTTGAAAATTCACCCCCTCTATCGGTGAGACGGTGAGATTAATTCGGGACAATCTAACTGTCATGTCGTTCCGTAGGGAGGGATTCGATACGAGTTAATAGCCAATTTGGCAAACGTCTGGATATCGAACGTACGGGTTTCACCGACTCAATGCAACCCTGGCATGGATTTCATCGACTCATATCCACCCCGAGTTTGTTAAATGGATAGAATTAATTATTTGGAATTAGATTGTGTCGTTAAAGAGGTGGCGAATTATCCAGAGATTAAAATCCCATCGATAAAGAAATCGGAGAAATGAAAATGAATCAATGATTATACTCTTCTATTAATAACGCGAAGCCTGGCTGCACCGGATTCGAGATATCGGTCTTATTCTTAGTCGAGATGTTTGGGCACGTTAGTCTCTGGCCGTAAAATATATAATTAGAAAACCTTATCTTGAGTGCATTAACTTTCGCACTCTGGCATATGTATGACCCAAACGCTGCATGCATTTGCTACCTATCTACTTATACTTGGAGTATTAACCGTAGACGTATGACTCGTGGAATAGTATTCAGTATTAAAAAAACACGTGATAAATATCCTGTCCGAATATCCTACGTCTATATATGTATATACCTATATATACGTGGACAGGTTAGCTGACGTTGGGAAAGGTCGCGTGGGTGTAGCACCTAGTGGCATGCCCCAGGGAAGTTATTAAATAAGTTTTGACGCCACTGAATGCTTCATACGTAAAGTTTGACCATAGCTCTCTACCAGCTAGTCTCGAGTCTAGAATCTCGAGATATTGGAATACTGCCTCGCTACTTCCGATGTATAAATAATAAATCCGACGATCATGTACAGCGGGTCGTGTCGGATTAAGCAACACATTTCACACGAGTCCAGCTGCATTCTAGACACATACGAGAACGAGGATTTTTCATTCATTCACGATTAAGAAGAAGAGAAAAATTATTGTGTTAAAAATTTGATAAAATTTGGCAATACTTTCGTCGGGTAAAATTATCTACGAATCTTACTCTCCTTCTCCCTCTCTCAATCCTCCATTAAATCCGGTATGCAAATAACGTACGTGCTCCTCGGGGGTATTTTGAAAAAATAAACAAATCTCACTCTCGATTCGGCGTGTAGTTATAGCGTTTAATCACCGACCTAGCAGCGCAGCTTGAACAAGCAGCCTCCCGAGTGGGGGAGAGATTTGACGTCGTCTTCCCGTAGATGGTGTGCGCTGGCAAATGCCAGAGGGCACACGGGGTATCCATCCTCTGATACATATATACAAGACAATACACGGATAGAGTAGGTACGTGGTTATGAAGCTAGGGCTGGTTGGTTGGTCCGTCAACGACGGAGTTTCGGAGAAGTCCGCGATATACACAGTCGCGTTTTGGCGTTCGCCTGGATCAGGTATATCGCGAAAACGCGAGAGAGTAAGAGGAAGAGGAAGAGGAAGAGAAAGAGAAAGAGAAAGAGTAAAGGGAAAGAGAAAGAGAAAGAGAGAGGGAAAGCAAGAGGGAGAGGGAGAAAGCTCGAGACGCGGGGCGTCCCGGCGCAAGCGTCCTCTGCCGTGGCGTACCGCTCAACGTCCCCGTGTGGCATCGGAGCACGCCACTCCGCCCCCGGCAGGTCCGGAGACAGTTTGCGCTATGAAATCGGGACTGGTTCGGCGTGGTCATCTGGCGCCGGGTCCTTGAAAGGATCCTCGAAAGGATCCTAGTCGGGAAGTGTTGGTCTTGTATCGCGGCTAGATCAGAATTGAAAGAAATTAAGAATCCGAAGAAAAAAAAAAAAACTGTACAAATAATAGAAGAGATAAATAAAATAATGGTTATCCGTTCATAATATCGTTGGAAAATGTGCAGAGGTAAATAACATTGAAGAACGAGAAAATAGGGTCGTGATACGCCGCGATGTTTCCCCTCAAACTGCAGCGGGACATCGCGGCGCTTTTCTAAAAACAACGAAGAGGAAAAAAAAACTAGTGCACCAGATTTCCTTCTTTTTTTTTTTTTTTTGTGTCTTTTTTCCCGAGTTCATTACGCATAGATCAACCGCTTCTTTTTTCTCTATTCATCGGAGAATTGATGATCCACGAGTAATGAGGAACTCCAGCTCTAAATACTCGGCAAATAAAATGAAGAGAGAAGTCGGAGCGCGGTCAATGGCATGAAACCACGAGGTGATACCTGATCGTAAATAACATTCAGGAACCAGACGCAAATGGGCGAACCGGCGTCTGGCCCACCGCCGCAGTCCAACGGTGGTGTTAAGCAGAAACCAACTACCCTTAATCTAGGGTTAGGCCCGTTTTATCGCGGCGCAAATAACGGCCGGCCTGGTCAACCGGTACTCGCGAATGACCGTCATCTACGACATCTCGCAGGCGGCCGTTCAGCACGATCAAATTCAGCCTCGTCTTCGCCAGACCCGATCGTCGGACCAGGTAATAACTCACAGCAGCAAATATCCACTAGATTGTCTCCTTCTCTTTGGTGCGAGTCGGAGAATCTGCTGGAAGCTCAGCCGCCGCCTCCTCCAGCTCCGTCGTCGCATAATTCGAGCTCAAGACCCGGAAGAAACGGTCCGGTTTTACGAAACGGAATACCAACGCAGAGCTCCGCAGTCCGTAGTCCGAATCACGGGAACTACAATGGGCACGGGTTCCCGCTCTACACACCTCCAGCTCCAATACCAGCCGCAGGATCTTCTTCGGGGACAAACAAAACTCGTTGTATTTCCAACGGGCTTCCAAACCTCCCACCAACACGACGTCCTTCTAATATTGCCGTTGCACCGTTCGCCCACGGACACCCAGTTCAATACAATGCGAGGATTCAACAATCATCGTCTCCCCCGGCTGCACCAACAGCACCATCTTCTCCGAGGGGATCATCAGGCGTTGTCGCCACCTCCGGTCCCGCAAGTCCAAGCAACGTCCTCGTCAACACCGGGGCTTCACCATCAGCGACGATATCACGCTCGACAAATGGAAGTGGTGTCGGCCCTGTCATCGTCGGTAATTCAGGTCCAGGTCAATCCGCTAATGAGCCAATATTACGGCGACCACACTCAGCTTCAGGGAACGCTTTGTCACCCCTCGCTTACGCGAGGGAATATGAGTCTCCCGGTGGCGCCCTGGGCCCAGGTAACCAGGCCCCAGCATCTTCAAGGCACATTTTGCCACCCCACGCAATGTGGAATGGTCAATTGTTACATCAGCCACTTCCCCGTCGGCCACACAGCATCGCGGCAACTCCAACAACCGGCAACTCTTCATCCGGGGTTCTACTCACCGGTACAGTGCCATCCCCAGGTTCAGCTCGCACACCAGGAGAACCTATTCAATGGGGCCCGTCGGGGATGGTCTTACACCATCCCGTACCTCGCCGCGCCTTTCCAACCACCATGCCTCAGTCTCAACCCCAACCCCCGACGCCAACAACATCGATAAACTCTTTCGGGAATCCAGGAAATTCTAACACATGGACTGCCGGGTCTAGTTCGCACAGACCAAGGCCGCATAGCATTGCCACGACACCTCAGGGCTCCGCCATGGCTCCGGCATCTCCGTCTGACTCGGGATATAGATCGCTGCCTTCGGCGTCTAGCGATTATCAACTACTCAAGTCACCCTTGCAGCAGGGAAACGCTCCTCAAGGTCAACAAGGACAAAGTGCTGTCCGTCGGCTGTCACTACCGTCGGCACAGACCCTTCTTCGTGTTACTGCGCCTAAACCGAGCCCAACTTTTCATGGGTTACCGTTCAGACCGTTCACATGCGGTCTTTCGCCTAATGGGAACCCGATATTTCTTGGATGCACGCATCTTCATGGTGGGAACAGGGTCGCTACTCCTGTTACCAGCCCTGCCAAATCTCTGACCACGTCTCAGGCCATTCAACAACTTCTTGCCCAGCCTAGAAACGGATTCAAGATTGTTGATGATAAGGTTTCACTATTCATTGAGATTCTCGACACTCAGGAGAGGTTCGCCAAGGTCAGTGAAACCGATAAGATTAGGACATAAGTCGCTCTTCGGTTAGGGAGTATCATGAAAATCTGCCTAAAAAATGATCAGTCCGCGTCTCGCGACGAAGAATTTCGTTGGATACTCTTCGAGGATTGTTTGGAAATTTAAATGGAAATCTTTGCCTCGTAGTAGGCAGAGGCAAGTTTTATCAGGTTTAAAATCAATCCGAAACCAAATGCAATTTGGATGGTCGATCGGAGTCGCGATATAGACGCCCGTTCCCCCGTGGGAAGTTCTTACATAAATATTAGCCGGGTTGTAGCGTATAATATCGCAAAAATATACAACGAAACAAAGTTTCTTCAGACCCGTCAATGCCAGCCAGTCGAAGAGCGCGAAACTCGCCCGGAGGCGACGAAGGTGACGGATTTGTCGTTCCCCGAGAACTCTATAATACATATAACTCCGCCGCAGCGACGATTCCTGAACATAATTTATATGCAAACTTTACTCTCTTCGATATTCGCTCTCGGCATATATCCGCGTCGCCCTCGGCCGCTATGTACAGCGAAAATCTTATTTGCGATTATTTTCTTCTTCTTCTTCTTCTTCGTCTTTTATTTTTATTCTATTTTTTCCTTCTTTCCTTCGATATAAAAAAATAACGATCGCTATGCCGCCGTACAACCCTGCAGCAGGATCTTTTCTCAGCACCTTTTTTCCTTCTTTCCTCAACTCTTACTGCGACACTGACACTCGATATTATCCCAGTCTCGTCTTCCCCTTCAGACTACTTAACGTTGAAGGCTATATACCTACCCGAAAGAGAAAAGGAGTACGTACGTATGTACATACACTATGAAATGTTTGACACTTGTTCGATTTCATCCTCTAACAACAAATACCTTCACCCTTAAGTGCAGACTCGGAATTCTCATGGACGAAGGAATGGAAACGAATTAACCGGATCAATTTACGAGTTCGAAATCGAACGTTATTTATTTAAAAGCTTATTCGAGAGGGGTTATGTACATATATTATACCTACAAAATGACTAAATAATTTTCACCGTGAGATCGAAGCTTTCAAATTTAAAAGAATTATCTACATCCACGACTAAGCCAGAAAAGTTGGGATTCAAAAACTCACAGTAAACATTATTTTGCAGCATTTTTTTACTCATTCGTTTGAAATCAGAATTTGATGTGAGCTGAACTGCATGCGATTATGTTGGAAACATGTGTCGAATATATGTCCGCTAGGATGGGGGACAACAACGAGGCTTTATTTCTTGAGTTAATGAAATTCCAAGATTCAAGAAGCGGGTTTATTTTACTTCGTTGATTTTAGAGCCCAGTGGGTATATCCAGGGTTTTAAGTTTTCAGTTTCTTGCCGGGTTTTCTTCCCAGGTGCCAGTCAAGTTCTCGACTGATGCGAGCAAAAATCGTTCTCGATCTTTTTCTATAGAACCAAACGTCTGCCAGAATCCCTTCGAAGGATTAACTCGTTTCCTTCTTCCAACCCGTAGAACGAGAGGAAGATAAAGAAGCGTTGAACTACGTATACCTATGTGTTAGAAATTGACAGTAAGGCGGATCTGCCGAGCATGGAATGTCGCTTTATCGTTACACACTGCAAACTTACGTTTTACGTATACGGCCGAGCTTTGACCTCGTACAGAATGTTTACGATTCCCACTTATTTCACCTGTTAGCCTCGCGAGTTTCTCAAAGCGAGACTTTGTCTTCTATATCTATATCGTATATATCTCAGCATCTCCTCACTTCCGGCATCCTACTTCCGTCTTTAGATATATATATACATACCTACATATTCAGCGCAATATGAGTTTCCATCTGGTTGCATCTCGGCAATTTTGCCCCTCAAAGCCAATCCTCAATCCCCCGTCCGCAAATTAGTACCCTGTTCAGAGATCACGAACCGAAAACTAATTAGTTCTATACTGCGTTGAAGAGAAGGGTTGGAGGGATGATAAATCTCAGGTTCTTTATATCAGCGTACAATTGTTTGCCTTTCATTATTCTGTAATAATTATTGTCCATATATCCGGCTTGCCACTTATAGCTAACTAGGATTCTGTAAAAGCTGTTCGGTCATGGTTCAAGTGCCGCTAGTTTCAAGTAGAAAAGTTTAACCCGACGAGTTTTTTTCACGAACTGTTGACGGACTCGGAACTACTTTGGCCTCAACTTTGTCCTAATCTTTTGTGACTTCTAAATATTAAGCTTTCCCAAAAAGCATCCCCTGTGCTTACTTTTCTTCTTCTTCTTCTTCTCTTTTATAACTTTTTCCAGATTCTTTTTTTTTTCCTCGTCACCTCTTTGATTTCAATTTATAAATCCCCAAGGCAATAGGGATGTCCACTTAAACCTCTCGCGGTATAATTTAATAAATTTAAAAACCATCTGCAACGCGGAATAAGAGAGAGAATGGGTGGAGGGGGTGCATAAGATAGTCGAAAAAAAAATAATAATAATGTCGCAAAAGCTGTTGAGGCGGAATGAAATTTGCCAGTAAATCGATGAGGATTTAGAAAATCTTCACGGACAGGAAACACGGGCTTTTCTCTAGCTAGTATTCCGATGATAGTGTATATACTCTATACATCTATCTATCTATCTATATATATACATACATACGAGCACCAATTCCTCGGAAACGATCCGAGCGTATATAGCTAATTCCTTCTTGTTCGGGCGAAAAATAGAGGTTTACTTCCACGATATTTTCGCTCGAAGCATCCAGGAGTAAAGAAAACGAACAAGTTTCCTGCACTTTTCTATCGGAAAAGCTCCTAGATCAACTGGGCGTCTCAAGAGGTTGACACTGATAGATTATTGCAAGCTTCTCGATGCCTTTTTCGCC
Source organism: Rhogogaster chlorosoma (assembly GCA_944452935.1). Taxonomy (NCBI): domain Eukaryota; kingdom Metazoa; phylum Arthropoda; class Insecta; order Hymenoptera; family Tenthredinidae; genus Rhogogaster; species Rhogogaster chlorosoma. Next base: position 20,550,388 of record OX101803.1, on the reverse strand, counting down.
TTCTTCTTCTCATTTTTCTTTTCATTTCTTATTTCTGGCAATAACGTTAAATTGTTTTGACAACAATTATTGTTATTATTATATTGTATATATATATTATATAGAAATAGTAAATGAGGAATGAAATAAATCGAAGAAAAAGAAAAAGAACGGTGTAGCGAACCGTAAAAGTTTACACTCACTGACTCGCGAGCCGCGGAAAGTGGCTGAGATTTAAACCAACGACCACAAACGACACCCTCTTGGCTAGCCGTAAAATATTTTATTTACTACCCTTCATACGGAAAGACGTTAGAGGGTAGTTCTTTTTTTTCACCCTTAGTAAATGTATGAGAAAATACTACGTGCAGTTATTTTTATTATTCAATGAACTTTCGACGGTTCAAAGTATTATATACGTGAATCCATTCTCGCTTATTTCTTATATACAATGTACTTTCTTTCTTTTTCTTTTTTTGTTTTTCAGTATGTATGTAGATCCGGCAAACTTGAGATTAGACTTTTAATTGGGATAATAATCGGGGATTAAATCGTTTAATATAACGTAGAAATTTTCGAACTGTACAATAATAACGAGGAAGTTAAGAGGGGTGAAAATGAAAGGAGGAAAAAGGATTCTTTCTTTTTTTTTCGAAGTCTCCATACCGCCCGTTTTCCCGACCTGAGACTGCAGGATTCAGAAATCAATAACGAAACAGCTGTTAGTAGATGGAAAAGACGCCTCGGTTTAGGTCGGGGAACCTCCAACCTATACCAAAACGATCGTTGACGATAGGGGATGGGCGAAATTAGCAACGAGTGAAACAGCTGGTAACCCCAAACTCCGCGCGCTATCTTGAAACACCCAATTTCTGATAAAACGGGGGATAGATTCTATAGCATGACGCGTCATGATGATGATTAGAAAATATAATGGTGGAAAAAATGATTGAACGAAAAAGATATACAGTTTTTCAAATCATTTGAAGACGTCGCCGATAAAGTCTGAATTGAAATACTTCAAATTATTGAATTTTCAAAAAGTTCTTTGCGTCTCAAATTTATAATTTTTTTTTTTTTTTTTTTTTTGAACCAGTTCATTTCCCAAACCCAAATTCAATTCCGGATCTGATAGATATTCAAGGTATAATTTTATACAAAATTTTGTTAAAAACTGTTCCGAATTATTTTTTGGGCTTCTGAAATCGCGTAAAAATTCATTTATATTTTTTGTTTTTTTCGTTTTCTTGTTTTCTTGTTTTATCCCCGTGGAAATCCACTCTTTTCGGAACTGGCTAACACTCGAACGAGCCACAAAGAAAGCCTTCCTGCAATGCTTGGAAATTGACTGGGTCCATTCATTCCGAGATGAGCTCGGGGTGCGAATCTAATCTATTTGAGGTCCAGCAGAGTCCCTTGGTCAGTCGAACAAAGTGTTACATCGACATGTTGTTGTTTCTCCCATGTGTTTCTTTCTTTTATTTTTATTTCCTCCTCCTCCCCCTTAATCCTCCTCCTCATTCTTTTTTTTTCACCCTCGTTTTTACCCTCTCAAGAAAGTCGTTCGAGAATCGCTCGACTATAGTGTATGCAATGATCATTGTCATCATTATTATTATTATTATTATTATTGTTAACATCATTTCGATCACATGGTCGTTATATTCTCGTGTAATTTATTTTATTTTTTTGCTTTTTCTTTTCCCTTCTGCGAAAGAATATCGCAAAATCACGAAGAAAATAAGGGAGCGAGGGAAGGGAGGCGAGAGCTTACTATAGTAGGCAGGGTTGTATCGGTAGTATATATATTTTATCCCCGAAGCCAGACATGTCATTTTGAAAATTAAGCCAATATCTATTATATACATCTATATACCTATATACATATATATATATATTTTATACGTGCTCGCAGTAAAGTCGAGTAGAGCAAAGTTTCGGACAAAAGGTTGCTACTCCCTCAAATGACAATAGATTCCATCCACGTTAAGGTTCCAAGGGCTAAATGGGATGGGGTCGAGGATTCCCCTCAAAGACAACTTCTTTAAGCGGGTGCTGACGTACCCAAAACTTTCGACACATTTTACCTCGAAAATTTTCCATACCTATATGTATATACCTATACAACAGCTCTACCATTAACATTAAACTTTCAACAAACCCCTAAACGCCTGTGTATATTCATTTATCATTAATTTTTATATCAGACTTTTTTTTTCCAAGACAGCTCTTCTCTTCATCAACTGCATCATCATCCCCCTTCTTCCCCCCCGATCCCTCTATCTTTTTACACGAGTTTGATCGAGTTTTTTTTTTTTTTTTTTTACTTTTTCTTTTTTTATTCTCGTTACCCACATGTTAACAGCCTTTTAACTGATGCAGCTACTCACCGGATGTTCGAATGTAGAATCAGATAGCTGCACTTGTGCATTTTGGCGTAAAACTAAAACCGTTGCAGTCTACCTCGTCGCTGGTTACTGTTAATTTTAATTTTTTTTCTTTCTCTTCTTTTATCATTGATTTTATCCCCTTCTATCCGTCTCTCTCTCTCTCTCTTTCTCTTTTTCTACGGCTCCACACGTTTCTTTGGAATATCTGGTTTTTAGGAACGGTCGATCCTACGTCAGCGTATTTCACGGCTAGCTTTCGCCTACTGCAGGTTGCGGTTTTGCGGATTTCATCTCCTCGTAAAATGATTATGCAAAACGGAAGCCCTGTGCCCCAACCAAGCTATAATTTAACCCCATTGTTGTCAAGAGTTGGCGAAAATTGAAAGCTTATCACACTAAACCTCAGCGTCCCTTTCAAACTATAACTCGCTCTCTGACTCGCCCCTTGTCTCTCATCCCTCTATCGCCGCTCGTATACTTCTTCCTAGTTTCTCATTACTTTTTTACGCTTTTGTAGGAAAATCCCTTCACCCCTTCACCCCGTGACACCGGGAAAATACACCAACCTCTTTAAGACGAATTTAATCAAAATTTTCACTCATGGGGTTTAGGGTTAGGTCGAGGATTCCAACCCCTTGAAATTTTCTTAAGATTCTGGCATTGCCTTGCGCCTTGTAATCACAGCAGATGGTTTCCGGTGTCGAACATTAAACACGAGTAGATTCTACCCACCTAGGGTTTAACCCTCTCACCCAACTCCGGCGAAGGGGGTGTTTAATATTAATTGCATATTAATAACGAACTAGCTAGGCGCGAGGTGGGAACCACCATTCATTATTATTTATCAGGGTGATTAAAACCAACCCCCTAAACCTCCTACCCTGTTGTGGTATCGCTTTAAATGTATGGAGGCACGCGATAGAACCACCTGTGCCAGGCTTGCATATCCGGTGCAACGTGCTTCGAAATTTAGTTAGCTAATTTTAAACTGTTTCTATTTGATATCGGGCCAAAATTATTATTCCTCGACTTCACCCTGCAAGCTCCAAAAACTAAAAAGTAAAAAGGAAAAGAAAATTTGGACAGTCAATTTGAATTGACGACTTGATTGATTCATTAATTTATATAGGAATTAGGATGATCCATAAGGATCCTTCTTCTTTTCTTTCTCGTCTCGTTTTTCTCCACTGAATTCTTTATTCGATGCCGAAATTTCGTTCATCCTTAACTCGCTGATCCATCTCTCAGCGGTTATTGACGATTGAGGGGGTGGAAGTAAAAGTATATTAGGAGTAATTTAGCATTTCGTAAAATGTTATCGTACGTTTGATCGGCTTACTGAACGTTGTATTATATAGGTATAGGTATGTCCGCAGGGAAATCTAACCAATGATGACAAATTTACCTCGAGAAGCTGAGTTATTATTTCATTTCTGCTCTTTTATTATAATATTCCACTTCCGTTTCATTTACATATATCTGACTTTACGCACTCGGTGTTATTTATGCACGCTTCGGTATGTATATAACCGTTGATTACATTTTTCATTCATTTTTTGACTAAAAAGCTTTCCACGGAATCGTTCCTCTCACTTCTTCCCTTCTCTCATTTTCGATTATCATTTTTTTTTCTTCTAAAAACGACGAGCAAACATCATAGAGTTGTAGAAAATTGAATGTTTCTTCTTTTTCCCTCACTCTTTCTCTCTCTCTCTCTCTCTCACTCTCATTTTTCTCTCAACCCCGCTACGATATATACGGTAGCCAATTATAAAAAAATCTACGGGCTAAAAAAAACGCCCTAGGGAAATTACCCGTAGCATATGAGAGAGTAAAGGTTACATATTTTAAATAATAAAACAAATTAACTTCACTGTAGCCATCGCCATACCCTCACATTACCCTTGAGTCGTCTGATTACTAATTAAACAATATATGTGCGCGAACAAACAGTCAGATAATATTATACTGTCTCATACTTTTCTACGATTTTTAGGGATTCCAGAAAAACACTGTCTTATATACCCTCAGGATTTTCATCCCTTAAAATAAATTTAATAAAAAAAAAAGAAAGAAAAGAAAAGGAAACTGGATATATTCCTATCCGGGTTGTATAATCCGATATAAAATTGTCCAGGGTACCTATATAAAGAATAGGATAGAAAGAAATGGGGCGATGATGCATGGCTTCTGCCGTTGACAAATCTCTTATTTAGCCGAGTAGGTTTGCCGGATTGTTGCTCCGGTAGGTGGTGGGATAGCAGTAAAGGAAAATAGGAAATGGGAAACAAGAAAGAGGAAATTGTTGCTGTGAATAGAATTTTTCAACCGTCAGGTTCAGCAGTCCGTACTACATTGCACATTGCACATTCCACATTGCACGTTGCACGTTGCGGGTACCTCTAGACCAGCAAAGCTGACCTGGTCAAGTCTGGCGCAGATAGATTTCTGCAGACTCTCTATGATTTATCTCTGGCTCTATTTTATTCTCTGAATCGTGGTACCTACAGCCAGCCTTTTTACCCTCATCTTCTCTCCGGAAGAATTTCGTATTAACTTCCGGTAGAAAACTACCCCTCGCCCTTAAATAATCCAACGTTTTATATACCGCCGTGATTTTTCACACTTTTCACTTCCCCAGCATCCCACTTCGAATACCATATTTCCTACTAAATCAACGCTCAAACTAACCCGAACCACAAAGTACGTGTCTATAGCAATATTGAAAAATTCATCCATTTTTATGGATTAGTTTAGACTATCAGTCCTGTCTAATAAAATCCATAATCTGCAGTTTAATAATTTACTGAATCGAACCGAGTTCATAACAGGATATCTTTTTTATTTCGTCGATTCAAGTTCGTAGCACAAATTTTCTTCTATGACAAAGTATCAGCTACCTCAGCTACCACTTGACGGGAATTGAAATAACTATAAATTTAATAGGAAAAGTTTTTCTTCTTTTCTCATAGAATGGAAACTTGCGTTTCAGACGTTAGCTGTATAAATATATAAATATACTAGTGAACGTATGTATGTGGGTGTGTGTATGAATGTATGTAGTACACGTCGTGATATAAAGTTATAGCGAAGGAATTCTGAGGGAATAAACTTTGCCTTCGGAATGAAATTGGCGCCAATTTACCTGCATTCGTACGTACAAATTGAATAACTTTATTACCCATACACTCGTAGAAGCTTAGGACTTGTACGTTACGTGTGGGTATGCGGCATAAAACTGGGCCAATCGCGAGTGCGAATGAATCGATCGTAATATTGAGAAGGTTTCGGTTCCTAGAGCGCATTAATTCGCAAAGCTGTGAAACTAGCCTTGAATAAATAAATGAATAAATAAATAAATGAATGAATGAATGAATGAATTACTTAATTAATGAAAAATGGAGACGAACTGATCCCCACGCCGTTTTACACTCGCAGTTTAATTCCTGCCCTAGAACGCCGGCTCTACTCGGTGAAATCCCTCTCATTGTTAGGAGAAACTAGGCAATTCGCTTAGTAGCTAACAACGGACAACGGGGGTTCCCGCCCAGGGAACAAATTATCCAAGCGCGTTTTCAACCATGTAGATAGATAGATAGATATATGCTGTATGCATCTCTGCCTTGAATTCGGGGAATTAATTTATCCACGAGATAGTAACGTCCGCGGAACCTTTTCCTGGATTCTGAATATATAACCGTCCGTGAACGGAAGTCCCTGGTCCACCGATTATATTTACGATCGCGGATGCCCGTTATCAAAGTTCCTCCTCCGGCAGCCCTTCGAAATTCGTTAATTTTAGCAAATTTTTCGAGAACATGGCGAACGAGGAATTACTTTCGCGACCCAAATCCTTGTGATGCAAAGTCTTAAAAACACCAACTATACACACTCCTCAATTTCTCGGCGTTGCTCATTGTTGGCGTAATGACGCTTCTCCTCCTCCTCATCTTCTTTCTTCTTCTTCGTCTTATTTCTCTCCTTCTTATTCCTCTTCGTCTTGGCTTAGTATAATGATGATAATGGAATATGCCGCGCGAGGTCAGGGATTTATAATCACGCGCGTTACTCCGTGTCACTAATTAAAAAGCTCAGTGAAAAAAAAACCTACGTCAGACCCATTCTTCCGTCGAAATAAAAGAGTCGAATGAAGTCTCCGAATAAGACGTTACGCTGTACTTTATATAGGTCCGAGAATCCAGGAGTAGGTAAACTCGGCGGTCTAGCCCAGGGCGAATTTCTCAAGAAACCTACCCTCGGTGTACTCGTCTCGTAACAACATCACCCCGTGTCTCTCCTATTTCTAAAAATAAGACAAAAGAAGAAACGAACATTCCTCCCATTTCTCGCGGTAGGCATGTACCAATTCTCCCCTTATTACTTGACGAGGCATAAATCTACTCGTAACTCTATTACACCCGAATGCTAGATGTTATTGTTCGTATCTACGCACTTCGTTAAGGGTTAGACAATGACGAAGTTCCAATCAATGGGCAAACGGTTCATCAACTACGAATAGAGAAGCTGTTATCTTGATAATGAGAGAGCTAGGTACGACCCCGCAAGTGTTCATTATCGACTATCGCCTCGAACACTAGAGTGTAACATTTGTTTCATTGGGATGATGATTATCGTCATTGTTTTACTCGTTGTTTAAACAATTGCTGGTCTAGTCCGATTGACGACTTGATGGACTCTGGCTGGAAACTCTGGCGGACGTTGCTTTATTCAATATAATTTGACGGTAATAGTTTATTTCCAAAAGCCATGTGCAATGGATTTCCTGCGATACGCGTTTGTTCGACGGAATTTTCAACGTCGTATAAATACACGTGCCTGCACCCTTCCCTCTGTAGATACATGCTACATTTATTATTATTCGCTCGTGGTAAATTGCAGCTTCGTGATCCAATGTCCATCAAACCGGACAAGGGACGGCCATAACTTTCGCTCGTAAACGACTTTGTGGTTGGTAACAAATTTCTACCGACATATACAACTATACGCCTATACGGTGTAGGTATATGGGACTCATTTTACCGCATCGAACGCGAGAAAGGACGAAAAGTTTTAAGGATTAAAAGGGTTACATAAACGTGCCTTTCTTTATATATATATACCTGTGATATAAAATTGCAATTCAATCGTGTAAATGACATCAATACAATAATAAGAGAAGTAGAAAAGAAACGAGAAGAGAAAGAGATATTTGTCTCTTCTGATAAAGGATCCTTGGCTCGAATCTCTCCTCCTTTGAGAGGTATGACTGAAAATAAGAAAATAATAATTTCTTTTCCCTCGGGTTTTATAAAGGCAGCAAAACCTCTGCACGGTGAATTCACGTCCTGTCTTGCCTCGGTGGTCTTGAATTATACCAGGGTAAAAATGTTTTCTCATTTCGAGTCCTACGGTCGTTTTTTTTTTTTTCTTTATTCTTTATATTTTATTTTTTACTTTTTTTTCAAATCTACGTTTCTACCCTGACTTTACGTCAGTGATAAGGAGGACGCTTCCTTTTTTAACGTCTTGTGTTTACGGCTTTCTTCTCATTACCAGTCCTCTACGTCAGTCCAAGGAAATGGAATACCATTTGTTCTATCTTCCACCTTACCCAGGAGCGAACAGGTATTCATCGTTTGATGTTCGAGACAGAATTTAGTCGAAATACACCCGAGACCGAAATTGGAAATAAAAGCAGAGGGGTGAATCGTTCCCTCCATTATTCCAGTTTTTTTAAATAATTTTTTAACCCGTCGCACGTTTTAATTTTCACCTGCAATTCACCGTGTGACACCGCTCCTCCTATTTCCAGACTCCACGGCATCGATCGTCACTAAATTATTTCTAGGTGCCAACTCCACTTACCTACCTGTTCCATTCCACCCCGCGACTACTGACCTATATCTCACGACAGGTAGCGAGAATTTATTTATAAACAATATTCATATCCATTCCAACATCTGCCTAAAATAGATCCATTCCACTCTGCAATCGAGACTATGCTGGACTAATCGAAAGAAACAAGAGTTCAAAAATATAAAAAAATTAAAAAAAAAGACAAGTTTTGATCCCTTCTTCTTTCCTCGTCCGGAATTCACGCCATCCACAGCAGTCAAAGCCCCAGTAGGTCGATAACTTCGCGTGGTTATTTCCAGAGGTTGATAAAAGCTTCTGGCCGTTGCACATGGCTATTGAAATGCATCTTTTCTTAAAAGCCATCCGAACATAAGATGGGCAGAAATTGACGATATTCAAAGTGAGTTTAACTTTTTCCCTTTTCTTTTTTCTTTTTTTGACCCAGTTTATTTAGGGGTATTAGGACCTGCCCGACTCTAGTGGATAACCGCAATATCTAAGAGCTTTTGTTAGATCAGCCAGAACCACGAGCGTACAACTGGCAAGGCAGATGACAGAAACTTCTTCGATATCGAAAAAGCGAGGGATTTTCTTCGCTCAACCGTTAACAGCTCCTAGTAGGAATAGGCTATGTGCTATGTATACAGTTGAGTATATTTATCGAAGGAGTAGATGATACACCCATACCTTTTGCCGACCACATTATGCCCTATATCTATCCATGTACTGCACACCCACACGCGAACTTTTGTATATACGTGATATTGTATATAACGTTATCGCTTGGGACCATACGCTTAAGATTTTCTGACTGGTCGTGTTCACTGGGTTAGATAATTATAAACACACTTACCAATATATACTTTCATTACATATGTGTAGAAGGATTGTGAGGATATCCGACTTAAAAGCTCAGATCCTACTCCGTCAATGTGAATATATATACTTGGCTCTGGCATTTCGCCATGCGAATTTATCTCGCGGTGATATTCAGTTAGACTTGAAAATTTTACCCCGTCTAGTTCCGTTCGTCCATGATCCTTGCAGTCGGATGAAAATAATCTGCCCCCAAACTTTTCGCCGTACCTACCTATATAGGTACGTCAGCTAAACTTGAACCGAGAGGAATCGCAGATATTGAAAAACTTGGTCAAACGAGGAATGGAGAATTTGTCTGATTGTGAGTGAAGATTTTTCGCCTTTTCGCAATTATATCTATACGCTATTGTAATCAAAAAGGAAGGAATCACCCCGTACCCGTGTGTCTCGCGAGTCGGGAAGAGGAATAAAAAAAAGGACAAAAATGTGCGGAACGAAAAGAGAGAGAGTGTTCAAGTGATTTCGAACACTTTCCCGCTCCCCAAAGCTGCCACAGAAAACAAATGAGGTGGAATTGTACGACGGTATAGGCGGAAAGCTCCGGATAGAGAAAGAACGAGGGAGAGAATTCGTAGGGAACCAATAAGTCTAATGGAAGTCCTTCTCTGTGTTTCCTGAGGATATATCCTGGAGAGCAAATGCGCAAGTAGAATCAAACGCAAACGACCAGCGGACTTTCAGCTTCGTGTATAATTTACGACTCGAGCTTGCAATACAGCGACTCGTTCTTTGGTCACTTTTTTGGCCTTTTACATCCTGGCGCGGCTTCGTAACCTCGACTCCGTCTCCCGAGTAGACTGGAATATCATTGAGAATGGAAAGAGAATGGAGAAAACTCCGGACGTTTTTCTTAAGAAAAACTACTAGACGCTCTGACCTGTCACGGTCTTAATTTCGTTAACTCATTCTCTCTTTCTCGGTTGTCCGAACAACATGTTCCTCGACAATTACAACTTGACTCGTATTTCACCCTCTCAAGTCGTTTCTTACCTCTCTCAAATTATTACACACAATGCGCTCCCTTGTTTTCAGTATCATCTGAATTCTATCAACCTTTCATTTCTCTCGCGGTCTTTAGCATATTTTCATATTTTCATTTCTACGTTTCTTCGTTTCTTCGTTTCACCCCGAAACAGATTAAATCTTACATTCCCATCTCATTCGCGTCGATATTATTATTAAACAGGTAATCAAAATGTGTATATATATATCTACCGAAGAAATACTTCAGAGCTGAATTTTAGGGAAGTTTTTAATATTCTCACATTATCCGGATGGAAGGGAGGATTAATTCAAGCAGATTTCGCTCCTGGTTTCCGTTATTCAAGATTCGTTGTTGCGTTCCGCTTTTTACAACATTTTCTTTTTTTTTTTTTTTGCGGTTTTAATAATCCGCAATTCTTCACCCCTACTCGAGTGATACCAACCCCTACGAGCAGGTATATCGGTAGCTGAAAATCTCTCCTGATTGACTAATATTTGCGGAAACGTTAAGCGATTGCAATAACGTTGATGTTTGTTCTCTCGCGAATTTCTCTACATATCAACCCGCGATGTAGATACTAATCTTGGTTAAAACCGGCGTAGGCATAGCGAACAACCCTATGCCTCGTGTTGTTTCAACGCAAACCAGCTACCCTGGCATTGCGTGCCCCAGACTAGATCCGGGACAACAGTAACCTCCTCGGAGATAACAGTTATCTCTTGAATTACGACCGAACGAAAAACCCTCTGGTGGTTTTTGTTGTCCCTTTTAATTCCCTGGCCCAATTTTTTTTTGTTTTCAGGGGGAAAAAATTCCACGGTCAAAACGTGCCTCTGGGGTTAACATTTCGTAGTATTAATTCGGCGTACAGAATCACGGTTCGAATTTCGGCATGAATTTCAAGGATAACGATTCTCCCTTTTTACAGGATCTTCGACTATTTGACTAGGTGTAAAGAAGGCCTAATCGAATTGATAGCGGACCAGGTTTGGTTCTTTTTATCGCTAAGAATTGATTAAAAATCGATTTCTTCTATTTCGAAAATTGCACTAATGATCGTTAAGATTATGGGGCAGAAAGATACGTATATACCTATGTCTACTTGCATCTATTTAACAAACGGTAAAAAGTTATCGGTTGTAAAGTCGTACGAGATAAAGATGTAAATTCTTACGACGTCGTTCGTTCCTACAGTTTAACATCTTTAGAATCGATTTACCACGGGAAGTACTGGACCGAATTTTCTCGCTCATTTACTTTCGTTATTATCTAAAGATTTCTTTGCTTAAACTTCTTCCCGTACTGATTTATATAAATATATACATATATACATTGGAATGTATATTTAAATACACACATATATATATGTATATTATTCGTACGGACGTAGTTGGTCCTCGTAAACAAATCTGTAGAGACTGGTGTAGCCCAGTTTTACGGGTGCCGAGAAAATTGACTTTTTCTTTTTTTTTCCCCGTTGTCCTTTACCTCGGGCTTCAAATGGCAACGTGAAGGAATCTCGACGGATAAGAGAAACGGGGGGAATAGAACGGTTTGCCAAAGTCGCGAATCAATATTTACCGATTCACCCGCTCGTAAACATTGGCGAAGACACGGGGAGGCGTTGGTTAATAAGATTCTATGGATAGGGCGTCTACATTGGTTCGGGAAATGTCCTGGAAACGTCCTGAATATTGACAGAGTGGCCTTAAATTTAGAAACTCGTATTTTATTGCCTTCTAAAATTGTCTTTCCGACGAATTTCGATTGATAAAAAGAAGAAGAAGAAGAAGAAGAAGAAGAAGAAGAAGGAGAAGAAGAAGACGACGACGACGACGACGAAGAAAAAAACAAAACATATACAAGGGAGAATCAATCCCAGAGGACAATAAGAGGAAAACAAACATACTTCGGACCCTAATTTATCCTTCCTTAATCCCGACTCAGCGACTGAAAACTACTTCTTGGTGAATCCAGGTTCTAAAAATCGTATTTCGTCCCTCAAAAACGCCGCCGATTTTGGTATGGTCAGTATGAAGTAATCCATACCTGCATTGCAGTTGGTATGTAATTTCCGTACCTGAAAAATGCAGTCACTGGAATCTGGAAATGGTATGAATCACAATTTTGTAATTACTGTACTGCTTTCTTTCCCGATTATTACAGACTCCGTCATCTTTTTCCCCGTCAACAACGTTGATAATTATGAATACATCGACCAGATGAGTAATTATCAGTATTTCTATCCGCATTGGCATCCTGACCCTCGACTATTTAGTTTATCAATTATATGCTGAGCTGTCTGAGGATTTCGGCAGATTTTTCCTTATTCTTTAATTAACACGAGTTGACGCTGATGCGCGCGGTTTCAGGGTCAACTCTTCCCCTGCGGATAGTGTGCCGTTGTCGAATATGGAAACAAAACTAAAAGCATGTTATCATAAGTATTCACGATACGACAGAAATACAAAGTTTAAGTAAATGACCATATTGTATTACTCTGCGAGTTGCTATGGCGAAATATTTCGATTGCTAACTCGATAGCTGAGAAAATCACAAGTCGCCAGCGTAGGTTATCGAAAGCTTAGCTCGTATCATAGGATACAAATACGGTGGAGATTTAATGAAACTGTTGTAAGATTAATTTACCCTAGATCATACATCATATATCATGCGAAACAATCATATTCACACTCGACTTGATAAGGAAAATGAACAAAATTTGGAATTGTAAGCTACTATTTATTCAATATGCCGAGTGTAACAGTATGGTACATGTAGATTGGTAGTCGTTGGGATGTCGGTCCGTATCCTTTGCTGGCCTGCGTAAGAGTACCTCTCCTACGAAATATATTATTCTTACAATTAGTCAAGGATTGCATTACATTTTTTTAATTTCTTCCGCAAGTTTATCCTACGAAATCTGCGACCCCCACTTATAGTTACATACATTAAGTCGATGTGGGTCTTGGATCCCGGAATAGTGAGACTTCACAAATGAAATCCTTTGAGTATGTACAATCGCTGGCGAACAGACCAACATCACTGCCTGCTGTCACTGCCATACACTGGCAGTCACTGTAACCTAGTTGTGAGGCAGATCTCCACGGTAGTGCTGTCCCGAGTGGACCTGATACAAACACCCAAATATGGTATGAAAAGTTTCATTCCATCCTCACCAGTTTCGTTATTCCAGCCCCAATATTTTATACCATTACACACTTTTCTTTTTCTTTTTTTTTACAAATTCTTGCTAGCATTATTAGTGTTTTGATTGGTTCGATTAAATTTCAGTTTTTGTCTGCTTCCGATTCAGCTTTCTTCGAATGCATTCATAGTTCATAAATGTAGGGATACTCGGGCACACAGATTTCTTGTGTTTTTAGAAACCGAATTTTTCCATCAAATAAGCCAAGATCTAATCTTACCAGATTTAACGCTGATCCATTCATGGTCTTCGAATAACCTGTGAGCACCTACCCACGTGCCATCTCCTTCATCCAATCCCATGCCTTTCAAATATTCGATCTTGTTCAACGAATCAATTATAGCCAGGTTACCACCCTCCGTCTCGCAATGTTTTCGCGCTGCATTCCACGTCTTACCAATTCTATGATATTTATAGGCTACTCCTATATCCGAAAACGCAGTGTAACCCCCCGGTATCTCTGTGGGTGATTTTCTCAACAGTGTATCTACGGAATAATCAATAATTTTCACTCACAAAATACAGTTTGTAATTTGATTAACACTCACAAACGTATCCACGAATATCAACATTCAGTTTTTCATCGATTCTCTTCGAAACTACTTACCAGCAATACCGAAATTGATAAGGGACGAATAATTTCTCGGAGATAGAAGCTGGCAAGCGAGTTGTAAAGATAATACGCCGAGTGGATTCAACGCCATTGTAGTATCCTGCTGGGCATCTTGACTTACGTCGGTGTAATTCTCCGGTGACTCTAGGGTTGATTTTATTAACGGTGTAGGTATATATACGGAATATTCAGTTTTTTTTTTTACACAAAATACAGTTTATAGATCAATTTGTACACACAAACGTATCCATGAATAATGAATATAGACATTAATTTTTCTATCGATTCACTTCGAAACTACTTACCAATATTAATAGCCCAGTCACCTTAGGAAAAATAGCGGAAATCGGAGCCAAAGTTTTCAAAATTGGTGTACGTGTTCCTTGTGGCATTACATTCAACCAAAAAAAAGTCTCGGCCCGGACTTGTATTGCGAGCGCCGCCATCTTGGAAAATAGGTACCGATTTTCAGTTTTTCACGTATATCTCGGTAACTTTCAACTTTATCGAGATCAAGATGGTTAGGAAAAAGAAAGATAACAAAATTTCACAGAAAAAGTTCCTCATGATTTATTTAATAGCGTGCACCGTTTTGGACATATGTGACCACAACAATTTAAGAGTGTAAAAATTGACTGCAATCCGTCTAGCTAAATTTTTTTTTTTTTGTTGTAAGCGTTCCTGATGACCTGCAAAATAGTATATCTGGTTGTAATTATCCAATTCAAGTTCAGATAAGGAGAAATTATAATTACTTACGTATCCTCCTATCAATCGTCGCATGGAGTATATGGCACGGCATCTTCGTCGTCTGAGATTAAAGGCACCGGGTCGGGATCGTCCAGATCATTATATTCCTCCCTAAGAGGGGATGAAATGGGTGACTCGTCGTTCACCTCAGATCCCAGCGTTTCGGCTTCCTCCTGACAGAATTGTGCGTTCAGGCAGGATACTCCAAGACAATATCCGCAAATAACGGAGCATTTGAGTCCCGCTCTTCTGCACCCGCAGGCTGCCGTGCACCCTTTCTTGCAATTGCAAGAAATCATTCGTAGTAACGAATCTGGAGCAGCAGGTAGGGTAGTTGGCACTGGTTCCAGACCACCAGCACTTCTCTTCCACCCCCAAAGCTCAGGACAATTTTCATTGCCCAACCACTTTTGGATCTGGTGAAATACTCTGAAGGAGTGCTGTCTCAAAGCTGCTTCTGTCGGCGGCAGAGAAGCCAGATCTACTTTTTTGTGGGTTGCAGATTTCGCAAAAAGATTGTATCGGTGCTTGTTTAATGACCTTTCTGTTGTTTGAGCACCATACAAAGCCAAAACAAACCGTTCACCTGCTACCGCGATTTCATCACTCGTAGCTTCCGCGTTGTTAAAGGTCTCCGCAACTTCTCGCAATGTTGGCCGGTCCTTCATCAGCTTGAAGCATCTCAGCTTTCCTCTTTTAAATAAACAAGACGTGGTATCACAACCCCCGAAAGCATGTAAAAAAAGGATAGTGCTCTTTAATTTGGTACTGGTTTGTAGTTCGTGGGAACAATACATTTTTGCATCTACGTTGCCTCTTCTTGGTTTGATAAAATAAATTTTGCGTTCTGCTGGAGCCAAAGCTATGAGTAGAATAAGTAAGTCTACATCTTCTCCAACAACGGTGACTTGGCAAGTGGAAGATATTTCTATAGCTGTCTGTATTATTAGCGAATCAGCATCATCCACTGCCTGCTTGATGATGTAGCCGTCGTTTCTCATTTTTTCTGATAATATCTCAATCAGTCGCTTTTTATTCTTTGTGTTTTGTAATAATTTTTCTTGTGCGACAGTGACGGTCATGTTTTCATCAAAATGTATGTCCACACACGTATTTTTAAGAGCACGTCGTTGCTGCTCAGCCTTTTTAGTACTATCAGCATTACCAGAATATCCGTCGAAAACAATTACCGAATTAGGGCCGTAGTGTTTCCTCACGTAGGCGATATAACTGGCACAGATGGACGAAAACGTTTGATTCTGCTGCCAAACCACGCGATGTAAAAGAAAACCACCGTCAATCACGTGAGTGCATTCGATATTTTCATCCTCACATTCTGCAAAAATGTCGTACAAGATCGATTTCTTCGTTTTCAGCAAACCGGACTCGTTAAAAAGCGAAAGCGGAAACGGAGCAAGCTCATATTGCAGATAGTTAATCAATTGTTCATCGGTCTCCTTTTTCAGTATCATTCTGTGAAACAGTAGCAGAGGATCAATTGGTGTTATTTTGTCATAGATTTTGATCGCTGAATTCATAGTAGCTAACGGAAGTACTCTATTTGCGCGCTTCAACTTGACGTCTTTAAAATTATTTCCGATCATTTGCTCCATTCCGATCCTACCCACTTCTACAGCCTTGTAACAATTGATACTGGGATTGCCGACAACGCCAGTACTTATTGACACAATCGCATCATGTATCGGAAAAGGTGGATGAGATGTTAAGAATTTTTCAAGCTCTGTAACGTCTTTATCATCTTTGCTGATGCGCGAATCTCGGCAGTCAACGTGTTGTTCCGAACTAACGAAGGATATTCCACCATATTCTTCTATGACTTCGCATATGTTGTGCGTAGCAGGCATTCCCAAAACCCATCTACACTGCACACTATCGGTATATCCGCGACCATGAGTCAGTCCACCATGTACACTGAAAGGTCTCATTAATGACTGCTCTATTGTCATATCGGACCAAGTACCACTCCAAAATTTACTTGTCCTTCTTATTGTAAAATAGCCTTCTTCAGCAAACTGTTTGAATTCTTCGGGATCCATTCTGGATTGCAAATTCAGCATATCTTGCAAGTATAGCTGTGCTGATTTGGCATACGGAAAATGGCCACTTGCATGGAAGTATGGAAGCATTTCTTGGACAGCGCGTAAATGACCGTACCAATCACCTGACCGCTCTGCTTGTATAAAATTCTTCATCACGTTGACCATGCGAAAATATTGAATCCATAGTTTTGCAGTGGGTCCATTCAGCTCCAGGTTTTGCAGTCGGTCCTTTAATGTTTCACCAACGTCTTGCAGCGTGGAATTCGCGGAAATCGAGGTAACTGTAGGTGGATCATATTTGAAGTTTCTTAAAATATCTTGCACAAACGTGTGATATTCATCGGATAACGGTATCCCTTCAAAAATAAACTTAGCGAGAGCTAATTGAACTAATAGATGTCCTCTCACAGCGCGTGCATAAGCATGACCTGTTAACATTTTATCAACAGACACGGGAGCATATATCACACTCAACAGTTCTTTCAAACCACTACCCGCCATAATGTAGCCCATAGCTCCAAGAAAGGACATAAAAAGATGAAATCCTCCTAGTCTGATTATGACCCTATCAAAAGTTGGATCATCTTTGTATGCAGCTACAATATCCCGTGCTTTTATATACAAAGGTTGATCGAAAGTAACGACAGTCGTTTTTTGTCTTGCTTTTCTGCTTTCTTCAACTGCTAAGAGTAATGTGGTATAAATCGTATCATATTTGCTCGGCTGTGAATTGATGAATGGTAGACATGTTATCCGAGTTAACTGTGATGTCGTATTTCTAGTTATGGTTTCCATGAATCCCCTCCACCCCGGAATACTCGGTATTCCTCGCAATTTCGCAAACATCCAAAGTAGGTCATGTGACGAAAACAGGTCTCCTTCTTCCGTCAATGGATTAAAACCTTGTAAATCTTCAATAATGATAGTACGTAATCCGCTACCTTCGGTTTTGTCAAATGACTTCAGCGAAATTATTCCGACTTTTCCAATCTCCGCAGCTGATGGAATCCTTGTTACTTTCGTAATTGGCTGATTTGAAGAAACGGCACTAGAAGGAGTTATGCAGGCAATTCCACCCATACTGTGGAATGTGTTTGATCCATCGATGGTATTTACGTTACAGTCGGCATTGTCAAATACGAATTGGCAAAACAATCCGGATGGAATTGTTGGCCGCGACTGCAATATAGCTGATATTTCCAACGCTTGAGCTTGTTTGTAAGATGCGCAAAAGCCCAAACTGGAGACCAACGACACCAAATTTTTTGAGCCAAACCTTCGATACAAAAATAAAGCAAGGGCTAATTGTAGGGGTGAGAAAAAAGACCGCGGCCTAGTCGCCGATATGATCGCATGAGCAATCGGTAAGCATTTCTTTTCGTGGATAGCAGCTTCCTCCTTGCGGTTTTTTGCTATAACGCCTTTTAAAAACACGTCCAAAGTTTCTGGCACATCCTCCGTCAAGTTTTGGAAAAAATCGTTGCTCGGGGGATATGACGCAGTATCGTACACCCTCGATCTTATGTCTTCTCTTACAATATCTGCAGCGGTTTTTACAATTCGCAATCTTTCCTCTCGATCGTCTGATATCTTCGCGTCATACCACGCTTTCGTTAGGATTCGGTGTCCCGTATCGCGGAAGCACACAGTTGTTACTTTCTTCTTGTTTGTTGATATTATAATACGGTCTCCATACTTTTCCGTGAGTCGCTTTGTAATCGTTCTCACCGTAGGGACGTATCCCGTAACCTTTTCTAATAAATCGGTCATCGAGAATTGGCATTCGTCGCTACTTTCCATATGCGAAGATATTTCATTTATGGCATCTGTAACTTCCTCCGAAGGAAGGTTTACGCTCTTACCTCCTTTTGGGGGTTTAAAGAATGATACGAAACAAGGCTGATGATATTGAGCATCAGCAGCTACCAAATCTACAACATGACTAACCCGATCTTTTACTGTCCGACCCCACGCATCCGACCTTTTTTCAGCTGCATTTAGTATATTATCTTTCAGCGTAATACTTCGCACGTTATACACCGGTATCCGCTTGGCAATCGGTTTCTTAGTTTCCTTTTTAAGATAATCTGCGGGAATATCTTCAGAGCAAAACAAACATTTTTTGGAGAATTCGAATTGTGCTACCTTTGATCTTAAAGAAACAAGTGAAGATGTTGAAGAAGCAGATTCTACTTCCAGCTGACTCCTTTTTAGATCAGCTATCGTACCATGGGGGCTAGTATACGTTTTCCTACACGATACATGTACTGTAACAGAGTGCAATCCTGTTAATTGTTCGAGCTTATTGTCTTTCCTCCGCACACTGTAAGTTCTTAGCGTATTAAGTCCTTTCTCTTTCACAGTCACTGTTTCGCTAATACTCAGCTCACCACCACAAATAAAACAAGCTTCTATGTTTTCCATCGCGTATGTGAGTTAAAAACTTAAAAGGGCCAAAACCATCCGCATAGCGTAACTGGCCTATGCATACTAGTCTCTGACGCCTGCAGCAACCGGTCGATACCCCGCGCCTCCGCTGTGCTCCTGTACCCCAAGATCCGTTCTACGAAACCCTCTTTGTGTGTATTCTATACCTGAACTGGCCGAGCGACCGTTGCAAGGGTCCTCGAGCAGTGGCACCGCTCTCTAACAGTCACTTGCAGATAAACTATATACATATCAGACGAATTATGAGCAAGTTTCTGAAATACCGAATATATTTTTTACGATTTACAGAAAAATCGTGCACTAAACGAGTATTTATGTCTGGTACTTTTTTATTCGAAATTTTGTTACCTTTCTTTTTTCTAACCACCTTGATCTCAATAAAGTTGAAAGTTACCGAGATATACGTGAAAAACTGAAATTCGGTACCTATTTCCCAAGATGGCGGCGCTCGCAATACAGGTCCGGGCCGAGACTTTTTTTTGGTTGAATGTAATGCCACAAGGAACACGTACACCAATTTTGAAAACTTTGGCTCCGATTTCCGCTATTCGTCAAATTTGAAGCTAAGGTGACTGGGCTATAACGCCATTAATGAGGAACGAAGAATTTCTCGAAGCTAGAAGCTGGTAAGCGAGTTGTAGATAGAACATAAACGTAGGATTCACCATTATTGCGGTATATCGCTGCACACACTGACTTACTAAATTACAAACGTTATTTAAACTGCGAACGGCGAATTGCCTCGTATTTGAAGAGCATCATCTATCCCCTCCGATCGTCTGCTCGACTAATCTAAAGTGATAATTAAAGATCGGCTGACCATTTTCAAGAATTCTCAGAATTTTTGCAATATTTCAGACACAAGCCGAATAATTTATCTCTATCCGTCATATAAGGAATGAGTCCAATGAATTGAAATTGATTATCCGGTGAAAAAACCTTCCGCCAAGTACATGGCACAACCTATTCGTCTACTAGCTGTTTCGAACGTGTTTTGGCAAGTCCACAAATACGCCTTATTTGCAGAAAGATTCTGTACTCGATACCACTTGCCTAGATTCAGTCGTGTGCGCGCTACGTTCAAAAGCTTCATACGCATGTTAGTAGTTCTCCGTGTACCTTATATCGTCCCTCTAATCTAACCCTCTATCTTACTTCACTTCGACGTTATTCTCATTCATAGTGAAAGAAATTTTCCGTTCTTACTGTCGCGAACTGGAGAGACTCTGGACGTTTTTCCATCGAAGTACGTATCTATTTTCTGCCATATCTTCTCCTATGAAATGAGTACTTCGCCGAGTTATAGGTACAGTTAATAATGTTACTCGAGCACCCTGCAGCAGCCTCCCTGACATCTGGCTATAAAGAAAAGGGCTTCGTTTGAAAATTAATCACATTATCATCTCGAGAAGCAATTGCAAAATCAAATAGCAGTTCCCGTGTCAGAGCAAGTTTAATAATTAAATTAATCACTCTTCTATCATCCCCTCAACCTTCCATCCATGGCTTTCTTTCAAACCTATCTATGCACTTAGTTAAGTCACTTGATATCACTGCTGCACTCCGACTTCAATCTCTTCTTAGGGCTTCGACCGAACACCGCAACTCGCAGGCTCTATATTATAGCGCGAATTTTTTATTCCAAACTTCGTCACTCCTATTCTATGCGACTACTATTTCTTAACTCTTGAAAAATGGAAGAAGAAGAAACAGAAAATTACGAAAGAATAAAACAATTTCTTTATCTACGTAGGATTTTTAGCCCGCCTAATTCTCTTCCAAAAAAAACTATCACGTTCGTAATTTCTCTCGGTGATAGATTACAGTGAAACAATGAAGAATCGGATCGTTATTTCGCCGTAGCTTTTACTCATACTTAAAGAATTTTTCATTTAATTAAACTCGAGTAATTTTGGTCAGTATTTCTTCCCGTTTTAAACCAGCTGCTGCCTTTAACTGGAAGTATTGGATAGGAGAAGCTCAAAGGCACTTTACATAACTGCAGTTTTATTTGTTAAGTTATTTATTTAGTTTTAGAAAAGAGTAGGTAAAGCTTTCGCATATCTTATACGAACGTATGTCTCCGAAAACGTTATACTGCGGACTTGCCAGCACAAGATTCGCGTGTGTGCAATTTTGCTGACTTCCATGCTCCGTGTTGCATATTTCAGAACACACCCCGGAGCGATTCGCTCTCCATTAAAGAGTACCTGCACCGTACTGCTCCAATTCAGTTTTTTTTAAAGCTGCCCCACCGAATGATCCCTAAATCTCTTTTATTGTCTCTCCATTAAAACGAGAGATTTGATGTTACTACGAGTGAAAAAATGCGAGATTGAATTAAAAAAAGATTCCTTGTTTTCTCTGTTTTAGGTATGTGAATCTGAAACTCTATCCGATCAGCAGATATTAAGGCCTCAGTGTCAGGAAACGGTGAGTGACCAAATCCTCCTTGAATAACGAACATTTTTTGACAAATGATGAAAAATGAAATATTGAAAATTATCAGCAAATTAACTACCCTTTAACTTTTGACATTTTCGAAGACCGGGATATTAAGGGTCTCAGGATTGTCGTGTCGTATCAACTCGAGGCAGGCCGGTAGGTCGATGATACTTGAGTAGTATAGGCTAGCTAGCGAGATATCGCCTCGTAGGGTAGGCGGCTATACCCACCCCTGAGCTTTCCAAACTGTACCTGCAGAGACCACGATCGCGAAAGCTTCGTCGTAACCAAGGGCTTCGGTACCAAGATACTTCTACTTACAACTCCTCTCGTCTCTCATCGACAATGCACTCCATCTCGGCCTCAATACCACCCCCTATACATCCAGACCAACGAATCTAGAACCACCTTCGATAAGGGAGGTATTAAGTATTAGCCCGAGTTAGAAGCCGATAGAATAAAAAGATAGAGAAAATTGGAACGAATCACAATTTTATAGTTACTGTAGGTACTGCTTTCTTTCCCAATTATTACGGATTCCGTCATCTTTTTTCCCGTCAACAACGTTTATAATTATAAATACATCGACCAGATAAGTAATTATCAGTATTTTTTTCCTCATTGGTACCTTGACCCTCAATGATTTAGGTTATCAGTTATATGCTGAGCTATCTGGGAATTTCGGCAGGTTTTTTCTTATTCTTTAATTAACGCGAGTTGACGCTGACGTACGCGGTTCTAGGGTCAACTCTTGCCCTGCTGATAATGTGCCGTTGTCGAATATGGAAACGAAACTAA
This sequence comes from Rhogogaster chlorosoma, assembly GCA_944452935.1. Classification (NCBI taxonomy): domain Eukaryota; kingdom Metazoa; phylum Arthropoda; class Insecta; order Hymenoptera; family Tenthredinidae; genus Rhogogaster; species Rhogogaster chlorosoma. The sequence goes on along the minus strand of OX101803.1, from coordinate 20,527,977 downwards.
AAGCATGTTATCATAAGTATTCACGATACGACAGAAATACAAAGTTTAAGTAAATGACCATATTGTATTACTCTGCGAGTTGCTATGGCAAAATATTTCAATTGCTAACTCGATAGCTGAGAAAATCACAAGTCGCCAGCGTAGGTTATCGAAAGCTTAGCTCGTATCATAGGATACAAATACGGTGGAGATTTAATGAAACTGTTGTAAGATTAATTTACCCTAGATCATACATCATATATCATGCGAAACAATCATATTCACACTCGACTTGATAAGGAAAATGAACAAAATTTGGAATTGTAAGCTACTCTTTATTTAATATGCCGAGTCTAACAGTATGGTACATGTAGATTGGTAGTCGTTGGGATGTCGGTCCGTATCCTTTGCTAGCCTGCGTAAAAGTACCCCTCCTACGAAATATATTATTCTTACAATTAGTCAAGGATTACATTAAATTTTTTCAAATTTTTTCCGCAATTTTATCCTACGAAATCTGCGACCCCCGCTTATAGTTACATACATTAAGTCGATGTGGGCCTTGGATCCTGGAATAGTGAGACTTCACAAATGAAATGCCATATGAGTGTACAAAGATCGGCGTATAGACCACCATCACTGCCTGCTTCGACTGCCATACACTTGTAGGAACTGTCATTTAGGAATGATTCAGATCTCCACGGTAGTGCTGTCCCGAGTGGACCTGATACAAACACCCAAATATGGTATTAAAAGTTTCATTCTGTCCTCACTAGTTTCGTTATTTCAGCCCCAATATTTTATACCATTCCATATTTTTCTTTTTTTTTTTACGAATTCTTGCTAGCATTATTAGTGTTTTGATTGGTTCAATTGAATTTCAGTTCTTGTCTGCTTCCTATTCAGCTCTCTTCGAATGCATTCATAGTTCATAAATGTAAATGTAAATATTCATCAAATAAGCCAAAAGTCTATTGGTACCAGATTTAACGCTGATCCATTCATCGTCATCGAAGAACCTGTGAGCACCTACCCACGCGTTCATTTCACCCAATCCAATGCCATTCAAATATTCGATCTTTTTTGATGAATCAATTATAGCCAGGTTAGCACCCTCCGTCTCGCAATATTTTCGCGCTTCATTCCAATTCTTCCAAATTCCATGATATTTATAGGCTACTCCAATATCCGGAAACGCAGTGTAACCCTCCGGTATTTCTGTGGGTGATTTTCTCACCGGTGTATCTACGGAATAGTCAATAATATTTTGTCCCAAAATACAGTTTGTAATTTGATTAACACTCACAAACGTATCCACAAATATCAACATTCAATTTTCCATCGATTCTCTCCGAAACTACTTACCAGCAATAGTTGAATTCGAGGTTGAATTGATAAGGGACGAAGAATTTTTCGGAGCTAGAAGCTGGCAAGCGAGTTTTAAAGATAATACGCCGAGTGGATTCCACGTCATCGTAGTATCTTCCTGGGCACCTTGACTTACGTCGGTGTAACTCTCCGGTGACTCTATAGGGTTGATTTTATTAACGGTGTAGATAAATACGGAATAATCAGTTTTTTTTCTCAAAATACAGTTTATAGATCAATTTGTACACACAAACATATCCATAAATATCGACATCCATTTTTCTAATCATTCATTTCGAAACTACTTACCAATATTAACGCCATTAATGAGGGACGAAGGATTTCTCGGAGCTAGAAGCTGGCAAACGAGAGGTAAATATAACACACCGAGTGAATTCAACATTATTGCGGTATATCGCTGGATATACTGACTTACTAAGTTACAAACGTTATTTAAACTGCGAACGGCGAATTGCCTCGTATTTAAAGAACATCATCTATCCCCTCCGATCATCGTAGGGCATTATTATTACACGAAGATATTTCTGGCCATTCAATTTCGCGCTTCTCGATAACAAATCGAGTCACGATGATCAGAATTTATAATCACGAGACGCACATGGGTTGAATCTATAAAGGTAAACTTTACATGTCAACTTTTAGGGGCTGAGGGATTTTTCGGCATTATGTGGCCGTAAATTTTGCCGATTTATTTCTAGTTCAAACACACCAAACTAACTTTAAACTATTTTTTATCAATTTAAACAAATTTCCAATCTGTAAGGTAGAATTTAAAGCATTTTTCCACGACCTGAGATATAAAGTTGAAATTTAGGGAACAGCATTCTCAATTTTTGAATTTCAATTTAATAATAATTCTGGTTTAAACGCGTTGGAATTTTGTCTGAAATTCGTTGAACTCGTGTAAACTAATGACGGAACAATCCCGCGAGTTCGCGGAGCGAAAGTAATGTTATTTACACTAATTAGCGAGTTCTCTCACCGCGGCTTACTAGTTGACCTTTTGACAACAATATCCCAGTTTTTTCTTTACTCGTTTTATCTTTTATTTAATTGTTTTTTTTTTTTTTTTTTCACACATTGATCAATGAAGCGCAACGGGTATTTAAATAACGCAATTTCTCACAGGGTCAGTGTGGCAAACCGAGCTAAGAGAAAACCATTATTTCAGTGAATTAGGCGGACAAATCGAGTGCGAATTTGACGAGGGTAAAAACCGATAACCACTCTTGAGCCAAAAGGAATAAAGTTGTAACACTGAGCGAGTGGAAAAATTCGTTTTATTACTTCAGCTCACTTCATTTGTCTAATTATTTTTTCGGCCCTGTTTCCCATTCGAATAATTCAACCCCTGCGACCCCTAAGAGAGAATTAACTCACCTTTAGTCTATCGGCAGTTGTATGTTACACAGAAATTCAAAAAAACAAAGAATCGCGAAATAGATTGAAAAATGGAATGAATATAAATTCGAATTTATATTCAATTCGTAAATGCACTTCTATATCCGTTCGCGTTGAAATATCAACCCCAGAAAATCCCGGGCATTTACTAGGCGGGCTAAAATATGACGCGTCTATGTATATAAATCAGTTATGGCGTTATAATTATCGGCAACAGAATATCGATGAAATAATTCTCATATATCGGAAAATTTCACCCTCTAGTCATAATGCAGAGCACTGAGAGAAGGGCGGAAATTTTTTCTAGATAAAAACCTGCTGCTAATGCTGCAGGGTGGCAGTGGCGTTGGCGGTGGTGGTCAGACGCAGGTATTAAATTATTTGTAGTAGAATATTGGAATGGAAATTTATACCCTCTGGAGAGACGCCGTATATTTGCTGTTATACTTGTAACTCGAAAACGTGATTTTTCTTCTTTTTTATTCAGCCTTCTTTTTTCTCGTTTTCTGTTTTTCGTTTTTTTTTTTTTTTTTTCATTTTGTTTTTCTACTTTTTCGCACAGCTGAATAATTCCCCCCGGTTGAATCAACTTGCCATGTGGCTAATCTCCAGCGATATTTACACAGCGAATCTCGATTCTACTGTACGTATATAATATATACCTACAGATACGTTCCGCGGTTAAAAAATGGCGAAAAATATTCCCTACCAAAGCCAAAAAAGTTGCAGCTGCAGGGCCAGCGATATAACAAATTGCCATAATTATTGTCAGCTTTTCATAGCTACTACTTTAAATAATTTTATGCACACAAAAGCCACAGGGGTGAAATTTATTCATCCCTTGTATGTTGCGGCCGCCTACTTCCTCTTGTATTGTTTGCCAAATCCTGTAGTTAATTTACTATCTACGCGGTAAAAAAAAAAAATAAAGAAAAAACTCGAATATCAGGATTTTTATTTCAACAAAGAATTTTCAAACTGGAATAAGTATCCGAGACGGATAATCCCCTGATAATCGAAAACTATCTCCTTTGTACTGTACGTTAGGGTTTATAATACGAAGACGAAAAGCTTGCGAAAAGTTTGATAAAAAAAAATGAAAGAAGCCCAAAGACTTGGAGAAAAAGGAATGAGGGTCAGGTACAGCACGGAGTTGGTTAATCCATCAGAATGACCGATGCTGACAATACGTGTTGCGGAAGGGTAGGACCGTTTTCCCGAGGGTGGATCTTAATGCCATATCTCTCCGGGTGACCAGCGTCCAGCGTCCATCCTTCGGCGTGCTTTTGCCTTATACCCATGCTCCGCACGCGAGAGGAAAGAATCAAGAATCCGCGAACTTGCTCAGAGAAATCGTAGCAATTCCCGTAAAAATCGTAGATTCTAAATCTGCGGTGTCCCGGCGAGCTTTCGAAAATATAGTCAAGTTTAAAAGCGATGAAAAAATGAAAAGGAAATCTCATACCTGAAAAGTACAACTCGCATAGATCTCGTTTAGCAGCAGTAGGATTCTGAATATCACTTAAATCTGTGTTTTCAGGTAAAAGTAGAATCTAATATTTCCTATTTTTTTTTTCTTTTTATGACAGCTCGATCGTGAATAACCAACAGCTAATATATTTCGCGAAAGAAAATTTTGTCATTAATTCTGAATCATTGGATCATTAAATTATTATTAGCTAAGAGCCGGGTAGACGTTTAAACATATTTCTCTCTCCGCGCATTAGGTAAGCACCGTGACGTGCCTAATACCTTACAGTGACAGTGACAGATTTAAGAGATTCGTCGGACCGAAAAATCGTTCCCTTTTCGCCCAGACGTAGAATATACCCTAAACACTTATTTTTTTCCTCTTCACGTCTGTCTTTGGCATAAACATTGACATTGACTGTCAGAAGGATGTCAAAATAAATTCATCTTCCACCCCGCGAGCAATTCCCTTCGATGTTCAATTTCCGTTTTTTGTGGATTTCGTTTTTTATTTTTTTATTTTTATTTTTTTCGCTATTTTACTCGTCAAAAGAATTTCTATTCTTTTTCTTCTTCTTTTCTTTCCCCTTTTTTCACACGTTTCCACATTCGTGTGGTTCCTAAGCCTCCTTTGAGCCCTTGCTCCTCCGAGCTCCGGTCCTATCAGCCCGTCCATGTACCATCCAATCATGAAGCTTCAACCCTCTCTTGACCTGGTTGACGGGGTCCCCGTAGTCTCCGATGTTGTCTTCCGACGCCTCTTTTTGCGGCTCATTGTGGACTCGGGCAATTTCATTTGAAGAGCCCTGATTTATTAACAACCCCTTCGTCCTAGTTTCTTGCCCGTCTCTCGCTTCCTCGCCGATTCTTCTCCCCTTTTCATCTACTTGAATATCACTCACGCAATTCCGTAAAAAAAAAAAAAATAAATAAAAAACCCCATTTCCTAAAACCTGGAACTATTTATTCAGGATCTTTTAATCAGCCATATAAAATCCACCCCTGTATTAAATCATCGACAAAAAAAAAGAGGACAAAAATGAAGTTCAAGCTTTTTGAAAATCTCATCGAACCCTTTCCTTCTCGAGTTTGAGAACCCTCGTAGAATAAAACCATTTCCAATCAGGGGTTGGGGGATGAAAAAAACTAATCGGAATTAATCGCGGTTCAGTTTGTCAGCGAATATCATGGAATCCTGGCAGAGAGATTCGGCATGGTACAGCAAGCTAATCTGGCAGGCGACTGCTTTGATTATTGTTACTGCAGAAGCAGAGCGAAGCGGAGCAGAGCAGAGTAGAGCAGAGCAAGCTAACTAGAGGTTAATCGCGAGAGATCGCTCCGGTGATTTGCATACGTTACTTCGAATATCCGCGCTTTGAGGACGAATTTTGCAATTTGATTTGCACCGTTAGTCATGTATACAAATTTCATTGTTTTATTGCAATGGTACGTGGGTTTTCTCCGGATTATGAGAATACGGAAGTATGATTAGAAAAATGAAAATAAAACGTGTGAAAAAAATTGTAAAATCGCGAAAGAAATAAAGAGCAGGTAAAGGTATGTTTGAATCGTCGTTAATTATTTTTTGTCGAGAATAAAACGCCCCCGAGTATATTAAATGGCCAGGTATCGCTTGATTTAACTAATTGCGCTTTGTTATTATCCGCGTAGGGATTAATTAAGACGGTTTCTCGAACTTTCGAGCAGTACTGTGCCCGGGAATTAAGGGTTGGCAAATTTCTATACCTTACACATTTACCCACACATATTCCCAGGCCCGATCTCATACATATATACACGCAAGTTTTCGTAGCCATATAAAATGTTGAAAAGAAAAAACGAAGCCCGGGCTCGTCGAGGTAGATGCAAAGGTGGTGCCAGCGGTGGGATATGGCTGGTGGGTGAAAGGGGTGGGTATAGGGTGTCAGAGTAGGGTAAAGCGGGTTGGAAGTTCGCGCCACTGAATATTCATATATTGTAATCAACTCCTTCAGACTGCACGGCGAGACGCGGCCACTTTTACCACCGCAACACTCTATCTACTCGTTCGTTTCAATATTTTCATCCCTTATGCTGTACGTGTAACATCTACCTACACACACGCGTCATTTCATTCATGTGAATCATGGAAAACGCGAATGTGAATCTGACGCGTGAGGAAAACCTATTACCTGAAGGAAAAAACCCATCTTCTTATCCCAACTTCTTCTTTTTTTTCTTCTTCTTCTTTTTTTCTTTCTTGTCTAAGTGCGTTTCAACGCCTTCAAACTTACCCCTTTACCCGCACCATGCGAAACGGAGCATCCATTTAAATCTTTCAGCTTTAGAAGAAGATTATGAATTCTTTATACGTTATTACTGCGCAGATTTTACGAGAAATAAATCATTTCTGTTTTAATCCAATGATAATAATGATGAGAATAAGAGTAATGATGAACGTAGTTTTATTTCGGAATCCTCCGCGCCGGACGAAGAGGGAGTTTTGATGTCTGTGAAATATTGTTCGTCCTGAGCATTCGTGCGAGGTGATTTTTATCACGCACATATAACAGCTATAGCCTCTTTGATATGTAATACGTCAGAAAAGAATAATTCTTCAGATTTTCGAAAATATGAAATAGGTACATTTAGATATATGTCGGATCTTCAATCTTATCGAGATATTCGAACGAAATATAAATATAACTCGCTATATAAAATTGTGTAGAATTTTAATTAATCTATCTTCATAATTATTATTGCAAAGTTTCTTCTAATATCGCGACGATGAACTCTCGAGAGTAATTAACAACTTTTTGATAATAATCTGCGAGTATTATATAATCCTATATACTTATTATACATATATAAAAGAAGATTGATATAAATAGATAAAAAAGTGTATTAATAAGGCGAAATATGGGTGATTCGTAATACGTGAAAATAGGTAATGAAGAAGCGACATACATAGGTACCTACTGGGATTGGAGCCGGGGTATCATCCCCACGTTATAATAGTCACTGGTTTATAACAAGCCGATATCTGTAGAGCACTTGTGTATTAATTCTGTCGGTATAGCTGAGGTTATACGCGAGAATTGAAGGAGTCAGATATGCTATGTACTCGTACTTACATTTTTACCCCGAAGCTATCTATCCCGCGATCTACACGCCCGCGGTATATTCACAAGTGAAAAGAATTAGAGATATAGAAACCGAGAGGAACAGAATTCATCGACTACCTACCTGCCTAGCCACCTAGATTCAGGACTTGAAAAATTTTACCTGTCTACGTCAGAATTTTCTTCATTTTTCTTTTATACCTACATCCAGCTAATCGCAAACTGCATTTACTGGGTCAAGTGTCATACGGTGAAGGTATATCGTCGTTAACGTTCAGCTAGTGCGAATTAATCACTTTCAAATATCCTCTTTCTTTTTCTTCTCTCGTTTTCTTTTTTCTTTCTTATTTTGCGGAAAATTTCTACGAAAAAAAAATTTCATCCCCCATGGAACTTGTACGATAGTGGGCTTCAATCTTTCCTTTGGGGGTTCGGTCTGTAGTGACCCATTGTCCTTTTGACTCGTTATATTATTGTCTATCAGAGAAACCTGATGACTTAGATCTGAGTGCGAGAGCTTTTGAAGTACAATGGTTTGAGTAGGTAGGTATAGCTACGGGGTTCTCGCATTGTCTCGGACCTCCCAAGATCCTTTATCTTTGACTGGCAGAGATCAAAGGAGCTGGTTTTGAGGATTGTGAAAATTAGAACGACGGTAAAAAAGCAGTGAGAAAAGCAGGTTTATTGGAATAATTTTTCTTCAACTATATATATGCGAAATACGCGAAATGAAACTCTGAAGGCTAAAGGTGAATTGGAACCTTTGACTCCATATTTTCTAGTTGCTAACTCCTTGTTTCTAGTTTCTACCTTACAGTACACTTAAGCTTTTCGCACAATGAGAACAAGACGAAATGTCTACTCTAGTGCATAGAGCAAAATTGTATAGCACTAGCTGTAGGTAGGTACGGTGAAAAACTAAAATAGCTTACAACGAGGAGGTTGAGCTTCGACCGCAGACCCCTAGTTACCCGAAGCAACCAAGTAGGAGTACTCACCACTGCTAGAAATGGTGGTAGTATTAGAATTAGTGGTACTAGTTTCCAGGCTGGAGTTAATCCGTGGTCTTAGCAATTCCAAAGCGCCAAAAAAAAAACAAAGAAGGATCAAAATCTACCCAAACTAGTTTACGTAAATTGAAAATTAATTTACCCGCGGCTCCTTTATGCACAGAATGCAATTGTCGCTATTGGATTTAATCCGTTTCTCTATATATGTAATCTAATTTTAATCGCTGGATAATTTCATCCTCAGATTTTAATTACTTCAATTTTTCTCTGTTACAGGTACGGAATTTTTTTCTATAGCTGATATTAATTGGCCATTCAATTCGCAACGTAGAAACGTGAGTTTTTTCATTCCACATATATGTACACGTATGCCTCATCCTTGTCATATGCATGTATTGGGATTATTACAGGTTTTAATTACTCGAATTAATCAAGGCTCAAGATTTTTAATTGCAATTACGACATGTGTAAGCTATTCGAACAGACGTAGTAGCTCGATACACATATGAAAATTATTTATTCAATTCTGGGACAAGGTCCCTCCGAGCGACAAGTGATAATAAAATTATTAATCGAAATATAAATTATCACATCGAGCATTTGGCCTGATTTGAACCGGGTACTGAAGTCGTAAGAAATGGGACTGAAATGATTCTCAGTGGGATTTTATTTCGTTAAATCTCATGGAAACTTTTTACATTTTACTTTGCACATATCGGACCTCCGCAACATTCCGGAGGAGATTTGCTGTTGTCTTGTTGCTTCCAGCCCGTTATTCCTTTCGGTCCACACAAAGCCTGTGGGCAGCTAAAATCGAGGAAATTAATTCTCAGACTTTGGATTCTCGAGTTTTAGCTAGTTTTCGGTATATCTCCGGCATTATTTCCTCCGGATCGATTGTAACTAATTCTATACTCACCGTATGTCTTCAGTGCCCCGACAGTTCCCGATTTGGGCATCGAGAGCTGCAGAAAAGTTGGAAAAAAAAATACAATTCCTCGTTTTTTTTAATTTAATCCAAGAACGAATCCGTAGATTCAAACAAACATTTCTTTCAATCGTATGATTGGCAAATCTGAGACTAATCATTAGAGCAAAGTGCAAAGATCATCCGAAGCCAAAGATTAGAGTGTTGTTTCTAATTCTGACACCGAATAAGATTCGATAAAAGTTTGTCTATTAAAAAATTGTCAAACATCACATTCTGCGTACTTACGAGGTCTCTCGGCTCCGATATCAGAGTAAAGTGCAAAGAGCACTAAAACAGCGAACAATACTGAGGCTACTAGCTTCATGATCAATTATCGTCGATCCCTTGCAACTGGACAACGCAGACTGTTTTTCTGACCGCTTTGTGACTGTATTTATATCCAGCAATGTCTGTCGAGGTTATCTTCATGTGCCCATTAGCATATCTTGCGCAAGAACAAGTATCACTTGATGTTATTCACGAAATCGTGGTACGTCGGAGGGGCAGATGCATCGGGCATTTTCCGTACGTCCAAGTTTCTTGACTACTTTTTACTCGTCGGAACTTACATGATGATACTCTTCTCTTTTAAGCAATGTTTAACCTAATTCTATGAGATAGTTTTTGATCATGGCTTCTAAAACGAATTGTTTTTCGTCTAATATTCATCGCGATGATTATTAACTTAACGTGATAAACTTATCATGTCTATTTTTTTTCTGTCCACGTGTGAGATTCGAGTACGTTTTATCAATATTACCATAGATCACAGTCTTGTGTAATATATCGTTCGGGTAAAAATAATTCCATAAAGATAAAGTCTCGATGTCAACTTTTAGACAAGTCACGCCGAATTATACATGTATGTACGAAGCTTTGGATAAAGGAGTAAAAGATTAATAAAATTGCATAAATGAGTTGCTTGCTAAACTATGAAGCACAATTTATTCAAATTTCGCATATTGCATGAAATCAACATATTGGGCCTCCGCAACAGCTGGGATAAGGCTTGCTGTTGTCTTGGTTTCTCCAGCCCTTCGGTCCGTCTGGGCCGCACATTCTCCTTGGGCATCTAAAATCGAGAAATTGATTTTCAGTTTCTTTAATCGTTTTATATTCCCGATAATTCGCTCCCACGCTACTTGTACTTGATTCTATACCAACCTTGAGTCGTTAGTGCCCTGACAGTTCTCCAAGTTAGCTGAAAAGAAAAGATGAAAATGAACCGTCGCCCGTGTTACAATTCGCCGTTTTATCACAGCGAAAGAACTTTTCATTAGATTTTATTCAAAAATCAAATCCATACATCCGGACGTGAATTTCTTTCAATCGCGTCTAGATATCCAAACGCGAATTAAGAAATGTACGATAGGAAATTTGACGACGATGAAAAGTGGGACGAATCTTAGAGCAGAGCACGAAAATCATCCAAAACAAAATGTCAGAGTGTTATTTCCACTTCTGACACGAAGAACAATCGTATAAAAAAGAAAGAAAAATCGGAGAACATTATATTCTATGTACTTACGTGGGCTAGCAGCGTCGATTTCGGAGTAAAGTGCGAACAGCACTAGCACGGCGAAAAGTACTGAGGTTATTAGCTTCATGATGCGTTATCGTCGTTTCGTTGCAACTGCACAACTTAGACTGTTTTTTCAACCATTTGTGACTCTGTATTTATATCATGCAATATATGCCAAGTTTATCTTCATGTTCTCATTAGCATCTCTTGCGCAAAAACAAGTATCACTCGATGTTATTCGCGAAGTCTTGGTAGGTCGGTGAGCCACATACATCGGGGGTTTCCCGTACGTTCTAGATTCTTAATCGTTTCTTACTCGTCAGCTGACTTACATGATGAGACATTTACAATTCTCGTTTCCGCAATGTTTAACTTACTTCTCAGGTAAAATAATCCCAGTTTAATGAGATACTAAAAGCATTGCGTACAAGATACACAAAGACAGTATGACCCAAGTATTAATTATCGCTATCTCATTACCATACAAAGTTAATTAATTAACGAATGACAGTCTCCTATCACCTCATCCTCATCTTTCACCTGTCCTCAAATTATTCTATAACTCTTTTATTTTCCTATGGTTTGTTCCGCAATTAATTTCCTACACTATGACTAACATGCGAAACATGCTTTTGGGACGAGTAAAGGAGTTAAATGTTGATAAAATTTTATAAGTGAAGTACTCGCTAAACTGCGAAGCACAATTTATTCAAATTTCACATGTATGAAATTAATTGCATTGTATGGTTGGACAACAACTTGGCCAAGGCTTGCTGTTATCTTGGGGTGTTCCGCCCTTAACTCCGTTTGGCCCGCACCCTAGCTGTGGGCATCTAAAATCGAGAAAATTGATATTCAGCATTGAATTCTCTACTATCTTCGATAGTTTTACATAACACTTGACGGATTCTGTACTAACCTTATGTCGAAGGTACCCTGACAGTTGCCACCGTCAGCTGAGAAAAAGAAATGAAAATGAGGCACCGTTTGTGTTAGAAAAAAGAACTTTCGATCCGATTTTATTCAAAAATCAAATCCAAATTCAAATCATTGAAAGCAAAATGGCAAGTTGTTATATTTCTACTTCTGACGCCAAGAAAAAATCGGATGAAAAATAACGAGAATCGGAGAACATTATATTCTGTGTTTTTACCTGGACTAGCAGCGTCGATTTTGGAGTAAAGCGCGAACAGCACTAGAACGGCGAAAAGTACAGAGGCTACTAGCTTCATGATTATAGTTATCGTCGATTTGTTGTTACTGGTCAACTGAAATTATCTCGTTAACCGTCCCGTATTTATATCCACGAAGCTCGGCCGATGATATCTTAATGCGATTTGTGTTTCTTGCGCAAAAACAAGTCATTTGATGGTTTTATAATTGCGTAACATAGGAGGTTTCCTATCTTTACACGATTCTTGATCGTTTCCGTGTAGAACCTATTATGATAATCTACCTGCGCTACCATCAATCAATACTAGCTAACTGACATATTATCGTCGATTTTATTTTTGTGTTTCTTTTTTTACTCGCAAGACTCCATTACTACTTATCGATCTCTATACCATCTCAATTACCATCGAAACACATCATTATTATTTTCGTCAAATCAGACTCTGAACCCAACGTCATTAATTACAATTTACATAACGAAGCTCGACCTCAGATAATCCTCGACATATTGTTAGTTAACCACGTATGAGTTCATCACTGATTACTTCATACCCTGCCATATCGCAGGGAATAAATATCCGCTTTTTATGACTAGAATTCAGCAAAGATAAGCGGCTCGTATCTTTGTAAGAATTTTTCGGCCGATGAACCGCATCGTAAGTTCTAAATATCGACCGATAATTAATTCAAAATAAACTTCTCCAATTATAGGATAAATTTTTGACTTATCAACTCGAAGAGTTTCCTTCCCTTTAAAACCGCGTTGGAAAAATCAAACTGAATCATTATACGAGTAAGGAGTTGAAAAGATCAAGGTGCTTGAATCTCTTTATTCATTGAAGATTTTTGTCGGCCCCTGTTGATATTCGGAGCTTTCGAATGAGGGGAGCTAAAACCACGGCAAAGAGACAGCGGGACAAGCAGCGGTTTGAAAAAAATTCAACCACACCTAAGTTAAAAAGGGAAATTACACGAGTCTGAAGCTTTTACATTTAGGCCAATTCAAAGCAAACAGAAAATCCCCGGTTATGGTATCTACCTCCTGGTTTTAACTGCGGTAAGGTCGAAGAGCGTGCGGCCTTAACGATAATTACCAGGCTACTATACACCGCCCATCTACCGTACGTATACCTATAACGTTTAGATCCTATGGCACGATAGCCAATAATAATATCCTCCGGTAATAGCGTTCACCTATTTGAAGAAGTAGATTTGAACTCTTCAATAAAACCCCATGATATTTGTCTGTAGATTTAAGGAAACGATAAGAACGATCACGGAGTCAAAAATCGATCTTTTCGTAGAGAGACGAGAGAGGGGAATATCCCCTGAAAACTAGCTTATTTCTCTCTTTATTCAACCAATTGTTAAAATAAAAGAAAAAGAAAAAGATGCAGGAAGCTGGATCTAGTTCCTGTTTAACGCCTTTCAAAGACGGAAAGATATTGCTCTCTAGTTCCTCGCAGCTTCCCTTCTCGTTTCCCTCTCCAACATCCCGTCTAAATCTGTGTATGTTACACATGTGCAAATGTACTCGTGTATATGTATGTATACACGAAACGAAACGAAACGAGACACGCACCGAATCACGCAAGCCTGGTGTGTATGTGATGCACGAAACATTTACCTCTCTATACATACGTATATACCTGTGTGGAATTGTGATTGTAATTGTGATGGGGTACGTACACAACTTTAGTCGAGAACCGAAGGTCTCGGTACCACGACACACGAACGTAACTCGGTCGTCTAGCTAGCATCTCGCGGTAAAGAGTGTAGGTACAACCCGGTCGCCTTCTCCAGAGACGCGACAACACAGTACCAGTACATAACCGTCTATTCGCGACGCTTGTGCACCATCTCGTTATACGACTCTTGGGGGACTCGGCGGATTTCTACAGTGCGTTTTTATTTTATTTTTCGTTTTTTTTTTCGTTTTTCAAGTGAAACTCTGACGTGGCTTTTTACTCCTCTACAGCAAAAGTGATATTTCACAGTTTGATAGACACTGGTAATAACTTAACGACCGACTATTCGAAACCGCGATATTATCGCAGTGCGCGAATTAACCGAACGTCAAAAAATGCATCGGGATTATCCAGTGTCCAGTGATCAATGATCCTCCGATTCGAAAAACCTGAACCAATCTTTCATTCAAGTCTAAAATTCCCTGATCAGCTCGTATGGATAAAATGTTCGATCTACGTTATTTCGCGTGTGATTGAGTACGAGCACGTGGCCTTCTCCGGAAATATGTGATAACTGATAATGAAACACGGGTTTACGCCCGTTTCTAGTATCCCTGTTCCTTGAATGGATAAGAAAATATCAAGGTGTAGATATAATGGACGCAATAATGTTGAGCAACGCGGTCTTGGAATCGAGAAACTGTTAATTACTGAAGCCAGACTACGCCGCTCGATGCTGATATAGTGGACACGTAGTACGTATATAGATTGCAGCGCAAGATCTGTTGTAAACAACTCGAATGGTTTCCTCCGTTCTCGACTTGAATGAGGCAACATGTTTCTATATTATACAAGAGGAGTGGTACCACGGTCAATTCTGAACCCAGTCAACCGAGGTTCCTTCCTATGCCGTGTCGTAATCGGCAAGTTGGTATACCGGCCGCTGAGCCATGACAGAACCCATAAATCCGTCTGCCATTACGTAAAACCGACGAATTTTGAGTTTTGAGAAAAACGATTCCACCGAATCCGACTGGATAATTTTGGCGGTTTTTCTAATTACGGAATACGACCTACGGGGGTTCGATTCGTCGATGTAATGTCTGCTGTTTTCGCCCCTTAGACAGACTTGACAAAAAACCAGACGGAATTCTTTGCCGTTTTTTTATATTTTTTTGGTTCCTTTTTTTCAACTCTCTTTTCTTTTAACTTCCTCTTTCTCTACACGCGTGCGAGTTCCATTGTAAAACGAACGGGATAATCATGCCTCGTTAACAAATAGCTTCCTTTGAAGTAACGCCGCGTATAGGTCCCCACCCTACGTCCCTCTACTGCAGCTAGGGTTGATAGGAACACTGTGCTATTCGCTCGGGGGATGAACCGTACGTGTGGCAAAGGGATGGGACAGAAAAATGCCAAGCTTTTGGCGCAACAATATTTTGAGTCCGATTTTTGGGGAAGAAATAGATTAGATGCTGTTTTATTTTTCTACTCTTTACTTCAAATTTTAACAATTTTATTGAAGAAGTTGAATTTTCTTAAAATTGCATAAGTAACGTAAGGTGTAAAGTACAATTGATTGAAATTTCACATTTTACATGAAATTAACACTTCGGGCCACCGCAACAACCGGGAAAAGGCTTGCTATTGTCTTGCCTTCTCCAGCCTTTCGGTCCGTCTGGTCCGCACAATATTTGCGGGCATCTAAAATCGAGGAAATTGATTTTCAGTTTCTCTAATCGTTTTATATTTCCGATAATACGCTTCCACGATGCTTGTAATTGATTCTATACCAACCTTGAGTCGCTGGTGCCCTGACAGTTCTTCAAGTTTGCTGAAAAGAAAAGATGAAAATGAACCGTCGTCCGTGTTACAATTCGCCGTTTCATCACAGCGAAAGAACTTTTGATTAGATTTTATCCAAAAATCAAATCCATGCATCCGGACGTGAATTTCTTTCAATCGCGTCTAGATATCCAAACGCGAATTAATAAATGTACGATAGGAAATTTGACGACGATGAAAAGTGGGACGAATCTTAGAGCAGAGCACGAAAATCATCCAAAGCAAAATGTCAGAGTGATATTTCCACTTCTGACGCGAAGAACAATCGCATAAAAAAGAAAGAAAAATCGGAGAACATTATATTCTATGTACTTACGTGGGCTAGCAGCGTCGATTTCGGAGTAAAGTGCGAACAGCACTAGCACGGCGAAAAGTACTGAGGTTATTAGCTTCATGATGCGTTATCGTCGATTCGCGTTGCAACTGCAAAACTGAGACTGTTTTGTCAACCGTTTATGATCCTGTATTTATATCCAAAGCTCTGTCAATGTTGTCTTAATGCCATTAGCATTTGTCGCGCAAAAGCGAGTCGTTATTACTCGCTATTCTGATGATTGTATACCGTCAGTGAGCACAGGGGGTTCCCTATCTTTCCTCAATTCTTAATCGTTTCCGTGTAAAACCTGTTACGGTCATCTTGACTCGGGCCATTAATAATCGACCGCATAAATGACACATCATCGACAACTTTACGTTCTTACACTTTCTAATTTCACAACTTCCACTACGCTCCATTCTCATGATAATTATCTAATAATATTTCTATTCTCATCAAATCAAACTCCGAAACCCATAAAATTCTGGACTTAGTTAACACGTATGACTTATCACTCATCACTTCATACCCTGCCCTATATCGCATGGAATAAAAACTCGTTTCATACGACAAGAATTGAGGAAAGATATGCAGCTCGTATCTTTGCCACAATAATTTTCGAGGCAATGAACCGCATGGTGAGTTCTAGTCGATTACACATTTTCAACCGTAATTAATTCAACCTTTACATAAACGGATACACAGGTGGGCAGCAAATGTGATCTAATTTCCAGCCTACGCGGATCGCTACTTAATGGTATCCCCAGTTATTATATACGGGCTTGTAGAGCTACGGAAACTCTTCCTTTCCATTACTATTCATCATATTGCATCCTCTATATCACGTATAAATAATTCATTGATAATCTAGAATAAAGCGGACTCATGCTCGGAGGAATTTCTTTTTCATTCCGACACAGCGGAGTAAGATTGCTCTTGTTTAACCGAAGAATAGCTACTCGACTCTCGAACGAACATTTGCATCCTTCCAAGGCCTCTGCATCTCGTTTATACACGGCGGGGTTAACTTTTATTCCGATTTATTTGATCCTTTTGAATCGTGTGTAAATTTTCCTGGACATCACCTGCGCCTGTAGGAATTTTATAACTCTATAGGCATGGCACGTTGTTCTATTCTATAAGTGTTTAGTCCCACCTAGTCAACTCGTGACCCTCTTCGCCCGTCACAAATCCTTTGTCAATTTTCAACTCAGGGTATATAACTATGCACAAAGAGATTCCGTCGTTGTTGTTTCACTGAACAGCCGGAATTCCTTGCCTCCTTGTTCCTTGGCCATGGTAGCTTCGCTTTCCCATATTACTGCATACCTGTCTTGATTTTATACCCTGTATAAACGGAGAAAATTAGCTAGAAACCGGCGTCTTCACCGATCAAAGATATCGAGGTGATGTATAACTATTCTCCCACTCGCTATAACAGAATAGAATAGACCTTTGATAGATAAGGAAAGTGAAATGAATGATGAGAAATTCGTAGAAATTTATCCAAAAGGCACGAATTACCCCTTCAAAATCTAATCGAACTTTAACAACGTCGCGATCTTCTAGTTTGCGGGAAAGATTGAAAGAGAGAGGAAAAAAGAAAACTGAAACGAAACTACGAATTACACGGAACAATTCATATCGCGTGTTCGTATACATTCACCGTATTTCTTTACGGCCAAATGATCCGCTTCTTTCCTGATGAGAGAGAAAGAGAGAGAGAAAAAAGTCTAATTTCATTTTCTCTTCGCTAAATTACACGCCTTTTTTTTATCTTCTTCTTTTCTTTTTTTTTTTTTAAATAAAAAAGCCACCCTTCGATTCACTCCGCTCTTTTTTGATCGCGGTATTCCGTCCAGGGATGAAAAAAGAAAAAAAAACGGTTTACACATGTCGAGAAAAGTTCGATTTTTAACTCTGAAAATATATACGTTAATATTAAATTCCCACGAGAAATCAACACACGGATTGTCAACTTTTACTCACGGGCCAGCCTCTGGGCCCTTTGGACCCTGGGCGAATACATACGTCAGATACGTTAGCCAAACGAACTCACAGTTTGCCCATAACGTAATTGGATAGCCTCGGGATCAGGCCTTGGATTGATTGCGGTACCTTCAGGAAAGTCGCGTGACGTTTTATCCTGAATTTCTGTACGATCTCAGTCTGGTTTCAGAATACATACTCTTCTCGCAATAGAACGACGATGGCTTGACCACTGGCCAGAGTTCATTCAATTTTTGAATAATATTCTGAAATGGAAATATTTTCGCGTCTTTTCGGCTCTTCCTGTTTCCTGTATCCAGTTTCCAGTTTCCAGTCCACGATTCTCTCTCGACACTCTTCGACGCGGTCGCGGCTCTCCGCTCAGGCATTGTGCCACCTCTATTGTTTGGCAGTCATTACGTCACGCAAACTTTCACGTTGTTAGCTACTGTGCCTATGTGCAAATCGCGTTCGTGTCTATATGTACGGGTAGATGTGGTGAATTTTTATACCTCATTCTCTGTGTGAGTAAAACCAAGTTCCGTATACCCTATACCCATGCCTACCTGCAGTGCCCACCTATACACTGGACTCTACGTCCTGCAGCTCTCCCTCCTCCATCCGAAAACAAAAAAAAAACCTCCATTGTTACTAAACTACTACAGAATCTGACGATTTATTACGCTTTTTGTTAACCATTGTACCTTGTACTCTCTGCGCTTTGGTACACGAAAATTTAAGCTTCCTGTTTCGTCTTCATTATATCTCTATGATTCTAAATACTTCGAAGATATTTCGACCCTTCACTTTATCTTATTGACAAACTTGACTCTCATTGAGAAGCACTGTTACCATGGAAAAAAAAATGATCATCTTTCAGTTGAATCAGTTCATTAATAATTGATCGCAGAGATTCATCTCCTGTCTTTAAACCTCCGATGCGTGGGTAGAAATTACGAAATTTTTCTCATATCGGCTGTCGGAGGGCCCGAATCGTCAGGCCTTATAAGGCGAGGAGCTCGGCGGTTAAACTTCGCCTGATGAAGTGGAGAAAAAGTTTGCCCAAAAGGGTCTAAGAAAAGGGACTTAGAGATCTAATTAAATCTAGTCACGATAATCTCCTAATTATATCCGCTCAAATTTTTGGCGAGATTTTTTTCTTCTCAAAGCGCAGTTGATACATCTATTAAAAAAAAAAAAATTGATTGGATCCATATATCGCCAGGGTATGAACGCATCTTTGCCGAGTATATGTAGACAGTGAACAATGCCGTCTGGTTACAACCCTAGTTCGAGCCACTCAGAGAGCATGAACAGCATCCCCGACGCTCTTGGGAATCTCGACTAGGTAAAGGCAGAGGTATTATCCATTGACCGTGGCTCAGTCGACTGACTAACAAACTATAGAGTATCGAGTCTCGGGTGTAGACGTCACTTTGATGGACCCTTCCGAGAGACCCGGGTCCGGTCGATAGTAGTGATAGTGTCTTGAGGCAGCAGTAAAAAGGCTCGGGAAAAAAGAGGAAAGGATGATAAAAGAGAAAAAAAAAAGAAAGGACGTATCATGTGGGAAAGATAAGGTTTGTGGATGTGCCGCGGTATCAGGGGTTGAAAAAAAAAGAAAATGAAAATAAAATAACGTAGATAGAAATTTTGCATGGAATCAATATATGAGAGAATAATATAATGGGGGAAAAAAAGAAAGAGAAAAATGGTTTTGAGATGCAGGGGGTGTAGTTATTACCATATTTCATAGAAACTGAATAATTAAACTTGTCCCGTATAATAATTGTTCGTTTCCTAAGTGATATTCCTCGCTTTGTATTTCCCCAACGCAACGGGTGCCCCGGGGTTTCGTACCGCCAACTGACGCGTAAATTCACGCGGTTTTGAATTAGATTAGAAATGGCACCTACACCCATTGTTCCAGACTCTCTATTCATACCGATGTTTAGGCAGTCGACTCAAGTGCGCTGCACTTAACTCTAATTAATAAGGTCACGAATCCCGGTAATGAAGAAGCGTCTGCCACCATACGCTGTGATGTACTCAGGGCACACATCAACGCGTTGTATATTCTCCATATACATACATATACATATATATACGGTGTAGAAAATGGAGATTTAATTTTTACCAAGATCGAGTAAAAAAAAAGAAAAGAAAAAGGAAAACGAAAACGAAAACTAGTAGATACAATATATATTTTTTCAAATACAATTTCTTCGCAAAAATAACTTTTTCGTTCACATTTTAATTCACGTAGGTATAGGTACTATAGAATAATACTTGAAGAGTTCTTTTTGTCATTGGTTTCATTTTCGAAAAATCGAACCTCGACGTATAAAATGAGGTGAAATATTGTTCTCCGATATATATAACAGCCCAGGTTATATAGCCATTAACTATAAAGCCGCAAAATGCTCGCTTTTAAGCTTTGCGGTAGTTTCCTATGACGGTAACGGGCGGTGGGAACTTTCTCCGCTCGATTTTTCCTCCCGGCAAACGTTCTTTTTTTTTTTTTTTTTGCCGCAATTTCAAGTGAAGAAAACCGAAGAAAAATAACGAAAAAGAAATCTGTACATCTATATATAGTATATATATATTTACCTATACGGATGGGAAGTTGGAAACGTTTTTCTACGAAAATAGACGAAAATAAAATCGCTTTTTCGATTACCTATACATTGGTATCCTATATATACCATCTTCTTATTTTTATCCAATTATCTGGAAAAATTGAGTGATTTTTCGATTCTCACGGATAAAACTGGCGACGAATTTGATTTGATTTTTTGTTTTTTTTTATTCTCTTCTCGAAAATACTTCGTATCCTGTCGGAAAAATGGGAAAAAAAGACGAAAACTGAAAAAGGAAAGAGAGGGAAAAAATTGACGCAAAAATATTTGATTTCCTCCGGCTTGACCGTGCGCGGAAAAATCCAACGTAGGTATATGATGGTATATATATATATATATTATATAGGTACGGTTGGATAAAATTGTGAAATGTCGAAAGGAATGTATAGGTATAGGTATGTACGTGCTTTAGGAAAGCACGGTGTAGCAGCCAGTCTTCTATCAACGCCAACACGATTCTACTTTTTGAACGCGTCATTACTGAGATATTTCTTCTTTTTTTTTTTTACCCCCGGACCTTTCAGCCCCCAACGCCACAGTTCCCTGCACCCTAATATATGTATATACCCTATGTGCGATATATATACTCGCCTACCATAACCGCGAGGATACGCTCGCTTTTTATATATTTATAATACCGCAAAAACATTTTAGCACTTTTCGCCTTATGGCACAAGCGCCTACCCCCTACCTCTCTCTGCCAGGGGGATGATTTTTGCTCCACCTTCCTTCATTCTTATTGCTTCTCCTTTTTCTTTCACAATTCTTTATTCTTCACTGCGACGCTTCGTATCGTGGAACTGTGATTTTACGAATCGGAAAATTGCACCGAGATTATTTCAATATGTAAGATACTACCTTCATTCTCACCTTTTCTCTCTCTCTTTCTTTTTTTCGTTTTTTTTTTTCTTTCTTTTTTTCTCTTAACTGCGGACTGAATATTGAGAGAGACTTTGAGACGACGTAGGAAGACACATACTGTGAGAATTTCTCTCCATGCAGATATCTCCAGGTGGGTTTTAGCCGGTGTAGAGATATATGTAAGATTAACGAGCCAATATGCTCTGCGACACTCACCAACTGCCGGATTTATCGAAGACCTTATCCAATATCCGATAACTGTCTTATTAACTAGAGTATACCTTCCGGAAATCATATCAACGCGCACCGCGGTTTACCTACCCCTAGATATTAAATCCGTATACCAATCTCAATCCGTTCGTGACTAAACTAGAGAGATTTTAAAGAAACATAAATCTTGGAAATTAATTCTCACTCACTTTTCCATATATTCGAATGTATGAGAAGACATCTAGAAAGCTCCTTTATTTTAGTTATACTCATTTCAAAACCCCCTAACAGGATTTAATGTCCTTCAAATTTTAGCGAGCTTTATTTCAAAAGGTTTTAAGCCTCGGGCTTTATACTTTATTAAATTCATGAGTCAATTTCGTTCGACAAACTCCAACGGTTTATAGAATAATTATATTTTATTACCTACCCCCCCGTCGTGTACCGCCATACTTCAGGGATACCTTGTGATATTGTAAGTTGTAAATTTCGAAACTAATTGTGAAAGAGAAACATTCCTTTTTTTTCATATTATATATATAATTATTTGAGTCGTCCTTATAATTTGGTCATATTCGAAAATATGGATAATGTAGGTATACATCAAATAGTTGAAATAATATTTTATCGAAATCTCAAGACGTTACATACGTATGCATTAAAATAGCAATACTGTAGCAGCTAGCAGACTCGTTAATATACGGGAGTAATTTATATTAAAAAACTGTCATTCTTTATTTTGTTTTATTTTTTTACATTTTCTAATTAATCTTAACAGCCAGCAATTCAATGTGGGTTGAATATAACCGAAGCTACATATATAGTAGACTTGAATCGCGTCGTTCGTTTCTTATGCAAATCTTCTAGCGTATAACCGGATGGAAATTTCATCTTTTACCAACGATTTTAACAATCGGTGTGAGAATCTTAGTGGACAAAATTCAAATCTCATTCATTTATAGAATAAAACTGCACGGTATTATATATATATGCAACAATCACTTGAACTAAATTCATATATCCATATACCTGTATAGAACTATGCAACTCGATTTGCAATAGGTATGTATCTATGTCTTGTGTATCGTTATCGACGAGTTATTTATTAACAAACTAAATAATAATAACAGAATGCAAAAAATTGTGATAATAATAAGAATTTCAAAAAGTCTTTTAACTATCATCCCCCGCAGCAATATTCTTTCATAATTTTATAAGTTTTAAGGATACACCAATACGACGTAAACGTATTCGACACTTTCAGAAACGTTGCATCTGTGTATATAGGTGAAGTATATAAGTATTTTAAAACACGATTAAAAATTGATTAAAAACTTTTCACAAATTCCAACGGTTTTTTTTATTCCATTTTTTTTTTTTTTTTTTTTATCATTTTCTTTTTCTTCGTATTTTTCTCCTCCTCGCTTTCACCCTTCGAAATAATACTTTTTAATCAAGTTTTCTTATTTCTGGATCAGAGGAAGAAAGAAAAAAAAAAAAATGAAGAAGTTTGTTAAAGTTACCTTTTGTATTAATTTATACTCTGTCCGAAGAGTATACATATATATATTATTACAGGCTCTTGAATAAGTGATAAGATACGTAATGATGTAAAAAATAAAAAAATAAAACGTGTTTCTATCCTGAGAATAAAAAAAAAAAAAAATAAATAAAGAGACTCGAAAAATCGTATTTCTCAAAGATTTTGGCGAAGAATCTTCCCCCAGTTTTACCCAGTTGTCATTGTTACGGTATATCGATATAATTTAACGATAGAGTATTTCATCGGAATGGGGGGGCTGTTCGTCGATTTTATACGGCTCTAAAATCCGCAACTACCGGAATTTTATTCCTTCCGGTAATTGATAATAGAAAATACGAAATAACTACCCCTAGACTCGAGGAGTACTGGCCGTATACGTATGTGCTCATGTTTCAACATGGCCTTCTCTATCGCGGTGTACATACGTGAAACACATACTGAATCTACCAAGATCCTCCTATCCCCTATATAATCTAGAAAATTATCCAATTAATAACAATAACGGTGTTTGATTAGGCTCACGCGCGGACGGGCCAAATTAGATTATGATCAAACTGCCCAGTGACATTTACCGCATGGATGAAGAGAGAGAGATATGCGTATGTGGTAGATACAGTTATATCTACGTAGGTGCTAAATTTATCCAAAAATTTAGTAAACCTGTACGAGTTATGAAATTCTTTGTCGTCGAGGTTTAAAGAGAGAGAGAGAGAGAGAGAAATCGATAATTGATAAAAAGAAAAGAAAAATTCTCTTCAAATTATCGAATATTCTGTAATTTTTTCTTTTATAGGTATGTCACGTATATTTAACCTGATTTTAAACCATTATTTTGGGGTTCACCTAGATTAGAAATTCCCTAGTTTAATATATACACATAGGTGTATGTGTAGGGCCTATACCAGCTGCACGACGACGTAGATGGCTTGGAATTAATTAAATTACCTCTCTCGTATTAATTGACTTTTATTGAAGCTAAATGAAATTCAATTAACCCCAATAATCCCCGCAACGTGTTAACTGCTGACTGAAACAGTTCCAGCCACCTCAGCAGTTAACCAAAGAAAACGATAGAAGTAGAAAAGTAGAAAATCGATTCGAAATGAAAACGAAAAAAAAAAGTAACATTTTTTTTTAACACATAAAAATAATTCATTTATGGAAAGTAAAATACTTATCAAAGTTGTATTACATCCACACGTTGTTATTCCGCGGCTTTGAAACCCCCGAGAATATATATACAGGATGGTTGATATTCGTCGTGAAATTAGTGACGGTAGAGTGACCACTGGGAATTTTGGTGAGACCGTTCCAGGTCCTGTAGGAATGTGTGAACTTGGTGACATAGGAATTGTTTAATTGCTTGGTGCCCGCTCTGTTAACAAATACGTCCTACAGGATGTGACGACTAAGTTGGGAAAACACCTGAGCAAATCCCTGCGGCACTGGAAGAGAATCCCGGGTGGTTTCTATTCCGACGGAATTACTTACCCTTCAGAAATTCATGTGCCATGCAATTGGATATTATACAGTAGGGGGTGCAGCGGATAAAAATTAGGTAAAACAAATTTTGCAGAAATCAAAACACGAAACGTCGTTTTCTGATATTATTTCATTTTTTTAGTTTTTTTTTTATGCTACTATAGGAGATGAATCGTGGGGATGAAAGATATATACGAGGTTTGTGAATGGTAGGGTAGAGCTTTCCTTGTTATTTTATTTTACTTGTATTTTTTTACTTATTTATTTCTTCATTTTCTTTATTTTTTTTGGAGCCGGAAGTTCGCCGCGTCGAATAACGAAATGGCTTTATTTCCTGACAAAGAATTTCTGTCAAAGAGCAGAAGGGCGAATCCCAAAGTGCAGCAGCTGCAGCTCTATATTTCTTTACGATAGCTGATAACCCGCGTCTACTTTAAAGCTTGGGAATCTTTTCTTATAGTTATTTCCGCAATCTTGTCTCTCCTGAAAGAACGAAAGGAAGTCAAACGATCAAACGATTCAGAAAACAAAATATAAGAAGAATAAGAAAAAGAAAAAGACTATTTCAAGACACTTTAGAGCCAGGGAAAAGTAGAGGAGGATTTACTGTTATCCAATCTTTAATTTTCTTGGCTTTTCGTCGATTCGTTTTTTTTTTTCATGTTTTTTTTATCATTTTCTATACGACTACAGTATAACTTAATAAATCGTTGAGGGATATTGACTACATTATAGGAAGAATTTTTCAATTTAAAAATCACCATATACAACCCACGTTTGGCAAGTATTAAACAGCTACAGGTATATATACAAAAAACCGATTTTCTTCTTCTTTTTTTTCATCGGGTGGAGGTAAACTTAATTAGAACTGATAGAAGCGGAGTTTTCGTATAAAACACCAAATTTTTTTCCATAGTTTTCTCTCCTTTAAACGAAACGGTGTATACTCGATATAAATTTATTCAAAAAATTGTAATCGAATACAGTCATTTACTCGTCGGTGTGTAATAATCCCTGTGGGAATATAAAACGAACCAAAAATCTATCCCTGCATTTCTGGATTCCCGTTATTGCGGAGATAAAAAAAAAACCAAAAAAAAATTAGATAAATCGTTTTTCAATACGAATACGATGTGTTTTTTTTTTTTTCTCCTCGTTTCATTTCGTGTATATCAAACCGTAGGTTATACCTATACGATGGTCATACTCGGAGCTGTTTACATCGTATGAAATTATGCAGATTATGTAAAATTAATTAGAGGTTACTGCCGTATGTACAATTAATCCTAAGCAAGCGAGTATTAATTACTATACGAAGCTTAAATAGGTGTTTACTCCCTTTTCCCTTCTCGCTTCTCTCTCCTCTCTCCTCTCTTCTCTCTTGGTCCTGTGGCCTCCTGAAACAGCGAGTTCGTAAACAGTAGGTAGGTATACAGGAAATCGTGTAACCACAGTTGAACTCGTAAATATATGGGAAATTGAATGAAACTATATAGTATAGTTACAACAACTCAGAAGCGTGATTTGTGGCGGTAAACTAATGGATAAAGTAAACTTGTATGCCCTTAAACCTGAACCAATAAGCTAGCTACACTCGGTGCCTAGTATACGATTTACCTAGGTGTACCTACCCCAGAAACCCCGCGGTGCAAGATCTTATATAACTATGTATATCGATTCATCTATTTATCCCCGACTACCACACTTTGCAAATTAGTTCTAAGCTAACCCAAAGTAAACGGAAACTAACACGCAACTCTAAACCATTCGATAATTGAGAATTATTTAATTAATAATTTAATATCAAACTCAATATCGGGGCTGGGGTGAAGTTCCGTATTTTTCATACCTGGACGGTAAAAAATTCCCAATTTCAATATCGCTCGAATTAATCATCTTGAAATGTGCTTTTTGGGAAAAAAAAGTCTAAAAATCCTATCGATTATTTATGACGTCGAAGCTGTCGATTTAAGTAAAAAATGAACTATCTTTTATCTTCACATTCCGAGGACATAGACCAAATCGATTTTGGGAATTTTGAGCTCTCTGAATTTCGAATTTTAGGAATTTTGATATTCTAAACTTCAACAGCTTTTCTGTAAATTCGCAATAGTCTCAAACGAATTCGGAATTTGTTTGTCAGGTAACGAAGGCCAGTCGGATTCCATGTAGGTTTCGATATCGACCAATGCAGGTTTTACTGTTTGACGGTTAATACATACATGTATATACATACGGCATAGAATATGATAATGGGCAAAGTTACGGCTAAATATTAGCATATCGTACCTACATATTCGCGGTAGCACGTCGCTATCTGTGCTGACCACATGCCGAGTAATCTTCTTCGTTACATCGGCTGGCCATTTTGCTGTTTTGCATTTACATTAAAGGAAAACGTTTTTATACACGTAGGCGCGTGTAAAAATTTTCACATACACCTGTTATATTTTTTTTTTTTGTAAAGTATTCACGCATACAAAGAACGTGAGGTTTTTAATTTCATAAAAAATTTTATCACCTAGCCACCGTTTTCTTTCTCCAATTTTTCGAATCAAAAGATTCCGACAAATTTTTATTCCCTATCGATATTTTTCCAACTATAATAAGTTCTCACCTCGCCTCATTACACGCCATATCTTCCGATGCTCTACGAGCTTTTATTTCCGGCAATTTCGATCGGGAGGATCTCACAAGTTTGGAAAAACTGCAGTTGAAATAAATTCCGAAATTTGCGAAATATGGCTTTGTCTGAAATAATTATTTCGGCGTAATTATTTCGGTTGATTAATGCGAAACACCTGGGTGTACGTCTCCCTCGGTTTCATTTTCAAACTGAGTCCTTAATCCTCCATTCCCATACTCCACGTTTCATCGATCAATTTTCTAAAAAGGATATAAAATTAGTTGATCAATTAATTGAGAAGGAAAAAAAGGGCGGCGGGTATTATCGCGTCGAATAATTCATCCGTCTCGGTTTTATTAAATTTTGTATTTTTCTATGTTATATGAAATTCCCTGTCCAGGTTATCGCCGAAGGTTCGTACAGAGCGAACCACCCGTCGATATTTAATCTCCCATTTTTCATCCCTTGAACGAACCCTGCGGAACAGATAGTTGGGAAACTCGAAATAATCGATACTTCATATCTAATCGTAAGCTTCGAACATGGGTTAAATAACGGATTTTTTTTCTCGCCATGATCCATTCGTCACGAGTCTTTGAGTCGATGTATTAAACTCGCGAGTTATATTATGGTAAAAAATGGAGGGGAAGGAGGAAAAGAAGAAGAAGAAGAAGAAGGGATTTCAACGTGTCAAATTAATCATAATCAAAGAAACGTCGATCGCAGATGGTCTCGGTATCCCGCAAGCACATGGGACACTATAATATCTGTACGAAAGTAAGACGTAACGAATCCACTATATTCATGGTTAACAAATGCCGGGTAAGAACGGAGGACCGTCGTTCATCATCCAACTGAAATAAATCGTCGTGAACGGGTGTATGAATTTCCTCCGATAATTCATCAGCCCGGAAAATTCTCTGTTGTAAAGTGCCTGCGTAGATATACATACGTAATACGTAATACGTAGATGTATATAACACACCGTACCGTATACCGTACCTGTAGACGTTGAGATACTGATTTGTCTCCTCGCGGCAAACAGCTGCTATTACGCCGATGAAACTCGTTATTAATTACATTCATGACAAGTAGGTAAATTAATATTTCTCCTATATCTATATTCCGGGGTATCCGGGCGACGCAGATCGATCCACCGATCAAATGATCCATAAATTCATTCTTGCTATTATGAGGCATGAATTGATTTGTGCAACAAAGAAAAAAACTACGTGAATCTCTTCGGATCGTATCGAAAAATGTAAGAGGAAAATTTTTGCTAAAAAACTCGGATTTCGAAAAACATTATTCGCATTATTTTATCTCGATGTAAATTTTTTCAATTGAAATTATTCGTCATGATGTAAATTTTTACATTTTTATTTATTATTTTTTTTTTTTCCTCTCTATCTCTCTCCATATCTACCTCCTTCTCTTCAGACCTTTTCCGGCGGAAGAAGCAAAGCATTCCCGCCTCGTTTGTTTAACTGAATTTGCATACATCGTTGACTCCACGTACCAACTACTGCCTTGATATTTCAGTCCACATTTTGCCCTAGTTTTCTCTCTCTCTCTAATTCTCTCTATCTCTCTCTCTCTCTCATTCTAGTTTTTTTCCTCTTTAATTTTGAGAAGTAAAAAGTCATCCCTTTTCCTACTAATTGTACCTGTAGTTGTTTTAAAAACCTTCTTTTTTTTTTTTGACATGAAGTAACGGGAAACACGAGACTGGCATCATCTCTCTCTTTCTTTCCTCTCTCTCTCTCTCTCTCCAGGATTTCCATATATGACAGAAAAATATATTACACTTTTCATACAAATCGTATCAACCACACTAATATCAACGAAAATAATAATCTCACACGATTTTCTGCCAATTTTTTATTCGATTAAATCTCAAAAATTTCGTTCAAATCCTTTAAATAATATTTTTCTTTTTTTCTCTCTCTCTTTTTCTCTCATTCTCTTCCAATCTGAAAAGAAGAAAATTAATCGAATCATATACATGTAACATAAGGGATTCGATCTGTTGACCTATGGCGAAAAGAGCACGCGATTTTGACCTTTGAGAATACCGCGAATGGTGTAAAAGGTTGGAAAAAAAAAGAATGGCAAGAAAGAACATGAAAAGAAAAAAGAAAAAAACAAAAATTAATGATGTATAGTACAAACGTTAGAAATAAATTGCAAGGTATGCGTGTACATAGGACTGGTTATGGCGGTTGCAAATGGACAGTGAATTCCTTGAACAGTGATCCCGCTGACCCGTTTTGACCCCTGAATAGGATGGTCGGGAAATGGTCGAGCTGGCCAGTTAGCGGTCAACCGCTGCGTAATCATTTGTGGTATCAACGAGAAAGGGGTTTGACCATTTTCGGCCTTGAATGAGACTTTGGGGTGCGCTTTTCGCTTTGTCTGTGTACTCGGCGATCAGCTTTTAGGGCTAGTTAGCTCTCGCGCGTAGTTAAGCTCTCACCCCCGCAAAACAGAAAGTATAAAAAAAAAAGAGAGAGTGAGAGAGAGAACGTGAAAAAAAGAAAATAATAATAATCAACGGAGAGGAAAAGGTAAAGGGTAAAAATTAAGCTCTCAGGAACTTTGAGAGAGGAGTTATCGACTCGAGAGAAAAGAAAGAGCGATTTTAGAGAGCTTTCGATTCGCCTATGGATACGTAGCTTATAACTTGACTCGGGAATAGAAAGATATTATAGTATGCTTGAATTAATGTAAGATCTCGAGAAAAAAATAAAAAGATTAAGTTTTATCTTCTAGAAATTCTTTTTTTTTTTTTGTAACAAAGTTTTTTTCTTAGATTTTTATTCTTCTCGATGACCTATAGCTTGCGATTAAGCCCCGCAAATCTATCTCACAGTTTAGTTCCTCGCGGTATACAACCCCCTGATGAAATTTCAGGATAGTTTCGAGTCCGGTCGAACATTAGTGAGATTCAAATGAGCCGGGGGTGGGGGTCAAGAGTTGGAATTGCTTTTGAGCTTGACCTAAAAATTGTGAAAACGGATGTGGGGGGTAAAAAAAAAAAAACGAAGAATTTTAGAAACCGAACTGATCATCCTGTCGTTGAGATACGGATTTTAAAAGAGAGACGCGGGTTTTCGATGGAAAAATGAAACATTTGACCGAATTTTTTTGGCGAAAAATTCTATACAGAAAAAAAGAAAAAAAAAGAGGAATAAGAACGAAAGACGATTTCACCGATATTCAAATCGATTTAGAACGAGAAAAAGCTGCGCTTAGAGATACAGAAATTGGCCATCCGCACGAGGTAACTGGCTCATTGCCAATATAACCTTGTCTGGGGGGTCTTTTGGCCAACTCCATCCACCAAACCGCTCTCCACAAACTGCGTGAGTTTTAATTACATTTCGAAACTCCTAGCCGGCAAACTTTTTCCACCTATATAATTTGCTTCAACTTAACCCGCGCGATTTTTAATGCTCGATCAAACATAACCGTATATCGTTTCACTTAACGATACAATCATCGTGTATGTGATCCGTGGTTATTAATTAATTATCACATCTATATTTTCGAAAAGAAAATCTTGAGAATTTTAGGAATCACATTTTTTACGATCGACAGAAAAACAAAAAAAAAAATAGCGGATAAAAATTTCATTCAACACGTCTTTTTTATAAATTATTATGCTGTTGTATTGCTTCTTCTTTTTTCTTATGGGTTTAATAAATTAACCCCGTCGTTGTAACGAAAAGCCTTTTAATTAATTTCGTACAATTTATTTTTTTTTACCACGAAAGCGTTGAAAATTAAATTCCCTCCTGCAGTGAACCAACGAATAAAACAAAAGTTTGAAAAGTATTTAAATATTCATAACATCGATTACTCTTTATGTTACATTATACGTCTTTCTTTTTTTGTACCTTTTTTTTTTCCTTTCTCCATTGTCATTCTCTTCTTTTTCAATTTTTTTTTTTATCGTAGGCAAGGGGACGAAAATTTAAGGGAATTTCTACGATATTTAAAATTCCAAATCGCGAGATTCGAAAAACTTTGTTACCTAATTCTAATTTGGAAATTTTACCTTGTACTAACCGTAAATTTTCTCCCGCTTCTGTTTCGCTGACGATGACTATAGTCGCGCGATATATGTGTATATGTAGGTGTAGTTAGGTACGTCGAAATTTAGACAAAAGTCTGAAACGAGGAAGATGAGAATAAAGGGTGATGCTACTGCTATGGTACAATGGATAAAAGGTTGATGCAGCCGTTCCTGTCTTCTCCGTGCAGACTGTTAGTTATCACGTAATCATGTAATCTTGTTAAACGTTTCCACGCCAGACTGAAATTACAAATTTAAACGACGCCGAGTCACCAGAGCGCACGACGTTCACTACTTAATCAAATTATACCTTTCGTTTAGATTTTACCAAAAATCTCGCGACATTTTTTCCCCTTAAAGTTTTTCTTCTTCTTTTTTTTATATCAAATGGAAATTCGTCGAAACCTGTTTTTTTATTTTTGTTATTTTTGAAAAATAATAGGCTTTTGTAATCGAAGAGAAAAATGAGAATGGGAAAATATAGCGGGGGGGGAAAACCGGAAGGAATTCCGCACGGTGTGTTGATAATCATTTATCACACGGCAGGACTCTGGAAGGGGAGGTTTGGGCTTTCGCACCCTAGAGAAATAACGGGTAAACCCGAAAATCAGGGGGTGCCGACAGCCTGTAGTATAGACACCGACGTGGTCGCGGGCAGGGCTGTACACTTAATTAATTAACGGGCAACCCGAGCCTTGGGTTGTGATTAAAACGTGATATAACCGTGCTCTCGAGCATCAGAGGTCAAAAACTGATTTAATATAATACCGGAAATAAAAAGAAAATAAAAAACAAAAAAAGAAGTAAACGATCCGGACAGAATTCGCCCCTGAATAAAGCCGGGTGTTACGTATTACTTTTTCACATTAAATGAAAACCACTTCTCTGACACGAGCGCGGAGCTAATTACTCTTTCAATTAAAAATACATAAAATACGTCCAGGCCATGATTGAATACCTAGCCGTAACGTGAATCATGTCGAGGAAAAAGAACGACGAGGGAAATCGAGAAGAATTAATTGTTGATTTACTCAAATCCTATACCCAACCGACATCCGCGTTTCATGCGAATTCCGAACTTGGAATTTGGAGTTTGGAGTTTGGAATTTGGAATTTTTCGTGGCATCAAAGAGGCAAAAGTTAACGTTAAATTAGCATCGAATATTCTGTCTATCCTCCGTTGTTTCCCGTAGGTCCATATTGGTAGGGATTGGTTCGTGTCGGTCTGACCCATCACTGGGCAAACCTGTGCAAATACCAGTGACGTAACTGGGCGGTGTTTGCGTACCTAGTTAATGGAATATATCGCGAGTAAGCGTCGGATTGAAGCTGTGTCAAATTTAGGACAAGTTGGGGTGGCACTATAGCTGGTCATTTTCATCACTAGAACCTGCGCCCTGTGTTTTCCCTCGGGAATCAAATATCCTGTTTTCTCAAACTACACGAACCTATAATATCCCTGTCCCAATCCCAATCCCTATCCCTATCCCTATTCTATATCCTACTGTTCTCCAGACGCGTCACACATCACAACCCTGTAATACCTTGAAAATCACACCATTTCCTAATTACATAGCTATCTACCATAACAGTCAGCCCTCGGATCATTGGGACTAGAAAGATCTTGGATCTGCAGCGAATGAAAATTGTACGAATAAAACTCACAGAATAATAACGTTTTAAAATAATGTCTAAAAATACAAGGGTGAAGGAATCCGAAAATCAGAATTAAGAATATTTCAAGGAGGATGCCAATTTTTGTTTGATTTTTTTTATCAATAACAAGGGATAATATGTAATCTTGAATATCGTACTTGAATATCATCATCTGATTGTCAGTATCCTGAAAACCGTCCTAATACATGTTAAAACAGCACTTTGAAATCCTTTACTTCTCGCGACACAATTTAAAATGATTTCTGCATCTTTGATGAAATATTCAATCTTGGGATCAGATTATCTCAGTTTCAAAGCGCTTATTCACTATCTAAAACTACATAGAATTCAAGACGGAATATCGAAGCTATGTCCAGTTTCGGTTGTATTCTGTCTCAAGGGTTGATAATTCGTATTGTTTTTTCTTCTTCTTTATGTTACAGTCTTGTAGATTTTTATTGATTGAAACAGGTTTGATTGAATTGCATGAGTTTCGTCATTTTTTACATTCAATTACGAAGCTTTTTGACTGCAACCGTTCGAGTTGCATCACAGCTAGTTAACTCGACATGAAAATAGCGGATGTAGCTATACACATTTCTACACGCCAGCGAAGTTACGTAATCATATTCCGCGTGCTGCATGGACGATTTCAGCTCTGATTTTCATACCACTATAATATGTGAAACTTGTATTCAGACTGCGGTTACATTTTGAGTCAAAAAAAAAAACGGAAAAGAAGAAAAAGTAGAATAAGAACGATCGTATACGCGTGCATACATGAAAGGGAGCGCATTGTGTTCGAGTTTCTTACCCCTCTTGAAGCAAAAGGTCAGTATGGAGTGATCCATACCTGGATTACAGTTGGTATGTAATTTCCATACCTGAAACATGCAGTCACTAGAATCTGGAAGTCGAACGGATCACAATTTTGTAGTTACTGTACTGATTTCTTTCCGGTATTATGACGGATTCCGTCATCTTTTTTCCCGTCAACAACGTTTATAATTATAAATACATCGACCAGATAAGTAATTATCAGTATTTCTATCCTCATTGGCACCCTGACCCTCGACGATTTAGGTTATTAATTACATGCTGAGCTATCTGAGAACTTCGGCAGATTTTTCCTTATTCTTTAATTAACACAAGTTGACGCTGACGCACGCGGTTCTGGGGTCAACTCTTCCCCTGCTGATATTGTGCCGTTGCGGAATATGGAAACGAAACGAAAAGCATATCATCATAAGTATTCACGATACGACAGAAGTATAAAGTTTAAGTAAATTACCATATTGTATTACTCTGCGAGTTGCTATGGCGAAATATTTCGATTGTTAACTCGATAGCTGAGAAAATCACAAGTCGCCAGCGTAGGTTATCGAAAGCTTAGCTCGTATCATAAGATACAAATACGGTGGAGATTTAATCAGACTGTCGCAACTCTACTAATTGTAAGATTAATTTACTGGAGATCATACATCATATATCATGCGAAACAATCATATCCACACTCGACTAGATAAGGAAAATGAACAAAATTTGGAATTATATAAGCTACTCTTTATTTAATATGCCGAGTGTAACAGTATGGTACATGTAGATTGGTAGTCGTTGGGATGTCGGTCCGTGTCCTTTGCTAGCCTGCGCAAGAGTACCCCTCCTACGAAATATTATTCTTACAATTAGTCAAGGATTACATTCAATTTTTTAAAATTTTTTCCGCAATTTTATTCTACGAAATCTGCGACCCCCACTTATAGTTACATACATTAAGTCGATGTGGGCCTTGGATCCTTGAATAGTGAGACTTCACAAATGAAATACTTTAGGGATGTGCAACCGGCGGCGAATAGACCAGTATCACTGCCTGCTATCACTCCCATACACTTGTAGGAACTCCCACTTTGCCATGAGTTAGATCTCCACGGTAGTGGTGTCCCGAGCGGACCTGATGCAAACACCCAAATATGGTATGAAAAGTTTCATTCTGTCCTCACCAGTTTCGTTATTCCAGCCCCAATATTTTATACCATTCCACATTTTTCTTTTTTTTTTTTTTTACAAATTCTTGCTAGCATGATTAGTGTTTTGATTGGTTCCATTGAATTTCAGTTCTTGTCTGCTCCCTATTCAGCTCTCTTCGAATGCATTCATAGTTCATAAATGTAGGGATCTTCGGGTACACAGATTTCTTATGTTTTAGAAACCGAATTTTCCCATCAAATGAGCCAAGATCTAGTCTCACCAGGTTTAACGCTGATCCATTCATCGTTGCCGAATAACCTATGAGCACCTACAAACACCCAAAAAGATCCATCCAATCCAATGCCTTTCAAATATTCGATCTTTTTCGATGAATCAATTATAGCCAGGTTACCACCCTCCGTCTCGCAATGTTTTCGCGCTGCATTCCACGTCTTTGAAATTCTATGATATTTATAGGCTACTCCAATATCCGGAAACGCAGTGTAACCCTCCGGTATTTCTGTGGCTGATTTTCTCACCGGTGTATCTACGGAATAGTCAATAATTTTTTGTCACGAAATACAGTTTGTAATTTGAATAACACTCACAAACGTATCCACGAATATTAACATTCAATTTTTCATCGATTCTCTTCGAAACTACTTACCAACAATAGTTGAATTCGAGGTTGAATTGATAAGGGACGAAGAATTTCTCGGAGATAGAAGCTGGCAAGCGAGTTGTAGAGATAATACGCCGATTGGATTCAACGTCATTGTAGTATCTTGCTGGGCACCTTGACTTACGTTGGTGTAACTCTCCGGTGACTCTAGGGTTGATTTTATTAACGGTGTAGGTATATACGAAATAATCAGATTTTTCTCACAAAATACAGTTTATAGATTAATTTGTACACTCAAACGTATCCATGAATATCGAAATCTATTTTTCTATTAATTCACTTCGAAATTACTTACCAATATTAACGCCATTAATGAGGGACGAAGGATTTCTCGGAGCTAGAAGCTGGCAAACGACTTGTAGAGATGAAACAAGGAGTGGATTCAACATTATTGCGGTATATCGCTGCACACACTGACTTACTAAGCTACAAGTGTTGTTTAAACTGCGAACGGCAAATTGCCTCGTATTTAAATAGCATCATCTATCCCCTCCGATCGTCTGCTCGATTAATCTAAAGTGATAATTCAAGATTGGCTGACCATTTCCAAGAATATTAAGAAATTTTGCAATATTTCGCACACAAGCCTGAAACCGAATAATTTATCTCTATTCGTCATAATGAAGTCCATTGCTTATCCAGTGCAAAAACCTTTTGCCAAGTACATGAATGTGATGCGAGAATGTCTTCCCCGTAACAAAAAAGATCCGAAATCAGATGCTACTGTATTCTGATAGTGAAAATTTGCTATGCCTGATTATTACGATACTACTGAAGTACAAAGATAAAATAAATGACCATATTATATTACTCTGCTCTTTGCTATGGCGAAATATTTCAATTGTTAATATAACTCCATAGTGGAGAAAATCACAAATCGTCGGTATTGTCCGCGATAATGAATATGGTCCAAGAGTGAGGTTTCCCTAATCTTCATCGTCCGAATCCCCAGTTAGTATATCTTTGACCGTAGAAACTAGGCTCGGCTCTTTATGTTAGTAGCCGATTACCTCCGTGGTCAGGATACCATGGTTTGAGATTTCCCAGGGTTACTGATTCACTTTGAGTTCAGAAACTTGAAACAAAGACATAGTACCTAGTGGAAATCGCTTGAATCTTCTCTCAGTCAGACTAGCAGCCATACCCAATACCCTATCAGAAATCCAAGAGTATGTAGGTATAGAAGTTAGTAACTCAGTGATCCGAATCCCCAGCCAGAGTAGTGCAGTCGCTTAATTGAATCCGAAAACGAAGAGGCTATAGTTCAACGGCAACGAAAATACGAAGAAAAATGTTAAAAAAAAAAAAAAAAAAAAACCTCGAAATTTGGATACGGCGAACACACGGAATAAAGATAACCGTTTAAATATACCAAAATCCAGCTTGGATCTACTATGCCATTAGCTACTCGAATACGTAGACTAACTTCGTTCGAGTTGGCCAGTTAAGCGGATTCTGGCCGATTACTGCCCACCACAATGTCAAATGCGCTACCAGCCACTGCAGCAGGAAGAACGAAGAGCTTTTACCCCGAATATATCCTGAGCTGGCTCTCGTCCAATTTGCCCTTTAGCTTTATGAGTGAAAAAACTGTTTGTCCAGTCCAGAATTTCGGCAAATAAAAATCACAACGTCGACGAAAGGCGTGGGAAATAATCACTCGAGGATTCTGCAGTTTTCCTCTTTTCTTTTTTTTCTTTTTTTTCTCGTATCAATAAGTATTTTCCATTTCTCTTTCCTTTTACTCTTTCTTTACTTTTTTTTCTTCCCACCTTTCTCCACGATATTTTATCGACTTGAAATCTAGATCCGGGTACACTGCTTGATGCCGCATCCCAATTTTGCCAACTCCTGTTTTAATCAGAGCTTTTTGCGTCATAGAAATGTTCGGCTCGCGTTAATGGCCTTTGGAAATACGTAGCTACCTATGTGCAAGGGATAGGTATATATATATATATATATATATACCAACGTTAGTCACCGTGATACAAGTCGCCATACCACCCACAGCGATATGTATCGCCGTTCGGTATAACGTGACGGAAAAAACTTTAGTTAATATCCCATATATACGAGCTTTACCTACTGTTGCTTCGGTGGGATATATATTTTTTTTTTCTTCTCCTTCTCTCTTATTATACTTCTCTCGTATCAAATTTATGCAGACGAAGTAGTAATTGGGAAAAAAAAATTCTACCTTCATTTTTCCTATATATATATACATTTGGAAGAATTAACGAAACGCGTGTCTAAAGCTTTTTAGAATTTGATTTTTATTTCATTCATTATTTTACGAATTAAATTAAACAATTTATACATATAAGGGAAACAACGGTGGGACGCCAATTACCGGCTTACAAATATATTCAATTGAATTTTCTTTTTAATCCTGCGCGTCATTTTATTCAGGTGTTCTTCTTCCCGTTTCCTAGTTCTTTCTTTACACAGACTGCAGCTACGTAGACCCGGATTTCCTTTTTCTCATCTTTTCTTTACTCATCTTGTTCTTCTTCTTTTTTTTTTCCTCTTTTTATTCACATTTTTACCGCTTTTCACTATACATATATATATATACATACATATATATATAGTACACGTAGCATGGGAGGCGAGATGCCGAGGAAAAGTTTTTCTTAAAACCGAGAGAGTTGGAAAATATCGGAACGACACTTTCAAAGCAATCACGACGGATGCAACACTCCCCAAATGGAACCGCAAATTGCAAAAAATTCTCTTTT
Organism: Rhogogaster chlorosoma; assembly: GCA_944452935.1. Classification (NCBI taxonomy): domain Eukaryota; kingdom Metazoa; phylum Arthropoda; class Insecta; order Hymenoptera; family Tenthredinidae; genus Rhogogaster; species Rhogogaster chlorosoma. Next base: position 20,489,641 of record OX101803.1, on the reverse strand, counting down.
ATTTATCTCGCACTCTGTCTCATCAATTGTATCTTCGCCATATTCTCGCGGTCTCTATTTCTCCGCGATTTGAAAACACGGACTGAAAGAATTAACTCGAATTTTGTGAAACATGTGAGAAAACAAGAATAAAAAGGTCAGAATTATATAAGTAACGTATCCCATATGATTTCAAGAGAAAATTAAAAAAAAAAAAAAAGAATATTCTATTTACTTCGTAAAATAAATTATTCAACCCATGTATTAAAATTTGTGTATTGTTTTTTTTTTCTTTTTTTGTCAACATCTGGTGTATTGCGAACTTGAAAAAGAAAAAAAAAAAAATTGGAAAGTTTAAAAGCCTGTCACCCCGAATCTGTTTTACGGACCGAATTATACCTGAAAAAAAAATGAAATTGGAAAAAAAAAAACTTATATCTCGTCGTACGGGGTGGTTTTAAAATTTATTGCAAGACTTTGAGCTTGACTGTTACTTCTGACCGGAAGCGGAGCACTTTGCCATTGTTGTAAGTACCGCGCGAGCGGAGTATAGTATATCGCGGGATTTTAATCTCGCCTCTTTTTTTTTTTTACACTCCTTATGTACCTATGTAAGGAGCTCGAAAAGTGTGCTAAAATGGCGTCTCTGAAAAGGGGGATGAAGACGAAGAAAAAGAAGAAGAATAAAAATAGAAATAATAATAATAATAATAATAATAATAATAATAATAATAATAATAATAATAATAATAATCAGCTAAACGGGAAGCAAACTTTCCCCGAATACACCATACATACATATATACCTATATATATATACTGTACATTAACGTACGTATATTATATACCTGCAGTAAGATTCAAATTTCGGCTATTCCCTCACGTCATTTTTACGATCGTCTAAGGTTGCCTCTCCCAAGTATGAAGAAAGAAAAATAGTAAAAATAGAAAAAAATGGTAAGAAATAAAAAAGAAAACCACCCCTAGCCTTATTTCCGGATAACCGATGTCGAGGCATTAGGTATATAGGTGATAAAAGTTTACTGCTTACTAGTAGGTGAAATAAAAAAGAGAGAAAAAACGAACAATGACAAATATAACAAGGTAGATCTATAACGTGGAGTCGCCCTTAAAATATACTAAACTTATTTCATCATCTAGGAGGATTTCGTATGTAGGAGAGAAAGTAATGTAACGACAAAATACAACAGCTAATTAAAAGCCTCGAGATAATGATAAGGAAATTTTTTATATCCTCTCTATCTCTCTCTCTCTCTCTCTCTCTCTCTCTCTGTCTCTCTTTCTCTCTCTTTTTCTTCTTGTTTCTTCAAAATTTTTTACTTTGTATAAAAATTACCAGATATAAAAAAGACTCGTGGGTTGGATATATATGGGTCATTCCATGTCAATTCAACGACGTTGCGACGGTGACCCTCTTCGATTTTTTTGATTTTTTAATATGTTTTCATAGACGTAGAAAGAAGTCTTCGGCTAAATTTTCAGCTCTTTATCTCCACCCATTCCGAAGTCATCGATTTTTGCTTAAAAAGTGTATATCTTCGACTATAATTATGATAATCTTATTTTATAGGGGGTCATTTTTTTTCATTTCCAACGCACTTTCTGAAAAAAAATTAAAAAACTAAAAAAAAATTTTTTTTTAACTTTTTGATGCTTTTTCGACCATTTTTAGTCAAAAAATGCGTTTTTCGTTCAATGGGACACTTTTGATTTTTTCCAAAAAAATTCACAAAATTCTACGTTAAAAAACAAAATTTTTGAGCCATAACTCAAGATGGGCTTCAAATAACTTCTAGTAAAAAAAATTAAAAAACAATTTTTTTCCCCGTATATAATTAACATATTTAGTGGTGAAAATATATAAGATATTTAACACACATATTTTATGCATCCAAAATAATCGTATAACAGACATTAATTATGTAAAGGTCTGTGGGCACTGTTTGATTGTACATATACAGATAGATATGTACCATAAAATGTCAGTTCAGGACTGTTTGGTTCTGAATTATTGCACCCCACTACACAACAGTACCTTTTTGCGGGCATTTTTAGATTAATTTTAAAGCCGTTCGGGTATTAAACACGACGCACGCCGAACAGCTGACTACGCTAGGGCATCCAAGTAGCGGCTGATTTGACCGCTAGGGCGGCGCCATATGAGCTACGCAATTAGCGTATAGTGAGACTTCACAAATGAAATACTTTAGGGATGTGCAACCGGCGGCGAATAGACCAGTATCACTGCCTGCTATCACTCCCATACACTTGTAGGAACTCCCACTTTGCCATGAGTTAGATCTCCACGGTAGTGGTGTCCCGAGCGGACCTGATGCAAACACCCAAATATGGTATGAAAAGTTTCATTCTGTCCTCACCAGTTTCGTTATTCCAGCCCCAATATTTTATACCATTCCACATTTTTTTTTTTTACAAATTCTTGCTAGCATTATTAGTGTTTTGATTGGTTCAATTAAATTTTAGTTCTTGTCTGCTTCCTATTCAACTCTCTCCAAATGCATTTATAGTTCATAAATGTAGAGATACTCGGGCACACAGATTTCTTGTGTTTTTAGGAACCGAATTTTTCCATCAAATATAAGCCAAGATCTAATCTTACCAGATTTAACGCTGATCCATTCATCGTTGTCGAATAACCTGTGAGCACCTACCCACGTTTCATCATCATCCAATCCAATGCCTTCCAAATATTCGATCTTTTTCAATGAATCAATTATAGCCAGGTTACCACCCTCCGTCTCGCAATATTTTCGCGCTTCATTCCACGTCTCTGCAATTCTATGATATTTATAGGCTACTCTAATATCCGGAAACATAGAGTAGCCCGCCGGTATTTCTGTGGCTGATTTTCTCATCAGTGTATCTACGAAATAATCAATAATTTTTTGTCACAAAATACATTTTGTAATTTGATTAAGACTCACAAACGTATCCACGAATATCAACATTCAGTTTTCCATCGACTCTCTTCGAAACTACTTACCAGCAATACCAAAATTGTTAAGGGACGAAGAATTTTTCGGTCGTAGAAACTGGCAAGCGAGTTGTAAAGATAACACGCCAAGTGGATTCGACGTCATTGTAGTATCTTGCTGGGCATTTTGACTTACGTCGGTGTAACTCTCCGGTGACTCTAGGGTTGATTTTATTAACGGTGTAGGTATATACGGAATAATCAGATTTTTTTCTCAAAATACAGTTTATAGATCAATTTGTACACACAAACGTATCCATGAATATACCTAGACATTTATTTTCTATTGATTCACTTCGAAACTACTTACCAATATTAACGCCATGAATGAGGGACGAAGAATTTTTCGAAACTAGAAGCTGGTAAGCGAGTTGTAGATATAACATAAATAATGGATTCAACATTATTGCGGTCTATCGCTGGACACACTGACTTACTAAGTTACAAGCGTTGTTTAAACTGCAAATGGCAAATCGCCTCGTATTTAAAGAGCATCATCTATCCCCTCCGATCGTCTGCTCGACTAATCTAAAGTGATAATTCAAGATCGGCTGACCATTTCCAAGAATTCTCAGAAGTTTTGCAATATTTCAGACACAAGCCGAATAATTTATCCCTATCCGTCATATAAGAAATGAGTCCAATGAATTAAAATTGATTATCCAGTACAAAAACCTTTTGCCAAGTACATGAATTTGATGCAAGAATGTCTACCCCGTAACAAAAAAGATCCAAAATCATTCTTACACCTGTAAGAAAAGAAGAAGAAGAAGAATTTAAAAAAAGAATTTTTCAAGTAAATGAACAGAGAGATGAATAAAAATGACGCGAAACCGTAAGCTGGTATAGGTGTAGGTATATATCACGCAACGTGTGTTAAATCCTTGATTTTTTTTCTTCGTTTTAGTTTCAGTTTTCATTTTCGTTTTCCTTCTCCACACCCTTTTTTTTTCTTTTTTTTTTTTTCTCTTCCACGATCTGATATTTCAAGTCTTACTTACCCGAATGAAGATTTCTCGCGTGCGTAAAACGCTGCTTCTCAGCTTCTACATAACTCAGGATTATCGGATAACGGATGATATCGTCTTCCAAGCGACCCTGGGTTATCTGGTTAGCCTGTGGTTACTGGCAAGTATGATTTTCTTTCTTTTCTTTTTTCAAACTCTTATAACCGGTAGCCGATCAACAAGATGCTTATATACCTATGCGTATACATAATACACCTTCATTAAAGAAAATAACAGCCGATCATAAACTGGGATTATAAACTATAGTTATTTCTCATTATTACCTACGTGTGTCGCTGATCGACGAAAAATTCTACCAATCATTTTTCGAGGTGATTTCAACGTTTGGATAAAAAAAAAATTTTAAATATTAAAATAAAATAAAATAAAAACCGTTCGAACTATAACATTTCAATGATATCGAGTGTAAAAATGATTGAAAATTTCGGAAAATTATCAACGAGGGTGGAAAAAAAAATAATGAAATAAAACAAGGAAGTGATTTGTTGGATACGGGACATAAAAAAGAAGAAGAAGAAGAAGAAAAATATCAATGTGAGAAAATAATGAAGAAGATCTGTGTGATGAAAAATCTGTGATATGCGAGAAAAGTATTAAGATAAAAAAATTATTATCGTGGATTATTTCAGTGAATTTTCGAAAGGGGCCACCTGGCCCGGGGGATCCCTACAACGTTTGGGATCCCCCAGGAATAACGGTCTGAATTATGGACGCAAGAGAATTCTTGAAGACGCTCGTTTCATCTACATTTCCTACTCTCTACTTGCCGATCTTCGCTACTTCGAACAGGTAAACAAACTGCTCACTTACATCCGAGCTTTCTTACAGTCGATATCTCATACCTTAGGCATTTATCATCCCCTGGATCGAGGGATTTTAAAACTACGAGTAAAATATCCTTTCTGGTTTGCCAACACATTGAGACAGATCTGGTCCCCATTCGTTGGAGATTTTTTGGTTTCTTGATTTTTTATTTCATTTTTATTTTATTTATTTATTAAGAAGATAGAAAAAACATAAAAATAAAAAAAAAATGATCTCTCAAAATCGTCGTTTTAGTCCAATTCGTAGATAAATTTCGTCTCGAATTTCTCGACTCGAGTCACTTGCCGCGTTGCCTCGTATCTACGACATTGATTAAAACGTACCTCTGCGGTTTCTCGTCGTCGCACCCTCGAGCCCCCCAGCACTGCTGTGAAATTCTTCCGTAATATTTTAGCCAACTAGAAGTCTGCGAGGCGACGGTTCGATAATACTCGAAAGTCGAAACTTTCGCACTTTGTCTCTGACCTTTTCAGCCAAGTAGGCGAAGAGTGTCCACATTCTTTCTACTCCGCGATATTTTTCGCGTTTTCCTAACGCGAGAGGGAAAAAATAAAATAAAATAAAAGAAGAAGAAAATTAAAAATTCAAATTCCAAAAATGACGAGCAACGAATTTGAAATTTTCTTCAAGTAGATACCGAAAGTATTTATTTCGTCATAAAATATAGAGAACTGACATCCCCTCGCCCCCGTCCCCACCTCCCTCCGAGTAGCAAAAAAAAAAATGTGAAGAAAATGAGGCACTCTAAAATATGAATAATGAAAAAAGAAAAAGGGGAAGAAAAAAATCCTCTAGGTATGTAAAAAAAAAAAGAGGAAAAGAAAAAAATCGGGGCGTCGCTTATATATATATATATCTTTATATACACATCTCTTTCGGAATATGATAAAGTGGAAAGATCAGAATTCCCCCGATACCAGCTACCGTGGATTTACAACCAGGTGGCTTGATGAGGCATAAAGACCCTCGAAATCCTTGCAGTAATCATTCATTCGCCCCCCCCCCCCCCCCCCCCCCCCCACAAAAAAAAACAGAAAAGGGTGTTCGTGTTTGACGAGAAACTTCAATCGATCCCAAAGACAATCGACGAAAGAAGAATATAAAAATGTATTCAAATTTAGAAATAAAAAAAAAATCGATAAAAACTTTACATTTCTTTCATAGCCTGATATGTACGTGGGTATATGTACCTAGGTATGTATCACGATTCGAATTTATACCTTATACTTCTGGTTATATGAAAACAGTGAGCTATAGCTATATGCATGAATTTTGTATAAAAACGTAAAAAATAAAACAAAATAACATAAAATAAAAGTAAAAATAAAAATGAAACCCAGCACGTTACGCGACGCGACGCGACGTTACGCACCCACACACAGATATTATAATGTACCAAGGTACAACGACGACTCGAACAAATCCTGTCATCGAATGCTGCTGCCTCCACTGGGGCAGAGAAATGATGTATTAGTTCGCTTCGATCAGTTCGAACCGAACATTTCGAAACGGTTCTGGTATATCGTGTTCGATTTTTGCTGCGCTCGTTTAGAGAACCACCCACGCACGTTCGGAGGCATATAATATATACGGGAATGGGAATGGGAACGGGAATTGGAATGGGAATGATTTCCAGGGAACACGCGACGCGTTCGACGTTCGTCACTAAACACGCACACAGCTCAGATATACACACATTTATATATTTCGGTGTCATTTCCGTCAATATAAACATCAATGACGTGGGAGTTCTGCTTCTAGATAAACGCGTGCGTTTCTATGAGCTCGCAGAAGTCCGGACTTACCGACTCTTCAATTATTCCCACCATTACGATTAATATAATTACCAAATTTTGCAATTTGGCCAAACGTCTATCTCTTCAATAAAATCTGGAATCAAACGCGATTGAATGTAATAATTAACTTCCGAAATTTAATACGAAGTTCCAAATTTCACGTTACATGTTCCGTTATTTTTGGGACTTTTCATTATTTCTAGCGTTGATACTACTTATATACCCTGTAGAATTTTGTCACGGCTACTCATTGGCAATCTGTCAATATGGACGGATCGACATCCGTCAATCAAATATCGCCTGATTTTAGTAGCAATGGTAAAGCAAAGTAAAGTAAAGTAAGTCGTATGGGCAGCTGCCAGCTGCTGTTAGCCGGCAGTAAATAGTCCAAAAACAAACCTGTCTATTCCAATTCTAACAGTTCCCCAACAAACCTCGAGCTGCAAGCTTCTCTGCAGGAAAGTTCGCTGTTCAGTATACCGCGAGCTGTGGACCGCTAGTCTTTTGAAAATTTCGACTAAAAAAAAGGCAAAAAGAAAATTTTTTAATCCCTTTTCTTCTCTCATTTTTTTTGTAGGTTTTCAATATAAAATTTATCTGTACCGCAACGTAATGATCAACGTGTATTATCAAGTGAGTATGTATACGTATAACCGTGACAGGGTGATGGTTATTTTTTCTGAAAAAGCTCACGTTTCAAAACCAAACGACGAAAGAAAAAAAAGAAAAAAAAATGCTGATTTATTTATTTCTCTGTTTTTTTTTTGTGTTTCTTCAATCGCAGGATCTTCAGTCAGAAATTGAAACTCATCGGGATGTATACGCCTCGTTAAATGGTACTGGGAGAAAACTTTTAAGCTCTTTGGCAAGCCAGGATGATGCCGTTATGCTTCAGCGACGTCTCGACGAAATGAATCAACGATGGCATCACCTCAAGGCAAAAAGCATGGCTATAAGGTAAGCGATGAAAATCATTCGTTTAAGGAAAATAAATAGGAAATATAACTTAACGATATACTCTAAAGTCTATAGAGCCAATTTTCTCCGACAAATAGTTAGGACATTAATTTAAAAGGATACGATATATATGAACGAATAGCAGCTGGTGTACAGATGAAAGAAATATGTATTTCATATAGAATAAAGTTCTATAATATGTTACGATTTCTGACATAATCCGAAGTTCTTTAATGAGGCGTAAAATTGGATATAGGATTTTATGCTCTAGCTGGCTATATATTTTATAAGTTACATCGATATTTCGCTATGAAGGATAGCCGTTTTTTTTTTTTCTTTTTTGGTATTTTTGTGAAAGTCGAATAGAAATAAAAAACAAACAAACTGCTTAACGTACAACTAAGTGCTGTAAATAGCTTCTAATTCCTTGTATTAACTAAAGTCTTGTTAAATCCGTCTTCTTAATCCTCGCGAAATTAAGATCCGAGCTAAAAATATACCGTCCAAAAACTTGGCAGGGATGAAATATATATATTAGAAACACAAAAGCGAGGGGAAGTTTCAAGCGAGCTTAAAGGTATTTTTTTTTTTTTTTTTTTTTGACGTTGCTTTTGCTTTTATCCTCTTTCCTTCTAACTAGCGAACCACGCGGGGAAAAGGGAAAAGGAACGAGAAGCATATTATAACGTGCGATATATAATACGGCGAAGAGAAAAGGATAAAGAGGAAAAAAAAAAGAGATTCGAAAAATTAGATATGAAAAAAAAAAAAACCCTTGAAAACTGAAAAAGCTTAAAAGTTTAACGGAACAAACGGTGGAAAATTAGGAATGGCATATCTCTCAAAGCATTTTAATTTAAATATCTTGTAACGATAGCCGTGTCAGCATTCGAGGTATACCCAGATGATGGCGAGCAATCAGTCTCAATTAATTAACCGAACGTTGGCCAGAAGTTGGAGCTTGATTGCAATCAAGGAGGGAATAAGGGGGCGGAAGTCGAAGGGTAAGGGAAATGGTAAGGGTAAGGGAAAACTCGCGATGGTTAGCCAAAAAAAGAAAAAAAGAATAGAATTTGTGTGGTTGAATTCCCAGTTGCAAGTTGTAACATTCGTACGATGAATTATCGATTTTTTCTTTCGACTTTTATTCTAGTTTTTACTCTTTTTTTTTTGCAAACTATTCTACTCGGTTTATCGGTAGCTTTTTATCTATTACCATTATATTTAATCGTTGGCAACGTTTCCAAGGTAATTATCGAGTCCGATGTGAAATAGGTAGGTACATACAAACATCCATGTCGATTTTAGAAAAAAAAAAAAAAGCAAAAAAACAAGGGATCGTGGACTGAGTATAAGATTCAGTCGCACGTATTATCGATTCTTAAATTCCCGGATACTAAAAATTGACGGACTATCGCATCGGGACTAAAAAATGACGATAAAGAAAAAAAAAGTAACAAATTGATTATACACGATGAATTTTTCCTCATCTTGCAATAAAACGGAAAAATGAAACCGAGAGTGAAATAATCTGCGTCATAAATAAGTAAGATCCTTTATGAGTTTCGGTGTCGGGGTTATAAATGAAGGTATATCAATTTAGGGAGTTCGGGGGTGGTGGTTGAACTATTAACTTACACGTGCAGGGCTAAAGGATTCACTCTAATATCTGCTCGAATAGCTATCGAGTAGCGAAAGTGTGAACAGGTGGAAGCTGGCGATCTCTAGACTCTGACTATTCGCGTACTGTGACGAGAACGGCTTATCGCAACGTTTAATCACGTCAAAACGATCCTTCGCCGTTAATAGGACAGTTTCTGCACCGGGACCTCGACGACTGTACCTAACAGCGCGGCAATTAACGGCGAGCACAAATTAGGGGAATAATTAAACCGGCCAAATAGTGACGAGTTTTGACGAAACTAGGATAGAAATGAAAGGTGGAAACGGAAACTCACGACGCTTATTAAATCCCAGACCTTTTAACATCCGATTTTCTCTCCCTCAACCAAGTCACAGGCATCTATTTCTGTATCGTAGATCTGAAAACCTTGAAGAAGTGCCAATACCCGTAATTGCCAGAAGCTTAAACCACTTCCTCCAGACGTGATACTGAACTGTTATACATTTCACTAAAAACTACCCCCGTCAAATGAGCAGATATAAACAGCCGGTTTATGCAAAAACGACAAGGAAGGGATGAGAGAAAATCAGACTAAGTAGAAAATAACGAGGTACAGGCTGAAACCTTCGACATTTTGATTTTTAGGAGGAGGTCTGTTCTTATGGAGTTTTATGGTGCGGGTGGAAAAAATCGAAAATGCGAAACTGACTAAATTCCGACAAGTTAATCGTTCGAGTAATTTTCCTGCACAATTTCCGATTCCCAGACGGAGATTTTTCCCTTTTTCATTCTCGCTCTGGAGTCCGTGTCGTTAACCTAGATATGAGAGAATCGGGAGGTGCAGCTCGTGTCTCTGAATTTTTCTTTTACATAGCGCGGATTTTTCGCCCGCTAAAAATCCGCTACATCACACGCGCTACGTTTTCGGCGAAGGGGTATATAACAGGGCGGAATCTCCCGCGAACGGATCTCCGTTATACCCAGTCGCATGATCCTACTGTAGGAATTTCTAATTTCCGGTAGCAAAAGCTGGCTGACAGGGTTTAGAGGCCAGAGAGACTCGGAGATTCGCAACGCGGCGTTACGTTATGGGACAAAAGTTTAGGACAGCTGCGAGGAGACGCGGAATATGACGTGGATTCAAAGCGGCATAGTACAGCGGGGAAAATGAGCTTTTCGATAGAACAAAAGAGACCGAATTGTAGCCATCACGTTCACCGCGTAAGTTCGGCTACTGGGTCACCGAGGTTACAGCTGCTGTTCGTTTCCGAATTTTATTTAACCCCGCGTCTTTTTTCATCTTTACAAAAAAAGAAATCTCCTTTAGTTTCAGAATTTTTTCATCCCGTTGAAAAGTTCGTTAAATATGAGAATTCCGTTGGTGCAAATCGCAGCTAGCTAAGCGATAACGAAAATCAAATGACCATTAGTAAACCACGCGAGTTCGTATTAGTGGAAGGTAGTTAAGACGGACTTTGGTTGTACGTTACACCGTAGGTGACCACTAATAGTCTCATTGTTTACGAGGCAAGTTTGGACAATTTTACTCAACTTTGTACTAGGTTCTTGTTGGCTTTGAAATAGCGGTGTTAAATTGTCTCCCAAAGTTGAATTTCCCGCACTGTGATATTCGCTGTATAAGCGATAATCCATACGTGGGTAGAACTTAACTCGTTTCATATCGTATCTGATTTGAATTATCAGAGTGGGTATTCAGCTCGCTTAATAATAGTGCAATTTTTTAATAGATCGTTGATTATTATCACTGGAATGTTTTTTTTTTTAATCATCATAACCACATAGAAAATTTCAATCCCTTGTTACGATCAGCTTATAATAACGATTATGGGTAAAACCGGACGTAATGATCGCTGTCTACGATCAGAATAGAACGAAATAATCTGCCAAAAAAAAAGGAGGATTTACATTTTTTTTTTCAAATGATTAAAAGTTTTTCAGAATTGCGACGAAAATTGGATTTCTCTTTCTGCGGGTGTAGGTAGTTCTTATTCCTCCTTCTTTTTTAATGTCTGAAATTTTTTTTCCTGTGGAGAGAAGGAAATAAAAAGGGGGAATAAGGATTTTTACAAATAAAGAAGGTGGGCAAAGAATGAACGAAAATTTGTCCAAACTATCTTGGCAAGGATTTAGAACCCATAATTCTTAAATTCGGAATCCAATAAGCCCTGGTTTAGATGTATGAGTAGGTAATCCTAGTAAAGGGAAAAATAGTGGGTATGGTATCAGATAGACGTAGTCGGAGAGGGCATATTCACTTTGTCTACTTTGGCGTTGGATTCGAACAGGAGTATTTTAATTATCCTTAATCCCTAGCCAGTTGTAAACGACTCTCTGTTATAATCAAAGAGTTTCCTCATCTTCATTATCCCTCGTCACAGAAAATCAGACGGCTGTAATTTTTTTCTTCTTTCTCTCTTTCTCTTCGTTTTTCTTGTTTTTTTTTTTTTTCTTTTTGTTATCACTGATACGTTTTTAAACGTAGATGGTTATACCGAACATGGTGGTATTGGTTTGTGACTGTAACGATAGAAAATAAAAAAAAATAAAAAAAACGTTTGAAGTCACAAAGACGACACTCGTCCCTTTCATCAACATCAACTGTGTCCATCGTCCGCAAAAAAAAAAAGGAAAAAAAAAAGAGAGGAAGAAGGAAGAAATAAAAAAGAGGGGGGAAAAAAAAAAGAATGCAAAGAAAGGAAGTTTGCTGCGTAGCGTAGAATATTGCAAATTTTCTTTCATCTCTTCGAACGTGGATGATAAAAGAGAAAGAAAAAAAATTGAGAAAAAATAAGTCCTCGCCGGATTCTGATTTTCGCTCACTTAAAATTCCTACCAGCATTCTTTCGTTTAGTTCGAATTTTTTTTTTTTTCAATTTTTTCTTCTCTGTGGTTTTAATTCGTTTCAATTTGTCCTTTGGTTGTATATATATATATTATACTATGTGTGAAAATAAAAATGTGAAAGGTGAACCGATGAGACATTTAGGAAGAATAATAAGGATATTATGTTATAATTCAGAGACGTGGATTTGAGTTTTTTTTTTTTTTTTTTCGAAATATCTTTTGTAAGCGAGAAGTGGTAAAGTGTTGAAGCAACGTGGTATATTGGTGTTAACCGAGAGAAATATACTTCTAGAAATGTTTGAAAATAAGAAAAATACCTATTCACTCTATCCAACTCGCAAGTTTTCATCTCGGTGCAACGACGTCTGTTTATCACCGATATGAGTATACCTGTATACAGGATATGGAATATCCCATACCCACCCGCAACACAATACTCGAATATAAATCTAGCCACCCATATACCACACGTATACACCTCTATATCTCAACGATAGAAAATGTGGACTAGAACAAGAATTCACTACGAATATGGAGTTCTCTCTTCTTTCTCTTTCTTCTTTTCTATTTTCCAACCCCTATTTCGCGACGAAAATTGTTGAAATTTTGATGATAAATTGAAAACCAAAAGTCCTTATATATAATAGAATTACACATGATACCTACGTTTGAAAGAAATTTGTCCATCTCCAAATGTTTAGAGAATAGGGATAGTGTAGAATAATTTTTTTAATTCAACTAAGTAAAAATACAAAAAAAAAAGAAAAAAAAATATTGAAAATAATTATAAATCTTTTTACAGAAATCGATTGGAAAGCAACACGGAGCATTGGAACGCCTTGCTATTATCACTTCGAGAATTGATCGAATGGGTAATAAGAAAAGACACAGAATTGACGGGGCTGGGTCCAGTCTGCGGGGATATAGCAGCCTTGCAAAAGCAGCAGGTTTGTTCACCCTAAAAATAAAATAAAAATCAGATTTCTACCGAAGCATTTTCACCCCTCGATCCATCACCTTTAACTCGAATCGTGTCGAATCCTTCCATGTAGCCAACGATAACGACGAGAGAATCGTTCAACAAATGACACGACGGTCAGCAATTTTTTTTCTTTTCATTTCCTTTTCTTTTCTTTTTACTTTTTACTATCTACTTTCAACTTTTTTTCTATGAGCCAGAATCACATACCTATACACGTATACTCAGCCATATGGCGTAGCATCGGCAGGAAACTCGCTACCACGAGGTGCGGACAATTATACGGGTAACTAAACAGTAACTAGGTGCTTAGTAGCCTTCGAACCGGACGTTCAAGCCTCCGATATTGAGTTACCATCTCGGTCATAACGTCGAGGATCGTTGTCCCTTGGACCAGAGAACTTAATTAATGCGCTTGCGCCCCTATGCTACGCCATAAAGCGAATCGTCCATCGATGCACGCGGAACGCTCTTAGCAAGCCTCTCCCGTTAATTGCCTATGACCAAAATTCAAACTTACCCATCAAAAAGGATCAACAAATATATCAGGCTCGATTATTCTCTTCAAAAAAAAATCTTTCCTTTTTTTTTCTCTTATTTTTCGGACACTGGAAACCCAAATCTTGCAGAATATTTTCTTCGCTATACTTTATCACGAGTATCTATCAGATCCGTGGATTTAACAATCGCTAGCTATTCAGCTGTCACCACGTTGTTCATGTCATGTATAATCGCGATGGTCCTGAGTGTGGCAAACAGATAAGGACATTGAGCCTAGAGCATGTAATTGGTGAGGTAACAGGTCAACGTTGTAGACGATGGTATTAAGGTGTGCAGGGTGCGCAGGGTGTTCGGGGACAAGGAACCGGTGGGACAACGTTGGCTCGGAAATTTCACATGACAATCGTAGGACAGATTAGGATTGAGGCATATACATACGTAGATATATGTCGTGTATTGAAATATTGATCCGTTTGTTAAAGGGGAGAGATTCAGACAGGGAGAGCCTGAGAGGGAGGTTTGATATAAATCGGGATTAGGGCATATACATACCCCGATACGATATGATAAATCCATTCCGTGAGTGGACTTTCTCAAAGGTTAATTAGATCATTCATTTGAAATAATTTACATATCAAAACCGCTGGGTAACTAGCCAACGTTAATTTATTGCACCCCTTGTAACTCCCACTTTCTAAACCCGGTGGAATTTGTTTACGAAGATCCCTTGTAATCTACAATTAAATACACCCACACCTCAGATTCGTTGGTACCAGGTGCTCATTGTTTAACCGTTTAAACACCGCCGAGCTTTATTAATAATATAGTATACACCCGAGCTGATAAACTACCCCATACCAGCTACATTCATCTCTTTACGATTCTACCTTCTAAGTCGAAATTTGATTGGCTATTATACCTCCCTTATACCGACTCTCCCGTACCTGTCGAAGGACTGTCGTTTTCAAATAGGTAAAAATATGTCAAAATATTAAGTACCCACGTAGAATTGAGGGAGGGAAATCTTTTGTCATTCGCAAACTTGTAGATTCATATTTTCAGGCAATAAAAAAAACTATTTCTTCAAATTTGATCAAGAAGAAAGTAAGGAAAAAAAAAAAAATGCGTGGGTTGGGCGAGGGAGGAAAGAAAGGAATAAAAAGAAAGTGTGAAAATCGTTGTATGAAAAATGCAAAGTATGGAGAAAGCGTTGGGGATGGAAGAAAAGCTACAAGCCTTCTTGATCGAGTAAAGTGTTGTGCTCAAAGACGCCTAACGCGCACTTACGAAAACCCTAAGCCAGAACCACCTGCGGGTAAATTTAGCCCCGATGGTACCCGCGCACTTAAACCACCCCCGTACCACTTCCTGACGTCATTATTGTAAACCAGTATTATTTGAAGCCCGAAGGCTTTCGGGGTGGAGAGTTGGCGTGAAATATCTCGTTTTTCTTCACGGAACTCTCGCGCTAGGGTAGTACACACCTTATACTCGGCAAGATTCTAGAACTCTGAACGGAGACGCTGATCCCCAGGGTACGGTTGAAACGGAATTGATTCGTGGCTTCAAACGTCAGCCAGGATTTAAAACTCTCCTTCTCTCAATTCCTCGCTCTCTTTTATACTCTACTTTATTCACTGTTTCCGTGATTTAACAAGTACTTCTCATATTCGTGTACGAATGCTGTAAGGGTTGAAGAAAATCTGTTCAACGTGTTCATCCGCCGTTCTTTAACTCGCAGAATAGAAATAGGGGTGAAAGATCGTGCGCTCGCAAAGAATCTTCACATTTTGTTACTTCAGTTTCAATATGCAATCCTTTGAAAAAATTTAGGGGTGGGTTATCGCGCCGGTCTACATTTTCTCTTCCCCAGATATATCTGTGTAGAGAATTTATTTCTTAACATTATTTCGCCGGGGTGCAAGTAGTCGTAACCGTGGCAGCGGTGCATCGGGGGTTGAAAAAATGGCGGTAATTTTTTCTATTTTATTCTCTTTTTCATCACGTTTTTACCTGCGACGTATTTACACACCATACCTAGTACTATAATATCGTCAAAGTACTTTTACCTCTCGAGCTTTTCCATCTCGACATTTTTTTCCTTGCTCCGTTGCTCTTCTAAGTTTAATTACGAACGCGCACGTCCTCGCGTGCGGTAATCCTGAATTATACAGTGCTCACTTACACCGAGGTTCTCAAACCCCCTGCAAAAAAATTACTTTCGTCTAATATTCAATTCTCTTTTCATCCCTCGTATATCTTCCACGTTCATTTTCAAATATCACATTTTTATGATCTATTATTTCAGGATGATCATCGCGGGTTCAGGAGGCAACTCGAAGACAAGCGACCAGTCGTCGAGAGCAACTTATTGAGTGGACGTCAATACATCGCGAACGAACCTCCCCTATCCGACACATCAGATTCAGAGGGTGAGAAATAAAACGATAAGAAATAATACGATTTTTATAATTATGTTATATAATTAATAAGACAATTTTTTGATAAAAATATCCTCAAAAAACTCTGGATAAGAAAAAGTCCTTCGTATTCGGCTCAGCCTAGACGGGTCAAAGAAAGATGTACAAAAATGGTGTTTTTTTTTTTTTCTTTTTTTGATACCCTGAGCCATTAGTTACGCTCAAGTACTCCGGGGATTATACAACCTTTCTTTTTCCTTGCCCATAATTTTTCACCTTAATTAAATACTAGCAAGGATTTAACGCGTCAAGTCAGTCAAGGAAGCAATCAACCTTTTCTCTCAAAATCTAGCCGAATTTCTTTACCAGTATCGTCTTGAACGCTGCTAGGGAACAGAAATTCAATTTTGCTAATTAACTCAATGTCTTTAATTAGGCATATATCTCTGCTGATTTTTTCTATCTAGAAATCGATACAAATATCGTGAGATTGTTATTATTTAATGAATTCTATACGCAGTTATCTAACGATCCTTTAAAACGTATGAAATCTATAAGTGAAGAGAAGTTCCCGAGGGATATTTTCCACTGGTTATTATCCCGTTGGTTTTAATCGTTCGATTAGATGATTAGAGTGGCTTTGATCAGACCTCGAAACGCCCCATCGTTTTTTCTGAACAGAAATTGAGGCTATAATTTCCTGATAATATTCTATCGAATTACGAAAGCAAAAGATAGAGAGAAAATATCTCTGCGTTCAGCATGCAGTAGGGAGATATTCCCACTTTTTATACACCGTCAGTTTCCAATATGACGAACCGCTGTCTCCAGTGATATTAAATTCCGAAGAATTTATATTGAACCGAAAAAAGAAAAAAACGAAAAAGAAGAAAAATAAAAAAAAAAACGAAAAGTTTCGAGGCGAAATTTTTCTCCGATAAATATAACGTTTTTCACGAAATAACCATTTTCGTTTTATCCTGTTAAAAATATACGTTCTTCGAGCTATTAGAAGTAGACGATGAAAATCCGTGAGGGAAAATTCTCGCCGTACCAGGGAGGGTAGATAAACCCTGAAATGACAGAACAGCGTATCGCAGTTTCTCGTAAATATAAAGAATATAAATAAAAATCGCCGTACGTTATGCAGCCCATCGTACACCCCAGTGCTTCCAGTAACTCTAACATCTGCGTTTGTTACGATCCATACACGATGTGCATATGGCGTGTACCGCGTTGCGCCTGTCTCGAAGCAACTTGCATGACTTGCATACGGTCACGTAGCCGATCAACGTGGGCTGCAGTAACTATTTCGAATAGAAATTCTCCCCTCATACATACAGAATCTCTATATCCGTTATAGCGCCTCGTAGCATAATCGTATGAACTTTCTTTCTTACGTTCCGGGTTCATTCGAAGAAAGTAAAAGTATCCGAATTTCGAATCTAGCATGAACGTTTCAATTCTGCTTTTAAATCACGTACGAAACTAAACGCTTTTTCAATCTTTTATATTTATGGTATATGCTTGTGGAAAAAGTGGGAGAAAAATCCACCGTAGAAATAGAGCTCGTTGTGCGATAGAATGCTATGGTAAATTGGATATTTTTCTAGCGTTTTTTTATACGTGTATGAATATTTTCAAGAAATAACGAGAATCGACTAGCTCCAGGCTCGGATTTTTGACGAAATGTTAATTAGGATGCTGCATCAACCTCCTTAAAAACACTCGCTTTGATATTCTCGTCTACACGTAGAACTATACAGACTCCGCAATACGAGGTGGAACTTAACGTGTGTATGTATAACGTAACAACCTTGCGAAACTAAGCCGCAAACCAAGCAGCTAAGGGTGGGTTAGAGTCAAACAGAACTTTGTTGTACTATTATACGTCCGAGTATATTTTGAGATGAAAGATCTTACTTGGGTATTATACGTGCTTGCATAAGGTACGTCGAAAGGGAATCAAAATTCTAACTGAAACTCGGGTTATTCCCCTTACAAAATCTCCGGGGTTTGTTTAAATATTTTTTGTCTTCACATACTGAGAAACAGGCCGAAATTTTTAGCCATCCGCATTCCAAACCTTCGAGATTCTGTCCTACCGAGCTTGAACGTTTCGAAAAATTCTTGAAAATCTCCCGAAACGAATTCCGATAAAACCTTTTTCTTTCCATGAAAAGTTTCTACGAAAAATGAAGAAGTCTTCTCGCCGGGTAACAGTCCATATGCAAACCTATACATCGCAGTTGATTATGTCACAGTGACGTGTTTGTCCATGCCGATCCATTATCGTTTGAGAATTAATTGTCTCATGAATCAAGGGATGGTATCGGACCATAGAAACTTGTGCTTTTTCCCTGTTCGTGTTTAGCATCGATAACGTTTTCCCATATTCCTCTCCCCCCCTACACATATACATACACATCTATTCTCTCACTCTCTTGTATGCTATCTGCTTTACGTTATGTTGATTTATTAACACTGTGCGAACCGCGTAGCTATGCGCTTCGCCACACCTACCCCTCGTACTCCGGTATCTCCGGCATGGTGTATGTATAGTGTATCTCATGTAGGTAGGTAGGTGATAGTTAGGTATCGCGAATGCGGTTTTTGTCCGTAAAAATGAACCGGTTCATCCGCCGATATTCGATTTACGAGAATCCCTTTCCTCCCATATCCCACCCACGCCTAGGCGATTAACTGGCTGCATGTATTTTCTGCGAATGAGCAAAAGCCGGTTTCATTAGCCTAATGAAAACCATATGCGCATTTATTTCGATACGTATAAACCTCGGATCACAGTTTTCAGCATTTAGTAATTAGCGTAAATCCGTGTCGACGCTAAAGTCGACTGTGATATAACGAACAGGTTTTTGATCTTTTTTCATTTTTTTTCGCATTTTCTGTTCAGACGTGGCGTCAATTTTCAACCATATCTTTTTCTCTATTCGATTTACAGCCGGCAGAGAATTGGACGGTGATTCCAGGGGTTACAGAAGTGTCGAGGAACAAGCACGCGAATTGACAAGAAGCATTCGTAGGGAAGTTAACAAACTATCTGAACAATGGAACGCACTTATAGAACGCAGCGATGCCTGGAAACGAAAACTCGACGATACTACAAACGTGAGTCAATCTTCATTACATATTACATTTTTTTCTTTTTTTTTTTAACAAACTAGTAATCATATTTTTATCCTAAAAAAAAAAAATCTTCTAGCTGCAACAGATCCGGAGATATGAATTTTTTCGACAAAATTTTCTTTCGCGAGAATTGCATATGAAGTCTAGTTTCGAACGTATAAAAGATTTGAAACGCTGGTTTTTTTTTTTTTGGCTTCCGAAATTTTTTCAATTAGATATAAAATTCGCCAATTCATGATCGTTAGATATCATCGACATGTTTCCTTTGGTTGGAACATTTGTTGTTACCGCGAAGCGAAATAGGCAATAGCCTTTGACCATCGCATCGTTCTTAACTGTCTGTATTTCTGGAACAATTCTCTTTATTGCCATTGCCTAGTTCCATTTACGAAAACGACTTTGTCGAGGCTTAGGGCGTGCCAGAGGCAAAGACAAGACGGGGGAAGAAGCAGCATTTCATCGAAAAGGATAAAAGAAAAAGTGAAGGAAAAGAAACTGGGGAATAAAAACGTGTGGAGGCTGGATTTCACATTTTGCGAGAAAAAAAATTTCTTCCATCATTTATTCACGTGTCTTTTATTTCCGAAGATTTTATATTTCTTATTTTTTGACTCTTGTTGAGACAGATCTACTATACTTTAGTTCTCCTTGTGAAAATAAACGTATAAATATTCACGGCGTTGAAGATAGAGGAGAAAAACGTTAAATAAAATAAGAAGAAAGAAAAATCTTCGCAATTTCGGTAAGAGACGAAAGAATCGGACGACGAACCGAGTCGAGGAAGAAAATAGATGGCGGAACAAGACAGAGTAAACACTCGAGAAGCCAGGCCTTAGAGCTTCGAGCTCCAGGCTTGAAGCTTGGAGCTTCAAGCTTCGGGCGCGAATCTCAAAAGTTGTTTTAAATATTTATAACACTTTGTTGAACCCTGCCGAGGCACGCGTACGTACATACTCGGAAACTGAAACACCGTCTCAGCAGTAATTTTAAAGGCTTTTAACCCCTCCCTGTCTCTCTATCTTTCGTCTTTGCTATATCAATCCACTAGAAATAACAGACGACGATGGAGAAGAACCAGGCTCAAAATTCCGGCGATTTTATACCTCGAAAGAAAAATTAGCCCAGGTCAAAATCCCTCCGTAAATAATCAGCGAAATTCTGATAAGGATACCGTGCTTTCTTCCTCTAAATCTCTACGCCTGCATAAGACATAAATATCGAGAAGCATTTTTGAAAAAGTTGTAGAAAGTAGGAAATGGCACTTATATACCATACCGCGTATAGGTATAAGCGGGAGATCATATCTGAGACAAAATGGCCCGAGGTGTTGTACCGCAATCTAGAAATAACGGAGAAGAAAGATTTCTCGGGATATATCCGGCACTCCGATCTTGATCGTGAGAGAATTGTTCTTACCCGCCCTCACTCAGCTTCAGCTTTAGCTGCCTCTCAATTCTGACTGATCAAAGGAGATAGAGAACCTCACCTGAGTGTAACTGTAATACGAGATAAAACTGCACCAATTTTCGACTCGATAAGCTATAAGGTATTTTCTTTCGTATAGAAGGAGCTAGAGCCACGAATTAGACTCGAGGCTCTAAAGGCAGCCTTCATTCTTCAATCACTCAAAGACACGGAAAAATTTGAATCAAATCAAGAATGATAAGTTTCCCGGGAAAAAAAGAATCTTGGAATAATTTTTTACATCGAATTAAACTAATTTGGCGTAACGAGTGAAGAATTTTCTATAAATCTGGATAATTGATCACCGGATGTTCGGAATGCGTGGAAAAAAATTCTCGACAATTATATAATTGTCAAGTGGTGATTTTCGACTTGTCTATTTAATTTCCTAGCAGTTTAATGTATCGTAGATATTTAGGCAGACCGAGAAGCGTCGAGAGGTAGGTACCTATTTTCGAGGATATATTTTCGTGAGAGTGTAGTTTTTTCTCTCCTCTTTTTAGCCACGTTTAAAAAATTTTTATACTCTATTTTCATTTCACACGTTTCGGCGCCACGATGCAGTCTGAATGTTGTGTTAACTTCGAGGCAATGATTACACTCTACTTTCCTAACGATCATGAACGTTTATTTTTACACGGAGGGTGATCTTCCAATTACATCTGCCTTTGTCTGTCTCGCCGGGCTGCGGGGCTTAATGTATGGAAAAAAGGACCAAAACTCTTTTATTGACCGGAAGCGGAGTAGGAGATCTGAAAAAACCCACTTCCAACTATACAACGACTCGAAACACACATAGAGGCTATGGGAAAACCGGGTATAAATAAACACGCGTATAACTCGCTCGATTTTTTCGTTTTTTATCGAAATTAACCCGCGAGAAGAAAAAAAGAAGGGCAATTAAATTGCAGAATCGGTTCAAGTTTTCAAATTTTTCCTAACTTATTCTGTTTGAAATGAATTGAAATTTACTTGTATCCCAGAAGTAAAATTAAGTAGAGCCAGTGCCAGTCCGAAACTGTGTTCTATGGACCGAGAGCCTAGTTAGGTATGCAAAATAGACAAAGTTTGCTGGCTAGCCCAATCAGTGGATATATGTACTCAGTACTCGACTATGGGATGCTGGTGCCTATGCGAAACGGTGAAAACCAGGGAAAACTAGATGAATGCATATGGATAACCGCGGCGATTGCCGCAAACTTAAACTTTAAGTTAAACATTAACTCTTGAATGATTAAGTATCCCTCGCAGTATAATTACGGGATAATCCGACCTTTTCCAATGTATAATTTATCTCATTATAAATTTAACAACTCCGAAAGCTGGCAATTATTAAAATTACCATAACTATAACTATAAGCTGAAATAAAACTTGCCGAGCGTACGATACGATGATTATAGATATTTTAGAATTAGCCTGAAAATTCGGGCTGAAATTTTCGACACCTTGTCAGAATTTGACGTCGATATTTCGCCGTCGAAGATAGTGGGCGTAATCCATATCGATAGGGATCGAAACGAACGGGTACTTAATCAATCAATTAACAAGCGCAACTAATTGGCTAATTAGTGGATAAATTCCTCACGGCTGTATGCCATATGTCGTAGCCGGTGGTATTTAATACCGAGAATTCATAGCCACGAGTGTTTTAATCCAGTTATCAATTAATCAGGTGATTAATAAATACCCATAATATATATAAACGTTAAAAAAAAAGCGAGCGTTTAATGAACCTTTTCTTAATTTTATCTTTTTCTTTTCTCTCTCTCTCTTTCTTTCTTTATTATTTTTTGCAAGCTCTATACACCCCGAAAGAAAAGTAATTAATTATAAGAAACGATCTTTTTAACGCTCTTAAATATCAATTAGTCCGGATTCACCCCGAAAGTAAATTAAACGAGTTACTAAACTGGTGCAGCAGTCTTTTTCCAGATTAAGAGGCATACACACAAACACGCGATGCAAGCTAATTAATTGTAATAATTCTTCCTTCTTCCTGCGCATAAGCGTGGATTTACGCAAGGTCGGAGGTCGCCGTTAATGTAGTTTTGGATTTTTAACAAAAATGCATACGTGCCTAAACCAAGGAACAAAACGTGTAGCCGACTCGTTACAAACACCCGCGTCGTAATTATTGACTAATTTACGGTGGGAAAAGTTTATAAGCTAATTTAAATGAAAGCTTAGACCGGAAGTCGCCGCTTAAGCATTTAGTCTCCACTCCTGTTCCGCTCTCAAGTTCAACTGACCGTTAAATTCACCTTTATTCCATCATCAAGCGTTTCTCCTTTCTTTGTTCAATTTTTTATCTTAATTAAGTCTTTTCAACATAATTCGCTAAATTTGCTACAATTTTACACAATTAAATCGAGGCTGCCAGACCCCCGAGGACGAAGAATTGTCAACTCGGTGCATAAGACGGGACAAAAGTCTCGATATTTCCTCTAGACGCTCGGGAATCCGGGTGATAAATAATTCATGAGTTAAATCGGCATTCTAAACTATATATAGGAAGCGTTTGGATAAATTTACATTACCTTTATGTATACACTGGGTAATTCTGAAGATACGTCATAGCTGACGTATCACACCGTGTGCATATTTCGCTGCAGGTACTCCTGGGCTCTGGAATATTCATCAAGCTTTTATTTCTCGAGATAATTATTGTTCGCAAATTAGCAACGATTCGATTGAACGAGACGAGATTCATTCGTGATAATTGGAAGTAAAAAATTCGGATATCCTACACGTATCTAGAAACTTGCTTGAGAAGAAGAGATCGAGGATCTCATACCGTTGGGTTTATGTATATGCTACAGAGAACCGAGCTGTATATTTAAAGAGAGGAATGTCTTTGATTGTACTCTGTCACGTGTCTCTTTCAACGTTGAGTTATGAATTATTCTAGGAGTGAAACGTTAATGAGATACGCGTGTACAGTTATTGGCTTAAATATTTCACCGCAGACTTGGGGATGCGCGTATATTTTCATCCCTCGGCGTTCCGGATTTCGGCTTATGACATAATATATCATATTTTTAGTTTGAATTGTTCTTCTCAAAATTACACAGCCTTTCAAATGACGACAGATATTCTAAATCGTTCTGATCAACCATCGAACATAAGATCTAATCTGTCTTCTGCGGTCTGTGGTTTGTTATACTAAAACCGAACTATCTTTACATCGCGTCAATATCATTCGGAAACTTTTGGTACCCTGACGCAACGTCGTGTCCGGCTCAAAATTCTATGACACGAAAAGAAAACACAGACTTCCGGGCCTCACATCGCACGTTAGAAATGTTTGGATAACACATCGTCGAATTTGAAACCCATGGATTATAATTATACCTATACGCTGTATATTTTGATTTCGGTAAATGAATTCGTCGTACGATTCGTCGCTTCATATTATCATCAAGACGAGAACGAGGCGTTGGAAATCGCCTATGCAACAGTCCGGTAATTCTCAGTGATAGAACTGTGTCACGTATGAATGTTCCTCGATTCTTTTTCCTTCGGGAATAAAGGGGAGACCGCTAACCAGACGTGGTGGGATTTCGAATCGGTCGATGCGAAGCCTTCGGCTCTCATACTCAAAAGGCTTTACTTCAACTCCCCATGCCATATGCTTTAAAAGTTTAAACCTAAGGGCGCCTAGTTCGCCTCTTGTCATACGGACTGCCTCTTTATTTCGCCATCCCATGCCCGCGTGAATTCGTCATGAACGCGAAGGGGAATAAATGACTTTCTTCACAATTTCGAATAAAAATTTAGAAAACAAAAATTTTCTCTTTAACTTTATTAAGCACTTCTTTCTTCCCTCGCCACCAAGCTGCCTGCATATATCTCTGATTTACTTTTTACGATATAAGAAACTCATTCCGCGTCTCTCATCGGCGATACAAAGAGTCCGGTTGTATCTTCCTCCCTCTTTTCGCGTCCGTATAAAATGACTAATAAACTCAGTCCTTTATCGCAGTTATAGAACTGAAATTTTATTATAATAATATATACCGCAGATTGGATTACCCGCAAGTTGAAATTATACGTATCGTGATTAGACGGAAATTTCACAAGTGCCAAATTACCGCTAGAAGACGAGACTCGCCATATTGCTAATCGACGAACGCCGAAACTTGTTGTTCTTCTTGTTCTTGGATATAATATAACACTGCGGTACACATACACGGATACATGTACGCAGGTATATGTCTAGATGAGAAGTTCGCGGCAAGTTTAGATTCATGATATGGTTTATTTCTGCTTTCCATTAGAGTTATACCCATGAGTTATTCATCGAGTTTTATACTTATGTCAGCTGAACGTCTGCAGGTTCTTGAGTAACTCTTTCCTCGTTCTTATACACTCCTCTTTATATGATATATTTCCCTCTATTATATTTCCGCCATCGTACTTGAATCCGGTCTAACATCTGCCTTCTCTCTTCCGTCCCTATCTATCTATCTAATACAATTTTTTTACACTTATTTTTCTAGTCAGCGATAACCACATAGGGTATACATTCATTCGTTCAATTTTACACTCGTATTTAAGTACCTCGATCAGTAATCTTACACCAGACGTCAGGGATTGATGAGATATGGATTAACCGATGAAACGACGATTACTGTAACGCGTACGTAAAGTGTCAGTGACTTCATCTCTCCGAAGCGTATTCGAGAAAGAAAAGGCGTAATCTTCTCTCGAGTCTCGGATCTTGAATCACACTTGATCGTGTGGCTATACCACCGTACGACCGAACGATGTAACTAGGTACATATATCAAGCAGATAACGAATCCTTAATAAAAGATGTGTCAATGATCTCGTTAACGCGATCTGGGTCATTTCGTATCGCCTCATATAACCAATTTTTCTTTTCTACAATCAAACATCGAGGCATAAAAAAAAATCAACAATTTATTCTCCTTCACTTTTCTCTGGGCGGAATCGAAGACATAAAACTTCTCGGTGTACCTACTAGTCGCGAAACTGATCAATTCAAGGTGCTAATTGAGCAGAGTTCAACAGCGATCGGCACTCCGCCACTAATTGACATTTACGAGTTATTTGGCTTCACATTTCTACCCGGGGAGACCAATGTCTAGATTTTTGTTACCTTGGATGGATCAAACTTGTATCTGATCCATAAATATGGATCCGGGTAAAATAGAGTACTCAGACGTTCCCAGAGCGAATGAATAGCCAGGAATTAAAATGAATGAAAAATTTCTCTCCAAAGTTAGAGATAAGCGTAAACCTGGCTTAATGATATCAGTGTATCATATGTTTGCGAGTATATCGTACACGTATCCATCCACAACTTGTAAGAAGCAAGTTACTACTGCAGAGTTGTTGAGTATGAAAGATGAAACATTTGACCCATATATTCCAAGTTTTATTTCACAATTTGTTACATCATCGTAATAATATCGTACAATTTTAATATTCATCGTGTTATGTGTACGTGTATCTGTATACAGACACGTAATATATTATACATAATAAAGATACTCGTGCAATTATTCGCGAGGTTGCGAAATTTGTCGTTCAAACTGAAACACTTCGACGACTGACAAGAAAAATTTCATTTCCATCACGAACCGTATATTATGAATGAAAATTCTGAAAATTTTCACGGAAAGGAGTGGGTCTGAAATTTCCAGATCTTTGAACAGCTCACTAGAACTCTAAGGTTTATTTCTGTCTCAACTCTGTGTTCGGAGAAGCTTGCGCAGCTATATTGCTCCCTGTTGCTGCAATGCACTATGTAGGTACAGCAAATGCATCGTAGCTCTGACTTGAGGGTATAGAATGAGTGTGCAATGCATACACGTTCGTTATTGGTATAATAAGGATACGGATATGCATGTATACGACTTACACCTACGCGTAGCATGGCTTTAGTCCTTCATGCATATTTCTTGGTACAGACGACTAGTACAGCGACGAAGATATGTCGATGAGAAACAAAGGCTCTGCTTGTGTCTTGAGCATAAGAGACATCTCTGATGTATGGACGTTTCCATGCATATGTGGATACGGGCGAAGGAGAGAATAGGGGAAAGAGATATTACCGAGAGACATTCTCGTCGTTGTATCGTCGTATGAATTTCAATCACATATTAGCTACCTTTCATTGATGATTTCGAGAAGCCTGTAAGTACGTGTAGGTAGATACGTGCGCATACGCGTCTCATCTTCACAAATTGCGGTTCTTTGTCTCGCCACACTGTTTCATTCATTAAATTTCGCGACGTAAATCCACAGGACCAAACGTCACGTCTCGGTATTTCGATGACAGCATTCTTCGGATTCTCGAGAAAAGAAATGAAAGAGTAGAAGCACGACCGAGTTTAGAAGAAAAGTGGTAAGAACGGGTTATCCCATCCTCGATTTAATCCGATAAACACAACATTCGTTATTTCTGTCGGTTGAATTTTGACAAAATTTTACGACCATCTGAGTTTACCAAAAACAAATGAGAAATCTCAATGTTTGTTTCTTTTTTTTTTTTGTTTCTTTTCTTTCTTTCTATTTCCAATACGTGTCAAGCCTTCTCCCTGTATATATACTTATATTAAATTTCTTCCAATATATTTGCAGCTGTGCAGGAAAATCAGTATACATATACTTATGTACCTATATCGATTCTATATAAAGAAAAAAATACGAAAAACAAGGAATACTTGGAAGGGTGCCACACTACAGCCCTCATACGACTTCCTAATCCATTTTATTGCTATACCACCACCACTGCTTTAACGGCAGACGTTTTTTGGTCAATTTTATAGTTTTGATTAAAACTCACGTGTGTATGGAAATTATTCGAATAAGAAAGTAAAAAGGGAATATTATGAATGAAAATGGAAAGGGTTGAACATATTGTCAAAAATTGACTCCAAAAGTTAAGTTTTTTTTTTTTGTCTTTATTTTTCAAACTTGTCAAATAAGTAATCGTGTGTCGTAGAATTCATATGGTTTCCAGTAAATCCTAGATTCTTGATCTTCGTATAGCTAATCTTTTGAGGGCTTATCGCAATGCATGTCCCTGGCGTTGCACTCTCCGGCTTCGTATGGTCGTCAACCAGAGAGTCAGCGGAGACAACCAAGTAACCAGCCAACCAACTAACCAACGAACCAAGTAACCAACCAACCTAGCCTTATGTTATGTTTTTTCGTATTCAGTCGCGTCAGTCGCGTCCCGTGGGTCATCGCGCGTGCAGCTAACATGAGCGTCGTCGTTCACGTTAATAGTCGTTTGACATTTCGTTATAGTATTACTATAAAAAGAATATTTTATTTAGAATTAATAAGATTTTCCAATATATAAGTCACAGCACCGATCGATTCAAATTTCATCAAATAATTATACATACTTTCCTAAATTTTGTATTTTTTTTTTCTTTCTTTCTTTCTCTCAATTTTTTTCTCCATCTTCCTCAGATTTTCAAATCATTTATCGTTATTTACTTCCTCTTCGATAAATTAACTAATTAATTAAAATTATACAAAGTGAATGAAATATTTAAAAAAATAATAATAATAATTTATATAGTAAAACGTGCTTCAAATTATCGGAATATATTATGTATAAATATATAACTATACTATAAATAAACGCTACTAATTAGAAACCAAAAGTAAACCAACTGTGATAAGTTACTTAATATTAATAATAATAATAATAATAATAATAATAATAAAGCAATTAAAATAAAGATATCAGAATTTGTTATAAATTTTTTTTTTCGAAATGTATAAAAAATTATTGAAAGGGTTTTATTACATGTTTGACTTTAAATCATCGTGATTGATAATTTTTCCTTCTTTTCGTTTTGTTCTTTTTTTTGTTTCTTCGATAATAACACAAGTTGTAAAATAATTGTCACATCAGTCATGGAGATGGTGAAAAATAGTGCAATCGAGATGCTGTCGCGTCGGAGTATAGTGATAAAGGATTACAGTGCGGATGATATAAATGAAGTGGGTGATGAAGACCGGGAAGATGAAGACAGCGATGCTACTTCATTAAAAATCGATCTTTCAATGGCTGAGCAATTTTACTACGAAGTTATATCGTCTTTTGAACAAGAAGAGGTATAATACCGAAAGTCATTTCCAAAATCGAAGAAGAAAAAAGAAATAGGCTTATAATTAATGTAAAAAAATATTAGAAATCACGTAATAGTATGAATAAGACGGAATTCATAGAATATAGAAACTTTATCGCTGCAGATTCCGCGATGTATGCAAGTATGTATGCACGTATGTACATTTATGATACAGAGATCTCGTGATAAAAAAAAGAGAGAAAAAAAAGAGGATAAGATATATCGAGTATGCGCGAGAGGGAAGTAAAGAGAGTAAGTGCATAAGTGAGTGAGGGAGAGATTCAGTCACGAAGAAGAGAACGCAACTCTCTTCTCTGTCTGTATGGGGGTTTTCGTTTGTAATTGTATGAGAGAACGATCAAGCAGTGTATACATATATGTATATTAAATAAACCAGAAGTATATGTATGTATGTATATGTATATGTACGCGAAGATTCAAGTTTCGTATGCGAGGCGTCGCATAAGATCCTGTGGACGAGGAGAACTTCGGGCAACATTCCTGATGCAGTGCAGAGTCTCGCTTTAGTCTCGAGTAGTACAACGTTATACATAAATACTTATGTATCTATATATAGGGAGAGAGAAAGAGAGAGAGAGAGAGAGAGGAAATGAATAATTTTCGCGAATAATAATGAATAATTGTCGAGAGACAATCGGAGTAATTAATCCCATTGGAATGACGATTATATATAAATGGGGTGAAATTAACTCTTACATTTCGAATCACATTTATCTCATCCTCAATCCTTGACGTAATTGTCTATAATAGATCGCGATTACACGTTTACACTAAGATATCGAGTATCTCGGTCCGTCTGTCAGCGTCAATTTAACTTTAATTTAAAACGTCAATTAGAAGACGATAAATACTAAAGAAGAAAAAGAAAGAAAATTAAGGAAAATAGATACGCGGTGAAAAACAATGCTTCATTTATCATTCCCCATATGCGAACATCGACGAACTAAATAAATTCTGAATTGCTATCCATGGCGCCGTGACCGCAGACTAATTATTTCTTCGATTCCAATACGAAAGTACTTTTTTATAC
Source organism: Rhogogaster chlorosoma (assembly GCA_944452935.1). Taxonomy (NCBI): domain Eukaryota; kingdom Metazoa; phylum Arthropoda; class Insecta; order Hymenoptera; family Tenthredinidae; genus Rhogogaster; species Rhogogaster chlorosoma. The sequence continues at coordinate 20,459,872 of OX101803.1, read as the reverse complement.
ACCGATGATAGTAAAATTGTTAACGATTTATCGACAATATCTTCTCGGGTTAATATCTTATATCAATAAAAAGCTCTACGCCTGACGCATACAGCTCATCTTCTTCTTCTTCTTCTTCTAATTCTTATCGCTGTTGTAATTTGTATATTCAACATCGAACACGTGTTGATTTCTTTACAATCATAAGAGTTCTTTTATACCACACTGACACACTGCGTTAAACTTATGAGTTCGAGATGAAAATGGGGAGGAAAAAAACCTATGCTATACATATCTGGACCATAAAACAGACCGAACTGCAAGGCTCAGCCTCTTATCTCGATTCTGATAACTCTCGCGTATCTGCGTGAGAGACATAAGTAAATAAATTCATAAATAAATAAATAAATAAGTGAGTTACGTTAATTATTCAATATTTATACAGTACGTATAAAAATGGAGGATGATGTTTTTTTTTTTCGACCTATGCGTAAAGGGTAGCCCAGAAGCCGGAAGATGTTTGGATCGAGTCAAGAGTCAGCGAAGCACGAAAGACTGATCGACTCACTTCCACTTCCGTTTCCAACCCCAATTCTCTAGCCACGTGTGCGTTAGGAACACTCATCCCCCTGTAATTATCGGGTTAATTTATCAAAATCCAACCCTCCCGAGAGCTTAAACATTCACTTACAAACACTGAACGATAATCGGTTATCCGCAGCCATATCCGACATCGCCAGCCGCAGATGTAAAAAATAAAAAGGCAAAAAATAAATAAGATAAAATAAAAAAGATAAATATTATCACGTATATGGGATAGATAAAGCAATTAGAATGACGAGTGAATGAAAAGAGCGAAAAATTTGTTCGGAACGTTTTTCTAGCCGGAAAATGCCCCGAATCGATATTTCATTTCCACAATTCTGTCCGCCGGATCATCTGACGGTGGTTTGACACTTGTGAGAGATGCGGTTGACGGGTGAAAGGCAGCTGAAAAATAATATTTATTGATACAAAATTTTCTAACCACTTCCGTACTCGTACGAGTTATTCTAGCCGATAGACAGTAATTGCACGATGTAGCCTTTAAACGGATGTATTAATTGAACCGAGAAATTGCACTGAAATACACACAATGCGATTTCTATATTGAACCAATTAAAACTGGTCTATGATCAAACGACGTTTCCGCACTGATAGATACCTCTACTTATATCTTAACTAAGTATACATAAATGGGTGTGTGAGTCTGTAAATTAATTTGCTTAGAGGGTGGTTCGCCCTTATCAACTAAGAATACATTTTTTTATTTTTTAAAGTTTTTATTAAATTCATAAACTCCAAAGTATCGAACGAAACTTTTTCATTTTTGGCCAGACAGTAGTTCACACTTCGATCTATACGCAGTTCAAAAATTGTCTAAAAATATTCAAAAATGACGACGCTGCAGCTGATGCGGTGAAAGCCGTTGAAAAAGAGATCAAAAGAGATGTCTTTTCTAAATTGTGGAAATGATGGTATCGTAGCAAAAAAAAAGGAACTTTATTGCAACAGCTAATTAAAGAACTAATCAACTCTATAGGTATATTGAAGATAGTGAAAAATGAATTTTTTTTTCACAATTCGAGGGTGGTACTACCCCCTTGAGACGGTCTTAAATTTTTGCCTCATAAGTCAAAGAGGATTCTCTATCTATATTTTATACCTACTCGATGGAACTAATTGGCCGCCTCATTTGATCCTGGGGAAAAATAGTCTGAGGTTATAAAACAGCATTACCTAGACGTTGAGTGTGCTAACCCTCGAAAGTAAAAGCACGGTACCTGGGTGTATATAGGGGCTTCGAAATTTGAGCAAGGTTGAAATTCTGGACGATGCGTTAATCCCTGATCCTTCCATACCCTGCCGACACGTAGGTATATACTCGTAGGTATATATATTGCGTGTGAACGTGTTATAATACAATATCTTCGTGCGGATGTAGGATGAGGAAGGAGCGAGAGGTGGAGGTTTACAGGATAAAATTTTTAATGGTAGTAGAACGAAGTGGGATTTCGTCGGGGAGAATTGAATGGGGAAAATTGTACCGGAAGTCTAGGTCGACGTCGTTTAAAGGCCCGTTTAAGCCCTTTGCGATCTCAACTGTCGACGACGACTACCTACTATACTATACGAACGGGAACCAAGTGGTTAAATTGTCGAGGAGGAGGATCAATTGTCCTTTATACTTGGCAAAGTGGCGCGGAGGGTTCATTGAGAGAAAAAAAGAACCTTAGGTATACATGTTAGTGAAAAAAAAGCAAAAAAGTAAAGAAAGCGAGAAGAAGAAAAAAAATAGTTCAACAATGACATTTTCATTGATTTTACCTGAACCGCACAAATATTCCTCGTGGAATGAAAAAATTGAAGTATTACTATTATTGTCATTCGGTTTATTCTTTTTTCTGTAACATTGATTCATACGGTTCGATACCTTCCCTCGGTTTGGATCAGATTATTTATTTCTCGATAAAAAGGACAGATGTTATAGTATTGTGCGCTGATGGTTGAGACCGCGAATCTATTGCCACGTTCATTGTGAATTTTTCTTTTCTAAGGACAATAAATCTACTGCGAATTGCGAAAATCAAGCCACATTGTGAACTGCACAGCCACGCCACTCTCCCGTGTGCACAATTTGTTAGAATTCTGAAGCGGACTTTACAATTTTCAATCTCCTAATCTCTTCTCACGTGTAACAAAAAATTAAGATAAAATTCTCAAGTCTCGTGCGGTTCGCGTGAAACACTGAATACCCGCAGGACAATAATGGTGTAATGTTTTATTCAGCACCTTACATCAGAATCTCGAGTTATTAAATCTCGAAAAATTCAAGACCGATGGAAATCACAATTTTTTGACAAACTGCGCTCTCGCAGGATCTCATTTCACTCTCAGTTTCGAGAGTCAAGAAGAACTCTATACCTGCATGGGCGCACCTTCCGCCATTCGTTCTTCTGGATTATACGCATGTATGGGTATATCTTCGCCATGAGTGTGGGTGGAATTCTCCTTTTCTTTTGAGATTAATTCTCCACCTAGGCGTTAAATTATTCCCGGTAATTCATCCGACGAAATAACTTAGCCGTATCTGATTTCCTGAATTTCTTATGTTATCTTCATTTTATCTACCGCCTAGGTAGGTAGGTACACTATTTCTCTCGACTAGTATGCACCCACATCTTTGCTACAACGCTAGTCTTTCCTCGACCGAGGTGAGTGTGTAAGTATAAGTAAGGCGATAAAGTTTACGATTTTTATCTCGAGCAAACGTAATATAATTTTTCAAACGCGCGAGATATACGAAGAAATCTATTTTCAAAGGAAAAAAAATAAAATAAAAATAGAATAGAATAGAGAAGGATTTTTGAATGGGAAAAAAAAATGTATCTCTGATAAACGAGAAGAGTTGATGTTGTATGAAAACGAGGAAATGGATGGAGGATACAGGGTGTACTGCTAGGTATGATTTTTCGATCCACTTCCGGTGAAATAGACTGGAACAGAGGACCCGGTTTACGTCAAGGATCGTAGAGACGGAGTTTGATTTCAGCACGGACGGTTGTTGGCTAATCCTTTGTCACGATGGGCGGTGCAGAGTTCCAGGTCGTGTACCACGCGATTACTAACTCTATGCGGGTGTCGACGGTATATAACGATATATAGATCCCGCCATACATACATTTACATGTGTTTGAACCGACGTACAGACCCACCTCCAACCTTCAACCTTCGACTTCCAACCTTCGTTAACAATTGGCGAAGATGTACTAGATTATAATAGAAGCCTGGCTATATCAGCTTCTGCAGAGTTTTTCCTTCTTTCGTTTTCCATCAATCAGGCACGAAAATTGAAGAAGATAAACGAAGAGCGGAATTTTAGCCTGAGAGAAACGTAGAGACACTGCGATTCCCGACGTTATAATTAGTGGAATTTCTGAACTTGTAAGGATTTCAAATTATTGAGAGAGCATCGTGGAAGGATCTCTTGGGAAGCCAAGATAAAAGAGAAATGAAATTGTAGGGAATCCGAAAAATGAATTGTGAAATTCTTCGCCCCATCTAGATCTAGTCTGGATTTGTCGTTCGGAAAAGCGCAGAGACACAATTCTTGACGTCTAGTTAGTGGGATTTCTGAGCTCGGTAAGGATCAGAATTTTTGAGAAAGGATCTTGAAAGGATCGCCCGTGAATCCGAGAAAAGAAATATGGAATTTTGGGGAATCCGAGAAGAGAAATGTAAAATCTTGGCCCCGTCAAAATCCAGTATGAATTCGTCGATGAAAAAATCGTAGAGACGCAATCCTTGACGTAATTACCAAAATATCTGATCGCATGAGGTTCTGAAATTCGTCGAAAAGATCTGGGCCTTTGGGAAACGATATTCGTTAGAATTAATGAATAATAGACGTCTGGGGAATCCACGGAAAGTTTTAATCTCATCGTCAGTAACTTGGAGACGAAAGTATGAGAAAGTACGATGTGGATAATCGTTACAGCTGTGTGAAACGAGATGCTTAAACTGCGGAAAGATTTCGATGAAAAGTTGCCTGAGTCATTGTCACATACGCATTAATGCTGCGCCAGGGTTAAGGTCTTTTGGGTACTGCGAACCCGCAAGGAACTTATAATAGACGGGGCAGAACTTCGTGGCAAAGTGCCAGGCGTCATATCGTTGGTGACTCATCTCCTGTGAGCAAAGCGATTTCTTTGTCTGAGGAGACGATACACGTAATAATGGTTCATGCTTCTGACCAGCACGAGGACACGAAGATAAATAAAATAGCCGAGGAAAGCGGAGGAGGATATATACTGCAGAGATTGAAAACTTCCCGATGTACCTTTTGCGCAATTTGACGATAAAATTTCAAACCGTGGAAGCGAGTTAATCAGTAAATGGATGAATCGGAAATTAATTGTTTCGAGAATGACGAAGTTGGGAAAAGCGAGATCTCTTCAATTTTAAGTAATTTATATCGCCTCGACGAATCGACCGGTGTTTAGCCCTGAGGGATGCAATTCTATTTGTTAAACAGACCCCTTCCTGGCAGAGTTTCGCATGCGGCGCCAGACAATTAACTTCTTAAATTCTGGTAGAATTTAAACCCGGAGTGGACGAGGGCGTTAACTTTAATTGCTCGGCTGGCTACATAATAATGAACGACGTCGCGACGCCGGTAGTGAAAAATAAAAAGGATAAGAAAAGGACGAGAGAAAGAAGCAGAAAAAAAAAGAGAAAAAACGCATGAGGAAATATAAAGATGTGTATATATGTATATGTATGCAAAACCGGTAAATCCTTGGCAACTGTGCCCAAGGCGCTCGTCTAGATGCTGTTATAGTTCGGTTCGAGACCGAGGCTGCGAGAGACGGTGATAATTAATTCGAACGAAGAATTACACCCTAACATCTTTCTCGTTTTTATTTTCAATTTAACTTCTTCCAACTCTATGTTTCGCTTAATAATTTCTCATTCATGGTTCCTTAGGTCACTCAAACAATTTTAGCCCATCAAAGCGCCAAGGAACTAATCAAACAACGTGCCTACTCACTGCCAGGACCAATGTCATTAGAACGTATTCTTAAAATTATTTGCTACATCGTTTCAATTTTTATGCAAATGTTTTTCATATTTTTACCAAGCTTTATATTTATTTCTTATCTCTTCTCTTTCAATTTGTTGATTTCCCAATTTTTCGCTAAATTATACGGCTGATATAAAAAAAAAAAAATACATTTTCACCTGCACACGTAATTTATTTATGAATTCTCAGTTCCTGGGATAAAAATGTATTGAATTATCTGCGAAATCGTTCTGAAGACGATCTATAAGTACTGCTAATACATTAGAAACGGATTGACAGTATCAATCATTTTTGACAGCGATAAATAAAGAGTTCAACGATACAGAGAATTCATAATGATTGCTAGGTGTTGTTTTGGCGCAAAAACAATTCACTAATTCGTCATCAAGATACAGGATAACCCAGAACCTCCGAGCCAAATTTGATGGGTAAGATTCCTTGTTGAATGTTAAGACGAAAGTTCCCTAGCGAAAACTTGAGAACTTGATGGAAAAAATATTCATTAAAAAAAAAACTTTTTCATGGTTGACGTAGACGGCGAAAAACTATGGAGCGGATGATCTGGCTGCCAAAAACTATAGGGCGGTGGAGCTGGACGGCCGAAACGCAGTCCACGAAACTTATCTCGTGGTCGACAAACACAGCTTCCCTCAAAAATCCCTCAGCCATGCTGCTCGAAACTATTTTTACTGGACTATAAGGATTTTGTTCCTGCACTTGCAATTACAACGGATGCGTATACATTGAGCTGAATTTGTGTGAAATTACTGACATAGATAATAAATTATTGTCGTACGAATGTGGTTTATATTGTATGTATATATAAATAAAGAAGCTACATCAATTGTAATATGTATAGGCTAATTATTTTGAGCAAGCAATGGTAAATTGTATGCAATTATGAAAATTATTAGTAGGTAATATTGTATCGATTCTGCATGAATAAATTGCGTGATATACCGATAATCGATGGCTTTGTTACTTTCCACTTTTCCCTTCCTGCAACTCTCTAGTTTAAGTATCAAACAACTAGGCTAAGTAATGTAAATGTACAAACAAATAAACATATATAGACATACATGAAGACACGTATACGCATATATCCTTTTCCCGCCAAAAATTTTAGCACACCTCCGAGGAGGTATGCTGAAAATTCGGGTGTATAGATATATAGACATGAATACGTGTCTTCATACACGTCTCTATACGTTTGATAATTCATACTAGCGTTTTTTGGAGTCGGAAAGATTTTAACTCTCAAAATTTCTGCCCCTGGTATCAGGAGAACATCTGACCCAAGGAGGTGTTTCAAAATAGGCTATGTGTATATATTCATTCATGCATACCTCTCTCTATATCTCTCTATACCTATAATTCATTAATACCAGCGATTTCTGGAGTTAGAAGTATTTTAACTCGCAAAATTTCTGCTCCTGGTATCAGGAGAACATCTGACCTAAGGAGGTGTTTCAAAATAGGCTATGTGTATATCTTCATACATGCATACCTCTCTCTATATCTCTCTATACCTATAATTCATTAATACTAGCGATTTCTGGAGTTAGAAGTATTTTAACTCGCAAAATTTCTGCGCCTGGTATCAGGAGAACATCTGACCCAAGGAGGTGTGTCGAAAAAGGCTATGTGTATTGATTCATTCATGCATACCTCTCTCTATATCTCTCTATACCTATAATTCATTAATACTATCGATTTCTGGAGTTAGAAGTATTTTAACTCGCAAAATTTCTGCTCCTGGTATCAGGAGAACATCTGACCCAAGGAGGTGTGTCGAAAAAGGCTATGTGTATTGATTCATTCATGCATACCTCTCTCTATATCTCTCTATACCTATAATTCATTAATACTATCGATTTCTGGAGTTAGAAGTATTTTAACTCGCAAAATTTCTGCTCCTGGTATCAGGAGAACATCTGACCTAAGGAGGTGTTTCAAAATAGGCTATGTGTATATCTTCATACATGCATACCTCTCTCTATATCTCTCTATACCTATAATTCATTAATACCAGCGATTTCTGGAGTTAGAAGTATTTTAACTCGCAAAATTTCTGCGCCTGGTATCAGGAGAACATCTGACCCAAGGAGGTGTGTCGAAAAAGGCTATGTGTATTGATTCATTCATGCATACCTCTCTCTATATCTCTCTATACCTATAATTCATTAATACTATCGATTTCTGGAGTTAGAAGTATTTTAACTCGCAAAATTTCTGCTCCTGGTATCAGGAGAACATCTGACCCAAGGAGGTGTGTCGAAAAAGGCTATGTGTATTGATTCATTCATGCATACCTCTCTCTATATCTCTCTATACCTATAATTCATTAATACTATCGATTTCTGGAGTTAGAAGTATTTTAACTCGCAAAATTTCTGCTCCTGGTATCAGGAGAACATCTGACCTAAGGAGGTGTTTCAAAATAGGCTATGTGTATATCTTCATACATGCATACCTCTCTCTATATCTCTCTATACCTATAATTCATTAATACCAGCGATTTCTGGAGTTAGAAGTATTTTAACTCGCAAAATTTCTGCGCCTGGTATCAGGAGAACATCTGACCCAAGGAGGTGTGTCGAAAAAGGCTATGTGTATTGATTCATTCATGCATACCTCTCTCTATATCTCTCTATACCTATAATTCATTAATACTATCGATTTCTGGAGTTAGAAGTATTTTAACTCGCAAAATTTCTGCTCCTGGTATCAGGAGAACATCTGACCCAAGGAGGTGTGTCGAAAAAGGCTATGTGTATTGATTCATTCATGCATACCTCTCTCTATATCTCTCTATACCTATAATTCATTAATACTATCGATTTCTGGAGTTAGAAGTATTTTAACTCGCAAAATTTCTGCTCCTGGTATCAGGAGAACATCTGACCCAAGGAGGTGTTTCAAAATAGGCTATGTGTATATCTTCATACATGCATACCTCTCTCTATATCTCTCTATACTTATAATTCATTAATACCAGCGATTTCTGGAGTTAGAAGTATTTTAACTCGCAAAATTTCTGCTCCTGGTATCAGGAGAACATCTGACCCAAGGAGGTGTTTCAAAATAGCCTATGTGTATTGATTCATTCATGCATACCTCTCTCTATACGTCTCTATACCTATGCTTAATTAATACTAGCATTTTTCGGAGCTGGAAGGATTTTACCGTGGAGATGGTCGAAATTTTTGAAGTAGTCGGAAATGCATAATGCATTACGTGTAATATTCTTCTTTTCTTGTGTGGCGTACCCTGTTTCACCTCTCGCTTATTTGAAATGAAGAATCGAAGGAAGAGGAAAGTGGAAAATAACGAAATAGTTGATTATTGATATATCAGGTGATTTATTGCTGCTGCATCGATAATATTACATGAGAATATAACTTACTGTCAAAAGTATAAATAATTCGTAATTCTTCCTAAAAATAAATAGGTTCACATTGCAATTAATCGATCGCCTTAATTACTTGGCGGCATACAATTGCTCAGAATATTATAAATTACATTTAGCATCCGAATTACAATAAAATACTACCTAGTATTAGTTATGTATAATTTACAAAGCTACAGAGTTCGGATAATGTACACTTCTGTAGATACGTTGCAATCGGAGCAAGAACCTTGCTCAACAGAGATGTTCGGACCCTCGTGGAAGATCAATTATCTGTAACAGACAGACGAGTGTTATAATATCACTATCATTAACAAGAATACTCAAAAAATCAGACAAGAAAAAATGACAACTTTTTTATCTTCAATGTATTCATATTGAGACACCTGTCAACGGCGTTTTTCGTTAATATAGTTCCTCTGCATACTCTTTGACGCTATGAAAGCCACTGACTTTGCCTCTATGTAAAAACATCAAAAACCACCCCGTGAGTTCCTATCATATATTAATGGCTAAGAATTCTTCGACAATTGGGTATTTAATAAGAAAAATGAGAAAAAAGAAAGAGAAAGAGAACCGTGTATATACATCTTGGAAATGAAAATAGTATGTATAATATTTGTGATAACTGCTGTTCCGTCGTAAAACTCGCCCCTATATATTTACGAATGTGAAATCTCAGCTGACAGCTTAATTTCCTGTCGTATTAACATCGGTATCTTTATAGCAGAGTATATAAACGTCAAGACGTTATTACGTCCAAACGTTATATACCTACCTAGCATAATCAATCATCGATTATCGCTTGCCAATTTCTAATATATTCAAAGTAAGAAAATTGGTTGGAAAGAAAAGGAAATAATAAGAATAAGAGAAAGACGGGAACTTGAAACTCGATTATAAAGATAAATAATAATTGTTCTCAGAAAATGTGCGTCTTCCAAAAATCGCTCGAGGATTTATCATCGCGGATGGCTGCCGCGGAGGCTCTTCAATCAAGTTGGCAAAATCCGGGAGACTCTAGTGAAGCAACAGAGATGTTAGATCAACTGAGGAAATTTGGTGACCGTCTTGGTCCCATTCAAAGAAACATCGAAGACACGAATGACCAAGCCAGTATTTTTGCATCAAGCAGTGTCATCGTGTCACATGCTTTACTCGCTAAACTTGAGGACCTAAATGTCAGGTAAATGAAAAGAAAAAGATGATTTAATTACACGTATGCATGTACTAATTATCGTCTGATCTTAACGAACTGGTAGAAATAAAATTCGCTAAAACTGACTCCTAATAAATCGGGTCTCGGCAATTTGAACAGGTGGAAAGTTCTACAAGTAGCTGTAGACGAACGATACAAGCTTTTAAATGGATTCGGAAAGGACGGCAGTACCCCAGGTAGCCAGGCTTTCCTTGCAGGCAGCGTTGAACCACCATGGGAAAGAGCACTGACGCCGGCCAAAGTGCCTTACTACATAAAGTGAGTGAAAATAGAAAAAATAAAAATAAATAAAAATAAATCGAATCAAATTACCGTGACGGTAAATGGCAAATGCGATATTTTCATCTCTAAATTCAGTAATAAAATGTGATAGAAAAATACTAATTGAAAATAAAACCGTATCAATTTTCTAGCCATCAATTGGAAACAACGCACTGGGATCATCCGCAAATGATAGATCTGATGTCCTCGTTAGCGGACCTTAACGAAGTCCGTTTTTCCGCTTACAGAACTGCGATGAAACTTCGCACTGTGCAGAAGCGATTATGCTGTAAGAATTTCTTTTCTTTTCTTTTCTTTTTTTTTTCTACCTCAATTTGTTAATTTATTGATAACGAAATTGTTTGTGTGTTCGGTTGATTATATTGTTTCTTATTTTTCCTTTTTCTGGAATAGTGGATATGCTAAGCCTCTCTGCTGCACTGGAGCAGTTCGATTCGCATGGTTTACGAGCTCAAAACGACAAGCTGATTGATATACCTGATATGGTAACGGTTCTTACTTCCCTCTACGAATTGATAGCGGCAGACAACCCCACGCAAGTTTCTGTTCCGTTATGCATAGACCTGGCCATAAATTGGCTCCTCAATGTATATGATAGGTATGATAGGTGAATATTTCTCTTAAACTACCTCTATTGATGTTTTTCAGTTATATTAACACAACTTCGATGTACATACATACATATATATTTATACGTCTGCATGAGTAGAGATTTTTTATTTTTATCACTCTCTCAGGCTACATTAAATACACACGAATCCAAATGCGTGAAATTTATATCTCAGAATATTATAACATACCGCATGAAAGTTTTCTCGCACATTATGCAGTTGCCACTGTTCATTATAGTCATTACTACCCTTCTTAGATCAAACCTTTTAAACTAAATCAAATAAATAAATTCTCTGCAGAATTTTTCAAACTTACAGGGCTGGGATTCACGATTTTTTCAATACTCATAACTAAAGACAATTCCAACACTTCGATTTTTCATAAATAAATTAACTCATGAACCATTATTCGAATCCGAATTAACACTGCAAAGAGAAGAAACTCTTCTCTAATGATTCATAATTTAGGATAACTTAAAATGATCGGGGAGAGACTTGGATATCGAAATATCGAAAGTTCATAGACTATGATGTACTATGATTCAAAAGTTAGTATATATGTTATTTGAATTGTGATTTTTTCGAAAACAAACATAAAATATCATTGGATTCAAATCACGATATGAATCGATGCCCTGTAAGCGATTCATATACTCTTTTTTTTCTACTAGTTCAAATCTCTAGTTATTAAAATGGTTACTTGCATTAAATATTGCCTTCAGTATGCCTCGGAGATTTCTATCCCTTCTATATAATATATTAGGAATTTTAGCAATGCTCGTCTTATTCAATACTCCAAAATGCATGTATACATGTATTTTTCGATATAGAGACTTCAGAGATTAGATAGAATTTATACATTTTATAGCTAATCTATTTTACTATATAGAATACAATTTTTCACAATGTTAGAATCGCCACAAATCATCTAGCTAATGTAATCTCCAATTATTAAAAGCATTGAAAAAGTTACAAGTGGCAACTGCACAAAGATTATTCAAGCTAATTCAAAATACGAATTATTTTCAGCCAACGGACTGGCCAGATTCGAGTACTGTCTTTCAAAGTCGGTCTCGTTTTACTGTGCAAAGGACACTTGGAGGAGAAATATAGATGTAAGTATTTCGACGATGATTTCCTCGAATGTATATAAATTTGAATATAACTCACCGATCTTTTTCCTCCTCTCATCTCAGATTTGTTCAGATTAATCGCCGATCCGAATAGATTGGTCGATCAACGAAAGCTCGGACTTCTACTCCACGATTGTATCCAAGTACCTAGGCAGCTTGGAGAAGTGGCAGCCTTTGGTGGTTCCAATATTGAACCCAGCGTTAGAAGTTGCTTTGAAAAGGCAGGGAAAGACAAAAATGAAATAGAAGCTGTACACTTTTTGAGCTGGCTTCAACAAGAGCCACAAAGTATGGTCTGGCTTCCAGTTCTTCACAGACTTTCTGCTGCTGAAACTGCCAAACATCAGGCCAAGTGCAATATTTGTAAAGAATATCCTATCACTGGATTCAGGTAATTGATTTGAAACGTTTTCAGGAAATTATATGCTAAAATCTACAGAACTTTAGTCCTAATTATAAAATATAATAATTCCACTTGATAAATATAACAAGTCATTAAATAATTTACAATTTTTATGAAAATATTACAGATACCGTTGTCTGAAGTGTTTCAACTTTGATATGTGTCAAAACTGTTTCTTCTCTGGTCGTAAAGCGAAGAATCACAAGCTGACGCATCCGATGCAAGAATACTGCACAGCGGTAAGTAAAAAAGGGTCTAGTCCCTCCCTCTGGTTCTAAGATCTGACTTTTTCAATAATTTCCAGACAACGTCGGGAGAGGATGTAAGAGACTTCACTCGGGCCTTGAGGAATAAATTCAAGTCTAAAAGATACTTCAAAAAGCATCCGAGGGTCGGCTATCTCCCTGTGCAAACTGTTCTGGAAGGCGACGCCCTGGAAAGTCCGGCTCCGTCGCCTCAGCACAGTACTTTGAGCCAAGACATGCATTCTAGACTGGAAATGTACGCGTCCCGTTTAGCCGAGGTTGAATTGTCCCGAACGCGAAGTAACTCGACGCCAGATAGCGACGACGAACATCAGCTGATAGCCCATTTCTGCCAGAGTCTTAACGGCGGAGATAATATAAACGTGCCGCGAAGTCCTGTCCAAGTAATGGCAGCTATCGACGCCGAACAGAGAGAGGAACTTGAAGCTATGATCAGGGAACTTGAGGAAGAAAATGCCACCCTACAAGCAGAGTATGAAAGACTAAGATCCAAGCAAACGCCGGGCTCTACCCCAGAGGATGGACACAGTGCTAGACAACCAGATTGCGATATGATCGCCGAAGCTAAGCTGCTAAGGCAACACAAAGGGCGACTTGAAGCACGTATGCAAATACTCGAGGATCATAATCGGCAGCTAGAAGCACAGTTGCAAAGGCTCAGACAACTTTTGGACGAGGTAAATCACCGTTTATGGGTGTATGGATTGGCTTTGTTGAATTAGATGCGAAATAGATGATAGAGCAATGATCACTTACGTTTATTTCAGCCGAACGCGTCGTCGCCTTCAAAGACTGGAACTCTGCAAACCCGGAGCGTGACCGCGTCTCAGCTGGCCACTGACTCACCGGCAAAAATGAACGGGCATTATCACGATTCTCCAGGTTGGTTGGCAATCTTAAAGCGGTAATCCTTGCTTCGGGATGCTGAAAAGAAACATGCATTGGAGATCCCAATCCAAAATCCATTGCCTGTTCATAGAATGCTTCAGTCTCTGGGAAAAGTTATTCACGTAGAAAGAAACTCAAGCTCCTAAGAGCCCGTATTCATTCAACGATCATATCCGTTTCAATGACCATCATTTTTCACTCATATGCAGGCTTTTGGATATTTAGAATTAGAAAAGGGAAAATCTGGTGGCTAATTTTATTCTGTATAATCAAGGTATTTGGTCTATGGGTATTATGGGTGTAGGTGGTGGAGGATGGGGTGAAGGGAGAGCAGGAAGTTTGGAGCGACCGCCACCCCCGCCACATTCGCACAGCATATCGCATAACGTTGGGAACCTGATGCACATGGCAGGTGGGTGGGCTTAAGCCTAGTTAGATTGCGCATGTTTGTTGTGTAGTATAAAATGATAGAAAGAACTAATAGATTGAAATTTGCCTGTAATAAATAACCGCTAATTGATTAATTGGTTTCACGCTACAGGACGGATGTAAGAGGTAAGAATCATTGTGGGTAAAAAGATTGTGGGATACGACTTGGTTCTCTGTTGATTGGAGAATTTCAAAGAGCTTGATTATCGTAAATTTTTCTAATGCAATGAATTTTTCAAATTAAAGGAGACCTAGGAAAAGCTGTCGAGGAACTGGTAACAGTTATGACGGAAGATACATCTAGAACAAACGGTCAGAGAGCTCCTCCTCCGACAGAATTTAAGTCATAGAGATTATTACCTTCCTATATGTTACGGATATATTAAACGACTGTAATTTTGGCTTGAAATCATCTATTTGATATCTACGACTTATATAGACTTAATTGTAAATGACGACCAAGAACGAGTCTGGCTCTAACGCATATCAAAGACATATGATATTTGGACATAGTATAAACTATGTAGATGCATGCATGAGGGCAGGGAATAATAAGGGGGCCGCCACGGTGGTTTTTGGGTATTTTATAAGTTTTGATATACAATTTGTATAGCTGAATATTATATTAATAAACTGTTAAACGGCTTGCGGCTTTGGCGACCCCTCTACAAACGAGAAATATAAAATAAAGTAAACTAAAACCTAAAACTAAAAAAAAAAAAAAAAAAAATAAACCTTAACTATACATATTGGCTCATCATATCACGGACCTATCATACAAAGAAATCAATTGTTAATGCTTAGTAGCTAAAAATTATAAAGATAAAAATATTATAAATATATAAATATATACATAAATATATTATATATATATATACATATATATGATAATAATATTACTAATGCATGAGAAAAGAAGCAATGTATTAAACTGCATACTCAGTAAGTAGAGTGTAGACTGTATTTACATGACCACATATTATGTTCACTGCCATTTAAAATTCCCCTTTCAAAGGCAATAGACGCGAAGAATCTATCTATTACATATATTAGAGTTTGAAATACACAATATACTTACTTCTACAGTTGACGAAAACGAGAGACAAAACGAAACAAATTAAATGAAATAAAAACTAAGAGCGAGAAACCTTTTAAACAGCATATCACATATTAAATATTTGTTGAATTAAAGAAATCATTTTGTATTCAATAATAAAAGAGAATAACGTATATTTTTTATTTTCTTTTCAAGCCTGTTCCTATATATATATCTATACTTAAATACAATAATACGAATTCTTTTTAATTAAAGAAATGAATATCAAAGTGAATAGAAGAAAATAAAAAAAATAAACATTTTTACATCCGCAGTATTAAAGTAACTGAAATTTTTCATTATTTATACAAAAAATCTGAATGGTATAACAAGAAACATATTCGAACACTCAATGTTTCAAATGACGTTACAAAATTCATTCTCTTGGAAAAGAAAAGTATATATCATTTTTTTCTCATGGAATTCTATTATTACTCTTGTGTTAAAACATCGGGTTTCATGATAAAATTATATGTACACGTTGCCAATGGAACACGATTAATAATTTATTATGAAATAGTAATTTACGAAAGAAAAAAAAAAGAACAAAAAGAGATCGCTGTTTGAATGAGAAAGCATATAGTTTAGAAATAATTTCATCAATTTTTATTCGTATCAGTACGGACCGCAAACAGTTACACTGTATATAAATGAGCACACCGGTCTCGTTAGACGTATAGAGAAAGACAGAGATAGAGAAAGAAAGAGAGAGAGAGAGA
Source organism: Rhogogaster chlorosoma (assembly GCA_944452935.1). Classification (NCBI taxonomy): domain Eukaryota; kingdom Metazoa; phylum Arthropoda; class Insecta; order Hymenoptera; family Tenthredinidae; genus Rhogogaster; species Rhogogaster chlorosoma. The sequence continues at coordinate 20,443,815 of OX101803.1, read as the reverse complement.
GAAAGAGAGAGAGAGAGACAGAGAGACAGAGAGAGAGAAGGCCAAAAAAAAACTGAAGAAAAGAAAAAGAAACCGTATGCAAAATTAGTTTGCAGCGCATTGTTAAATTTGTATCAATCACCCTATATCTTTAGAAAAATCGTTATTTAATCGACGTATGGTTACATTAAATCAACAGTAAATAGGTCATCTTGTGGAAATATGTTAATTATTGTATAAACATAATCATGAATCGAGTAGATCGTAGTACATACGTATACATACACACACACACACACATTCATTCATACATACATACATACATTGCAAAATTATAGCAATCTCAGTCAAAATGTTCTTCAAGCCGTCGAGTCTACATGATATGCCCGATTTTAGTAATGCCTTGTTAAAAAAATAACCATCGTTACCTAATCGTCAATATTTATATTATCATTACCATTAATTTTATTATTACTACTACTATCATATTATTATTATTATTATTATTAATTATTAATTATTAATTATTATTATTAATATTATTAATATAATTATTAATATTAATTCAATATTCTTAAGCTAATATCACAATGGCTTGAGACAGTCAAGACTTCCAGCAGTTGTGCACAAACTTTAGGTATTTTTATTCATCTGTTTTTTTTTGTTTTCTTTACTTCTCATCTTTTCTTTTTCTTTTTCCTTCTTCCTTTACTTAAACCGTGATCGTTACTAATTGTTGATTTAAAAATGTACTTGATATAATTTTCATACATTAATGATAATTAATATACATATATATATATATACACCTCTATACATATATACAATATGAACATATGTATATATATAAATGAGGTGGTTTATAATACATATACCTTTTACATAACTATACATACGGAAAGAGCATTTTCGCCGAGATTGAATAAGAAACATAATTGAAATATAATTATAATAAAGAAAGGAAAAAAAAAAAGAAAGGAATACCTCATGAATGTTTTCTAATTGCATAATTTTATTATTTTATTTTTTTTATTTTTATTTTCAATTTTCTTTTCTCTTCATTTCGCTTTTCTTCTCTTTTGACTTTCCCAAAGTTCGAGGTCTTCGAGTCTTTAATTAATTATATATTTTGCTCGCGAAATAATATTATATGAGTCGAAAATTGTTTAGAAAAAAAAAAAAAAAAAAAAAAAACTTAGGCATATCAGGTAAGCGAGCAGCAAACATATCATCTTCGGATAAATGTTCCGATTACTCAGCAGTTCGGTAACGGGTGCGCACACATAATATTATATTTACAGTAAATAAAAGAGAAAAAAAAAATACGCCTGCACACTTTAGGAAAAAGAAAAAAAGAAACACCACCACTCTCTGTACGAAATTGTACCGGTAACAGAAAAAAAAAAAAAAAAAATGACTTACAAATTAAAATAAAATAAAATGAAATAAAATAATTGTTAACAATGAAAAAATCTATTTATTTATCATTTTAATAAACCTCCTCCTCCTTGCGATTGAAATTTCAATTATATTGTTCTGTTGGTTTATTTTGTTTTTGTTTTCGTTTTTCTATTTGTATTAATAGTAAGTTTTTAGTGGCAGTATGCTATAGGAGAAGAATAAACTATCATTTACAAAGGCACTGCCAATTATTCACTTACAATCTATGTATTGAAATATTATTTATAACATTATCTTACAAATATAAGTACCTGGAAACATTAATTAATTATACCATAACTAATTAACGCAGTCATTGAACTCACTTTTGGAAAAAAAAAAGAAATGATTAAAATATAAAACGACAACAAGAAAAAGGAAAGAAAGAAAGAAAAATGTTTTCAACCAAAACGTAATACCAACTCATTACCAAGTCTTTATACAATTTAATATTAATGTCCATATTAATCTTAAACGAAAATGCCACGTAGCCGGCCCCTTTGTCCATAATTTTTTTTTTTTTTTACACAATTCACATCGCTATTTGCAGCTAATAACGCATTCAATTTTTTCTTCTTTTTAGTTTTTTTTTTTTCTTTTTTTGTTTTCTGTCAATTATTTAAAGAGTTGATTGTTAAATCCGTAAAACTCAATTTATTACATCCAAAGATATTTATCCACCATGTAATAATCAGTGATTTTTAAGTATCATTCTACAACTAGATATTACGATATTCAATAAAGAAGGGTTGAACACGATTGAATCAAGATTATATATAACAGAATAATAAGTTTGGATGCAATAAAAGTATAAATTACACTTACATCCTAGTTACATAAATACATACAATATACACAGAATACTTTCCCTATTCCCCTTTCTCCACTTATCTCATTTCCTTAATTTTCATTTTAATCAAGTAATCGCTATCTAGTTATAATTGATCTATGTATGTATGTATAGACTCCCATCAGTGACGACAGATTCCGAAATCTCCTTAGTCCAGAACTTAATGATAATATTAAGTTGAAATTGATACAACTTGGATAAGGTTTGGACGGTTAAATTTTTTCCATTCAACATCAAAATCCATGAAAATTTTTCAATTCAAACTTACGAGATCGTAATTCGTCATTAAGTTTTCCCTAACTGTGATATTATTATATTAATTCTCCTTAAAAACTATAACCTCGTGTCTATCTTGATCGAATAATGTTAAAATATAATTTTTTTTTTTTTATCGACGAACAAAAGATTTTTTTATTTTACAAATAACTGTATCCCCCCCCCCCCCCTTCTGATTGAATTATTGACAAATTTCATATAATCATTACCGTGACTAATACAAAGACGTACGCTAGGGTGACTCCAGGAGAAAAGCCCTAGCTCGTGCAGTCATTTTCCTAACTCTTCCTCTACTACTGATACTAATGGCAGGTTCGGGCACACTTTCATCGCTATCTTCGTTATAATATCGTCGTTTTATTTTCCTCCGATTTCTAATAGGTACAGAACTGCTCTCGTCGCTGTCTACGTTATAACGCGGCCGTTTAACGGACCTACGAGATTGCGTAACAACAGCATCTTGGCTATCAGAATCCCTCGAAATTCTATCGTTCCTCTTAGTCCTAGAAGATTCAAATGGTACATCAGAAGTCTCGCTATCGGTATCCTGATCGACGCGCAATCTCTGCGCCAATGATTGTCTACGAGTTTCTTTCTTCTCGCTATCATCGTCGCTATCTTCGTCCTTGCTTTTCTCCTCCTCGCTTTCCTCCTCCTCCTCGTCATCGTCCTCCTCTTCTTCCTTTTCTTGTTTTCTCGTGGCTTCTTGAACAGGCAAAAGCTTCCTCAACTGTCTCTTCGAGCTCCTCTTGACAACTTGTTCCACCTCACTTTCGTCCTCTGTACTTTCAGGTTCAAAAAACCGGTTCTCTTCCTCCTCCTCCTCGTCCTCGTCATCGGCGACGACGAACGGTTTTGCTTTTGGTTTATTCTGCCGACTAGACTTCCCGTTCTTCGCTCTATTCCTCCGAGTCTGCTTGCCCCGTCCACCGGGCTTATAACTATCACCCGAATCACTGTCCCCCGCCCCATTGTTAACCACCGTCCTTCTAGCCCCGCGAGTTTTCCTCGTCGGAGCACTGTCGCTGCTTTCACTCTCTATAGAAGCCTCGGAATCACTTTGATCGCTGTCGCTATTCCCTACCGGCTTTTTGCTAGGAGTTTTTCGCGATATTCTAAGCCTAATCTTTGGACGGGAAACCCCACCACCTCGAGTACCGTGGCCATTGGCCAGCCGCGAGGGACCTGGAATTAAAACACAGGGAAAGTTTTCATAGTAGCTAAACATGGAAGAAAAAAATCAGGAACGTACAGGATGGGCCAAACAAAAGATTCATTCTTCCATTTTTTTTTGCCCCATCCTGTATTTTAAATTCAAATCTCATTACCAGGTCCGTCCGCATTCGAAGCCGTTCTGTTTGCCTTTGGCGTCGGTTGTCTATCGCCGTCGTCTGCTGTATCGACATTTAGATCTTCCTCTTCTTCTTCGGCACTGCTAGTTGGTCTGACTCTCGAAGAGCCTATAAAACGCAATTATTCAAATAAATATAGTTTTCTGTGTCTGTAAATGTTTGATTTTCTTTATTCAGATTCAAATGTGAAGAAATACATAGGATTCATCTTACCAGCTCCATTTGTTAAACGGGCTGTATTTTTTCCCTTTCCTTTAGCAGCCCCGTTGTTTATTTCGCTACGTCTCCTGGCTGATTTCCAATTGTATAAAATCCTTCGCATGTGTTCCTCGAACATCGCGGACAGTCTTATTGTCATTGAGTATATCTGTGAGAGAAGAAAGATATTGAGTGAAAAATAAACTTTACAGTCGTATTTTATCTGTAGATTGGAATATTAATTGAACAGTTAATTAAGTCAGTAGACAATTAATAAACTTTCGATATTATCATCGATAAAGAAAGAATCTAAATGTTTAGAAATCTCGGTAGATGAACCTGTTTCAATTAAAATCGTAAATAAAATTTCTCCAATTTCGTTTGAAACATCAGTCAATCTCCGTACGTTTGAAAATACATCACACCAATGATTAACAATAGATGAATGCGACTTACCAGAATCTGTGTCTACGTCAAGCAGCAATGCAATTACATAAAATTTAAACCGCTAGCATTAAGTAAGACTGCAATATTTACTTAGCAGAATGGAACTAGCCGAGTAAAAAAAAATTAACTCTTCTACGTACGATACCAACAAATTTTCTATTTTCATTTTCGTTTTCAGTGGTTTTTCTTTTTCTTTATATTTTCATTTTTTTATTCATTTATAAACGACTTAATTTCACGCTACTAAATATGTTTATAGCTTATTTATTTCTTAACTAGCGTACGTTTTTGTAGGTACATTCTGGTAAGTGGCTAGTAATTACCACAATGTGAAAATAATGCGATAAAAAATAATGGGCGACATTGTCTAGTGTAATATAATACCCTCGTATTTTTCATTTTCATTTTTATTTTCACACTCATGATTTTAGTTTTGTTTTTATAGTATTACCAAACACTGCGCCCATAATAAATCATTGATAAAATCAGATGATTAGACTTACATATGTATATCGCTAATTTAAACAGATATAACGAGGTGGACTCACCCTCGATCTTTTATTGGTATTGTAGTTTTTGCTATTGGTGAAAATGAGCTTCATATCTTTAGAAAATTCCATAGGAGTCTCGTAATTCCCTCCCAGAAGATCTTCCTTAACTGTTCTGAGGTCCATCGGAGTATCGATTATCTGGTAATAGTCAGGATGTTCAAGCCTGTCTACTGGCTCTCTGAAAACGTGATATAACAACGTTAATCCTGCAAAAAAAACCTCGGCAAAAATTTCCCCAAACTTATAAAAAAAAAAAACTCTTAAATACCTGAAGGGAATAGAATCTTCGCATTGCCAAAGACTCTCTAGCAATTGTCTACAGGCGACTTTCCAATCGTTCAAACTCTCTTGTGACCTTAAACTCCTGCTAGAAGAAGGCTGCTGGGCGCTCGTCGAAGGTCGATTTTTGTCAACCGTATCACCATCCGAATCTGAGGACTGATAGGTGTCGACCAATTGGTGATAAACAGCCGGGACATCGAGCTCCGTCATATCTCTGCAATTTTTGAGAAAGAAAACGCGTTAGAATACTTCGTATCTGCATTAGAATCGACCATTTTCAGCCTTTTAATTAAAAGGAAGTCGGAGCGCTTTTTCTGCATCAAGGATCAATCAATAAATATTTGTAAAAACGATTTGTAAAATATAGCATTGATCCGACTAATGCAAAACGCTCCAATCTCCGTATGACAACAACTGTTCAATTCTATTCTTACTTTATGACTCTGAGACATAAATCCGTGACTATCCTGGCCTGTTTGACGATTTGACTATGCGGTTCGTTGAACTGTTCAGCATTAGTAGCCAAGTATCTGACGTCGAATTGCGCGGAGGTTATTCGTCTGTAGAAATGATTCTCAAAGCGGGCCTTTATCGTGGACAAATCTATCGGGTATTCGACGACAAAGGCATAGGCAGGATAAATGTTGAGGTCTACAGGTGCGACGAAAGGCTCTGCTATGGCCAGAGTCATGACTTGGTCAAGGCCTCGGATGATCCTTCTGCAAGTAGCTTCTCTGTCTCCCATCGGCCATTCTTCGGCATGAGGTTGGTACAAGGTTGCCTCTATTTCCTGGGCTAGTACAGGAACAGCGCCCCCAATTTCCGGGGGTAGTCCTAGATCAACGAAAAGTAGAAAAATCATTAATTAACTATCAGATTATTCAGCGATTGGTTAAAAGCTCGCTAAAAATACTCACTGTCTTCATCAATCGGCTCCAAGTCCCACGGGCTCATGCGTTCAAATTCACCGTTATCCCATCTGACCCGAAAGCACATGAAAAAGGATTCTGGAAAGCTTTCGTCGAGCGGTTCCATCGACTGAATCTGTCCCATCCACCAGCCGTCGTCAATCATACATCGGAAACGGTCGCCCTCTGACCAGCTTCGAGCCAAAGCAGTTTCAAATGTCTGTCTGAGCACCAGGAAGTCCAATACGTCAGCCATGTCGTGATATTTGATCGTGAAATTGTCCCCGGTAAGACGACCGTCTTCGTCCATAACGGCGAGCTTTAGACAGCAGAGTCGCGGGGGTCTTATTTCGTACTTTATTCCAACTACTTTGACGAATTCTTGAGCCTGTGAAATTTTCGCATTAATATAAAATGAAGAGCAAGTTATGGCTTTAAGGAGGTTCGCTACCTTTCAGTTGAAATTAATAACAAATGTACTGATTTCGAGACATCAAACCTCCTCAAAACAGCTAAGAGAAGTGGAATTACCCTGATATTCATTTTCGACCAAGGTTCGCAGCGCGGACTAAGCTCGTAAACCTTTTTGTTGCGAACAGCGTCGATATAGAACTGATGCCCCTGTCGAAAATAGACAATCTCATCTCCCATCTGAGGATAGTAAGGTGCTTTCCTTGGTATTATTGCAGAGAGCCATTCCGGTGGACGAAAGGCTTCAGGTACCTCGCCGATGCCGTTCGGCATTGGAATAATCTGAAACAGGGTACGAAAACCGTGACTGTCTCTCTCCCGACCATCGAGAAAAATAACCGCAGAATCTTTCCAAATATTTGCCTTTTTTCTCGGCCTCTGACTGCGTCTTCTATCCGATTCGCTGGGAGGTGTAACGGACCGTTTCTTGACGGGTCTTCTTTTGCTGCGTTTAGGGGGTTCGAGATTAACACCATGATCGGCTATCCAGTCCGAATACTCGCTGCTAGAATCAGAGCTGGAACTTCCGGAAGACATGTCTTCTTCGTGAGCGGAAGAGTCGTTGCTATTACTGCTCGCAGAGGTACCGGTGATGTCGACGTTGTCTGGATTCTGCAATAAAAGCCATAGAGTTCAGTAAAACGGCACAGACTTTGTTTCCAGATTTAAAGCCGATCCAAAATCACCTCAAACTCGTCGTCCTCGCGGTCTTCTCCTCTGGCAGCCCTGGTTCTGTATCCGTGTCGAGTGCCTCGGTTCTTTTTACGGTTTCCAAGCGGGCCTCGTACCCCGCCTAATCCCTCTGCAGGATTTGCTGCCGCCGGTCTCCGCCTCATCTCTCGTCTCCAGTGCTCAAGTTCCATTTCCGCGCTGGCGTTACTGTCGAAAAAATGACCAATTCGAGTAAAATGAAAGTAAAAATAAACTACGAGAAGATTCTCCGAAGTTAATCTCTTTCTAGAGACTCACAGTGTTCTAGTAACAGTTTCGAGAACACCGTAGCTGACTGGTCTGGCAAGAATTGGCTTGTTCCAAGGAGTAGTGTTGTCCCTTTGCCAATTCCCACTGCTTTGCCTGACCCCTTCCACGTCTCCGGCTCGTCTCAGCCCGGGTCTGCTGCCCCTAGGACTAGCCATGTGTCTGAGCGGCGGTTCTCCCTGGTTTTCATCCTCACCTCCGTTTTCCCCCTCAACATTGATGTTGTTTCTTTGGGCCAAAGCCTCTATTAAACGATCGATATTCGAGCGAGGTTCGTACCCTGGTAGGCCTTCGATAACTTCCTGCATTCCTGAGAAGAAAATAGGAATAATATTAGTCTGAGAAAGAATCCCGCTTCTCAATCACTAGTTTCACCCACCTCCTGCACCCACGGCTATATTTGGCACGAGTTGTTCTCCCCGGCAATTCTCTCTGCCTGGAACAAGCCGCTGCAAAGCAGGCGGGTAAGGATTGCCGTCTACGTCGACGAGGAAAGGCGGGGGCATAAGATGGGGTGCTGTCTGCGTTTGCTCGTCCAAGACGTAGTGGTTTGAGTCTCTTATCAGAGGCCGATAGTCCGTATGAAAGAAAAGTTCCTTTGGAACCTGTGAAAGTTTTATCCAAAGTTATCCGAGGGAATTCTGGCAAGATTCGGTGTCCGAAATCAAAACATCAGACCGAAAACTTACAATTTTAAGCTTCGACATGCCGGAGCCAAATCCGTAGAGTAGAAGATGGCCGTGTGAATCTGTAGCGGCGAGCATCGTGCCATCGGGAGCCCATTTTGCGTCGAATACTGCGCCGTGACCTTGGCCCTCTATGAAATTTTGGAAACAAGCTACCGGCTCTGTGCTCAAAATGTCCCAAATAATCAACTGCCCGTCGTGACCGGCGCTCAAAAGAACCCTGGGATCCATGGGGTGAGATTCTAGGACGAAAACCTCGTCCCTATGGCCTTTCAGGACTTGCCTAAGCTCCCCAGTCTTCACGTCCCAGACTTTAAGCGAACTATCGCTAACCGCGGTGATGACCCACTCGTCGCTGACGTCCCAGCTGACCATGGTCACCTTGGCTTTCTTGTTGGTGTCATCTTCAACGTCTGGTTCCCTGAGAAGCGGAAAAAGAAGAAATAGTGAAGATTATCTCTTTCGACGAGATTCCGGTCTCGATCTGACCAGAAAATTCTTTCCTATTCTTATATTTACCCGGGAAGTTTTGTGGTCATAAGAAGCCTGCGGTTTATCCACTGCTGTTGTTCAAAGTGCCAGACATTGGCTGTACCGTCTTTGGAACCGGATATAAAACGCAGACCGTAATGGGCCCACTGAATACTGTCCACTGTATCCGTGTGTGCTTCCACTTCCAAGACTCTGCGAGGTCCTTCGTCTCCCAGCATCGCATATACACGAACATTGTGATCGGCGGATCCAGCGGCCATGAAAGCACCCCCGGGACTAAAGGAGGCACATATCATCTGCGCCTGACCAGGCCTCATCTTTTCGTGATACTGAATTGGCTTTGTCCTGTAATCAAAGTTCCCAATTTCAGTTTAGAAAGAATCTAGGAGGCCTTTTATTTCCTGTTTTCTGTGATTAGATTTGCTTGACGTTTGTTTAGGAAGAATTTAGATAACTAAAAGGCTTTTCACTTACTGGAACATCGCTCGCTCTTTGCCGTTCTTAGTGTGAGGCCAAAAGGCTACCGAGCCATCTGTGCTGGTAGAAACTAGGTAGTTAACACCGTTGCATGATATGGGACAGAAGTTGACCGAAGTTATCATCCCGGAATGTCCAGATAACACAGCAACCTGAAAGAAGATAGTTAAATGAATATGAGATTCTTCTTTTCTTCAATTATTCAAAGCAAGAATCAAAGTTCGAGGACTTTTGATTGGTAATAAGGGTCTCAACTCACCGGAGACATTGTCTGAAAACACCACACTCTCAAAATTCGATCTAAACTGCCAGCGGCGAGTAAAGTATTGTCGAAATTAACAGCAATGTCCATTATTTCAGACGAGGCACCCCTGAATGTTGCCATGAGCCGGCCGTCAATTGCACTCCATATTTTTACAAGCAAGTCATCAGCTCCGGTGATAATATACTTTCCTGTCCTGTCGTATAGGACGCAGTATACAGCGGATAAATGCCCTAATGTGTGTCTGTACAACTGCATTTTGCTGTAAAATCTAGTCGGTAATGCTTGACGGCGGGTTAAAGGTCCCGAGTTTTCTCTTCCCTGAAGTACACGGACTGAAATAGACAATGGCAAGTAAGGCTTAGGACCTAGAAGTTTTTATGCAATTTAAAACAGACTCCTTTTCTGATCTGCTAAAGCCAGAAAGTGTCATTGATCTTTGATCAGATATTTGGGTATTTAAATACCGATATTGTGGCAGTTTGTTACTCCTGGTGGATCTGTGAACGGTTTTCCTCCTCGTCTTACGGAATAAGACAAAACTCGAGATACTTGACGCAGGAAATCTGGAAATAGTTAATTCAGATTTTGTTAAGGGGTTTGAAAATACGTAACAGACTTTTTTTAGAGCTAGGAAAATTTTGTCGGAATGTAAACACTGGGAGGTTGGTGAAAACTTTACAAGAAAATGATGTATTATTGATATTCTAGTATTGTAAAGTCGCTATTCTTGTTACTGCGATGATTAATTCTTGAAAAAAACAATTCTCTCCCAAATATTCAAGCTCATACCTTCTTTTGTGCGAAGTAAAGACTGCTGGCCTGCTCCAAGCAGCGATACAGCACCCGGTATACAAGGAGGTACCTCTTTCTCCAATACTGGACCAATGCGAGCACATATTTGTAGTAGATGTCGGTGGTCAATATGTGAATATTTACGTTCCTGAATAACAAAAATTTAGTGTATAGTGATGATTCATAGTTTTGAAGGAATTAAATATAATATCGTGTTACTTTTAAACTATTCTATCTCATCATTATGATGAGAAATTTTTTCTCCGTTTAGTTTGATTTTATTCAAGCTATAAAGGGACTCTCAATTCTTGATTATTAAAAAATTGCTTCGTAAATGGACCAGAAATTTTATCCATTTTTAGAGCTCTAAGAAAATTCAAAAAAATAAAAAATAAAAAAATAAGCCAGAAGACTTAATCAATGATATTTCATTATCACGAATTCCAAAAAAAACGTATCGCACCTATTAAAAGACGTGTATTTTCACTATTACACCTATAGTGTTGAACAAAAATTTATTCTGTATAAAATTGTCATAAATTACACGCTAATAGAGAAGAAATAAAAATTCTTGATCCAGGTAATTCCAAGACAAGTGTGTTGAGTCGAAGGTCTGATTAACGTCAGAAGAGTAGAAATAGTGCGTGAATAAATTAACGGGAATTTGATAAAAATGTAATTAAAGAAAAAACTATAGAGAGAGAGAGAGAATAAAAATTATGCGTCGTTGGATCCTCTTTGAAGTTGAAAAAAAAAAGAAAAAAAAAAAAAGGGAAGTAAAATAATCGTGTGGATCGACTGTTTTTCTACTAAAGCCTGTAAAATAAGTGCATAATAATACGACTGTGCGTAGAACGTATGTAGCTATAAATAAAGCAGGTCTCATGACGACGCGACTTTACTACCCAGAGAGACCGCGTGTGTATGCGTGGTGTACAAACAACTGCGCGTGTAGAACGGACGCACACATGTATGTATACAACCGCCGTGAGATACGTAACATACATATATATTCATTGATCAGTCGTCACACAACCATGCGAACAAATCGAGCTCTCTGATTGGTCGGTAGAGTTCAGAAGGATGAAATTGTTCGTGGAGAGGGAAGCGTTACGTCATTCCTACGGTAAAAAGTGGGAGAAATCTAAGCCAGAGAGGGGATAAGAGGGGAAGAGCTACGTACAGGGGTAGCGAGTCTGATAGGGGTAAAACGTTATATTCAATGATGTTTAGGTGTGTGGCTATTCACGGCGTACGAAATAATCGTTGAATATGGAATGCAGTCTTGTAACGAACTTTAAACAATTGTTTTAAAGTATGAGGAGTGGGGAAGGAGGAGAGGGCGGGGGCAGGGAGGGGGGAATAGGCTGGTTGTAAGAGAGTAAAAAAAATGGAGCGCCATATGCATTCGATGTTGTTTTGTTTTCTTCTCTTTAAGTATAGAATTGTAAAAGATCGTTGTATTATATTTACCAATTCCTCGAATGTTTGATTGTGAAGATTTCCCTCCCAGTCAATCCTCTGAGGTAGAATCTGACGAAATGTAAAGATGAAAGAAAAAAAATCATAAACACGTTGTTCCTTGAACAATTTACGATATTATTTAAGGGGCGTGTAAATAAAGCCGTGATAACCGAGGTTGATGACCTTGCAATTCTTATGTTTTGACAAGCAGAAACCACGTGCAAACCATGTGGAGCCACTGGCTGTGTACAGTGACCCCCGGCAAAACGTCAACGTGAACAATCGACTCACCTTAGCTCGTTCTAATTCGCGTTTTAGTAGCTGAAAATAAATGTATTGTTGTTATTATCGCGATTAATTATCCAATGCGTTTTAACAATTGTCGAATAACTCACTTCGGCTGTTTCCCGGCAAGGACCAGCGGCGAGGAACTTGGTGATTAGAAAATACAACTCTGAAAGAAACAACGCTCGGTTACAATGGCACCACACATTCGCCCGAGTTATTGCCACGACTGGGTTTTGTCCCTTCTCTTATGTTACCTGGAGCAATGACGGACTCGTTCCTTGACATTTCACCCTCCATTATGATCGATAAACAAACGATTATTCACTCACGGACAATACGAAAGATTTATTTTTACTCGCCATAGCTGAACATTGCCATTTTACATTTCATTTTCTCTCGGAGGCCTTAACCGCGCGACTCATACACACACGCTTACTCGGCGTAAAGTAGTCCCGACAGTCTTACTACGTTATATGTTAAAAACGACGATATTATTTACACGATAAACCGCGAGGTTAGGTCCGGTTGTTATTTAGGAAACATTAACACCTTAAGCGACACACGAACATCATAATAACCGTTCAAATTCATTCCTAAATACATTTTCTATGCTATAGTAAGTTTCTCGATTATGCGGGATCACGCGCGGATTAATACACCTACCGGGGAAAGAAACGGCCGTATGAGAGAAGGGGAAATAATAAGATGGCGGGTGACGAAAAATCCAAAGAAATTGGTCGTCGTAGACGCATGCGCAGATCATATCACATGACAAATATCGGAGAGGGGTGTTCCGTGTTTTAGAGGCTTTTGAAAACGTGGAAGTCCGGAATGAACTGTCAAACGACTAACTGACATTAACACAACAGTAATTCTATAAATTCCGTAACACCGACCCTTTCGTAAGTCAAAGTCTCACCGAGATTATTTTTTAAAACTAGCCAAACTACACCCTAATATCAACCTAACCTAACATAACCTATTTATTTCGAATGCATATTCAGAAAACATGTCTTCTTGGATAAGAGAGAACACTTTAAACTGGCTCCAGATGATAGCCGTGAAAGTATTAAAGGCTGGACCCGTTCCTAGACACGTAGCCATAATCATGGACGGCAATCGGCGTTACGCGAACAAGAACAAGGTTAAAAAAGTAGAAGGTCATGCCAAAGGGTGCGTCAAGTTTTCTCCCCTCCCCGAGAAAAACTCCGGGTATAAAATCATCCCACATTTTTCTACTTTCCTCTTCTCTTATTCATCAGGTTCGACAAGCTCACAGAGACACTTCAGTGGTGTCTTGAATTGGGCATCCCTGAAGTAACGGTGTACGCTTTTAGTATAGAAAATTTTAAGAGAAGCGAAGAGGAAGTTAACGGCCTCATGGAACTAGCTAGAAAAAAGTTTCAGAATCTGTTAGACGAGAGGTAAAATTAAAATGCAATATTCGCATGGAAAAATTCATACAGAAATGTTAATATCGATGAACATTTTCAGAGATAAACTAATGGAGCATGGAGTGAGGATACAAATAATTGGCAATTTGTCTCTGTTGCCTAAGGATGTGCAGAAACTGATTGCAGAAGCGATGATAATCACCAAAGACAACAATAGGGCGTTTTTAAACGTCGCTTTTGCATACACGTGTAAATATAACTTGACAATGTGTTATTGGATTCAGAAATGGCGTTTGAAATGTCTCAATTTTGTCTTTAATTAATTTGGAATTATAGCGAGAGACGAGATTACGCACGCGGTGAAAGACGTCGTCAAAGGAATTCAAAGAGAGGATATTCTCCCCGAAGACATCAGCGAGGATCTGATTTCCGAGTGTCTTTATACGAATAAATCGCCGGAACCTGATCTGCTGATTCGTACATCAGGGGAGGTTCGATTCAGCGATTTTTTACTGTGGCAGGTGAGCAGCGGAACATAGACTACTTCTGAGAGCCAGAAATTTCGTCACTAATATCTGAGGCTTTGTTTTTCCAGACTACTTGCAGCTGCATTTATTTCACCGAAGTTTTGTGGCCAGAATTTAGAGTCTGGGATTTACTGGCCGCAGTCTTTTACTTCCAACGCTGTTACGCGGACATTGAAGCTGTGAAACACACCAGTCAGAGTTTACTTTTAAATAATAATAACGATAACAATAGGGTGACAAGATTCGTTAATGAATTACAGAGAGAAAGAGAAATCACCTTAGAGAAAATATCCTACGGATTAACAGAGGCGTGATTATCACATGCCATTGATAATTAAATTCAAAGAATATAATTTATTGATTTATTATTGTCGGCTGAATTTATTCGAAAAGAAATTTTTAAATAACTGCTGTCGGTCTTTGAAGACGTTTTTTAATCTTTTCTTTACAATAAAACAGCAGTTCTTACACCGCGTTTACAATCACTTCAATCTTTACGCAGCTCTTTACAGATATAGATGAAAATATATATTTATTCAACAAATGAAGTACTTAGTTAAATTTTCGATCCCTTTTCTGTTCTTTCGGTTCGATTACTTCATTTCACAGTTTATGTGTTGAAATTCTATTGGATTTATCTTGCAAGCAAATGTAAACACTGGGTGAACTGGTACCTGTATTATGTGTAATAAAAATCGACAATTACATTCCTTAAATATTGTTCTTTATTCCTGATTATAAATACCATAGAACAAGTCAATCGAAACGTGATTAACAATGATTAATAAAAATTTTGGTAACACGTTGAATACCGAATAACAGAAAGAAAAAAAAAGATCCTCCCGGTTAGTGTAAATTTAATATTGTAAGTAAAAATTGATTCGGATTAAAAAACATTCGAAACGATTTACTATCTTCATGCAATTATTAGTATAAATTCATCGTCAGTAAATATTGCACTGTAACGGTGCCTACTCACAGTCTCACGTTTGAAATTCTTTACAAATTCCAAAATCTTAACGATCCCATCGGTATTTGGTATATGTATAAAAATTTCATTCAAATAATTTACCTAGATTTTAGAAAATTAAAATTAAACATTACGTTACATTAGATTACATTATTATTTACAATTGTAAAACTATACCTTCATATTGTCGGTCAGTCAACGTACAATAAAATTCTGATTTTCATGATACTTTGTGTAAAATGTTTATTCCACACAAAAACGAATTTTTTCTTTACAGAAGTTAAAGGGGGTCAAGAAGTGAGATGAATATTCCATAGAATATTTTTGGCTGATTTATTAGCATGTTGTTTCTTTTCATTAGCAAGAAAATAATTTTTTGTATTTTTATGTTATATCATATCATTGAAGTATTCTTTTGCATGTTATTTATTTTATCTGCTCTAGATATGTAGTTGTCTTGTCTATAATTATTATTACCTTGTTGATAATATTTACAATCAACATAACACGTAATTTTACTGCGTATTGTCTCTATACACAATCAACATATTGAAATGACATATACCAACTGTTATCGACGAATTTTTAACAATTTATTGCAGACAAGCCAACTATACATCCATAGCTCGTGGAATATATAAAATGCGAAAAGTAACATAAAATTATCAAAATTTCGAAAATTATTTTCTCGGTAATGAAGAAAAAAAAATTTTCGGGTTGCTTCTTAGTCGAAGTGACACAAAACATACTAAAAATATTGCGGAAAATATTTCTTCCGCTTCTATACCCCTGGATTTCCTGTCAGAATTTTCTTATGGAAAATCTGTCAGTAGGATTCCTTTTTTGGGGATGGAATAAAACCTGATTTTACGTGGACTGATCCGTATATAATACCTAAATTACCAGCATAGATAAAGACTCTGAAAATCTTGAAATATTTTCACTGTATATACCTTTCTAACTATCTCTCAAACTTTCTCACATCATTTGAATAAAAAAAAGCCCTTCTCTTCCAGTTTGTAAAAAAAAAAGGCTCAAAGACTTCGCAGAGCTGAAAATGCTTTACGAACATGACCAGCATGGATATTGACCGAACTTCAATTGCCTAGAGATGACGGTGAAGAAGTCCTCTAAAAATTTCCACCCAACATTTCTGATCTTACTTAGAATTGTAGGCTGGATGAAATACTTTTCTCGCTGACGGTTGGCGCTGTCTAGCTAAAAACGATTGTCCCTGGCCGGCTCCAAGCGCTGCTAACTGTTGATCCACAGTTTGCTTGTGGCAGGCAGCTCCTAGCTTATAATAAGCCGTGACCATTAATTTCTCCTCCATTTCTTTAAGGAGTTTATTTTCCTTATAAGTCCTTTCCATTTCTTCGATGATCTTCTGCTTTTCAATAATCTGATTGCGTAGTATCAGTAGCTCAGAACCAGTTGAAGTATTCTGCTTGGGATCCAGGCTCTTGATGACGCTCTTAGCCTTCTCAATGTACTTTTTATACCGTTCTTCCATCGCCGCATTCTCGCATTCTTTTCTCGTTAGACTCTCCTGTAGCATGAAACTCTTCTGTTTCTGAGACTGAAGAGCCGCCTCTCTTTCATCCTGCTGTAAATTCAACCTTTCGCATTCGCTCTGCAGCCTCCTCACCTCGTCCTGTAGCTGACTGATTTTATTCTGCAGCCCAGTATTCTCGCCTTTACTTTCTCCGGCTGCTTGATTCTCCTTAACTTCTTCCAGTTGATTTTCCAGTTCTATTATCCGCTTATTAGCCTCTCGATTCTGACTTCTCAGAGTGTTCAATCTCTCCTCGGAATCGTCTAGCAAAGCTTGAACGGACGGCACTTTTTCGTCGTTTCCTTTCTGGTTTAGTTTGAGCATTTTATTTTCGTGCTGCAGGCGCAATAATTTCTCCTTAACTTCAGGTGGAATCATTTCTGCGTTATCAACCGCGTCGACGTCCGCAGGCTTAGCGGAATTCTCCGCTGCTTGTAACTGCGTGCATTTTAATTCCTCGTTGTTCTCTTTCAAAGCGTCTCTTTCAATCACCAATCGATCCCTCTCTCTCTGAACGGCGTTTAATTTAGCCTCCATTTTTTTACCCTCGAACTGAAGTTTGTCGGATTTGTTTATCTCCTCGTCGAGTTTACGGTGTACTTCAGCGAGCTGTTTCTTGCACAATTCCAGATGATTTCTAAGCATCGAAGCCCGCTTAGCTTCCTCTTCATATTCCATATTCGCCTGAACATACTCCATATTTTTGTCCTCAAGGATCTTGACTTGTCTTCTCAAATCGCTCAAGTCTTCCATCTTCTTCTTATAGGACTCTATGGTCAGTTCATACTTGGCTACCTTATCGGCAGTCTCTCTAAGTGCGTCGACTTCGTCTTTGAGATGATTAGCCTCGTCTGCAGCCTTCTGTAAATCCTCCTGCTTGGACTGTAGCTCCAGCACTTCCTTCTCGAGGAATTCAACCTTGAGTCTATAATCGTCCCTAGATGTTTCCATCTTGAACATCTCGTCCTTAAGACCATCCAGCTGTTTCCTAAGCCCAGAATACTTCAAGCTGGACCCAGAGTCCTCGGGGTTTTCAAACTCGTCTAGTCTCTCCTGCAGCTTCTTAGTCTCAGCAATAAGGCTGGCCTTTTCTTCTTGAAGCAGCGATAGCTGCTGATCCAACTCGTGGCATCGCTGGGCTAGCTGGTCCCTAGAATCTATGGCTAATTGAAGTTCCGCTAACAATCGCTGCTGGTTACCGTCCCCAAAGTCTAACGACTCAAAATTCAGACTCGCCCCGAGGCTGAGGCGTGGGCCATGCATGCAGCCCTCTAGTTCCTGAATACTTTGCATTATAACTTGTTGGACGACCTCTTCCATGCCCATAATGCGGGTGATATATTGTTGTTTTTGATTACAGTTAACTGCGCAGCCTAAAATGAGCTGTAAAAGTCTCCTGAGTTCGTTATGATCGCAATGTTCACCGATCTTGGTCGCATCTGGCTTGACATAGCCGGATAATTGCTGGTTTAAACATTCTACATAATACTCTGTAACGGCTTCGATGATTTTCTTTAAATTACTGACTTTCAAACGCCAGTTCAAACTCACGTCGGTCTTAATCTTTACTCGCCAAGCAGCAGTGAACCATTCCGGTGCTATTTGGGCCAAAGCTTCGGCCATGGCTACACCGTCGCTTATATCCTCCGCGGAGGAATGAGCCGCTTGAAGTTCGAACGTGTCTAACCATTTTATGAGGCTTCCCAGCTGCTGGTTGTTCATCTTAACCTCAAAATTCGGGATAGTTTTATCTGGAAGAAGTAATTGTTCGATGGGGTTTTTTAACGCAGGGAAATTAATGCTCGATGCTTCGGCTTAATGCCGACGAAACGTACGCGTTGATTATCGGCAGATCGTAATAAGGACTCACTTGTATACGTGGCTAAATCGGAACGACCTCCTTTCCTTTATGTCATTTCTGGGCGAATGTTGGCCAGGAATAATGAGTCAATTTTAGAATTGGGATAAGATTAGAGTACATTTAAGCGGGCGTTGTCGGGATGGAAAAATAATACAGACTTCGGGATTGTCGACAATACCGAGTTTATTCTAATCGGATTGTTGGTTTTGTTTCCGATTATTCAAAAGCAACATTCTTACTCTACATATTTCAGTTCTGTTTACATTATAGCGACTTCGTCGCCCGACATGAAGATAGAACTTCATTGGCTACAGACTGGCAGGATGCGGTCAAGGTTATTTCATGTTTGATTAAGACAAGGACAGACCGGATAATTTTAGCCAATTAATGAATAATTTATTAAATTCTGTATTATCGTATCCTACGTAGTTGTAAAATGAAAGAAATTAATAAAGTATCAAAAGAAGGATTATGGCATGATACACAAGTTTTTTTATGACGCTATCGCGTTTTGTTCGCGATTGAAATGTCGGGATCGTGTTTCCGCAGAGTTGGGGTATCCTCCGTTCTTTGTCCATGGTGTAGGTAAGGAGAACGGAGTCCTCTATTTTATCTACCAGTCTTCGAAGCTACATCGAAGCCTTTGCGCGTGCTCGTCAGTGACTTATGTGATGATCATTTGACAGCAAGATAATATTTGAATACTTCTAACCGAAGTTGTTTAACGACCGTTTTGCGTTAGTTTATAATTTTCTCTTGATGTAACGTTGTGACAAGTTCACCTCTCAGAGAATATTTAACAAATAAATTACCAACTCTGCCGCGTCTAGGTGGTTAAAATGGACCATGCCAAAGATGTGGCGCTCGCAATAAAAATTCATGATCGTTTGAACAAGTTCGGGATTACAGAGAACGCGATAATACCGGAAAATGTAAGAAAAATATCATGGAACAAACAAACATTCTTCTTTACTTGTCATTTTTCAATCATTAAACTAATAACTCATCCACTGAATTTCCGCTATTTATATACTTCACGTTTCCGAACCGGTATCAAAGATTCTTTGCATTACAGTATCAATCATCACAGGCTTAAAACTCGTCCATATTTTCAATCAATTTACATAAACTCTTGATAAATTCTTTGAATAACGTTGCGTGAATTTAAGAGAAAAGGAACGAGTCTAATTCCCGCGTATCTAACCTAAAATCAATACGCAAGTCATTTGACATTGTTCAACAGGTTATATAAGCTAGAATGAGCAAGATCTCGTTATTTGTTCGCGTCGATTGTATAACAATATTATTTAACATTTCCCAAGTTTCTAAGGCCGAATAAATACGCAAGTCATTTTACATAAGCATAGAATATTCGTAGTTACATATCTATCCTACTCGCCGCTGAACGATTGTATAATCTGTCATATCTCATCGACGATTTTCCAGACAAGAGAAAATGAGTACGAGCCCAGAACATTGGTAGATAATACCTTAGAACTGATTGATCCGACGCCAAATATTCACACATTATTTGTACAATTCAACGCCAGATATTTCTGGAATAAGCTACAACCAGTCGAGGTGAAATGGAGCAACAGAATGACGACGTAATGTTGAATTTAATTTCACCAATCAATAATCACACTTTGATAGATGAAAAACAACAAAGATTGATTGATAAATTAATCTTGCAGATGCGCGGGAGTTTGTTCCTTCCATCCGAGGAATCACCAATGTATAATAACGCTGAGTGCCCCTTTACTCAAACTAAGACCGAGGAAGGATTTGGTGGAAACGCTTTTGGTGAGATTGACTTTATTCACCGTTCAATTTCCGAACTTTTAATCAAATTATATCAAGAATAAAAAGGGGGAAAGAATACTTGGTCAGAATCAGACTTCAATACATGTTCAATTTTTTTCAGCACGAAATGATTCACGGATATTTATTTCTAACCCGTAACGACGGGGACAGAGATGGCCATGGCCCCGAATTCCACAGGCATATGTATCGGATAAACAAGGAAGCTGGAACGCACATAACTGTACGTTGGATGGATAGTGCTATCCTTTAAGGAGTTTGGAGCACTTGACACTAGTCAAATCTAAATTATGCAAATATTATATTTTGCAAATCGTTTTTCCAAATATTCATTAATTGATCGCCAGAAATGAATACTTGTCTTTGATATGGGAAAATGTTCACTACAACAGATTTGCAAAACTACAAGTTGTTTTACACCAATTTTCAAAGAGGTGTATTTTCGTTTTATCACTGATTTGCCTAGTGCGAAGCGCACCAACCTCCTCAATCCTTTAAAGTTAATATTCTAGTTAGGCATAATTTAAAGAATTGATCATATTTTCATACGAATATAAACTTGCGACTGTTGCATAGGTCTATCACAATTTTCACGACGAGGTGAAACTCTACCAGCAACATTGGTGGTGCTGCAACGGTCCGTGCCAAAAGAAAGCTCCATATTTTGGAACTGTGCGTCGTGCGATGAACCGTGCACCTGGACCCAATGATAACTGGTGGAATATGCACCAGCAGACTTGCGGCGGCAAGTTTATAAAGGTCAGAGAACCGGTGAAAAAACCTACCAAGCCTAAAAA
The DNA here is from genome assembly GCA_944452935.1 of Rhogogaster chlorosoma. Taxonomy (NCBI): domain Eukaryota; kingdom Metazoa; phylum Arthropoda; class Insecta; order Hymenoptera; family Tenthredinidae; genus Rhogogaster; species Rhogogaster chlorosoma. The sequence continues at coordinate 20,422,694 of OX101803.1, read as the reverse complement.
GCCTGGGAAAGAAAACGCAAAGAAAGTGGCAAAGATTCCAAAGTCTAAAGACATATCGGATTGGCTTACCAAACCCGACAAACCTAAGACTCCAACTGTTCCAAAAAAAACTATCGGCATCCCTGGGCCTTCTAAGTCGAGCAAAAACCCGGTTAATTCGAGAAAGGATTCGCCCAGCTTTACCAAACTCGGAAATACTTCTAACAACATTCATGGATGGGGCATCGGGGGTCCTGGCAGCGGTGGTTCTGTCCCTTCAACATCCCAGGGAGGTTTTAAATCCCCGAAATTCCATGCCGTAGGAGTTCTCGGGGGTTCTGGATCTGGAAAAAGCAATTTACTGGATAAGTTTGCTTCGAAGATATCCGGCCCGAATAAACCGAACAGGATACCCGGATCTTGGAAGAATTCGGTAGTGGATCTTACTCAGACAACAAATAAGCGGAAGAGCGATGATTCTACAATATTTGGTACCAAGGTGCCGAAACTAGAAGTCGAGGATCTTCCAGAGACTGCAAGCTGCCCCATATGCAACGAAGCAGTCAGGATATCCGCGCTGAATGATCACCTCGACGAATGTCTGATATGCACATCGGCGAGCGATACGAATCAAAGCACACCAAAAATGTCTAAAGGTCCGCTAAGTGATCACGGCGGTTTTCCTGAGGGACGTAAGATCGATATCGTATGCAGTCCCATCGTCATCAGTGACTCTAGCGATTCTGAGGACTTCAAAAGCCCGTCTATTGTCGAGGAGAGACAAAAGTGTCTGGTTTGTGACGCTTTTATAGATCTGGGAGTGACGCTGAACGATCACTTGGAAACCTGCATAGGCTCCGGATTTATGGACGACGCATTCCCTGACGTTGAAGAAAATGATGGGAATAAAAACGACAATGAAGTTTCGGACAGAAATTTTCCCTGTCCAATTTGTATGGCTGTTGTTCACGAGCCACTCATGAATGAACACCTGGTTATCTGCCTTAACGAAGATATACTAGAAAATTAAGTTCGATAAGAAATAGCGGGATTATAAAACGAAAATAGTATAATATAGAATAATTGTTTTTTTGCGATTAATACAGCCATGTTATTCTCTGTTTTTTGTCACAATGCGAGATGAATTTATAGTCATTATTTTAAATCTTATCATGTAATTGATTTTACGTTGTTACCCTGTTTTCTGTATTAATTGCGGATTTCGTTCTTAATTCTTTTGAAGAAATATCCTTTTCAAGTTAAGACTATCTTTGCTAGTTTTTGAATTTTTTTTATCGATAGTCAGATTACTCGCTAGCAGTTGTTATTATCACTCGTTTATTTATTTATAAAAAAATTTCTCTTGTTTTATAGAATAATATATTATCTTGAAAATGGAACGTAAAATTAGGTGGAAGAATTATTTGCTGAAATAATATAAGACAGTTCGGCAAATCCAAACTCTCAATTTTCAATACATTCCAAGTGCTTTACTTATAGACTTAAAACATTTACCATTTTCTAACGCATAGTCAGGATACTAATGCCTATATATGTATAAACATAATATAATGATATATATTCGAATTTAAAGACTGTTTGGAATAGATCGAACCAATTGAACTTATTTCAGCGAAAAGACTTAACTTCCCTAAAATGCCTTGTTGAAATATGACCAAGTATTATTAAATTAAGCTCATTGACGTTTTTTTTTAGAGTATAGTACGGAGAATTATATATTATATAACCAGTCTCAGATATTTTTCTTCACTGTAATATATTTTCATGGATTTTTTTTTTTTTATCTGCGCATACACACTATAATTATTATAATAATTTTGAATCCTGAAATAAATATTGTTATTTTTTTAGAAATCACTTGAAGCTATTCATTATCATTTCCACCTGCCTTTACCTCGTTTAGAACAGTTAATATTTAATAATTAGATTTTTAATTTAATGGAATACAAAATAATATGTAACTAGTACCTAGACTTGTTCATTGTTTCATTAGGAAATATGTTGTAAAAAACTCTAATCATCTATTATATCAAAGTAATGATGATATTCTGATCTAGCAAAGCTAGTATTCACGTCTCATCGTTATTACCATTCGCACAGAGACCACACGTAAATTCTAGCACGTAGTTTGGATATAATAAAGCTACCTGCTCCGGTGTCCAGTATATGAACAATGCTATATCAGTGTACAAAAGTTCGACCGTATTATCGCCGACTCTAATTCTGAAAATAGATATTATTCATTTGATTAAAGTGAAAACGATGAAAATAAAGCAGATTAATATTTTCAAGAATATCTAACTAACTTTTTTGCTTTCATGTCTTGGAACTCGTAGTTTCTTTCCAATTCCAAGTTTACATCGTTATTGTAAACGGACCCTCGCCCTCCCTCTGATACGATTTTTATTCGGTCAGTGCCCTGGTAAAGTCTGAAAATTAAGCCGCTTGAATCACTCCTAGAAGTGACTGCGAAGCCTGGCTTATTGCTGTGACAATGTCCGAGCAATAAAGTCTCCTGGTTTTGAGGAATCGGGGTAGAAACGTTGTAGATAGATCTCAACAGTTCTGGGGTCACCAAACAAGTGCCTACGATAAAATATCGCGATTGAAATGATTCTGTCGATTAAACTCTGGCTTCGAATTCTGCAAATAACTTACTGAAAAAGTTTTGAACTAAAAAATTATCCCAATATTTATGCAGCCTTGTCCTCGTCAAGAAGTAGTCTATAATACTGGGATTCAATTTCAATGAAACGTTCTCATCGTTCACTCGCATCTCTGTTCTACTTGACCCCTTCGGAAATACTGCGCTGATTAATAACTGATCCGATTCTGAGCGATTAGTAATGCTGCTCTTGCTGTCTATCAGATCATAGAGTGCTCGTAGTTTCCACGCACCTTTCAAGAGGAATTTTGGTAGCTGTGTCAAAGTTATCATTCCTCATTAAAATTGTTTAGAAGGTTTCGCCGATCTTTATATCCGAGTTCAACTCACATTTTCGTACATGATTGTGGCTTGGTACTTTCTCAATGTCGACAATTCTCTGGAAGCTTGATAACAAGCTTCCGAATAAGGGATGAAGTTCTGTCCCTCAGACTGCTGCCGACACTCCTCATAGGGCCAAACCTTTGACCTGCTTTCCTGTATCTGATCGCTGCTAATTTCCCCACGCAAATTCAACGATATTGATGAACCGCTGGAGTTTCCTTCCCCTGTATCAGCGGATCCCCAATCTACGTTCAATTTCAACAAGGAAGAAGAGCTCGGAGTATTACTCAACAAACTCCACTCCCAAGGATACGTTCTTTCCGCATTGACGCAGATCTGAAATTATTATTTTGATTATCCTTCAGCAAAACGTATTCCATGATTCTATGATCAGATATCACGAAATTGGTAAATGGATAATTACCTCCCAAGGTATTTCTCCCACTTCAGTTCTCCTTCCGTCAATTTTCAGCCTGTCCGCAGTCCAGTCCACAGCTTCGTAGAGTATAGTAACATTCCATGCTTGTAAGACGCTCTCGGATCCGATTTGCCGGCGAGTCAGAGATATCAGACTTTGCTTGCCACTTTTCAAGTACTCTACTTTCACCTAAAAGTATCAATGAATTAATTCAGGTCTTTATTCCGGCCTTTCGATACTGGAAATAGTTTATTCTGCACCTCAGTCTGTTGTGGACTATATAATTCTATGTGTGCAGCAAGTCCGCAGCTGCCTCCAGGTGGCACGTAGGTAAAGTAATCCATGAAGTGAAAGCCCAGAATACCAGACTTCAAAGCTGGCCATATTCTGTTTGAAAATGAAATGAAATTCCACACAGAAAAGCATCGTCATACTATACTTACTGATAGTTACTGCGGTGGGAGGCCATTATATCAGCTATCAAGCGATCTTGGGAAACGTGAGAATCGCAGTTGAATACTTCCACATTCAGTTGACCGCCGAGTTCGGGCGCCTTCAATTGTAGCAACGTGAATTCCTGGTAAGATAATAAATTACAGTTTCATGGAAACGAAATTTAAGATACTGGGATGTATCAATTATGACCTTTGGCTTGTTTTCCGGATGCTTTCTCGCAGTGTAGATCGAAGTGCAATTCGCACACATAGATCTCAGCTTTTCCTCTAATCTGGGACCTCTAATGCTCGTCGTTGTTCTCACATGTGCTGTTACACCGGTAATTAGATGATCTGAAAAGCAGAAAAGGGACTTGAGCTATGGACTACGTTAACTTGCAATAATGAAATTACCCAAATCACAATATTTTGCCTACCCGCGGGTGTAATGTAAGAGAAGAATAGCTTCAGATCAAGACCGACGGTAATATTTATCGGGAAGTAAGCGTGGATGGATTGAGCTCTCTGTGCTCCGTACCACAAGTCCGTCAATGGATTATACGTTTCTATGGCTTCGACGCCATGAATTGATGTGCTGAAGAGAAAAATTCACTTATTTACTTATAAAGGCTTACTGTTAACGAGTGGAAAGTATCGTACCGTAATATAACATGATTATTGCGGCCGAGTGGTATGTACGTGAAATCTCCTCTCATAGAAAACAGGGATGTTGCGATTGCCGAGACTCTGGCGTTAGTTCCGAGATCAGTTACTTGTGTGGAATCCATGGTCAAAGGCACGTTGATCCGTTGTTGATTGATGTGAAAGGCCATGTTTTGAAATATGTAAGCGTATTCGGTCAGATCCATTAGAACTGCGCAAGAAAACGGGTCGAATTAAGAATTTATCGCGATTATTTGAGACTTAAGTTAGCAACGTTATTTGTTTAACGCACATTTGTAGCCCTTTTTGATGTTAGTTTCGTTCAGATGTAAACACAGCACTGCCTTCCCTTGAATCTGAGCTATCAATTCTACATGGACCGGCTTTTCTGGCTGCTGTTCAATTCTGAATTGTTTCAAGACTTCTAATATATTGCCAGACTCTTTGTGAGGCGCTATCTTGGCCAGGGCACCGTCAGCTTTAATATATAACTGCGGAAATCGAAACGGAACGATTATTCATCATTCATTCGTTCGTCTTCTTGATCACCGTCTGTCCAACTCACCGAGACTTGATTGAGGTTTATACCAGCTCCGTGATTGTTCAGCGTGATGTAAGTTACGGTGGGAATATTTGAGACAGGATTTCCTATTATCACGGCCTGAACCATGGCTCCAAAATGTCTGTAGGTGTCTTGGTAATCAATTAAATAGTTTCCTGTCACCAGGCGTTTCTTAGTTAACGGCTTGCGGAGCACGCGTGTAAATTGGGCAGCTATTTGGCCTCTGAAATAATTCATAATTCAGTAATGTCCAACGAGATTCTGAAGAAATCCGTTTAGATTAATAGCATAGAATTGTCATCTCACATGTGAGTGTAGCAAGGGAAGTTAGTCCTTTCCATGGACTTCAGAGTTGTGTAAAAAAAATTGTATAAATGCTGGTCAGGCTCTCCTTGCATGTACCAGTAAAGGGATATCAATCGATTGGGTGAGGGGCTGGAGACGATCAGCAGAGTCAGCGCTGCAACTCTTAGCTCCAGATGCTCCGTTCTATTAGCAAAAATCGGCCAATAGACTGGGTGGATCTGTGAAAAGCAATTGTTCGGAAATGTTGAATCTAAGGACAGACATTGGCTAGTTTCTTTGTTCATACCACGTCGGGTCTGAGCGGAGCGGTAGGCAGCGATGCCCAGGCAGCAAGAAACCGCAAGTGTCTAGACCTCGTCGAATCACCACGTGCGATTGGCTCCAGGAATTCAACCACTTTTCCAAGCTGAATGTTGGCCAAGCCTTCGAGCCAGACCATCTTTTTCTCGTACTGTTTGCTGTCTGCAATATAGTAGAGTTTTACATAATTCTTTGGACCCCGACTCGTTTCTTTGGCTGTTGCTAACTACCTGTGAATTTGTCAAGATAGAGCCGAACGTAGTCATCGAGCATTTCGTAGGGGCAGTATATGAGGCAAGTTTTGTAGATTAGTGTGCCGTAAGTTAGAATCGCCGTGTTTTGAACTTCGGAGGCAATGCTCTCTGGGAGATTGAGTAAGGCCTGTAAATCCACTAGCAATTCTACGTCGGGTTTTCTCACGTGAAAAGGCAAGTGGGTGAGAAGTTGAACCTTGGTAATGTCAGAGACTCTTTTTTGCCGGATCAGATCCAAAACGAACAGCGCTGCTTCCCTGCTTCCGACTTGTGGCAAGGCTTCGAGAAACAAGTTTCTGTAATTTAGATTGTTACAGTTCGTTTCATATACTGATAGCTTTGACAATAGCAAATGGTATCGATACTCGATCTACCTCACAGTCTCTTCTTTATAACTTGTCCCCGATATTTCGTTATACACTTCCTGCAAATCTTCTCGCTCCAGCATAGCCATCTTATAAAGAAGGTCGGATATCGTTGTGTTGTGTAAATTTTCTACCTCCACATCAAGCCCAGGATTTTCCAAGCGTCGACTTAGCTTATCCAGTAAACCACCTATCTGTAAAAATATGACGTATGAAATTCAATTCTGTGAGCGCTTGTACACAGATTCATCTATAAACTGAAAAATTCGCTTCATTCAGCCGAATTATCTCTAGATAAAACGGGGAAAGTTGTAATAGTAAATGAGAAAACTCGGAACGCTATATTAAGATGACCTTACAATTTTTCTTCACTTTTTTTACACGTTATCAGGTTTCACGGAAGTATTTATAGAATCTATATCCGACGCTATTTGACCCATGAAACTCCGCTATCTATTGGACTTCAACACTCGTAATTATACAACTTATAATAAAGTTTATTCTATCGGTATTCCTCATTCTCTAATTATAGGTTTATATCTAAGCTTTCTTGCTCGTTTCTTTCCCTCCCATTATATTCCTATAGTGTTTGTATAGTCACCGATTTAAATATGTTAGATTTGACGGGGATGCTCCTCAGCATGGAGACATCATTTTCTGGCAGATCGTGCTGGATATCAATCCTATTCATCTGATTAATTGTGTCTATAGATTCCGTTATATCATTTGTCGCTAGGAGCTTGAAGACCTGCCTGTTAGACAAACAGAAAAATAAATATCTCTATACACAATTATCTAAATAAAGAAACTAAGGGTCGTATGAATAGATTAACCAGCAACGCATCTCACCGTGTGAATATAAACTGAGCTTCGCCAAGGCTCTGGAATGGTTGAACGTAAATTCCGCCAGTAGCGTTGATGAATAAAATAGTATCTGTCTCATTGCTAGATTTCACCTGGTATAATCTTTCACTAGACTTGAGAACCGGATTCTAGAATAGAAAGAACATTAGCAGCCTATTTTTCATACACAAAAAGAACACAACTATCGTCATTACTTGATCATTGTTCGGGCAGATCATACGAGGTACATTACTCCACGTTCGTTCCGGATGGCCTCGACACGTTCTTGGATCAACAGATTTCCTCACAAACTTCTCATCCGCACTCAGAGGCGTCACAACATACTCGATGTTGCATTGGCCGTAATGATTAGTCTAAATAGCAGATATGTAACGATGAATTAAATTCTTCGATGAATTATAGCTACGGATCTATTCAGATCCTGGGATAATTACCTCGAAGGAATTGAAAGCCGATGCTGATTCTTGGCGAACGTTTACAATATCGAGCTGCATAATTCCCGCGATACTTTTCTTGATGTTAGTAGCCCAAGCCGGCTCTGTTTCTACGCTGAAGTTCTGGACGTTGCCGAGATTGTAAGTTACTCTAAAAGGCTTCAAGATTTCCATTGCTTCATCGCCGATATCTACCCGTTCTTCGGTCTGCTCAGTCGCCTGTCCATTCCATGTGCTGGTCTTCAACGATTCCAGCTGAAAAGTTATCACTCTTGTGTAAAGCAGCTCAAGAATCGTTAGAGACTGCCTGAAATAATAAATGAGACTGAAAAAAGGACTGCAGCTGTACAGACCTGCATCAACACAGATTCTTCGGAAGCCTGGATTACAAGTTTCCCATGAATGCCCCAACCGGATGATGTAGTGGCTGGCAAAAGAACGCCAGTGCTTGACGTGGCGTCGTAAGAGTAGACATATTCTTTGCCTGGTGTAAATAATTTGGCACTAGTTTCCGCCAGGCAGAAAACACTCAGCACAGATAAAATAGCGTGGCGAAATAACAGGTGAGAATATTCCCTGGTATGAAAATCTGTAGGAGAAAATTAGTGTAAGGAATAAACGATAACTTTTGGATAAAATGAGACTACGATATAAAATTGTTAATTTGAACCACGTCCGCAGTACCTGAATGCTTCATGATGTGAGGGAAGAGCAATACTCCGGCAGACTGGAATCATGGAAGTCAAGAGATGACCCTAAACCCTGCTATCTCTGTGCCCGATGTCATTGTGTGAATACATATGACTTAGGTAGGACGTTGTATGCGTTACCCCCTCAGATAGATTATCCTCAATCACATCGCGTCTTCCCTTCTAGTTTTTATCATCGTATTATAATATGCTGCGTTGAGAGAATAAATGGAGGCAAAATATAAATCCATTCAGATTATAGTTATGGATATTATCGAGGTGTTAAATGCGATGGAGATAAATATCACAATGTTATATGGGAATTTCGGTCCAATTTATCTCCCGCTAAATTATTTTATCCTAACGTTTTATATCCTGTAATCTCTCCCTGACTATAACATGTTCGATATAGTCAATGAATGAAGCTGATTTAAAAAAATGAATCTAATCATTCTTGATTTATTCTATGCGGTGATAATATCCAATACTGATTCTTTTGGGACAGGAAAATATTAGATTCTTATAGACAGAGTGTTAGACGCGGAGACCTCTGACCCGATCTTATCCTTATACATTGTTATCTTAAGAGATAAGGATCGTCTTCCAAGTTCATGCAGTTTTAAAAATAGATTTTCTTCGCCTCAGTCTGCGGTGGGTCAGTGTATTCAGGCGGAACAGAAAAGGAGGAGGGACGGAGAGCATAAAGTGTATTCCGATGACTAAAAGAGGGATTTTTATTTCCCAAATCAGTTTATTCCTATTTACAAGAAATGTAGATAATTGAAGTTCACGTTTCACATTGTTCAATTATTTAAGTATTTTGATTCTACATAGCCAGTATTATCGACTGTGTAAAACTGTCTTTTCATGTTCTATCGCCACACATAAGATTAAATAGCTGTGGTTTAGGTCTAAGGTAGTATTGCATACAACCATACAAGACTGAATCATCATTTGATAAAAAAAATTACGTTTAAAATTATCGATCTAACTAAGAAAAGTAGTAAAATTTCGTCGCTTCAAAGGTTTCAAAGATTGTCTTATTCCAAGAGTCTATGATGGTTTGATAATCTTCAGGATCGACTTAGAATACTCCCACGCTTCGCTGTAACAAAATGAATAAAAATCAACTTCGAACTTATTCAAAACTTATACACAACTTACTTATGACTTGGATTTGCTTGATCGAGTTGTTCGCTTAGCTGGTGAATCAAAACAGCAAACATTTTCAGATGCTCTATCGTCTCTCCCTGAAGCCAAGCCCTTGGCAGAGTGCTCATTATCTGAAAAAACCGAGTCAAGTATAGAATGAATAAAATAGAGAAGAAATAGTAATCGATAAGAATCTGAATCTTTGCTTATAATTATTGCAGATATTTTACCATATTTGCTTTGGTAAGAGCATCTATCGGGGAAGATACTCTCAAGCCTGCGAGAAGATAGCGATTCAACAACGACCCCAAGGCCAGGTTTTTCAGCGGCATATCGCCGATTAGTCCTTGCCAACTTAAAAGATTGCGAAGCAGTTTAACTGCCATCGAGAATTGACGTTGAAAGAACTGATGTTTGGTGTCTAGAAGCCTGTAAGAACGAATAGAGCATAATTATTGAATAAAATGATGGATAAACAATATTTAATAGTTTAAGATTCTCGATGAAATGGGACTTGGATGAGTAGGTATCTAATAACGAATATCGGATAATTCTCTTTTTAATGAAAGGAAAAAAGAGACTTACTGCTTTGGAAAAATTGGTATAAAAACGTCGTTTTCAACGGCGAGTTTCATTTTGTCTAGAATTCCTGTGAAGAGTGTGAGCAACGGTTTGCTTTGATCAGTCAGGTTCGGGTAATCTCTAATCAAACGACTCACTGTGCCGACTAGTCTCAAAGTTTGAGAAGTAGACATCGGGTCCCATATTTTTTCGACAATTACTGTGAAAGAAAAATAAACGAGGTGGATCAACGATCGAACTACATTTAGGTAATAAAATATTAAATCGATCAACCGATGACTGAATCATTCTCACATGTGAGTTTTGGTAGGACAATTTTTTCCACCGCAAAAGGAACAAGCCTGACGTCAGGATCCCCTTTTAGACTTTCTTCAGTCTCTTTGTTGTTCAGCGCGTAAAGCAGCAGCGCGTTATACCACTTTGTTCTTTCCAAATCGACACTTTCCTGAAAAATCGTAAAGAGAGAGTTTTATTTTTCGTGAATCTTTTTTTCTTGGGGAAAGAAAGATGATGACTCACCATGATTGGATTCCAGGTGACGAGCTTCAGCCTAATAACCGGACATATGATTTTCGGTATACAAAGAGGAACGTAAGCTTCTGTGTAAGCAACCATGTCAGTCTCTCGCCAAAGTTCTAATTTAGAAAGTATGCCACGAACGGTACAAAACTCGTCAACTACATCCGAAAAGACGTCTTCAGCCTCGTTGTCAATCTCATCTGTGAAGAGAATCAATTTTATTTTAATTAAGAGTATTAAAACTGAGACAATTATCGAGCTCAATTAATTATAATCTCATCAAAGATCTGATACAAACCTTTTTCCTGTTTAAATGCAAGATTCTGCTGCTCTGTAACTTCGTCATCACTCGACATTCCGTCTATATGTTTTGGCAGGGTCGACGCCAACTCCCTTGCCCTTCTTCGGCGGGCTCGTCTACCCTCTCTTTCCGTAGCTCGACGAATTCTCGCCTCGTCTTCCAGGCCTCGTCTGACGGCTCCTTGGTTCCCTGGTAAAATACGAAATGAAGTTTTTTTTCACTGTGCAATGGCGAAGGAAGATGAGAACAGCTTCGAATGAAAATGTGATGAATTTGATGTGAGAATTGAAATGAATAACTGACTTGCAGCGGAAGTGATTTCTTCGGCTTGATCCCGGGTGTCTTGTCTCCGCCTTTCCATCAGCTCGGCAGAACGTTCACCGTAAAGTTGCAGCCAGCGTGATTCCAATCCGATAACCATAGGCAGCTGGCAAAGAATTAAAATGTGGGGTATATTATTCGTTAAAAACAGTCGGCGTACTTACGGCTGCTTATTTTTCTACGATTTCTATTTCTTTAGAATAATCATTTCTCCATTTTTTGGTCTGAGGTAAGTGGAAGGAGGAGTATTGCATGTCTTAATACAGAGAAGATCCAGACCCCTGGCAATGCAGGTTGGCAGTCGCTCACTAATCACATTTAGCATTGATTCAAAATCATAATTGTAAAAATGCACCATTTTTTTCGTAACGGGATAAACAGTGAAGTAATCGAATTAAATGAGACGAACAACTCCAATTATGATTCTGATTGATAAACGTTGAAGAAAAGTAAATACATTCATTCAATAAATGAGAAAAATCAATCAGAAAAACGTATACACTTCTTTCTTTCCATCTTTCCATCTTTCTCTTTCTCTTTCTTTCTGCCCAACCCCATTTGATCGAAGAAAAAAAAAAAGCGTGACAGCGTATCAACCCACCTTCTCATCAAGACACTCTACCAAGTCAGTGACATACCCACGCAACTCTTGGTAATATCTGAAGCGCTGTGCAAGTTGAGGCGCTCGCTCTTCACCCTCCTCCAATTCCCTGTGTGTTTGATCCAATTCCTCCACCACGCGATCCCGGTCTAAAAGATGCCGCCTGCAGACCTCTCGCAGACTTTCAAGCCTGAAATTAATTGGGAGATTCGATACTTGGATACTTTTACATGTATACTAGGGCGGGCCGAATAAACCAACAGATTTGCGAAAACGTCCCTTTCGAAGAAAAAAATAATAATCGTTTTATTTGGCCCATCCCAATGCATAAACCTTCTCGAACAAGGCCTTTCTTCATTCTTCTCAATTACCTTCCGCGCATTTTGTTAGCTACTTCTTGCGGGGTAACTGGTACTATCTTTGTGGGGTCAGGAGGATGTAGAGAAGGCGGCGGTGGGGGAGCTGGCATCATTACCATCTCTAGAGGCAATCCTGGGGCGATTATTTGGCCCACGTTTATCCCCATAGAATATTGCTGCTGAAGCATAGAGTCTTGCTGTGCTGCAGCCAGCTGTTGAAAAAATAAAAGTGATGTAAAAACATGGAAATGAGAGATTCCTCTTTTATTTTCATTGGAAAAAGGTGTGAAAGACATTTATCCATCCGATTTTGACATATGTTCAAGAACTTCTTTTTACCTGAGCCCCGGTAACTCCTTTTCTGATTTGCTGTGCCTCCCACTCTTCTTCTTCGTTACCATGTTCACTTTCGTTATCTGAAACTACACCTTTGAATAATTAGTATAATTAAAGGGCTAGATTTGCGTCGGGCTTAAATCTATATCTGGTAAATTAAAAGGACCAACATTTATCCCTGAGTTGAGAGGCGAGAAAAGCTTCTCTCCTTTTCTCCTTATCACGAGCTTCGGTATTGACGGTCATATCGATTCTGTCCTGAGAATCGTCGTCATCGCTTCTATCGTGATCCTCTTCCCTAACGAGTCTTGACTTCCCCTTTTCGTCCCTGAAAAAGTGAATTGAGAAAAGACATTGACATTGTTCCTCTCGAAAATCTTCGAGATTTAAATATATTTTCAATTTTTATTATTCGACAAAAACCTCTGCTCTTCTATCGGTATATAATCGCTCCCTAATTCCCTCGCTTTTTGCCTGCGTTTTCTCGCAGCATGAATCATCGCTGCGTCAGGTATGCAACCGCCTGAAACAAAGGCCGGAATTATTATGGTGATAAAAATGAGGCAAGTTATTACCCAAAAATTTGAAATCTGAATATAAAGCTTTGGAAATAAGCAGCTTTTCCTCACTCTCTAAGAGTATCTTCATCGTGTCAGCTCTGTCAGTATTTTTTCTGAACTTATGGCTACTGGCATCGTCCTCCTCCTCCTCCTCGGACGTATAGTCATCCTTTCCAGCAACTAGTGCAGCTCTTCCGTTCAATATCAGTGGATTGGTATTTTTGATTTTCACCTGTGAAATAACATATAGAAGTATATTAATATAGAGAACTGTATAGATTTGATGATTTCAAGAATCAGGCTACAGATCAAGGCTCAAAAGGTATCGGATCTCGTTTTCTCCCACTCTAATCAACTTTTGGTTGGAAAAAAAAAGAAGGGCAGAGAATTTCGTTCCAAGTTTTTAGAGGAATTTCAAAAACAATATTTCATCAATTCTCTTCAAACTTGACAAAGAAGGTGCTTTCTTTTTCTCATATCTTACTTTGTTGTTGAAAAAAATCATTACAAAAATAGGTGAAAACTTATGTTTATTGCACGAGCCAAGATCCTAGAAGAGTAAGAATGTAGATGATTTTAATCTATCAAATTGAGGGCAAAAATGAGCCTGTGAAGATATAATACATTTATCAAATTTTGTCTCAAGATCTCAGCCCCTACATTTGCAAATCAGTTTAATATTAATAATAATAAAGATGAATAAATTTTGAGCGATACTAATAATAATAAAACATCATAGAGATAGCTTACTACTAGATCGTCTGTCTTTATTTCTAAATCTTTTTCCTGCTTAACGGACATGTTCGCTTGCTCAGAGTCCACTTGCATTTTCTCTTCACCTTTCTTTTTATTCCGCTCGTGTACAAGCTGTTTCATCAGTTTTTTGCTTCTCGAAGATTTCTTCACTTTAAATACTTCTCCATCGTCGGCTGAAAGTTTTTATCAAAAAATTTTGGCAAAAATATATCGACAATATATAGGGCATTCCACGCCAACTCGACCATCTCAAAATCGTTTCAAGTTTTTTTCTAACATTCTACTCGGTGAAAAACACGTCCAGATTTTTTGTTTACATTTTTTTTTATGAAATCGTTTATTTTATATAAATTTTATGAAGTCGATTGAGAAAGACAATTTTCAAAAATCTGAAAAAATTCTCAAATATCTGATGTATGACATAGAACAGCCCCCTATTATCAAAAATTTGCAAAGAATGTTTTTGTCTATTTTTTTTTTCACTCAAGTCGGATGATTGAAATTTTGAAACACCGAAATTAATCCTCATTTCACTCTTACGATTTTTCCGATACGGAAACAGTCAATTTCAGCGTTTCAAAAATTTCCAAATTCTGAATTGAGCGAGAAAAGAAAAAGAAAATACGAAAAAAGATCCTTTCTCAATTATTAACTTCAAAAATATATAAACGAAAACGGCTCGATAAAAAAATCTGAAAAAAAAACCTGCACACGTTTTTCACTGAGTAGAATGTCAGAAAAATTTTTGGAATGATTTCGACATGGTCGGGATTCAACACTCGTCGAGTTGGCCTGGAATGCCCTATATGTTTTTTTTTAAATATTTTTTTTCAACTTAACGCAATCTCAAAAAACATAAAAAAAATTGGAAACAAGAAGCGAGATTATTTGAGGTTACGTACCCTCGTCGAGCTCCTCTCCGAAGCTGAGGAGCGTTTGTTTGGGTTTATCCTTCTTCTTGGGTTTCAGTTTCGAGGATTGTGAATCGTCGTTAGAATCCATACGGTTTTCGTTATCCTCATCATCCTCGTTAAACGGTCGCCGACGAATATTTCTCTTCGGTTTATTGAACAGTGACATATTTTCGCTGATATTTCAATTAGCAGGGAATAATTACAAATGAAGTAGCGAGGAACGGCGAAGTAACTCGCGTTGATTGACGCGGACGGAAACAAAAAAAAAAAAAAACCTGTCAAATTCACAACGCCGGTTATATAATTAACACTATATTTCTTATGGTTACACTCTATTTATACGAGTGCAACAACGCGGTGCACGTTAATCTGTCTTTTTCACCTCAATAGAACCTCAATATTACAACTGGATATGTGGGTCTCCTACGATCTACGATCGGGCGATGTGAAAATGGTATTTATTAACCAAACAGTGCACATTGCGTAGCGGTTAGTTCATTTTCAACAAATATAATCATCGAGTTGACGAACTGACCGTACAAATATATTCGGGCACGCAACAATCACAATTTCACAATTTTTTAATAAAAATTTAATCTCATTTCATCAAGAAAATAACGATTCCACTCCCGTTCCTCAACTCTCCATACTTACATACGGAGGAATACATAGTACGCATACGTACACTTGTCACGATACGACCTGAAACTATCTGCACTACGTTTGATGGAAATTCGATTCTTGTTCGAGAATCAAATACTATCGAATGTCGAGGCGCGGCGCGAAACAAACCAGTATCGAAAAACCGGCGCGAACGCGCCATCATATATCTCGTCGTGTTTTGTATTTTGATTAATTTTCATATTCTATTTAGATTTGATATTGTGTAATTCAGAATCGTCTAATTCAGATAAAAATTCCCTTCATTCTGACGCATATTTTTCTCATATTTCGCTTTGCTTCAATCTGAAATAATCGAAAATTATAAAATTATCATCAAGTCGGCGATTGTCGTTTGTCCTTTTTCGTTCTTGTGTGACGAGTGCAAGCGGGAATCCATCGTTGTTTGATAATTCTCGAATTGTTGATCTTCTATTCAGTTTGAATTCTCAACTTGACAATATCTAAGATCTGATGTGTTTTATGAGTGATAACAAAAGACCGTAACTATACAAATAAATACGAAAAAAAGTGATATTCTATTCGAAGTGCAGTGCAAAATTGGATACATAATATTTCGATGACATCGTTCGATTCTGGCGCTCTACATATTCTCTCATATTTCTCTGGTAAGCTTAATTAATTCGCAAGCGTTTCAATCATCTCGATTATCTTTACAGCTGTTAGAAAATTCATTATTGACAAAAAAGAAAAGAAAGAACAAAAAAAACCTGAGGTGATTTTATTGCAAATTATGATATTGCGATTTCAATTAATTCGGAAATAGAAAAACCTTTTGTACGTATGAGGTTTAATTCAGTTGGATTTTACGAGGATGTAGGTAGACAAGGACGAAATCGAAATGAATTTATCCATAATCGATGATTATCTTAATAATTGACATTTTTATATTACTAGAAATATGTATAATTATATACAATAAAGATTAAATACTGTTACGTTTAAAACCTGCGTGTTGGTAAATCGTATCTATAATATTAAAATATATAATACATCGATATACAAAACGACGAAATTGTATATCAACGATAATGAATGTATCTTGATTATATATAAAAACAATGATAAAACCTATTACCGCGACCTAAGACCTAAATCATTTATCTACGTAATTGGTAGTAACATATATAATATATATATATATTTATCAGAGTTCCTGAGAATTCAAGAATCGATTTTTCTTGGGCTCTGGTAATGAGGATTTGAAGAAAGAGCCCCAAAATCTAGCTTCTCTTTACTTTAAAACTCTAAAAACGACTTCATTTCGTACAATAATAAAATTCTACGCTTCGTCTTGCCCCTGAAGCTGGCCAACCATTTTCCGGACCCAACCAGCTCGGCTCTGCCCCGCAGAAACATCGTCTCCTCTCTCATCTCTGGCTAAAACGCTCTGCTTTAATTCGCTACTAATACTCTGGCCCGATTCACCATTATTACTTTGGTGTATACTCCCCGCAGTTCTTCGCAAAACTTTGCTCACACCGTTTTCTAATTCGTCTTGAAACAGACTATTGACTTTAAGATAATTAGGTTTCTGAGCAACAATTGGCCGGACTTTTTCCCCAGTCTTTGCAAGTAATTTGCTAGTCGTTGAAAAGTCCGGTTTCCTCTTAGCCGGAACTGGCGGAGCGACCTTTGGTAACGCGGGAAGAACTTTCCTCGCATTTGTAACAGAAAAAGAGGGGGTAACAGGCGGCAGTGTTTTTCCCGAAGTCACATCGTCCATATCGCTAAATATTGCACTATCCCTAAAAGCCTCGTCCGCCTCTGGGTCGACGTAATTCTCAATGGTTTCAAACGACTTTTCGTAAAAACTGTCCGCCTCATTTTCCCTGCCATTGTATTCCTCCGGCTTGTCTTCCCTGGCCGAAGATTCGCTCTTGGACTCCAAGCCGTCACCCACACTCTCTGCCCTCTTAATCGCAATACTTTCCCCAAAAAGTACCGCGGGATCCGCATAATCCGACTGGGCGATCCTAGCGCCGAGTCCGGAGCTGCCCTGTTTGTAATAAACGGAAGGAATAGTCCGCGGGATTCTTGACAGCGTTGCGTTATTCCCGCCGGCTCCGCAGCCGCTAGTAACTTCGTCCACATCGGACGAAGATTCCCTCGAAGATTTGGCCTTGTTCTTTTTCTTCTTGTTGGATCTTGTCTGTTTATTCCTCTCAGTCTCATCGCACTCCAAAGTCTCTATGCTTTCGGTAGACCTGAGTCCCTGCAGGCGGCTCCCTGCCTTGGAGAGAACATTCTTTAAAATAGTTCCAGCCGAGCCGTTAGCCCTGTAGATTTTATGGTCAGGATGAACGTTGGTGGCGTTCGAGGTGGCCGAACGAATCTCTGAGTAAGGATCAGGGAAGGCTTCGTCGTCCAGAGAGTAGAAGAAAGTCGAGGTCGAAGTGGAGGTGGGAAATTTGGCGATTCTTCCTTCGGGCTGACAAGCGGATGCATACCTTTCCATATCCTCCATATTAATCTCCGCCGGTTTATCGGAGGCAATTGTAAACGGGCGTTCGCTCATAGGCTTGCCATCCCGCTGCAAAAACCTCGACTTTGTTACCTCAGGGTAGTGGGGGTTTATCTGAAAGCTGCGGGGCAGAGAGCCGCTCTTTGGGGTAGCCGTAGGCAAACCCTCGCACAATTTAGTCAACCAAATAGCCGGCCTGGTCGGGCTATCTCCTCCGTCAATTTCCCGCTCTCTTTCCCTCACGCCCTCCCAGACTCGCTGTAAATTATCGTAGTTACCGAACCCCTTGTCGTCTTCGTTGCTCTGAACATTCTTACAATCCTTTTGCTCCTGTGCTGGAAACACATTCTTCTCCTGCTCCAAATCAGGAGATTTTTGGTCCGCCGTTATCTCCCCTGGATTTTCCGCCACAGAGCTTTCTCTGATGCGAAGAGCAGTCTGTATGACTTTGCTCTCGGTCCCGCCGCTCTGTCTGAACGCTTCGAATATGGCTCTTTTCTCGTTCACTCGATTACTCCGATTTTTAACGACCGGTTGAGGTTCGACGGGCGGTTTTCCGCTCTCGGTATTATCCGCTCTGAGATTATCGTACCGTAACTGAAGCATGGGATGTAATTTTTCTTCTCTAGGCGGCGGGGATGTTGAATTCCTCGCGTTATTTGCCCTGACTAATCTCTGCTCGCGTCTAGTCAGCCTCGACCGTGTACCCCTAGCGTTATTATTGTTACTTGTATCATTTTCCGTCTCGCTATCATCGGAGGTATCAGCGGCTGCATTGTGCTTATTGAATCTCTGCTGTTGTCGCATGTTTATTATACTAGTGGGTCGCTGCTTTTCTAAAAGCTTCTGGAAGTCCCTATTCTGCATTAATATATGGCCCACTATTTCCTCCATTGTTTGAGCCTGCTCCTTCTGCTTCTCGTTGTTAGTGTCTTTGGCAATCAAAGGAGTAGACGGCGTCGAAACGGGAGTCTGAGGAGCCGAGGATGTGTTATTCAGCATGTCCATCCCCACCGACACGCCTGCGTCTAGGTCATCTATAGTTTCATACAGCTCGGTGCTAGCTATCATCTCTTCGTTGCACGCCTCGCTATCCTTTTCCTCGTCGTCCGACTGGTTTAGCGAAACGTAAGACTGGAAACCGGGCTCAGACTTTCTTCTCCAACTCGCGAATCGGTCCTGAAATTCACCAATATCTTAGTTATCAGAATTTCCATTGGGCAGGTTTTTAAACAGACTGGAATTTTCTGGACTTATATATTAGCTCCAAATTCGTATGACTTATACCTTCACTTTCGACCCACGACCATCCGCTGTTCTATTCAAACTCTGATCTCTGCTATTACTCGTTATAGACTCTGTCGACTGATTTTTGCTCGGACTGTTTGGCAAATCCTGAAATTTACATCAAAGACAAAAGATCAGAGAAGGTTTTCAGATAAGTTCAAGCAGATTAGTAGATAGAATAGAATAGGATAGGATGGAATAGAATAGGAGCGTTTATTTAAAAGCAGGACTTTTCCAGATCAGATTGTTATCCACTTTTTGTCTCTTAGCTTCACGATTGAAATTTTACTGACACAAAGCGTACAACGACACGAATAGATTAAAATGTGAGATAAATACCTCCTCGAGTGAAATGACAGAAGAAGAAAGATTGTTAGATGTATCAGGTTGCAGAAGTGAATCAAAATGCCAAACTGACGAGCTCACCTCAATGGCAACTGGATTTGGATCAGTTTTTCTTCCGCTTCTTCTCAATCTCTGTCTAAGACCCGTTTCAGACTTACGTCTCTCCCTCTCCTGTTTTCGTTTCTCTAAATATTCGGGCGGTGCCGAGTGCTGTTTTTTCGCTGACCCTCTGTCACCCATAGTTTCATCTGTAATTTGAAGATACATTGAAAAAAAACAACAACTATAAAGCAGCAGGATTCGAATGTCAATTTGAATAATTAACTTCTATTATTTACCGTCGGGTTGGGTCTGGCCAAGTTCCATGACTAGCTGTCTGGCGTGTGAGGGAATCACGGCGTTATAATTTTCGAGCATAACTCTCTTGATTTGCATAGTCCATTCTCGTTTTTGTTCTAAATTACGAGCCTAGAGATGGAGGAAAATTAACGAAAGATATGACGCAGGGAAAAAGATTTCGCGATTAGTTTCCGAACTTTTTCTCAACAATGAAACTCACCGTGTAACCATGCATTCTGTAAAATAGCATTTCTATGTTACGGAAGTACAGATCTTGGATAGTCTACTTTATCAACGATTTATTCTCCGTTGAATAAAAGAAACGTTAAGGAAATAGAAATAGCGTTCGCTAGTTACCTGTAGCGTGTACTGAAGCCGAGGATTGTCGAAGGGAATAACATGGAAGCTGAGTGCCTCTCCCGGGATGCTTTCTATGAGCATTAAATTTGAGCACTGAAAAAACGAAAAAATGAACAAATTAAGCTTCTCTCCAAACTCTGCTCCCAGATGTCTCAGTCTTGTGAAAAAATTTGAATATCTGTACCGCAATGTGAGCTTTGTAGACTAGTAGTCCGTCCTCCTTTTTCTTTGTAAGTAGCAGCATCCTGTCGAAAAGAAACGCGTGTCTTGGGGCCTTGGCTCCTCGCATACGAAATCTCCCTTCAGCAACCAATTCACCGCTGGTAGTAAGGTCTGGCCCAGGCCAGCCGTATAATAAGGACTGAATTTCTTGCACCCGAACAGCGTGCTCGTGTTTCCTCTTCATGACATTGATGTGTCTTGCGATTCCCGTCATAGCAGCCAGAGCACTTTCGATCGCGTTTATAGTGCCAACGGCGCTCTCGCTGTCTCCAACTTCGGCGTCGCATTCTTTCAACAAGTTCTGAAAAGCGTGAATTTGTTTGATCAAAAGTCCCGACCATTCTTGACCGGATATCCGGGCCGATTTATCACCTGCAAGAGGAGGTGGTATTTCAGTATTCTCTGGACTGGTTTGAGCAGGAACGATCCAAGAGGTAAAGCATGTCCGAGGGCAGCTTGCCTCTCTCGAAAAGCACTCGCAGTTCTCTCCTGACCCATCAAGTCTGTCAGTACAGCGACAGTCCTGGGAATAATTGGGAGGAAGAAATGAACAAATTTAATTAGACTGGAAAAGTTTTCGTAGAATTTAGAGAAGATGGGAATTTATTTACCTGGGGTAATTGGTACAGTATTCCGTGTAGACTTTGAAGCCAGAATTATGCTTGATGAAAGTATTAGCCACACAGACGGGGTCAAAGCCGCAGTCTTCTATCTCCTTGAGGAATTCACTGTTGAAAATAATAACGCAAATAGAGTTAAGAGATGACTGAGATCCGTGATAAATAAACTAAAAGAGTCTTCAACACCGACCTGTTGAATTCGTAAATATCTTCGATATTGCTGAACAGATCACAGAGCTGCGGTTGGTCCATTAAAGACATCGGATCGTCTCTCCAAAAGATGAGATATCCCTGTGACATGATTTTCGGATTAAAGTCGAGCTGGTTTTGAGTTATGCTCCAGGGGAAGATGTTTCTGTTCTAATCCGATAATTTCGAAATATTTTTCGACCCGATGCACCGGTTCAAGTCTACTAGGATTAATCTCTATCTACAATTCTCTAATGTCAAATTCTACTGCGCTTAGAATATATATATGAGTCGTTTCAACTGGATGCTATACCGCTGCTGCAGTGGCATCAATTTGATGACAAATTGATATACATCCTAATCAACGGCAACGAACGTACATTGCAGAGCGGGTACGTGGCCGGGTTAGCCGCGGTCATGGATTAAACAAGCTGTACATACGTCCTATTGCATATTTTACATATGAACAACATTAGTCATTTTCGTCAAATTATACGCGTATAGATATATGTATGGCCGAATGTACATTGTGCATTGTACAGCTCACAAGAATTCATTCATATTCAATCAGTCTTTTTGTTTCTTCTTTCTTTCATTCAATTCGCATTCTTATTCATAAAATTGTTTTGTTTCCTTCGCTCTTTATTTCTCAAAGTTTCTTTGCGGCTATTTTTGATATAATTCCTAGAAATTCCTTTATATTTTATTCAAATAGCACAAGTTTGATCTCGTTCGAAAATGTATGAAATTCGTACACATATCTAAAACCTATAGAATCGTTTTCTATGTATTATTTAAATCCGAAAAAAATATCCGATCCATGGAAATTCCGGCTGAATATTCCGTTCGATAATTATCGTCATAATTATTATTGTTATCATTATTATTAGCCAACCTACCTGTATAACTTGTCGAAGATGTTCGACGTACACAGCTTCGGTATCGACAATCTCTACGAGAACTCTTTCGACAGGATTTCTATGGGGATCGCAATAACGTGGCTTTGTCATATACGTCAATTGCACTCTCTCCGCGCTGTCCCTTCGCAATTGATTGGTGATTGTAACACCAGTATCGCCTCGGCAAATACTGTCGGAAACTGTGACCACCCCGCTGTCTCCGGATCCTAAAATATCAGAATAAATTCCTAAACCTTTACAGATTCGAAAGAAAAAAAGACGAAACTTGCGTATCTTTGAATCTATGATCAAAGATATTTTTTTTTTCGGATACTTCGAGACGAAATAAAACGAAACTTACCTTGCGAACTGGCGCAAGTATCAGCCAGGGATTCAACGGAAGCCAAATACGGATTTACCGCGGAGGCAATACCCTGGTTACTGCATCCGCTCGAAGAAGTACTAGAAGCTATCGAACTCCCGGACAACGGTCTAGTCCCCGTACCGTTTCTGCACCTTCTGTTATACCTGAGCGGTGATAATCCGTTGTGACTTTGACCGGACATTGATTTCCTGTGATATTCAGTCGCGGTATTATTCCCGTTCAAATTCGACGTCTTATCGTCGCGAAATTTGTCCGCGGCAGATTGAACGACGTTGCAATTAATCTCGTCGACAGTATCGGAGCTTTCGACGATCTTTATTTCCACCGTTCCAATCGGCTCTTCGACCGACGTCGGGCTGGCTTCTTCTTTGTTGGCCTCCATCATTTCCGATCTCAATTTATCCGTAGCACCGAAAGACTCGAATAGTGGATTGAGGAGCGAACTTCTACGGGATCTGGACACTAGACTCAAACGTTTTTGCAACGCTGCTGGTATATTGCACGAAGGCAGTACCCCATGGTTACTGCAATTTGTACTTCTGCGTACAAGCTCGTCGAACATTCCCAGCAATTGCGGGACCAGGTCCGTCGACGTTCCTAAAAACGTAAACGAAACGAAATTCAATTCAATTCCGATATCTGTTTCTTCGTATGTTTAAAAAGAAGAAAGAAAGAAAAGAAAAGAAAAAGAAAAAAGAACATTTCCGTTTATCCAAATCGTTTTACGACGCGTTTATAGATACACACGTTTTCCTATCTCGCGCATTGCAGCCTGAATATACACACTACGATTTCTTATGACCTGTCCCCCGCGTTATCTCACAGCCCTGTTCAGAATTCGACAGCAGTAGCTATTATAGACTCAGATTTCTTCTGTTCGAAAATGTGATAAAAATCCATAGATGCGTGGACGCTTATTAGTAATACACGCGTATGTATGTACTATACGTACAACTGTGTAAGTAGTACACACAGTCGTCCGTAACGCTCCCGCGATCTGGAAGAATGTTTTCCAATTTCCTTGGCGGCAGACGTGAAATCACGTGAAATCTCCTAACTCATACCACATTGCGATACAGATAGATAGATAAATGGACAGACATAGACAGACATTCGGACCTTTCATTTTCCCCGTGGTAGATATAATATTATATACAGACATAAAAGCCCATTATAGAACATCGTGCAATTTGTAAAACAGCTTTTACACCTCCTCGCAATCTTCTTTGCACATGTATGTACACACATAGATGGGTAAAACATTTTTTTGCTAAAAATAGGACAGAAACGAGTTTCGTACGCAACGCTGAGCTGCAGGGAAGATATGAATATCTATTTTATTTATATATATCCACACTTAGAGTGAAGGGTTGAAGGAAATGTAGTCAAAGAGCGCGAAACTGAGTAGATACAGATCTGTTAGTGAATTGATTAATTATTGCCTCGAGGAGGAAAAAATACATGTGGTGAAGTTTTTCAATCTGCACTTGTTATCGGTTTTAATTTAAAAAAAATGAATAAAAATCTTCAGACGTGCAATTGGTGTGCGTATTATTATTACTAGGACGCGTAGTGACAAAGCGGAATGAAATTTTCTCGCTAAAATGACGCGTTTCGAAGTATTATAACGGGAGCATTGAGGATATGCTGAATCCGCGATCGAGGAAGTACCGCAATTTGCTTACGTCTTATTATGATAATCCGATCTGTTATCGATATAATAATGAGAGTCAAAGTCGAGTCAGATGAAGGAAAAGAGACACTGGTATCAGCCTGAGTACCGCTGCAAAAATTACGCGGATGCAGATAATTATTATACATGTCGCAATAAATATTATAAAAATCTATAAAGTATATAGAAATAAATGAAGAACTGAGTGCAGCTCAATTTAACGAAATTTTGTCAAATGACAAATCATACGAGTCGAAAAAAAGAAAGAAAAAAAAAATCGTGGAGTAAATTCAACGCTGATTATTATTATATTTCTTTTTTACTTAGATAACGTTATAATTCTTTCGAGAGCAAGAAGCAGCTTCCGCGAGTATAACAGTTCGATATATTTATAGTTTTTATCGCTTGGTCGACCCGTAATAACCCGTAGAGTCGCAGAGTGCTGCTCTGGACTCTGGTGCAGCCCTCGAAAAGTCCAGATGAGCAGTCGTCGAGCTGCTGAATCCAAACGCTGGGCGCTTCGACCCCAACTGTAGCATTTTTAAAGAGTAAAGACCGGCTATTGCCTTACCGTATATATTTGCGAAGGTATATACCTATAGTAGCCAACGTGAGATTACGATACAAATATACCAGTTGAAACAACAATCAATCCCATACCGGGATTATACGCTAGATTCAAGATCCTATTGGTCCGAATGCAATAATTTATTTTTTTCGAAGATCATGCAAGTCGTTAAATTTATTCGCATGCGTTAGGGTGATCGTTAATTCGGTCATATTCGAATTTCAATGCTCCCGAGGGCCAGAACGTTTCCATATTTAAATAAAACACGATTTTTATTACATTTATTTCGCGGTTATTTTTCAATTCTTAATTAAAGAAATTTTTTTATTTATGCGCTGACATGTAGCTTCGGAAATCGTGTCGTTGAAATTCTGTCGAATTTTTATGAAACTCCTACTACCACAGGTAAGGAGTGTACCAAGTTTCAAATTTTTCGTAGCTACACTTCAATAGGAAGAAAAAAAGTTGACCGCGAAATGCAGGGGAAATTATGTGCGAGATTTTACATACCAGTGTGAATAGTTGTATTTTTCGGTGGGCAAATTTCTGACACTTTATTTTCTCCTCCTCCTTCTTCCGATTCGTTTATATAATACTGATATTATTAATATATACTATATGTGTAGAAAAACTAGGGTATGTATGTCGTTAGCGCAAGAGTGTCCAAGACAAACTAACGTAAGTTGATTTCGAGTACCAACGGCGCCGCGGTTTATGGTTTACATACTTCATATACTGAGTAGTTCATATGTGACTCATAACGCGGAGTCACGTAGGTATATAGCCGAGGAAAAGCCGCGTATATTGTACGTTACATATCATACGGTTCTATAAGATCTTCAAATTCACCGTCTAATCTACATGTTTGAAAATATAATAATAGAACAATTTCACTCGATTAAAATCACGAACAAAAGGTTAAAATGATTTAAACAAAAAACGAAGAAGAAAAAAGAAATTTAATGTAATGAAATAATTACGAAACGAAAGACTTTAAAGACCGTGATTATCATTAGTTATTATATAGATGAAATTATTACAACGACGACCGCGTTACGCAATATAATATATTTTCGAAAGTTTCATTCGATTCTATAATTAGACGGTGTATATATATATATATATATAGTGTAGCACAATATTTTGTTATATACCGCTAATGAAGATCTTTAACGTACAGGTTATACGTGTATTGTACATACGACAATTAGTAATACCTGTATAATAAATGAAATTAATTTTTCTCGTTTGTTAGTACCTAATATAATATATATATATTCTATAATGTTTCGAGAGAGAAAAATATTTATACAGCAGCGTACTACACCGATAGGAAAAGAAAAAAAAAAAAAAAAACAATTTGTAAAAATGGAGTAAAAATCAGTGCAGCAGTTTTTTTTTTTTTTTTTTTTTTAAATACAATACCTACAATCTACATCGTATATCTTTTCATTATAACAGACAGAGGAACAGACTTATCGTATTTATCTGACGTTTCAAAATGGCGCAAAGAGGCGATGCTGCACTTCGATAAGAAGAGAAATTTCGTAACTATTTATACATTTCGTAACGTATGACCTGAACGTATGTATATATACGGGTAATCGTCAGTACGGTATAAAACTGTTATTCCACAACCCACCTGTTCTTAGTCAATCGATTATTGGGCGTTAATAATTTGTCGAAAATTCCAACTGTATAGCCACAGCGTGCACAGAGATCATTTGATTCATTGATTAATCCACATGCTCGAAGTTTCACATATACCACAGCACTTATCTCATAATTTCACTTCATCATTCAATTATATCTCACAATTACACCGACGAATGCCTATAATCCGATGAAATTTGGGAAAGACGAAAGACACGCTTGACGTATTCTAAACTCGGAATGGTTTATAATCACCACACGGAATTTAACTTCTGATCGCCTAACGAGCCACTTCAAATTTAAATGAAGAATAAGAAATACGTATGAGATTAATTGACTATTAGATAAATGTTTGATTTGCGGTTCGTATATATATAATTATATATATAGTATATTTATTGTTTGAAAATATTTGACTATAACATGACGAAGTTACTTCTTCTTCGGTTATACTGTGACTCAATCATCGACTCAGCTATGCTACGCGACCACCGCGTTCTTTCTCTTCTCTGAATCTCAGAGGATCAGGTAGCGAGTAGCGGGAGCTTATACCTAGGCGAGAGACGAGAGACGAGAGGCCAGAGGCGAGAAGTAAGGAAAGGAAAGGAACGAGGAAAAGGAGGCAGGAGGAGGCACACCGTTGCAACAGGTAGATGTCGAGTGGGCGTTTGTACGTGTATACAGATCTAACGGGTGTCAAATATCGAATAAATACATACAGATTTTCACAAAGCGACTAAAGAAAAGAATAAAGGAAGTAAAAAAAAAAAAAAATTGCGATTCAATTTCACCTAAAAATCAAGTTTTTATTTCTTCCGAAAATTTCACGGGTTATTATTTTACTCATGTTTCATATTTTCGGAATATGTTGTAGGAAAAAAAAAACTAATAACGAAAATTCTGGTTAAAAAAAAAACAAAAAAACAGAATATTGATTTCTATATGGGAATATAGGAATTGTTCGGCGTATCGATGTCATGACGATGGTTATAGGCTGCAGCGAAGGGGGAGATAAAGCCCCGTCCACACCGACGTGGGATGTAATTAAAACGCGTATATAAGACCGTGATAAGTGAAAGGATGAAATTTCGAAATTAAAGTTACCACGGTGGTTATTTAATTTGAAATTTTTACACACCAAATTTATACCTAATATCGTACAGTTTCAATTCTCTCGACTTGTATTTATCTGATGGATTCTGTATTGTATATTATATACTTATATATAGACCATTTATACGTTGTGAGAGTTGCTTGAGATTTTTTCTTCAAGCTATGCTATGTACCGTATATATGAATATATGCAATATGGTAGCCCGAGGATGGGGAGAATCGCTGTAATGAATTACAACGAGGCAGTGACTTACTAATCGTAAGAAAACTACGATGGGATGCGCATGGTCTGACTCACTGCTAGATTCTACATCGACGTGTATATATATATACGTACGTATCTACACACGTCATGCCTGATAAACCTCTATAACCCTTCATACCTCTCGATTATCTGCTTATAAATACAAGAAAAAAAAAAAAAAATATATAAAAATCGGTCAAGAGATTAAAAAGAATCCCTTTTCTTCTTTTTTTTTTACATAGAAAGAATGAAAGAAGAATTTTTTAACAACATCGTCAAAATTTTGTTTTCTTCTCCTGATTTACAGAGAAAAATTGTCGAGGAATAAAAATTTGGAAGAAATAAAATTCGGGGTACATTGCGACTATAATGTATCTACTAATTCTTATCTCTTATCTTAGCTATTTGGTATATAAATATTTGAGGACGCTGCAGTACTTGTCCGATCCAAAGTGTTATTGACTCAATTTTCCGAACCCGCGAGTCTATATAATTAGTGCATAATATATATCGGGATCGAAGACGCCGCATATATGCACACACATACACATGTATAGTATCTATATGTATAGGTATATAGATATATATATACGCTGAGCGAGTTTTTTTTTTTTTTTCATTTCATTTTTGTGCATTTTTGTTTTTGTCCTCATGACCATCGAGTATAACGAGTAACTTGAGGCGTCAAGTAAGAAATGTACGTACATACGTTGATATATTATAAACGGCGAACCACACACGAGGAGAAAGACTACCGCGGCGCCGACCTACATATTAAAGAAGCTTGTAAACGGGAGTAGTCGCATGCAAGACCTGATTGCATGCGTAAATTCGTTTAATAAAATTGAGAAATTATTTCGACAAGAAAGGAGAAAAATAAAAAGTTCAAACTCCTTATTTTGACATTATATTTGAAAAAAAAAAAAAAAAAAAAACGCAAAATTTCGCGAAGTATAATATTATAGTAAAAATTAATCAAATTATTTTATTTCGCAAAAGATATATATTTAGACCCAGCGATACGTTGGTGCAGCAGGATAAACGGACGAATCGCGTTTTTTTGCTTCTATTTTTTATTTCTTCCTTTTTTTTTCTTTTTTTTTTTTTTATTATTCGTTTATATTAAATCTGCGAAGTATATATACGATGATTATATGTAAGAAATAGGAAGTCGCGACGAGAGACGAGAAAAGATCAGCAAACTAAGTATAAGAGAAGAGAGCGAAGAGGTGGAGCGGAGCGCGACGTACGGGCGCCGTACGGAGGCACTGCTGCAGCGCCGCGATGGTAGTTTTTCTTGAATAAGACCGGCGCCGGAGTTCTTCGCTGCATCTTAGGGTACATATACTGTTGCCCCAGCTTGTATATAGAGGCTTGCAGCCTCTCGACTCTACTCTCCGTTCGCGTGGTCAGATCAGAGAGAGATTCTACCTCGACCACGAGATGACCTTACGTAGTTTTCAAGACGACATGCGACAGGCACGGCTTTGGTCACGTTCCCCGTAATCGATCGGGTTACTCGCGAACGAACAGAAAACCACTATATATATACCTACCTATACGTTTATACACCTCTTCGCCCATGTATAAATACTGTATTATATACCTGCGTATATTAGTACAATTTTATATGCCATAAAAGGGAAACTTTTCGACGAAGAAAATATTAGATTGAATTTTTTCTTTTATTCTAAATATTCATAAACCGCAATTATACCGATTCCATCGGTTTTTTTAAACTTCTTAATTTAATTAAAGGGGCAATTCAAAGCGTATATTAATAATATAATCGTGAAAGCTGCGCAGCTGTCTATAGGAAGTATATAATTCATATATATTTTCACTGCGTCTCTTAATCTCAGACGTCTTATTTACTTACATATGTACTTATACTTGTACGTTATTCGTGGTAATAATAACCGCCAATTCCCGCAATTAACACCCGCGCTGCTTTGGCAAGAATCAGATTATACAGACTCTTTGTAACTCTCTCGTGGCGCAGCTGGTGATGGAGAAAAACTGACCAAACCAACGGGAGTATAAGAGGACCGCAGACTCGCGAATTGAGGAATTTACGTACAGAAAGGAACGATTTTCCATTTCTTTTCATTTTATATAAAAACGTTATCACCCCACTAGTCGATATCAATGGTGAAATATGGTTGAATTAAAAATCTGAATTAATTACAAGACGTTTCTCTCCATTAATTTGGAGCCGATTTGGGGGACGCCGGGATAGAAATTAGTTCAGACCCGCGAAATAACGACGACTTCCGTATAATAACATGATATTTGAACTATATACGTAGTTTAGATAATTAATGAAATACATACACGCGTGTGTATACCTACAATAATCATTTTCGATGCTCTAGTTTGTCGCTAGCGTTTCTAATATACCACCTCGACTAGCCTGGTCCACTCTGGTCCGGTCGTTAAAATATTCTCGAGGACGTAGATAAATTTATAACACTATACGTCGCAGCTCTAGTATGTATGTATGTATGTATACCAAAAATATAAATAAGTTGTATATAGCTGAAACGTCTAGTAAGTCGACAATAATTACATTTTTCTTTTATGACGATCCAAAACTCACCTGAGTAATGATCAATATAATTTTTTAGTCTTTTTTTGTTTGTTTTATTTTTTTATTTTCTTGTTATTGCTTGAAGCAATTAACACGCGGCTCGCATATCTATTCGTTATCTCTCGCGCTTTATAGCTGACCTGTTTTTGTTAGTAGCCAATGACAATGATTATCTTCTGATATCCGCGCGCAGGGTCTTGGCACTCTTTAATCGCGATTCAATAGAATTAAGAATTTCTATATCTATTAATCAGACTTCATATATAGAATCCATATTATTACTATTATTATATAAATATTGCAGTTTCAAAAATTAACAATTTTGCGGACATTTTTTGTTTTTTTTTTTCTTATTAAGAAACCCAAATTTCGAATATAGATGATACACGGTCATTTAACTTGAGTGAATCATATTCTTAAGGGTAGATTCCCCGCGGAACTTGAATTATACTTTATATTAAAAAAAAAAAAGAGAAAAAGAAAAAAAAGTAGGTAGCGGTAATTCTAGACCGTATGTGTGTATACCTCAATTTATAAAGAAGTATTGTGTATTGTCTAGTCTGCTGCAGCAGCAGCAGCAGCAGCATGAGAGAATGAGAAGAAGTATTATACATATACATAAGTATAAGTTTAATGCCTACTTACATAGTATACATATAATGGTATGCTAAATAGTATTAGTATATAGTTAGTAGAATACATTCATATATGGACGCGAATAGTAAAGTATAGCTGCTTTAACTCACAAAGGAATTCCTTTCCATCTGACTACAAACGCCACGTGGACTCGTATACTCGCGCGCGAGTTAGTGAGTATAGAAGCGCGCAAGTTTAGTCTTATATGCTAACGTAAAAGTGTGCATACAGAAACCGAAACTAAAACTGAAACCTGTGGCAGGAAACTAAATGCGAGAGTCTAGAAGTGGGTTGCATAGTATACATATATATAGATACGTATGCAAGTAACGTGTAATGGCATGAGAGTACAGAGAGGTCTCTGCCTTTAGACGTGGTGTATACCTGTGTAGGTATATGCACCTATTCGTGCAATCGTGCGCTTTGTTGGAGAACAAAAAAAAAAAAAAACACACAAATGAAAAAACAAAAAGAAATAATTGAAAGAATATGAGAGAAAGAGAGAAAGAGAGGAGAGAGAAGAGGGACGAGTGAGTCACGGACTCTTCGCCACTCCACTTCCGCCTGTAGCCCAGACTCACGCAGAGGGGAAATAAATGGACCGAATGAATCTCCACTCGAGACATTTTAATTATCGATTTATGTCGTCGTCTGGGCGTGGGAGGTTGTGATATTATTTTAATTATAATAGGAATACGGAATCCTGAATCCTATATGCTAATGAGCGATATTATTTATGATCCTGAATTTTAAGTACAAAAAAAAATTAAAAGTATAATTAAATAAAATTTGTTTCATTATAGTAAAAATTTAATCATTATTTTTCACTCTATCTACAATAAAGACCCAATTTTTATTTTTTTATTTCTCATTAACCTGAACTGAAGTTTGTCTAATTTTGATAATATCTACGTAAACCGAAAGTGATACTGCGCGTATATATGTATAAATATATGTAATATGCGGGTATTATTAATTTTCATCAACAATTATATACCCGCGACATAACATATTTGCGACAAAAATGATGAGTGTCGTTCTTTACATTTCTATTTTTACCATCAATTATTCAGTTTTTTTTTTTTTTTTAGTCATTTCCAGTATTTCAGTTTTTCCCGAATACGCATATACATGTATATTTACGGAAGAGAAGGAAAATCCGGTCAGACGAAACGTGCGACATCTGACCGGAAGTGCGGATCGTCGTAATCTATTTTGACCTGAAACTATATATATGTATACATCAAAATATTCAATTCGGTGACTATTTCACTTGATTTCTTTTCGTCGGGGTATAAATTTTGCCAATTTATTTTTATAACTGCAGTCTATAATTTCACCTGGATACCGTTATAATTTTCTATACCCTATATTATATGCGTATACGAAAAGAAAGTCTATCGACTCTATGTTTATTATATATTCACGTTCATTTCTTCTTCTTTTTACTCTTATTATTCTACTAATCATTTAATTATCATACCTACAATAGAAAATATGAAGAAAAAAAAGAAAAGAATTAAATTACGAGCTTCAAAAAAAGAAAAAAAAAAAATCGAAATAATCGAAACATCCATACGATACCTATCTACAATTTTATTTTGATATTATAATACGTATAATTCTATACCTGTACATATATACATACATGTATTTGTTACGTAATAGATCGTGCATGTACTCACTCTGTCATATCTGTCATAGTGAAATCCGTCACTCGTTTAATCCATTGAGCATTGAGAATGATAAAAGAAAAGAAGGAGAGAAAGAGAAAAATAAAAGAACACTTTTCAAAAACCGCAGAAGTCAAACTAATCTTCCTTGATTATAACACGAGAATTCCTCATAGTTTCCGCACTGTGTATATATTTATATCATATTAGGCACGACTACTCAAACTGTATAAATATAATTCAGGTATAAAATAATAAATATAACCGCGAAGCTTTCGATGCAGGAATTCGACGCGTACTGTTATCTGCGCTACGGTTCTTGGTCTCTATACCGCTCTTACGTGTATCCTTATCTAAAAAAAAAAAATCATGCGCAGCCCGTACTGCTTTATTGCGATGATGACGAATCGTTAATGAAACTGCGCCGATAAGTGTGTCAGTTATTATTTAAAAAAAAAAAAAGAAAAAAAATGCTTCAAAATAAATACAAAATGGCGGGAGATTTAAAACATTTTGAAAGAAGAAAAAAAAAAAAAAAAACTACGAAAAGAAAAATTGTTCACGATTATTTTTATAAATTATTTTCTCGCAATTATATGAATTTTAATGTTAATATTATATATTAGTAAGAATGACGTCCGATGATTTATAGTTCGATTTGTCACATTCAATCGTATACCTCATTATAACGTATTCGAGAGAATTACACATTGTACGACACGGACAAGTCGCGGTAACGCACTGCACCACTGTCTCCTCTTCTATGGCTAAATTGAACAACCATATGCGCGTACGGCGTGTAAGTATACGTATATACAGCTACCTCCTACGTAGCTGCTTTCGCTGTGCATACCCCGAGCACAGATAGCTTGTTACGAGTCAGTGTCGTGTAGGTATATACAAGGATGAAAGTGTGGGTAAAGGTGCCTATATATAAATATATGCCGCTGACTATGAGTATTACCAGAGAACCAGAATACACCGGAGAGAGAAATAGGTCTGGAAGATGAGTTTAGGACCCACGGGGCGAGGTCTTTGTCTCCTGAACATCCAACGACGCGGACATTACTTTACAGTTCAACTTTTATACCATATAAACTTTAAACTGACTTCAATTAGAAGATATTAACAAAGGGAATGCCATAACGCATACATCAACTTACATATACTGACCAGGAGTTATAAGTCTTTGGAGAAATTATACAAATCTTGAGAAAATAATCACTTAACGAAAAAAAAAGAAATAACTATACAGGGATTTCCCCATTTCTATAAAATATACCGTGAATCAAATTCGTTGTCAAATTTTCTGTATGTCAACGTTGATAAAACAGGATAATAATAATGATAATAAGAATGACGAATATATTGTTGTTATCGTGATTATTTTCGTTATTATTTATCGTCCTTGTCGTACGTATGAAACGGGCCGATGATTACGGATTACTCAATACGTCCTACAACGAATACTACATACTCTACTACGTTTACTGTCTGGTTTTGCTGCCGTTGCTGCAGGCTCTGCCTGGTGTAACTCGACCATATATAGAACCGCGGAGAGTTTACGGCTACAGTGGAAACCTTGACGGTTTATTATATCTATGTATTACCCCACGAGCCCAGGCATAACATGTAGTTTATTTCACGTTAGGTTATATTATACAGAGAGACAAATGTACTCACTGTACTATACTACATAAGATACACTGGCTGTAGCGGAGATATACATCAAAAGCTTTGAACACACCTTGCCTCACGAATTTCTAATGCTTTGACCTTTTTCCATTTTTTCTTTTTTATATCTTTTCTTCGGGGATTTTGAGCGCGAGTTATAAAGAGAGAGATAGAGATAGAGGGAAAAGAAAATGTTTCGAAAGTCAGATATAGGTACAGATATTCACTCGGAAGGTTGTATTTTTCTTTCTCCATACCAAAAATAGCGACTCCCTAATAGGTAGGTAGAAAATATCCCTTGAACCGGTACGTGACACTGCACACTGCAGTTTCTTGGTATTTTATAAGCTACAAAGAACATATGCCGCCCGCAACTGTGCCGACAATAACCCTTGAAACATCGCTACGTCGCGACGTTTAGCTGGATATTATTTGAAAGGAGAAACTTTAGGGACAGACTGCAACTTATAGACGCACACATGTGTAGGATAATCAGAAGAAGAAGACGAAGAGAAAGGCTTAAACTACTCGCAATTACTAATTAGCACTGCAATAGCATAAATTTAGTTAAATATATAAAGATAAAGATGAAAAGGGAAGATAAGATTTCAGGTTCGAATATCATCGAAATCTGGAATTATTAAATAGAAGCAAGATCGGAGCAAAAGTTGACAT
Source organism: Rhogogaster chlorosoma (assembly GCA_944452935.1). Lineage (NCBI taxonomy): Eukaryota > Metazoa > Arthropoda > Insecta > Hymenoptera > Tenthredinidae > Rhogogaster > Rhogogaster chlorosoma. The sequence continues at coordinate 20,387,726 of OX101803.1, read as the reverse complement.
CTCGGTTGAAAATTGATAAATCTTTTTTGTTTTTGTGATTCGATAATTTCTGTTGAAACAATTAAATTACTCTTTTATTATATTGTAGCGATGATTCTGTTGAGAAATTAGTTATTATTGTTTCTAAGAGAAATAAAAGGGAAATTAAGAAATGATAAGAAATAACGATAAAAATCAATTTCAACTCATATATACGAATATATGAGTTCCTTTTGATGTTATCTTATCTAACGCGTATAATAAAGGACAAGCTTATATACCACCGCCTTGAACAAATATCGTATAAAAATCTTTTTCAAAAAAAAAAAGTATAAGAGAAAGAAAAGAAGAAAAAAAAGACGTTTTATGACGTAAAGTCACGAAAGTTATGACTACTTTAGACAATGACTCGTGTATTGATTCAATTACGTTCAGGTACGTGTCTGACTGAATATTAAACTCTTCGTTTAATGATAATTTTTTTTTTTTATTCTGTTTTTGGATAAAATTCAATGAATAATTCTCAAACGGTATCGCGTCTGATTTTACTTTGTTATTCTTGCCGGATCTTCTTATCGTAAATTGAAAGTATAGGTATACGTAACTATATACGTGCGATTGGTTAGAATAATTAAGAATAAGCTTCGAAAGAATTATAGCGGACAAATTTGAAGACCTTCCGCATGCTTGTGACACGAGACAAATCCATATACTATAATGGTCCACGTGTCTATCCTTGACTCCTCTTTCCTCCCTTTTCAACTCTTCTTTCGAATGACTATGAGTGCATCCCAGTATGGCGGGGGGCAAACAAACCGGATCTCTCTCAGTTCGTATGTTACAACTTACAACGATGATGCTGCCACTATACCTACTGCTGCAGCTATACAGACTTGGGACACAGTCACGGAGATCTATATATGACACGAGGAACGAGGAACAAACGGCTTCTGACACGTGTGTCAGATCCCGATGTCTTTAATGTATAAGTTTGTCTTCGAATCGACTTGTATTGCTGCGGTCGCATATATCGCCTTATAAAATATGACCAGGATGGTTTTGATCAGAGTTCACCGAGTTTCTTCATCCTTTGATTTATCTTACGATGAATTAACGTATTTGTTCATTCTATCATTCATTTCTATAAAAATACGAACGCTTTTCGTATTCCTTTTTGCATTTCATCGCGAATTATTATTCTAAACGTAACACGGGAATGTCGACCTCTTGACCCTTTTTCCCTCCCTTCGCCCCTCTCTCTCTCTCTCTGCATCCTCCTCCCACTATTATAATCCCGACTAATTGAGGCATGAAGCGAAGAATGAATTAATCGCGGACGTAGGTGATACGTGAATAGTTATAAAAGTCGACAATATAAAATTTACGCGTGATCGGATAATTTCGAAAGGTCGCTCAAGAGATTCAAAGATATAATTTAATTAACCAAAAATCGATTTTTTTTCAATTTTTTATTTCTTCATTCTGACTCACCCTCTGCATTTCTTTATCGTCAATATTCATGTGAGCGTTGAAAATTTTCGGCAAAAATATAAATATTAATATCCATAGGTCAGTCGTGTAGGTCGAAATTTGAAAAGATCGTTATTCAAGTGTTAAAAATTCTCGAGCGACCCCTAAATACCAATATTATACTTTTTTATTTTCTACAATACATTCATTGTCTGAAAACTCTTGTATAGAATCGTTTCGAATGAATTGCTTTCACGATTTGTTGGCAACGCGTTATAATGTACATTGTACACTATATTCGTGCAGCACAGCCACGGTGTCAGAAATCCAGCTTCGAACAAGCCTCGTATATACGCCCACCGTTTTACTAAACCGTGTGGCTAAGTAAGTAACCCGGGCCCACGCGTCTCTCGTTCTTTCTTTGCTCTCCGCACGTCTATACTTTGCCTAATATACATACATTATGGAATATATAGGTATATAGATATAGTATAGGCATACCTTATGCAGGTTACGATATGTGTGCATACACTGTGCCTCCGTACCGATCGATATATTATATTCCGAGTGCACGGTATACATAGTTGAATGAAATTGATTGAAAAATTGAATAAAAGGTCGAGGAAAAAAAACGTATGAATAATTTTACGTGTTAGGGTATATAGCTGAGGGTATATATTATATTGGAGAATTTATTTTCTTATTTTGTTGAATTCTTACGTGAATTATATATACCTACGTGTCTGAGAAACGTAACACTTCGAGGCAATAAAGAAAATAAAAATAAACTATACCCACGTTTTATATACTTGCAAACATTCGTTTGAAATTTCGCGATGTAAGTACATAGGTATACGTACATACGGATTTGTATACATAACAATTCACATTTACGTAACAAAGACGTGGAATTGTTGCGAATAAACAAAGAAGGAAGAAAAGAAAGAAAAAAGAAAAAGAATGTATACATACGCGTATTTATATTCGCAATAAAGCACCGAACTTCATTTTTATTTCCTTATTCAATTCAATAATAAACTTTTTCTATACCCGCTATAATTGTTATTTCGTTCATTTATTTTCTTTCTTTTTCTTTTTTCTTCTTCTTCTTTTCTTTCTTTTTTCTTTTTCTTTTCAAGCATATTTTTATACCGCATAGCTAATACGACACCTAATTAAAGAATACTTGTAGAAGACTCGTGTGCTTGACTGTGTAATGCTACGCTGCTGCGACACGGTAGCTTAAGTCAACTGGAGTAAATATATGTGATGCAAACGGAGTGAAAAGGGATATTGTTTGTCTAACATATTTATACCTTTATATTGTGTCATACTATCATGGCAAGTATATGGTGCCGAAAACGAAGGAAATATAACTTGTTTAATCTACTTAAGTAACAGTTACGTTCCTTTTGATAAATCGTCGTTTACAGAATATCTGAAATTTGTATACTTGTATATTCGTCGGAAGAAAACTGTCGTAATCTAATTTCTTTTTTTAAAATCCTTCATCTTTTTTATATCACGACGAATATTAATTGTTCTATATAGAAATTACGTAACTTTGTATGAAAATTTCCCAAACGATATATACCTATATTTATACGTATTGTAATGATTATCTGTCGCATACCATATATTACTCACACTATTAAACGCGTACGCGTATCATTAACACGTATAGGTATAATAACGCGTTGACGATGAGCCAAAGTCTGCATCCGGTAAAGAAATAGTTTTTTGTATCTCCCATAGCATATCCTTAAAGTTAACCCGAGTAAATCCACAGTTGTTCGGTGGTTCGTCGTTGCCTGCTCAGCAGTTCTTTAGACAGTCTCGTGACCAGATCGCCTCGCCTCATCTCATCTTGTTTCGTCTCGTCTGGACCGACCACTGCAACAGCAGCACCGTTGGTTGTATGCAGTCGCGATGCAGCTTTTCGGACGTTTCTTTCTTTCTTTCCTTCCTTCTCCCTCTCCATACCTCTCTCTCCTCTTTCTTTTTACCTAAAGCTAAACAACGTCTAGAAACCCACGCTTTTACCCTTTCAAGTTTCAGAACGTGGGCGAGAATCATTTCCATATTATAGATATAGACATATACGCCTATATACTTCAAGTGCACGTATATATATACGTACCATTTTTTATGTTTATTCAATTTATTTTTTTTGGTTCGATTCCTGCGTAATAAATTTTATACTACGCGTAGAATCGTCGTTTTATTATTTTTTCTTCTTATTATTGTTATTCTTCCTATCTACAAATTAAATCGCATATCTCCGTCGTCGAATGCACCTTTGTAGTACGTATACATTATACCTATACTACATTGAGTAATACGCTGTTTGAATTTTATCACGAATTTTTTCTTCGGTACTTAAAACGCTAAACTGCAACTACTGCAGTGAGTTGTGATCGGACGCGGTTCTATGCTGGCTATGCCTATAGGCGGAGGAGGTTTTTCTTCTATTTATATAATAGAATCACGTTCGAAACTACTGGGCGATTTACAGCTACTGAAACTCCCTCGATTTCTAGTCTTCTTCGTTTTCTTCTTCTTCAGAAGCTTATTTGCGGAATTAACAATAAGATTAAATCCACGATAGGTTTACGACGTGCGTGAGTGCAGCAGAGCCACGCACGTGCTTCGGAATCGAGACTCGAGACGCATCGCTAATACATACACACATACATCGCTCGGTTCCCACACTCAGCAATGCTGAGGCTAAATGCGATTCTGTTTTTCAACAATTCCACGCGAACAATGAATCGAGAGAAATAGATTGACGAATGTGGGAGTGAATCACCGCGAAACTCTTCTTTATTCTTGCCTTTTCTTTTCGTCAAATAAGATACCGAGTCGACGCGTTTATTATACGTATATATTTAGAACGTTGTGCAATAAAAATAATCCCCTGACAATATCTAATTGTAAGATCGTGTTTACAGCGAGATTCCGTGCAGTAGATCCGAAGAAAAATAAAATGAGAAAATAGATAACGCAACTTACCAAAAAAATCTTCCCAAGTATCAGAGCCGTCAGAATCCACCGCGGTACTAGTTCGCACGTTTCCACCCGCCTCGCTTCCCATGATATTAATTTCTCGATATCCTTTCTTCGCTTCTTCTTGGGCAGGGCAGAAGTCCGGAATTTATCTATTGGATATGATATTCGGAAGTCACTTACTATTTTCACATCACAACAAAAACTCTCACATATATTTAATAAACTTTCTTATGGTATATATATTGACAAATATATTCATTTGTGTACGTAGTTCCTCACGGAGTCGCACTGCGAGCATAAACTTTGAAAATATGGACTAGATAGAGGAAATTGACGATGATATAACATTAGTGAATGATCGTATAAGCGTGTTAAGCGCACGAGGAAAACCGACATCCCCTCGGCGCGAAGTCGCGACACGGACTGAACCGAACTGAATTGAATTCGATACGTGCGGGGAGATTTGAGTTACGGTAATCCGGGGGCGCCTGGCCTGCGGAACTCCTTCCTCCGTGTGATGCTGCACGCTGCAGAACACGAGGCGGAGTGAGGCCAGCGCCGGTAGCGCTAAAATACTGAAACTCACGTATGGACCGGGCGGCTAGTCGGACCCCCTATACTTACATCGACCCCGCAAAGTCGCGACCATTGAACTTTATAATACCGCGCGAACCTGCCGCTCAGACATCAGTCGCCGATGCGACGAGCTCGGATTATGAGCTTAGCTGACATAAAATCTGACCATTTTTTTTATTATCAACAATTTTCACGATCTATTTGCCGAAATTTTTCTCAACGCTTTTAGAAACCGATCTACGTGATACTGCTTGAAATTATTTTCATAATTCAACTTTATTTCACTATTGAATTGAAATACCGAACTCGAGCGTTATGCGTATATTCAACTCAATTTAGGGATACGGATGATGTTTGTGCGGAGTGTAGAGTCTACGAGACGAAAGCTTTTTTTTTCTTGTTCATTTTCGCCCCTTCTCTTTCGTACGCACGTGTGCGTATAATACACATGTATGCACACAGACGAGATAAATGGGCGGTTCGTATATTAAGGCGAACACGACGAATATATATATATATTTGTACACGCGGATCGCCGTTCTATTATTAGACGAACGGGCAGCCCGCAGCTCAGTAGGGACTGACATGAGGTTGCATCCAGAAACGGGATGAATGGTGAATGGATTACGGAGAACGGGAGACCGGAGAGGAGCGTGGAATAACATGCATACTTCATTCTGATAATTTTTCATATTTTTTTTCTGATCTGATAAAACGATTCGAGGAAAGGATATAATTATGGGTAAAATAGTAAATACGTCCTGGAAGTGGATATCTTTTTTCCTTGCTTCTTTTATTTTTTCAACTAGAAGCAAAAAAAAAAAGAAAAAAAAAAAGAAAAATCCTAAGAATAATTCGTGAAATGTAAAATATATTTTTATTCTCTTCTCACCTCGAATAAATGTGTCTTCTCTGGGTACGACGATTTCCGAAAACTATAATAAGGGCCCGACAATTTTATTCTCTCATCTCGTACTTTGGAATAAATGTACATGCGAGAGCTGTTTAAAGAATGTATTTTTAGAGCGTTGATAAATGGCTGTTGAACCTGTTGTCGAACGAATCTGTTTTCTTTATTTTATTCATTTTTCTTTTTTTGTTTGTTTGTTCGGAAGGGGGATTTGTGAGATAGTTAAAAAAAATGTTATTATGTATATATACTAATTACTGTTTATTTGATTAAACATATAAAATGACAATAAGAAAAATGTTTTGGTTGTTATTACCGAACTATTTTAATAAATGTATAATATACTTATAGAAGTTCTTTTTATTTATTTATTTGCTCTGCTTTTTTCTTTCTTTCTTTTTTTTTTTAATTATGTTACCTCTAATTATCACTTTGAGGAAAGGAATAATAAAAGAATAAAAAAAATTCATCAGAGAAGGACAATAATATGTATAAATTTGTTTTGTTCTTTCTTTCTGTTTTCTTTTTTTTTTTTTTTTTTCCTGTCGATTTTCGCAAATTATCGGTTGAACATTCTGTTGGGTTGACAGTATAAACGAATTGCGAAGATGTAATTATTAATACGATGAGTAATATTCTAATTATTATACGTAATAGGATGTTTTCTTTCTTTTTCACTTTATATTATCGATTATTCCGGTTATCAGCAATAATTAATTACGTCCACAAGAAAACAGTTTCACTATTATATTATATTATATTATATTATATTATATTTACATTTAATGAGATTGTGATAATACTATAAATAATTATGTCGAAAATCGATAGTTAGCCCCGATAAATTGATCGGAAATAATGTCCTTACCTCGCTACGTTGTAGATAACGTTTAGAAGAACGAGAAAATTCATAATCTTAATATCGTTCATTAAATATATATATTGTAATTTAATGAATCAATATCAATTATTCGCGATTTACAAAGAAAATAAAATAAATAAATAAAATTAAATCTCTGTCATTTTTTTTTTTTGTTTTTTTCTCTTTTCTTTCGCTACCTTACTACACTCGAGAGAAATATACGTGTATAATATATATTTATATCTTTTTTTTTCTTCATTCGAATCACAATTTATTTTTATAACAGCTAATTATTCAGTAAAAGGAAGATTTTCGTTTACATGGAAGTATGTAGGTGATAATTAATTATATAATATAATATAGTATCCTGCAGAAGGAAAAAAAAAAAAAAAACTTGAAAAACAACACCATATCTATAAGTTTTTAAATTTTTTGAAACGAAAATATACATACATAGGTACATATATATATAATTGTGAACAATGCAGGAATAGTATTGTCCTAAGATTTACACATACATACGAACATTGTTTTTATTTATTTATTTATTTGTTTGTTTTCTTATTTTATTTTAATTTTTTTTTTTTTCTTGTTTCGTTAATAAATTAAATTTCAATTAAAAAAAAAGAGAGAAAAAACAAAAAAACGGAGATGAAATTTCTCTAGTACACGGTATACGTACGAAAATGTATGTACGTCAGTGTTAAACGGAAAGATCTTGACATAGAAAAACAACGAGTAAAATGAAAAATGAATTTTCGAGATTAATAAGAAATTTAATTACCTATCCATTAACAAATCGTTAAGCAGTTCGACTAAAGTACAGATTTTCTTCATTTATCTTTTCGTTCTTTTGAACCGATTCTACGCACGTTTTATACATATATATATAAATTGAAAATATTGATTCAAATATTCATATTAATCGATAATAATTATTGTAGCTAGTCAATTTATGGAATACTTCGATAAAGTTACCAGATACAGATTTTATGTTGAATAGCGGAAAAAAAATTCCTGGAAAACTAAAGAGATTTGGTAATTGGTTTATCTTTGTTTTTCTATCATTCGTGATCAACAGAAAATCATACGTACGTATAAAAAAAAAAAAAACAACAAAGTATAATTTCCTGACAATGATTCACGCTATTATCTCAATTCTAACCGAAGCGATATAGCGACTTGATTTTTTACACATTATTATTATTATTATTATTATTATTTCTTTCTATTCTCACCATTTGTTTTATTTTTAATTTTCCTTCTTCTTTTTTTTTTTTCACACTTACACAATATTTCGATTGATTTTGTGACAAATTATTTCATATTCTTTTCTTTTCTTTTCATTTTTGTTTGTTTGTTTTTTTTTTTTTTTTTTTTTTTCTTCTTGTCACTGTGAAAATTAAATCTTCCTCGTAGAAAAGCAGTCTTACTTTCGAAACGTTTTTGAGACACGTATAAATATATGATAGATTCTAGAGTATGTATCCGACGTAATTGTAGGAAGTGAAATTCAACCATCTCGAAGGATCGTCCAACTTAATATAAGCTAATTAATTCCTAACGAGAATCTATCGAACAATAATTATCAGTAAAGTGAATTAGATTGATCGATTCTTCATTTTTTACTATTACCTTTTCTTTTCTTTTCTTTTTTTTTCTTCTTCTTCTTCTTCATACTTTACTTTAGTTCATTTAACTTCAGAGAAATAACACGAAACGTAAGATGAGATGAAATTTTTTCGACCAAAATATTAAGACGAATAAGTAATCTACGTCATCTTAACACGTCCACCACCTTTCTTAGATTTTATATTATCAACTTTTTCTAACGGCGAATTAGTCATTCTTTGTAGAATTTTCTCACCAAAACCAGCTGCAATAAATGAAAATAATTAACACAATAAATACATCAAATCCAAATCGCTTAATACAACATAATTCGTAAACACTCACGTTGTCGATTCAATAAAGCAGCCCGCGATCGCGTCAGTCTAGGGGAAGAGCAGGGCGACGATTTTGTACTCGACGAGCTGATCACTAATCTCGATAATCTATTCTGAAGCTGCGTAGCAACTGCCTCCATGGCTGGCGTCATCCATTTAGCTTTTAATTCGTGACTGAAAAACAGGTTTCAAAAGTCAATTAAGAAAAACCCCGTCTCTTACGCCAAGGTAAAAAAAAAAAAAACGAATATTCTCTAGAACTATCAACTTACTCCATAGTCCTGGAAGAATGCCTGGATTTTATTGTACCGGATTGTTTGTCTTTAATACGTTGAAGAACTTGGAGCATCGCATAGGTAGGAAGTGCCGGTGGCGGCGGAGACGGAGGAGGAGTCAGCGGAGGAGAGAGCGGAGCTTCTATAGGCTGTAATTTTGCCATTTTGTCAGGATGTCTTGCGAGTACTTCTTCCCAGCTGAATTGTGCCTTTGGATTTGTCGGCTGGTTCTTTCTGGTCATTCGCATCTGTAGAAAAATTCGTATTCAATGTAAACGTGAAGAAGTGACTCTTTTTCTTCATCCAAATTGAACTTACCTCGCAGTTGACCGGCACGCAAGGTTTCCTCGCCGAATTTCTAATGCATAATCGTTTGACGGGTATAGCGTACGAGATATTTTCATTCGGCGTTCGTTTGTAGGTCTTTTTCAAAGAGTTTTGTTGATTAGTCGAGGCAAGGGAGTTGTCGTTCTTCCAGGCACTTCTGGAGAACAATGATCTCAGGAAATAGTAATCAGGCCTCGTCTCGAACCCGAGTTTTGCCACATACTGCATGTATTTGGTCAGCGTAGCTGCGGAAGAGAAAAATAACAAAGACAATGTTAATCTTAGTCCAGAAATTATCAACCAAACAATCATAAAACCCATTTTACTTACCAGGCGGATTTTGTTCGGACGGAAAACACTCCCGCATGAAAAGCGGAACGTTTGAGAGGCAGAATTCCTTTTGATTATGTACAGCCTCGGGGCTCATGGCTACCGACATACCGCCGCCTTCTTTTTCCCATGGAAGCCGGCCGCACAGCCATTGTATTAGATTGTAGCCCAAAGTTTCCAGGTCCCCTCTTCTCGAGTGTGCTATTATATAAAAAGAACAGAAATGTTCGGTGCTATTCCGAGAATGAACAGAAATCACGTGACTAATGCCAAAAGGTCGTATCTTTTTTTCTTCATCTTGTATTCATGCAAGAAACATCAAAATACGTTCAGAAATATCGATAATTCAATAATAATTGGTAAAAATTGTGAATTTGAACAATTTTAAACTCCTCTAAGGATTCTGATTCGTCGATTATTCATCTTACTTCCGTGATGTGCGTCCCTCGAGGTAAACTCCAGAGTTCCTTCGTGGGCCCTCCGCTCATCGTGGGCAAAAGGTTTGTGAGCGCCGGCCCTTGTGCGGAAACGGAATGCTAGACCATAGTCGACTAGATAAGCCTGAGGCTCTTGTTCAACGATATCTTTAGCTTCGAGATGATTCAACAAGATATTAGATCCCTTAACATCTGCGTGGGCATATCCTCGGCTATGAATATACTCGAGGGCGTTGAGCTGGAATGAAAAGAATAAACGAATAAAAAGGAAGAAAAATAGAGTGCAAAAATGATCGCGAATAAAACCAATTCTGTGATTATTTCTACATCGATTGTTGCGTTTACCATTTGTACAGCAAGCGCGTAGACGGTTTTCACATGTAGTTTTCTTCCTTTGGTCAGGAACAGCTTGTTAACATCGATACCGTACCGCGGTAATACCAGAAATCTGTATCTCTGTCCTCTGAGCATGTGAGATCCTGCGCCCTCGTATGTCGGTATACCAACTTTACTCAATCTCTGCTGCTTACACCATCCCTGGACTAATAAAATGGAGCAATATTGATATTAGACGAAGAGTTTGAAAGATTCTTTCGTTTTTACTCCATTAAAAATTGACAAATATCGTGAAATTGGTATGAATTGAATTCCGGGTCTTGTTAGATCGATTCATATACCTGAGGCGAAGACTTACTCATATGGCGTTGAGCAGCCCTGATGTAAAAGTTCATTTCAACGAAAAGCGGGCCGTTATTATGAGGTTCAATTTTTATTACATATCTGGCGTCTTGACCGACGGTTCTATTGAGGATATTGGAAGCTGGAAAAGAGTTTGAGGCGTTAATTAAACGAATTAAAGTTTCCACAAAATTGCAGAATCTTATCAGAGCAAATTTCACCTAATAATAAAATTACCAAGATAAATATCCCCGAATCCTCCGTGTCCAATGGGCTGACCAAGTCTCCATTGTCTCTGTGTAATATCCGTCAGTATTTCACCAGCAGGAAAACGAGTTGGTAAGCGGCATCCAGGAGCTGCTACTCTTCTAACAGGTACCTCCTCTGCTCGCTGTGGTGCCATCGTCACCTTCCGATCATTCACGCGGGCTAAAACAATTGTTTCCATACAATTTGGGGGCTAAATTTAATCATCTGAGAGAATCGGACATGGAAATTTGTAGACGGGATACAGTAAATGATAAAAATTCAAGCTTGGGATTAAAATAGGCTTCCTTGATCTGTAAAAATATTTTTTTTTTTCTTTTCTTATTTTTTTTTACTTACAATATTGTGGCTCAATTTACAAATGTTTTTTTTTTTTTCGTTTATGAATAACTTTACATGGTAAAATTGACTTAAAACAAACTAAGTAAAGTATGCTGTTTTTGTATAACGTAACTATTTATTATTATTATGAATATTATTATTATTATTTTTACAGAATGATTGACAATTTATTATTTGCAAATAGAAATATTTTGTTCGGTCGGTTTGTTAAGCTTAGATTTAAATTTTATAAATCTTACCGTCTATGTTAGGAATTTATTGATAATATACAAATTTTTTCTTTCTTTATTCTTTCTCATTTGAATAGAAAACAAAATTGATAATTATGATTGTAACGGAGTTTATTTACCTAGTACAAAATTGATTTAACGTATATACCTAGATAGATGTTTGAAATCGGTCTGTATTTTTTTTTGTCTTTTCTTTTTTTTTTTTTTATTCTTTCGGTTAAAAATTAACGAGAAGTTTATTCGAAGAAACGAAAATACGTACGTGAAAATAGATTTGCGAATATATAATGTAACGTTTCTTATCGCAGTTTTGAAAATTGTCGGTTTATTTATTATTCTTTGACAACCGTCACACGTCAATTGTTATATATATACAAACAAATATGTACGACGTGATCCGGGTATTTGGTAATGTAACTATCTTGAGATTGAAATTAATATCGTAATAATAAGAATGACAATAGATGATCGAATATCGGATATAGATATTTGAGAAAAAAGAAGGAGCTTTTTTAACACACGTATCTGGTTTGTGTTGGATATAGATTAGGATAGAGCTAACGTAAGTGAATAAGTGAAAGGTGAGGTAGAGTTTTGACGTGTAATGTGTATATCATAATAAATATCGTAAAGTGGAAATGACTTTGAATTCGTATTATTACTTACTAAAAACCGCACATACATTAAACAAGAGTTATAACTTCGTTGTTGTTTATAGAAAACACCAGCTTCATTAATCCTTCGTTGTGATATTATCACAGGAATTAATAAACGAAATAAAACATAATGAGAATACGTTCAAAGAACATCGTCGTAGTCGTCGTAGTGTTTTAAAGTATGAAAATTAATATTATTAGTCTCGAAGATAAATTTTTCGGCTATTTTCAATCATCAATCTGATCTATATAACTAACTGTCAACAAACTCGTGTACACTAATCAACGGACCTTTCTATTTTTCACCACTTTATTTATCACTATTTTTTTTTTTCCCTACTATTATTATAATTTACTAAATTTATATTGATCATTGATTATGCCAGAAGTTTTATCTGTACACATTTCCTCCACCATTTTATGTATCGGTCTTTGGCCGATCAGCTGAACCCGCGTTCGCAAACACGATGAAAGTGATCCGTTTAATCATCGCGTTTGAAACGACAGGGCGGCGAAACAGCAAACTACAAACATTAAAAAAAAAAAATGGTGGTTAAAACGTTCTTTCTCTCTTACAATAAAAAAAAAAATGATATACTTTTCGGGAAATTCGTTTTCAAATATCTCAAACTACTATTTTCGGTTAGAGAAAATCTCCCTTCAAACTTTAAACTCTATTTTCCATTCATATGACGTCGTAGACTTAGATTACGTCTTCGGAATAGGTTTGCCGCTCTTTAGTTCCGCTTATTCTACGTCTGAATCGAAATCACGCTCCCCCCTCCGTCGCGATACCAAAATTCCACAGCCTTCTGGGTCCTCGATACGACAAAGCCACAATGGTCGACGTCCGATAATTGGTAGTGTGGTGTATATTTTGTTGTGCAAATAGCCCTGCGGTTTCATTAAAATGACATAACTTTGTTGAGTCGATTAACTTGTGCACTAACAGACTATCTATAGCGCCGACGATCCGGACGCGAAAACGTAAGTCTCTTGCCTAAATAAACGGCTGATTATTACTCCCGATTATTTCGTGGTTAGGTTTCGTTGGCCACCATTGATTTTTATGTCTGGCATCGGCCTCAAAAATCCCGCCCTATTCACACCGTTTTCTCGTACAATACCGTCCGAATAACAAATCAAACAACTCCGATAACCGAGCCGAAAATTCGTTCGAAAATTATTCCTAAATCCCGCGATTTTTTTACCCCAATAAAAACTGATTTTTAAACAATTTTTTTTTTCAACAATATTTTGCATACTTATTTTTTCTCTTCCAACAACATTAACAACTATTCTTCTATTCCAGTCAAAACGTAGTCGGAAGAGGCTTAATCCAGATGTCGTATCCCGGACAGCCGCCTATGGGCATACCAGGCATGCCTCCGATGCCCTATATGGTCGGTGCTCCGCCACCGATAATCGGAGGTGTTATGCCGATGCCTCACGTGAGTTTGGGACAAAAAATTGCGAAGATTTGATGATATATGTGCTACTAACTTTGATAATCGTTCATTTTTCTAAATACAGATGATTCCCACACCGGTGTCTGCGATGCAGACCTCTGCACCGGCCGTTCGGTACGCCAGGAATCAGAATAGACATGATAACAATCGACGTAGAGAGAGAGAAACGGGACCCCCGGTTACGGTTTTTGTTGGAAATATCATGGACAGAGCTCCGGATGTTATGATACGGCACATATTAGGCGCCTGTGGACATGTGTTGTCATGGAAAAGGGTCCAGGCTTTCGGATTTTGCGAGTATGCTGGACCCGATGCTGGACTCAGGGCTGTTAGACTTCTTCACGATATGGAAATCGGCACTAAGAAATTGGTCGTTAAGGTTGACGCCAAGACAAAGGTCGTCTTGGACCAGTTTAAAGGTACTAGAAGCCATGGGAATAACGTCATCTTCTCTATTATCCGAGTATTCATCAGCAGAGATGAAACAAGCCTCGAAAATTCGTTCGTTAAGAGGAAGAATTAATGGAAAACATAATCTGAATCATTTCATGTTGCATTTGATGTCAAGTTGCAATTTTTCCTTTTGAGATTTTACTGTTAAAACTGCCTCGCTAATTTCTTTCTTAACTCGTAGCTGAGAGGCGGAAGAAACTCCGAGGTGGTCAATCGCCGTTGCAAGATGAGACTCCTAGCGAGGGTTTGGACGGGGAAGAAGGAGATGACTACATGGACGAAGGAATGAGGGTTGTCGACGCTGATGCGATGACTAGGATCTCTCAGATAATTTCCGAACACGCGACGGAACTGGAAATGGCTCAAGTCGCGCCGGGTAATTAAATGGATTAATTAATGATGAATGATTGAAGAAGAAAGGGATTTTAATTCAAAGTAAATTCGTTTTTTTTTTTTTTTTATTTTTCTTTTATTTTAGAGGAACATCAGACGAAAATGGTGGCGAAATCGTTGAACTTGGACGACGCTGAGATAGAAGAAAGCAAGCGAGATCTGATTACCAGAGAAATTGGCAAATTTCGGGAAGTTATGAAGGTAATTAAGAATTCCTTTTTTCAATATTCTAAATACCGTCCCAAATCCGTCGTATCCTTCTTCTCTCTCTCTCTTTCTCTTGCTTGTTTGCTCCATCAATGAAAACACTCTGATTTATATGCGTGAGTTTGGTATGAAAGTTAGAAGATCGAGGGTACGAAGTATGCAAGATTAAAATAATGAATGTACATTGAATTCTAACAAAATTCACTCAACATCATTTTCACTTACGAAACTATTTATCCAGTAATCTATGTCTATCTTTTCATCATTGTTTTCAATTTACGATCTTCACCAAATCATGGGCTAAACATATTGAAAATATTCCTTACCTTAGAAGAAGGAAAGAAAAGGGGGGAACTAGGTCCCAATTTTTGGTGATTGTTTCTGAAAATAAAATGGTAGCAAAGCGTAGTTGAGATTTGTTGGGTTGAAGTTGAAGTTGAGCAAATGTATAGATTGGTCCGGAGTCGAATGTGATGTAAGTGTTCTTTGGCTTGATGTGTACATGAATAAAGATGGAATGAGTGAGTGGTACGTTAGCTAAGGATAAATGGAGCCGTGACTCGTTGCTGTATATTATAATGACAGGCAGCGTGCGTCGCACACAGCAAAAGCACACGTACGGTCTAGGAATGCTGTGTGTGGGGACGACCCTCTAACTCGCTCATTCATTGGCTCTGAAGGGAGCTAGTCACAGCACAGCCCTCGTATTTTCGCAGGCAGCCGCAGCCTCGTCGGTAAGTCAGTGCATATAAAAAAAAAAAAAAAAAAAAAAAAAAAAACCATGAACAAAAAAGAAAGAAAGAAAGAAAGAAAGAAAGAAAGAAAGATAAAACCACCCAAATGATAGAACGAGATCGACTCGCTTTAGAAATCAGCTTTAGACAACGTGTGGAGAATCTTAGCGGATATTATTTTTTCACAGTTTTACATAAAATATCCGTAGGAAACTAGAAGAACAAACTATAAACTGTAATCATCGGATAGTTGAATCGATTGATGTTTGATTAAAATACATATATCGCAGCTACGTGAATTTTGATCTAGTATTTCGTTCGCTCACTCTGTTCACATCTTATTGCTAGTAGTTTCTTAGACATAGTTGAAAATTATTTCAGATTTTATACACTCTTGAGTCTATCGAAGGAAAAGTCTACACAGGGCAGAACAGGTCGGATTGTTCGATGACTCAATATCTGTGCGGTCCAGAGCTTGCTAAAATATCAAATAATTTTTAATTATGTCAGAAAGCACTGCTAATCGGCTGTGAAAAGATTGAGTAAATAGAGTATTTCTTCAAGGCATAGCAGAGGTTTGATAAAATCTTATTGCCGAGGTGATTTGTTTGGATAATCAATTTTTGTTGTTTATTTATTTATTCGTTTATTTTCACTCGTGAATTCGATTCTTTTTATTCATTTTATTCAGATGTAGTAAGACGGAGCTATCATGATACCAGTCGATGTTTTTGATTTTCTCTTAATTATTAGATACTATAAAAAACACATTGAAATGATTCTATTATCACAGTGGCGACTGTTCAGTTGTTGTCTTTATTTTGTGTAAACAGCTTCTGTCAACGTTGCGATCAGACATGTACGTAGTACCTAGGTACGCGCAACTCCGTTCTTCAGTACCGCCACACTGACCGACCTTGTCAACTTCACACCGTGAGTAAAACTACACAACCATGAATCACCACAGAATCGATCGGTTCTCGTAGTTTTCTGTTAGCCGCTCCCAAACCCAATCCGATAATGAATGAATAAACAAAGAAATTAGAGTCTCGCGATTATCCTCGTCTCCGTATCCAATCACTCATTCATCCATTCATTCATTCATTCATTCATTTCCACGTCATTCACTATTCCTCGCACTGTTCATTACTGTCTTCTTGTGGTCAGCCTAATACTCTGGGTTACTGTATGGACGCAAATATTGAATTAGGGATCAATTCCTCATTTTAGTACGGACTTCTGACTTGTATCATTTCAAATTTTATAATCGTTTTGAAAATGGGTATTGGGGTGATGATTATTTTTGTCAAACAGTAACCCAACGATCGACAGGTCTCTATGTATAAAGAAAGGTTTTGTTTATTTTTCATTTATTTTTTTTTTTTTCTTTGTTAATTAAAAAAAGGAGTGATTAAATTATGAGAGAGCGTCGTCGTTGGTCGGTTAATTAAATTATTGGGGGCGTTTTAAGGGGGTGGGCAAACTATTGTGCATTTGATATCCAACAGTTTGCTGCATCAGCTGGGCGCGTATAGCCATAGCCATAGCCAGAGAAGGATTCAAAGTTGAAAGAGACTTGGACAGACAGTATCTTGGCTAAAGCAAATGATGTATTGGGGCGGATGGTTCTCTCTCTCTCTCCCCCTTGCGACGACTCCGCTTCTGATCGGTATATCAAAAATTCAATTTTTCTAATAATTATTTATTATTATGAAATCTATAATTAAAAATTACCCTTTCAAAATCACATTCACATCTATAGCATAGAAATCTAGTGTTTTTAATAAACCTTGGCACACATGCAATGCTGTGAGTACATTGGGTGTCCATTTACGTTGTTGCGTTCTTTTATTCATGCTAAAAATCAAATAAATAAATAAAGAAATGAAAATAAAAAATAGTAAAACAAACTTACTATGTTAAGGTTTTATCGTAAGTTTAGTATCTCTCTCACATTGTCTCCAAAGTTTGTACCTGCACTTAGGTACTTGATATGTTATACGAAGTATCGTGTAAGATGCCGTGATTTCACCAAAACTCCAGCGGAGTGAGTATACCTCATCGACACGAGAACATTTTTTTACAATATCTTTTATATAGAAATAATGATAATAATAATAATAATCATTGTATAATATGGGAAACTAGCAATTGCTAGACTTGACAAGAAACGATTTTGAGTAAAAGCTCTAATATTTTTGCCTGTCTGTGAAACGAAATCACATCGATATCTTTCATTCAGTGCGTAAGAGAAACGCGATTGCTAGTTATCTAGTTGTATCTTTTTTGTTCTTTTTTGTTACACGGAGCTTAACGATTTGTTCTGACTTCGTAAACTCAGCCTTTTTTCTTTCGTTGTGTTTTATAGAAGCAGGAAGAGGAGAAGGCTCAAGTCAAACGAAAGCGAGAAGCCGTCGAGAAGGAGGAGCGCGAGAAACGAGAAAAGGAACGCAAGGATAGAAAAGAAGAAGAGTCTGGAAATAACAAAGACGATCATGACGGTTTAGAGCCTGGGAGTCCGTCTACACCTCCGACCGGTGGTTCTGGTGCCGCTATAGCCAAGGGTCGTAGCAGCAGCAGCAACAGTAGCAGAAGAGATAAGCGGCGTTCTAAATCGAGGTGAGCGATTGGAAAGTGAATAAAATAATTCATTTCTTGTCGTTTTCTTGACTTAATTATTTTCTCATGTCATTCTGTGCTTCTGTCTCTCAGATCTAAGGAACGGGACAGGGAAAGAGAGCGTCAGAGGAGCGAGAGGGAGCGAGACAGAGACAGGGATCGCGAGAGGGAAAGAGAGCGAGACAGGGAGCGAGACAGAGACCGAGAACGGGACAGGGACAGAGAGAGGGAACGGGAGCGTGAAGAGGCTCGTAAAAGCGAGAGAGAAATACTGCGGGAGAGGGAAGAAGAGGAAGAGGCTAAGGAGAGAAAGAAGAACGAGAGAAGAGCCAGGGAGAAGGAGGCCGCTTATCAGGAGCGATTGAGAGCCTGGGAAACCAGGGAACGTCGCAAGCAAAAGGAGTGGGAAAAGGAAGCGGAAAAACGTAGAGCCAAGAGGGAGGCTAGGGAAAGGGAAGCCAAACGTCTCAAAGAATTCCTCGAAGATTATGACGACGATCGCGACGATGCTAAATACTACAAAAGCAAGGAACTTTCTCGGCGTCTCGAAGAACGCGCCCTCGAGGCTGAAGCAGATTCTCGCGATAGATGCGCCGAAAGACAGGAACTCCAGCGCTTGAGAGACAAGCTTTACGCCGATTCTACGCACTCGGATCCTGCCGCTGAATTCGAACGGGTAATTCAGCCATGTTTTAGCGCTATTAAAGACGAAACGAAACACGAGGATAATAAGAAGCGAGGAAAAGACGAAAATTATTTTTCTAGCTGAGATTCTAACAATTAATAATCACCTTTCAACTTTTTCTAGTTAAAAGCTGAGAGGGAAGAACAGTACAAGCCTAAACCAGTGATTACGATAATAGACGAGGAGGACGAGAAGGCAGTAAAGAAAGAAAAGGAGGCACCAATGCCTCCGATAGAAACTGAACCAATAGACAGCGACAGCGATGATGGTGTACACTTCGATGACGCACCTCCACAGGAAGCTCCGTCAAGAACTCCTCCTCGACATCATCATCATCATAGACGCCATCATCGCCATCATCAGAATCATCATCGCGATGATATAGACGAAGGAAATGATGAAGATATCAGCGAGATTGACAGAGATAGTATTAAAGACAAGGGCGCTTCGCCTGCCTCACAGTCACAGCCAACTATCGCTCAGTCTTTGAGTGCTAATCATGACGAGGACTCTCGCATGTCTCTCGTTAGCGAGCCGGAGAAATCTAGCGGTGGTGAGGAATTTTGAATTTTGAATTGTGATATTTGGAATTCTGAATTCTTTGTGTCTAAGAATCCTTGAGCGAAAATTGTCGACTGATTTCTGATTCTGAGGACGTTTTTGTCTGCTGAACTTATAGTTTCCATGAAATGTAAGGAATTTATTTATTTTCAAAGGTAACTTTGTGCCATTTGCTATGGGAGGCAGCGGGGCAAAGGGGGGAGGCGGAGTGGATCATGCTCCGGGAAATAAGACACCGTCTAGTCCCAGTTCTGCAGCCAATTCAAATCCACAGCAGGTTAATCAGCCGAAAAAGAAAGGGCGAATAGATGTCAAGGACGTTTTTAATAATGACGACGACGACGACGGTACTAATAACACTAAGAAAAGGAAACTCGTTCCTCTCGGTAAGACGAGTCGGAGATCTCCATTAATATATTCTTTGAAATAGTTCGAGCCAAGTTTCACGATCGTTTATTCTACTTTCAGACTACGGAGAAGAGAAGAAGAAAAAAGGAACCGACGACGGGGCTAATAAAGTTGGAAAAGAAGAGAGCACCAAGAGTCAGGAGGAGAAACGAAAGCACATAAAATCACTGATAGACAAAATTCCTACTGACAAAAACGCCCTGTTCGGTTATCAACTGGACTGGGCTGTTATCGACAACGTGAGTAGCACGGAATTGTCTCGAAAATCAGAGAATCTCCACACTGTTCTCACAACGACTAATCCAACTAATAAACGTCCGCATTACAACCATTTTCCAGACTCTAATGGAGAAACGAATAAGACCTTGGATAAACAAGAAAATTATCGAGTATATCGGAGAGCCGGAGCCTACGCTGGTCGACTTCATTTGTAGCAAAGTAATGGCTGGTAGCTCGCCGCAGGGTATATTGGACGACGTACAAATGGTGAGGGGGGATAATCCTCATTCTTCTTGGCTGTTTTCTAGTTTTAAGGCCAATTATTGTCATCGATGTATGAATTTGCTGTCTGATATTTCTGATGGTAATTTTTGATTAATCGACGATTCTTTCCTCCGTATATATTTCCAGGTGCTAGACGAGGAGGCTGAAGTATTCGTAGTGAAAATGTGGAGGCTACTGATATACGAAGTTGAGGCAAAAAAGATGGGACTAGTGAAATAAATTTGACTTTTGATCGCATGATTTTCCTCTTAACGACTGGAATGAAAAAACACACGGTCGTACATACATACACAATTTTCCTCGAGATATTTATAAATCTGACATCAGACAGAGGCGAATGAATATAATGAAGATTTTCTAATGAACTTCTGAAAATGATGATCTCTGGATATAATTTTACTGATATATATATATATATAAAAGGAGAAGGAGAAGAAGAACAAGAAGAAGAAAGAGAGAAAAAGAAAAGGTATACATATATGCATACACTTATCCTCGTATTTAATATTATTAGTCCGGATATTCGTTGGCATTAATCAATAGAAGACTTAAAATTAAATTAATAATCGACCGGCGAGTGTGGATTACATGTGTAGCGGTTTATGCGTTAAATACACTTTGTAATTGACATCGTTTATAACTACCTACATCGCTTTCTCGTTTTTTTTTAATTTTTATTATCTTTATTGATATTATATGACTTGTCTTGTCGCGTAGCTTTACGTCAAATTGCATTATTCGCATTGCGTTGCGTTGGGTTTGGTTTTGTTTACGTAAATAATAATCCCACTCACGCAAGACAGGTAAGACAATTCGTTTTATACATTACACCGTATGAATTATAAAAACTGCGACAAAATATGAAGTAAAATGAATTTTAAATGAAATGAAATGAAATGAAATGAAATTGAATTAAATATGCAAGATGCTCGAAGAATTAATCAATAATTAATTAAATGTATACATGAATTAATTCACATTTTTAAAGAAATGCATTCTCTTTTTTCATCCGCTTTGATATCCTATGAAAGGGAATTGAAGATGCTATCCGTCCGTACTGAATACTATAGATGAACGATTTAATTTAAAGAAGAAGAAGAAAAAAAACACGACAAGCCTCTTTTTTTTTTCTTTCTTTCTTTCTTTCTCTAATAGCTGTTATTTTCTATTCAATGAATTTTTCTCACCGCATATTACGGTGGGATATAATAGGTGTGTAGATTATTTCCAATATTTAAAACTGAATGTGTCAGAATTCCTCGACCTTTTCTTTTTTTTTTTTTACTATTAATTAATATACCTATTCAAATATAGTTTAGCGACTAGGATAGAGATTGAGGATTTTAGTATAGCTTTTAAATACATCTAGTATAGGTATAATGGAAAGTGAATTAGAAAGATAATAAACTACTCGATCTAAACTCGAAATATAATCATTTATTCATTCTTTTATTATGATCATTATATTGTAATAAGTTTTCGAATCAATTAATCAATAACCCCGGTCAATTCGTCGGCGAACTTCTACTGCTACAATAATTACGACATGAGTATAAATATTCACAATATTATTATTATTATTATCATTACGAATTAATAATACGAAATATATATATATAGTTTGAAAAAAATATTTATAGTTTGAAAAGATTTGAAAATTATTCTCCCGCGCCGTAATTTCTGACTCGGAAGTTCCGTCGGTATCTAACAGATGGCGTTGCGGGTTTTAGATCGAATAGACAAATCAATCGCGGCTATATTCAAGAGCGTTTAAATTATTGAAGAATTTTATTGGCACGTTTAGTGATTTGAGACACCGACGCGATAGAACATTATTTAGTGATAGTTGTTTCAATCAGTCTGGAAGAAAACAAATGATTCGACATACAAGTATATACAATATAGAATTGGAACGATAAATTCAATCGTAAGTAAATAATTAATGAATCGAATACTTTGCCGTTTGCATAAATGATTCAAACTTCTGTTTTCTTTTTTTTTATCTTCTAATTTTATTGTCTTTACGAATATTCGTCGTCATACTGGATTCGTTCTTCTTGCAAACTAATTAATTAATTTATGAAGAACTATAGTTCGATAAAGAATAAGGCGAAAGTAAAGGAGAAAGAGAGAGGGAAAGAAAAAAAGGGAACAAAGTACATGCTGGTATTTGATAGCGTGCGTAAAAAGTTTAGTCGACATATATATATAGAACACATTGTCGTCGTTGTCGTTTTACTTGTATAGTAGACGTAATAAAACAGCGTGAAAAACATAGGAAATTGACGAGGAGGAAAAAGAGGTGGTAGCAGGGAGGAAGAGATTGAGCGTAACGGATAACGGCGAACGTAGGGTATACCTTACAGGGGGAAACGAGACGATAAAAGCGACAATCATTATATATACTACATTTATTTCGGCGAGGATTTAACGCGCAGTGGGAGACTCGACGAAATTGCTTCCCTTAAATCAATCGCCTTTACCATAAAAAATGAAAAAATGAAAAGAGCAAAGAAAAATAATAACAACAACAACAATAATAATAATAATAAAAATAAAAATAACGAAAATCAGGTCTTTTTTTTTGTTTATGGGAAATTCCACGTCAACTGTCGTGGGGTTGGTGGGTCGCATTTTTTGTTTCCGGGCAAAACTATTTCATCCTATTATAGGTTCCACCAAAAGTGTTTCCCCAAATTTTCAGGCCAAAATATTGCTCCTACCGTTTTTTACGGCCAATTTTCGGTTTTTGGGCTCTCTTTCAATTTCTTGGCTTTTTTTCTTATACAGGGTGCCAGGGAAGTATTCTAGGCCAGAAAAATTTTCAAAATACATGTAATCGATGTAAAATTTCCCGAGGAATCGATTCCCGTCGCCAGAATTGATCTAGGATGCTTCCTTTTGCCACAATTTCGAAAAAAACTGTTTTTTTTTAAAGTGCTTATAACTCGGGTGGATCAATTTTAGAAATTTTCTGCCTGGGCGCAAAATGTTCCGTTTTCAGTCTACTTTCAGGACCTTTCAACTTTGCCGTGTGTATTTTGGTTTTAGGTACCCAAAAACGGTAAAAACTGCCAATAATGGTCGAAAATGGCGAAAAAAGCTCAGAACAGCCAACTAGGTTGGCAAATGTGTACCTAGACTTGTAAGGATTCACTCGTATTTATGGCTAGTAACAAAGGGTGATGCCCAAATATTCCCGATACCTCATAAAACCGTCAAGGGATTTCAACACAGCCCGTTAGAGGTCAATATCCACCTAATAGGTCAGTCCGGCGTATTCGATCATTTTCTCTGCACGCATTTGATAATTTTGACATTCCCGCGCGTTACTATAGTTGATGGTACATTTTTCTTGGGTGAACCTGTAGGTTTGAATTTGGCGCGCCCAGTTACCACATGTAACGTGGGCGCCATAGGGGGCGCTACATAAAGGATCTTTTCACTGTTTGGAGCCGAGTTTGGTTACGCTTCATTCAGTACACGAAGGTACATACATTAGACTGGGCCAAAAAAATTGATTATTTTTTTTTTTTTTTGAATGGTACCTCGAAAATATCATTCAGCATGACAAAAAAACAATTTCGTGAAAGTTTGAGCCCTTAATATTAATTTTAAGAGGTCTCTCATCGCTATTTTTGATTTTTATTCATAATTTGATGTTTTACGCTAGAACTGTCAAAACACTGAAGTGGAAGAATTTATTTTCGCTTATTTCTATATAAAATTTGTCTAGGTACACATTTGCCAACCTAGTTGGCTGTTCTGAGCTTTTTTCGCCATTTTCGACCATTTTTGGCAGTTTTTACCGTTTTTGGGTACCCAAAACCAAAATACACACGGCAAAGTTGAAAGGCCCTGAAAGTAGACTGAAAACGGAACATTTTGCGCCCAGGCAGAAAATTTCAAAAATTGATCCACCCGAGTTATAAGCACTTAAAAAAAAACAGTTTTTTCGAAATTGTGGCAAAAGGAAGCATCCTAGATCAATTCTGGCGACGGGGATCGATTCCTCGGGAAATTTTACATCGATTACATGTATTTTGAAAATTTTTCTGGCCTAGAATACTTCCCTGGCACCCTGTATAAGAAAAAAAGCCAAGAAATTGAAAGAGAGCCCAAAAACCGAAAATTGGCCGTAAAAAACGGTAGGAGCAATATTTTGGCCTGAAAATTTAGGGAAACACTTTTGGTGGAACCTATAATAGGATGAAATAGTTTTGCCCGGAAACAAAAAATGCGACCCACCAACCCCACGACAGTTGACGTGGAATTTCCCTTATGCGATTTAAATTTTTCATCGATTCTTTTCTGTAGAATAAAATGAAAAAAACAAAAATGAAAAACAAGTAAAAAAATAAAAAAATAACGGGAAATCGGTTTCCGATGCAGAAATTGAATCGGCGTATCGAATCCATCCGCTTTAACACCGATGGGTTCGTACAACCGGCTAGTAAACCAGACAGAGGAGGAGGAGAGAGATTAGAGTAAAGTTCAGAGGTTCAGACCTAATTGGGGGATTCTTTCGACTTAGTGGCTCGCGGCTAGCGCGATGTTGTCTGAGAAGGCACCTTAGTATCTGTTGTCTTGTTACGTCTTCGTATATACATATATACAGAAATATATATATTTTTTACTTACCTTTTTTTTTTGTTATCTTTCTTTTAATTTTTTTTTTACTTCGCACTCCTGCATCCAGTACCAGGATCTTACCATCTTTATACTTAAGCCCGCGATCTAAGGAAAAAGAAATAGAAATATATATATGTATGTACCTTTTTCTTCGTTTTCCTTTACTTTACAACTTGTTTTGTTGTTCATTTTTAATAATATAATCCCCGCCACTTGAGGGCCGTGCAAATTATACCAGGGGACAGATTGAAGTGCGAGACTGCAGGCCTAAGGTCTAAATGCCAAATTGGCACAATTCCATTTCACTTATTACCAAATATTTTCTTTCCACGACTCGACTCTGAATTTCTGTATGTTAGAGCAATTAGATCAAGTGGTTTAACTCATGAATGGCTTTAATTACGACGCCGCGTTAAGCTCCGGGATTATTTGCACCAAATACCTGTATCTGGTATTGCGCAAAGCCGAAGCTCGAAGGTCGTGTAGGTACACTGGTTGAAATTGAACCGATAGATATATATCGTTGTACCTATACGTATTGTGCATCCTCGTTTGAGCCGAGGCAATAGACATACCTATACCTACGGTGACAGGACCCGGAGCTCGAGATTACTTATTTGTACATGCGGTTAATATCGTCGGTTGAATTGATCGGCGTTGAAATGGTTGATCAATAATTACATTGAAACGTTAGCGACTGCAAGTCTGCAGGACGAATTATTCGGTTCTGAAATATCGAATTTAAATAAATGATTAGATATCAATCAATACCAGATTTGGATGCGAGATGATTATGAAACTCTCAATCAGTGGCTGCGACTGGACATTGGATTGACGGTTTTATTTTCAAATCGGGAGCGAGGAATCATATTTTCAATTTTGCCCCAGCTATTTTTGGTCTCATTTTCTAAAACGTTGAATTAAACGCTGCATCCGCGATATGGGGCATATTTTTTCATTCCCTTTTCCATTCTATGACTAATCGACGGTCAAAGGGGAAAAAAAATATCGGCTGAATATGAAGGATGGATAGAAAGATGGGGCGAGAAAGGTAGGAAAAGGAACGAAAAAAAAAATACGGGGGGAACTCTTATACCAGGTATGAATAATGGAGTGAATCTGAACAGTCAGATAAATCGGGAATCTTTGTTGGAGGGTAAAACAAGAATCTGTGTAAATGCGGGTGTAGTGTAGGTCACTCCTTTTTACCTCTCTTATTATTCTTATTTTTCATTATTCCTCACCTCTTCTTCTTCTTCTTCTATACCTCTTCTTATTTTCCGAAAAAAAAGAACACCCCAAGATATAATCACCAATATACCATGACGTTGTATACATGTACAGCTATCTGTCCACATAGTATAAAATCGATTCACCAAATTCTATATTTCTTTACTCATACATATACATATAGCTGTACAATAACCTACTTCCGGAATTCAAATGCGATGGAAAATATCTTCACAGTTAAAGAAATGCCCGTCCCCCTCCTTCGCCTCTTCCTCTTCTCCTTCGTCCTCGATGTTCAGGATTCACACTCAGCTCGAATATCAGATTGCAGACCTCTGTATCGATATATGTTGTATACACACGTGTATATATGTATCCGTAGGGGTTTTGCGGGACTCTACGAGTCGCTCATCTCATCTTATTCTCTTTCTATTTTTCTATCTCCCTTTTTTTCTTCTTTTCCCAGTTCCTCATCCTTTTCATCCTTCTCATCCTCGTCCAATCTCCTTTATGCCCTTCTAGTTTCGCGAACTGCCTTACCTTGTCAATCGATGCCCATACGCCACCCCAATACGTTATCCCTCTGGTTATACACTCTGTCCCCGCAAACTGTCTATCTTTCACCCTTCCGCCCTTTCTCACTTTTTCCACCCGCACCCGGCCTTCTTTCAGTTCCTCGAATAAATTGGTATACCTACCATATACGAGAAGGGACCCTGAGAGAAAAATAAGAGAGAGATAGAAAAATGAAATAAAATCAAAAAAGATCCGAAGAAACTTAATTTGAAATAAAACCGCGAGATCTTTGGCTGATAATTTTCTTTTTTACGATTCCGTTTTTTCGTTTTTTCAATTTCTTATCAAGGTAATTTATATCTTTAGCTATGAGTAAACCATGTCAGCTGTTTAACGTAGAATCGTTTCATTGCCTGAAACAAGAGAGTATAGGTTTGGTGATTAAGCGATAGGCTCGTAAAGTCGTGGTGCTATAAAACCGAGGGGGTTCATTGGCTGTGCGTGGTTCTGATTTTCGAAAGCTACAACAAGCCGCACCATTAATGGTTTCAGACTCGGGTCCACGCGATCTACGTGAACTTTGCGAAGGTAGGTAGGTAGGTATAATAATCCGCGGAGCTCTATCGTAATGGTCGTAACCTTTGCGATCCGATGGTGGGGAGGGGGAAATGCCCACACCGGGACTTGCGTATTGCATCGTCAAATTCATTAGACAAGATTAAACGAGCGATTGGAAATGAGTAGAGGCGCCGATGTTTACCCGATACCTGCAAGGGACGGACAGAAGAAAAGAAGAAGAAAAAAAAAAAAAATGAAATGAATTAATCCTGGAAAAACAAGTATGAGATGAAATTGCGTAAGAGTGTAAGGATTTTCTTGAACTAGTCTGATCGTGATAAGCATTTGTCGTTGAGCGATAAAGAGAGAGAGATGTAAATGAAGAAAAAAAAAGAAAGGATAAAATTTGAGAGAGAGCAAAGTTCGTCTTAAGCGTACTTGATTCCAACCAACTCACTCTTCGACTCCTTTGGGGGTGAAGAAAGAGAGAAGAAGAATAAGGGTGGTGGTGGTGGGTAAGGGCGAATAGAGTGCAGAAAAAGAGTAGGATGAGGAGGAGGAGGAGGAGGTCGTGGGGCAAAAGAAGGAGAGGGTGAAAGTGACTCCGCAGAAAGTCCCCGCGGAGCGATTCAATCTTTGCCGCTTTTTGTGGGGCTATCAATGTCTCCGACTCTCGCAGCTGCAAAATAAAATCGCCAACCGTCTCGCTTCTATACTATACCATAGCTCCAACGAACGACTACGCGATAGATAGGCGGGTATACGTATAAGTACATCTCGCGTCATCCCAGGAGTCATCTCACCCTACAAGCAGTCTTATCTCGATTCATCGAATCGCTTGTGAACAAAGTTATACGTTGCCTTCTCCGACTTTATAGAAAACTGGATGAAAGAGTAGAAAAAAAAAAGAATCAAATAAATTAATAAAATAGAAAAGAAAATGACAATTCTTAATGAGTTTACTCGATTTCAAAAGACTATTAAGATCTTCCGTATGTACGGAGAGAAAAGTAGGATCCAACGTTATTATTATGAATACAGTAACTTTAGAGAGAAATAAAGGGTAGAAAGAAAAGGAGAGGAAAAGAAAAAAGAAGGGTGCAATTGAATTGAGATGCAAGGAACCTTGTCGTCGTAATCTGCACACATGATAGAATCTAGGTAGTGATTTGTCCTCCGGTTTTAAGAGCGAGAGAAATATAAAGAGAGGGAGATAGAGTTAAGGGTTGCAGACGACGCGTACGGGCCGCGCAGCACATAGCCCGTCGTTGGCCTCAAGCCCCCAGGTTAGCAGGGTCAGAGACTCCTGGAGCCACGGTAGAATCTGGATGAATAGCTGAAGGGTCGGTCGAGCAGGACACGAAAAGGGCGGCCCACGTAACCGACCTTTCCTCTTTTCGTGTATAGTATCCACCCCCAAATCCCATCCTATATACCTACTAGCTCGTTCCCCTTTACGTTTACCGAGTGAATATATCCAGAGCGCGAATATACATACACGAATATATATATACATATATATATATGGCCGGTGGATCGCTGCTGCAGATATATACCTACTTATACTATATATCTATATATAGGTATACGTATAGGTATATAATCCAACGAGACTAATATGCTAATCCTATCAATAGGATTCACCGCTCTCAGTTGATATTCCCAGCTAGTCAAATCGTTTTTCACCACAGTACGCGAGGACGAGCGCGATCCGTCCAAGTGGTATGCGATTTCATCGTTCATTCTATACGATCTTTGACTCTTATACCTATGCCTGGCTGAATAACCTACCAATGCAACGAGCGAGGAGAAATCGTGAGGAAAATAGAAGCTGGTAGCTAAGTAGAGAGAAACAGAGAGAGAGAGAGAGAGAGATAGATAATACCAGGGATGGAAAGGGCAGTGATAAATGACCCAAGGCGAGATCTGACATTGATTCAGTCCGTACAGAAGCTTCCATTTAGTTGTGAGGCATGACCATACCTAGCCATGGTCTTGAGGTTTCCTTCCTCTACCTCAGAGGTGGTAGACCTCCTCGTCTGAGGAGAAACTGTTCCCGAGGATTGACGACGCGATTAACTCCCCTTTATTTTCAATAATTATATCAGGGGTGAAAAAAATCTGTTTCAACATGAAGCCAGATCAGAGTCGCGAGTTTCTATGTGATTCAATGCAGTCTTTTTATTTTTTTTAACACTGCAAACCGCATTGAATGTAATGAGGGTAAAATGAGGTGGGAATTACGCAAATTGCAAGACGCAGGACACGGGTATACTGTACGTGCATGGGAAAAGAAGAATAAAGGAAAAAAAAAACGAAAAAAAAAAAAACGAAAAAATTGTATAGGAAAAAGGGAGACTGTTTTAAATTCAAAATGCACGTCACGGAGGCATTATTGTCTGCTGTTCTTCCGTCTCGGAGTATAGGTATAGTCAGCCGACGCGTTTACATCGCTGAGGAGATGCAGTAACCGAGAACAAGAACTTCTTCCATACACTCCACACACTGTGCTGCATATCCTGTCGCTCTCCCGCTCTTAGCGCTCTCGGTTATTCACCGCTAATGGATATTGCCGTTGTCATGTTCTTATATACCTACCTACCTGCCTTATAGCTACCTTCCTATCTACATTCTCTCAGCTTTTGGTGCACCGCTCCAATGTTCAGTGCGCATAAACTGCAGCACGGTCCCGCGACCTGCGTTTTAGGATCGAAAAATACGAAATGTTCATTACACGATTAGGGGGATGGGATTATTTCTGATAAATAGTATTTGCACCGAAGTTTCAGTTCATATTGTTTATAAGCTTTGGCGGGTGAAAATTTCCTCCCGTTACCAGTCCGCCTTTGATATTGAGAACCAAAGGATCTTGCGGGGTCCTTTTAGAGCCTGTCTGTCCTAACGTCGAGCGAGTGTATATCAGGCTAATTGCTTTCTCATTAGTAGCATTTCTCCTTTTGAACTGGAGTGTCAATATGGCGACTAGGGCCGGTTCGCCGCAATTCGGTCTCAAGTATCTTCGTGTATATAGGTATATGTGTATATTGCCTATTGGTATAGAGGAGCGTCTGTCATTCATAGTTTTAGCCCTTATACCTCTCTTCGTATTCTGAGAGGTCAGGTAACGAGTTATGACCGATTGCTTCGAGGGTTCGACTCAATGAGAGAAAGCGAGAAGGAGAGATCCTGAAACTTTCAGTCTATACCATATAATACTGTGTGTTAAAGTATATGACAGCGGTCAAGAGGTAGAGAACTCTCGAGGACCTCTTCAAATACCAATAAACGGTTACGTTTGCAGGGGCAAGTAGTTCCTTTTATTCACTTCTTATCGCATTCATATAAGTGCTCTTTGTGAATTTCTATTTTTGTTCCACCCATCGTATCGGCGGTATATTGTTTAAGTATCGAGAAAAAAAGGGCGAGGTACTCTGCTCGAAAGTTCAAAGCTTCTTGGGGCCGTGCAGAATTAATCTGGATTTTATTTCGGGGGGAGTAGGAGTTCCACGCAACCTGCAGCAAAGGCTGAAAAATTATAGAGAAACAAGCCGAATCCCAGTTTTTCGAGCTTTCATTTCCATCATTTTCCCATATTATACGAAGGTAAGCTCTCGCTTGAACAAGATTTGACCAGGCGTTAAAGTTTCAATGTACTTTAGTTGAGTGGGAGCTAAGGTAGTGCTATTATACTCGACGAATCCTACCCTATTAGAATAATGACCGTTTTGAACGGGGGCGGCAAGAGAAGGGAAGGCATAAGAATCTTACAGCGTGTTACACACCAAATGCAAATTCCTTGTTCATTGTCTTTCGTGGCGAGCCCACTGAGCCTGGTATTAATATAGAAATCTCCATCTCTGTTTCACGGAATGAAGTTGTACCTTTTCATCCCTATTTTCTTAATTCATTCATCATTTTTCTTGTTGTGGTCATGTTTCCGATTCCCTAAAATAAAACGTTTAACACTTTATACCCTACCTTTAATTATCTATAAAGATATTCAACTCAGCACATGAAGGGGTTGATGGAAATATATCTAGAGCCAGAGCTTCCGTTCGTGAGAATTCAAAGCCAGGGATGTACCTGCGTGTACAATTCGGCCATGCTTAAGGGTCAGAGTTATTACCGAGAGTGAGAAAGTCGGATATAGAGAGATGGCGAGGGTTGGACCAGGCGGGGAGATACGTTTCTTGATTCTAGAAGTAATACTAATATTGCTAAGTGCATCTCTAGTTACCCAGCACGGTGCAGTAGCAGTGGTACCTACCACGAAGCCCTTCGTTCACCACTTGCTATGATTACTTCCGATTTTATGTAGCCAGGAAACAGAAAAATTTTAGCCTCAAGATTCCGGACCCTTCTGGCAGACTCTGTCCAGAAAACTCTAACCCCTTATTCCCACCTTTCGTTGCTGGTATATTGACGACACATGTGTACATCGGAGACAGTGAAACACGAAATCATTTCCCCGAAACGGATCATGGCCAAACTAATTACGCTTTCAAATGCTAATCGCCTTTCCATTAGTAATAATCTTCCATTGTTTCACCCAACAATGCATTTACAATAATTGAATATACTATTATACGTGTATACCCAAGGGAATAAGATCGTATAATAATCGGCTGTTCCCTCTAGTTTATTTATCGCCGATTTTTGGCTTTCCGATCCCGAGAATCGTCCCTTACGTTCCATTCGCAAATAGCCAACAAGGGCAGAAGCGTATCTGGTGGGATGCGAGAAGTCAGTATACGGCGGTATGTCAGTTGATATTTCGGGGTGTTTTATATAAGTCTGGAATCGTGGGTTTGGACAGAGAGCAGGTTTATGGTATGGGTGTTGTTATTCAAGGTCTTCAAAATGTATCTGCGGGTCTGAGAAGGGTATTTAAGGATTACGGAGTTTAGCATAATATTAGCAGGTAGAAGAGGACAACAGGGGTGCAAATGGGAGGTTCGGTACGACGCAGGGGGGTGGTATAGGAGCCGTGGTATTATTCATGGATTACCTCACTTGTCTCGCCCACAATCCTCCCAAAGCCTCCATTAGAATAATTGCTTCTTCATCTTCGCGCTCGTGTACAGTATATATACAGACGAAGCGAACGTATCATCCTCGCTCTGTCCTCTGGATACGCCGGGGAAGAAAGAGCCGGCGATATACTAGCGTCGGTGACGGAAAGAGGGAAGGGACTATTATGCCATACTATACACGCTGGTATATCGCTCGTGGTTTCTTTTCTCTTCTATTTTAACACGCGGAGTTTCCTCGGCTGAAACAACCCTCCTGCTACAGGGGTTGTTTACTCACCTTAAAACTACAAATACACACGCCGTTTATAACCTATCAATATTAATCGAACTCCTTACACGTACCGAGGTTCAACTCACATTCACCTATCTGACGTCTAATGATGTAGAAACTTTCGGAATGAACCAATGCTAATTGGCGACGTGAGACTAGACCGCCGCAACTCCCTCGCAACTTATCACGATACATATCTCCTCGCACGTTACACGCCATAATTTACACCCTATGCCTCTATGTAAAACTACTCGTCCGAGATTAAGGGAAGATTATGAAATAGAATAACTTTGCATCCCGAGGGTTTTTGGGGGTTAATTAAAAAGAAGTGTTGCGGCGTAGAATCGAGAAGATTCGAGATGGAAAATCGACCGAATCTAGTAAAATTTTCATCGCTTATACTTCTTCACGGCTCTTTTTACAGAACGAGACTATAAGAATAAGAGGTGAGAGGAGGCCGGGGGCTCGGGCGCGAGGTTGTTGGTCAGAGGACCACTTTTTGACGGGGGTATATAGTATTTGTTGGCGAGTGCATAAAAGGTTTTCAAGTGTTTAATACGCCCGTCTGGGTAATAGTGGGGCGTTTATTGTCGTCGAGTAACTTGTGCGACAAGTAGAAACTGCGGGCAAGAGTGAAGAGTGCCGTCTACTTCGCGCCTGGTGCCGGTGCTGGCGAGGGACCCGCCCCGGACTACCCTGAGACACCCTGTGCCGCGGTGAAAACCACCCCGTTATATCCGCCGCCCGCCTTTTACCTACCTTTTTGTCTCACTACGAGATATGCAACCTTGGCTCGTTTTGTTCTCACAATATACTGCGAGAATAGGGATATAATACAGTCCTTATTCTCACCTCCTACGTCCCTCCGACTCCTCGTATACACCGGAAATAAAGTAAAAAAAATTCGCGTGACGAATAATTTCCCGACTACCTTATACCTAGGGGCCGTTAGTTTTCGCCCCTATATTCTTACTTGAAATTATAATTTAGCCAGAAATATCGGGGGGTTGGTTTTAATCCCGATTATTTATCCGTCAACTAAGTTAGGACGAAATAATATCGGATCGTATGTACAGGGGATGAAAACGTTTTAGCATTTCGTATTTCTTTTTTCTCTTTCGTTTTGTTTCGTTTTCTATTTCAACCCTCGGTTCCCGGTGTTTCGGAGTTCCGTTCGGATCGTGCAGCGTGCTGCTGCAGGAAGTGACGTGCGCGCTGATCGAGAGAGGGCGGATATGGTATTGCAGGAAATAGGTACGCGATTATCCAGCTACTACAGGTTTAGCGTCCGATTTGCGTGTTGCGTGTGTAACGCCGCGTATCAAATCAGCTGATGGTTTGATGTAGGCAGGAGGGTAGGGTACGATATACCTATACCTACCCTACCCTTCCCTTCTACTAACCCAGACCTAACCAGTTTGGTATATACCTATAGCCTGCACGGAGAGACACGCCGCTAAATTATGCAAGTGTTTCGCGTTCGTCTCTCTCCCTCCTTTCCTCCTTTACTAATTTCCTGGTTTCCTGGTTTCCTGGTTTCATCCGTACTTCCAACGCGCCTCGCCTACACCATAATCTCGATAACTTTGTTTTTGAAGGTAGAAAATGGATTGTCTTTCACCTGCACGTATACTACTCAACCCCAAGCCTAAACCTGAACCTTATATTCTTCATGCCTTTTGCCTAAGCTAAGCTTCGGCTAAGAACACGTCGTAAGGATTTCGAAAAAGGGATAACAAGCTTATCGAGCATGAAAAAGTAAACGATCTTTCTTCCCACTGCCATACGCCTGCAGATTTTAGCCAAATGATGTTTCATTTTACGCACGTGACATATACGAGGCTGCGAAAAAGCTCAAACTTCTTTTATATTTTTCTTTTTTTACAAATGTCAGCCATCGAAATTATTTTACCTTGCAGCTATGATCGATACCGTTTCATCCCCGAACGATATATCAGTCGGTGTATTTTCATTTCGGGATGCGGAATTGCAAATCTCGAATTTGTTAGTCGGTTCACACCAGTATTTGAATATATCTGACTTTAAAGTGTCGTGTGATAAAACAACCATTTCGAACAGGAGTAAATTTATCATTTATACTAGACTTTGAAATCGGGGTTTTTCGCTCCCCGAATCAAGTCGAGAAAGTTAATAAAAAAGTTCGATAAATCATTACGACACAATGAGAATTAATAAGGTAGAAAATATCCGTCTGAAAATAACGTGAAATAAAAAATGAAATATAAAAAATAGTTAGAAATATGCGGAAAGCGAAAGTTTGCAACAAACTCAGCCGATATACATCGGCTCGTTTGTTATACCTGCAAGGGTGTAAAATTGTTTGTATTTGTGGGTAGAAGGCAGACCAAACGTGCAAGGTTCGTCGTTGAGGGTGATCAAAGCAACGTTCCCCGATTCTGTTTAGGTATTATACACCCATGTGTACATATATACGTACACACATAGTTGGGAACGTGTCCCTTTCATTCCTCTATAACGCTTTCCCATCAGGCAATAGTCTCCCTGCTTTCAGGAATCTATATACCGCCCGTGTAACATACACAAAGGAGGGAATTCCCGAATCTGACGCCGACAAATTGTAATTAAAATTAATCCAATCATCCTCTATCCAGCTACCTGGCCGACACAACTACCTACGTCTGCACTATGTGGCATTATGGGTATATATTTGAGATTTGAGAAATCTAGGAACCCGAAGAAAAGTTAAATTTGATAAATTAGCTTGTTCGGAAGTCGAATTTCAAGCAGAAATGAATTGGAGTGAATTTTTTAGGCACCCCGTTCCGCCCTGGTCTGGATATATCTGTTTATTTTCTGGCTTTGGTTTAATGAATAGAAGCACGGCTAGCTGTCACTTGAAACATTGCGATATCGCAGCACTTGTAACCCCATAGAATCCTCCAGACTTCCACTACTGTTCCTTGTTAATTTGGTCTCGGTAGAGACGGAAAATGAATAGAAACGAGTCGCGGAGAAGTCGCGAGTTCTTCCTCTACTCGGTCGTAGTCGTTGAATTTTATGTAGAGCAACGGGGCATTATGCACACCTGGATATACGCATTTACGTGTATGCGGGTAGGTGTGGAACACATTTATCCAAAGAACTCGACTGTGCGCGGGATAGGAGATGCATGAAAACAAGAAGACGAGGCGAGACGAGACGAGACGAGACGGATAGACTGACGTGGCCTAAGGGTTGAAAAGGTGGTTGCAGGGTGGTAACTCGTGAGAGAAAATGTTGGTCAGAGGGGCTTTGGTTAGCATTTAATGAATAGCATCCGTCGACCGCCCGCTACACGAGCCCAACTCAAAGGCGGACAAGATGAATAATTGCTCGTGTCAAAACATTTCATTTTACAAAACCCTACCGAACCCCCCGCTTTTACCACCGACCAAAACCCAGCGTACCCTTACACACCGTTCAACTATCTCGCAGGGATATCCTAGACAAATTTTGTTGCGTGTGTATAGATATAGGGGGTGGAAATAGAGAAAGCCGAAATTTTCCCATGCGTTGAGAATCAGAGGCAATTATTTTGAGTGTTTTTTAAAAAGTCATTGTTTTTGAAACGCCAACGCCGTATACTGTGCCGCTGCGACGCGACGTGGAATCGATTCTAAAGGAAGTATATTCTGCAGACACGGAAAAGTCTAGATATGCCTCTTGGAATTTTAGAAACTACTTTGCGGACGACGGAGAGAAAGATATTCCGGAAACAATGCTGCACGCCTGTAAATACAGGCGGTTTGACTCGGAGGGGAGAAAGACAAGAAAAATTGAAGAGAGTTATTTCGGAATTTAATATTTGATAAAGAGGAAAAAATAAAACAGACTGAGATCGCGATATATTCAATTCTATCTAAATTTTATATACGAGGCGCGATTTTGCGAACCTCACATTTCTGAACGTACGTCGAACGACGGATGGACACACACGATGAATGAATGAGCTGGGATAAATGCCTGTCGTAGTTGTGACAGATTATCTTTACAGTAGATTCGAGAGCTTAGTTATACACCCTCGAATATTAATATTTCAACATTTGAACGTATAACAACAACAAAAATTGCCGACTCCTTTGTTTGCGGAGAATTTTAATCAAAAACCACACTCTCAAATCGTTTTTTATTTTTTTCCCCAAAAACATTGATACGCTTAAAAAATCTGGCGAAATATTTATCAGTTCCCTCGGAATTTACGTGCTTTCAAATATTTAGAAAAGTGATTCGGGGATGAGAAAATAGACTTTGAAGCCGACTGCAGCGCGCTGGCCGATCAACACAGGCCTTCACTACTAGCGCGCGGTTCCCTAAGCATTGACTCTTACTACTTGCACGCTGCGGTGTTAAAACGCGATTATCTTTTCGGTCTTTGACTTAAGAAAATAAAATTTCAGCAGGTATCGAATTATTTTTTTTGTTTTTTTTTTTTGTTTTTAGACTGAAAAATGTTAATAAAAATTTATTGAATACTGATGTAATTATTTGGGATTTTAAAGTTGGTTTTTTAAATGTGGTTGAACGTTAGAATTTATTGAGAATGAGTCTTGTAACGAAGTCAGTTAAACAGTGCGCAGTGGCGTTTAGCCAAGGGATGTTTCCGATCCTCGTCTTGCAGCGATGCTAGAGGAATTTCATTAGCATCAACGAACGCGGAACAAAGTACCTAACGATTCCACGCTTGTTCGGGGTTCGAAGAGAAACGATAGCTATTCGACCGATTCGGGTCAAGCTGAGTTAAGTTACATTTGATTTACCTCCCTGCGCTAGTACATGAGGTGAAGTACGAGTTTAGATTTCAGTCAATGTTACCGCAAGTACTATAAAGTATCCTGCGAGTGAACGAAAGAAAAAAAAAGTAAAAAAATAAATAAAAAAGAAAGAAACCGAATAATAAAAGCCTGAAATAACTCGCGAAGAAATAAAATCGCGAAAGGATAAAATTTCCTAGGGAATTATTCTCTGCTTCAAAGAAGAGGAATATTTTTCATGCTATTAACCGAAGTATTTGATTAAAAAATAATGCAATATTCTAGTCGGAACAAACTGGCTTTATGAAGCATAAATATCTCTGGTATTTTATTATCCACTTCTCTCGCTCTCCCTTTTTCTCTTTCATACTCAAATCACCCCCTCTCGTTCTTTTTCTCTGTCTGTAGGGTTTTATCCCCTAAAACCCACGAAATCTTCCAAAAGAACGCCTCTCGGAATTGACCGTGAAAATAGCTCCACGCTTTTACAAGGGTGTCTTTTTTTTTTCTCTCCATCCCCTAAAAAGAGCTCGTGGTCCTACTTCTTCTTTACCCTATCTGTCTCCCTTTCTTTCTTTCCTTTTTTTTTTTTATCAATGCAAATTATCGCGTCGCCGAGTTGCACTCGGTTTATCTATTCCGTAGATAAAATTCAAAATTCAAAATTCCAGTGGTTCTTTTAATCCCGGCGATCCTCGCCTCTCTCTCTCTCTCTCTCACGCTGAGTCTATTACGAATTCCGTAGAATTATGCCGATTAGCTGGAATCCCGTATTTCGTTGAGGGTAGATAAAGGAGCGAGTGAGAAAAGAGAAAGGGGAAAGTGAGAGACGGGAAGAGTGAGCAACGGTCTCCCCCGCAAATCTCATCCGACGAAAATAATTAAAACCTACGTTTATCCGCCCAGACCTCGGGGCTGTTTAACTCTTTTCTCTTTCACCCTACATATTTTCTGTTTAACTTTCGCCCGGCTTACAGTTTATTGCTACGGACTATCGCAGCTCTTGTTCCGTGAAATCGCTGCAGTGCCTTTTTCTATAATCGCCCGAATCTCGATGTCTAATTTATTAATTAATACATAATTAATTAATTAATTAATTAATTTGTGAATTGTGCTACTGCAGTGCATCGAAAACAGCGAGTAAGGTCCACAATTATCAGAGATTTTCTACCCTATTTGTTCTGCTCGTGATCCCTGCGTGGTAAAAGCCTATTACGGCTTTGGCAGGATACCTAACGAACACACCATTATCGTTATGATATTTTACTAATGTTATTGTTGCATTAAGCCCGTGGAAAACTGGCGGGCAACGTACCACCTAACCAAAAGTAATGTAATTAATAATATTCCAAAATAAAGGGAATTCGGTATTACCGAAACTCTATTAAATCGAACTTTAATCAACGTGGTACGCTGCGCAGGATACGCAGGATACGAACTGCAGTTTTATTGTATCAATGCAGACGTTTAGGGGTAGTTTATTACCCTTGAATTCCGTTGATAGATATGTGAAAGTCGAGGATAATTGTTGAGGGAAAATAAATGGATATTTATCTTCTCCTCGTCTTCGCTTTGGTTGTAAGTTAAATTCCATCGTCCGCATCGGAAGGCAAGGCGACCTATAAAGCAGCCTTAACGTGGGCTTAGGCGAGCTGCGCAGCTTTATAGCTTTACACGTTTTACGGGAAAAGGGTAGGAGATCCGAGCTAGGATGCGACGCGATGCGCCCTTGTGTGTACATGCATACCTACTCATATACAGACCTAGGCACGGGCTGTCCTTTCACTCCTTTCTCCTGTCAACGCGAAAAAGCTGCATTATGCAGTTCGATGCATAATCTTACCGCTATTTGCCTAGCGAACCCGCCCCTGCATACGACGGAAATATATACCCATCCATATTTTCTCCGTTTCGTTCTTCCCCGTATCGTCGTATATTCAACTATACGCAATGTATCCTACTTCCTTCCGCCTGCCCGGGGACTAAAGTAGACGAATTCAGTTTCTCACGTTCTACGTTCACCGTCCCATTCCTCGTTATTAAAAAGCTTCTCTTATCCGCGGAAAAACTACATCGTGCACTTCGCTTTTTTATCCCCGTAATTTAGGGGGTGAAATTATTACCAGCATGCGATAAGAAATTATCAATGTTTCCATGATTTTTATCGAGGGGTTGTTTCTCGTTATAAATTTATCGACAAACCGTTTCACACTGATCAGGGTGATTCTTGGTCTGCTCATTTTTCATTCAAGGGTATAAAAATTCAGTGGAATGAAATTTGACAAAGTTTCACGAGGGATTTGGCAGCATCGAATATAATAGACGAGGAAATCGTTGAGGAATTGATAAAGTCTGGTTTCTAGTGTATTTCCAAAATTCTTCTTCTTCTTCTTCTTCTTCTTCTTCTTTTTTTCTTCTTTTTCTCTTTATCTTAACACAGTGTCACTTTTTTAGTGGCAAGTTTTGTCGCCCGCGAAGTAGTAGCTACAGTCGATGGTGGGCATTTGTATCGACTTTTGGATCAGATACAAGCCGGAGATTGTTGTTTGTTTGACGCTCGCCAAAGTTTATCGGATCTTGGATGATGCCTTCAAAGTTGGGCCAAGTCTTGGCAAACACCCCCGTTAACCCCTCGGGGGTTTGCAGCCTCTGCCCCTACCTCAGATCCCCACTCCCGATTTCCACCCCCCTCTACCCCATCTCCTCATCCTCTCTCTGATCCTTGGAATTCCTTTTGAAACTTTCCGATATTCATATCTGCTTGCTGCTACATCAAAAATTCCAACCTCGCCTTGGTTCAACCCCCAATCCCCAATCCCAACCCCCCGATCCTCTTGAGGGCCGCACGGCGTCTCAGTTATAAAGGATTCGCAGCCACTTACAATATCAGTGGCTTTCACCCCCATCCTCTGCAGTTTCTCCCCCTTTATCCTCCGCCCTCTTGCCATCCTAGAAGCTATCCTTGTTCATTCCCTCGTTCCTTTGCCTCCTTGGTTCAGCTGTTATATAACATTCCTGCATCGCTAGGGATTACTATATTGCTTGAAACTAGGGATGAGGGATTCTGCAGGAGGCTTTTGAGTCTGGCATAACGTGTAATTATCTTGTTTAGAAATGACCGCTACAAGATCATGAATATTTTCAGCTTTTTTTTGTTTTGCCAAAAACACATTTCATTCTCATTGGATTTTTACTTCGAGAGGGACGATCGTGAACTTTGTTTTTTAAAAAAACTTCAAGGTTTTCTTTTTCAAAAAAATGCGATTAATTCTCTACACGGGAAATTCGACGTTTAAATATTTGTGCGTAGGATGAGATTAGAAAAAAATATTTTCCTCGGGAAATATTCGCCTCGAGCTAATCTCGGTCGTCTTTTTCCAACCCCCCGTTTTAACTTATCGTCTTAAGATTCTGCGGTCCATTCTCCGGGTCCTTTTTCTTTCTCTTTCTCTACATCTTACGCTCGGGCTTTTAATTTGACAGATTTTCAATCGCTTTGATCACGCATATTTTCTCTTTCCTCTTCCCCTTTTCATGTTCCATTTTTTATTTTCTTTTTTGCTTTTTATCTTTTTTTGCTTTCATTTCTTCTGTTATAATATCCTACGTACCGCGGAGCGTAACTTTTCATTGATACGACATTTTTTTTTCGGCAAAGAGAAACGAGAATAAAAAAAAAGAGAATAAAAATACTTTGAGTCAGATTTCGATTAATTTTTCAAAATAGCCTTCCGAAATCGAAATTTCCAATTAAATTCTCACCCCATCTCATCCAACCCTGGTTTATACCTGGTTCTTATAATTCGGTATGATTGTAACGCTGCGGCAGCATTCCTCAATATACATATTATTATATACGTATAAGATGTACGATGAGAATTGTTATTAAACTAATTACATGATTAAGGCTAACGAAGTGGTTGTTTCTGCGGTGGTTCTGTCACGATCATCATGATGCAGAGAACCACCCGAACGCGACTCATTAACTAGGACAATTGTCCCGATTGCGAAACTGTGCGGGAACTTAATCAATGACTATAATTACATAGTTAAGCTCATTTCTGTTATATTCGCGGAATTATCATTGAATCCACATTTCACGTGCTTATTAATATTAATATTATTATTATTATTATTGTTGTTGTTATTATTATTATTATTATTTATATCAACTAGGGAAGATGACGGGAGTAAAAATGGAGAAAAATTAGTCAGTTTAGAATTACATTGATCTTTTTATTCAGCTAGATGTTTTCTTAATCCTAAATATGTGTTTCTTGTGTATTTATGTATATATGTGTCGTGTGTGTGTGTGGGGGGGTGTAATAATTTTACTTTTTATTTTTCTTTGTTGTTTAGGGTAAATTTAGCAGTTATAGGTGTAGAATACAGTTAGGTGTGTATGATTCGGTTATGATGATTACACTGCGGGACAGTTAATTACAATTACAATTATGACGTGATTATTGTACAGTATGCATGTGTGCGATTTGTTTTTCTTTTTTTTTTCATTTCGTTTCATTCCTAGGCATAGATTTAGTATTTAAGGTCTGATGGAGGCATTCGCATTTTAACATTAACAGACGTTATATATAATATACATACATAGCCTGCGGTTTATAAATCGTAGGATGTCTCTTTTTCGTTTTTCGTGTTTTTTTTTTTTTTGTTTCTTTCTTTCTTGAAAAAATCCATCATTAGCATCAATTGTTTATTTACTTTTTATCATAGTCTCTTCTTCGTGAAATGAACTAAAATAATATAAAAACAGCTCGAACGAGGCTCGATAATTCCGGTTTATATATTACTTAATTAATTAATTATACGGAACCCAGTTTTCTAGTAAATTAATTTTTTCATTAATATTCAACGACCTAGCCAGGTGTCGTTATCTGAATTTCGCTCTTTGACACGTCGACTGATTTTATATTCAAATAACAGATTTTCTCAACCCTTATACCTAACTTTATGCATTTCTGTCACGACGACGACGACGACGTTATTTTCGATTTTTCACGGATTTCCATGTCCTCAATTTAGGATTCGAATTCGTTCATTTATTTATGAATAAACAAAACTAAATCGGTATACTCATTCGATGTGGACATACATGTACCATAACGATCAATAAATTTCATTGATTATTATTAAACGTAATAATAATTATATATATATATATTTATATATATATATATGAGCAAAGATTTTTTATTTTTTATTTTTTTTTCTTGCGCCTTAGATCCGGGATTTATGAAACTTATAATTTATGAATAATAAATATTATAATACAGTTTGTCTCCTTGTTTATTCATATTTATTTATTTATTTATTTATTTATTCATTTACTTATTCATTCATTTATTTATCTTTTATCAAACTAATTTATATAGATCGTCTTTGAAGTTCTTCGAACCGTTTAAAATTTTCTTATCTCATCGACGGACGAGTTTTGAGTTGTTTGCTCTGTTTACTTTTAATTTTCCCGCCGCGTGCCGGGGTATGCTATCTAATAAAGCTACGACCTTGCACAACCCTACCCTCCTTCGTTAAACAAGAAACAGTTTCCATGCTTAAAACTTACTTTAATCATCTCTTTTTAAGTGGAAAAACGTTTGTTGG
This sequence comes from Rhogogaster chlorosoma, assembly GCA_944452935.1. Classification (NCBI taxonomy): domain Eukaryota; kingdom Metazoa; phylum Arthropoda; class Insecta; order Hymenoptera; family Tenthredinidae; genus Rhogogaster; species Rhogogaster chlorosoma. The sequence goes on along the minus strand of OX101803.1, from coordinate 20,344,768 downwards.
TTGTATACAATTTAAAACGTGACCCGATTCGGTATTATAAACCCCCGGAATATTATTATTATTGTTTAAAAGAAATGAAAGGTAAAAAAAAAAAAAAAAATTAAACAAATAAATAGTTTATGAGGGTAAAAAATAATTTTAAATCTCGTAACAATAATTATTTATATTATTAATATTATTATTGTTATTATTATTATTATTATTATTATTATTATAGCTGTTATATTTTAGTTTGTCCGAGGTAATTATTTATTAATTTATGCATATTATATATGTATATAATATATATAGTATATATATGTATATATATATATATAATATAATATACGAACGAGTTCTCATCATTTTCTACGGCACAAAATATCCAACTACGCTTTCTTCGCTTCGTTTCAATTATTTATAATATATTTATTTATATATATATGATGTATACATATATGTATATATATATATATATATATATATTTGTACCGATATATTATTATATTATGTATCGTAATATGTATATATATATATGTATATATGTATATAAATATGTATCATTTTAACCATCGTAAACACCTACATCAACAATTTTCATAACTTATTAAATTCTATATAGCATATTTTACAGTCTAGACATAAATATAATATATTTATATATGCATATATATATGTATATATATATTTATATTTTCATATACCTATATAATACGTATACAGAGTCTTTCCGAACGATATTATTCATGAATATTATATATATATATATTATATGTATATAGTACGATGAAATAAATTGTTCGTTTCCCGTCAATTGGAATACATATACTTATCTTCTTCTCCGTATCAGTGAGTGTGATTGAAAAATTCTTAGAATAAAAAAATATGCCACTAATTGTAAGCTATAGATGTTTTTTCTTTGTTCTAAGTATTTTTTTTAATAAATTTTGAGTCGAAGGAATTAATTAGTAGATAAAAAATTAATATGATATATTATCCCGGAAACACTCTGTATAATAAAAAGCTTTTATATGCTAATTTATACATAGAAATTATAAATCTGTGGCGATGATTTTTCTTCTCTCGTAATTTTTATATAACAGTCATTGATGCGATCAACAGATGCGAATAGTAATGAAACAATTAACAACAATATAGGGAATTTTCTTCTCTTTTTCTTTCTTTTCTTTTTTTACTCTTTGTTTCGTTGTAAACGTAACCGATGTTACATTTAGAGAGGAAAAAAGTAAAGAGAAAATATCTTTTTCTCATCAAATCAAAAACAGGATAGAAATACGTTTGATTATTGATATACTCATACACCTATAATATACATAATTATAAATATTTATTAATACACGGAGGTCAACGAAAGTGGGAAGATATCTAGTCCTCACTGTTTTCTATAATATTAATGTATTGTATAATATGTACAATCATCACTGACGTCTAAAATTTCTATCTCGTACCGCGTCAGCTTTTATCGCGGACTTATCATCTCCGTAGCATAATGTAATACTTTTGGGAAAAAAGAAACAATTAAACAATTAAAAAGAGAGAGAGAGAGAGAGAAACAGAAAGTCTACACTCTTAAAATCTGCGTAATTGTATAGAAAAAAATTGGTAACAAAATTATTACAGGCTCGAATTTGCCCAGAATAAGAAGGGTTTCACTAAATACCAACGAAACTTTGAAATGAGTTTGAAACGCCTCTCTTATTTAGGAATATTTTTGGCACGATGATGATATATGTTTGATAGATAAAAAAAAAAAAGACAAAAAAAAACTAAAAAAACTTTAGGTAATAGATAGATATGTCGTATAAGTCTTACCTCGTCGAAAAAAAGAAAAAGAAAAAGAAAAAATTAATCAGAGACGTAGGATTTTTGAGTTGATTTAACTATCGAAGCCTAATCATTAACCAAAGTTTCTACTATCGACAAGATTTACTTGGAATAACTCGAGTTAAGTCAAGCTAAGCTAAGTTCCAGAGCGACGGAAAACTTAGAATTGAAAATTTCAACGCTGGGTAAACTTTGATACGGAAATTCCCGATCCATGATATTACCAACTATCACGATTTGATTTGATATGGTCGAGCGATATACTTCAGGATTCTTCGAATTATTAATTATCGTACACTTTACACAAATCTTTATTACTTCCTCTATTATGATGGTATTTATAATTTTCCAGCGAGTTAACAGATTCGTACGAAATTTTGTTTACAAATAATTTGAATAATTTTTCGACCCGTTGCCAAATTTGAAAAAAAAAAAAAAATTCTCAAGGCATCGAGCTTTTTGCCAAAATATGCAAAAATTTGTAAATCAAATGCGGCAAAGGTAGCACTTGAAAATTTCACTTCTAAAAATCTCGACAACCTATCTCTCGTCAAAATTAATCGTGGTAAAATTATTCATTTTTTTTTCATTCCCCAAAAAAAAAAAAAAAAACTGGAAATAGTGATAATTTGTGTATAGGTACAGGCAAATACTGACCATGAATGACGGTCAATGGTTGGGTTCTTTTACTTTCTCTCGAGGAATCCCTTTCGATGAAAGCGAAAGGAACAGGTGCCGGGCGGCGGTCTATACTACAAGCTTTTCTCTTTCTGGTTGCGGTATAGGGATACTTGAACCCTGAGCAGTCCGGTGACCATTATATTCTTCCGCATCTCTAACTATATCCACTTTCACCTTAGCTGCCATTGTCAACCTCCTCCTCTCTCTCTTTATCTTTTACTTAACCTTCTCCACCGATTTTTTTCCTTTTTCTTACTTTTCACTTTTTCACTTTTTTCTTTTTTTTTTTTTCTGCCTTTTCTATTCCCCTTTCACTTTTCCTGCTCACACGTTACTCGTTATACATATATTTACATGAAAGGATACGCCTTTCTGGCCCTCTGCCTTCTTTACGCATCAGACAAAGGAAAACGTCTACGAAAAAAGTAAATTTTGACGAGTGGATTTTCGAGTTTTTTTTTCTTTTTCTTCTTTCTCCTCATACTTTCGCTTTCTTCCTTGCCGGACAATAGACCGAAGGGTTTGGTTACCGCAACAAGAAAAGGGTTCGCAATCTAGTCCGTCATTATATTCGAGACTGATTTAGTTCGAGATTTTTTATATTTTCATTTCTTATTCTTATTTTTTTATTTTTAATCAACGTTCTACCTTATCAAATTCTCTGTTGAAAATATCATTAAATTTCATACTCTTCTCGCACGCTTCTCCATATATATACAACTGCGGAGTTAATTTCACACGCGTATCATCATCCTGGGAGATCTGCGATAAATTTTTACCGTTATTTTATCACGGACTTTGGCTAAGCTTATAGGGTGCATTTCACCAGTTCGTAAAAGAGGCGATCGAAACGCGTGGTTAGACAGTTAGAATTGATTACCAATTTTTTTTTTTCTTCTTTCTCACAAAAAAAAAAAAAATCATTAAAAAAAAATTCTTCGTAATAATAATTATAAACAGTTGTGAAAATAATGACGAGGAAGTTTTTTTTCGTTTTCTTTTTTTTTTTACCTCTTGCTATATATATATATATAATAGTACACCGTTCCTTATTTTTTTTTTTTTTTTTTACTTACCCCCTAAAGCAAGCGTTCAGAAATATTTTATAATATATATATGTACAGTAGTTTAGTATAAGCGGAAGCAACAGTTATTACTTATTAGGCTAAAGAGGCTTTTCGTGTTGGTAATCGCGTTAGCATCGATTTGAATAGACGGCTTTTTAACACCGACTAATTCCCAACCAGTTTCGCCCCCATTATCTCAGTTGAACGAATCGTAGCAATTGTAGCGCAAAAAAAAAAAAACCGTGATCCGTGAATGTCAATTTTCTCTCATTTCTTTTTTCTTTCGGTATTAGAGCGAAATGAAAAAATAAAAACAAAAAAAAAAAAAAAATTGAACTATAACAACAGATTCTATCCGTGATTCTATCTCTGTCGTTTTATGAATTGTAAAAGTATAGAAGAAGAAGAAAAAAAGTATATCTCTTTTATTCCAGAAACAAGATAACAATGTAAACGGTTTTAGTGTGAAACGAGAGTTATTCCATAATTCGGATGGAAAAAAAAAAAGAAAAAGAAAGAGAAAAAAGAAGCCCAAACCGAAAATGAAAAAGAAAATTAATTCATTTTATCGTTTATTATTTTCAGACCCGAAATATCGATGGTAGGGAAATTAATAAAACGCTGATAATTGTTGGATGCAGCGTTTTTCTAACGGTCGCTGCCGTCGCGTAATCCTCATCCTCGGGCGACTCCATCGTAGAGCCAGTCTCCCTTAATGAACCTTGGAAGACGTGATTCAGTCTGTGATCCCGCTCGTTGCTCAGGTCCGAGCCGTCTTCGAGGGCACCTCCTCGATCGCCGTGCTTTTTTGGATGCTTCGGCAACTCCATGTCTGTAAATAAAGGTAAGAAGAAAAAAAAAAAAAAAACACAACTCATGTTTTTCGACATCAAACATTTTTCTACCCCATTATCAATTTTAGAATCTAATCTACTTCGACTATAGATCTTCACCCTAGCTTCAAAATTCCTTTGTCGTTTCCCGAATGTTGAAAAAACCGATTTTCGACTTCAAAACTCGTTTTTATAACACCGAGACAATCCGCTATCAATTTTTTTTCTCTCGCTCCAAAGTTTCTCGCAAACTCCGTAGGCTTTTTTCTATACTGACAAAAGTTCTCGATGCGGTTCTACTGAATTTTCAGATACAGTCGTTAAAAAAAAGAACCCAAAAAAAAAAAAATTAAAATTAAGAAAGATTCCCAGATTGATTGAGAATCCGTTTTTTTTTTTTTTTTCGCTTGTGAAAATTACAGTTTTGTATAACCGAGACGGGTAATTCCTCCGAGTGTGAGTATAGAAATAAGGTATGTTAAAATGTCTAATTCCAACGTGAAATATCAACCTGAAAGTGAAAAAGGGAAGAGAGATAGAAAAAAGAAAAAAAAATGGAAAAAAAATAAAGAACAATTTTTCTTATCTCTCGTGTCGACGAGGCGCGTCATCTGTTCCTGTAGGTACGGTGGATGCTGCATAGCTCGCAGAACTAGCAGTTTAGCGCTGATAACACTTGGCGGACTTTTATCGATCATGTCTGGCAACATATGGCTCACCCAATTCTCGGCTTTTTGGCGTTTTGTCTGGCCCCTCAACCCTCGCCCTCGTTTTCCCCCATCCCCCAAACCGGCAGCCCCTTTCTCACCCTATTTCACCGTGCCTAGCTGCGTCCGCGGCGGCAGAGCCCTGCTTGATAAACGATAACTAATACCAGCGGATAACGCGGGGATGAAGGGGGTGGAAGATATTGTTTCGCTTGGCGGACGTCCTACGGCCTTCGCCCTTCGGTTACGAAGGACGATCACGTGACGGGGAGAATCCATCTTGTATCTCCATCTCTCAACCTTCGCTTACCTACCCTTATATCTCCGCTTTCACTTCCACTTCCACTTCCACTTCCACCCCCAACCCCTCGTTGTTTCGATGTTAACGCTGTTTTACACGGTCAACTGAAGAGAGGAAGAGGAAGAGGAACGGGGTAAAGCTCAGTTGTTAAGCTTTACGGTTTACCAGCTTTTTCACCCTTAGTAGATCCCCGGTGCGCCCGGCGCCGCTTGCTCCACGACTTGCGATAGCTGCTTATATATATCTGATCGCGTGACTCTACCCTCAAGTAGTCACTAGGCCTACACGTTTCTTAGCGCTAAGATACAAGCTTTAGACAAGGCCTGGGATATAATTTATCGCCATCAGCTGGGGTGATACGGTATTGGTACGAAATTAAAACCTCTACCGTTAATTCGCATCTTATCAAGCTTTTTTTTAATATCGACTAAATTAGTTCGCCATCAGTTTCGAACCGCGAGCTTGACAAAGGAACAATATTAAATCAAGCTTTTTTACTTGGAAAAGAATCTAGCGAAATTATATTCAATTTCCAAAATCGTTTCTATTTGTTTGAAATTCCCCGAGCTTTCTCGCGCGATGAATAAAATCCAATTAAAGATTCAATGTCGACTCACCGTATAGACGAATACTGTTCTCAGCATCCCCTATCGAGTTCTTCGAGATGCATTTGTACCCGCCTAGGTCGGGTTTGTGGAGATTGCGTATAACCAGCCTCATTAAAACGCTGTAAACGGAAGTCGACGTTTCCGTCATTGTGTATTTGCTGTTGCTGATTATCATCTCGCCTGAAACAGTAAAGCCATCAAATGCGACGTGAAAAGCTGAAATTTCCACCCCCTCTTTCCTCCGGGGATAAAATTTCCAATTACTATTATCATATCAGTAAAACGAGCGCGGAAAAGTGAAGGCGATCGACCGCCTTTTACGATCTTAACTTTCTCAACGGGATTTTCACTCCTCCGTTCATTTTATACTCGGCATCCCGATCGCGTCCAACTTTCATCCTTTCCGTCACTTTTTTCTCTTATTAGTTTTACCGCTTTCTCTTGTCCAGTAGTTTATCGCCTTTGGAGAAGCTTCCACTTGACACAAGAGGACGACGTCAGTACCCGGCGGAGCTCCCACCAATTGATTGGGGACTTGGACCATCGGATGAACTGAAACGTTTATCGATAAGGAGAAATTATCATCCGCCTTCAAAGCTTGGGTATGTTTCTTTCGATTATTTTGACATTTTTGTCTTCCTCTCATAAGCGAATAATTTATCATATATATATAAAAAAGGGAGCTAGAATAATAATAAAAATAATGAAAAAATACCAACCCTCTCGTGTGCGAAACGATCGGATCGAATCGTGGGGTACAAAAAATATGACCAGGCAATTAAAAGTTTTAGGTAGCTTTACCGAGGGCTGGGTTCATGTTTTAAAACTAAACCATGCGACCCGTGCTATAGCTCGTGTATAAATCAATTGCTTTTCAACGCAGGCTTTGTGTGTGTATATACCTATATACGTATGTATATACAAGTTTATCAATAATTATGTATAACTTGTAAACTGGTGATGAAATATAACGGTCACTCTGGAGTTTGAGGTATAATACGGATATCTATATGTATATAGGGCGCCATTAGGGGCGGAAAGAGTTTCCGGGATTTTCGAAGATCCCGATTTCATACTAACGTATAATAAATCCGATTTGCTGAGCGAGGATTGTTAAAACCGTAGATATCTCTGATTGGCGAGTTTCTTTTTTAAATTGAAAGATCGAACGATTTGGTGGGGTGAAGCAAAAAAAAAAAAAAAAGAGAGGAAAAAAATTTACTCCTTCCCCCAACGACTTCTCACCGAATTTAGATTAAATCTCTGTGCCTCTCCGTGAAAATAAGAGGAATAAGAAACGAGGAGTAGGAAGGGCTGATTCTTAGGGCTAACTTTACGCGGCGGAATCGGATCTACTCTCTGGTAAACTTAGTAAATTCGTGGAAAGATGTGGTGAAACTTGTGTCTGGGTATAATGCGAGTAATCTATGCTGCCAAAGGCGTGTGTGGGGTCGTTCAGTGGTTTAATTGCCAAAACAACGAGCGAAAGTAGCAGCCAAAACATCGCTCGATACTCGAGAGAAGAGAGGATACCGAGGGAGAGGGAGATAAAGATAAAGAGAAGGATATCTAGAGGAAACGCTGAGCCCCGAAACGAAATAAATCATTGCTCATGGCCGAGGAAGAGAGGGCCGAAAGGGGGAGAGAAGAGCCTTGGCTAATAGGCTGGGATTCCGTTAAGTTGATGCGATTGCGGTACGAAATAAGCCAGCTAGGGCCGAAATTCGTCGACATGGTTTCGCTGTGGTCAAAGGAATAACCGTGGGGGTAGACGCGACCAAACGAAAGGATTCATCCTGCGGTTTAGAGATAACGTATACGCGCCCTTAAATTCTAAATAGAATTTTTACACCCCCAGATGGTTTTGGTCAGGCAAACCGAACTCCGTACGTCAGTTTTATGAAATCCAAATAAAACATGCGAGAGATTTCGCGTGGATTAATTCGGAAAAATTTATACACAGATGTCAAGGGAACTCAAGTATTTTGATTCCTTTAAGCCATTTTGAATAAACCTATACGTATCGTTATTTCCAAATGAGAAATGAAAAATTTTTGAAGAACTGGGGGATTTTTATTTTTATTTCTTTGAGGAAGAAGGGGTTGAAAATTAAAGAGCGTCGGATATTTTTAGATCAAGTTCTAAGCGCGGCTTAATACGGAGGGGTAGCGTTTCTGGGACGAAGTCGGTTCAGGGAACTCGTCAAGTCTCTAACCCAACCTTACTTCACATCGAGGTATATCGCCCCAAGTGTAATTTTATTATCTCGCCTTTCAACGGTTCTCCGCTTCGGTCTACTCCGCCCTCCACCCTCCGCCCTCTGCCATTCGTACTGTTATTTAAGCAGTATTTTACTTTAATTTTTTTCCTTTTCCTCTTCTCCCCTCTCTCTGTTCTCTTCTCTTCCCTTTCTCCGACCCTATACCTTCTTTCCACATTTACTTCGTCATCCTCTTACCACGTACACCTTTCTTTTTCACCCTCCCACGTTTCCTAACCGAGCTTATACTACTCTCAAAGCTTCTTCTCTAGTCCCCCTATTTTACAACGTCCACAAAATTATGCAAAGGAAGGAAGGAAGGAAGGAAGTAAGTAAGGAAGTAAGGAAGTGAGGAAGTGAGGAAGGAAGGAAGCCTTTTCTGTCTACATTTTGACTCGGCTATCTTTTCGCGATGGATATCGCGGTTATATTCGCGGTCCCATAGTACCTACGCCGCACTCAATTTTTTCATATCCCTTTTTCTCTCTACTCTAGTATACCTACGCATATATCTCTCATCTTTTCTCTTTCTTTCTCTACGAAGAAAACACATTTTTTTTTTTTCTGGCGAAGTTAAACCTGAAATTAAAAATCATATCGTGTAAAGGAAAAAGAAAGAAAGAACAAAAAAAAAGAAAAAAAATTAGGAGTGATTCTTCACCGATATATACGTGCAGGCATGTAATTCTTTTCTCAATTCTGAGACCGCCTAACGAGCCACAGGGGGGCTCTATACATATACTCGGGCGACTTGGCGACTTGGCGACTTGCGGGTTATGCAAAAGGGGTGAAGTTGAAACAGAGAAAAAGAAACGGAAGTGACGACAAAAGAAGACAGGGACAGAGCCTTTCCTACTCATTCCATCTTCTTTTTCCAGTTAAATATCCGCGCGCGGTAGACCGCCGACGAGTAGGTAGAGCTGTAGGTAGAGGGTATACCTCTACTTGTCCCAAAGGGTAGCAGTTCGCCTCGCCCTCTTTTTACCTCTGCAAAGTTACAGCATGGAAATTTAATACAGAAAGAAAGAAAGAAAGAAAGAAAAAAAAAAAAAGAGTATGAAATTGTTCTTTTTTTATTTTTATTTTTTTTTTATTATTTCGTTTTCCTTTTTTTTTCCCCCTTTTCTTTCTTTCCTTCTTTCTCCTCACTCTTGTTAACTACGGGCTGGACGACTGCCTCTTCCTACAGCACCCCCGTTTGTGTCTCGCATACCTGCCAAGGGGATCGTATTTTTAATTTAAAATTTCACCTTCGTTTAGTTTCCTGGTTTAAACGAAAAAAGAGAAGAGAGAAGAAAAAAAAAGAGGTTCGAGAGAGAAAGAGATATGTATACGTATAGACAGAGATGATAAAAAGGGATAAGTCGCGTTTCCTCTTTGTTTCATTTTTCGTTTATTATTTATTATTCATTTATTTTCCGACCAATTTCGCTCTGTTAATTTTTACTTAAGAATAAGAAAAAGAAAGGGGTTAAGGCGGGAAGGGGGAAATACAAAAATTAATGAAAATGGACGAAAAGAGAATGTAAAAAATTGAATTTCAAATCAGCTGTTTAAAAACGGGAAGTAAAAAGTAATTGCCTAGCACACCGCGCCTATATAAGCCACTGGCGATGCAAGACGAGCAGTAATTTAGACCGCCTTTATCACGCTACGGTTTATAGTTACGTTTTATTTATTTAATTTTTTTTTTCTTTTTCTTTCTCTTCTTTTCCTTTTTTTCCCTAAAAAAGAAAAGAGAAAAGAGAAAAAAAAAAATGACCAACTCGCACCGTTCACTTGCGTATAATAGTAGATACCGAGTTTCCTGAGCCACTCAGGGAATAGGATGTGAAAATTTTGTTGATTCAAGAAGATAAATGAAAAAGAAAAAATAGTAATGATTCTGCAGAGATAATACAGCGGCTATATATACAGTCTATCGTTGTACACATAAGTATGGATTAATTAAATAAAAACTGTCATAGTCTCGGAACGAGTATGTAACTTAAACTTTTGGTCTCTCCGGCGTAGTAACTTCTCTAACTAACTATATAGCTAATTGTAGCTAGAATAAAATTTCTGGTGAAAAAGAAAGAAAAAAAAAAAAAACCGCTGAGGCACGTTCTATACACTTTACAATTTTGTATTCTGGCATTATATAAGGGATGAAAATTTTCCACCTTTATATTATGTAAATACATGTATATATATATACTTTTGATTATTTGTAAATGGTTAATTTCAAAATCGCGATAATCTAGGCAATGGTTTACCCACAATGAACGTGCAGCATAATGCGTTTGCTGACTGACGGTGGAACCCCGTTAGCCGCGATACAGAGATAGGCGCCCATCTCACTCCGCGTCACCTTAGACAGTGTCAAAACTTCACCCTCGGCCGAAGGCACTGGAAAATATCAAAGAAAAAAAAAAAAAAAAGAAAAAAAAAATGAATATCATATTATTTTAGTCAAAAGTTCATAGGGGTAGTTTTTATATTTTATTTTATCTTATTTTTTCTAATGAAAATTGAAAGGGTCGTTCCATTTTTCGTTTACGAATATTAAAAATGAACGAGATACGGTATAGGTATGCAATTGATAATAAACGTTTTTGTCAACGTTTTGGGAATACATATTTTAATGGAACGACCCCGTATATTATATGATCAGGGATCATTTATCCCTTAGGAATTGCGTTTAAGGTAATATTTCACTTTCTCACTTCGTGTTTTACCCGTTGCACCAGCTCTGGTAATAATTTCACCCTCATCCTCCCGTTTCCAAGTGATTTTTGGCTTCGGGTAACCACGTGCTTTGCATATCAGTTTAGCCGAGCCACCCTCAGGTACCATTAAATCGCCGCTAGTTTCCTCGTAGACGATATCGGGCGGTATAACAACTTCCAGATAGGCACTCTGGTTTTTTTTTTTGTTTTTTTTTTTTCGAACAAAGAAAAAAAGAAAATACAAGAAACGTCAGATTTCAAAATTTCAATTATTTCGACGACTTTGAAAAGAAATATATATACTTTCAAATGATTCGAGGATAAATAAATTTCCAAAGATTTTATGAGATTTAAAAATATTCCGAAAGGATTTCGGAAGATTTTATACAAGATTTTTCACAGAATTTCAAATTTTCACTGATACATACTTCAGATAAGATTTCATAGAATTTCAAGCGACTTTACCAAGGATTTCAAACGATTTCACGGTATTTCAAAAGATTTGACAAGATCTTACGATATTCCATAAAGTTTCAAAGATTTCGGATGATTACAATCGATTCGAACACAAAATAAGGAGATGAAAAAAAATAAAACAAAAATCGATCCCCCCTCCCTCGGAATTACGTAAAGTTTCGAAAAATTTTCACGATATTTCTGAAGGAATTTCGCCCCGGGAATTTCTTGCCGATCAGTTTCATTCGCGAGGATGATATAGGTATAGGTAGGTATACGCAAAATCGATTGAACATCCCTCTTCGTTTATGAAATAAAATAATAATAATAATAATAAAAAAAATGTGATAATAATTTGATAGAGTTTAAACCGACTTGCCTGACTCTTCATCGGGTTTGTGTTGACCTGGCACATATATACGCCGCGATCCTCCCTCCTAGCACCCCGGATGTTCAATGTCCAGGTATTGTAGTCGTTGTGGGTCACCGAGAGCCTCGCGTTGTTCGTGATGACGTGTTCGTGAATGGCTAGGATCGCCTTGGTATCAGCTTTTATCCACGCCACCTGACCTCACACACCCTTTACTTAGGAAACGGGGTTAAACCAGCGCCTCTTCAACTATATTTTACAAATGCAGAAACTTCTCAGTCTCCGGTTTGCCCTTAATTGCGAGTCTCCTTCTCTCTCTCTCTATACGTATATACATATATATAGGTACGTATATACAGTGTCATTCATTCATTATTATCAAAAGATTCAAAAAAAATTTCAAAAAAAAAAAAACAACAGGTCGAAGATTCATGTATGCAGACAATAAAATGAAGAGGTTCTTAGATTTTTCTCATACATCTCGAGGACCTTATCCTCCGGGGGTTAGTATCCCTATATATACCCGGACCACACACTGCAGCGGGGTTCTTATTGGCATCAAATTGAACCTTTGCCATGTCGAATATTTGACCTTTTGTCAGGACTGAGAGGAGGGTATCTATCAACCAACAAAGAGACGGTAGGTAGGTAGGTAGGTAGTTCTTATCGATATTTCGGAAGTGGTGAGCATAGAAGAAGACGACGTTCAGGGGGTTGGCGAATAACGGGGAAACGAATAGCGTTCGAAGAGACCCATAGTGTATAAGTATAGGTATATGCGTTTGGCACTGACGTCCCTACGAGTGCTTCCCACTTATAATACATTACGGGGGATGGTGGGTAGGTTCAACCCCTTCCATTCCCCTTGCTTAGCTACCCCATCCAACCCCATGCCATTCTAAATATCGTTGAACCACCTCGTAACAACAAGGGCATCGTTTTAACCTGATGAAAAATTATCTTATTCAAATATATTTGGGGGAAGAATTTCATTGAAAAATTGATTTTCGATAATTTATTATTATTTTTTTTTTTCTCCTTTTTTTTGCTGAGCTTTAAAAATTGATTCAAAGTCTTGGTGATTCTTGTAAGGCATCGCCGTGTCTCTGCACCGGTTTTTATCCCTCACTTTGGATATACCTTCTATAACGTTCCAACTCCACCCTGTGCACAGACACCTCGACGCATATCTCCCCGGCTTCATTCGCGACCTCTTTCATATGCAAACCATCTCGGAGCGGGCTATTGTGGTGCATTGTAGGGATCTCGGTGAAATCGCGCTCGGGATCCCCCCCGTACAACTACTCTGCGGTCCAGTCTGGGGCGTTTCGCATCTCTTGGGGTGGTTTCTCGCCGTACCCCGTGCCGTTTATTTCCCGTTTTTCTTTTCTACCTTTTCTACCTATTTACCTTTTCACCTTTTTCCACCTTTTTTTTTCTTTTTTTTTTTTTTTTTTTGACAAAAAGCGCTGCAACTCACGCGGGTTATACACAGTATATACGTATACACGTACGTATATATGACTCGCCCAACCATTATACCTACTCCCATGCTACCTACTCAACGGATAAATAAAGATAAGCTTGATAATTAAAAGCACAAAATATACGACGATGCAGATGATTTCCCGAGAGAATATACACGAAAATTAAAAAAAAAAATAATATATACGTATATATATGTATCATGTATTAAATATTGAAGCTAACCGGAAGCTGGATCTTTTTTCTTCTCTTTTAAGGACAATAACGGGTCTATATACACAGAACCTAGATATCGTGTAAAAATAAATGTATTCCCCCAAGCTTTTTTTTTTCTTTCTTTTTTTTCGCTTCTTCGTTATCGAGAAAAATTTCTGTCACTTTTTCCCAAGCTATTTCATTCATCTTTCGTTAATCGTGTGAATACGTGGTATATACATATGTACTGTACAGTTATAACGAAGTTTCTTTCCCTACAATATCACCCTTCTGTTTTTTTTTTCTTTTTTCTTTTCTTTCTTTTTCTTCTTCTTCTTCTTTTTATTTCCATCGTTAACGATTCTTTAATGCGGTTAATAAAAGTTTTATTATTTCATAGCCAGATTCTAACTATAGATTATTATGTAATATACCGTTTCCAGGATATATCAAGTGGGCATAGTAGGTATATGGTATATATACTTACGTTCGAACATGCTCATGCAACCTTTAATTTCATTAATTTATATTCATGCTTGATTGGCATGCCTCGGGGATTGAAATTTTTTATCCATTTATTAACATATGGTTTCGATGTATTATACACCTTTCTATTTTCTCTCATTTTCAATCTAATTTCTCTTATTTTTCATCATCTACTTTTCATTACTCCGGTCAAGGTTAAAGGGATGATTTTTTCAAATAGCCACCTTTCGCATGATTCAATTCACAATTTATACTACAACACGTCACTCTCATTGCACACCTCTCTCTCTCTCTCTCTTTCTCTCGTTTTCTTTCCTTTTCTATATAGGTATATAATTATATATACAGTCGCATTCAAATTATACTTGCATGCCTTTCTCATATTAATTTCACAAGCCGCAATCACGATTCAATCGATATATATATTTTATATATATACATATATATTACGTGTGTTTTGATTTGTGCTTTTCTATTTTCTTTTTCTTTTTTTTTTCTACCGATATTCTATCTCTTGATTTCCACTTTTTATTTTCAATATCTACACACAGACACGCATACGTCTGTATCGTGTGTTATCTATGTTTCAACACGTTTCGTGTCAAGTCTTTAAAGACAAGATACGCTTCGCAAATGAGGGACTTAGCTATTCAGCGATGCATTAATTAATTCAGGGTTGAGATATAATCGATAGGATAATATATAGATCTATTGTCGATATACGTAACTGTCTATACCTACATACCTTATGTATAATATATGAGAGAATTGAGCGGCATAAAGAATGAAAAAAGCTCGCGATTTGTAAAAATGTGGAGGTTTAGGTTCCCTTTGGGTATTTTCGCTCCGGTATGATAATAACGGATGATATAAAAAGTACAAGCCGTTTAGGCGGGTTCTGGCTCGAGCGAAATGCGGCGAAATCCTTCTAGCGCTCTTTGAGTTTACGGTTTTGTTTAGAGCGATGGGTTAGAGCTCGGCTATGGGCTATGGGCTATGAATAAGGTATTTAGAAGCCATAACATCTTAGTGCAGGCCATTACGTCGCTTAGCTGTGTTCCAAACCCGAAACGAGCCTCTCCTTATCGTCCCGAAGAAATTGGAATCCATCCAATTAAGGGGGATCTTTAATTTTAATCAATCCGCTACGGGGGAAGGGGCTGGGGTCGGACTTCATACTTTTGTCCTTGAAAGCGTCGAGAAGCTTGCAACCCATTCACGTTTTACGTACATACGTATATGTGAAAACAGAAGAAAAAAAAATAATGAATAACTATAATTTTCATCTATAAAGCAAAATAAAGCGCTGCACTCTCGATAATATTATATATTATATAGGTATAACGCCAAATCCCACCCGTGTTCTTCTCTTATCTTATTTTAGTCAAAAATTTAAATCCACACATGATATATTTACGTGAAAACTCGTAATTATAAGGATATGTATATACGCAATTATAACCCAGCTTAATCGAATCCTCGTCGCGGTTTTATCGTTTCAATTTATTGCGTGGGGAAGGAAGGAAATTTTCGTTTTATACCGAATTCGAAATATAAACGTTTACCGTGATGAAAATTACCCGCGAGAAAAGATGAACAGAATTTTTAAGCTCGTATTCAGAAATGAACTAGGTATTAATCGCGCCCTGTAGGTATACAGGGCTTTCGCGTTCTGCGTAGGCACAATAATTTTGATAATGAAGATAAACTCTCGCCGCGGCGTTACACGCGGGAAACATACATGGATATAAACGTGTCAAGCATTGACCATCCGTATTAATTTGTTATACAAGCAAACGCGGAATAACCCCGAGGCTGTACTATGGCTGTCACCCTCTAACGCAGTTCTGTACTGCAATATGGGGCTGGGTAATTGTCAGACTTATACAAACTTGAGAAAAGTACGACGCGATGAGTAAACGCGCGGTTATTAAAACCGCTCATTATCCTGGCGCTAGACTTTGCGAAAAGCTTAAACGCAGCTTTGCGGTCAATTTTTTCTTTCAGTTTTATATTTTCATTTAAAATTTGAAAGAAGTAATAGCAAAGAAAAAAAAAACGCAAAAATAAAAATTAATCGATTGATAGAAATAAAATCGACGTGATGATTTCACCCCCGGTCGTTGTTTCCCCTTTTATTATGGTTTTTAAGTTTTTTTCTTTGTTCGTTTATCATTTGGTTATTTAAAATCCCTCTCCTCGTCTTGCAGTCTTGCAGTTTTTTTTTTTTTTTTATAGAATATATTTTCTCAGCAACAGTCCCAAGATATACAGTTTTATATCTACACAGGCTATGATATCAAATGATTATATATGCAGCTTTCAAAATTTCAAATCGACTAGTCCGGGTGCGTGCAATGTGCTCCAAGGATATCAAACACGCTGATCCACGCCTATGTACAGGGATATACAGAAAACTCCATGAAATTATATGGAAAAACAAAAATAACCAAAAAACAAAAAAACTAAAGCTTTTGATGGTCAAAAATCAGTCAATTCTTGATTATCACTACTAAACGTGATATCGTAGTTTATAGAATGTATAAAATGAATTTTTACATCACCCTGTAAGTAGACCAAGGTGTAGCTTTTTTTACATCCCATTTCTAACTTGAATAAAAAATCTTCTTTTTGACCTCTTATCTGCATCGCAGATATTAAGATATAATATAATAACAACTAAATCATAATTATATACATAATGATAATAAATAAAGAAATAAAAATTCATGGGATTGGTATACACAGGATAGTCGCGAACCAAGTGTCTTAATTTCAGGGGATGATTGGAGAGGTCTATCTTGTTATTACCCTACCGTTAGAAACAGCGATCTCTGTTGCGGCGTGCGTCTGCGAGATACAATCCATTTTACAAGTCTCATTGCCGCCTGTATTTAGGTAGCCAACTACACAGAACCGAGTCACGACACTTTAACAGTTCAAGAGTCACTCGATTACTAGACTGACGGACTAGAGCATCAATCGAAGAATTACTATTATAATTCTTGTGATTATTGAACTGGAAAATCATCATAGAACTTTCAGTTTTCGGGTCCGCCTGAAACCAGACAGTCTACAGTTCGCTTTTATATAGTTGGTTGCCTAAATGCAGGCGCTGACGCGACTTTTTACTAAGATGACTATTTTTAATGATAGGGTGCCGAATTAGCACCTTTCAATCATCTCCTGAAGTTAAAGAACACAGTTCGCGTCTAGCATGTATATTTGATCGTGAGATTGGGAAATACGTATTTTCTGATCAGACGATCATTATAGTCGAGAGTCGATAGTCAAAAGTCAAAGACCATGCTCTGTCGGAGCTGCGATGGTGATGGTGCTTAAATGCAGTGCTGAAGATGCAGGCGCGCGTAGAATGCAGTGAGTAGAGAAGTGCAGGTGGATGTTGGGTCCTTAGTGGACGGTTATTTGGTAAGATATTTACCCGGGCCTTGGAGCCTGCACCGTGATCGCCACTCGCAGAGGCGGAAGAACTCACCCGGTTTCCACCCAGGTTATTAACCACACAGGTGAAGGTCGCGTCCCGTCCCTGCGGGATCGTCACGTTCTCCAGCGGGTACTGGAAGTCCGGCACGAACCCCGTCGCTGCAATCATAAACATTCCAAATATTTTACCAAATTTATTTTATTTAAGGAAACAAATGAAAAAAAAAAAAATTCATTTTTCAAAGTTTCTCAATTTTTTAGTTCACGGGACTTTTTTTTCTATTTTATGGACCCTTTCAGAGTTTTGTCTGAATTTCATCCTGAGCTGAATTTCTTTCTGTTATTTCATTCCGAAAGGTTTCTTTATAGGGTCTTTCTGGTATATTATATAAATGTATAGGTATATAACAATAAGATTGACGTTTGGATATCGCGTCCACGTGTCATTCGGGAACACTTTGTGTATAGCTACTATTCCTTGGGGTATCTGGTCGACTGTCAGTCGAGAATAAAGAGTAAAAAAGAAAGGAAGAGGGTACGAGGACAGAGTTAGAGGTATAGAGATGAAAAGGAGAAGTATAAGTAGAAAGGCATTCTTTCGGGGCGTTCGCTGCGAGTTTCCGTGTAATAAAAAAAAAAAAAAAAAAACAGCGATAAACTTTCATTCTGCAGAAAACAAAGGAGGGAAAACAGTCGACTGGGTTTTCCTGCTACCGTAGAAGAGAAAATCGAATGATATCTAATAATGACGATTGTGATTTTTATGGAGCTGAAATATAGTTGAAAGAGGTAAAATAACGGGACCGTCGTATATACATAATATATAGGTAAAATATTTCTCGCGTTAGAGAGAAATTGAATATAGATCGTTTGTTAAATCGGCAAGGATATCTTGGTGGTTGTACAAAGAGCCTTGGAGGATCGTGTCGGGCGTCGCGACGCCCACGAGGCGCAACACCGTCGGCTGAATTTTACGAGGGTATTTGCACGGGCGCAATATTTTACGCGCCACTTAATGCCGGGTCACGTTTCGGCTCGCCCAACAGCCATCTATGAATCAAACTACATTTTAAAGATTTCCATGCCTCTTCTGCAGCATCGGAGATAAAGAGCGTGTCGCACGATCCCGCGGCGTCTTGTTGGGTTTTTCGTTTTTTTTTCTTTCCTTCTTTCGCCCTTATTTTCCACGCGTGTAGTATATATATATATTTTTACCTACTATTTTCTTGCCATTTATTCTCTCCTCTTCTCCTTCGCAGGTATATCCTTTATCTAAAATTGGCTAACTATTTAAACTATCAGATATCAGCCCTGTGGGGATTTACAAAGTCCGTAAACTCGATTGTTGCGGGGTGGTTCCTTTTCCCCCCGTTTCCCCCATTTTCCCCATTTTCGACATCTTTTGTGGGTATCCCTCAAGGCGATCCCCGACACGCATTATTGCGTTTGAAACTCTGTGAGATCGTAGAAATAAGGGAGAAGAAGAAGAAAAAGAAAAAAGAAGAAAAAGACTGGTGAAACTTACCCAGAAGGCACTGCGGGGCGGTCCTAAAAAGCCATCCCCGGAATACATAAGAATATTTATAGCCATAACTGTAGTTCAGTATATCCGTGTAGACTGCACACAGGCTTAGGGGTAGGTATAAGTATTCTAGTTCCGTCGAAATCTCTTGCTATACGGTTTTTTCCTTTTCCCTTTTCCCTCTCTTCTCTCTCTTATTCAGTTATTCTTTTTTTTTTCTACTTCTTCGATAAGATTTAGAAGAGAAAAAAAGAAAAAGAAAAAAAAAAGAAATGATAATAATAATAATAATAATAATAATAATGGTAATAATTTACTTCATCCCTCAGCCGAAGTTATAAGGGGAGAAAATCTTTCTTTCTCCGCATATGACAATAAATTCATTTCTATCGAAGATTCTTCTTCAGCCTCCCTTCCCCCCCGTGAAAATCTTTTCTTTTTAGTTCAGACGGAAATTTCTTGGAAAAAAAAAAGCGAAAAATTCTACCAGATCTGAAACTTATTTCATACGTGTCCTGCTCCGATATCAATGCAAATAATACAGGACCTTCCACGTCACGTCATGTCATGCTAATTTTATTTACAACTGTCACTACCAGTGGGGCTCGACTTCTTTCAATAATTCAATTTCTACCCCAGAATTTTTCTTATCGTATTAGAATCATCCACCGCACTGTGTATTATGCCTATATAATTCGATTTGAAATACCCATCTCGCCAATTTTCAAAAAAACTACTACTCTGATTAATTTCTCTGATCAATTTGGTTTTTTTTTTTTTCAAAAAACTCAATTCTTCGTCGAGTGTGATGTCTCACAGTTAAATTGCGGACTTTAATACGACAAGTCATATGATATCACCGCAGAGTTTTAGGCAGTTTCCTTCTCGTCTCGCTCCATTCGATCTTAGGGGTGCAATTTTTTCCCCGTTGATATTCCCCCGCACGTCGTTGAGGAATGGACGACTATAAGGTAGGGGTGTCGCCCGCCGTGCCGCTACCACCTACGCGGTTCTTGAAGAAAAGTGTCTCATACAGTTTCCGAGTTTGTTTTAGCAAGATCAGAAACGTAGGTAAGGCGCGAGCTGATCGACGTCGTCGGCGGCCCCCAGAGGCCCCGAGCACGGTAGAGCTTGCCGGAAGGGGTTTGGGGGATGGGAATGGGAATGGGAATGGGAATGGGAATGGGGTGGCGGTAGTGGCGGACGGAAAGAGAACCAGAAAGAGAAAGAGGGCAAGATATCCCGTGGGAGACGTCAGATAGCACGTTATACCTTCTCACCCCCCGTTGACCCCTTATACCGACGACCCTCTTGACCCAGGCTGACCCCCGGTCGCCCCGACACCCCGACGCCCTCGAATAGTCGGTCATGGATATCAGTGACGGCTATGAACCAGGCGCGTTTCTTGTTTTCAAAAATTAACAAAATATATCAGTCAATCTTTCGAGGGTCTTTATTGATCCTGAGCCTTCTCTCCCAAATCAAAAGAATCCGTTTTTTTTTCTCTTTTTCTCTTTTTTTTTTTAATACCAGAATCGGGCCTGTTTATTCTTCGAATTATCTGATAAGCATGTTGATGTATCTTGGGAATATTATATTTGCATATCTTTGCATTGTTTTAGCATGCGGTCGAAGTCTTTCCGTCCTGTCCCTCCGAGACCCGAATTTTCAATTTAGAATAATAATCAACCCTGTTGATAGGATTTTCTAAATTGATGAACATTTTTATTCGCAAACTTGACGCAGTGACTCACGACTCTCGCGATATTCAAAGAGTTTGTTGAATTTTCCGTTCTCTTATATCTTTAGCCCAAAACAGTTCGTTCATTTTTCTCTTTTTTTTCCCCCGGTCAAAATCCTCGACCAAATATTTGATTTTGATCTTTTACTAGCATGGTGGTTCCGCGCTGCCCCACGACGCGACGCCAAGCCATGCCATACCTCGGCCATATTTTTCGTTTAGTTTTTCTTTCCCTCGCGGATGTCTCCGGGTCTGACAGGTGCGACAGTCATCCCCCGGATCCCAATGTAATCGCACAAATACCTCGGTGATCTCTGGAACAGACGTCACGCTCTTCTGCAGACTCCCTCGTCCTCGTCCTCGTCCTCTCCTCTTCGTTTCTCTTCTCTTTTCATACCCCAAACCCCCGTAACAATTTTCGGGGCGTGTTGGAGTCCCTCTCTTTCTCTCTCTCTCTCTCACCCTGTGTGGGGTGGAAAACTTTTCGCGCCAAATCGAGTTAAGAGTTTGACTCAACGAGGAATTAAGGCAAGGCCCTTGAACGCCTTGGCTAATTCCATTTCATTAAACCGTAACGATTAAACGTTCGGAAGCGGGGCGGCTTGGCTTGGCTTGGCTTGGCTTGGCTTGGTTTGGCGTGAGAAATAATCATAGTAATAATAGTTGAAATAACAATAACAATAATATAATCACTGTGTGACGAATGCTTGAATAATTAATCAACTCTATACGTATATACCTGTACGTATAAACGTTTGCCATTTTATTTTCACGTGCCAGATCCTCCCCGCGTTATACTCATAGTTTTCCCTCATATAAAACTGAGAATTTTAGTAGCTTAATTAATTATTTAGTTAAATTTTGCCTGCTGCAGTATTGCGGGCTGATGCAGGTGAAAACTTTTCCCTAAGCCCACCTCGCGAAGTAATTTTACAGAAACTTTAAGCTTCTTCAAAGTCGCTCCATCCCTCCTGCAACCCGCTTTGCACATTGTATGTATATCGTATAACCTACCCTATACGTAACTATAATCCTACGTCCTGATTCGAAAAGTATATAAAATTATGTAAAACTTTGAGGTACATATAGCTGCGAGGGAAAAAAGTGTTAAAAAAAAAAAGACATTGTATTTCCGGAAGAAAGAAAGCGTGAATAGCGAGCGATGAATGAACCTGGGGAACTGCAGTAGCCGAAGTCTGAATCTTTGATTTTTCAAAATTGCCAAAAAACAAAAAAAAAGAAACAAATTCCTCGAATCGTAGTCTTGACTAATGGACAAACAGCCGGACAGACGATCCCAGAAAACGAATGGGTACAGTTACTGCGAGGGAAAAGGATCGGCAGAAAGAGAGAGAGAGAACGAGAGAGAGAAGGAATCAGGGGAAAAAGGCTCACGGTCGTGGCCCGCGGGGGAATCAGTCTGGACAGCGGAAATTCCGCGAAAAACAAACTCTTCCTCCGCCCTCGCCCACCCTTCAACTTCTACCCCTTCGTTCCGCGAACCCTGCGGTGTTGGCGTGTGGGAGAATTTCGAGTTGCTCTTCCCTGTCGTGTCATGAGTATAATCCATACACCTATACAGGTACGTGTGGGGGTATGTGTGTGTATCCATCTCTGAACGATTCTCTCTCTTCCTCTCTTCGAGTACCTATATATACATTTCTGTACGAGTATAAGATCGAACTCGCATAGGTGTAGGTTATGTGTGAAAGGGGGGTTGAAAAGGGCCGAGAAGGAAGAACCCCTGTGATGTTAGCCAGGTTCTCCTCGTGTCTACGTGGCCCATAGTCGTGGTCCTCGTTGATTGGATATGAGCAAACACTAGCTCCTCGTTGCTAGTGGGAAATCCGGGGTTTGTGAGTGTCTGTTTTCTCTCTGTCACGTGCCCGTGACAGAGTCTGTATGCCTATGTGTGTAGGTAGGTATACTTCGACCCCTACACTGATCGTGTGCCCTTCCTTGTCCACCTATTCACCCTGTCTCTAGGGGTTAGAGTCAAACCCAAATCCGATCGCGTGGTCCATATCACTTTCTATCTATCTCTCTCTCTCTCTCTCCCCATACTCTCCTCTTTTTATTTTTATTTTTATTTTTATTTTTACTTTTACTTTTATCTTTATCTTCAATTATCTATTCTATATACCTATATCTACTACCTCTGGCTCCACTTCATATTGATTATTCATTGTTTGTTAGAACCGACACTGAATAGATGGATTAGTTTGGGATAAGATAAATGGCGGATAGAAAAAAGAAAAAGAAGAGAAAAAAAAATAGTAAGAAAATTCCATATGCACATATATATATATATCTATACATCATTCTAGCTTATACCTATTACAAGCAAGTTTATAGATCGTGATTACTCGTTATATACACCTACGTATATATACATATATATATACATTATACGTGTGAGATGAAGATAGGGTGGTGAGCTATAACCGTTCATCTTGAGCTTATTTCCTTCCAGAATTAAAATGGTGACATAGCGGTTTCCGGTAATGGAAACCGCGTTGACTGTATAGGTGTGTATATATATATATGCGAGGCTGTATAATCAAATTTGATTTGATTTGATTTTTTTTTTATTTTTATTTTTTTCTAACTAATTTTGACAAGAGTTGAATAATTGAAAAAAATAAAAAAAAAAAAAAAAAAAATGGGAAGAGAATTGTACATTCAAATTCGCGTGTGTTATCCGAATGACGAATTGGTTAGATGAAATTACTTTTACCCGGCAATAAACGCGTCCTGTACCTAACTATCACGGGTTTTTCCTCCTAGTCGATGTTTCACTGTTATAAACGAAGAGAAATTTGAAAAAAAAAATAATAAAAATAATTGAAAAAACTAAAAATACCTACTGTTAAAACGCTCGTAAATATTCGGCGAAAGTAACTATAATACGTTTATAGACCGAACGAACGGTGAGATATATAGAAGTGTGGTGTATGTATATGTATATAAACTTGTTATATATCGGGGTAGCCGTGTTCGGCTGCGATAACAGTAAAATTGTAGGGACTTACGGGGAGGATCCGACAAAATTTCTGTTCCCATTCGCACGTATGTATGTATGTATTTACGTATCCACGTAACGTACGCACTGGGCAATACAGTTGGAAAAAAATAACCGGGAGGTGGGTGGGGGTAGAGAAATTTCTTTTTTTTTTTAAATTTATTTTGTTTTTACAAAAAATAATTGAAATAAACAAAAACAGAAAACTATAAAAGTTAGTCCAAGAATTATTTTCGAAAGAAATTTTAAGAGGTCGAATTTATCATTCGTTTGCTTTGCGAATTATGAAGATGAACTGCACTCCGTATATGAAACGAAGAAGAAGAAGAAGAAAAATAAGCAAAATTGTATATAATAGACCAATACGTGTATATGTATAGTGTAAATGTATATATGATATAAAGTAACGTGAAACAGGTCTACATTATTCACAGCATGAATTATTGATGAGCATCTCGTAAAATATGAACGGCGGTGGTCGTTATCAACGTAACGCAGGTCTCGGTTCGCGACGGTGACGACAGACGACACCCCACATATTGCATTACGTCATTTCCTTCTCACCACTCCGTCGACATCCGTCCACCAACTGGCAAATTATTCTCACATATACCTATATGTATATGTGCCTATACAGACGGTCACTGTATAAAAATACTTGCGCGATTATTCCAAAAACGAAATTTTGCTAGTATAATAATCAAGTGTTTTTCATCCCTTGTCGAAAATCGGTGAAACTTTCTCATCCAGTTATGATATTTGTATCTGAGGTGATATCACGGACTCGATATCGATGATCAACATCGGCGTGTATATATACGGTACAAAAGACTAGACAGTGGTGAAAGGGAGCTAGCCAAAGTCAGAGCTTGCGGATTCAGAACTAAAATTGAAAGCCAAAGGGAAATCCATTCCGATAGAGACGTACGTATGTACATACATGTACGAGTAGTTTGTTAGCAACATTAGAGTGTATGCGATACGCTGTATTCTGCATGTTATGTGTGTATTGTAATCCTTCCTATACTTCGATATCGGGGAAAAAAAAGAAAGAAAGGAAAGAAACCCATTGATCCTTTCCCGCGGTGTAGACCGTGGCGAAACGGTATTACGAGGAGTTTTTCAGTTCTTCCTTTTCCCTTTTCACCTCTTCTCTTCTCTTCTCTTCTTCTCGTCCTCTTCATCCCTTACGCTTCTAGCTGCTCCCTGGTTGTTTATAAAACTCCTGCGGGTGTCACGCGTCTCAGAGTCCTGGGTGGTGCCTCGAAGCCAGACAACAAGCAAGATTGTATAAGCTGTCCTGTCTACTGCACGCCTGCTTCTTTTCCCTATCTTATTCTCCCATCTGGAGCGAAGGGTTCGAAACACTCTCGAAACTTTTCACTTCTCAGGGGCTGAATCAACCCCCGATTAAACTTCTCACCTCCTTGAATTATTTCGAAGCAATTAATCGCCGGATCGACTTCACTTCGCGAATCCTACCTCGAATTACGCGAATCATTTTTGCTTCTGTTTATTCGAGATCTTTAACTCTTCTTTTGGGGCGAGGGGTGGTTCCTATCTGTCGCTATCTCGATTCTCGCTTACAAACTCCTAACCGACCTGCTGTGCAGAGTCTCTTTCCTCTTCCCTCTTCCCTTCTCCATCTTCCATCTTCTCTCTTCCCCCGTTCCTCTTCACGGTTTTCTCTCGCTCCGCCGCTTTTCTCGCCTATAATAAGTAAGTAAGTTCCCCTCAAGTAAATACCACCCCGTCACCACCGCCGCCGCCAACTCCACCTTCACTTCCGCCTCCGCCTCCACCTCTGCCGAGGCAAACCAACACCGTAGTTCTCTTCCTTCACCTTTGCCATCGCCACCCGCGAAGTGAAGCGCGGTAAGAACCATCCAGCCATGATGAAGGCGATGGAGTGGCGACTAGATACACGATGAAGAGTGTCGCGCGTTAATAGTAGAACTTTATGCTTTTATAGTGGGCAATGAGACTCGTGAACTTTTCATATAACATTAGAAGTTCTTCACTCACTCGTCAGACTGAAGCAAAGCGTATTTTAATTTCAGAGAATTTAGTCACGCCGTGAACGTGCGAGGTATTAGACTCGCGACAGTCTTGTCTAATTAATTTTCTCTGATAAACTTTCAAGACAATTTCTATAACAAAATATAATACTGTGCAGAATTTAGCGCACGTATGTATGTACCAAGAAATTGGGCCACTTAGCAACTTTCCTCGGAATAACTTGAGAAACAGTAGAATTCGAAAAGTTCGAATAATTTTCATAACTAATGGAAAATATTTCGGTATAATCCATCGAGGATCAATTGGGGAATGATCCAATATATCTCGTTAGATTTTTATGAGAATTTTTGTTTATTTCTATACTTACTCCTCGAGTTTTCTTCGTCAAATATAGAAACACGAATCTTCGTTCAAACTTTGTTCTATTTAATAGTTTAATTAATTCCAGACATTTAATTAGACGCTTGTATTGAATGAGGTAGAAATTTAGGCGGGGGTAATTCTTTCCCCCGTTTTGAGACGACTCGTTAATTCTGTAATCTGAGTAAACGCGTGTCAGTCTAAAATGACTGGCATAAGTATAGATATTTGTACTAGCGTTTGATCCGTCCCTTCTCAGGTTTTAATTAACCTAACGAGAAACGGCGTCATATATACATACGTAGATATAGCTATACTCCAGGATGTAATTACTCGTAATTACTCTAATTACCGTGTCGCACATAGTGAATTGGTCTTGCTCTAGGTTTACTGCTGGCTATGCATTTGACAAATCGATTTCTGCTCGAAAATTCATACATGCATGTGTATATCTGTAGATAACGTTTGTGGACACGTATACATATATGCATTATACACATCGCTTCACTGGCTCGTGGTTCCTTGATGACGCGTCAGGTGCCTACGACGCCTGGCTTTACCTATGTATAGGTAGATATTTCCAGTCAAGTTACTCGAAAGGACGTCCCGTACAGGTACACGCAAATCCAATACAGGACACACGTAATCACGACGTCTCTAGCTTTACCCAGACGTCAATTATTACCGTTATTATTATTTAAGGACGAATGGGTATTCGATCACACGAAACAAAAAATCAAATCAAAGTATTGATCAAATTCCGAATAAATCTGTGAGTGAAAAAATTAACAACTAAAGAAAAAGAAATACGAAAATGAGGAATAAAGATTTAGTTCTGCAGGACTGGTTGATCCGATTATCCGTTGAAGAAAGTTACGTACAAATCCTTGAGAAGAGAAGAACGAGTAAATTATCGCATTTTCACCAGTTAGATGGGTATATAGGAAATACGGGGGAATATAACGGGGAACAATTAGCCCGGAAAACTCCCTTGTTTTCAGATAAGATACGGAACAATAATTCCTCCCTATAACCGCAGACGACCTGTTATATACATTATATCGTTTTTATTCTTTGTTTGATTATTATCGATATCAGTTATCCCTCGGAGGAAAGGAGCTCGGGGTTGGTCCATTTCATAATTTAGAGAATGAAAATGGGAGGAAAAAATTGATTAGATAATGCAATCGCGATATATATATATAAGTATATATATATTATAGGTATTATTTGAATGGGTAATAATCATGGGAAATTTCATTCTATTCGGGGGGAATCTGGAGCCGACGAGTTGTCGAGGGTAAGCCCCAGAGGACCGGAAGTAATAAATTAAACGGATGACAAATGCACTCGCTCGAGCGAATAAACATCGGCTTCAGAAGTTGGTCAACCCTAGGGAGATATAGGTATTTGGCATGGTTCACCGCTATATCTGGTCCTGACACTGCTGGATATAGCTAACTCTACATTTACCATTCTCCTATACAATTCGCTCGCTACCTGCCAGCCAATTTTCAATATTGTAGCGCAGAATACTGATCTTACTTAAGAGGGGTCTTAGATACAGACGAATTTACCCAATCTCTTCAAATCATATTCAGAAATGTGCTTATATAGAGGGGCTGGGTTGAAGTTCCGAATTTTAAAAGTACCGGGCGGCGAAAATTCCCAATTTCAATATCACCGACTCAGAGCTTTTAGAAAGGGTATTTCCCCGCAAGTCTACATAGCCGATGCTGGAAACTTTCGAACGAAGAACACCGAGGGTTAGAAATTCCCAAAGTCAAAGATCCGAAAGGCCAAGACTCCGAGAGTTGAAATTCACGCATGTATTCATTCGGTGCTTAATAACTCGGGCTGTATCGATCCTATCGGGACCAATAAGGGCTGAAATTAATCGACTTGAGATACAATTTTTGAAAAGACAAGTTTCAAAATCCTATCAATTATTTATGACATCGAATTTAAAGAGGCTCTCGATTAGAATGGAATATTTTTACTCTTCACATCCTGAGAAATACACTGAAATTTCCGGATTCCTTTGCTCTCGGAGATCTGAACTTCCGGAGTCTTGAACTGTCTGCATTCCGACCTTCCGGGTTTTCAATTCTCTATACTTGAACGTTTCTGAAAATTTCAAATCGTCGAAATTTCAACCTTTCGGAATTTTTAAATTTCAGAACTCCGACTTCGCCTCGTCCTAGAAAAGTTCAAACCAAAGAACTTGAAATTTGTGACGCAAGAAAGTAATTCTCTTCGAAAGCTGAATATTTGAAATACATATAATCCAAGTGCTCCTTGCGTCACAGATATTGAGCTTTTCAACTTGAACTTCTTTAGCTTATTTGTACATTTCATTCGAATTCAGAAGCTTTATAATATTAATCTCTCTTTTTTCCCTATATATTTTTGGAAAAATTGTTAATTTCACGTTAGCCTAGATCCTGTTTCCATTCTCACATTCACTTTGATTTATATTAATGATCTTGCTTACCAATGGGCGCGTACAGAACGTAAAGAAGAAATACAGCGAGTCGGCTAGGCATGTTGCGCCTCTGAACCTGTGAGTTCTTCTATCTACTCGGCAACCTCATCTTCTTAGATTGTCTCGTCGTCTTGTGGCTAGAAAATAAATAAGAAGAGAAAACTTTGAACGATGTTGAAAGGCGAGAATATACCTAGAAATATACCTTTATACGTACGGAATACAAATGAAGCGAACGAGACGGAAACGCGGATGATTGTTTGTTAGGAAAAATAAATTTCCCATGTCTCGGGGATAATATACTATCTCACAAAGTTCAAAATACAATTTAAGGCTTAGAGCCAATAAACTCGCGTCACATTTAGAAAAAGAATGAGAAGCCTCTTTTCTTACGAGAGGAAAAAGTAAACTTTACCCAAAGTTTTTCGCCCGATAAAATTTCTTTCACGATATTTTATTCATATTCCATGAGTCAAGAGATATATTCGGTTCGTTTTTATCGATACAATTTTTATTTACACGTATTTATACGGCAATGAACGATATACGGGAGAGTCTGCAGTTAGTTCTTAAAATTCCAACGAAATTAGAGATTTGAAAAAGTTACTTTCACCATCCTCGAATAATAATCCGACTTCCTCGTTGTATACATAATTGTTTAATTCGTTGAACTTTTTATTAAAATATATTCATCACCCGGTGAGGTGAACTGTCTGGGTACACAGGGTCTGCCTTGGTGTATATATAGTATATATATAATATATATAGACATATATGTATATATATAAAACAGGTATATTCTTTCTACGGTTACGTATCGACGGATATAACGCGCGGCGGTAACCGTAGAACCGCGCCTTTACCGCACGGAGTAAAAGCGATCCATCCCTCCCCGGTCCCGGACAAGAGAACAAAAAGAGGCTGATGGGGTTAACTGTAATTTGCATTCGCGTATCCGTTATCTACCCCCCTTTCCCCTTCTCATCCTTCTCACCCTCATCCTCCTCATCCTCCTCATCCCAAACTCGAGACCTCCAGGTCGCTTCGTTCGCCACCCATTTACCACCCGTTCGCAGAATGCAAAACAGATAGTCGAGCGTCAGCAGAGGCTCACCCTCACCCTCGCTATATATGCTATACTATCTGCTCTTGCCCTACCCCTTTACCACATATACCTTTTCCGTATGGGGTAGGGTAGGTAGGTAGGTAGGTAGGTACGGAGAAAGGCAGAAACGCAGACACGAGAGACAATACTTTTCGGTTTTATTTTATCTCTTCATCCTTTTTTCTCTTTCGATCGTCGTTTTTTTCTTTTTTTGTTCTTTTCTCTCTGTCATTTTTTTTTATCTTTCTTCTTTCGGTTTTTTGGTTTCATTCTCTTCAGCAGCTAGTTCTACGAGAGCCAAAGTAAATTCATTGCCATCCTTTGCCTCCTTTCTTACCTACTTCCCTTCTTCCTTCTTTAAATCGGGGTTTCATTTCTTTTTTTTTTACTTTTCTTCTTCTCCTTCTTCCTCCTCTATTTCTCCCCATTCTAGAAAACGAGGAGAAAGTCAAGGCGGGAATCGAGATGGTAATGGTTTTATCCTGGCGTTTGATTTTGTGGCACGTTAAGCCCGATCGACGCCGAGTATGGGATCGAAGAATCGGGATTAGGATTCTATGGCAAAGACTGTATAAAGTCGGACTGCGTCAGCTCTCAGAAAGGACCTCCGATTCTGACGGTTCATAGAATCATTATCATAAAAAAAAAAAAAAAAGAACAAAACGACTAAAAATCGCATCTAATTTCCTATTTTCTTCTTTTTCTTCTCTGCTGACAATTTTTTTAATAAAATTGCTTTCTAATTACTGAAGCTTTTAAGGCTGTTATTCGATGGGAATTTCCACCCTGTATAAATAATTTATCCATCGATGTATCGCCGCCTCGTTCTGCTTGAGCGAAAGTGTTCTACATAGTCTCCCTCTCTCTCTTTCACGATATAGGAGAGAGATGTAACCTCGTTATTTCAATTTAATAGAAAAGTTAATGAGGTGGGCATTAGCCGTTGGGCGGAGAGATTTTGTTCGGAAAAAAAAGAAAAGCGAAAAAACTAAATGAAAACTAAAGGTGAAAGAAAAAGACTGCTTCGACCTGGGACATTTTTCTGACGTCTGTTGCAATGAGGAGAAAACTAGATTATATATTATAAGGTAACGCGGGGGTGTCAGAAATATAAGACGAGCAAGAGGGTACGTAGACCGTGGCGACGGTGGCGGTGGTGCTTACGAGGAAGAATCACCGCCTTGGGGTAGTGGTGGGTTTATACCGGTACCAAAGACCTGTCGATACCGTGACGTGACGTTCAACTTTTTTACGGCTTCTCCATTAACATCTCATTATGAACGCTTCGTCGAACTGCACCCCCGCCTCTATCTCCGTCTCCGTCTCCTCCTTCTTCTTCTTACCAGCTCCGAGAACGCGTCCTCGGAAATATCTCAAGTTCAAACTTCCATTAAAATATCTGCTCCGTTGAGGTCGTCTTCGGTTCCTTTGACGTTGCCAAACCACTTCGTGTTTAACTCTAAAGTCCATTTGCACTTTCCACGAGCCTTAACCATAGGTGGTGTGTATATCTTCCTCAGAATTCCGTAGATGTTAAGCTTTTATACTTCATACTTTATTGGGCTATCAACGACGCGGAAAATTACATTTTCATTTCTTGCCTTAAACGTCTCATCCTTAGGACACGAGTCTATCCTCCGCATCCTTTCAAACAGACTTCCTATCAGTAGTTCCTACATCACATCATCCTTTCCCGGTACTCCTTCGTCAGGATAACGTTGGAATGATTTTTTTTTTCAAATTTTACAAAACATTGTCCGATCTCTACTCAATGGAAAGAAATTTTCATATCTTACCACGATTTTTACCAACCCGCGCTTAAACACAAATCGACCCTTATTCGTATCTAAATTTCTGCTCAATTTACACCTCGGAATGTTTGCGGGATTTCCTTGAGTACCCAAATTGGATTCAACGCCCTGTGCATAAATTGGAATCGCTTGGATCCGCGCCTTTATTGCACAAGGTTGTATACTTGCGTTTATCAGTAGTACGGATCGCGGTATGGTCAGACAAGAGGGATTCAGTTCTCTGAGAAAATTGACGAGTGAAACGGATATCGATTGTTCAATGAAAATAATGAAATACTCTCGAGTTTACCCGTTTATCAATTAGAACCTCCGAATCAGCGCGATTCTGACAACGATTGGTAACGGAATTGATTAGGGAACGAGAGTTAATTAATAATCACTGAGGTAAATGAATTATTTTGTGGTCCGCGATTAAGCCATGTATAGTAATACGGATAGGGAACTATAGGTACTTCTTATTTCTTTCTTCCTTCTTTCGTTTCTTGGTTCCTGTGGGAATAATAAAAAAAGTAAAAATGTATTATGTAGAAAATTGAGAGAGGGGTATATTGATAATTTGAAAATCGAGTTTATTTCTTTCGATAAAATACATCAGCTGGTAGGTAGAAGTAAATTTGAGTCTTAGGCTGTTTTGTAAAGCAATGTTTACGGCCGCGTAGAAACCGGATTGAGCACTGCAGAGACTAAACGATCGATACAATAAAAGTGAATTTACGTTGTTGGGAAATGGGTATTTTGAATATTGAGGCTGCGACAAGAACACCTGAGCAAATTGAATGCGTTCTCGTTCCTGTTCTTGTTCGCGTTATTCTCTTTTAACATCCCTTCTGCGAGTCGAATTCCTCCTTGATACCGAGTATAGCTACGCGAGAGAAGAAGCTATAAGCTTTCGGCTTCATGTGCGCGCAGACCCCGTTCTCCGTTCCCAGTTCCCAGTTCCCAGTTCTCCGTTTTCCGTTTTCCGTTTTCCACTCGGTATTCAACGGGCGATTCTGCAGACGCCAACGGACTATCTTACGGGTTAGCTAATGCGGAATTAATGCAGCTTCCCGTGCATTACCAAGCGTTCTTAACTTACTGGGAAACACTAACGAAGACGGTGCTGCGCCTTCGGCATCTTACCAAACATACTTATACCTACGTGCTTCAAGATATAAAAAGGGCCAGCTTTCCTGGGGCTTATCTCAGCCGGATTAGTAAAATCCTTTTAAAACAACGGACGATTTTTTTTCCTTCATTTTCATCTTTTTTTATTTTTTTTTTATAACTTTTTTCTTTTTTTTTTTTATCATCTCAAGAAATTGTTTTTTGGAATCAAAGTTCGTATTTATTCCCTAAAAATAAAAAAATCAAGTATAAAACACACACTAACCATTCGGTATTCCACTGCCGCGATTTCTAACTGGGGAAGTATATAATCTGACCACGTACTCAAGCCCGAACTAAAATACGGAGTTTGTTGTATAATAAAACGGTCACTTCTCAATATGATCACCGTTCTCTGACCTTTTATGGTTGACAAAACGCGCCACCTCCCTGTTCTCGTCGTACGATAAAACGGAAGGAAAAAATTTAACGGAAGATGATAAAAATAGGGATTTTTTATTCTAATACATCTCCTAATCGTTATCACAGAACACGAAATAACTTTGGTTATTCAAATTGCTTACCTGTTGATTGAGGGGGGGATTAAGAGTTCATTTATTCACTATGTTGAACGGATATAATTAATCCGCTAATTCTCATCCCTATAATTTTATCGCGACTAAACAGACTCGGAAAATTTTATCTACGGTTATTTTCCACAAGTGAAGAAAAATTCATCGAGCAATTAATTTCAAAGATTTGACGAGGAGGAGATAAAGGGAAGAAAAATTATTGCATGGAAGATATATACAAGGAACGTGTGTAAAATTGATTCAAAATAATGTTCAACGTAAAAAAAGATCGTTCATTTCTATATTTCAGCCTCAAGTTGAACCTTGTGTTTCTGGAGAAGCGTGTAGGTGTCTGTAATACGAAGGTAGTACATACCGCTGCATGTAGTACAAGTGGGTGTAACATCGGGCGGTTTAGTCATGTATATAAGAGGGAGAAGCCAGATTTACCCCCGTTGTGGTAACAACCTAGGGTTACCCTTGTTATAAACCCAAGGTAACGTTCCCATGTTTATAAATTTCCACTCGCAGCTAAAAGTAAAGTGGCTAGGTAACTGCTATACGCAACTCGCCCCTTTCTCCAAGTAACGGCTCTTCGTTAACTACGGTAATATAACCTCGCCTCAAAATGTCTTAGACCCCCGACGAGCATGTCCGTATACGTACCTGGGCTCTAAAATCCATCCCCATAGCCATAAAATTAAAACAACCAGACAGGTGAGCAAAGCTGAACGTCTCTTTCTTTTTTTTTCACACAATTTCTCCTTCGTCATATTTTCTCTCATCCAAACTGTAAAGAATCTATTTTTTTTTCTTTCGCAAAACAGTCCAACGATTTTATTTCTTGTTAACCCTGAAATTATCATCTTATGCTCTCATGCTCTTGTATGAAACTTCCTCACGTAAAACCGATAGAAAAGTGATCTTCCCGTTCGTTTTTCCTCGCTAATCGTTAAAGCTGTAAACGAGAACGAGGGCTGCGAGTGGAAGTAGTAGTAAGGATTGCATGGGCGGGCAAGTCTGACCAGTGAAAAGACTTGACTACTAGGTAGATGTGACAGCGATGATCCATCGCGACCTGTTGAGTCCAGAGCTAGCGAATTCTTGTGTACATGTAGTACGTGTGCATGTGTATATTTTTACGGTTTCTGTTAGCCAGCGGGCAGCAGGCTGATTCTAGAGAAAAGTTATTCAATCTTGAGGGTTGTTTAAGGTGAAGGGATGTATGCGCACGCGTATGTATGTATGTATGTATGAGATACATGGAGTGCAGATCCGGAATCCCTGAACGATATCTCGCTCAAAGTTAACGACGTCAGAGACGGCCAATAAGTGGCGAAATCGAGCGGAGCTCGTCAAATCAACATTATCGGGAGCAGCTTCTCGATTCCTGCGATTCTCAGCGGGTTGTTGAAAGTAAGTGCATCCCATTAGAAGCGGGCGCCTAGTCTCTCCCTTTCCTCTCTCTTTGATTCCTCCTTTCATACTTACCATCGGCATCGGAAGAGGAGGCAGAACTTTCGAGAGGGGCAAAACTGTGAGACGAGAGAGAGAGAGAGAGAGCCGAGAGGAGAGAAGAAGCTTCTTGAGAGGGCTTCAGGACTCGGAGAGGGTTTGAGCTAAGGAAAAGTGAAGAGGTGAAAGAGAGAGAAAGAGAGAGAGAGAGTGCGGGAGGAATGGGGAAGGAAGGCAGCTTTGTTCCCGTGACGTTGTGATGGAATGTGTCCCGTAACTTCTGCCCAGGAAATTGGAGAAGTATTGTGATGCAGGATGGAAGCTGTCAGACCGAGACCCCTTTACCCCGGTACTACGTCGACGTTGCCCTCGCAACGTCGCTAGATCGCATCTTGCAAACGTTACTTTAACACTCGACAGAAACACGTCTCTTCGGTCCACTGTGTCCGGTTCTTTCGTTAGGCGTCAAATTTCATCATCGATTCTTCAATTTATCAATCGAAATCAGTTCTCTTTTTCGATCTGTTCTTTTTCTTTCGTAAACCATAAAAGATTCGAAAAAGATTTTTTCGTCAAAAAATGGAAAGAAAATTTCACTTTATTCTCTGCGATTCATAGATCTGATTGCGTCGAATCCTTCAGTTAGTTCGGATCGGTGATCCATTTTAATTAATCTCTAGACTAGTAATTAAAATCGCGAATAATTATCGCCCTTCCGAAGTCACGGTGTATAGGTAGATATAACGTAAGAATGAAGCCAACAGATGTCTTCTACTTAGTAGAACTAGTTCAACTCCGGATTTGATTCCACCCTCAGAGGGTAGCTCAAGGTGTTGTTTGGCCTTGAGAATTACTCGTTCAGATTCAAAGATCGCCCCGTAGGCCATGGGGGTGGGTAGGGGTGGGAAGCTAAGATCGGTAGTAGAGCGGAGCTGTTGAGTAGATATATTTGGGAGTCTAGTTCGCTTAAGGTACTCTGTACGTCGAGTTCGGAGGGGTGCAGGTGGGTAGATGGGTACTTCCCTTCGTGCAGGAGGCTAGAGGGTACGTGCAGATACTGCAGAGTGGTTAAGAGCCAGAGAGCCGTCCTCATCCTCGCTCTATAGGTATACCTTTTTCCCACAATTTTCGATCTCGCTCTTATTTCTTCCTCCGCGGAAAACTTCTTCCAACGTGTATACCCTATTCATAGGTATTCGCGGACACGTAGGTGTGCAGAAGACTAGCGTTGTCTCAAGGGAGTGTAGCTGACGTCAATAGGTACATCTTCGTACGCGTCAGCCATACCTAACGCTGTATTACAACCCGTAGGTACAGAGTTTTCTTTCACTGGATGGGTGGATATTTTTCCTCTCTCCCTCATATCCTCCAGCCTGTAGCTAACCCCCGTTTGACTGTGTCTTCTGTTTCCTCGAGCTCTGGGATAAATTTTTCCTATTTCTTCTTTTCTTATTTTGTTACTTTTTTCCCATTTTTTTTTCTTCTTTTTTTTTTCTTTCCTCCTGGGCGCAACGAATCGTCCCCTACCCTACCCCCTACCCCTCTCTCACCCGCACGACAAAAGCAGCGCTCGAATTAATTGGACAAAACGTGACGAGCCTCTTTACTTCCTTTCCCCCCTACAGGTGGTTGGCAGAAAGGTTGCCTGGCATTACTACCAGGGCTTAAACCGGGGCTAACGCCTTACTGAATATTCAATCTCGTTATTATTTTAGACCTGTCAAAAGCCGGCTGTGCACCTCTCAGACGTAAAGTAAAAGTATCGTGGTATATATTATGTTTCCTGGTTTAAAGCTATGGAAATCAACTTTCCTGTATATACCTGATTATTTACCTCCGGTTGTTATACCATGCCATATTACTTCGTTTCATTTTATAATACACATATATCACCGCAAAAAAAAAAACAAAAACAAAAACAAAAAAAACAAAAAACAAATTTCCAATCGTCTCTCGTAAATCCTTTGATATTATACGATATTTTGTTTCTGGCACTGAAATTAACCGGCCTCTGGAGGGGCCGTCGAAAGGGTTGCTGGTAATTTTAGCAATATAAAAATTAGAAAAAATCTCTGGGGTGAAAATCATCGATTAAACACACACGTTCCCGCATATGCTACTATACGTAGATATAATACGTGTCGTTTTTCACTTTCACGTACGTGAATTATTTTTATTATTATTATCATTCCGCCGTCCCCCCCGCGACAGTTTTTTTATTTTATTTCTTTTAATTTTTCAATTTTTTTTTTTTTTCCACCCCTATTTTCTTTATCAAAGAACTCCTTTTTAAAGATCGAGAATTGATGGAGTTGGTTTTATATTTCGAAGGGGGATGAATGAAGATAGGATATAAAATCCTCGGTAAGGTTCTCAACGAGGGAGCGAGAGAGAGAGAGAGAGAGGGGTAGGGAGAGAAGAAAAAAAAAAAACAGAACAAAAAGTGATATCAACGAAAGTAAGGCTAGGACTTGGATCCAGGAGCGATGGATTTGTGGTTTTACTTATAAATCGAGTTTAGCAAACAGGGAGCACGGGGGGGATCATGGTGAGGTGGGTACATACATTCAAAATTCTACCCACCGTCAGCCTCTTCGTCGTCGTCGTCGTCGTCGTCCAACCCGGTTCCCAGTCCGTCCTTAACAGCGATCAAAAGTTCCCCTGTACCAAGGCCCGCGAAAATTTATTGCCAGTATGAAAGTGGAAGAGGATATTTTAAATCAATAGCTTTATTCGCGAACTGCTCGTGACGCAAACCCGATTCTTTGGAGTAAGGGAGAAAAAAGAAAGAACGAAAAAAAAAAGAAGAAGAAGAAGAAGAAAAAAAACGAGTGTAGAATGATAGGAGGAAGGGATGAAAAACATAGAAAGAAAAGAGAGAGAGAGATAGAGAGAGAAAAAATTAAGCTGCAACCCCTAGGCTGGAACTGAGAACTCGAACCTCCTTTTCTCCTCTTCCCTTCAGCCCCTTTTTTCCCTTCTTTTAACCCAACTAGAACTTCACCTCACCTGAGATCGTTCTAGTTTCCGATCACGCGATTCTACCAGAACACCGTCCGAGGTATCCGGGCGTCAGTCGTGCGTCAAAAAAAAGAAAAAAAAAAAAGGGAAAAAATCCGGAGACCCGGAGAGATAGATGGCAAAGAATTCGCAAAGAATTCTCAAAGATCTCCGGTAACAAACCTCGGCTATAACTTACTTTATATTCTATATAGTATATACTTCTCTACGTAGCTGTTATTTGCGTATATATATATATATATATAGAGGTATGTATATAGTTAAACTAACGAAAACATATAGGTGGGTGCGTCAAATAAAAATTCACTCGAATTCGTAAGAGGAGATAAGAATGTTTTTTTTTTTACTTTTTTTTTCGTTTCTATTTCTTCTCCGTTTT
This sequence comes from Rhogogaster chlorosoma, assembly GCA_944452935.1. NCBI lineage: Eukaryota > Metazoa > Arthropoda > Insecta > Hymenoptera > Tenthredinidae > Rhogogaster > Rhogogaster chlorosoma. The sequence continues at coordinate 20,306,765 of OX101803.1, read as the reverse complement.
CTTTTTTTCCTACATTGAAGAATCGAAATTTTTTGGCTCTTCCCTGCACACTATGGAATGAGGTAAAAGACCCGTGAAATGAGAAAGGTGTCAATATGACGCTATATAACTGGACGAACGCTGACTACCAGAGCCTGGACGAGCCCCAGGTCTTTAGGATCGGTCTGGGGGTTACAATTGCGAGGCTGGCCACGTAGCCAGAGGGGGATTGCGCGGAGGGTAGGTTGCTGCAGCGGTCAGCAGAATCAAAATGCTTAGAACCCCATATAACGGCCACTCAACCTGGCTAAAACTGCCCCGACGTTATCCGGAAGACTGCAGGATACGTCTGATCCAGTGTGCAGGATAGGTACCCTGTGATATCCCGGCAATACCGATTCTCACGATTTCTTTAAACGACAAGTTTCCTCGTGATACTATACCGCGTGCCGCGATTCCCACGAGAACACAAAAAATTCACAAGGTATACGGGGAGGTCTTGCTTATACTGACAATTTTTCATTTCTTCTTTTTTTTTCTCTCCTCTCTTTTTCTATTTTTTTTTTTTTTTTTTTCATTCACTTTTATGACACACCTTGACGTTAGGCGATGATACCTAGTGTAATTTTTCAAAACTGCTTTGCGTGTATACCTATAGCCGGCGATAAATATATTTGTAGACAACCATGCATACACATATGCGGTTCTCTAAAATAAACATTTTCCAATTTCGCCCAATATTCTTGTGCACATGTGAAGTTTCGATATCACGTATATTACGGAAAGCAAAGCGGAGTAGAGAGTGGAGCAGTATTTATTTCCGTATAATATATTTCCAGTCTCAAATATTGAATTAAAGTGATTTTAAAAATCAGCTATTTCAACAAAGAGAAAAATGATCGAATTTTAATATAACCAAACTCATATGTGCGTACACGTAATATCAGATGGTATAATTCATTTTAGACAAGTTCATCACTATTCCGTACGAATAAAATCGGAATATTTAACTCAGAAAAAATATCTATTCACCCCTTCTAGATATCAATTTAAACAAAAAAAAAAAAACCTCTAATCAATATTCACTTATGTGCAAATATTTTCATCAAATGTTTCCCCCATATATAAGTAATCGGCTTTCTGACCTAAATGTGGTACATAGTTGGTTATAAACGTTTTTCGTGTATGAATGTAAAATATGGCTAATATATACAAAAGAATCCGTCACGTTTCGCCACCTGGAAGTATTTTTATATCGTTTTTATATTCTCCTTTTTTTTTCTCTCTTTTTTTTTCACGTCGTTTTTACTTTTCCCTGTCTTCTTTCTTTTTTTTTTTTTGGTTACTTTTTTTTTTTCTTCCGTTTCCATTTTCATTTTTATTTTTATTTTTATTTTTATTTTTATTTTTATTTTTATTTTTATTTCTCTCTTTTTAAACCGACCGAAACGAGGTCTCGCATATAAAGGGCATCCGTTAGCCACATAGTTTTTAAATTAACGGCTGACTGGGTGAACGCAGAAGAATGTAATATACGAGCTTTCGCGGGTCGGTGCCAGAACCCCGCTGGGTCCACCCATATACCTCTCTCTTACTCTCTCTCTCTCTCTCTCTCTCTCTCTCTCTCTCACCCCCATCCCCATACCTACCCACGATTTTACATCCCCTGAACCACGACTAGAGGATCACTGGATGAGGGTTGAGTGCAATTATTGTATCCTACCCAGGACTCACTTTGATGTTGATGCATTAACCCCAGTCTGCACAGTGAACCCATAATCTATACCTACATACCTGTCCACCTATTCCACCTTGAACGCATTAGCCGAGGTTCTGTCAGTCTAATGCACGCGTGGCCACGACACAGCGTGGCTTTACGCACCTAAACCACAGGATTTCCCGCACATATAGGTATATATGTATCGCAGTTGTCCGAGTGGCTTGCGAAAATAGATATACAGTATAGTGGCTATCAGTCACTTCGGGACACAAATAATCTCAGCTCTGATTTCAATCCATTGGATTTATATTTTGATGAAAAAGGAGAAGAAAAAAAGGATTTCAGATAATTCATAAAACGATTAATGAATGAATTTTAGAACGAAGTCTGAGAAGTTTAGCAATATTGGGAAAGGTTTTGCGTTAACCACCGTCCGTTAGTTTGCTGCATGGTCTTTGGCCTAGGCTTCGTTAAATCTAGTAGAAATGCGGAGAGAAATTTCCGAATACCTTTGAATCGTGAGTTGGATAGAGTAAGGGAATGGGAATTGTTCGGCTCTGGATATTCCGCAGCTCAGTTTGTTCGACGTTGAAATTCAAAATATTTAATCGAACCAACGTAAGGCATTAAGAACGGAGTTATTCGAAGAATTTTATCCGCTTCCTTAGAAAATCTCTACCTTACCCCGAACCGAACTAAAACCCGCTGAAAGTCTCCTTACTCCTTACTCGAGTTGCGGCCGGGGATAGTAGACGAAGTTTTAACAGTTATACGAACTGCAAACTGCCGAGTGAGGGGCTGAAGATTCGCGAGACGGTTTACCAGCTGCAAGAAGATCAGATTGTAGATCGAGTCTGTCTGTTGCATAGTCTGAACAAACCGTCTATAAGGTGAAAGGGTTGAGAGGAGTAAAAATTTCGGTGAAATTAAAGAAAAAAAAAAAACGAAGGAAAAAATAAAGATAAAATAAAATGATGATTAGATCGAATCATGCGATAACTTTGACCGAGTGAAACAATCAAAACGAAAAGCAATGGGGTTGAAATTAATTTTGTAGAGTAGAATTGGGTTGGTACCCGTTAATAGTAATTAACAGTAATTAGCCGCTCGAGTCTGCAGCCTCGACAATTGAAACTGAACGCTCGTAACATTTTACCCCGCGGTGTATAGATATTCTCAGTGGATTGGGGAAATCTCCGAAAGTATAAGACCGAAAGAGCTTCGGACGAATAGGACACTCTAGATTAATTAATTATCGCAATTTATGACCTGATTATTATCGCCGCGCTGACGTATCGCCATTGTAAATCATTAAATGGGGATTATAAACACCGACAGGCGGTTGTAGGATGTGGATTAACGATCCGTCTTCATTGTCAATGAAAAGGCAGAAAATTATACCCTCCACATATTTCTCACAGAATCCGAAGAATATTATACCTCTATAAAATAATTTCAAAGCCATGCAACTAGTACGATAAACGTAAGAAACATTGCCTATGGATGTTAGCGAAGGAGTTTGACGTTCGTGAGCGAGTGGGAGGCCCACAGTTTGATCCTGCGGAGTCCTCTGGGTCCTTGGAGGTCCCTGTCGACCGCGAGACTATATACCCTGTTGGTGTTTACAGGCGAGCTTACACGAGGGCAATTTTGTGGTAACGTCAATCATTGTTTGAGGACGCGTAGAGTTGTTGGTAGAATGTTGGCCCGGGTTTGCCCCAGCCTCTCAACCCTTTGGCTCTATGCACACATGCGTATAGCTACGTACACAGTTATACTATTTACACATGCTCGGGTTCCGGAGATGTACGGATGTATACACACTCGAAAGCTCGGAGGTAAAGGCAAAGGTATGATGAGAGTGAGTACCTGGCTACCTGCCCTAACAGCCATGCTCATATTTTGGGGGTTGTTGGGGGCTGCGAGTGGCCGAGAGGCCCCGCTGTTCTAGCAAACAATCAATCAATCAATCAATCCATCCATCAATCAATCAATCAATCAATCAATCAATCGCTTCGTCAACTGGTCCTGTAGCGTTGGGCAAACGGTGGTCGCGATGTCCTCGTGTCGAGGTCTGGTTCGAGGTCGAGAGGGTTGCCGCTGACAGTCAGCCGAGAGCTTTACTGTTATTGAGGGCCAGGAGTGGCCACCAGGAAACTCTAACTACTGCCCACCTCTCGACCCCCTAGCTCACCCTCTCTCCCTCTTTCTCTCGTTCTCTTGTTATCTCTTTCTGACCAAAGCGAGAACGAGAGCCACCGAAATTCCGCGAATAGTTTCACCCCCTCCCACGTTACCAATCAACGTTTTCGACCGAAATGCTCCTCTGCAAGCTGCTCGACGCGACTTCTTTTCAAGGGGGTGAAAAGCTCCGTTGATATTACCATATTTTTCTGTTTCTCAATCGCAGAAGTTCGATTCAATTTTTCCATTATCTATTAAAGAAGGAAATGTTTGTCGATAGGAAAGCTCATTTCTTCAACATAAATCAATCTTAGTCCAATCCATTTGATCGTGAGCTTTTCTCTGCAGACTATTCTGATTCCAGAATTTCGTTGCGAAAATCTGATAAAGTTCCAACCCCACAATTATGCGTTGATAGAAGATACCGAAATTGAAAATCTGAGCGAAAAAAAGCTTTCTAAAATGTATGAAATAATCGGGAGTAACATTAATATAGGCTTACGTAGCGTTCGAGTGACCGTAATCGATATGAGGTTGAGTTGTGTGGTAAAAATCAGTTCAAGCAGAAGTAAATCTCCCCGGAGCTCCCTAGATTCGAGGTAGGTCTTTTTTACTCCCCCGGATCTTCGAAGGGAAACAAATCTGTCTGAAAAATGAAATTAATGGTTTCTGGTGGCTTTAACTTTTATCGTTCGAATAAAAGTCGACCCGCGTGATCGTGAGGACGTTTAAAAATGATTTAATGGTAGAGGAGATCTGCGGGGGGTTGCGAGGGGGTTGGAGTAGGTAGGCAGGCAGGCAGGCAGGCAAGCAGCGGGTGGTCCTCGGATAGAGGCAACTTGTTGCTTCTCGGTGACACACAGAGAACTGCCTGCGCCCTTACGCCAAACTCCTAGAGAGCCACTGGCACCCTCGACGTTCTATACGAGGGAAAGTCGTGGACAGACGGAGAGCTGTTTCTGGCTTATCGGTGTCCGTCCCAGAGCCTTGGACCCTTCGGACAACCAATACACAAGGGGAATACAGAGTTCTAAGAAAAGACGAGCCTTAGGAAGAAGTGCGTACAGAAAATGAGAGGATTTTTTTCATCATTCAATAAAACTGATGTGAATTGATTGAAAGATTGGATGCTATGGATTGAAACTCACGTTATTATCTCGCACGCGACTCGTTGTTGGAATTGAATCAGAAATTCTTTCACTCCGTTCATTTTCTAATTCCAATTACAAGTTGTTTTAGAATTCTTCGTGAAAAAATCTGAAGTTTATTCAGAAATGATAGAGTGAATCATAGGCTATGCATCTGATATGTGAGAATATTAATTGTACTTATTTTGAGAAAGTTTTGTGTATGTTTATACATATAGTTACACTCGTAACCTGCCCCCTTAAAAGCTGATTACCGTCTAGTATTTGGTGAACATAGGCAGGTGTGTTTCTTGTTAATTACTTAAACTTACGAGTTCGGATTTAAACTTGACTCGACACTTGTTAAGCACTTGACGTTTGACTTGCTCTCGTAATCATAGACTCATGAATACATAGACATAGATATATATCCAGGAATATATAGACGATAACTGTCTACGTCTTGCGTTTATACAAACTAGGAGTAAAACCTCGAACAATGTTGAATCTTGTATGTTAAGTCAATATTAGTGAGAATGATCCGGGATAAATTAACACCCGGAACCCTCTGAGTCGATACAAGCTACATCTGGGTCTAATCTTGCCCTGGCTAATATTTAACATTGTCAAGGTGTTAAAATGAACCGAGAATATAATGGGCACGTGGGTTGATTGAAACTCAATGACATGGCAGGGAGCTGGGACAATGTAACACAGTGACGAGAAGGAGGGTGGGTCTAAGGTTTAAGGTTTAAGGTTCAAGGTTTAAGGTTTAAGGTTTAAGGTACAAGGATGTCGTGACGTGCCTAGATACGTGTGGGTGTACCTACGCGGGGGAGGGAGCAAAGGAACGCGGGCGAACCTGGATGAGATGAGCTGTATCTAAATCTTAGCTAATAGTTTTCGTCTTAGAGACTACGGGGGCCACGGCTACGGCTGGTGCGGCAATTTAGCTTCATAGCCTCATCTACAGCCCCCACTTCCATACCCGACTCGACTCGACTCGACTCTCTCACGCTCACCTCGCTCGGTATAGTCACTCCGACTACATACTTCTACTTATACCCATACCTACACAGAGATCTTCCTCGGGGAATGGGAGGAGTGAGAACGGCATCTAAGTCTTCCGAGGACTTGAACGGAGCCAGAGTTCAGGCTGGGTGTGCCGTTTACACCGGCAATGTTCACTATATTAACACCTCCATCCAACCTTAATGAATCCCAGAGCCAGAGTTCGGGAGGCTAGGCTGCAAGGGGATGAGATCTCGCCGACAGACGACACCCTCTTTAAAGACCACCGTGGATCTCAATTGGAACCGGGATGAACATTTATGGTACTTGGAGGAGGAAAGGTCGCATGAATTAGGAAATCGTGAAACGAGTAGAACGTTTCTTCATCAAATCGCGCCGAGTCGTCTCAGTTTCGTTTTCCTTTTTTCTTTTGGGGGGGATGTTTGTCCGCGAAATTTTCGCTTTCACTCGTTACTGTACCTCATCTTTATTTTTATTCACATTCACCGTACGCGTACGTACATACCCTATTGCACTCTGAATTACTACCGGTGAGAGTTGGGTCTAGAGTTCAGGGGATGAGACCATCTCGTACGCGTTCAAGGGACAAATTATTTCCCCATTTTATGGCCTGCTAAAATATAAATCAAGTTCTAAATTAAATTCCTCACCCTATCTCCGACCACCCATACGCCTCGAGCCTCAGCTACGTCTCGACGGCAAACTATAACGAGCATTTTATAACACGTTCATGTGCCGGAGGGTACTCTATATGTATAACCGTATCTTACAGGGAAAACGAGTCAAGATTTTTTCCATTTTTTTCTTTTTTTTTTTTCTTATACCGGGGTAAAGAATTTGTTTGAATATTATCATTTTTTTTTTCTTTCTTTCCCTTTTAATCGACTCTAATAAATTGGGGATGATTATTTTAACGTTGAATTCCGCTGGGTAATTGATCCGGATAGAACCGGGTATACAAACGGATCAATAATTAATTCTTGATCGGTTTAGGTAGATACACCGAGACTCCTCCATTCAATAGCTATACAGAGACAAAACTGTTTCCCCTTCCGTTAGGGAGACAATTAAGTTGGCCGTATATACAGGCAGACATTCGGGAAGTTTGACATCTAATAATCGATGTAATTTCCTCGGCAAATTATACTGCAATTAGTCAGCCTGCCTACCATATCTCGAGACTCGAGTCTTTGTTTAGATTATACGGAATTACGTTCACGTTAGAGATAACGGCGCACTTGAAACTGTGGATTCATTGAAACGAAAGTAAAGAGCGCGTTAGAAGAAGCGAAACAAAGTGGTAAGAGTCGATACGGGTCGGACGTGCCTGATCCCTGGTGTTTCTTTTCTACTGGAATCCGAACGCTGCAATACTATCCTCGCGTATGCGAGAATATTGCATGTTCCAAGGTCGTTCGCGTGGCAATTTTAAGCTATAAAGTGTGCACAAAGGCGTTTACAGCGGGCGTCTAAAGTTCTTAAACGTAAATGTAGCTGTGTGGGTGAAAAGATTTTCCGTAGACACACACATATATTATATCTATATATATATATACATTTATTTACCTCGTTCGAATGAAAATATAAGGGCAGTTTCTCATCCATTGAGGCTATAATCTCGTGTGTCTAGACTTTGGTTAGAGGTGGTGAAAATAAATTACAAATCACGTTATATGATGTTATACGGATGATCCCCGAACGTTTAAAAGATATTTATTTCGTCAAAAAGATTCAGTCTTTCGCGGATATAAAATATCTATGAAATTATTACGGCAAGAGTCTTCTTTCTCTCCGTTTCACTACCTTCGTCTTCTTCTTCTTCTACTTCTACTTCTTCCTCTTTTTTTGTCATTTTTATGTAATTAAAACTTGAGAGTAATTTGTACCAGCTTTATCACAGGGATTTCCGTTCCGGTGACGTTTTCCATTATTTAGGTTTAAAAGTAAGCGCGGCAAAAAAAAAAGAAAAAAGAAGAAAAAAAAAAAAAACGAAGGAAAGAAATACAGAAAGGGAAGGATAGAAAATAAAAGGGTAGGCATTTAAATTCACGCGTTCTCACAACGAGATTCGTGTATTAAAATTATTTCCACCTGAGATGTAACAACAAATTACAAATATATAAGATATACATTTCGAAATTAATTCATCTCTCCTCTCTAATCCACGTATCATATCCGCAGTTGTGTATCTCCCTCTGGTCATTAGGCGCCAGGGGTAGTTAAGAAATTGGATGGCAAAAAATAAAAAAAAGGACGTGAAACAGGATTAAATTTTTTTTCATATTTATTATAATAACAAAAAAAAAAAAGAAAAAAAAAAAAGAGAGAAAAGAAGGTGATTTATGAATGTATAGAATAAATCGAGCGACCGGAACTAACGAATAAATTCTATCCGTAGTCTAGCTAGGCGGGCCAGGGTGAAAAACAGAATTTAGTAAAGTGTGAAGAGCCTTGGCGCGGAGGGGAATCCCCGGCAGTCTTTAAGCGTAGCTTAAACCGTCGCGGGGAACCCCCGGTGAAACTAACGTCGTCCCAGGGCTCCACCCAGCTCGAATAATTAAACGAAATTCATTTACATAGCTCGAGTAATACGAAACCCGACGACCCGCTAGCCCGCTCACCGTGCGTACGAGTTCTTGAAGCGAGGAAGTGTTGCGGTTTTACGAGCAAGAAGGACAAAACTCCAGTGGGAATATAGGCGGGCACCGCAGGATCTTATATACCGAAGAGTTTATTTTACTTCTGATTTTTATTTCACAAAGTTAAACCATTTCGACTTAAATATACATTTTCAATTTTCTCTAACGTGGTTAATTATCCCCGAACAAAAAGAAGAGAAAAAAAAAAAAAAATAGCCAAATTATTTCTTCGAAAGTGTCGGACAATTTTTTCAAGAAATTTTGGTTTCTTGCTTTCAATAAAAAAAAAAGAAAAGAAAAGACAATGAAGTGTAATTTTTTTTTTTACGAGTTCCACGAAAAAAAAGGGGGAAACAAATTTGATTTTGTAAGTTGAAGAGAAAAAAACTAAAAAAATGTCGTCGCTCATAAAAAAGGAACCGGTATAGGTATAGGCGTACAGTTTCACTGAAATACGAGTTTTGACTTAAGCGCGTAGAGTTTTGGTACCAAAGACATCCGGAGGCATAGAATGAAGCTGACTGAGAGGTGGTTTCTAGTAGCCTCTAGGGTACAGTAAACTTTGATCCTCTTCTTACGACGTACTCTCGCGTTTACCCTTTCTCCTGACACGTCGCACGGCTTGATATAGGCTGCGCAGTTTCTGCCTAGTATGGTGAAGAAGGGTTGAGAGGGGGTCAGCGGGGTCAGCTTTAGGGGGTGGCGAGGCGTCTCTTGGGGTCTGACCGTAAGTCTGGCAATTCCCGGCATTCCTCCGGGCTCATTTTTCTGCCAGGCGGACTTCCTTCCAGATATTGCCTCTTCTAAGCTCACGGAGTTTGTCTCCTGACTGCTATCTCTCCTCTCCTCTTCTATTCTATCCTTTCCTCTCCTTTCCCTCTCTCGACTCGTTTAGTCTCTTCAACACTCGCTTTCACAGTTTATAAACTTTCTAATTGCCGCGACTGCGAAGCTCGCTTCCAAACCCCTCGAACATTAAGTACGAAAGTAATTTTGAAAAAATGGAAAAATAACGCATCATCAAAGATTAAATGAAATACGAATCTATTGAACAGCTTTATTCCTTCTCAACTCGATACACACGATAACTCAAAGTGATGGTTCGGAGCTTTTCATCTTGCAGTGTAGAGTTATACTCGAGTGGCTCCTCTCTGCAGTAGTCAAGGACCGAACAAAACTAGTGCAGCAGTTGATCGTGAGCAAACTCAAACCCAAACTCGTCGAAGAGTTGTCCTAGAGTAATGTGCTTACTATAAATAAACGGTAACTAACTTACTTCCACCCCTAGATAGGCCCTGGCGTTTCTACTTCGAGAAACTATAACATTTAATCAACGAAACGTTGCTATATACCCACTACAATAGAGTTTGAGTGTTTGGCAGATTTCGCCGTAGCGAGAGAATAGCTATTTCAGAATTTATTAGATCGATTTATTAACCGGATATTTTTTCTTTTTTTTTTCTTTTTTTCTGCCCCGATATAGGTATATACATATATGGCACATACAGGAAAAGCTACTCTCAATCAGAGGTGCAAAAGTCATGATTTAAAAGCTCGATATCGCGGACCTAGCAGTATCGCCAGAGACCCAACGACCCTGAAGTTTGTCCCAAAATTCCTGGATAACGATCCTTTGAACGACTATTTGACTCGTACAGTGAATTTGGTGGTTCTGTAGGGTTTCCACGGGTCGGTGGAGACGGACCTTCTGAAATCGTCCAATAAACGACCGAGAAAGTGTTCTGATCGTTTGTGAATATTTCTCTTCTCATTCGAGGAAAACAATTTCACGGTTTGCCGAAGTGGATTTTAAAAAAATAGAAAGTACTTGTCGCACGCCGATCACAGATTTCGGGTATTATCCTCCTTTCTGTTTTTTTTCTTCTTCGTCTTTTTTTTTTTGAGTTAGGTAGAGTCTGTTAGCGGCTTTAAATCCCCGGCATTACCGTCTAACAGTGATTCATACCACACGCTTTAAATTACATTTAAAATAAAGAGGATTTCTACTCCGTAATTCCACACAGAGCCGAAATTCTGGAAAGTGGAAGTTTGATTCGAACCAGGAGCCAGCGCGAACGGGAAATTCATTTATTGACCTTCCGACCATCGCGCTTAACGCCATCGACATTACTCCGAAAATGTAAAATGACCGCTCACCTCTTCCCCGGCGCATTTATTCCGCGATCTTTGATACAAGCCCGAGCTCTTGCATCTTTCAGAGGTTTTAATCAACGCGGAGCCAAATGATGTGATATTATTAATAACGGTATACCAAAGCGTATAATACACGTATAGAAAGATGTATACGCAGAAATCCACTGAGGAATATACGGCCTGGGTCGAGGGCGAGCCGTGGCTGACCCTGGCCGAAACCACGTCGGCTCAAACACGCTTTCGCGAGAAGGGAGTAGGGTGAAGGTAGAAGGGTGCAACGGGCGAAGGGAGGGCGCTTTTCGGGCGCGGAGGAAATTACGGTATCCAACATTTCGTTGTGGTTGAGAATCCATCGGTCAAATTGATGCTGCTGCGGCCAGTTCGAATCCGCTAGGAGCCGGAGAAGAGGTAGAGAGTCGGTATGTACCGATCTACTTGGCTACCTTCCTCTATCCACCGACGTACAGATGGATATCGGTCCGTTTGTCCGTCAGTCATCGGGCGCAAACTGAACTGTACTGTGTGTCGAATAAAATGACCGTACACAGGGTCGCGGGATGATTTGTTCGAGGGCAAAAGCTGGAAAGACGTAATTCATTGTTTGAATTATTCTTCCGCTTTTTCATACACCCTGCGGAAAAGGGAGAGAGAAGACACGCGAGAGAAACAGAGGGAGAGAGATAGCGCCGGGAATTAACCCTCGTGTCAGAAGGGACGGGTAATTAAATGTCAAAAGGAGGAAAAGACGTCCGACACCGTGTCGGCCGAGAGTGGGTGGAGGTAGAGCGGCGCGAATCACTCATCCATCTTTCAGAGTCCGGAGGAACGGTTCAACAGAACGTTACACACCAGCTGCGGGATTTTTCCAAAGACTAAATCCTCTCGCGAAAATTTTCACGGTCAAAGTAATCATCCTCGGAGATATAAAAGCCATAAAAATTGTTTCAAATTCACCGAAAAATCCCTATTCGATGCACTTCTGTGTCTAATTTCATCGGGGTCGATGCACTGGTTAAAAAGCCATTCGAAAATGAAAATTGAAATACCTTCGTGAATCTGTGATATTATAATTTTATTTCAAAAAGCGTATTCGCGTGTTCACAGGTTCGCTGCGACAGTGGAGAGGAAGCGAAGGATGGCGACTAGAAGAGAGACGGAAAGTTAGAGAGAGAGAGAGAAGGATGTCGGAGGGAGGTGTCGGTGTGACATGTGCGGTGAGCGAAAAAATTACGTAAATTAGTGTCAATTGCGGGCACACGGTGGTGCTGAGAGATGACGTGGGCGGACTATACCGCGGGGGGTATATGGGTGGCAGGGTGTCCCGGGTGTCCCGGGTATCCTACGGGAGTGTGCGTGATTGATGAGGCAGTGATAGCGACGCTTCTGCACTCGACACCTCGCTACTACCCCACCAAAACAATGCATATTCATCGGGTATTCGCCCCGCGGTATAAATAATACCGGTTTAATACATAAATAGATATGTACATAGATACCCACGACACATATACATTATAGAACCGCGGTGACATTTTCCGTTTCGTTTATTACGCCCGATTAAATAAGACGTGAAAAATTGAAGGTATATGATGTAAGTAGTCGTATATAGTTCGCTGGGCAATTGCGATGTAAGAGATCGTATAGGACGTCGCGTTAGCTGACTACTATAACCGCGGACAACTACTAGCCAAGAGAAGTTACGGCGTTGGGTAACATCTGGCACTCATAAGCAAACTCATACCTACCTATCTACCCACGGAGCCAAGGCACACCCGGACTTTTTGCAATTATAGAGACGTTCTTGTGTCCAGCAGGTGGTGCTATCCTTCCCTTTCCTTCCCGATGGCCACTGCCCGATACTTACCAACCACCAGGAGCACTAGGACCAGGATCAGTACCGGGGCCATCGGGAACCGCCAACTCCTCTTTCCTCTACTTCTTCTTCTAATGACTTTCTCTTCGCGGTGGATCCGCAATATGTGACAAAGTCTGGAAACCGCCAGCTCTTTTTATTCCCGTTTTTTTTTTTTCTTTCCCTTTCTCTCTTTTTTTTTTTTCCTTTTCTCTATCTCGTCCCTACCTCTCTCTCTATCTATACTTTTTCATCTTCCTCTATTCTTCGTTTTGTCGAAGATTTGAAATGAGGTTATTTATAATACATAAGTCCGTGTATATCCATTCGCCGTACAGTTTTGATCGATCACCCTGTCTCACGAGGTATGACCGATACAACGACGACACCGATACCGCGGAAAAGTTTAATTGAAACGATGACCCCCGCGACACGATCGTATTAAGCGCAAACATTGGTTCGACGTTTTTTGAAAAACTGTCTTAGTACCACGTAGAATATAAAATGGGGGAAAAAAACATGTAAAAGATGAAAAGAAGAGAAAAATTGACCCAATCTCTTTGGAAAAAGGCAAGTAGGTGGCCATAGTTTCCGTGTGATATATTTACGTATGTTCGTGTATCGCTCGAGCGGTATATATATCTTGCAGAGTGAAAATAATGTAACAATAACTTTGCAGCGTAGAGTAATTAGAGGTGACACAATGTACACGAAATTGCTAGGTTCTCTGCAGCAGCAATTTAACGTGGGAACAATTTGAGCGAAAGCGCTGCAGTCAGCTCTGACGCTATGGTAGCTAGGTAGGTAGATAGGTAGGTGGAAAGCAAGCAAGCAAGCAAGTAGCCGAGCAGTGAGCTACCTTCATACCACAACCCCTAGCCAAGGGCGAAGAGGTCGAGAATAGGGGGCGAAATGAAGGGGATGAAGAAGAGGAAATTTTCACGACGCGGAGTTATGACGTGAGTAATGTCACTCGTGTCACCCAACGGTTATAGTCGCCTCTGGGACTTTCGCGTCCAGCTTCAATTGCTGCAACGTCAACATACCTGTACCTCCCATAGGTATATGTGGCTACGGGGGAGATTTGCCATAGAGGAGAGAGAATTGTTGCTCTATAAACTCGCGTGTATATATAATTATGCATATATTTCGAATTTTTATTTCAAAACCAGACGAACTCTTATTTTTCTTCTGATTTTTTTTTTCTCTTTTTTTTTCGTTAACAAAAATTCGCAGATATTATTATATCCGGCTCGATAGCTAGTAGCGCAAATCCGTACCAACTAATCAAGCAGAAGCCTTGTCTCTCGGATCAACTGCTGTACTCGGACTTTTCATTTCCTGCTCTCTAATTGTTCAGCGAAGAAACGAACGTCAGCAAAAAGTTCATTCGCTAACCCCGTGCTTCCTTTGAGTCTGTTGTTGAATTTTCTGAGGAAGCAGATCAGAGACTTGTGAATTTCAAATCGAAACAACGGCGAGGCTCAATCTCCGATGAGAAACGAATTATTGTACTCTGATTCCGCAATCAAATCTTGATTTTTATCTCATTTTATTCATAAGTTTTTTTGGTTTTTCATTTTTTGTTTTTTGGTGTGCGAAAAAATTCGCGGGTTTTTCGATGTCGCGTATGATTTACAGCAACGGGTAGTTGGTCATCGTGTGAAAACGATTTATCGTCAGTTTCACGCCTTGGCAGGTAGAGATTAGGCAAAAATAGTGTGAGGATTGGGTATGGGGTAGAATTAGGTAAGCCATAAATCAAGTGATTGGAGGCTACTATCTTTCGATCTCGATGTAATCAATTTATCCGATGTTGTTAACCGTACGAGGGTGGACTGCCAGGGGTTGGTTAAGCACAAGGAGTGTGATGCAACGTGTGTTAACAATCTACTCGTCAATTAGCCCTCGCGTGTGTTAGGATTGCCGGGCAATGGAGAGCAAGTTAGGGTAGTTACGTGCCGCATACGGGGTGGTTGACCAAATATTCGCTCAAGGAATCAAGCCACACAAAATTAGCCGAGGAAAAATAAAGAAGGAGAAAAATAAAAAATTGTTATTTGAATTTCGCTTTTTTTTTTTTTCATTCACGCAAGAGTAGATAGAGGAATGATTGTTGGGAATATATTGCTACATTTCTGAGTCAAAAAGCTCTTCTTCTTGTTCATTTTATTTCTTTATTCATTATTGTTTTTTGTTTTTTTTTTTCATTTTATGGAATATAATTACTGTGACTTACTGTGTGCCGTAATTAAATTCAGACACCCTGTACCGGACGTAAATACGTGCGTATATAGAAAGCTCAGGTTGTATGTATATAGTGGCGTGTCGGGAAGAAAATTACGAGTAGATCGCGTGCTAAACGATTCTGCCTTGCCTGAGCACCGCTCAGCAAAACACCACAAATCGGAGCCATTACATGCCCTCTTGTCCGTCTCCCCTTGCCTTCAATTGTTTTGCCTTAACCATCCCCTAAAACAGTTTGAGTAACCGATTATTTCCTCTGAAGTAAATTTTTCTCTTATTTTCGATTTTTTTTTCTACCATACGCGGAGAGTTATCCTTACGATGTCCCGCGACCCTCTCTTAATCCTTTTTCGATTTTATTATATCAGAATACGTTTAGGGGATGAAAATATTCGGAACTTTGAAATTGAAATTGATTGGATTTGTTCCGTTCTTTTTCTTCTTCATGAAGTAATAAGAATCGTGTAATAAAATGGCTTGTTGTAGGATTTTAGGTGAAAGCAAAGTGTCGTGGTCCGGAAGTAAGGCGGTCGCGTGTCTTCGTATCGCGAAATCCTGTTTCCTGAATTTTCCAGTAGATAGGTATAGTCGGGTGGGTAGCTTCGGAAGAGACACTCTGCTCCCTCGTGGAAAATAAATAAAGGCAAACAACCCAGACTCAGTCAGCTCCGCGAATACTACGCGAGTCTGAAATTAGGAATTCGAGAAAACGAACGGGGAGAAGAAAGAGAAGAAGAAGAAGACGAAATAAAAAGGGGTGGAAGATACATTGAAGCGATTCTCAATTGGTTTTTCTTCGCTTATTTTGCCTCGTAGAAATATACTATACCCTCCCCCTATATAGTACGCCGTTCACTTACGACTCTCTGTGTTTATTACGAGCTTATAAATTTACACACACGTACAGCTATCTTCGTATGCGAAAACATCAGGTAATAAATATACGAAGAATATTCAATATTTCGTATAAAAATTTATTATTTTTATTATTCAATTTATACTTTTTTATTGCTACCTATATATATATATACATATATATCGGTAAACAAATTTAATATATTCGATTACACATGCCTACTCCGTTACTCCGCGGTTTATATTACCGCGTATGGTTCTCGTAGGTATATTTATACGATACACATATCCGGGGGGGGGGAAATAATGTGATATGTATGTACGTATTTTTATCTCTGGAATCAAGATGGAAATAAAAATAAAAAGAATACAAATTTCTTCTCAAGCCAGTCAGGTTTTCTGCTTTAAGAAACCATGCACGCGGCAGGTATATATTCCTCGGGGTAAATAGTCGCGTTTCTCAGGGTGGAATACATCACCTTGTCAGTTTAAAAGTTGTAAAAAAAGATGTACCTATATATATAAAGAAAAAGAAAAAAAAAAAAAAAAAACCCCCATTGAAACACTCTTCTTCTGTTTTTTCTTGTTCTTTCACTCTCTCAGGTATCTGTCATGAAATTTCGAACAAATTATGTATGATATTCCTTTTCCTTTTTGCTAAGAATTTCTTCTTTTTTTTTGTTTTTCTTGTTTTTTGTTTTCTTACCTTTAGAAAAAGACTCGGTCACAGCATGTCGTCTGATAAAATATGTTTTTATTTTTTTTTCACAATTTTTTCACAATAGATTATTCAGTTATATACTTTATATATACGTTTGATATTAATGAAATTCTTAATGAAAAAGTTTCTCATTCAATTCGTTTAACTTCTTCTTATTATTATTCTACTCTATTGTAAACAGTTCGTGATTACTATATACATATACATATACATATACATATATATATATATATTTATAGTTGTATTTTTATTCAAGTTTTAATGTAAAGCTGGAAAAAGTAATTGAAAGTTGTTAAATAATAAATGAATTTTGTCGAAGTTTTGCGGAGGGGTAAGGGAAGAAAGAAGGAAAGGAAAGAAATAAGAAAGAAAAATTCGAAAATATTATTAAATATTTATAAACTAAATAATTTCATTGTTTCACAGAAATAATACAAACTTTGTAGAATATTAATCAGTTGAATTCGAACAATTCTCATAAACGTAATAATATAATTTCTATCCTATTTCATTCAACCGCGACATACCTATATACGTATATATGATATATTCAATCAAATTTCACGACCAATCGAATTTACCACTTGAGGGTTAATTATATTCATAGAACGACCGTTGGGAATAAATTAAAATAAATCTAATCAAAACAGCTAGTATAGTATGTCATGTTCGCGAGTTGATATTTTTCAAGATTAGATATCATAAATATGTACTGTTTTTTTTTTTATTTTTTTTTTATTTAATTTCTTTTTTTTTTTCACCCCTCATTTGCTACCCCACCCTTGGCAGTACCGAGTAGGTATGTTTCCACATCGATAAGAGAAACTAAATTAATATTCTAGAAACAAACCCCTGAAGCAAAGTATATAATCACGCTAATTATATACCGGTAAGAATTCTAATGAAAAAATTGTAAGAAGGCAAAAAAAAAATATTCGTCACATTCTATCAAAAAAAAAAATTAAAAAAAAAATAAAAACGAGAATAAGAAGTAAAAAAAAAAATAAAAACTTTTATTTTTGGTTTTAAAGAACGAAAATTTAGTACTTTTCGACGAATTTTAGCCTTCTTTTTCGATTAATTTTGTCTTTTTTTTTGTTTTTTTTTTATCCACGTAAACTCCCCGTCGCGTATAATAATTATATTATCTCAGTGAAGAAGAACCGTGACACGTGGTAGACGCGACGTTGTTCCTCCGACGCGAGTAACGAACACGAGGACGAGGTCGAGGGTGTCGCGGACCGCGTGGGTTACTGCACGGGAACACGGTATGAAACTGCGTTCACCAGGAGTCCCCACCACCAAATACGAGGGCAGAACCCCTACGTCCTCGTGTTCTCGACGCGCGACGACGCTCCGCCTCCGCAGAAGAAGCCACCCCTAAGGTATTCGCGGATGTGTTTCATCGCGTTCTTCTTAAATCGCCAACCCCCTCTTTTAGAGGGACCAGGACCAGCTCTTCTCCCCAAGGAATAACTGCTTCCTAAAACTATTATATTAGGTACACACGCGACAATATCTTCATAGAAAAAATATACAACTACATACGTGGGTATTGGTATACCGAAAAAATATTTTACACGCACGCTTAACAACCCGGTTTATTAACCACGTGTGTGCCACCCCTCCCGCAGATATAATACTTATGTATGTGTTCGGCGTTTCCTCCTCTTCATAATTGATAAGCTTGTTCATTGACCCTCGTTAGCAAGGTCGCCCTTTCACTCTGCAGCTTTTCTAGTCCTCATATAGAGCTCGCGGAGCTTTTTTGGAAAGCTTTTTTTCTTTCAATGACAGTTAACACGAGAAAGAAGGACTTTAATGACTCGGAAATTTCGGAGATTTTTGGAAATACGAAAAGCTCTCATGTTTATTGAATTTTCATAGGGATTGTCGAAAGACTCGAATTACGAATTGTCGATTTTTCGAATTCTCGTATCTATAGGTGGATTTCAACGAGATTGAAAAATCATTTCTGCGATGGGAATGAAGCTCGAAAATTTCAAAAAGCTATGGGAATTACTCCGAATTACGTCTGAAAATAAACCAGAAGAGTTTTAATTGAAAAACTCAATATCTGTGACGCCAGGAGCATTTTCATTACATTTCAAATATTTAGCTTTCGAAAAGCTACGTTTCGCGTCACAAATTTTTGGTTCTTTAATTCAAACTTCGAGGATTGACGTGCGTAGATTTTTCCTAAAATCAGTTCGTGCTTTCTCAATCCAGACTCACTGTAACTGTCCGAATGAAAGATAGAAAATTTCGTAAAACAGATTAATCCGTCGAGCTTTCCGGCTTTACTTATTTATTTATTTATTTTCTTGTCTTTGAGCGAGAGTTTTGACCCTTCAATCTTAGAAATTGTGAGAAATGCAGGAGTCGTATCGAAAAATGAAAAATGAATGGAGAAAAAAAAGAAAAAGAAAAAGAAAAATGACAGGTAAGGGTGCAAGGACGTGGATAGAGGTAGAAAGAGAGAGTTTCTTAAGATCGAAAAGCGCCGGGGGGGGTTTGAGTGTTTTTATTCCATTACCAGCGACGTCAACCTCTTAACCACTTACTTAACAGCGAACCTTCTTCCCTGTCTGATCTTCCTTCACACTCGATGGCGTTTGACAACTCAAATATTATCCAAGGCCTGATCCCTACGAACACCGGATCATCTCGATGTAGTAACTTCACTACGAAGCGAACTTAGGTATTTACCCTTTCCAAAAACTTTACCCCAAAGCCAATTCCCCCTTAGCCTTATACTACACCTATACACCCACCCATATACTTACATTTATGTAAATATATACGTATACATATATATATGTGTGGTTGAACTTTGACATTGAAAAAAAAAAAAAAAAATTTTTAATCTTCTTCATAGAAAATTGACTAATTTTTTATCATTATTATTTTTTTTTATATACTTTTATGAAATTTTCACAATTCGTCGTAGCTTTAGTACACAGCTATAGATACCACTTCAATTTATATTTTCGTATGTGATGCTATGCGATACAAAAGGGGTATATTAAAAGCAGGATTAGAATTGAAAAAAAGAAAAAAGAAACACGTATATATGTATATGTATATAGGTGGTATACATGAAAGAATTTCTACACCTCGGTTTTGAAATTTATTCAGAGCGTGCTAAGTTATCTTCTTCGTTAATAAAAGTAACGTCACTTCCCGGCTGCAGGTATATGAAATGCAAATTTTCACTAGGAGTGCCTTCTGATGTGATGCGCAGCTATATACACATACAGGTATATATAGTGCCGTACAGATGCATATATACATAACCATACACATATTTTATCTACACTTTGCAAATGCACGTTGACCTCTGCAGTATTGTTACGATTTACGAGTCTGGCCACGTGCATATAGTAAAAAATTCATTTTCACGATATATACATGTATGTATATATATATAAGCCATCGTCGAACGATATATTTTGAGAAAAATTGGATATAAAAAAGGAGAAAAAATAAGAATCATATTCGGTGAAATATCTTTTGTAATGTAATAAGCTGTTATTACATATATACATATAAGATATAGAATTTAATTATGCCGCTTCTAAGTTTAATAAATCGAAGAATTACTTAGGTAGGTACGTATACGCCCCTCCGCGTGTATATATTATATATATATTATATTATATACTTGTATAATACGAACTTTTTGACGTATCTCCCTGATCCTCATCGCGTACCTATACCCATACTTCCTCGTGTTTATGTTAATGTAATTTTCGTTCCTGCAGGTGGTGAAATAACGTTTCGAAATAACTACCCGCGACCGAACGCTATATCGTATACGTACAAGTAGTGTAGACAAAGCTGTGTGCAGACGAGAGCGCGTAACACCTAGCAAAAGATAAATCGTTTCGCGTGTGCACGCGGTATACATGTATATATAATATATATATTATACATATATATATATATATATATGTATGCTGCACGTCGCCGTTGGAAACTGCGTGAAACAATTTGACCATCTCCCTTCCACCCCCGTCGTGCACCTCCGACTCTGCCATCTACCCCATCGTTCTCGTTATACACTCGTAGAATTCATTTCCCTTTGAACAATTGGCGCTTTTGCCCCGGCTATATGGAACACAAAAAAAAAAAAATTAAAAAAATTAAAAAAAAGTTAGAAGAAAAAGGAATATGAAATAATAAATAAATAAAAAACAGAATATACGGTATATGTATATATTCCAATCAAAAATAGGTTCCCCCAATTAAAACTGACGATAAATAATACGAATAAATTGATCCGATAAAATAATGACTTCCTATATATGTACACGATCATCCTATGTGTATACAGATCCTAAAGCAGTCATGAAATTTCCAGTTTCTTTTTTTTTTTACCCGAATATTGTTTGTTTATCCGACCTTGTTACATACATATATACATATATAACACGTACACGAGGGATAAAAGAGTTTCGTTGAAGGGTAAAAACCAAAAATATCATCAAAAAATAAAAAAATAAAAAAATAAATAAGATAAAACTAAAAAATAATTTAAAAAATCGTGTTGTTTCTCGAATTTTTTTTCTTCCGTTTATATTTGGCAAACAAATTTTTCTGTTCGTTATTTTATTTTTATTTTTTGTTTGTTTCCGTTTTTTTTTTTTTTTTCTCTTTTTCGTTTGTTTGTTTTTTTTTTTTCGTTTTTTCTTCTTTTTTACCCCGAACAGAGTTGAGCTGATTGGCCGGGGGCAAAACACAGGGTGTATATAGGTAAAAGAGAGGGGAACCCCAGAAGGGAAGTTGCGGGCCCCTATTTCTCATCCTCTTTTACCCCCCGGCCACTACTGGATAATGGAAATTTGTTCGTTAGCTCAAACACACGCGATGTCTCATCCGGCAATTCGTTGCTTTCTCACACACGAGAGTGTGTTAATATACATACATATGCGGGTAGATGGAAGTATATAGATTTTCTCTATCCACATATTTATACACATACCTACACACGTGGCTATGTGTCCCCTGAACTAGTAGGGGAATACACGCAGACATACGTCTGCAATTTTACCCATCGTACATAGGTATATATATATATATACATATACCTCATGTTTATATGCATTCGTTACACCGGAAGTTATAACGGTTAGGTATACCGTGTACATAGGTACCTACACTGCTTTTATGCACATGATAACCTGGCTTTTCCTGCGATCACTGCAGATATCGCGTTATGTTAATTAATTGTAGTGAAATCTTTATCAAGATGTACGTTTCGAGAATTGAAAAAGTCATATTTTTTTTTCATCATACTGTAGACAGAAGAATTGGCAAAGTTGTGTGAATTTGTTCGTCGCGTAACTTTATTACTAGAAATAAAAGAAAAAAAGACAAAAGATGTAAAAGTTGAAATTCTGATAAAAAACAAAAAAAAAAAAAAATTCCGATTGCAAAAGAAGAACGAAAAATGAAAAAAAGGAAATAGATAGCAAGGAAGCCAGATATCAGCTAATCTAGCCCATATCCCGCTGTCTATACCCGAAGATAGTATTGGTTCTGTAACACACACAGGGAAATAGTTTTGCTCGTGGATTCGCGTGGGTGTTAGCCAATATCGGGGACGAGTGAAGGATGCCCAACACGCGTCGTCGTCCTTGCCTTCCTCTTATCTCATCTCCTGGTAGGCTGCTAGTCCGGGTTAGTCTGGTTTCAGTTCTGTTGTACGATCGTTTTCCGCCACCTCACGTACCTAGACTCTCGTACCTTAACACCAATTGACGACTGCAAGGGGTGTAAAACCAATCATCTAGGTGCAGCTTACACAGTCTGTTTCTAAAAAAAAAAATATATTACAACGGATATATATCTCTTTGGATATCGAATTATCGAAGTTTTTTCCATCTTGTTTCAAGTTTTTAGGTAAATACGTATAACGCACAAGGCTGGCAATTACCGATTAGATACTCGTTACCGCATAAACCAGCAACGTTTTACGCGTCGTATTTGCGAAAGGAGTCATAAGGATAGAATTACCTCAGGCTGAGAGAAATGACCGTTTACAAGGTCCTAAAATTTCCCTATCTACATACCTCCTTCGTTAAGTTTGGAGTTGTTGTGCATATTATATCGCAGAACTGATTGTACCTTCGATGATTGCGCTTTGTCTATCGTGGTCAATAATTTTCGCAAATATTATTTGGAAAATTTCTAAATATTGCTGAAAATTCAAGCGTCTTATAGCCCAGGGGTCCGGCGCCATAGAATTTTCCACATTTTCTTCTAAGGTGATATGGTTACTCTTTGTAATAAATGTTAGGGGCTTCGCGATTGACTTACGAAATGTCAACTTCACCCCCTATTGTCTTGACACTCAACAAAGCATGGGATGACCTTTATATAGCCAGACATAGTAGGCTCCTGACTATCGCCTGATCTGGTAACATAAGATCGCCGCACGTGGATGAAGCCAATCATACTATAGCTGTATACGAAAAATGGATATTTTCCAAGTTTGTCGTATTCTTGCCTTCTCTGTCTTCTTCTTCTTATCATCCAAACTTTTTCAGCTTAAACATGTCTTTATATGAGTAGATAAATATTCGAGAACGACAAAATTCAGATCACTTCTTTGGCCCGATCGAAAGAACTTCGCGCGAGAAACTTGAAAAGCTAGAAAACTTGGCGATTCTGGAAAAGGAGAGAGAGAGGGTGAGCTTCTCCAAGATTTTACCTTATAACCGCCTAGGGCCTCGTTAATTTCATTCCTACCTTTGCCTTTTCAAAACTTTTACAGTTTAGGTAGCTGCGAATCTTTTCGACGAGACGATTTCCGATCGTAAATGTTAAACGGGCACTTTTACTGCATACTTCGACGTATAACTTATTGGATAGAATTTTTTCACCACTCGATCGCGAATACCTTTCGTGAAATAAAATAACCGTAAAAAAAGGGATGAGAGAAAAAGAAAAAAAAAAAGAAAAAAAGTTATTCAAAATTAGAAGTGCTTTTGAAAAATTGCTTAGTTCTGTGTTTTCCTTTTTTTTTTTTCGTTCTTTATTTCGTTCTTCAGATTTTCACTCTTTTATCTCATAATTTCTGATTTCAAGAGTCGAGAATTAAGGAGTTTCGCGTTGAAAAGGACGAGGGTCTGGAATTGACGCGGTTCGACAATCCTTTGAAGGTAAACACCAAACGTGATTGGTGGAATTTTAAACAGCTCGTACACATCGATATTCAACAAGAATATTCCAGATCCAGTGAATCTGAAAGCTTTTTCTTCAATCCAAACTTTTCCCAACCCTTCTTATACGGATCAGTAAAATTATATCGAAAATTAATTTTCCGATACAATAATTTTCCGAAAATTTATACACGCGAAATTCACCAACACATAACACGTATGTACATACATACATACATACCTACCCACGTGAAATATGTAGTCGAAAAAATATTTGTCTATAGGTATACGTTAAGAAAATTTCACTCTTCTCAAACAAAAGCCAGTTATCTTTATTATTTTACTCTCAGAGGTATAAAGTGCGGCTGAATAAAAAAAATTTCAAATAATAATCTATACGGTTCACCTGTATACGTATACATATATATATATATTATATTATATTATACATAAAATGAAGAAAACTGCGTCTCCTAGAATAACCAGCCCTCGCAGTAAGCCTCGTAGACTCTGAGTTACTGAAATTGGGTAACTTCAGTTCTCGACCCCTGAAATTCAACGTTTCAATTTGATATTCGAGAATCGCACGGCACTGTAAATCTCAAGGACGATCCCTAGCCAAGGTAGGAGGTATAAGGTATAAGGTAGAAGCGTTCCTGGAATACCTACGCGAGTGATCTGGCGTCGGGACGTCGAGCGTCGTCTTCGTCGCGTAGATCGAGACCGAATAGGGAAGTGGAAGGAAAAGATTCCGGGTTGGTATGAAGTGTCCCATCGGTCCAAAGACTTCCGCCTATACGCTCGCGCGTGTGTGTGTATGTTTTTCTTCTCTTCCTTTTTTCTTTCTTCAAGAGAGAAAGAGAGAAGAAAAAAAAAAACTTTTTGAAAGATGTATATGCACGATGAAATCGAATATCCACCCTGTGCAGTTACTTTGAATAAGGAACGATTCCGATGCGAATAACTTCCCTTCTTTGCGGACTTTGTCATTTGTCTCGGGTTAGGGGTATAGGTACGTTACTACACTTTCCCGCTCAATGTCGAGTGAAAACCATTCTCCACTATCCCAAGAGACGCTCCAACTTTTCACCCTTTTTGTCTTTATTTTTTTTTATATTTTATTCTTATTTTTTTTTCATTTTTTTGCTTGGTTTCCTATTCCAAATTCTTTCCGAAAAGAAAGAAGAAGAAGAAAGAAAAAAAAAAATTCGTCATACGTTATACGGCATACGATCTCGTTTCGAATTCATTATGCGTTCAAATCTATTTTACATCCGTAGAAAGGAAAGAAAAATATGAATTTAGGAGAACAGTAATGCCTTCCATTTAGGATCAGAAAGAAAGAAAAAAAAAGCGAAAGAAAATTCTTTTTTCTTCCATTCCAATTAGCATGTATGAAAGATGTAAGAACACGTTAACTTAACCGTTCAGAAAAGCAATATATAATTTTCGCCTAGAATACGTGCATGTACGTATATATTATAAACTTGCGAGTCGAGTGTTGCAGACTTATGTGCGGGGGGTAGGTATGTATGTACATCGAGTATAAAACGAAAAGCAATTGGCTTGGTTGTACAGGGGTAGGTGCCTAGCTGGTATAGTGGGGTTGTCGCTGAACGAAACGGTATTAAAATCGATGCAAGCAACAGATGTGCAAGGATAGCTTTATTGCTATGAAACCAATAACGAAAATCATTAAATTAGCTAAACCACTGCACTGCTGTCCGCGGGGGCTGTTAACGCCCCGGTAATTTTATTGTCTTCAAAAGAACAAAAAAAAAAAAGAATCGAAAGAAATTAAGATGAAAAATGACAAAGAAAAAAACTACCCCTTCCGAAAGATTAAGAGAAAAAAGATACGCCAAAGGAAAAGAGAATTTCACTTGCTACGGACTTTGCAACTGGATTACAAAACTTTTCAAGATAAATGTTAAAGGCCATGGCATGGCATAGGTACGGTGTCGTTGAGTGTCAAGTGACGCCGCGATGCCAGACGTCGTTTTTGGAATAGGGAGAAAAATAATAGGGAAGTAAACCTGCAGATAGTAGGGATTACATTGAAATGCAAGCTGCCAACTGCACGAAGGGGTAGAGATTATGAATGAAATAATTTCGGAGTATGATAATTCCCGATTACACCTGACAGGCAACTGAAATACGTGCCTGTTATTTGAACCACATATTCTCTACTTTGGAACGTCAGTTATCTAGTTACTTTTATCGCTATTCGTTGATCGAAATTGTAGGATTTTGTCTCCCTTATTCTCTGTGTATGATCCTCGGCAATTTTAACTTCAGAATTATTCATCCCACATTGTGATATTGGACCGAGACTTTAATACGTGTAAAAGGTTAATTGATTACGGGGATGTAATGTAATATCAATTAAAAATCGTTCCTGGAACGGAAGCTTCAGAACTCGAGGAATTCTGCCGAGGAATTTTCCCCCTGGCATTTGTAAACTAATAAACTCACAAATTGAATGATAATTCGTGTAAATATTCCTTTCAAGACGAGATATATTATATACAATATGTATGCAATATATTTTCCATATTATACACCTACGAACGAGGGATGAGAAAATTTTTAGTGAAATTTCCAAGACTAGTCAAATATAAAGACTCTCGACAGACTTTTCAGACCTCATTAGTCTTTCCATTTGTCAATTAATCGGTTAATCGATCTTTCGACAAAGTTGCAGGATCTGTCGATAAAAGAAGATGAAGAAAAAAAATTTTTTGATATCATTATAGGAATTTTCAGCACTTTATTCATTAGCTTTTTAAAACATGAGTTAATTGCGTTACCAATTTTAAAGGCAAAATTGAGATCTTGGTGTTATAATTAAGGAATATATATTATAGGCTTTTTTCTCTCTTCATTCTTCTTTTCTGATACTGTGTATCTAATTTGAAATAATCTATGTATTATGCTGTAAGGATAGATAATTGAAAATCTACGAATGAACGGATTTAAATCGCTCCTCCGTTTTCACATCGCTCGACGAAAATCGCTCGAGACTTGTGTAGGTAGCTTGGTTCACGGCAAACCCTATTTGATTCCGTAATCCATTTCAAATAGCTCCGTTGCCTTACGGCATCCAAGTGATACGGAGCCAAACCCGTGGCGATCTGGTTCCTGAGACATCAGTCTCCCGAGGCTCTCTGTCTACTGTCTTGTCGTCGACAGATTCAAGGGAAGAATTCCACCCCTGATGCGCGCTCCCAATACAAATACCCTTTTGCACAACCTTACCAACGACCGTGAATTAAATATAGACCCACAAATCTTACCCCGCATACGTTATACAGTGGTGTCAGAATTTCGCGGGAGTATTCTCCGCGAAAAGGACTTTTATTATATTGTAAATTTGATCGAGCATCGCGGCACAGAAATTGTGATTTTCAGGTTTTCGAAAAGCACAAAACAGAACTCTATAAATTACACTGAAACATGATTTTTCGCCCACGAAGAAGCCGTCATTAATTTTCAAACTAGCCGACGTCTAGACTGTAACAAAATTCCTAAGTCTTGAATGTCTTGTTATAGCCAACTGGACTTGGAATTTAATATTTTCCTGTAAATCGAAGGATATTTATCAGAATTTCTTAATCTTGAAATTCTAAACCTAGACAGAATTTGATCCAACTTGAATCTGATCAAATTCTGAAATCGATCTAAAAACAAAAACAGGACCGACCGCAAAGTTGGGTTCACAAGAAACTCATCTTACTACTAATCCAAATCTTTGCTCATTGAATGCTTTCTCCGAGCTTGAAAAATCCTCGCAGGTCATCCGGATTCCCCGCTTCTTATTCCGGAAATTTCCCCGTCGTTCAATCAAGCGATATTTTTCATCGGCGATATACCATAGCCTGAAAAGACCCGGTCAGTATTTCGGGCGAAGGTATACCTTCTAATTAGATTTCCCATCCATAGGATAACGAGTTGCTTCCCGACACCCGACACCCGACTCCTCGTCCCGTTGTTCAATGCGGATATAGGGTATGGGGTTTCCGTCGAGATTCAAGCTTTCGTTCGCCCTCGGAAGGGCTCTTCGTGGTCTGGTGGGGTTAAAATAGAAGTGGTGACGGTCGCGGTGGCTGGCCGTGGTCCTAGCTGTTGGTGAAGTGGTCCACGGGACAGTAATTTGCATGGCTCGAGTGGATGGCTGGCTGGCTAGGCTGGTTGGTTTCTCCTGCTGCTTCCCTACTCGCCCGGGTCTGTACTTGCACCGAGGCGAGGGTCCACGACGAATGGCGAACTGAGAGGGGTGCGAAGGTGCTAGAGGGTGGACGAGGGTGGCGTGAGCGCGGGGCAGGATGGGGTGGCAAAAGGGGAATGAGGTACTCCGACTCGCATTCCAAGCAGACTTGGTGAACCGGGTTCATTATTTTCTCGTTATAAGTTTCTACAACTCCGGCTTGTTGTCGTAACGTTGTTAACAGGACGCGCTGTGAATTGTTAAACGACTCCGTTCCTCACGCCATCACCATTCCCATAGTCGAAACCCCGCGGCTAGTTTTCCCCTACTCTTTTCTATTAATTCTCATTTTTTTCCTATTCCCCCGACTCGTACATCCCCTTTTGGAATACCGACACCGATCTATCTTCCAAGAAACTCTTTGGACAAACTTTTCACGAGGCTAAAAACACGAGCGTGTATAGGCACGTTGTTTGCGAAAAATCACAAAGGAAGCCCTTCGGCATCATTCAAGAAATATTATGAAATATTTTCTGATCCAACTCCCTTGTAGAACCTCCTTTCATGTTGGTCAAAGTAAAAGCTCGTATTAACCAACAGTTTCGTTATCAATATGCCTGATTGAAGTTTCATACTCGTGCATACATACATACCTGTAAATACGACGTAAATAACAGAAGAGAAATGTTTTTCAAAAATTTCATCAATTCTTCTTGTATTATAAACCTCATTGGCTTTTATCGTCACGTTCTTATACTCGCGTGTACGCGGAATAATCGAATTCATAAATTTCAACCATTTTCCAACTGTGCGATGGAAAAATTGGTAATTTCGGAGCGAATTCGTATACGCGCATGAAAATAGCATAGAACGCATATATGTAGATATACGTACGTAGATCGAAGTCTAGAAGTGTTATGTGTAGATATCTCCGCTCCGGTAACGCTTAGGCATATCGTTTAGTCAAGATTACGTTTGTATCGGTGTAGACACGCGACTGAATCACCTGACTTCTCGATGTTAATCACCCTAACGCCGCAAGTGGAATCAAATCTAAATCAAGAAGGTGGTTTAACTATAAGCCCGAATTAACCGTATTACATTTTCGAACTTTGCCGGAGGCCCAAAAGCGATAAAACAATTCCAAACGAGAATAAGAAGAAGCGGGGTATAGTTTCGAAAAATGATTATTTTTGAAAATGGCGTAGAAAAATGTCTTCCAAACTTGAGGAAAAATCAATTTCTAATTTGGGATAAGACCGCGTGCCACGTGTCTTCGAGAGAGAAAAAAAGATGAGTCAAAAAACCCAAAAAGGCTAACAAACTGTCGACGACCTCCGTCTATCCCGACACTTTCAAACTGCCGCTTCCTATATCCGACGTGCAATCTGAAAAGTTTTTAGTTTTAGGTCGGACTCGATGAACGCTCGCGTTTGCTCGATCGCGAGAACCCCCGGATATACCATATACCGAGTGCAGGATCAATTCGCGAGGGAATTTCATTTTTGAAAACAATATCCGAAGTTACACGAACCGTGTGGACAACTTTTGGCAACGTGTCGTTTTCCATGTAATCCGTGCGATAAATTTCACAATATTTCGACGATTTCTATGATCCGCTAATCACTATTCTGATTGGAAACTTAAATCTGCGTATTCTCATTAGCCTGTGTTTCAAATTCTATATAAAAGGTGGAATGATCCGACCCGTTGCCCGTCGAATATATGTCATTGGTTTGATCGGCGGTTGAATAATTAAACGAACATGTCGTGTGTGTAGAATGCATATACATACGTCGACTAGACAGCGGGGATAGAGACAGAGAGAGGGTAGAAATTGGAGGGTATCTATAGTTGATTCAAATTTGGGAACGTTTTGCGTGTATGAAGGAGGTTTTGAAATTCGCTATATTTTGGTCGCGGTAATTTTTGTGAAATTTTGGTTAAACTCTGGAAGCATCAGTAATAGACCAAAGCCTATTTCATTCTCGGTATATCCTTTAGCGAGGTTTGCTCTAAAGTGTTTTCGAAACCGCTTGTAAATTACCGGCTCCGACAGCAACGCTGAGGGGCGAAGGACGAAGGGGATGAATGAGAGTATGGGGGGTAAAGGCGGGAAGGGAATGGCGTATTCCAAAGTTTAAACCACGCGGGTTTACGGACTACCTTCATACCCTTAGCTTTGGTTATAGGTATATACCGACCGAAAGCTACACTAATGTCCAACGTTCTAGATATACAAATATCGCTACAAGATCCCCGAAGGGTATAGGGGCGTCAAAGGCACGCAGCTTATACTCTCTTTCTCTTCCTCTTCCTCTTGCTCTTTCTCTCTCCTCGGTATATAGATAGCTCTATATCTATCTCTCAGCGAGCCAAGAGGGACGAATGAGCAAGTTAACTTTCGATGTGGAGCAATTTAAGTTTGTAACAAGCGTGGTATGCGCCCCACTGCTTGCTCCCCTATATCCTGCCAGCGTGGAAACGGCTCGGCTCGGTGTGGCGCGGGCCAAACCCCGAAGAGTAGAACAACCGGGAGGATGAGGACGAGGACGAGGACGAGGACGAGGACGAGGACGAGGAGAATAAGGAGAATGAGAAGGAGTAAAACGAAGGGGAGTTCTGACTGAGTCCGGGGCAACTTCGGTCATGAATTAATTTCACGATGGAATCGTTTATACTACATTAACTTTTAATTTGCTAAACGCTTTAGTCTTTACGGTGTATTTATATTAACTTTCTTCCTTCCATTATAATGGACCGCCGGAGGCACGGAGTTGTCCCTGACGGCAGGCTTATTGCCTTCTTTTCTCATTCCACTACTTCTAACCTTTCTCTATACATCTATCCGGATACACATTAGTCCTTTCGTTTTTTCTACACTCTTTAAATTACGCGTTTTCTCATCCCCCCATTCATCTCCATCCCCATATAATCTACTCTAAGATTCGTAGTTTAGAAATTCTGGGACTAGTGCAAAGGGGTGATAAAATTGTTCGCGAATCGTTGCAACTTCCTCGCCTAAGCTGAAGCCTGAACCTTGGTTTTTGTCTGTTTCCTGAGAGTTGGTATGGGGAGAGTTTAAATCGCGTAGAAAGGCTAATTAAAACCTCCCTGTGGAATATCTTGGACAGGCGAAAGTTCATTACGTTCGGATGTCGTCGGCAGGAAATCCCCGTGCCGTTCGACGTCTGGTCTGTTTCCCTGCCTTGCGATTGCCTCGTCCTACCGAAACGCCTCGATATCTCGTTGATGGGGAATTGCAGACGTAGAGAGAAACGAGGAGGAAAAGAGAAGGGGAGAATGAGGGGTTCCGGGGTTCTGGGGTTCAGGGGAAGCGCGAGACCCATCTACGTAATAAAATCACTTGTTGGATTTCCGGCAATCATGTAGTCGAACCTCTGATTTACGTTTCGTCTCCGAATGGAAGGGGGAGGACCGAGGTGAAAAGGGCTGCTGTGTCGCCGTGCAAGCTTTCACTTCCCACCCCAATGGATCGATTTCCGTCGATAGTTCCTCATTTTTTATCCGTTCTCAGCTTTTCATTTATCCTCTCCAAATACAGGGGGAAATACGGGGAGAGATCTCTAAGTAATTAATAAACCAAGATGCACCCGTTTCTGACGAACGTCGATTCGCCTTTTCATACGGAAATCAGCTCATCTTCCAATCTCTCCAAGTTTTAATTCCCCCATTCTTTGCTCACTCGCAGATCCATAGTTTGCATAAATTCTCACACATATATATCTGCGACAAAGCCATCTATGTGCACTTACACGCTTGCGTTTCGTCTTTATAAACGCACGGGGAATTCTCTGTAGTGAGTAAACTAACGGGGGGTTTTCTCGGCAGGGTCGGTTAACGTGCAATATAACCACCCACAACAGCATAACCATGATATATCTGTACAATTTGGAGTAATTTTGTTAAAATAGAATAATGTGGGAAGGTTCGTATACAGCCGGTGTATAGATGTGTGAGTCTGTCGGGCTGGGTGCGAGTAGCTACGCACACACACACGTATATAAATACATATATATATATCTAGACCGTCGTCGAGCACCCCAGGGCAACGCGGCAAATCAACCTCTCAGAAGCAGAAGGGCGGTTTTCGTTTGACAAAAAACTTTTTACCTTCACCTTCGTGCAATTTGGATTCGGGATTTTGACGTGACATAAAATCGTGTGTAGGGGTTGAATTTCATCACCCGGTAAGAAATCAGATGAATTTATCGAGCTGGACCTTTAAATTTTTTTGAAATTTGATTCGTCGATTTGAAGGAGGTGAACTGAATACGATAGAACGAATCGATGCTTTGATTCGGTGTTGATTTTCCAGCTAGTTCTGGAGGACTTGGGCCGTTTTTAATCCTGAATAAGAAACTGATTAGTGGCCGTGTTTATACTCATTATACGCACCAAGCGCAAAGCATTACTCAGCCGTCTACCGCCTTCTTCATTTACAGAAGCATTCGACCCCCAAGATCCTACACCGGCTCCTTTTCCTCCGTGGTAAAGGGCTGGCGTTATTCCAGACATTTGCCAGTACGTCTCGCGGGCGGATCTACCCTAGGAAGCAAAAATCAAAGAGTGAAAAACCTACCCCTAATATAATTCCTCGATCCTTGACATCATTTGAAGTGTTAAGACCTCTCGAGAGTTTGCTTCTTCTCCAGAAGCGGTTTTCTCCGGTTGACCTTACGTCGTGTTGGTTTTAGGGGGTTGCAGGTCAGAGTTATAACTCGAAAACAAACAACCTACACCCATGGTTGCTTGCAAGGCGAGATACTCTGTAACGACGAAGTTCCTGGCCGAAGATGTTGAGGGTGGGTTTCAGCCGCGGACAGGTCGTGGCGCGGCGTGACAACCCCCAAGAAACAAGGTGGAGGGATCTTGCAAAGAGATAGAGAGAGAGAGGGGGGAGAAAGTGGTAGCAGCAGTAGTAGTAGCGTATAGTATGGTCGTAGGCAGCTCCTCTGCTACCACGACGCCCGTCTCCCTGGCACGCTGTAATAATACGTAATATCTTTACTGTTTTAGGCAGCCGCGCGCATTATTCGGATGCCAAGCGTGCCTTGGAAATTTAATTTCGAATCGTATTATATCCGCGCCCGCTCGCGGAACACAGAGAGATGGCGAGAGGATGGGGCCCGGTTCTCTCTCTCTTTTGCTCCCTCATCCTCGTCCTCATCCCCATCCTCCTTCTCCTTCTCCTTCTCCTTCTCCTTCTCCTTCTCCTTCGTGTTCACTCAGGGCGAGGCGAGGCAAGGCAAGACCGTTGCAAACGGGGTAGCTATACGATGAACCGAAAGGAAAGGAATGGGGATGCAGGGCTGAGGAAGGATGAGAATTGGCGGATGCAAAGAGGAGAGAGAGAGGGTGGCTAGGGGTTGGTTTTCAGAGGGAAGCCACAGAGCAGAGGTTCTCAATATTCAATTCGTTTATCGA
This sequence comes from Rhogogaster chlorosoma, assembly GCA_944452935.1. NCBI lineage: Eukaryota > Metazoa > Arthropoda > Insecta > Hymenoptera > Tenthredinidae > Rhogogaster > Rhogogaster chlorosoma. The sequence goes on along the minus strand of OX101803.1, from coordinate 20,273,434 downwards.
AAAGCCACAATACATCAATTACTGTCGGACATGTGACGAGGATATTGTCCTATGCGTTTAGAACCTTTGCTCTTATCATTCGAAGGGCGAACTCACTTCGTAACAATTTACTACTCCACTCTAGAGATTTTCACCTAATTGCTCTCGGAGTAAAAAGATTCCGGTTCTATTCCCGGCCCTTTAAAATTTGTCAGTAAAAAATTTGTGAAGTTTTGAAGCTGAATTTCTTTCAGATTCTCTAAAAGCTCTGGGAATCTTTAACGGCTTGTTTACACCGTGTATAGTTAACGTTTTATTAACCCTACTTTGTCGGAGCGACACCCATTAAGCCTAAAAGATCTTTGTAGCCCCTCTGTCCTTGCTGCAGCGAGAGATCCTTTCGAGGGCTGACAAATGGTTTCTAGAGGCTGTGGAGAAAGAAAACTCTGAAGGGGTTTCTTCGAGGAGTATATATATATACGTATTATATTTATATACAAGTATATGAAATAAGTGGTTGAAATTTTTTCATATAAAAGTCGTGAACAGATTTCCTCGCTGCTTGTATACAACAGTCAATTTTCTTCGACACTATTCGACTCCTCTAAAGAAAAAGGGAGGAAAAGTGAGAGAGGAGAGAGAGAAAGGGGAAAGCGGAAAGAGGAAAAGAGGAAAGGGGAAAGGGTCTCTAATTTACATACATTTCTGGTAATATACGATATGGTCGTCAATCCTGCCAATTAGCTGAGCTTTCCAATCTACGGAATTTCCTTACGCCCTCGACTCTTCAGTGACTCGAGAGATTTGGCTTAATTGATTTTCACTGCCTAATAACGTAGCCCCTCTTCGTCACCTCGATCCCTCGACACTTGCCTGCTTCCAAATCGAATGAATATCTTTTTCGGTGTATTACAGAAGAATTACTTAAGTATGTAATCCTCAAATCTCTTGGCTTAGACCTAGAAATTTATCTACGGGTTAAGAGAATCCCTAATAATTTTTCTCTCTCTTTTATCCACCCTTATTTTTACTCCGCTTTTAATTTCTCTCCTATAAGTGCAGAGGAGTATGTCTTTTAGGTTGAAACCCAGCGTGTTTCAGACGTAGAGATTCATGGTACCTCGACACGATACGGTGCGGCGGCGCGTTAACCGGAAGTTGGTTAAGTGTAGTTTCCTGAACCATTACCGGGCTCATCTCAAGTACCGCGTAACTCTTTCCTACAGTTACAATACTTTATGGTTTATATACCTCGACGATCTCTCTTCTTATTTCCGATCAGATTCCGTTTCCCCTAAATCCTAGATCCTAAATCCTACCTTTTATCCCCGAAAATTTTTCCTCCCTTATTTCTTCCTCTAGCGCTCTTAATCCTCTCGTTCATTATTTGACTTATTAATCAGGACGATCATATAGACTTCAGGCCTTTTACTATTTCCGAGAAAAATCAACGTACTAGCTTAACACTTGATGATCGAGTATTACCCGCAGACTATCCTGTAATAATCTTTTGTACAAAATTGAGCTGCAGGGTGCGGCTACAGTCACGCCCAAATATCGGTGTTCAAGGCAGCCGAGTTTGCAAAACAGGGTGAGGTAAGGGGGACGAAAAAGGTTAGGGTTGGTATAATTCGCGTACCGAAGAAAGACAGCGTGCAGTCTTTGCAGGGGCTCGTCGATTAGATGGATGAACCTAAACGCCGTGGGGTTAGAGTATAGGTATAGGGTGTAGGGTATTTCGTTTGAAACAACAAATAACACCGTTTCTACCATCGCTTTTTCGCCCTTGTATAACACCGACCACCTTTCCTCCTCTTTACATTCTCTTTTCTTCTCACCGAGCTCACCGGCTTCCCCACTTCCTGCTTTTCCACTTATCTTATTCACTGCACGTAGCTCAATTTTATTTCAAGTCTCTCTAATAAAAGCAACCCGCTTGCGCTCTAATTGTGTTTGAAGCTACTCATTCAACGGGGCCCACTTCATTAACCCACCAATCACCTCGGTTTGCATAAGCGACGTGAACTCGTCAGACATACTTCAAATTTTTCAATGGAAATACTCAAATACCCACATACATACATGTACGGGGTTTTATTCTTTCGAAAAAATTCAACTTCGTTTACACTCACTATATGAGCATCCGAGTAAAGTCACATCGCTTACGAGTTATCAATTTTCAACACATATGCAATTTTATTCAATCAATGTTACAAACTTGCGTGACTAAATACACGTGTGCGTTTCAACTACGACATACCGAATTCGAACCTTCGGCAGGGATTTGGTCGGAAAAGAGAAAAAAAAAATGGTAAAACCATATAATTATTAACATGTTTGAATGTAACTTGCTAATCTCGTAAGTATGTGTACATACATGTATATATGCACGCTTACTCTTATTCCCCTGCACTCGGGTAGAAATCTGCTATCCAAACCTTTGCTTTCCATACATATATATGTACATGCGAAAGCCGAAAATTGGTATAGCAAAAGGAAAGAGCGGAGAGAGTGAAGCTTGCTATCTCCATGTTTGATGTCTGTATACGAAAATGATAGAGAGTGATGTTATAGTCTTTGTATAAGTATATATCTCTATTTGAATGTACGCTCGTGTCTGCGTCCACATATGTCTGCATAGGTATGTATGTGTATAAATATGGTAGACGCATAAGCGGTTATGAGTCCGTTCGGCTTCGAGGCGAAACCCGAGTGCCTGAGCACTTCAAAGTTCCGGTTCTACTGCCCTCCGACAGGGTAAAACCCATTAGCTGTAATGTATGTATGCAGGCTTACCCCTACATGCAGATGAAAGTGTCTCTGTACCCGTCTTCGTCAAATAAAATCTACAAATGGGTAGTGAGGATACGTCTATATATTTTCGTTCGTAGATGAAAGGTCTTATCGCATAGTACACGGCTCCATATATATATGCATACAAATATAAAGTCTAGATACGCGATAGTACGTACCGTTATACCCCGCAAACTTGTTTTGACACATCGCGAATATTTCCCTTCCGATAAGTATTGGATTTTAAATGAAATTTTCACCCTTCTACCTTCCACCTACAACATCGACGTTTCCTTTGAACCAGACTGACGAAGAGGGTTGAAAAATTGCGGACACATATAGAGACGCGAAACGTGTGTCCCTTCCTAAATCTGTGCACAAATAATAACTGTATTGATTCGAAAAATTGACGCAGTACATATGAAAAAACTTATATGCCTCTGATCCGAAAGCAATGCCTTTACTCTCCTTTTCTCTTCTCTTCTGTTCTTCTCTTCTCTTTTCTTTTCTTTTCTTATAACTCGTGGGTCGAATCGATACTTGAGAATTTTAACAAGCGAAATGCTAAACTCCTTGTCTTAGCAGCTTAAACTACACTCAAGGCAAGCTGATGTGAGCCGAAGCCAAAGCGACGCTGAAACTGAGGTGGTGAAGAAAATAAGGGTAAACTTTTCCTCCCGCTTTTCGTGGCACCGCTTCTTCGTCACTACCACAAACCTCGGTCGCGATGTACGAGTATCTTATATCTCGCAGGTACACGCGTTTACATACTTTATTATGTACATTATTATAACGGGAATTTCCTTGCATCTATATACAGATTATCGAGGACAAATTTGTACCTACAACGCTATACGTATAATCCAAGAGTCTTTCCCAAGTGCAAAGTTTGAAAATCGTATAGTGAAATGGAAGTAAAGTCTTAAGAATTAGAGATTTTTCACGATTCATGCAATGGAAATTCTTTATAGGGCTCGAAATTGTTCGACAGAATTTTTAGGGCATAATTTCGTTTGGATCTATTCTATAGAAGTCAATTGATTTTCCAACTCTAGCCATTAGGCTACAGCTACGGTATGTAGGTATAGACGGTAAATATTAATTATCCACTGTCCTTTACCGACGCGACGTGTCTGAGTCAGAGTTGTCGGCTTAATTACTTAGGTGATCACTGAATAACACATGTAGAAATGTTATACAAGTCCGCAACCCCTTTCACTCCAGACTCTTAACCACACCCTAGTTTGTACAGCAGGATCTTAATTATTTATCACTATTGACATAACAAACAATTTAACATACATATACGCACGTTCGTTCGTTGAGTATACTATCCTAGATAGATTATACAATTGAATAGATAGCGTTTGTTTAATCTAATAACTCAATATACTAGACGAACGCTGGTGTTATACTAGAGGATTCAATTACATGTATATTATACAATATTCCCAGATTATTTCACCTGTTTGAACTATCCTGGTTACACATGTGAGTACATCTATACGCGTCCACATACTCGCTCTACGCCCACCCGCGGCATCCCTTGTGTACCAATTTCCGGCTCGTTCATAATTATTTCAAAAACCGTGTAGTCCCTCGGTTTCATCTGAAGGAAATTAAATCAACCCATAGGCAGAGGATCATCCAAACAGCGCATTCCACAGAATAATTAACCATCGTATTAATTATTCGTTTATCGCACCATATTAGCTCGTCATTTTATCTCTAACTAATAGACTTTTCGTCCAGGGGATAATCACCCGGGGAAATTATGTACACTGGACTTTGAGATTTCGACGAATTTTTAAACAATTCACAGCTTTTTACAGACTTAATTTATGGGGCCGGGTTGCAGCTCCGAATTTTAATATTACAGACTCACACATTTTGCAAAGGGGTTTTACCGGACAGTCTGCATAGCCTGTCCGAAATTTTCGGATTTTTGTGTCTTCGGGCATCTGGACTTCCGGCCTTTTTAGCTGTCCGCATTCTGACCTCGCGGAATTTTAATGTTCTAAATTTGAACTTTTCTGAAAATCCAGAAATCGTCTTTTTTCATCCCTAAGATATTCCATTTCATCTATTTAGGTTTGATAATTGTTATTCTGAGTATATAGCCAGGAGAATGAACTGGTAAAGGATGATCGTTTCCCAGTACTGTTAGCAAGGTGGTGTAGGAGCGAGAAGAGTTATTAAACATCTCGGGCATTACAAATTGCGGTCCATTGTGTAAACCACTCACGGGGCGTTACATAACGATCGTTCGTAAAGTTAGCTAGCATCTCGCCTCGCCTCACCTTCCCTGGTTCTTCGCCGGCGTGGCGGTGCCTCGGGGCAGGCCAACTTGTGTGCCTCTTTTGTGCCAGTCGTGTTTTCTCTCATTTCCTCTCGTCATGGTCCCATGGTCGATCCTCTCCTTTTCTTTCGCACTCAAGACTCCCGCAGCCCTCGCTTCTCCAAGCATTTCACCTTATACCTTATACCTTATACCTTATACCTTATACCTACCTACCCCTCGCAGACGTGGTGTGGCGCCCGGCACGGCCGCGGCCGCGGCGTGCCACGTTTGCCGGAAAGTATATCGCCTCTCTGCGAGAACTTGCCAAAGGCGCAAAAATGGGGAAAAAGTGAGGGAAAGAGGGAGAGTGAGAGAGGCGAGCGTGCCGGAGGACGATAACGTTTCTTACCGGTTAAAAAGGGGCGTATGTCTCGATCAACGACTTGAAAGAGACGAAAAATTAGTCGCGATTAGATATATTATGTCTCTTATTACCTTTTACGAACAGATATATTTTCATGCTTCTAATTAGGATATGAAAGATTCATGAATGGACGTATACATACATCATTTACGTATGTGTATTCAGTTATCGCGATGTACGGAAGCTTTTTCGTTAAATAAAATCACCGCACACTGGGTTCCGAAAGAAACCGTTATCCATAAAAATAAAATCCGCGTCGATATATTTCACAGCTGAAAAACCTTGCGGCTATTAAAAATGAATACGTATGGATCGTGTGCACGTGTGAACAGATAGAAAAAAATAAGTTGAATTAACACGGTTATGTGGAAATTTTGAAGTTGTTTTGAATAAATTCTTTTCTTTTTCTTTTTTTTTAATTATATGAATATATGATTTGACGATTTTATGGTATACCTACCATACCTACATTCATGGAGATACGTTCCCTGCAGCGACGTGTGAAAAGTATAATTTGAAAATAAATTACATGTATACATGTTACATTTTAAATTACGAGACATTTTTTTTCCCCCGCATTTCATAATGAGCAAGAATGTGTTTGTGTAATGTAATTATGAAACGGACTGTTCATACCGTTGTCACATTTTCAAGATTAAAGGATTACCTAGTGTCTAATTTTTATTTTTTATTACATTTCTCATTCGCATAGGCATAACTTACCTACCTATATACATGTGTACTCTCTGTACATAATAATATCAGGCCCCTATATAGTATAATACATAGATATGTCTGCACATATATAACTGTCGGAGCTCTTAGCGATGAAAGCATTCTGCGTTTAGCGTGGTAGAGTTAGGGTTCACGAGGGAAATGGTTTTCCCCTTTCTCAATTGGTAGCTGCAGGAAGTGTAAGTCACGAATTTAAGTCCAGGCGAAAGAACCTTTTCTAAAATCCTCCCCTCGCGGTATACGAGCCTTATATTTATACATATATATACATATACATATTATATAGGTATATAGGTATATATGCAGAATCGTCGACGCTAAATCGTTTCGTATACCTACTGTATACGTATACCTGGATATAGATATACAGCTGCAACTAGCAGAGAAATGGTCACATTATCGCAGTTAAAACAGTTAATAAAGTAAGCAATAACTATGCAGCTGGGATTACGGAGATATACGACGTCGGGAGGTTTATAATACCACCAGAGCACTGCGTCGAGGCACTGGGACCCCGAACACCCGTGCCTATATTACATATGATGCCTATAAATGACTGCGTATATAAATTTACTGGGAATGAGGCATAGGTCATTTTTCATTTATTATAAAATATATTTTGGCTCAAAGTTGGCCGGCTGTGTTGAATCTGTCCGAAGCGAATAAATTTTCTTTTCAGTTTGGTTGGAAATCTTCAAAAAAACATATTCTTATTCGTTTGGTAATTCATTCATTCATACATTTATTGTCAATCAATCGAACAGAAAGAAAATCTATAATTGTATACTTATAATAAAACCGCTAAGATAACACACATCGATAAAGTAACGTGATTCTGCAGGAGATCATGAAAATCGACGAAATATAAGTTTATAATATCAGTTTCGGTCCGAACTTTATTTACAGAACGACGGAAATGGCATTTACAATTGTTATTTTTATATATTCAAGACATCAAAAATAGTCTCAAAATGTCATCTTCCCTCTGCGATTCGAAATTGGTTCGTTAGTTCGACGCGAGTGTCGTTAGTTACCGACTCTGGCAAATGCAGTATATGATGTGACGTGTATTCAGTTCTTCGGCATGCGTTCAGAGGTCAGCAACTCTGTCGGTAAAATGATTCCCAAGCATTCGTTTCTTGAACGGTTACAGTTTCGTGACCTTGTTTATGTTTATCTCCCAATTGTTTACACATCCCGGCGTCGATCGACGGCTGCTTTTCACAGACGTGTCTTATATTCGACGATGTTTCGACCGATATAATTAACTACGCGAGTTTGATCAACGGTAAGTCAATCAATCAATTAATCCAAAACCTTTTCTCCCAAGTCGCAATGTAATCAAGTTATATTCAACCTAACCTCACTTAACCTAAATCGCGTCGAAGCGATTCTTCCGCATGCTGGTCAAAGAAAATGATCGAAATGGTGAATGTAACTCAAAGTATTACGCAGATCGCATAATGTTGTCCGGAATGGAGAAGAACGATCAAGTTATGAAACACGAATGGCCTAGAGGAAAAACTGCGGCATTATATCGTCCGAAAAAATTTCTCGCTCGTGGGTTAGTCGCCGATATATTTAGCCCGAAAATTTTTGACAAGAGAATCTTTTCCACCAAGATTAACACAGGCTTTGATAATCTTGAAGAGAACATTCTTTTGCTTGTATTTTCCCATTTCGATGAGAGAGAATTACTCTCTAAAATATGCCGAGTTTCTCGTCACTGGTACAACGTCGCTCGTAATCCAAAGCTGTGGAAGAAATTGGAATTCAAAGGCAATAGATTTAACATTGAAAATAATTCTGCAAATTGTGTTTTATTCTTATCTTTTTATATTAAATTCTAAGTCCCTGAGGATTTGATTAACACGATTAGTTTGTCCCTGAATTTTAATTTTAAGCCGAGAAGACCGACACAGCTAGGAAGTGTAATTTTCTACGGAAAAGCCCGAAATTAGAGAGGCTATCCTTAAAAGATATGAAAAATCCCATAACTGTGATAAGGCAGATGTGCAGATGCAATCGTTCTCTGAAACATTTAAAAATCATTAATTGTCGGGGAGGAGATAGCGAGAGAATCCCTGAGTCTGTATTGCGGAATATTTTACACTCCTGCAGAAAGCTTGAATCTTTGGACTTGAACGGCACTCAATTCTCCGCGACAAGGTCTCAGAGAATCTTGGTCTTGCAAAATTAGTCTCAGTCCTGTAGTCATTGACCGGAGATATTTTGCGCCAGGTTTTATCACGAGCTTGCGAACCTGCCGAATCTCAGAAGACTGAATTTAAGCAACAGCAAATATCTCCTTGCCAAAGACCTGGTCACTATAGCTTTGAACTGTCGTCATTTAGAAGATATATCAATCACCAGAGCAGGAGACGGTCGGGCGATGAATTCACTCCGAATCACTGATCAAGACGCCGTATTCTTGTTCAAAAATTTATCTCACTCGTTAAAACGACTAGAATTTGATACCATCGGACTCACCGATCCGTCGTTCGAGGTACTTGCCGATTTCCCTATGATAGAAACAGCTTGAAACACATTCCGTAATATTTTTCAGGCAATACTGAGCTGTCCTAATTTGGAAAAGCTGAGTCTTCGGCACGCTCTTTTTCTCAGCGGAGAAACATTTCGTAATCATATATCCAAGCTCAGGGGATTGAAACAGCTACGTCTGACTCAAGCCTGTCAATTGGTGTCCGATGACTTAATATTCCTCAGCGAAAAACGAGCTTTTGATCATTTAAATCTTTTAGATCTTTCCGGGTCTTCAAGAATCACAGATACCGGTCTGAGAAGTTTGTTACAGCGTTGTAAAGGCCGGCTCACTTACCTTAACTTGAAGTCATGCAAATCTATCAAAGACTTAAATTTTATTGTCAACAACTGCGCGAAATTACAGTATTTAAACATCGCTCATTCCATCAGCCTAGACCCTTCACACCTCCAGGATTTAACTTCTAATATCCCAACATTAAGCAAGCTTGTTATAGACGATAAAACCTTGTCCAAAAGCGATTTGAAAGCGCTTCTCGTTGAAGCGCCTAGGTTGAAATTGATACGTTCTATGTCTGAGTTTTACAAGAACGAGTCACCGGTCTGTTTGAAAGAGGCTAGGGATGTTTTTTGAGAACTGCGTCTGTAGAGAGTGAAATAAATTTAATGAACTCTCATCGCATTGTCTTATTATTCGAGAATCTACAACCAGGCTTAAGCTAATCTCCCGCTGCAGTCTTGGGGCTATTTCTCACCTCGACGAACCTGTTCTTCTTTCAGTCTTGCAAAATGATTATGGAATATGGCTGAGCTACATATAATCGGCCAGATAAAGTCCGCCAGAGATTTTCAACCCCCTCACCTCTTCTGTAAATGGAGTTTTCACATCGGTGAGATTGATGAAGGTCTTCCGAACCTTCACCGCACATACAAGCTCATTATTTCCTTCAAAACTCGATAGGTGGAGGCTGGAAGCTCATAGACGGCATCGCTGAAGGCCAAACTCAAGAATGTTGTGATTTTTACACGAATATGCCAGTCTGGGATCACCCGATAGACTTACACTACACAACGCAGACTCTCCAAGGCTCTCCAAAACTGCTGCTACAAATATTTTGCAGAGACGAACACAGCCGCGTTTTATTCATCGCTTACGGGGTCAGTTCTATTCCGTTAACTCCCGGGGCTCACAGCGTCACTTGTCATACTTGGAAACCGATCGGTAAATCTCTTTTCTGATTTATTTATACCTATACAAGGAAATATCTTGTTTTTTGTTTTATCTAAAATGCAAGCCGCTAATCTTCGTTATCCATCCCGATGTCTGATCACAGGTGATTGGCAAGACAGATTAAGAGACAGATTTCTTGGGATGAGTTTGCAGCTGAAATCGCCAAACGCTTTGGCTAATACCGAAGACAGATTCGAACTGCTTACTCAAACAATGGGCACTGTGAACATAGATTTACACATACTGGCGCGTAATTTTGACAAATTCGGGTGTAGATTGTAGCTGAATTGTCGATTTAGAAGGGAATTTACAAGTGCCTTTGCAAACCTAGTGCCTGATGAACGTTCGATGAATGATTTAAGTCCAGAATGAAAATATAAGTGGAATTTACTTCATGCTCACAGGATTTGAAATACTTTTATACACGGCGATATTCCGAGAGAAAAATGTTTGCCCAAATAGTATATTTATTGTATATCATTAGTGTAGTTATTAACGCACAAAGTACAGAAACAAATCTAGATAAAAACCTGACCACGTGTTTCAACGACACTGACTGCGACTTGACAGAAAGTACAAATTACTCAGCTGCCACAACTCCTTACCAAATTGTTGCTGAAGAAATTAGCACGGCAAAAAATTCACCTGTTAATCCAACGCCGGTATCTTCGCGCGATACAACTCCTTCAAGTATCGTAACTTCGACGCCAAAATCAACGATCAATACGCCTGGAAATCCCCAAGAAATTTGCGGCTGTGATTTAACGGTGATACTTCTGTTCTCTTTCTTATTCGTTATAACGTTTATTATTGTATTGCAGTTATTCTGTAGGAATTGTTAGTTAATCTGTTGAAATTTGTACAAAATAGTGATGAGCAATCGATATTCCAGGTCTCCTCATGCGACGTAAATTGCTGCTGCGATATTGACTGCAAAGAGTTGGATGTGAAAGAATTTTTTAGCTGTAAAAATGATCCTCCCAAAGTTTACGACTCCAGATATTGCTACCAGAGTGATCATATCCAACGTAACAACAGCCGTTACTTGCTGGAAAAATTGAGAGATAATTTATTCTGTATAGTCGTTGATAATCTTCCGCCAGTTTACAGTGTCGACTACGATCCAGTAAGTTTTCGTTTCCCATGTGTGGAAGATCGTTATTGATAAATTGTTATATGAACTAGACTGACTAAAGAAGTCGATTTATTTTCCACAGGTTATTTCGAACAGAAGTATTCTCTACGAAATTGTTAATAATAACAAAAAGAGCAGATTCAAATTGGGCCAAAGTACAACGTATCTTACAGCGATGTTTGATTCGGACAAACCTTATAGATACGGAGATGTTGTTTGGAAAATGCAGAATAGTTACATAAAAAAATTAGGTGATTGATAGAAATTGCTTTGGCTCACGATTTATATCGAAAGAAATAAAAATTACTGTTTCCTTATTAATTACAGAACTACCTCAGACAGGATTTACAGGAGTTTGTACCTTCAAAAAAGCTTTGAAATATCTTGAAGACTGGAAACATTCCTGTATGCAAATTGTATTGGAAAATACAAACTCCCAGCTGTTTACGAAAGCATTTACCAACTTTGCTATCGTCGCTTCGCCAGTCTTATACAACGATTCAAATTTCACGTCCGATAATCAGGTAGCGTTTTACAAAAGCGGAATGAATCTGTTTGGAATAAGATTGAAAGATTTTTTTAAATACTTTCCAGAGTTGTCCGAGGAATATTTGCATCCCTGTTAAATCCCACTACTGTAATCTTGCCTCGTGGAATTCATGTAGAAACGAGAGCAGTCTGAATGGAAACTGCAGCAACGGAACTTGCACCAACATCGTTAGAGGCGTTCGATTCGTTATAACGCATAGCGGATTGAGAGGGATCGACGGAATGGATGTCTACCTCAGAATAGGAAACGCTTCTGAAAGATTTTATCAAGATTTTCTCGTGGAATATAAATGGCTAAGAGACGATGAATCCAAGGTGTTTCACCTGAGCGGAAACCCTGGCTATATTCCAGGGAAGCCGATAATCGTAGGAAATTTAATAACTAACAAAACCAACGCTGCAGACTATAGCTACGTGAGTGTAGACAAGGAGGAATACTTCCTTTCCTTGCCTGTTGGTAATGTTGACGGTCAATGTAGCGGGGATCGTCGATACGCGGTTAATTTTGGGGAGGATTTGAAACTGAGTTGTAAAATCGAACTTAAAACTCGTCATTTCACGATAAACTCATGCATTGATTTGCAAAAGCGGATTACCCAAGCTTTGTTGAAAAACTTACTGTTCAACGTCACCCAAGTCGATCAGCACTCGAATTACGTCGCTAAATGGAACCGCCTTGATAATAACGGCACATATAACTGGGTGAAAATTTTATTCGATAGAATACCGCAGAATATTGTTACGGGCCGGGTGATAGACGATCAATTAATGTGTTCCGGGCTGGTCACTTCGTTGAGAATCGATGTGGTTCATCGCCACTTGCCTGAGCCTGGAATAGTAGATAATTACAAGATCTTAGGTGTGGCTATAACTTTCTCAGAAGACTCTGATATTTACTGGGAAAAATGTGAGACTGATAATTGCACGGATATATTATCCGTCGACGTTATAAGCTACGTTATGTTTCACGATGTCTCACAACCGTCGAAATATTTCTTTGCCGAAGGACCAAACTTGGATATTAGTCTACCGCATGACTTCTTTTATCCCTTCGTCAATAATTCTCCTGCAATTAGAGAGGAATCTCATTTAACAATTGTGTGCACCTGTGTTTACTTCATTTTAGTCTATATTTCACCCTGAATTTCATCTTGCAAGTGTTTCTAGTCTATAAGTTTAACAATATCGTTGTTAAAAAGGCAACGATATCGAATGAAATTCACTTTTAAGTTATAATTGAAAGTTTTCAATACAATTTCTTCGAAATCTTTTACCATTAGTCATTACTTATGTCATATTTATGGAAAAATGGTAATTGAAATAGAAGAAAACGCATTAAACTTACTTAAAATACCAAAGATATTAACTGAAATTAATTTTTACAGCAAAAATGAAGTATTGAAATTTTTCAGTACAATTGATTAATATGAATATAATAAACGGCATTAATCTACCTCTCAAAGCTCAGTTCTTTCTTATTAACATCTAAATTTGGAGTTTTAAAATTATTTTCTAAAGCGAAAAGAAAGGTGATAGAAAATTTTCAAGTGATAAACGCATTGTAATAATTAGATTAATCATTTATTTATTTACACGAATGGAAAATCATATAGACACTATTTTCAAACACCGTTTTAAGTAATCTACAATATATCTATGAACTATCTAATAACTTAATACCACATAGCGGTCGAATTTTCGAATTACATTGCTGCTGCTGGTAAACTTGGTAAGTTTTTATGTGGAATGTTAAAAGATTTAACAGAACAAATTCGATAGACGAAATAGTAAATACAATAGGATAAAACAGTAACATTTTATACAGTACCAAGTTACATGCTCCGAAACTGAGGTGACGTTAAAGAAATATATACATTTTTTTTTTCTTCAAATTATGGTATATTCTGGGATATAGAAGTGGTCTAAGATCGTCGACAACATCAGACACAACTCGATTTAATCCCTTGTGTAAAAGATTGAACATAAATCTTGCGAATTTTTGAATCAGCGAATAAATAATGCTTAATAAAGTACAGGAAAAAGAAAATAAATGGAAGCTAGACAGAGTTGAAATTGAACGAAGGAAGCAGCCAAATGTGAACTTAAGATGAACTTAATTCGTATTTATAGTCCCTTCTAGAAATGTTGAATTATTTTCTTATCTAATTTCATTTCTTATGGGAACTGCCTCTTAATTGAACCCGAACATTTTTTTCTTCAAATTTCGGTTATTACTTATATTACACGCTAAGAGAGGATCTAGAATTCAGGTAAAATTGATGACCAGAGAACAGGAACGTCAGCACATAGATGCAGGCGGCGATCCAACAGTTGTAAGCATTCTGTTGATAGCCTCTATCTGCTGATAAGTAAAACTCCTCCTTGGTGGTAAGCGTCTCTTCGATAGGTAGATCCTCTATCAGAGCTACGCTCCTCACCCAAAAGAATACACCCATCAGTAGCTAGGGAAAAAAAGTAACGTTATATATAGTTTGTTACGGTTTATCGATAGAAATCAATTATAAAGAGTCAATTATTGAATTCCTACCGGTTGATTGATTGAGCAATTCGAAAATCTATTTTTAACACGTTTTACCGGATATTTACTAATCGGGAAGCTGGAAATTTTTCGTCAGTCTAATTAACTCTGATTATTTCGAAGGGATTTAACAGTTCGGGATGTCGTTTATTCTAATCAGAAATTCGTAGGGCATATTTATAAACTAGGATGAAAAGCGAGAGATATATTTGTGACGGATGAAAAATTTGGAGAAAAATATCTTACCAGTTGTATGATACCCCAGACGGAAATAACCAAGCCACAAAGGGCGTACTTGGGTCCGCAAACTTTGAACATTTTCTTATATTTGTTAGAGGTATATTCACTCGAATTATAACTCTGGATAAAAAAAATACTCTGAGAACCCGACACCAACAAGTTTGATCAAAAGCAATGTCGAGCACTGCAAGCTAGACGTTACGCCCATCAAGTCATATGATTAGAATCGATTCTTGTTATATCGCAACTACGGGGGTCAGAACGATGATTGTATTCAAATGAAAACTTAGAAGACACATAAAGGGAAAGAAGTTTGGATAAAAAGACGGTATTTAACAATCCTGCGATTTTATTATCAATAACAATAAATTAATAATAAATTAACAATAAATTAATACATTAATACATCGTCTTAATATTCATTTTATATTTTAAACAATTATCATAGAAATGTGCATAAAATAAAGTACAGCATTAAAATCGTGTATGAATAAACAATGACGTAAGTTGTAAATTCCGAGAAATCATATTTCACTTTTCTTTTTTTCTTTGTGTACAAATTGTTGTATGAAATTTCTCACGAGGCGTAATAATTATTTGTTGCTGCACAGTCTGACTACGCGGTTCAAGACGCGCTGAAGACCACATATACTGTTCGCTATGTGTCCCGAAGCGTGTAAAGTGTCGTATTTGAGTTAATAAGAAGATTTTAATAACGAAAGTATAGTGCTAAATACACTATCCCCTAAACAAATAGACTTTGACTCATTACTCGACTTCGGATTCATTAATTTCGATTAAATTAAATGACTGTCAATGGTTTGAAAGTGATTCATGTTTCGAGTGTTTCCTGCTGTTGTTAGCCCTGATTCATAGTAGTAGGGCCATGGTTGACCGACTTGGTTAGTTGATTATTTCTCTCTTTATTTCTTTCATTAATTTAATCACCTTTCGTAGTTATTTAGTCCTTTATTTAATAACCACGAAATGAATTTATCACCTGACACACAACATCGCGAAATAAAGTTAGCCTCCGTTACTCCCCCGACTTAGTTTATTAGCAAACGAATTTATTATCTCGTTAAAAAAGTGGGCAGTTGTACGACTAATACTTTTGACAGCTGACATTGTCCGTGGCGAATATAACAGTTAAAATAAAACGAAATATTATCCACCTCATATTACTTGCTACAATTCAATTTTCTCAACTACAAATTTCATTATCATTTTCATTATTATATTATATTATATTTATTTATTCATTTATTCATTCACAGTAAACAGCGAAGCCAATGCCAGGCGTATCGCAATGGTGGAAAGTTGCTTCGGCAGCTCAGGCCAGGTGAGATACAACCAAATTTATTTCAAGTTTATACTCCATATAAATAAGGTCGCATTTTTAACCAGATAACAGAAGTATAATAAAATCCAAATCACATCGGTATCAGAGTTGATTTTCAGGTTTCAATTAACAGTTAGAAAAGAAATGCCGAGACCCACTTTGCCACTGAACTCTATATCCACAATTCGTACATTTTCATTATGATTTACTACCGAAATTCATTCTAAAAAAAGAAAAATGACGAATATCTGAAAATTGTTTTAGTGATAAGAGTTTTGTTTAGGGCTTCTTTTTCCTTATAGATTATGGCCTCGTTATGAGCATTTAGATTTCTATTAGAAATGAAAGAATTGCATAAAGGAAGTTTGGTTGATTTTTTAATAATTAATTTCATTCTTTAAACCTTTAGCCACTTGCGGTACCCGGGAGGGTATTGGTCGGAGAAGGTGTCCTGACAAAGATGTGTAGGAAAAAGCCAAAACCGAGGCAATTTTTCCTATTCAACGATATACTGGTTTACGGAAATATTGTAATAAATAAAAAAAAGGTCAGTAGTTTAGCATTATTATATTTGATTAACACACGATTTTTGAACTCTGTAATCTCTCAAAACCAGGAATTCATATTTACTAATCATTCTTCTCATTTCATATTACAGTACAACAAACAACACATTATACCATTAGAAGAAGTTAAACTTGAATCATTGGCTGACGAAGGACGTGAGTAACAAATTAAATATAATCCAATTTTTCTCCGTACTGTTATGCGGTTTTTTATCCTTTTATAATCTCGTTTCATTCATTCATTCATTTATAATATATGTAAATGAACTGAAATTTTACTCAGGATTTCCTCTTACTCGTTCCAATTCTTTTTCCCTCTCATCTTTTTCACTATAAATACACATAGTACACATTTACTATTATTCTTGCATTATAAATCAGAATTAAAATTTATCTATGTATGTATGTGTGTACTTGATAAGATAATGTCTTGTGGATCCTTCTCAGTCCTCACTGTAGTCTCTGTAGGAAAAACGTGGATATATGTTTATTATTTCTTTTCATATCTAGACATATTTGAAAGCGTTGATAGGCAGTTTAATTTTTTGAAAAATATACATTTTTCCTCAACTCTTACCAATTCTACAATCAATTGCTGTTCTTTGTTCTATTTCTTTCTTCTATTCTCAATTTTTTTTTTGTCTCTAGAATACCGTAATGGCTGGCTCATCAAAACTGTAATGAAGTCATTCGCTGTTTATGCCGCAACTGCGACGGAGAAACAAGAGTGGATGGCTCACATAACAAAATGTATCGAAGATCTTTTGAGAAAGAGTGAGTTTACCGTTGCTTAAAAACGATTAATCCATCATTTTATTTTAAACAAATCTAAATTCTAATATCATCCAACTTGTAGGTGGTAAGAAACCTGTTGAAGTTCACGCAGCTGTTTGGGTGCCTGATAACGAAGCGAATATCTGTATGCATTGCAATAAAACACAATTCACAGTCTTGAACAGAAGGGTAAATAATTCATCAAACATTATTACGATAATATTTACCAAGTCTAATGTATCTGTGTATTCATGTGGAATTTATTTTTTAACTGATTCGTTAATTGCTTATCTTCTCTTCGTTCAGCACCACTGCAGGCAATGCGGAGCCGTTGTGTGTGGCCCATGCAGCAACAAAAAGCTACTTTTGCCTGGACAGGGGGGAGGAAAAGCAGTCAGAGTATGTCTACAGTGTTACGATGCAGCTAGTAAAGTCAAAATAGCATCCCCCATTGCAGACAGTCTCGACAACAAGGATCAGACACGTATTTCTGCCGACAGCTCTGGGGACGATAGCTCGGGAGACGAGGATGAGAATAATAAAGAAGCAAATCACGATGAGGTGAGCTGGAATGTTTTAATATTTTATTTCTATTAAATAATGATATTTCGTTGATTATCACATGAATGAATCGAACATTTTTTTAGATTTAACATTTTTTTGTTAAGATTTTCCCATCCTTTTATGAAAATCTCTTCACTTTTTAATTCCAGCCTAAATTCTACGGCACAGTAAATTCATCAGATGAGAAATAAGCGCACGAAAAAAGGAGGAAGTGGAACATCAGAAGTTATAAATATTGTTCAGTTGAATATTTTTAGAGTAATACCTAATTGGATTTTTGTATAGCTCGATGGTTAAAGGTGGAAATTTATTTATACGTACATGCATTTCAGTAATCTTTAATAATACGTTTCTGACATAGGTATATACACCTGTATATATATATGAAACTCAAAACTTTCGAGAGTTTGGCTTGTTCAGATCTAAAAGAAGGAATCCATTTTCGTACCTGGAAATCAATTGAATACTAATTGTTCCAATCTCAATTTGCAAAGTCTAAGCATCGATTTCGATAGAGTTTTCAATATATAATTAAAAATATGTATATTTAACACGATAAATATGGAAAGAAGCGTCTTGGCAGTTATATAACTTGTTTATAGTAAATCAGAAATAATATTAACTATATTTTTAACTATTATTAGTCATTTTCATCGCCTCATTTTCTCTACAAAATTTTCTAAACTCACATTACATTGATAAAACAAAGAACGAAAGAATACTTGAAAATATGATAAATCAAGATAGACGAATTTCAGAAATACATTTCTAAATTTGTGCCTTTTTAAACTTTACAAAAGATCCAACTTTTGAGGATCTCATTTAATCCTCAAATTCAGTAAGTTCTCCAACAGTTTGTAGTTCGTTAAACTTCGGAAAAAAAAAAAGAAAAAATTGTTCAACAGATATACTGTTCGGTTATTGAACGAGGCTCCGAAAATGATGATAATTTATTTTAGTACATTCGTATCGTCGGGATAAATGCGGATTGGCATAGATTGACCTGTGCTTAAATCCGCAGTTTTTAATTGATATAAAAAAAATGCAAAATAAAAACCAATCATAATAATGTTTAAATTAAGAAGCGAAACTATGTCACAATTATCTGGCCAATGATTATGGACTTGAAATTGTTAGTTACATCAGAGTATATATTTTCTATACATATATATATATTGTTTGAGAGGATCAGAAAATTGTGACATATTTAAGCAATATATGAAAATCGATAGAGTATAACAAGCTTGAAATTATAAAGATAAAAGATGAGTAACAAAGTTTTGTGGAAGTAGTGACACACTTATGGAAAACATATTGCTACGTTTATATATACTAATTCTGATGAATGTTGGAAAACCTTTGGTTTTTCTCTTATTTCTACATCGATACTATGAATCAAACGATTATTTTATACTTCATATACGTAACTCATATGTCAATTTATATTGAACTGTGTCACTACCTACAACACAATTATCATGCTGTGGTCTGAATAATAAAAGATGAGGATATAGTTTTGTAATGCGATATACATATACATGAAATAATATGAGGGGTATTGTATAATAAGAAAGTATGTAAACAAATACCGGCCATAGATTATAAGAGGTAGAGCTTTTGCTAACGATGAACGATATTTAAAGGTTTCAATCTTTAAATAGAAAAATATTGTTTCTTACTTGTTTCCTACTCACTTTGAATGAAAGTGAGAATATTATAAACGTAAAGTTTTCATCGCGAAATACTCAAACTTTGGAAATATCTAGAAGGATTAATTGATACAGTTTATCGGTGGCATAAGCTCTATACATATGTATACTTAGGATGACTTGTGATTATCATGGCCTTTTTGATAAATCTGACCACCATACCTATATTTGTTCAGAAGTGTTCAAAGCTACACTATAAATAAGAATAATGTGAACAACGTTAGGTGCTCAAGAGAATAATAATTATTTTTTAGTAATATTATATTGCTAATTGTATGTATGTATGTTCGCCAATTACATGCATACAAAATGAACAAAACAAAACAAATAATGATAATGCCTATGAAATGCCTTCAATCACTCATTTCACATGTTCGAAAACTTTGTTAGTAAACCTTAACAAATGTCTGAATTACAGATAATAATAAAAATTACAATATGTATAGCTATTTCTATACTTTGTCAAACTAATCGTATAATATGTAGAGGCACTACATTGCCTTTCCAACTTTAATGATATATATCATATAAACAAAGTATGGATTAGCACTAACAACTACGTTCTATGAGATTCGAATCTAGCTTAGCCATTTATCATTCAACACTTGGATATAGTGGATAACAATATCTACATACTGTATCTGGTTCTTTTCTCATTCATTTTCAAAGACATATAAGAGTATTATAATATCTAACGAAAGTAAAAAACAATCAATCGTTGAAACGAACGGTCTATTACACATCAATATCTATACTACGATCTTTGTATATCATTTTAACAATATGGTTTTATAATTTTAACTATAGATTAACCGACTAAACAGTAGTACATGTATAATGAATATAATATACGATTGATTATGCGATTTTCTAGTTATCATAGGTGATGACTGATCCGAAAAGTTGAAAAGAAACTCTTGTTACATCAAATGCTGTATCTTTTATGTAATAAATTTCAAATTATTTAAGTATTAAGGAATAATTCAAGCTTTCCTAAGAACACTTTGGTTCTTCTTTACTGTTAGGATCGTATTATCGTAGGATGGTGAACTGTCTTGTTTGAAAAATTGAAATGCAAGTTTTAGTATAAAAAATCTCGTTTATATTTGTAATTATCAGGAGTAAAATGACAATTTGTATACAATAATTCTTCCAAAAAAATCTGTGCTCTTTCCAAACATAAGTCTGAACGTTTTGGCTTTTATCTTATTGTTCAGTTGGAATTTTTGAGAGGAATTAATATCTTCGGGATAAAATGGCTCCATGGTCTCCAGGCTTCGGTAATCTGGTCCTGCTTCTATCCGACAATCTTTGCCAGCGAATCCACCTTGGAATTGAATTTCAAACGATCCTAACTCGATTTCAGTTTCAAATTCAACCATTATCCATTGCGGAGAACCCTGGAAAATAGATATTCATTAAATACTAAAGATATATGTTATTGTTTATTGATAAATAACGGTGTGATGGGTTCAAAGATGTTTGAGACCTGATCAGAATTCCAACATGTTTCCTCGCAATCATCGAATAAATACTTTTTCCCATAAGTCTTCACATCTTTGTTCAACACGGAACTGACCCTGGAATTTAAAGAGTCACGAAATTATCGTCCATCCGATTTTTCTTCTGGAGCGACAAGTTTTCGTCACTTTGGTTATGGAACGAACTTAACCTGTTTTCAAAAATACGCGTAAACTTATGGTAGAATTTGTCGACATACCGAGAATTCCATTTGTACTTTTTGAAGAAACAAGTCATGATTATACTTGTGATAACACGATTCTTAAGTTACATAGTAAATATCGTAAATACGAGTCTCACACATATAACCCAAGCATCCCAGACTATAATGATTAGAGATTACATTATCACGAAATTCGCATGTGGCGTAAGAAATGGTATCGTCATCTATTAGAGAAGTTTAGAACTGCATGACTGACATGCGGTCGGATACGATAAGCCACGATTATCTACCATATTGAAGTGGACGTACCGACACTTGCGTCAAAAGTAGTTTGTCAATTCATCGTGAGATGTCGACACTATTTGTACCCCATTAGCTTCGCTGGCCTGTCAAGTAGGAGTACTGACCTAGGGTACAAGCACCTGTCGTGAGGTCAGTGGCCTTCGCGGCGTTGAAGCGTTGATATGGGATTGTGTTAACGCGTGTATGTACATAACATCCTAATAGAAATACTTCGAACACACAGAAGTGGCTTGGGCCATTGGCTTCGCTGAAATACCTGTTGGTCAACAAAAAAAAAAAATAAATAGTGATCACAAAGGCAAACGCAACCATCGATGAGAATAGATTACTTTCTAATATTTGAATCATGTATACTGATTGATACTCATGTAATAACACTCGTTCTCCTGTTACAGTTGGATGGACTTCCATCACAGTGCACGCATCTTCGCCCAACAAGGATTCTGCTTCGATTGGCCACTCCAACGGACTGGTCGACTCGCTCGGAAAAATTTATTGTATTAGCTAGTGTATATATTATTGAAATACTTGTATTGCGATGAGTGGATATATATATATTTATTTTTCAGAAACAATTACAAATTATTCTTAACTCTTATAATAAATCATATTGTATCGATTTTGCATCAATAAATTTGTAGACACACAAATAATCAATTGCTTCGTTATTTTCCACGTTCCCCCACCTGCGCCGTTTTATTTGTGATTTTTTCATAAATAAAATCCTTCTAACTCCGAAAAATGCTAGTAATAGTTAATTATAGGTATAGAGACGTATAGAGATAGGTATGCATGAATGAAGATATACACATATCCTTTTTCGGCACACCTCCTTGGGTCAGATGTTCTCCTGATACCAGGAGCAGAAATTTTGCGAGTTAAAATACTTCTAACTCCAGAAATCGCTAGTATTAATGAATTATAGGTATAGAGAGATATAGAGAGAGGTATGCATGTATGAAGATATACACATAGCCTATTTTGAAACACCTCCTTGGGTCAGATGTTCTCCTGATACCAGGCGCAGAAATTTTGCGAGTTAAAATACTTCTAACTCCAGGAATCGATAGTATTAATGAATTATAGGTATAGAGAGATATAGAGAGAGGTATGCATGTATGAAGATATACACATAGCCTATTTTGAAACACCTCCTTGGGTCAGATGTTCTCCTGATACCAGGCGCAGAAATTTTGCGAGTAAAAATCCTTCTAACTCCAGAAATCGCTAGTATAAGTTGATTATAGGTATAGAGAGATATAGAGAGAGGTATGCATGAATGAATATATACACATAGCCTATTTTGAAACACCTCCTTGGGTCAGATGTTCTCCTGATACCAGGCGCAGAAATTTTGCGAGTTAAAATCCTTCTAACTCCAGAAATCGCTAGTATTAATTAAGTATAGGTATAGAGACGTATAGAGAGAGGTATGCATGAATGAATCAATACACATAGCCTTTTTCGGCACACCTCCTTGGGTCAGATGTTCTCCTGATACCAGGCGCAGAAATTTTGCGAGTAAAAATCCTTCTAACTCCAGAAATCGCTAGTATAAGTTGATTATAGGTATAGAGAGATATAGAGAGAGGTATGCATGAATGAATATATACACATAGCCTATTTTGAAACACCTCCTTGGGTCAGATGTTCTCCTGATACCAGGCGCAGAAATTTTGCGAGTTAAAATCCTTCTAACTCCAGAAATCGCTAGTATTAATTAAGTATAGGTATAGAGACGTATAGAGAGAGGTATGCATGAATGAATCAATACACATAGCCTTTTTCGGCACACCTCCTTGGGTCAGATGTTCTCCTGATACCAGGCGCAGAAATTTTGCGAGTAAAAATCCTTCTAACTCCAGAAATCGCTAGTATAAGTTGATTATAGGTATAGAGAGATATAGAGAGAGGTATGCATGAATGAATATATACACATAGCCTATTTTGAAACACCTCCTTGGGTCAGATGTTCTCCTGATACCAGGCGCAGAAATTTTGCGAGTTAAAATCCTTCTAACTCCAGAAATCGCTAGTATTAATTAAGTATAGGTATAGAGACGTATAGAGAGAGGTATGCATGAATGAATCAATACACATAGCCTTTTTCGGCACACCTCCTTGGGTCAGATGTTCTCCTGATACCAGGCGCAGAAATTTTGCGAGTAAAAATCCTTCTAACTCCAGAAATCGCTAGTATAAGTTGATTATAGGTATAGAGAGATATAGAGAGAGGTATGCATGAATGAATATATACACATAGCCTATTTTGAAACACCTCCTTGGGTCAGATGTTCTCCTGATACCAGGCGCAGAAATTTTGCGAGTTAAAATCCTTCTAACTCCAGAAATCGCTAGTATTAATTAAGTATAGGTATAGAGACGTATAGAGAGAGGTATGCATGAATGAATCAATACACATAGCCTTTTTCGGCACACCTCCTTGGGTCAGATGTTCTCCTGATACCAGGAGCAGAAATTTTGCGAGTTAAAATACTTCTAACTCCAGAAATCGCTAGTATTAATGAATTATAGGTATAGAGAGATACAGAGAGAGGTATGCATGAATGAATATATACACATAGCCTATTTTGAAACACCTCCTTGGGTCAGATGTTCTCCTGATACCAGGCGCAGAAATTTTGCGAGTTAAAATACTTCTAACTCCAGAAATCGATAGTATTAATGAATTATAGGTATAGAGAGATATAGAGAGAGGTATGCATGTATGAAGATATACACATAGCCTATTTTGAAACACCTCCTTGGGTCAGATGTTCTCCTGATACCAGGCGCAGAAATTTTGCGAGTAAAAGTCCTTTTAACTCCGAAAAATGCTAGTATAGATTCTTAAATATATAGAGACGTGTATGAAGACACGTATGCATGCCTGCCTATATCTATACACCAAAATTTCCGGCAGTTATCACATTCGCACGCAGTACTGGATGCTCTCGTCATCTCGCGGTCAGAGGAGCGAAGTAATTTCGCCTTAAAAATCGGGACCCCTAACCATATTCAACCTGCATGCCATTCGTGTGAGACACAAATTTATTGCCTGACATCAGGCGCTAAGAAATATCCGACTGTTGCGACACTTTGAAATATACGAGCTGTCGCAACTGCCGGAAATATCCAGGAAATATAAATATACACGAGACGTGTGTGAAGACACGTATGCATGCCTACATATCCATACACCCAAATTTTCAGCCCACCTTCTATATATTTTTTATGAAACGAAAAAATCATAAATGAAAGGTAGGCCGGTAGGGGAAAGTGGGAAATAACGAAGCAATTGATTATTGGTATGTCTGTAAATTTATTGATGCACAATCGATATAATATGACTTATTTGAAAAGTATAGGTATAATTTGTCATTGTTTCTTAAAAATAAATGTATATATCTACTCATTGTAATACAAACAATACAATAATATGCATACTCGCTGGTAGATCAAATTTTTCTGAACGGGTTGACTAGTTCGTTAGAGTTGCCGTTGGAGTAGGAAACAGAATCCCTGTTGGGTGGAGGTGCGTGGACTCTGATGAAATTCTATTTAACTGTAACAGAAGAACGAGTGTTATTATATGAGTATCAATCAGTACATGACTTAAATCCTAGAAAAGAATCCACTTTCGTCGATAAATGCGTGACAATTTTTCGACCACTTCTGTGTGTTCGAAGTATTTCTATGAAACTTTAATACATTCGTTGACGTAGTCTCGTATCATCGCTTTGACGCTATGAAGGCCACTGACCCCACAACAGGTTTTCTTACCCTAGGTCAGTGCCGCGCTTAACGGCGTGACAAACGGTATCACCATCTTGCAGTCGAATTTGCAAACTACTTTTGCCGCAGACGCAGGTCCGCCTTATGATATGCAACCCGCGTGTCGATCTTGTCCGATAGTTGCATATGACAGAGCGTGGTAATGTCTGCTGTCAAAGTAGTTCGCCGTTTTGTCCCCGAGATGGCAATACCATTTTGCACCTCGTCGACCGAAGGCCGAAGTGACGAAACTAATTTTGCCGCCAATAACTTAGAAATAATGATTCAGGCGGAAGATGAATTTAAATATACTTTCGTCTTATTTTTCAGGCCTACCTTCCTCATTTTTTGTTTCTATCGACTTTTCACCTAAATATGTATCTCATCCTACGTTGAAAAATACTCCGAATATCAACACCCTAGAAACATATATTTATCTGCCTCACGCTCAACTCTCTTAATATATAAAATGTGAAGTTGAATATTGAATACGAATAAAGTATACAATTAATGAAAATCATTGTTTAATGAATATATATTCGTCATAATATATAAATATACATATTTACAACCTAACAAGACATTAATCGTACGGAGAACGATGATATATTATATCGATCATAAACACGAAGACACATTATTATTTTTCCTTTCATCTCTCATATTACTGGCGTGTAGACACAAAAAAAAAAAAATCTCGTATTATATGGAATAAAATCTATACAAATTTTATACTTTGTATATGTACTATATGTATACATATTGTTTAACTAATGTAAGTGACTAGTTTTATGTTATAAAACATTCATATAATGTTTACCAATATAGATATTATGCGCAGGTATTTTTATCCGGGTCAAATAATAACGATAACGTGGCCCCATAAATTTCAAGTCCCTTCTTGAAAAGAAGAGCAAACGTTAACCGGCCGATATTCAATTATTCTTATAACAGAATGACATTTATATGTATAACCGAATAAATCTGATGATAATCTAGGCACATTGTTTGTTATAACGTTTATATTCTGTCCCGGAAAATGATTGATTTTATGTATTTGATTTACAGAATCTTATAACATAATATATATTTCGAGCTTGAAATCGTTCTGTCTGTTATTTGATTAGTCATGTTAATCACGATTTAAACACTTTCATTAAAGAGTAGTTGGTACATATATAAACTATAAATGAGGTACATTCATTAATAGCTAAAGTTTCATATACAATAGTTTCAGCATCTTATAATAATATTAAAATCGTGTAGAATATATTTTTGTTTGCGTGTGTGTATATATATATAAGTGGGTGTATATGTATGCAATGTAAATATATTCGTGCGTAGGGTATATATGTATATATATATTATATAATGCGTTTGTGATTTGCAGTTAAAAATGGCATTTGGTCCAAGTATACATATAAAACTTTTCACATATCTTTATAAACTTTTTCATATAACATTATGTGATATATATTTTCATTATATACCTATATATATATATTTTATATTTATATTTATATTTATTTATTTCATTCATTTGTAACATTTAGAAATCAGCAACTCTTCTATATAGATAAACCGATTTACTCCTCATATTCATCATATCTCTTCTTTTGCCCTTTCTTTCTCTCTCTGTCTCATCACTGTACATATAACTTAAAATTACTCCTATTTTTTTCCTCGCCAAGAAAATGATTTACACAAAAGACCGATCGAAAGATAGAATGAGACAGACCTAATAAATACTAAATCTTCAAACGATATAATATACTACTCGAGTATTTCTGAAACAGTCAATTTCTGAAATTGTTATAAAAACTTCGAAAGATTCATAGCCGCGATTAGTATCACCTCTTCAACATTACACATCATAATAATAAACTCAACTTCAGAGATTGTATCCAGCTCATTTTGGTGCCTAATATCTACTCTTCATAATACTATGTATCGTCCCGCACTTTTCTTTGCTCAACTTCCCTTCGACACATAACAAGAATAATAGATCCCCTCCAATAATTATTCTTCGTCGATAGCTGGCTGTACTCTTCTCAAATCCATAAGAACTCTTCGTTCTTTATGCTGGTCGCGATAATCGTGTTGAATACCGTGCAACAATCCATGTCGCACGGTGGCCTCCTCTCAGACTTTGCTCTCAGGACCATCTGCGGTGTGCTTAAAAGAGTTGCGGATCTTGCTGAGATGTAGAGCACTTATGTGACCATAACTTTTGTTGTACCAGTCCGGTGTACGTCCCCTTAAAAACAATAATAATACAGAATTAATGAATGAAGTCATCAATGTCAACTTTCTGTTACGAATTATTACACAAATCCGATATATCAACGAAACTCGGAAGGCTACTCACTTCGTGTCCACTCTGGACAGATGCATGATGCGTGATTTACCGCTACCACATGGTTCTATAAGATAACGAGAGGCTAAAACAATCCCTCGAGTCCCACCAAGCATCACCGGTGCATCTGGATGCTCCACCGAAGTTTCTACTATCACACAAGCACCTTTGGGCAGATCGTTTCGCCAGGATCTGTAAAAAGGATAAAAAGATGATTGGATCAGATGAGAAACTATATGCAAGAAATATCTGAATTGGATCGTGAATATCAATGATCTATTAGCTCACCTCAAAACGCAGTAATCCCTTGCCGGAAGAGGGCTCATATTTCCGGTCGCGTATTGAAATACTTCTACATTAGGGTCCAGCTTGTTTACCAGTCTGTATTTCAACAGCTGTGGATCCCAGACGTGTCTCTCTCTCAAAACACGATGCAGTAGTTCATTAGGTGGGGCTTCAACCTCAGTTGAAGCTCGCCACAGACGCAGAGGATGTCCGTCGCCGACTTTTTTGTAAGCAACTTCGACGCCGGGATCAGCTGGATTGTTGATGCTCACCCATCCTCGACTTCTGTTGATTAGATAAAAGGAGAAATGGT
This sequence comes from Rhogogaster chlorosoma, assembly GCA_944452935.1. Taxonomy (NCBI): domain Eukaryota; kingdom Metazoa; phylum Arthropoda; class Insecta; order Hymenoptera; family Tenthredinidae; genus Rhogogaster; species Rhogogaster chlorosoma. Next base: position 20,245,356 of record OX101803.1, on the reverse strand, counting down.
TTGTAGTAAAACAATCATCAGGCATTTGGGTCAAAACGTTTAAATAATTAGAGAAGAAGCTCACTTTTCACGGGCTTCCTTCAACAGTGCAGTTGTACAAGCGTATAGGTAGCCTCGCCAATCTTGTTTGAACTCAGAACCAAGTTCTTCCAAACCGACCGGGACACTCTCTTCCATGTAGTTGAAATGGCATTGAGTTAACATGTCCGAAGATACCTGTTGAATAAAAACAAATACGAGTTTTATACAACAGTTCTGAAATTATTAGACAGAATTTACATTGATGAAAAGAAAATTGGTTTCTTTTTTTTCCTCTCACCATGAATAGTTCACGATGTGTTTTTATCAAGTAAAGAAGACAGTCGTTGGCAGCTTTGTTCTCGGACAATTCTCTCTGATCAGGAATACCGACGGTCTTCCTTCTCCTTGGAGAAACGCTGTTCGATCTGTTGGTAACGCTTGTTGTTGTGTGATTAAAGTGAAACAGACTCGGTGCAAGACACACGGCTAAATTTGAGGCAGTCATTTGGTTGTAGGGTGAATTATTAGCCACGTGATTCAAGAAGTCTAAAAGTGCTTCTAGAGCCTCACGATGTTCATCGGGCAGTAGCAACAGCACACACTGAACAGCTTCTGGTCTTATTTCCGCCGGGACATCTGTAAAATGAAAATAAAACAACAGTTATAATCTCCCCTTAAATACTCGGGCTTAAATCGCGGTCAATGTCTTCAGACTCACGTTGGAATATGGCGATGAAAGTTTCAGACAGCTTGTTGGTTAGCAATGACTCTGGCAATTCCCTGAAATACTGTTTGACCAGGTCTGCGACATCGAAGGCCTGTTGTCCGTCGAAGTTAATACTGTCTCCCTGAGTCTCGGTCATGACTTTGAGAGTTTGAATTCTAGAGCGCAGTCCGCTCTTCCTGAATATCCCAGTTTGGTCGAGTGCGTTAGCCCTCAGCCATCTCAAAGCTACTTGAATACACTTTGGCAGAGCCTGTCCAGTCCTTTGTAGCGAAAGTAGAAGCGGAACGCCGAACACAGTCTTGTCCTTGTAATCCGGTGTCTTTATTTTTCTTATGAATTTAGGAAGCTCCCAATTCCAGCCAGTCCTGTGAGTAGGACAGTACTTCTCCATGCAAGCTGTGAGCTTTAAAAGCGCCAGTTTTCTCAGGACCAATAGCTGCCCACAAGACATGGAAGCCATAGCTCTAGGGCAAAGGGGATCTGATTGTTCTGGGTAGAGAGAACCCCTCTGAAAGCTATGCCACCTCACAACAGTGCCTTTGTGTCTTGGCGACTCTTCCTCCTGGTCAGAGTCTCGGCTTGCAACAGTAGAGCTGCTCTCCTGGCTGCCGGCAAGCTCTGAGCTTCTGGACCTAGACTTTTCTCTGTAAATGGTGACGTCTTTGGTCAAGGGAGTCTCTTCCCTGTAAAGGTCCTCTCTGCCCCTTCTGAAACTCTTGTAAAGTCTCTCGTCCCGTTTCCCAGCGCTTGGCTTATCCTCCTTATATCTGTTTTCCTGGCTCTGATTGAACTTGTCTCTATACCTCTGCGACTCTTTCCCGAGATTCAGACTGCCCCCGCGATTGGTGATGGGAATTGGATTGGAAGCCGATTCCTTGGGGCTTTGTGGATGAGTGTTGACATACTCAAGGACCTTGGTATGGTTGCTATTAGCGTCCTTGAAATATCTGTGTCTCCAGCTGGTGGGCTGGCATTCAGAGTCGCTCAATGCGCCTTGATCCTCTCGTCCACCACGATGAAGGAATCTGCGCGGTCTGTTCATCTTCGTTCGCGTCGGTGCAGGGACTGGACCACCGCCCTGTGAACCGTCTGAGCAATAGCTCGAGGAATCGTCGCCAAAAGGACTCGGATTATTGGCAAGTGGTGATGCAGGTAGGTGAAACGGTGAAGGAGGCAAGGTCAGCGGGGACGGAGGAAGATGAAGAGGAGAAGCCGGCAGAAGGTCGTTGAAAGAGACTGGGGCTGCTCGAGTCGGCGATACATCGACGCAATTAAGATCCTTCATTTTTTGCTGCATAGAAATAACGTCGAGGACTTGAGGACCGCTGATAACGACGCCTTCTCTATTCTGCCTCTTCCTTCGTCGGGATTTCAGCGATTCTACTCTCCTCAAAAAGGCCTTCGCGCTGTCCTTCAGTCGCTCTGAACCAGTCCTTCGGAATCTTGGATTAAGATCATCCGCCAATGGCTCGGGGGGAAGACTCCCGTATTTCAATGTGTCCAGCATGGTATCGTCAGCTTCTTCGGCCTCTAGACGATCCTCTATTGAATCGTCCTCGTCCTCTGGTCTCGCGTTTTCGTCGGCGATTGCCTGAAGCTTTTCTACCGTTGCCTGGGTCACGTCGCCGACTCTTGACCACCTCCTCGTCTTCTTTTCGAACGTCCAGTTCTCGCTCAAAGCGCACTGATTGTCCTCGTCAGAATCGTCGCCACCCTGAAACAGGAGGAAATCCGAGATTCAAACGCGGAGAAGAATGCAATTTTCGCGTCTAAACTGAAATGGGGAAATTGCAACTCTCTGGCAATCGGTAATCGGGGATTCGGCTCTCAAGGATACTTTCCCGGTTGAACAGTTCGTTAAGGATATAATACAGATGCCCGTGGGATGGTGACCCGATCCTTGGGTAGAATAGAGATCGAACTCGCGGAGGTCAATCCGAAACGGTAAATTGAGTATATAAGAAGAGTGGGAATCTTTAGTACAAGTTTGTGGTTTCGGTTGAGAAATTGACTGTCAAGAACGAGAATAAGGTAGCTGAGCGAAGTAAGTGGGACATTTAAATATAGTTTTCGTTGCGGAAACTGCATCAGTGGCAATGGGAGTTGGACCATTAAGAAGAGACCATTAGATGTATATATATATATAAGAAAATCCGGTGTAAAGAACCGGGCGAGATGCAATCGGTGAGAAGAATCTGCTGCAGGGTGTAATATTCGAAAATAGCACCCACTATTCTAATAATATATATACAGTGATTTAAAATTATAACATTCACCAAGAACTCGATTACTTAACATATATTAAAAGCCGGCTGTGTTTCGTTGACGTTTAATTTAAAACCCGAGGTTTCGAAAACGTATATATATATATATATATATGTATCTCGAAAAAGAATCCGTGCCTTCACCTACGTCACGGTAACCATTTACGAAAAGACTTTTCCAGGTCAACCGGCGTATAAATTTATTTGTTTTATTATTTTCGTTAGTTTATCTTTTTTTTTTTTTTAATCTATATCGGGTTCAGAACTCGATTCTTTCGAGCTACATTGGGTATATGTGTTTGGATTTCATAACGGATATACAACGAGGATCTTTTCTTTTTTTATGTTATGCGGATCTCTCCCTATGTCAGCGTTCAAAAGTTACCTTACCTAGATATAACTTCAGGATATTGCTCAACGAACCTTAAAGCATAGATGATTTTTAAACGCTCACATCATATCATCTCTATCTAACAAACAAAAGAACTAGTCCATATATACCTACGTCACTTCCGTTCGTTCAACTCCAGCAAACATCAAACCTCGTACTATGCACTACTACCTATCTCTGTGAAGTATAATTGTCAATGGCAAATTGCACCCACCCACGCCCTGATACCACAATTCATGACGCGAATCGATCGACGATTACAAACTAAGAATATGAAAAGGGACTCATTCTTTTTTTTTTTTCTTATCTTGTTTTTATGCAGTGATTATTTGAAATGAGTTCAACGTCGGGATAAGACTGATCGTGAGCTGTGGTGTCTTTTTCTATCCGGAGTAACCCAAGCCAGAGCTTTAAGTGGTTTGTGCAGTCTCCGTATTTAACTGTTCATGGAATCGAGGTTTTTCTTAAGTATCTGTCGGTTACGATGGAGACCAACGCGTCCTTTGAACTGTTGCAGTAAAGTATTTTTAGTTAACTAAAAGACGAATACTGCAGCACACTTCTCGGAGTGTTTCCACCACCACCTTCTCCGATCCTCAACTGTACCATCTTCTCTTATTCTCTTCTCCTCTCGTTTAGTTTGAGATGATCCTATTTCGGGATGGATCACAAGACCCCAGCGTTGGTTCTTGGCTGTGATGCGGGTCAAGCAACTTCAGCTGCCTTCGAAGACCTTTTAACCATGACAACCCACACATCGCACACAATCAAGGATAGAATAAGAGACACTCTCTTCGTCTCGTTAGGAAGTCTGACGTAATCTATATGTAGTAAGATTCGATTCTGTGTACTCCTCATTGCACTGTGTATGTACACATACTATCATATCATTATGTGATGGTCAGAGGGAATAATATATGGGTATGTTACGCCAACCGGCAACGGGAAGTGTTGGGAAGTAAACGAGAGCCAGACGACGACAGAACGATAAGAACTTATTAGCCACCACGGAATGAGATTGCTCTACTTGCAAATGCAATTCTAACAAGTACCGTTATAGCTATATCGTTGCAGACTACAAACCTCTATATATTCGCCTAGTGTATTATATTATGTGTATATATGAAAAATAATTCACGTATTGTACGAGTTTAGCTTCAAAGAAGTCGTAAATTTACTCCTATATAGTTAAATCCGTCTCCGTGTGTGAATTTTTTATTTATTTTACGTAGATATAGAACAATGTTCTTACTTGTTTCTTGTTTTATTTCAAGAATTGAGAAACTATATACGACTTGAGCATCAAAGTAAAGTGGTGAGTTTATATTGCTAGTTATTTGTAGAAATATTTTACTACAGAAAACGATATTCTCGTTTCGTATTTTTCATTTTGTTTTTCTTTTCTTCTATCGAGATGGGATAGATTCTAGTAATGATTGGAGGCAGAAATATGTCGCAGGTAGCTGGCCAGAGATCGCAATGTGAAATCTAGAGATCGTGGAAATTCCTTTATGACCGTTAGAATATTGAATAAATATGACCGGTATCCGCGTTCTAACTAGAAGTAACTAGCCACCTATGCATATCTGTCTTATACCGACAAGACGATGACGAGATATTGAATACCGGACTCGCCAGACTGCTTGGCACAGGTTTCAATTAAAAAGAAAATAAAAAAAAAAGCTACGATTCGAAATCGAGAAATCTCCTCGAAGACTCGCGAGATCGTTAACGCGCGAGATGCAGTTTTCAAACCGGCTGTAATACTCGGCGGTTCAACTACACCTAATTGGAAGAGAATGAATAAAAATTGCAATTTTCTTTTCTTCAAAGAAAGAAAGAAAAGAAAAAATAAACGACAGATTTGTACATATTATAGTAACCAGAGTCTTGGAAAATTATTGCGATAAGAAGAGTTATAAATACCGATTTTTCTTCATAATGCAATTTTTCTTCTCTCAAACTGGAATGAATTTTCTTCGAATAAATTATATATATATGCAGTGGCGGGAAACGGCTGTTTCGACATACCGATATACCGGTATTTCTGCTTACAATATTAGCCAACTTTTTCCCCTAGTACGGAACCTGTTAACCTCAGATAGTCTTGTCTTTGGTTACGACTTCGAACTATGTATTGAGAAATTCGTAAGAATACATGCGAGCTATCAGGCTGGTTGATTTCTGACAAAATCGCCGCAAATTCTTGTTCGAATTCAATGAAATCGCGAAATGAAGCGACGAATCGATTGACTGCAGACTTAGCGACAAACTTTCGCTATTTTTCATCATTTCCTTTTCATCTATCAATCCATTTTATCTTTCCTTTCGCAAAGACTTGCGTTTTTCCAGTTAAAGTCATAAGCGCACCTTGATCTGACGTAAATACAGGTGGTGCAGCCGCGGCAAGGCATACCGCGAGCCGCGCTGTCTGCCGTTCCTGTCACACAGGGCTTCAACCTGTTGGCTGTTGGTAGTTTTACGTACGTCTGCAAGATGCGTAATTACGAGGTTTGACGCAAAAGAGCCGGTGCCGGTGCTGGCTGGCGCGTGACGAATGGTTTGAAAAAGTAAACCTAGCCTTATATATTCCCCCTTGTACAGAGAGAGGAAGGAAGGCTCCGCAGCCGAAGGAAACCGCCAAGTAGCGATACATGCATCGGGAAAAATGAACGACAAGAAATTTCTGCACCAGCGGTTCGCATCGAGGTATGTAGACAGTGGAAAGAAAGTTCGAGTGAAATGAAATTGTCGAAAATTTGAATCGAATAGGAAACGAAAGAGAGAGACGAATTTTCACTTCCGGTGTGAATTATCGTGATATGAACGGAGACGGACGTATGTAAGGCCCGATGCTGATGCGTTGAACTTAAAACACACGTCAAAACCTTTATACGGGCATGAAAGTTGGAGAAGGTCCTATACGATGATACCAGTGATCGTAATTGATTGAGAAAAAAATAGTTTCTTGGATCATTCGAACGAAGCCTGCAGGGGCTATTTTGTACATTGAGAAAGCTCGGCGATTGTGTAACGGATATAATTGACACAAAAAGTACCTTTATCGATCAAACGTCTGTTCAATAATCATTCAACGATATACCATGCCACTGCTCGTGTGAGAGAAACGAAACGAAATGATATGGATATCGCGACTTCCGCGTTTTCAGCAAAAACCTGACCTCCCAGTCTCGTATTTTTGCCTGCATTGATTTAGAGTCGAGAAATGCATATAATCAGCAGTAGACTACCCCGATCACGTGATAAGTTTGATTGGTATTCTACAAGCAGCAACAGAAGTCTCTTCATAAGAATAGCGAAAGACGTAGCTGCTTTCACCGAGTGCATAACAATGATCGTGTTTTTAAACGTGTCATAAGACCCTTTACCCGATTGAATACCAATTAGTTTTAGACTGCAGTAGTCTGGAGGAACGAGCATATACTATATACGTTGCACATGAACCGTGACTCGAGAAGAGAACTTTCGTTGCTTGGGTGGTTTCCTTCCTATTGATCCTTTCAGGCTGCAGGATACAAGAGCCCGCGATTAGCCAGCTAAGGTTCTCTCTTGAGGTTTACGATTAGGAAAATTCCTTGAAATTTTTCAACCGGACCTTTACGCACCTCCGCATCCTTTTAAACGTTTAGAATCTTGCCTGCGGTATTTCTATATTTAAAAAGGATTCTCGGAAACTCGGGAAAAACTTTGTACTTAAGGATTTTTAGCATACCACGTAGAGTTTCCCTCCTTAAATAACGCCTCCGCAATATAAGGGGGGAACGAAGAAGAAATCGGTAATTAAACCGCATAAGTACGGATAACCGAGAAGTTGAACAAAGCGAAAAATTATACGTTCCGGTGTAAATTGCGCAAGAAATATATCTTCCCGAATTCAAGACTTTTACCAAACTTTCAAATTTTTCTCTCTCCTATTTCTTACTTATATTATTTCGCTTCTTACTCTACTCCATGTTTTTGTTAACTGGGAAATTTGATCGTTTCGATTAGTCACATGCTAAGTTTGGAGAGCAATTAGCCCACGTCCTCGTCAATAGCTGGACAAACCTCGAGGTTTAATTTCCAAACTCTTTACTCACCGGTTTGCTGTGGCTCGTCGTATGATGATGATGCGAATGGTGGGTGTCCAGCTTCATATTAGCGCAGCGATTCAGCGCGTGTAACCTTCGGAAAAGACTTTGTAGAGAATCTGTATCGAGGAAAGGGTGATCCTTGGCTACTCCAGAAACCTCGATCGGAAACTGGTAATCTGCAACAAAAATGGGAAAAAAGGATCCGTTATATCCGTTACTTCGTAGTGCAGATCCCGCCTCGTTATTATCTTGGATTCGAATTCCCTCCCGAGCAGCTATCCTCTACGGGGTTTATCGCATGCATATACGGTATTTGAAAAGGCAACGTCATCTCCGATTACGGATGTGATCTTCGAGAGACAAGCCAACTGGCTAGACAAGGAACGATCTTTTGTCGACTTGCGCAACTCGCTCTACGACCCAGATCTCGTGATCCAGATCTTGATCTATGATCTTGGTGGGCGAAGCGTCGTGATCGAACTCCCATAGATCAGATCCTGGCTAAATTTGAATCTCTCATTTCCGCTTGTTCATAGATCCAGGTGGAAAAATAAAACAAAATTAATAATCGAGATTTCTGAGCCTCGGCAATGACTGGGTGGATAATAATCCTCAAGATAATGTAGATTACTCGGTCTAAGCTCGATCGTAACTAATAACCGCAGCCTAATCACATCAGGTTGATTGTCAATCTCCTTTAGACGTATTAGCCAATACGAAAAGGAGCTATTAAAGCCTTTGCTTTCTCGACATTCTAATTAGGTTTCAGATACGAGCTGTTTTACTTCCTAGTCCGTTCGTCGGCTCGACGAATCAATTAGCACCGTCATTAGAGAAGCGTATTGAGAAGGCTGACGCTGTGGATCGAAGAAAAACTCGATAAAGGATTTCTTCATAGGTAAAAGTGCTGAGAACCTCAAGAACGAAGTTCGTTCTTCGAATCGACTCTTTGGTTCCGAAGTCGTGCGATTCGCGAATCAAGGGGGTCCCGATAAGGGATGAAAAATTTCTTTCCAGACGCGCGATTAACGCGTGACGTATCGAGGAGATGATTTCAGTACGTCAAAGAGAACTCGAATGGGAATTGGGAACAAAGCGAATCGATAAATCTAGCTTCTTTGATCTAGTATTTAGTGCGAGTGAGCAGGCAATACCTACATGCGTAAACGCATACACATGCCGGATGATAGACGTCGCGAGTATCGTATTTATATCGTATTTATATCAAGCCTTGTGGTGGGCGCTCCGGGAGTTCAACTAGGTCAATTGGTTACTATTCATAGTTCGGTTCGATTATGTGTTTGACTTATGACCGGCAATTAACCGTGTGAGAAACCGAGACGTAAGTGTAGTGCGGTCAGACATAACATCTAAGAATACCTAATTCGTCTGGAAAAAAGATACGATCGATTTTAAAGAAAACCTACAGCTTTCTCATAACTGCAACTTCTATCGCGATTATCTATTTTCGAACCACTCGAATACTCGACCCTCCGAGATAAGCCCCGTATCTGCATCCCCCCGGACTAACAATAAGTACAGCCCCTCTTTATCTTCCGACTCCGATATTTACGAAAATCGGAGCAGCGATAATTACATCCGTGGGATCAAGGCGACGGTTGCATAACTCGAACATTCTGTCCTATGACTCGGTAAAGTTTAAGTAGGCAGTCTCATCCTACGTTTTATTATCGAGTAGCGATCGCATGGAGGCTGCGAGGATGATATTACATATCCCGATATGGTCCGCCGATTTCGTCAATCGATATACCAGATAGCCCGACGCGATCGAGGAGCAAGAATTGTGGGAATGGGAGACTAAGTCGTGAATTTCTTCACGTATACAGTTTATCGAACGTCTCGTATAATTACCTCTCATTGTAACGCCTTGACACCTTCGGCACATTCGTGTCTCTATTTTCGAAAACAGTATGTAGATTTTCGGGCCTCCTTTAACGGCGCTTAAAACCCGGTGATAGTTTCACGGTTATCTATCACAGTTTTTGAATCATGTCATTGCGGGATGTTATTCAGTCATGGACGCGTAGATTCTTAAACAGATATTACACGCTCGCGTTTGTCAGCGTATACGTGACCAGGTAATCGTTAAACAAACACGGCTATCTAAACCGTAGACGTCCTCCTGTCAGTTAGGAAATAACATGATCCTTGATAGGTAAACGAGCTTGTCAGATAGCTCGATGTTTGAGGTTCGAAATCGTGGAATATTCCGCTTATCTGTTCAACGGCTTTTCCGAACAATTCACTCTATACAGCTAAGAATCGTTACTTTACGAATTCACGAACGGCCAGGGCTCTTTGTTCAGTTATAATAAACACGATGTAGGTATAATTGTTCAATTATTTTCCATTATATTTTGGATAACGGTGAATGGATTCACCTCACGTCACGATCGTCTAATTTCACACGAATTATTTCGATCGATCGACTATCAATCTTCTTGTTTTCATCATTAATTATTATTGTCCACTTGCACAGATCACACCGCAAATTGTTTTCTTTTGGTTTCTAGTTTTCTTCTGGCAATCTTAGTCGCGTATTATGTGATAAATATGTTGTCAAACAATGAACAAGTTTCTAGATCTCGTTTATCGAGTATGACGTTACTTTAAACACGACAAAGTTCATGCTCTAACAGTTTGCTTCGAACTAGCGATCGCCAGCTTGAGCGAGCGTAAATGAGGACTTTGTGAAACCGACTGAAAACTGGTGGGGGAATAACCAGCCAACTTCGATGGGGTGGGAGGAAAGTAGAAGCGAACCCAATGTCTGCACGTATCTACGTATCCATGTATATATCCGTACGATAAGTATACCAGCGAGTATACGAAGAGCGAAGGAACGACCAGCGAAGAAGATGCATTTTGCAAAATTTCCCCCTCTTTTTTTCTTGTCGTTAAAAAATAAATTTTCAAGTCGAACCCCCGCAGAAATTCTCACGGAGGCATTAATTCTGCGATAAGAAAAAGCCCGAGCGTACAATCGCGTATCTGAAAAATGTCCAACGATTTCGTGATAGCGAGGGACTTTCCTGGTGTGACAAAAATTCGTAGACTTTATTTCCTTCGTAGAAATAGAAGAAAATTTAGTCCCCATTTAGATTTCCTGCGAATTTTCTCTACGGAATTATAAAGTATTTTCGTATTCCGAGTCGGTTCATACGGGTGGATAATCCTTTCCGAGATCCCAGTCCGTCTGACTCTTCGGTACGTAACTACGTACGTACGGACCCCACCCTACCACTCTTATTGGCAGAATACCAACAGATGTGTCAAAGACCTTTTCCTTTTGTTTTGGTCTTGGAAGATGCATGGTGGTGCAGTGGGTACGCCGTTATTTGGACAGAGTCCAGATAATCCATGGAAGAAGGTTTATACCATAGTAGCAATTATTTACGATTAATCAAACCGCCGGTGTTCTGTTAGATGTAACTGCACTAAGTATAACTATAAGCTAAAGCAATTTGGTACTTTGCCCAATTTTATCAACCACCTAGGTGTAGGTAAGAATATATATTTAGATTATCTCGAGTTCGGTTTTAAAATTAAGTCATTTTATTCAACAAGGACGATATTATTTATTTATATCATTCCCACGTATATATAATAGTTCGAGTATTGGTACATAACGTGAAAATATCACAATCCACTGTTGCAGCATATATACGTATGACTATATTATATTATTCATCCCACGCGATATTATAACCACACCTTCGCATTTGTAAAATAATCTTTGGATTTATTTACGGTACAATATACGAACGAGACAAATTTCTAATTTTCCAAATATTTATTTATAGACATTTCTTCGGTTAGATATAGAAAGCAGTCGCACTACTGATTGCCGGACTGTGTATGGCCTCCAAATTTTCTCTTTCACATATCGTCTGGCCCATGCTAAACTTGCGCTAATTACCTATCCAATTATTTCTTGGCCCCGATGTAATTCGCTAAACGAAATGCACCGTTCGATTCTTGGAAAAATTGAAAGAAACCGAAAAATTGACGTTTCGGAATATTTTCACAACGAATTACGAAACTTCTTCCCAAATACGTAATTTTACGAACAATTTGTAATAGACAATAATTCATCGCGGTAGAACTTTGGACGTAGAAATTAGTCATTTAGTCATCGGTCGACAGACGTCTCGTCTCATGTCCTCCCAGTATATTTAAACCGTTGGGGTTGAACTTTTTTTTCGTTTTCGTTTTCTGGGTGGGTTTCTTTTTTTTTTTTTTTTTCATATATTTTTTTATTGTTTTTTCTTACCGCTCAATGTCAGTGCTTTAAATAAACAGCAAAGTACAGTCGGAGCTTTCTTAGCCACCGTACTAATTCCCAGACTTACAAACCCAGCATCTCTCCCTCTCCCTTTCTTTCTCTCGTTCTTTGTCCTCCAGTTTACCAGAAACTGGAAAATTTCGCTCACTATATACTCGAGAGTATGTAAAATGATTTATCACATATTATAAACGAAAATTTCAACTCACACATGGATTTAGTTAGGGTGCCAACTGTACGCTGTTACACGTACCTACGCATAGACACGTGCTTTTTCTTATTGCTATCTCTACGTGCCGGCATGAGAGACGAAAATTATTCTCGTCGAGTCCCTAAATTAATAGTTCAAATTTCTTGGTAAAATTCTATTTCATATGGGGTACACGACGATGCGTCACGAGGCTTCCAAGTTTGACTTAAATAAATCCAAGCTCGAATCTCCGGGGCTAATAATTTCTACCGAAAATTATCACTTCTTTCTTTTTTTTTGTTTAATACAATGAAACTTTTGAGCTGAAAAAAAGAATCAGGGTAAAATCAAAGCCCCTGTGTTCTTGGGTCGGAAGTTGTGCTTCGGCGATTATGAGTAAGGCACTTTAAATTTTAGTCTAGGATCTTGAGTCTAGACTTTAGACGCCTTGGTACCTCGTAGCTACGTGGTGGGCTGCAGAACGACCACACGTGAATCGTACGTACGTACCTACCTAGCTACCTAGACTAGCTACTTAAGTAAGTCATGGATATACGCTTCCACAGAGAGACTTGAAAATATACTTGACCTCGGTGAGTCTCTGGGAGTATAGGTGTGACGTCGAGACGTACTCAAGACTACAGGGATTTAGCATCGATAGAATTGACGCCAAGGATATTCTTCGTCTCATCTAGACACGCGATAGCCGCGTAATTTGTTTGCCGTTAAACATCAAACGGAAAAATCTTACTTTGGAGTTGAAAAAAATTGATTTCACAATTTCTAAATTTACCTAGAAGTCGACGAAAATATTTTCCCACTTGAGTGGGTATACAGGGGTTGGAAACAAATCTACGAATTAGGTACAGGACCTCCAGCTATCGTTGCAGGGGAAAGAGAAGCCGACTACTCGGATGATCTAATTATTAATATTGATTATAAATTTTGGCTTTTTTCCACAAATAAACTGTTTTTCTTGTTACCTACGTAAGCGGCGTCAAACCGTCTGCGGCAACGACAACCGGATGGGAGAAACGCTCTCTGTAATAAATTAACGAGACGTGTAAAGAGTCGTTTCTTTTTTTCAGTGGTTCTTCGGAGTCAGTAAATATCCCCCTGGCGAATAAATCTTTGGAAAAAGGAACGCTAACCGATGACCTGGAGTGTCTGCGAGCGTTGAGAAAGATGTTTTATTTATTTGACAGATTATTATCCCCGTTTTTTCATTTTTATTTTTATTTTTCTTATTTTCGTATTCTTCGGCCGACTAATTCCGCGACACTGTTGATATATTTTCCAAAAATTATCACACCAGGTGTCGAGCGAGTAAGAAAATAATCAGAAAATCGTATTTTATCGACTCACGTTTCAAGAAGAATCGTATAAATGCAGAGAAGCTATTCGGTTTCGGATCGGCATGCGGAAAATTGTCGATGAGATGAAAATTTCGAGAAGACTTGCTTTCGCCGATTATTACGAATCTAGTTTTCTTAATGCTGTTTCGACGAATTTTCAAATTTCTCAGACGTACATAATACGTACAGCTGCGATATTCTCGTTGACAAATAAATTGACACGTCGACAAAGTCGGTAATGTGTAAATTTATAAATAAAGACGTGGAACGATTCGAGTTTCTGGGAAGAGAGAGAGAAAAAAAAGAAAAAAAAAAAATAATTTTTGATCTCGATTCGATTTAACTTTCGGAAAGAAACAAAAATAAAAATAAAATCTATATACTTTGTCGATTATTTCAATCTCCAACGTCATTCGAGACGGTTACACATCTGTTGGCGGTTTATACAATTCGACAAACACTGGCCATGGCCTATTATCCAAAATCGTAGCCAAAAACTGTTTCAAACTCGAGAAGGTGGAGTAAGAAGAATCGACGTCGCGGAACGGAGCCAGAGACACATGCTTAAACTTTTCGAAATAACTCCCAATGAAATTCAACGTCGTTCGTTAGCGATGCGAAACTCCCTGTTTGCACTCGCAATTATTATTATAAAGTATGTGCAGTAAAAATTTTACGCAGTTGCGAGAGGATATCTTCCGCTTACTTTAAAGTAAAAAAAAAAAAAAAAAGAAAAAAAAAACCAGAAAAGATAAAGAGCTGTAGCCGAGGAAACGTTGCCAAAAGAAATAACTCTGAATATAATCACCGCATATTTATTACCCCCTTATTTTCAAATTATTCATTTTTTTTTTCTTCTTTCATACGCACATGTCTATACATCCAACGTATAGCTATGTATTTTTGAGCGAGAAAAAAAATTAGTCGAATAAATAACCTTTAAAAACGTCTAATATACGATGTTTACCTAAAAAATCCTAAACTAGCGGAGCCTGAAACCGATCAGATATCGCTTATCTATAATATGTATTGCGACTAACAGAAATATCTTATCACCTGGGCTAGACTCATTGATAAATCCTAAATGGTAAGTTAATAAGAATGATTTGGATTGTGTACGAAATACAGTCATCGTTTAGCAATAATAATGAATATTGCCGGAAATGCGGATGCAAAATGATAAAAATAATCACTTTCCGAAAGCGAATTGATGTCTTTTCGTTTCCTGGGCGAGATTGAACGAGCGGAATGAAAAAAAGAGGCGTGAAACTCGTTACGCAAGTCTTTGAATTGATGAAATTCAACCGTATAGCGATGATAAAACTTGATCGAGGTCTTCCAAAAATAGGGTTTCAGGTATACCTACACTCCGCCCATATTAACGTATAGGTATATTTCCGGAAATCTTAGCTGCAGGGACAACCTTCACCTAAATAAATTACGAAACCGGACTATATATCGCGGATGTAATTCCCCCGCTGGATACGATTTCACAATCTTTCAGAATAACTAATACAAATTTACGACCCGCGGATATCGGGCTAGTTGATACAAAATGCGTCTGTCGATCTAAATCCAACTTTATAGACAGATAAATAAATTTCTCCGATCTAATTCTCATCAGCTTAGTGACCAGCAAGAGGAAAGCGTCGCGGTTTTGGGCGAAAAATTACTTTTCCTCATTTCAACGAATGTCCACACGTTTTCGGGGATCCGCAAAAAAAAAATAGAATTCTAGAAAGAATCTCAGAGACAACGGGACCAAGAAATTTGAATTTTATAGAATTCTGCATTCAAATGATGGGAAGTGAAGTTTCACGTTTTCCTTTACCTAGAAATTGTAAGATATACACGTGTATCGACTGAAAATGAAATACTAGATGTATCTTGGTCGATTGCAGCAAGACGGATCATTTGTTAGCAATTCTCTGTCCCTTGGCAATGTTCCCGGTATAAATTTCTCCCTGCAGGTATATATGTACACCTATACGGGATGCACGTGTCGAAGAGACTCGTGATACGTCAATTGCCAATCGTAGATACGTGTCAGTCATTCAGACAGACGAACAGACAAAGAGACAGACCCGATGTCTCGCTAACAATAAATGGCGTCATTTTATTGCTGATAATAACATAATTTTAGCCAAGATCATTACGATCATATTTATTTGTACAATTTTTTTTTTTCTCTTTTTTGTATAATAATGATGACCCAAACGGTAGCAATTCCGAATTTGAATATAAGCGAGTCACGCAGGTTGTTTAGAAAGGGTATTTCCCGGACCGTCCACGTAACTGATTTCAAAGACTTTGAAACTATGAAAATCGGAGGTTTAATATTCCGAAAGCAAAAGATCCGAAAGGCCGAACTTCCGAGACCTGAAATTCACGCGTGTGGTCATTCAGTGTTTGATAACCTGGGCTGTAGTGATCGAGCTTTTCTTCAAGTTAGTGAGAAACTTTCACTATATTATAGATAGACAAACTATTGTCCGATTATAGAGTAGAGTCGTTACGATCTTGCAAGCTGTATGGGGTTATATTTAGTATTATGAATAGACTGCGGGATAGGATATATCTCGAATTTCGAATAACTTATTATATTTATAAACCCTGCTTATTTTATGGCGTTAATAAAAATCTAAAAACTGGTTTAATTGACGGGATCGAAGATCTAAACTGGCGTGTTAATACGGGATAAACGAACCGCGAGTTGACACGGTGTGACGCAAATAATGTTACATATTTCTGGTGTCCGTTCATCGACGCAAAATATGACTCATATTATATATCTTATATATATGTATATACATACGTATATATCCGCAATTTAATTTCTTTTTTTTTTACAATTTATTGTCTGAGAAAGATCAGGGCAGAGTGAACACGTCAGTTAAAAATTGATAAGAATGAATTTTCTCTTCTCATCATGATCTTCGTAAATTTCTTTGTTTTTTTAAAATACCTATACATTTTTTCCTAAGCTTTTTTGAATCTTATTATGTGTTTTATAGATAAGCTGGTATCTACATAGACGTATAAAAAGGAAAAAATCCTTCGATCGAAGATCCCTTATCTTATACACATAGAGACGAGGCATCTCGCATTCCCATTCAAATTTCATACGAGAACGAGGAGAATCCCTTTTTCTGATTTTTAAATGCCTAGACTTGTCTGTAGGTATATACGAGTATATATTTATATAGGTACTATATGCGAGGGAAATTTGAGACTTTGACATTTTTAACCCGCATCTACTTATCGTCTTTTTATGCATACATGTAGATACTACGATAAGTGATTTATAAATCATACGTTTACGTACAAGTTTACAAATTGGTCGATAATATCGTACACGGGATTTTTCGAGAAGTGAAAAAACACGAGACACCCAATTTTTTTTCTCATTTTTTTCGTTTTTTTCTCTTTTTTTTGTCACTTAGAAGAATTTATCAAAGTCTTCGTTCGTTACGTAAGCGTCGAGTCTTTCCTTCTTCTGTCGATTCGATTTTATTACATAACATTGCAGAACGATACTAAGTGGCTACGAAACGAGATTATTGTTCATTCCGTATTCCGTATTTCAAATTTTTTGTATTTTTGTTTTTCTTCTTCTTCGTTTTATCAAGACATGCCATCTTCGACGTCGAATAAGGAGATATTATATCGTCAGCACATACGAACGATCGTACGAAAAATTCTTATTCCTTATTAAGAAAGATTTACAACAACACGCATTGTAGTCTGTACATAATATACAGAGATTGATTTTTTTCTGCCCTACCTAATTAACTTTCGGAGAATAAATTTCAAAAAAAAAATATGGAGTCTAGAAAATTGTCTAAAATTGACCTAAGGCCAAAATATATACCTGGATGAATTTTTTTTCTTCTTCTTCTTGTTTAACGAGTAGATATATATATTTACGCACAGAGGTATATGGTTATAGAATTTAAAATGACCGTGAGAGTTGATAAGATGTTAAATAATGTAATAATAATTCCACGTAATATACTATATATATATATATACGCGGTAAACCTTTGGATATAAGTATAAGTATACATATATTTACTGACTGTCAATTTACCTTCGTACATCTGAGCGTACTGCGGGAATCCAGCTGCTCTCAACCATTTGCAAGCCTCCTGAGCTTCGATTTCTGCAAAAAGTAAAAAAAGAAGATAATGAGTCACACGAGTAGCTGATTAATTAATCAATTGCATAAATGGATAATCGTATATCATCCAGATCGTAGGTATGTGTAAAATGATGTCTTTTTTTCTTCAGAAGACTTGAAAAAAAAAGAAAACTTGCAGAACCATACGCATACATGTTATGTAGGTACGTGAAAAATCGACAGACAAAAGGGAAATTTACTTATAACAATTTATTACTTATATTATAATTAAATATATATGCTGTGCAGCGAGGTCGCTGTATCTATTCTTAGAGTAAGACTCTGAATCTGACTAAATCATACGTGTATATACGTATATATGCATAAGTGTAAAGAGAGATGTACGTCGAATTAATCTTCATTAGGCAAAACAGCGGTAGAAAGTGTTCGATTTTTAATTCAGATTAGAAACTCGATATAATAATTATATTATCTCTACATATGATCGTGTATGTATATATGTAATATGTATGTGTTATATAGTTCGAATGGTTTACATAGAATATAGAAGATAACGAGATGAAAAAATAAAGTAGTTCCTTTTTTATTTCAAAATTTATTTCTTTTCACTGAATACGCTTATGTGTATAACTATATAACTATACATACAGAAGAATAAAGACGAGACCATCTAGGAGAGAGGAAATAAAAAGGTGAAAAAATTCGATCTGATATCCTTTAATGAATCCTCTTGAACATCGGTCTAGTTGACGTTCTCCTTTTGTCTCGCCTCCACCCATGCCTAGTTCTATTCTCATACACCCATATAACCCAGTGCACGAGGAAATGATGTAGGAAATGATAATAAGACGATTCTCACGCGTTTATCTGGCTTTAGGTTCATCGTCTTAATTTATATACTAAAAAGATCAGACCTCTGGCCCCCTTTTGGCCCATTGCATAGTCCGGGTCTACTAAATTCAATGAATAAAAGAACCGAGTCTCCCGGAAAACCAGAGGCTCAATTTTTGGAATAAAAAAAAAAAAAAAATACGAAAAACTACGGAAATAAGGACTCAGATATTCTCCAACTTATTTTGAACGATAATTACGATTAAATATTGATAATAAAATGAAATTTAAATACAATAAGCTGTTAATAGAAAATGTAGTCCGTAATCTAAGATCTGTCCTAGGCACCGTAGGTATTACACTTTCGCTCAAAGTTCATCATCCTTTCCTCTATATAAATTATAAAGCCTAGTGTCGTCGACTAGCTGGTTTCTAAGATAATAATGATTGCCTTGCGGTAGGTCGAGGTCTGGGTGCTTTATGTGTTCACTTTTACTGTAAGGCCAGCTTCGAGGTATACGTAGATTTAAATACATAAATTATATACGTAAATGGCGGGCTCCCAGATTTCGAGAGGATTAATTATAGACTAAAGGTAGTAAGAAGACGCGAATGACTAAATTTGAAAGAGAACGAGATAAAGATAAAGAAAAAGAACGGTCTATTTCAGTGTTTATAAAATAATAACAATCCATGACCCACTCGACCGGAATGCAATGATAATTCTCGCCTTCTTATGGAGGTCGAAATAATATTATCACGTAATTAAAGTCGTCGTCGAGGTATTGCGAATTATTATTATACGAGGTAGTAAAAGTATAACCCTCGCAGTTTTGAGAAAATTCGTAAATCTGTGATGTTCAGGTATATGAAAGAGATGAAAGGAAAAGACGAAATCCTTTTTTTTTCGTTGGAACCGTGATCGTTTTTTGATCCTTTCTTTTCTTGTTTGAAATTGGATATAAACGACGCAATGACGAACCGTAAACAATAGATAATGTCCTTTATTATATGTAGAGGTACGCGCCTACGCCTACACAATTTCTCTGTAATACGGGTATACACGTCCTATATAGAAAATTTGAATATTTAAATACGCCGAGTCAAGGGCCTAAAAATTGATATGCAGATTGGCGAGATAGGGCCATGGTTTCGAGGCTATGTAAATCAAGCTTTGCCCTTAAGTGGCTGAAATTAGGCACCGATTCTTCCTCGCTAGAGCGAACTCGAGAGAGATCGAAGAAAATAAGAGGAGAGAAGGAAAAAAAAATGAGAATGAAAAGAAAGAAAAAAAAACATATGACAAAGACTTTTTCGGTGTGAAAATCGATGTCAATCTTTTTTTTTTCTTTCTTTCCACCTCTTCTTCTTCTTCTTGTTTTTCTGTACTTGTGAAGAAAAAAGAAAGTAAAAGAAAACTGAATTGTTTCTTACAGAATGGCACATAAAAGTGATCACCTCGAGAGTTCTGTTCGAGCGCGGGTGTATCATAATGAGATAAAATATCCTTATATGGGATATCGGGTAATAAAACCTATCTTGCGCAGACTTCCCAACAATCACTTATATACGCCTAGGAGATGTGATGTATACAGGTACATACACCTCTTGCACATGGTGAATAGAGAAAAAGAAAGAGACAACAACAAAAAAAAAAAAAAAAAACAAGAAAGAAACCAAAAAGTATCTAGATGCAACAGCCCTCCAGGTATATATGCAGGTTTTAACTGCATTCCTGCACTGATTTTTGCCTATATACTTCGAAGAGTCTAGAACATAACGCGGTGATATATCGGCATGGGTATTGTTCGAAATTATATATTCGTCAAAGATTTGAAAGATCGTGAAATATTAACACGATGATCAAAAGCCGTGTATAGTTATGGACGAGTTCTTCATTAAACGAGATCGATTCTCATAGGTATTTAAGTATATATGTTTTCTAATTAATTGATACTTTTTCTGATCTAGTACTCATTTACTGTATCTGATTGTAAGTAATGTCCTAGTTGTCTGAACAGCTCTATCATTTCTCTCTTCCATACATACGTACGTATATACGACAAGTAATGTCGGTAAAGGTTGACATTAGTTGTACAAAAAAAAAAAAAAGTTATTTCTTCCAAGACAATTTCGAATGTTTCTAAATATTTTCTTCGTTTAAGTAAACGTTTTTCTTTTTCTTCTTCTTTTTCTGTGTATATATGTTGACGGAGATAAATATATTACATGAATAATTAGTCTACGATTTTTATCTAGCCGCAACAACTATTCCCGGAATCTGAGTTTATCAATGGATCTATATATCTATCTGTCTACCTCGTTATCCTAAGTCCCTGACAAGTAGGTAGAAAAGAATTTGTGGAAAAACTGTAAACTTATGATGTGTATATCAGTGTAACGAAAAATTGAATAATATATATTACGCGTACATTACGTTTAGAAAATGAATTATTGTTCGTTGTGTAATAACGATTGTTAAAATCGTATTGAATAATCGTTTATTCTTTTTTTTTTTTTCTTTCTTTCCTCTTTTTCTCTGTTCTTTATTCTCAAACAGAGAATGAGGGGAGGACAGGTAGGTATAGAGTCTGTGAGCCTGTCAACTACAGACAGAAGGGTCATCCTCCACCTCTTCTTCTGCTTCTTCTTCTTCATTCTCTTCTTCTTCTTAGACGCAAGAAAAGATATATACCGCGCCCACATCTTACGGAGATGTGAGAACCTGATTTATAATTTCGGAAGAGGTATATCATCTATCTATCTAACCTGAAGGTAAGGCAAGGCGAGGCAAGGCTACGTGAATTTTACCAACGCTAACGACTTAGGGGCTTTTCTAAAACTACATAACGTATAATTTCAGAAACGCTGAAAACGGGACGAAGTTTTGTGTTTTTCTTTTTCTTTCATCTTCTTTTTTGTTTTTACAATTCAATACAAAATTCATTCATAGAGTTTGATAGTAAAAATGTATAGACCGCGGAATTTGAAAGTGTATCGAATGAAGAATAAAAATAAGAAAAAAAAAAAAAAAGGAAAGAAAAAATGACCACCTTGGAGAGTGGAATAAAACCCTCGCCAATTGACACATATGCAGGAGTTTAAAGCAACCCTATACGATGAGCAAGGGCACGTGTGTACCTACCTACCTACTGGAAGGTGTAATGTTACAGAGTAGGAAGCGCACGTGCTGACCTTCTGTTACGTGGAAAGATTGATCCGTTTAAAAAATGATAAAGAAAGATAGAGAAGAATTTACTGTTTTTATCTATCTCACTTTTTTTTTTTTTTTTAATATTGTTTCTGTTTTCAAAATCGATACTGTATGATGGTTTGACATATGTTTGTTTTTTTTCTATTTCCTTTCTTGGATTGGGAAAAGACGCGTTTTAACAAATACCACACATATTTGTTATAGAATAATGAAAGAGAGAAGAAATAATGTAGAATGAGAATAAGAAAATAAGAATAAAATCTTTGGTTTGATCTTCAATGCCAAAGCCACAACTCGACGGGGAGCCATGAGCAAAATTGTCGTCTCATGCTGTGAGCGGGCTATTCAATCTGTGCAATTTTCAACCATAGGCGTGTCGTTTGTCAACGTTATACTCGCTCGCTTGCTTTGGCCTCGCTTCCCTGCGCAAGGGATGCTGTTGAATATTTAGAAGGACCGTGTTGTAGGTATATATAGTAGGACCAACGACCCATCTCCCACAAAACAAGTTTCTAATATCATATACCTATGTATATATATATATATATATATAGACTCATATTGTCGTGAGAAAATTTTACCCAATTTTCTTTTTCTTTTTCATTTTTCACAAAAAAAAAAAGCAGAACCGTTTTGCATTTCTTCATGTTTCACGTATAATTTCTTCATGTTGAGGATTTTTTATTTTTATTTTTTTCATGGAAAGATCGAGAAACAGTTAAACGAGATCGTGCGTCGTGCGGTGTAAAATTATTTGTGTTATAAAACCGTTATGAAATAATACATACATGTATATATATATATATATATATATATGTATCTCGTTGGTTATAGAAGATAATCTAGGCTAGCGATCAATTAAATGTAAATATAAAATAAGTTAATAAAAATAAAGAATAATAATTAACTTCATGTCGGCACGCAATGCAATGGTGGGTATGGGTACACAGCTATAGACATCACGCAACTCGTTTCGCATTCCGTTGTATTCGCATTGCGACTAGATACGAGTTGAATAAAATAATTAAAGGAAAAAAGACGAAGAAAAGAAAAAGAAAAACGAAATGAAATGAAAGAAAAGTAACATAAAAAATAAAAATAAAGAAAATGAAAATAATAAAAAACTGAATACACGGAATAAGAAGAAGAAGCGTATACCTGCAGAGATACTCTCTGCGAGAAATATCGACGAGCTACGAGGATTAGAAAAAGAAGAGAAAATAATTGTAGATAAAAAAGAAATAAAAAATAAAAAATAATGGGGAAAAGAGAAGGAAAATATATTCCCGGGAATTATTTTACTCCTGCTTTATCGCCTCTGACCATTCGAGTTATTCACACTCGAATTATTCCAGCAGAGATAATTATTTTATTTCTTTTTACAGGATTTCCAAAAAATAGTGCGAAGTCTGAACCTTCGTGTGTTATAATGTTGAGAAAAATGTTGATTCATTTTCTTCCGGATGTATTCAGAAAAATTGTCAAATTATCTTTCATTCTAATTAAACTCTCGGTCTTTGACTATACAGTATTAGTTATAAATTGAAAATTTATAATCTACGCGTACAATACCGAAACCCTTTCAGGTTAATTCGATAGAAAACAATCTCCCCCTCGTTGGTATAGCAGGGCTAGAGGGCTCGATATTTGCGAAACTCCCACGCGCATAGTCGTATTAGCCAGAAATTATCGCTAATTTCATCATTGCGAATCGGGTACGGGAAATGCAGTAATTCAATATACCCGAGAAAGTGTATAGGCACGTATACATTTCATTAAAAGGGTTGGTTAACAGGATCTATCCAGCTTTATATAATTTGCAAAAATTCGCAAATTCTTTCCGGCAAAAAATAAAATGAAATAAAATATAAAACGAAACGTTCACCTCTTATAATTATAGCTCTAGCTACAGTGGCGACGTGTTTATAATTGATTGATTAACAAACGCGATAAAACGAATCCATACGCGTTAATTTATTTATTTGTTTGTTTATTTATTCATTCATTTATTTATATATCTTTCGAACTAGATATACGATATGGGGAAATAAGATGAAATCAATGTGCCCGTTGAAGAAGAGAAGAAAAAGGTGTCGATGCAAATACCAACCGCGTTGAATAAATTATAAGTAATTAAGTTCATTAGCAGACCGACCAACATCTTACATGACTACCTACTACCGGGTTCTTAGTTGCGTGCTCTACGCGTATTCAAATGAGATTCTCTATCCTCTCTCAATCACGGCTATATATTCGAGAGAAAATTTATACCGCGTACGATTTTCTGGATGTTGCAGATCGAAAAATCTATCTAACGAATACGATTCGCGGTCAATTCTCAAGAAGAATACCCACAGAAAAGAAGTAATGATAAATCGAAGAAAAATAAAAAAAATATGACGTAGTAAAAGAAAATTTGTAATCATTTTTTTTTTCAATTTTTCATTTTGTTTAAAAATGATGTTATTTAAGCAAAGAAGTTGCAAAGAACAACTTGTTTATTGAGGCGACACCTAACTTTGAAAAAAAAAAAAATAATAATAATAATTCAAAAGTTTAGTTTTCGCCGACTACGTAGCTGTCTACACTTCGGCCTAGAATACATCGCCATCGTCAAAAATCTGATATTCCCTGGGATTTTCAAACCTGAGGCGATTGCCTACGAACGTTCTGTCACGTAGGCAGATTTCCGCTTTCCACGTTGGATTTCAATGATCCGCATACCTTTCTAAAATCAGCTGCTGAAGCTATTGGTAAAAGAAAAAGAAACCAGAAAAACACGAAATTTAGGGAATCGTTCTCCGCCTTCTTTTTCTTTCTATTCAAATCTATAATTTATGCGAACCAAAGACTTCGTAACTCTTGCCCTGATCCAATTAAGAAAAAATATATGGGTCATATCCTGTATACAATAGATAAATATATATATAAGTTATTATATTTGCGTCCTTTTTCTTTTTTATCAACATTTTTTATCTTCCTTTTTTTTTAGTCTCTTTCCTCCGGCTATCCCAATAAACGATGATGACCCAAAACTCCATTAAATACAAGCGAGCTGCACCAGAAGGTAAGGAAAAGTTTATAGACCTATATTTATAATACCTTACTATATATTACTAGATAAGAATTATATATATTCTATGACGTAGGTATGTACGTATATATGTAGTATGGGTTTTTTTTTCACCGTATAATATTTTTTCAGTATAGATAGAATCCACCCGGAAAAAAAAAGGTTTAATACCACTTGAATCTCGCGTGATGAAAAGTAGAGGAAAAACTGACGAGTGTGGTCCGAAATACTAGGAAGTTTTACTATTCTTGTTGATCTCTGAGGGTAATAAATTAGAAAAATAATATCTCAATCTATTCAAGGGGTTGAGCTATAAAACTATATCGATTAATTAGAAACTTGATATTTTTTTTTTCACCACGCGATGTCGCGGGGTGTTGATTATTGAGTAAACAATTAGGCGAGTTAAAGAGGGATAATATGACCGAAAATTTGGAGGAAGATTGATTATATTAATCGTAAAGATGTATCGGACGATGTAGAGGTGATTCGGGTTGAAATGACAAATTTTCAAAATTTTCAAATTCCGAATTTCAATATCACCGAGTCACAGGTTTTAGAAAGGGTATTTCCCCGGAAGTATATGCATAATCGATTACAAAAACTTTCAAACGAAGGACACGAAGGAGGTTCAAAATTCCGAAAGTTGAAGAACCGCGGAAGGTCAAGCCTCTGAAATTTGAAAAATTTCTTTATTCGGAAAATAAAGTTCCAAAATTGCATCAATTATTTATGACATCAAAGTTATCGATTGAAGTAGATAAAGTGAGATTTTTTTTTTATTTTCATATCCTGAGAAATAGATTGAATTTGTCATATTTTTCGCTTTCCTGAGCCAAAGACGAAAGAAAAAAAAAACACTGTATCAATTTTCAGCTGAGGTACCAACTTTAGTCCAGTCTCCCTTGTGACATACGCGGTAAGACAATAGTGAGATCTCTTTGTTAGAACGGAAGCTGCAGTGCATATGTCTTATATCTATATATATATATAATATACCTATATATGCCGATTAAAATTTAAACGAGTTTAATGTATTAAATTTCATACGTGTGCAGTCAACGATGCGTCAAATTTAATCAGTCGACAAATACATACTGAAGTATAATAGATGTATATATGTATAATTATTACTTAATAAATCATTATTTAGACCACCCGCAGAATATAGACACACCCTTGAATCGCTATTGTAATAGAATCGTTGCTGTATATAATTATTCGAATAAAAAGCAAAAGGAAATATATATGTATATGTTATACATATTATGTACATATCTATGTGTATGAAATTTGTGTAATTTATTTCATTGAAATAGTGAATAAAAATCGGAATAGGTTTAGACGCGCATACATAGATAGAAGAGGTAGGATTGAGATGGGTTTTAAAGGGTTAAGAATAACTCCGAACTCCAGGCAATCTCCGTGTTTCTATATTTGTTTCGGAACACTTTACGAGCGGTTTACGTTATACGGTTATAGTAAAGATGTGGGAATAAAGGTGGGAATACCTATGATCTAGATAATATACCTATGTATATGTGTGTAACACCAACGGTCCTACAGAGAGCGACTTAACGAGAGTTAATTTCCTCTTGATCTTTCGAGTATTTCGTAGAAGTTTTTTACCTATATAATATAACACATGGAAGTTCGAGTGAAAATTTAGCTACATCAATTTTTATCCATAGATCGTTGTTCAAGTAATTATTTTTATTATTTTTTTTTTATCATTTTCTAAATTGACTCAGAAAATTAAGGGAAAAAAATATATACATATAAGTATATATATTTATATGTATAATAATTTGCGACAAGAAAGGAAAAATTTTGCAAGGGAAGATAAAAAAAAAAAAAACGGTTTATTTATTTAGAGGTTATAAAATTGATGTTTTTTTCTTTGCCTCTTTACCTATGTATCTATATAGTATACTATATACTGTATAGGTATACAGTGGCCTGTGATAAATGTTGCGTAAAACTTTCAAAGGGGTTGAATAATGTCCGCTTCGTTGAGGGTTCGTACGTTATTTAGAAATTTTTATTTTATTTTTGTCTTTTCATATAGGTGTGTATATATAAATATATACCAAAATTGATTTTACAGAAAATATACGTATCTAGATTTGAACAAAAGTGGAGTAAGCAGAAAAAGAGAAATATAATGTATATTCTGCAATTTGTATAAATAATATTGTATAAACAAATTAAACAAGATTCAATATCATTTTCAAATCAAATTTCAATATCCAATCCAAATGGAATGAAATATTGACAAATTGCTAGGAGAAGCTAAAAAGAAAAAGTAGACTGAAAATATTTATCCTACGGTTAGAAAATTCTTTCCTATTTCGTCCTAACTCACTTACTAATCTAATCTTTCAAGTTTCGAGTAAATTTGAAAGGAAAAAAATTGAAAAGGAAGAAAAATGGGTGAAGGTATATTTTTTGCAACAAAGGTTACGATGGTGTCCGATCAGATCCCTATATTATGTTATAACATATAACACGCGCTTCGTTAACTTTATCTTCGGTTCTTTAGCGATTGACCTATCGAAAATCAATCATGCCTTTAGCTCTGACGTATACTACAAAGCATAATAGCAATAGCAATATCAATATCAATAGCAATAGCAAGAGCAAGAGCTAGAGCAACGGCAGCAGAAGCAAAAGCAGCGATAGGGTTCTGGTCATCGTTACATGCCTCATTGCACATCGGTCTCTGTAGCCTCTAGGCTCTCGTTAGATATATATATATATATATATTAAACCGGCATTTCCCCGAAGAAATTAATTACGCTGGTCTGATAATCGGGGATGAGAGAAAATACCGACGCCTCTACATACGTGTAATGATGTATACACACGCGTGTATATACATACATAGCTGCGGTGTATGATTTCATTCTTGTTTAAAATATATATGTATATACCTGATTTGGTGGATAATTTGCAGTGATAAGAATTAAAGAATTTCGATGTTGGATGAGAGGAGGAAAAAAAAAAAAAAAATTAAAAACAAGAAAAGGGTATTTTTGGGCGAATAACGATGCGCCAATAGATCGAGTGGAGTAACGGTTCGTAAACAGGAACGAAAAATCAACAAATAATCAAAGTTTACTCTTTCCTGTCTACCGAATCCCGTCGTGCAGTCGATTTCTGTGTACATAGTTATACCTTAAGTACCTATAGTGTGCAGTAAACGCAGAGAATATAAGCCCCGAGAATTCGATAAGTAAAGATTATTTGCGTTCGCGTGTCAATACGGTGAACGAAAAGTGTGCAAATTCGTGAATACATTATGGTGTAGAAATTTTCTGACACATGTATTAGTTTTTTCTCTTTCTTTCCATCTTTTTTTTTTCTCTTCTTCTTCTTTTTTTCAATACTGTACTGTTTGCAAAAGAAATGTATATCTTCGAGGAGTTTGGCGATTCGCATGTATAGAACTTGGAAAAAAAAAAATATGGGGTGAAATTTTTATTTTCAATTATTTTGGCGTAATATTTATTCCACAGTTACGTCTAATTTTGCAAAATTACCCAACAGTTTTTGAAACTCTTAGGGAATCCACCCTTCATGATGCGTGGAGTCAAACTTCCCATGCCAGTGTTACAAAAAATAAAAAAAATAAAAAAACCGTGTGCACTATTTACCTATAACGTAAAGCGGGGTAAATCTTTCGTATTTTGTATTTTTTGGTTTGATTTGTTTTTTTTTTTCTTGCTTTTTCATCGACTAGGTATATTTTCCCAACAATGCATCAATCCCATTTATAACCGTAAGGTTTATTATTTCTGTTAAGAAATCTATTTCGGTGTGAAAATTTCAACGAAAATACGTATATATATATATATGCGTAGATACCACCTATATACCTCAAATTTCTATGACCATTATTATTTCCTCGTTTAGTATTTAAAATCTTTTTATTTACCCGTCAATGAAATCGAATGCTATATCAAAGATATACTGATAACATATCTGGCTCCTAATTTAATATACCATTAACATAAGAATTCCTCTTATCTTTTATTTTTTACTTTTTTTTTTCGATTTTTATTTTCATTTTTTGTCATCGT
The DNA here is from genome assembly GCA_944452935.1 of Rhogogaster chlorosoma. Lineage (NCBI taxonomy): Eukaryota > Metazoa > Arthropoda > Insecta > Hymenoptera > Tenthredinidae > Rhogogaster > Rhogogaster chlorosoma. The sequence continues at coordinate 20,216,667 of OX101803.1, read as the reverse complement.
CAAAAGATTTTAAAAAAAAAAACATTTTATTTTATATAAATCTATTTTTATTATTCCCAGTAAAAATGTGTGAAAAAGAAAAACGAAAATAAAAATGGGGTCTTAGGTCTGAAAGAGATTTTGTTTTTTTTTTTTCTTCTTAGTTCTCAATCGTTTTCACACGTCATTTGATCGTGAGTATTTCCAGCTCTTGTGAGAAATTTTGACTTGACGTTTCGACGAGTCTTCCGAGTTTTTCGAGAGTTTATTTATACATATAGTTTACTTGTGCGTACGCATGTATACCTATATATATATACTTGTGGGTATAATATAATCGCACGACCAAAATTCAGTTTTTCACTCTCTCTCTCCCTCTCTCTCTCTTTCTTTCTTTCCACCAAATGACATGTTTGCATTGGTAATGGATGCCTCGACTTCTTCTTCTCCCACAAATATATATATATGTATACCTCCTATATATTCGACCAACCAACTCTTTGACCAGAACAGACCATGGGAATTGATCTTTATTATCGTGTGAAAATAGCGATTTTTTTTTTGTTCCCCCACTACCACCAATCGGTGGGTGATTCTTATATTTGCACGGAAATTAACGCTCAGGGAAAAGAAAAAAAGATGCTTGAAATTTATAAAAAAAAAATAAATAAATGAAGATAATTAATAATGAAGAACTGGTTCTGAGTTTCAACAGATTTGTCGAAGAATAGAAAAAGGGAAATGAACGATTTCTTCCACTCAAATCGTTCGAAATTATCAAATCGCGATAGTGAGAAATTGTTGTTATAAATGATTAAAGAGGGTCCAAATTTCCCGGGTGTTGGTAGATGCATAATGCGTCTTTCCACGGGTGCAGGGTGCATAATTTGACCAAGTAGTATAGCTTCAAGTTTAAAATAGCGTCAGATGCGTTAGGTCGTCGACCTAAGACTACGCGTCTGACGTCATTGTGACGCAGGATATGCATCGAAGTTCGACCTCCGTCGTAACGAAAGGCGAAAATTATTCCAGCTTTTACAATAGCGCGCAATTAGCAAGGAATCAGAACAATAAAAAGAACTGAGAGAAAAAGAAGAAGAGACAATAAGCATTACAGGCAGCGATCCTCTTGTCTTGATTTATTTCCCTGTTTTTTTATACTTTTTTCAAGTAACGAAATCGTCTTTGCGGTCTGCGTACCCATAGGTCTGGCATATCAATGCTCGTGGCGAGAATAATTAGTACGCGGTTAATTAGCTAAACGTAAAAGATAAGAAGGACGAGCCTAGGGACGTCTATACGAGATCTAGAAATCCGTCCTTATCGCGAGTTCATTATTAATCCATTCGTTATTTAAATTTAATCAAAACCCAAGTGAGGATTTCACCTCTAGCCACCTAATCGCAAGCTCTCTAAATCAGCTTTTTAAACAGCTTTCAGACGTCTCCTTTCCTTCGCTCTGCGTCATTGATGAACATTTTTTTTCTTTCCCCAACGGAAGATAATCGTTAATCAATCAAATTTTCATCTTATATCCTATAATTAATCATTCAGTCCCCGCGTGTTCGGAGAAGAAAGAGAAAAAAACGAAGAAAATCTACTAGCGCGTGTTGGAAAATTCGCGGAAGAAAATTATCCGCAATGCAAAAAAAAAAAAAGAAAAGGGGGAAAAAATCGGACGAACAAAGTAGACAGTAACTAGCAGCCCACGAGTTGAAACGATCTTAGAATATGAATGCGATGATTTGTGCCCCTCGGAGTCGTCGTTTGAGGAATGAACGTATGCCTACGTGTAGGTGTATGTAAATTAATATTTATACATGATAGGTTAGTATTTGTTAGTGAAATTCCCTGGCTATACGAGCCTAGGATAACCGTTTGAGTATATACGGTAGTATAGCGCATAGTGGATATATACGAGATACAGAAAACACGAGCTGTTTATCAAATGGGGTGCGACAGCGTGAAGATATTTGTCGGGATCTTTGAGTCCCTTTTTGAAACCGACTAGAGAACCTCTCACAATCAGTCTTTAGGTCTTTCTTTGAAAAACCCCGAGATCTCCTTCCCCCTCCCATTCCTCCTCTTCTTCTTCTTCTTCTTCGCCTCGTCCATAGACCACGACGACCTTGTCTCGTACGCAGGTAGAATGACCAGGGGATATTTCCTCGGGGCTATTAAAATTCCTAGCTTCAATTTATGCGTCAATCTCATCTTTCTTCACTTCACCTCTTCACGAGTGATTATACAGCTACGCGTGTGCTTCGATAAGGGTGATAATACATCGGCTAATAAGTTTCATTTTTCGCCTCGATTTTATCCCCTTCTCAATCTCTATTACTGAGCTACAAAAATCGATGTCTATGAATGGAAGTGCGATGTCCAGAGATAAGAGTACAGATGTAATTAAAGGAAAAAAGAAAAACGGTGAAAACTATCCGTGAAGAATATAATATATAAGAAGCGAGGCTTTTAATCCGTGAGGATTTCTACACGACGTTGAGAAATCGCTGGGTCATGGGTCAAATATATCCTGGAGCAATGATCAACCGAGACTCATTGAAAATTAAAGACAGGGTTTAAATTCCTGCCAGTCTGAAGAGACGAGACGGACTTGGGTAGATAACATCGGGAAGTTGCTTTCTCTGTTAGTCTTCTGGAATGAAGATAACCGAATCGTTTGACATAACTTATCCGCACTGTTATAAATCCGTAGATGCGTTTGCCCCGCGAGTTTAATGCTCTCGCTCAGTTTCGGCGCTGTTAGTGTTTTCAGAGAAAGGTGGATGTTTCTTAGCTGCGCGAGGACCCTCTCATTGTCAGATAGACGTCTCGCGATTAGTTATTCGCTAGTTAAATCCAAGGCGTAAAACAAACGCGAGTTGGGACTTTCCCGTGCATCTTGGTCAACTCGGGATGATCGCCGGCAATTCCCGGGGTAAATTTCACTTCCGAGAACTCCGAAGCTAAGGCCAGAGATAGAATTTGAACAGGCTCGTGGGTAACTGAACCCGACAGAAGACCAGCAGTCTTCTGCTGCGTATAGCACGCTTAGAAAAGTCGAATCGCGTTCAGAGAATCTCGTCTTTAACTAAATGAGCCTACAATTTTCGTTCTTGATGTTAATAATAATTAATGACCACGGGGGCGAGGGAGAAAATCCTTTGAATAATCGTGCCGGAGATCATGAAGCAGTAGTATAATGATAATATTGTTCTGTCTTGTCTTCCACGATAGAATCGGTTTGTTAACTATTATGCGTTGAATAACAAAGTATGTAACAGATGAGATACTACAATGCATTTCTATTCAGAAGTCAACTCACTTAACCCCCGCTAACCAAAGTTCACCATCTCTATACGGTATCCTACAATGATTATGTGAGTTCGTATGGACCTCGTGGCACGACTCTTCGTACTCGCAGACAATATATTACAAATCCAATTACGTGCAGGAGGCTTTTATTGGCGGTGGAAAATCCGGGAATTGCATTATCGATGCGGGCGATAAAAGTAGCGAGGAAAAAATTGGGATTTAGAATTGTGCAGTCGATTCGGGGAACGAGATAACCAGGAAACTCGCTAATTCAATCCGAATTGATTTCATTTAAATCGCAAATCATACCTCCTCGAATAATCGACAAGTTTTTAACAGAACTTATGCAAATTCACGCGCAATTATCAGCCCTGAAGATATTCGCTGTTGACACATCCCCGAGTTGAGGAAAATTCATTTTTCCAAACTTTTTTTCCTCCTTAATAAGAGATGTGATTAGTTTATGGATTTTAAAGCGATATCGAAGTGCCTAAGCGCCTGGTCCTTCTTCCTTTTTCAATACAATATACGACAGCTAGGGATGCTGCGGGAGTTTCTCTGATCCATCATCCACGCCTATTTATATTTCAGATGAAGGTCATTTCTCATGTTTTAGTGACCATGAGAGTCAATCGATTGATAGATCTGTACGAGCATCACGGTTCTTTTTTTTGAAGACCAGGTTAAGCTGGGTTCAAGTTTATAGATTATGACTGAGGGATATCCTCGCTATTCCATTTTAGAACTGAATTCGTAGTCGAGATAAGTTCCTATGTACAAAGCTGACTTTTTCCTTCTATCGTATACTCCACTGATCTTTGGATTTCTGTGTAAAAGTATGACCGGAGTCCAGTCTAGTCTAGTCTAGCAAAGTAAAGCAGAGTACGTAATATTTATTTATGAGCCGTATACAGTCTGAAGTGTAATGCATAATGTGCATAGAAAATTACTGTCTGCAGTTAGGTAGGTAGGTAGGTAGGTAGGTATAGCCCGCATGTCACCCCGGGACAAGACTCCGTTAGTTGACACTGAACAGCACTGACATACATTTTCATTCGCCGAGTCATTCGAAGAAGATTATAATTTATGGATTGATCGTTAGTGCATACAAATATAGATAGGTATATTTATACGGGTCAGTGTCAAAGAATAATGATAACCTCAGCTGCAGCCCACTTCAATCTCTTATCAATTTTATTTGATTTCTTTTCTCATTTTCTTTCATTTCATTTCAAAGATATCGGAAACAAATTATAACGTCGAAAATCAGGCTTATACAGGGACTGAATTTCAAATTTCGATTCCAAAAACTACGAAACGAAGTTTCATTTTTTTAGAAGGGAATAAAAATGCACAAAAATTCAGTCAGAATTCCACCCTGTTGGTAATATTTTCAAACAAATCGATGCAAAGAATTGAGATGATCGTATGTCTGTCGTTTATTTACTCGGTAATTGGAGGTGGCTAACTCTGTTGACTTTGATTCAGCCTTCTCGAGTACTAGAGTCGAGTGACAGGGTATATATGTGAAAAAAATCGTCATCGCCGTTAGTCAAACAGCATAAAAAAGTGTCTAGTTACACCGGGTAGATATACTAGAGATGGACCGATCCGAAGTTTCGGAAAATTGAATAGCATTCCGAAGAGTGATAATACGGTAAAATTCTATACGATAAGAGAAAAGATTTGCACGTTATAAGAAATTGCGAATAAAGTGCATAAAAATTATGTAAATAAAATTTCTTACTAATTTCAAGCAAATAGTTGGCTTTGAAAGGCCATAAAATTAATTCAGAATCGCGTTATACCTAGTTGGGAAGGATATAAAAGAATTTCGAATCACTCCCGCTTCTCGAGCCGCAGCCTCCTGCTGTAGTTAGGTAGGTAGGTAGATACGTATGCATGAAGACGCGAACAAACGTGCAATTAAGTTAAACATATAATCCGTCCGATTACCGTAATCTCTGGTCAAGACCTTCGGCAGACCTTATACCATACTAGAAGGTGAGATCGAAAGAGATTTCCCAAGATTTTACTCCAGCCTCCCCTCCGCGCTTGTTGAGGGTATTATAAGGATTAAATAAGCCACACCTTGAGCAGATCCTTATTTCAATTTCGAGGAAAAAAATTGCGCTTTTTTTTAACCCGCGAGAAAAATATGACGTAATGTTTTTACGTATTTTGAATTTTTTTTTTATAGGAATTTCGGTCGTTTGTTAAAAATTAGAAGCCCTATTTTTTCTGAGATAATTGGATCTGTTTTTCGGACGAAAGTGTAATTTTCTGAAATGACCTACGGTCATATTACATTTCGATGAATAATAAAGGCCGCGATAATTCATCTCGACTAGAAAGTGAAATTTCTTCGAAAGTTTAATTGTCCCTGCTGTGAAGAGAGACAAAAGCGTGATACTAGTATGCTTACGGGTTTTCCCGTGACTCAGATTCCTAAGATGTAAAATAAATAAATAAAACTAAAACCTTTATTGTTGGTCAGATGACTAACTTGAAATAAGGCGAGGTATTGTCGGCATTAACGACTCTGGCCCACAAAACGGGGTTATTAAACATAGAATTTTCGAAACTAGTCCTAATCGCATAACAACTCGTATATATATATATAGCTGTATATACCATATATATATATATGTGTACTTAGTACCTACGTTTTACGGTAGTTTATTCAAGTTCGTATCACAGGAAGCTGCTAAGTGGATGACGTTATGAGACTGGAAATTGTTTCTCGTTGAAAAGTAAAAATCTGGTAATAACAGCCTTTCAATATTATACGAGCCAGCCACAGCTCTTCTCAGGTGCACATTCCCATCCATGTATTAGTCTATTATATACCTATACTCGGCCTATACATGGATGTAATATTGAACATTTTTACAAGTATACAACGCGTCAAGTACTCCGTACATGTATAATAATATCCTACAAAAGTACTTAAATTTCATTACCCATCAACATTTTTATACACATATTATATACATACGTATATGTGTATTATTTATTTCAGGATCGTTAAACCGTGAAACCAAACTGGGTTCCAGTCAATGAAATCAAACATTTCGAGGATAATTTATCTATCGATTAATTAGTTCTCGAAATTCTACGATCTGGATAAACTGAGACAGTTGTATTTTGAATTTGGAATATTTCCCATGCGATCAGAGACGAGGTTTCAAACAGTTCAAAGCCTTTGTGTACTTGTATCAGTCGAGAACGGTGTAAGGTATCTAAAACACGGTGTATGTATGTAATATATACATGTATACAGTATACCATGAACAATAGCTGATTATTGTTGATAATTTACGCCCCAGTTAAGGCAATGCCCTCGTAACGAAATGCCACACCCGTGTAACTACTCGGTCTCTTCGCAAAGCATCGCTGGTCGATTCGTTAACGAAGCATAAATTAGCCCCTCGTTAAATTATAGTATACATATAGAGATATGGCACCGAAGAGAGAAAGAATATTGTAACAAAAAGAAGAAAAGTCTTACACGACGATTTTAAATCCCATCCTTTTTTTTCTTCTTTCTATTCTTATTTCTTCTTCAATTAGGTATATAGGTGTACATTATTATGTGTTCAATTTATTAACCGACTCAATTCAGCGTATGTATGGCTCATCAGGTTTTTTTTTTCTCAAGAATGAGTAAACAAGCCCTTCATTCTATTATATATAAGAATCTATAAGAATATATGTACAGCATATGTGCATAATTATAATTAAATCGCGTTTTGATTAGTTATGTGTGTATAGTGCAGATATTATGTTCAAGCTTTGCGAACCTCTTCATCTCGTCTCGGGGCAATTTCTTAGTCCTTTATAGTTACCCTGCTACGAGAGAAGCGAGCTTCGTAAACTCACGATCAGCACCACGCACGCACGCACAATACGCGCGTTGTTCGTCGCATTCCAAAGGCACACGCATACTAAGTTTATGAGTCGAGTTACGTCTGCGAGTAGGTATAGCCTGTACATACATACATATGTACATATGTATAGGTGAAAGAGAGCGAGATGGAGAGGGAGAGAGGGAGCGAAAAGAATCTATACGAATATGCATATAGTTTATACGTTGAAAAATAAAAAAAAATGGAAGACAAATATTGAATCCTCTTCTTTTCTTTTTGTCATTTTTCTTTTTCAATTTTCCGCACAGAATGAAGTAGAAAATTCCGGGACCTCCTCTCTTCGAATATGGGATAAATATCTCTTATTTATCTGTTATTTTATTCAAAATTGCGGGTAAATAGCTATAGAAAACGAAACAAGACCAAGATTCCGGGAAACTAGGGAAACCCTGATATCACCGTTCCTATATGTATTGTAATAGCAAGAAAACTAAACGATCGTTCGAATACATCTGTCCTTCGGTTCTAGAGTAAATAATTTTGAATTCAAAGATTAACAAAGATTAACAAAGATATAAAAAAAAAAAACAGGATTCAACGATATGAGTTTGTCTGAATATAATAAATGGAATTTGAATAAACCTATACTACAAGCTTTGATAAAAGTAACTGTAATAATTAAACGGTAGACACTTTGTGGTAATTATACCTACGTATTGCAGATAGATATATTATAGATTCTTAAAAAGAAATTTCAATATTTTTTATTCCAGCGGGAGTTTCGAGCTCCGAACGAATATTATCATGATTATTATTATTAATTCTTTCGATATTCAATTATAATCATTCACACCGCTTCGCAATTGGTAACGAAGAAATAATACAGACTACAATTCCGTAGGAATTTATCAACGACATTATGTATTTAATTATTCACTTTAAAGCACCTATAGCTATGTTATATAGAATTTTAATACAATAATTAATTCAGTCTACATACTGATACAAATACGCGACGTACCTATGTAAGTAAACGGAGACGAAAATTTCGTCTTTATTCACCACCGAAATTCGCGACTCGTGACTCCCACGATTCGCAATTTACCAAATGTTTTTTTCATGTCAAATTTGATGTTGTATATACGTATTACCTTATGTTAGATCGAAAAAGTTCGACGATATTAAATTCCGACTCGTATTGTAACGGAAACATCTGCGCTGAAAAGTATATAGAAAAAGATAAAGAGAGAGAAAGAGAGAGAGAAAATTTTTGAAAGAAACGTCAGCCGAGGGCCACGATATTATTTCATTTCCCTGTCTGTATCCATGTATAAATCTCGCTCTCGATTTTCGTTCGTATACAGAACCCATTCAAAGCGGTTGTTTCCACTTTTACCGGAAGTAGGGTGTAATGTACGTATATGGGTTATACATGGCGGAGAGTAAGAGGCGCAAGTGTATGTGAAATGCATTTACAAAATAAATACACAGACATTCGTGCTGTTTAAAACGGTTCACGAAACAGCTGCCCCAGAGTCACCTGGCCAGGTTTAAACTGACGATTAAATATTGTTTATCGATATTAGCAAAGATAAATAAAGATAGAGAAAAGAGAGAGGGAGAAATATCGAGAAGAATCTCTGAGATTGATGAGATTTTTAAATAAATATGAAATTGTTGAATGAATTAATTAATCGAATATGTTATGGACCGAAGGATAATAATTAATCGCAAGAGTGCAGGGGATTAATGTAACGACATTAATCATTATACGAGTAGAGGAGATAAAATTAAATGATCGAATTGATCATTTGAGAAGACGTCGTGGAATCAATTTAGCAATATCGTATATATGATATAGTTAGTTTATCTCTGCAGTGGATATGAATGATTCGAAGATAATTAAACGTCGTCTATAAATAGACCGATCTAAGCGAGACTTTCAGTAGAGTAGAAAAATTTCTTCAAGATCATAGATATATATATAATTCCTACGACTAATTAAATAACTAGGGTAAAAGACTTTAGACACGTTTATCATTTCGATAAAAAAAAAAAGAAGAAAAAGAAAAAAAAAACTGTAGAAGATATCTTTCAGAATCAAGATTAAACTAGCTGTTAGAGCAATGATTCTGTTTACCTGAACACGCAGAGATATGTATAGAGAAGAAGAAGAAGAAGAAGATACACTATATAATTGTTTAGTTTGAAATTTCTAAGAAGTATATATGTAAACGTTAATGTAATTTCTGATTTCTGATTTCTGTTCAAGATTCCGTATGAAATATATTCCCAGAAATTAATCCACCTATAATACATCATCGTGTTGTTGTTAAATTATTTCAAACATTTACCAGGGTTTAGAAACAACACACTTTGAACAGCATTAGATCATTTCTATACCCCGGAATAAATGAAGAAATGTTGAAATTTTCGTGCAACAAATCGCTGACAATTTACTCGCCTATCGATCTTTATTTTTGTTATATACATATATGATAAGAAAACTTTTGAGATTCAATCAAAACCAGGTGCGGTATAGAAAAGCCATTAAGTTTGTTTCTAATATCCCGAAAGCTCTCGTCTATACGTCGTCTGATATCGTTGTATATACCCACCTGCAGTGTTTAATATCACCATTTTCTCTCATCGTCTATAAGAGTTCGTGTCGAACTTCTCGTTTTGAGAAAATTAAAAAAATAATTAAAAAATAACCAGCTTTTCAATGTATAAACGATGACGTTATACAAGATACGAGAATTCCTTGATGGAATTACGTTACGTAGTCACCCGAGATGATAATATAATTTGCGTGATTCGATAAGGTGTAAAAATCAATAACCATCTGGGATACGTCGAGGCATTTGATCGATGTGAAAAATAAATAAATCGATACAACTAGAATAAGGAGGAGGCAATGTTCACCGTTGATTACAACGTGTCAAGTTACAATACCGATCGCCGATGAGCGTGTATTGTATAACAGCGAAGATACTCTCGCGGCCTTACATGACATCTTGTAATCTAATTAACGCCGTTGAAAAATGACGCGAATAAAAATACGAGAAGTCGATGATTGTCTTTATTTTCTCGGTATAAAAATTTCTCTGCGAAACGCATAAGATCTGATATAGAAGATAATGAAATGTAATTTTGATCACTAGTCTATCGATTAAGAAAGAAGAAAATGAACATTTTTTCGGAAAAGTCAAATTTCCGAAAGACGTTTCGTCGTATAGTGTCACTAGATGGCAGACTTGGTCAGTAGTGGTTCATCCTAGATATCCGCGATTCGTTATACAGTCGAGTAAGATGTGTTGCCTATACGCGGGCTCTGGCTCTTAGTGAGAATGAAAAATCCGCGAATTGAAAACTGAATTACGGGTTGATTGAATTCTTTTCATTCATTTGTTCATTCAAATTTTCCAAAGGTTTGTTCACAGCTGTTACAACTCGTTATCGGAGATTGTAAATTGGTGATTTAAAAGTGAACTTTAGTAAAAAGAAATTGGTTTTCAAAGAGAGAATGAATTTTCGTTTGGTTTTATAATTTTCATTAACAAAAGAAACTCATTTATTCCCGCTTTTTATTCAAGCTAAAACCATCAACGTTTCAAGCCACGATACATAGTACATATATACCTATTTACTCGGTTCACGGAACAGGGAAATCGGAGAGAAAAATATCAAATTATTGTATCATGTTATATAGAAATAAAAGTTGAACGTTAAAGGCTTGTGAATAGAATATTATACAGGCTCGAAACGTTGCTTTAATTTCAATGACTGTTTTCAATTGCTTCAGGCGATAAAAATCAAATATGAAATATGAACAAATGATAAAGTGAGTATAATATAATGAAATTTAATGAAATAAAATAAGATAAAAAAAAAAAAAAACAATTACAGGCGAAATTGAATGGCGGGAATTCAATCACACCGTTTTATTGTCAAGTAGACTGGGTTACCTGACATTCTGACGCAATCAGAAATGAAATTAAACGTTATATGTATTTCATTATTTATCGGATGTATGTATCAATACTCTAACTCTCTCTCTTTCTCGGGTATTTTGTAAATTAATTCCTTTAACATTCCAATTAAACCGCGATGTCAGATATTCGACGAAAAAAGTTCCCCGAATTTAATAGAGCGTCTAAAAATGGGAATCAAAAAATGTATAATTTTCCAAACAAGAGTTTTTTTTCTTTCTTTTTTTTTTGTTCAGAGAAGGAAAAAAATACAGAAGAAAAAAAGGAACCAGATTTTGAGATATGCAAAGAGAAACAAAGAATTCGAACAACTCTCGTTTCGGAATCCTGGATTTCTTGCTCGACTCCAATCATTCGAAACGTAAATATATACGTCGTCGATGTGGTTTGAACAGTGTTCTAACTATTTCAGAAAGTTAGAAAACCATTCGCTAGTACGTACGTCGGCTGTCAGTACCAATCGCGTACCTAAATCAAATAATTTAACCTTGTAATTAACAGCGGGATGTAATTATTGCCTCTATTGTAAACGTGTTGCAGCTAACATTCGATTTACGGAATATACAAATATAACAAATTGAAAAACGTAGAATTAGTGATTAAAAAACGAAAAAAAAAAAAACCGTATTATTATTTGTTATTCTCTTTGAATTGCGAACATTTTTTTTTTTTTTTTAATCATTATAAATGTGTACTTAGTACTTTTGCAATTATATATTGTTATAACACTTCGATGAGAAGTCAAAGAAGGCGATCTTAGAAGGTTGAATATTGGAGCGATTGAATCATAAAATATAAGGCGACCCCATATAAGGTAGTCAAATTGGTTGTAGCTATTAAAGAATCGTTTGATCCGTAAGACGTTGAGAATATCAAACGGTCAGAGAATTTTTGACATAGAAATTTATTACAGACTGACAGATTAAGAGAAGATGAGATAAGATCAATAATTCGTTATAAAAATAGAAAGAAACTAGCGACAAGCAAATTGAAAAGTATAACTAAAACTGATCGAGATAGGGGAGGGTGGTATAATTAGTCGGACTTGCTAATGCGACTGCGATTCTGTTGAAATAAACACCGTTATTATATCACGTGTGAAAAAGCGCTGAAACAAAGGAAAAAACTTTATTCCCATGAAGATAAAACCGCATACTTCTTTTTTCTCTCTCATTCTCTTTCATTGTTTTGTTATATATGGTTGTTTGAAATTTTCGCAAACATTTTAGCATACGCGTTGAGTTTAATTGTTTCCCACATAGCGAATTTACGCGGATGCGGCTATATAATTAATCCAAGACAATAAAAGATGCTGTGAACTTTCTAAACGCAAAAAAAGGGGGGGGGGGGGGGGAAGAAACGAGTTTAGGGCTTCGAATCTCATTATTCAGAGATTAATAAGGGCAAATTTTCCCATCGTATTATCATTCTTCCGAAATTTTCTATAATGATTAGTATACGCTTTGGATTGACAATGAGTTAATTGTGTTTTTTTTTTTTCTCTCTCTCATCATCAAACGAAAGAAAGGAAGAGGAAATATAGCGAAGAATTGGCGTATAAAAATATCTCAATATACACCGCACCGTTTAGAAACTAAAATTGAAAAGCTATGTGTGTTTGAGTATCAAAAAAGTTCAAAGTTCAAGGATGAAAAAACAAAAAAAAAATCCTTAACAATAACGCCTCTCGTCGCCGTCCATAGTGCCTTTATTACGCTATAGAGGAATAAATTCTGCCACTATATCCATAAGCTACGACATTTATTACATACATACGTAGGTGTAAATCGTTCAATTATTATCTTTGACGAAAAGGTCAGAGAGAGAAAGAGATATATCGACGCACGATTGTATAAAAAAAAAACAGAAAGAAGGAAAAGGAAAAAAAAAAATGACAAATTTATTTTCTTTCTCGCACGATTCCTTCGGTTATTTATTCTACTTTTAGCGTAAGAAATTGTAAACTGAATTGTTTAGCTCAGTGATGTACATAGGAGATGTGAGTGATATTACATCCACATATGCATGTCGCGTGCATACATTGTGGCTTCCAATAAAGCTCGCGTTTGAAAGGAGTAAGTAAGAAAGTGAGCAAGTAGTAGTCTCGTGTGTAAATGAATCGCGAATACATATATATACATACGTACATATGTACATGAGGCAAAGTTGTATAGTGTAAATTTATTTAGAGAAGTTTAAGAGCTTATAATAGATGGAAATATAAACTGTGCGATGCAGCAGCAGCAGAAAGTCTTTGCATATCGCGTCCCTCTTTAATACTACCGCAATACCTATATGCCAATACACGATGTACTTACTGAGCACGCATCAGAGATTCGTGAATATATACGAAGCGAAATTTCGTCTGTAGAATTGTATTTGCTTGTTTGTATAGAGAAACGTGCCTTTTGCTAGCCACTAAGTAGTCCTTGGCTTAGCTATATATCGATACTGTCGAAACTGACCAAACGACTCAGGGTTTATTTTAGAAATCACGTATGTGCCGGGGCCAATTAGTGTAAGTGACCGTTTTTTATACGGCGATAGGAAAACACGCGAGTTTACCCCGTTTACCCGATTTAATAAAATCAAAGAATTATAGATTTTCTCTTACAATGCCAAATTTCGACATTTCTTTGACGAAATTATTTCCAACTTTTATATTCAAGTAGGCTAGCCTATCTTTTTAATATTTTCTTTATCTTTTTTCTCTTCGTTTTTTAAAAGCGAAAAATCAGCCCTGTCAAATACGTCGGAAGCTGATCCGATCCGATCTGATCTGATGCTGCTGCTGCTACTGCTGCTGCTTTCAATCAAACTTTGATTGAATTCAGACGCGAAGATTGAGTTGATCTGCCAATCGGGAAACCCGATAGGAATAAAATGATGGATAAAAAGAGATTCGAGTATCGTATATACATACCTATGTATATATATATAATGTTTATAAAATAATATATATATATATATATATCGCGTTCAATTATTTGTACATCTTCTTTTCTTTTCAATTATTTCAATTATCGACGAAATCAATAATAACGAACGACGTGAAAAGTTGATTTATTTTTTTTCTTTTCTTTTCTTTTTTTTGTATTTTAATTTATTTTTACCTAGAAGATAAAGTTTCTCTATACTGTATTATACGACGAAGAATTGTGCTGTAAATAAAACAAAAATTCATTCCCCCGCAAATCGAGGCGCTATATTTAATCCACGGCCAATGTGAGAGAGTGTCTGACGCGTGGTGCTATACAAAAGTATAGACCTATTAATTTCGTAAATCCCGAGTCCTGGACGGCGCCAGGCCTCCAGGAATGTAAAACATAACCCATAAAGCATGCCTATGGCCTGCAGGCCCGATATGTTTACAATCGGTACTCCTTCCATCCACCTTATATACCCTAAAACCGTATTTTCATAACAGAACGTAATCGTTATCGTAATTCAACTCCTACACTGCTGCAGAAACGTGTCTCTGATTGATTGCCGTAATTAAAATAGTCATAACAGTAGAATTCAAAAACAAAAAAAAATATAGAATTTCCTAGATATTGTTGAATAGATGGGGAAAAAAAGAAAAGGATTGATTTCTCGAAAGAATATAGTCATCTATTTTTATATTTCTTTTTTCTTGAATCTGTATCGAAGAAAAATTCATAAACACGGATCAATGACTCTCTCGCTCTACTCTCACTCCTATGCCAATAACTCGAGCAGAATTGATTAACTCGCAATTCGTAACAGACGCTGTTTACTCGACCCGATGTCAATTAGGTTCAAACCCATTCCGTAAAGCTATATGTATGTATACAATGAGCTACGTGATGTCGCGTAAAATCTTTTCGATGCAGCAGAAAGAGGGGGGGAAAAAAAAAGGAGAAAAAAATAAAATATCATATAAATAAATACATATAAGTAGGTAAACGTAATTTCCGATCTTTTTGATAAATTTTTACGTACAGAAATTATTACTTTTAGCAGTAAATTATTATTTATTCTTCTTTTTTTGTTTTTTTTTTTTGTTTGGGTGAGGTAAAAATCGCGATGTACCTATACACGAAGTACATTTGTGTCATTGGTTGAATGAAGCCAATAGTTTTCAATTAAAATTGATGAGAGATAAAACCGTTGACCGGTTAATAAACTAGGAGATAGGAAAAAAACAAAGAAAAAGAAAATTGAATAAAAGCGTTATTCAATGCAGTTTTTGGATTCTATAGTATAAAACGTACACAGCAGATAAACGCGAAGTATTGAATGGAACTAATGAAAACGAGTTACTTGTGTTATCTATTGTCAATAGCGAGTATATGTTTCTTTTTTTTTTTCTGTCACGAAAGAAAGAAAAAAATAGTTAAAAAATGTAGAGGAAAAGAAAAAAGAAAAAAAAAAAAGCTCAAAGAATAGGGGAGTTAGACGAGATACTGTAGTGGATTTTCTTTGCCCTACTAGTGGATGGGAGAAAAAGCGCAAATAAATGAATAAAATTTCAGTGGTTGAGCATCGTCGAGACGTGAGTCGCGGTCAGGAGGGTAGACAAGACACTAAATCCACTATCTCTGCGGTATAGGTATAAATGTATAGGTAAAACGGGGTTGAAACGAAGAAAAAAAAAAGAAAAAAAAAACTTTAGCCGAAAACGATTTAAAATTGGTTTCTCTCTCGGGTAAAAAGGCAAGGCACGTTATACCTTTACCCTCGCTACCTATACCGTTCGTCTATGAAAAACGGATAATCTGATTCAAATCAGGTGAAATAAGAGAGTGGCGAGGCGAAGGTTGCAGGAATTGTGAACCTTTAGAAAGCGACACGATCTGCACCGTTGAGAAATTCGAGAGAACGTTTTTCTCTCTCTCTCTCTCTATCTCTGTTTTATTTTATTTTATTTTTTATTATTTTTTTCCACAAAAGAATGAAGCAATTTGTCAAAATACCGAGCGACAGATACTCGAGATGGTTGATACTTGCAAAGTATCGGGATTGAAAAGCCGAGGGAATATCTTTTTTTTTTTTTATCTCGGACCTTTATTCGATACAGAGATTTTGATTGCTTGAACAGTGCGTATAGCTATGGGCTGTTTCTTCATTTTTCGGATCTTAACACTCAAAGAGAAATTTACTACCTGTACGAATGTAAGAATAAAGATAAATATATATAATAAAGACAAAATGTAAAGGGAAAATCGAATCTAACGAAGAGAAGCACTTTCCTCGGTCTTATACGATTAGAAAATTTGAACTCCGTTTCTTCCATGTATACTTATATCATAGTAGAGAATGGGCGGAAAGATTTTACGCGGTGGAAGAAGGAAGATCTTTTTATACCAAACGGCTGTATACCTACTGCGCGTAATATCCGATTAATGTTTGGTTCGTATCGTGAGAGAAGAAGAAACCATTCCATTGATAAGAAATTGAATATAGAAATTAAAAACGATAAACTAAATGAAAGTTTTCGAAACTTGTTTGATACGCGCATATATATATCATAGGAATCGTAAATCATTTCGTTCAAAAACCTCTATACATGTTTTTTCATCAAAAAAATACAAAATCTACACAGACTCTTTCCAATAACTGAATAATCCATAATTCTCTCTCTTTCGAGAGAAAAAAAAAAAAAAAGAAAAAAAACTGAGACGAAGTTTGATCAGGGAAAAAACTTGTCTGTCTCGCAGTTTTTAAAATGAGAACAATTTTCAAAGGGCTGACGCTTGTTGGCTAACTTCAATTGGCTATAATTCGGAAACTAAGATAGCCTCGATATTTTTTATTCATTTTTGGCAAATAATATTTGACTGTTCGTCGTTGAAAAAAAAAAAAATTCAACTTCTTTTTATCAAATACGTTCGTCGCTAATGGTTATTAAAATTGTCTACCTGCGATTTTTCGCTCTCTCATACGTCGCCAGAGAGCTTCGACCTTTCGCATCGGCCAATTCCCACCCTTAGCGCTGAAACTTCTAAAGAATTTGTACTCTTTGACTTGCGACATCCTCCTGCTTCCGTTTCCTGTCTCACCACCGGCAACCGATGTCCCGGTTGAACCGCTGCATCGACTATCCAAAGAGGTAGTCGCCATTTCTTTATTTTCTTTTCAACTCTTGACTTTGATTTATTATTTCATTAAATATCTTGTATACTTAGTTAATAAGTATATATAGAGAGACGTATGCACGTCTCCTGCACACTTTTCATTCACTATTATTTCATTAATTTTTCATTACATTTATTGGCTTTTATTGCAGACTCTGCCTGCACAGGTATAAGTATAAGTATTGGCACAGTGAATGGTTAAAATAGAAAATAAAAAAATTTCAAATTCTCATAAGGTTCGTTGAGATTTCTCTCTGTCTCTGTTCTTTTTTTTTTTTTCTTTCTTATTAATTTTTTTTTTCTTTTTTTTTTTTTATCACAATGCGCACCCTGTACTAGTTTTATTACTGTTTAATATATTTCATATTTTAATATGTTTGGTTGAAGAAATTTCTACGTTTTTAACGTTAGGTAATTTTTATCTTTATCTTTTTCAAATATCCTCTGTTTCTTTTTCTTTTTTCTTTTTTTTTTTTACTTCTTCTTCTTCTTTTTAAGCGTAACCGGTTACACAACTTCTCTCTTATACGTTAAATAAATAAATATACTATTTTTACGTCAGATTCACATATATATATATATTCCGACGAAAGTAACAATTCTCGCACATGATATAGAGCTATATACGTATATACGCACATGTACATTAAATTTCACAGCCTTTTTACTTGAACTTGTTGAAGATATTAACGAAAAAATTCATTATACCACATAAGTCACACAGATTATTTCTGAAATATTATAAACGATGTTATTTTAAATCGAATTAAACGATACGTTGTAGGTGTGTACAGTAAGATTTTGAAAAACGTGTACAAGTTGGATTTCTTGGATAGAAAATCCTTCGAAATAGAGAATTTCTTTTTTATACCTCGAAACATATAGTTTCGTTTATTTATCTGTTTCCCCTGATCTTTGATCTTAACGCGTATTTTTTATATACCGTATATATATGTTATAGATATACGGTATATAAAAATTAAGAAATAGTAGAATTTAAAGAAAGAAAAAAAAAACAAAAAAACTGGAAATTCTTGCCGAACACATATTGTCGTTATCTTTTTTTTTTTTTTTTCAAAGTCGGAATTGAATTTGGTGGGAAAATCAGAGTTTACCTATATAAATCCGTAACATCTGGCCAGGAACTGTTTACTCGTAGGCAAATCTTACGCGGAATAGTTGAGGTCATAGTATCATCATAATTCCAAAAAGTAATCGGACCTCATCCGGTTAAATAAATAAAAAGGAAAGAAGAAAAAAAAAAGGGAAAGAAAATTTTTCGCTTTTTCTAACTATGAAAAATTAGTTTCAGCGGAACTAGATATATAGAGAAATTATTGGAAATGATGAAATAATTTGCGCTAAGGAATTTCAATTTCATAGAAAAGATAATGAGAATAAGAAAAAGAAGAACGAGAGGAAGAGGAAGAAAAAAAGCAAAAAGGGGTATAAAAATAGCGAAGAGAGATAAAAAAAAAGAACAAAATTGTTATTAAGAAATTTCTCAACAAGATTTTTTTTTCGCGTTTCATTCAATTCTGACATAAGGAAATAAACGAAAATTGGTGTTCAAGAATTTCCTGTGTAATAAATAATGAGATAGACGTCATTGATTTGATATTAGATATTTTTTACTCTTATTCCATCTAATTCGTGTGAGATAATAAACCGCATACATGAATATATATATATATATATATATATATATATATATATATAGCTATCCACGTGTTTAAATTACTGTCAAATTTATCATCTGATTATAAGAAGAGGCGCGATATTAGTATTCGAATCTTTCAATAGCAATCGCGTTCGTCGAACGAGTCTTGAGGAAGAAAAAAAAAGAAGAAAAAAAAAAAAAAGAAAAGAAAACTTTCTAGTCGGAAAACGAATTCTGTACGCCTTTCTACGCTACTCTGAACTATACAATATACATAATGCATGTACGATTATATCTATGTATATATAAACGTTGAGGTGATTAAAATCTGGCCAAATTAGTTTAGGAGTCAATTATACGCGTTACCTATATCTCACGCTTTTGATCTTGAGGGACAAGTAGACAGAATGACAGAAATCTTATGACGATTAATTAACCTTTATATATCTGCCTAGATATGTACTGTATTAAATATGAATAAATATATTCAGATATTCAGGTTTGTATGTATCTATCTATGTATGTATGTACGTATTTATATTGTATATATATACGTACGTGCATAGAGTGAGATAAAAATAACAGGATTTTATTTATGAAACATAGGAACACGTCCGGGGGGGACGCGGGCGGGAGAAACGGTTCCGTATATATATATAAATTGGCGGAACATAAAAACGTTATTTATTTCTATATATAAACCTATATATGATTTATATATTCTCTCTCTTTCTTTCTCTCGCTTTTAATATTTCTCGATTTCAGTCAAATCTTCGATCTATATGAGGGTCAAGTTTAACGCGAATATTAGGCGTGAAATCGTACCGCGGCATTAGGCATGATTGAAAAAGAAGAAAAAAAAGGAAAGAAAAGAAAAGAAGAATTCTCTGTTAGAAAATTATTTGGCAATTATTAGCGAAGCTGTACCATATGTCAAAAAAATTACCATTATTCTAGTCTAGTATAGATATTAATATCCTTGTCAACAATTTTTGCAAAAGTCTATCAAATCCGTGAGATTTTTCTGTCGTTTAGAATTTATTTTTTTCTAAATAGGTATAATGATTGAATTGAAAAATCGCAGGTGGCTAAAAGAAAGAAAGAAAAAGAAAAATCCTTTTCATATCTATTTGCGAAAAATCTGAATGAAAAGACAGAAAGAAATAATAAATAAATAAATAAACGAATACAAGGGAATACGATTATAAATTCATACCCCGATCATAGGATTATAGATAACTTTTTTTTTTTTTTTCTTTTTTTTTTCTGTCGGGACAAGAATAAACGTTATGTAAAAAAAAAAAAAAAAAAATTCAACTTGGACACGTTTTTCAATATTTTCTAGATACGCTTTGAGATCTGAATTATTATCTTATGTACGTATAAAGAAAAAAAAAAAAAAAAGGAGAGGCAAAAAAAAAAAGACTAAAAATAATTGAGAATCAAAAATTGTGATGTAAGCTTTTCGCACGGAAACACGTTTCAATTTATGAAATTCATAAGTTCAGGATATACGTCCAAACAACGTACATACTACGTATATAATAATTATACGTTATAATTGTGAAAAAAACAAGTATTTATTAAATACTTGTACATGTATATTATATAAGTGAATAGATGTATCAACACATTTATTATACACACCATAAAACACGTGTATGAAGGGGTTGAAAAAAATATATCATTAATTATTCCACAACCACTAGATATACAAATATGTATAACATATATATTATATATAAATATGTGATTTAATTGAATACGTATATATATGTATTTAATTGATGTATAGTGTTTTTTTTTTTTTATTGATTTATTAATTTTTTTTTTCATAAGAGTAAAAAATTGAAGAAATAAAAAAAAAAAAAAAACTAGAAAATACTATTTCTTATTTTATTTTTTTTGTTTTTAATCAAAATGAATTATATCAATGATATATATTAAAAATTAAATATCGTTCTTTGATCACATACTCATATCGGTAATTCAATATTCATTGTAAATCGTAAAGATTTATGTATTACACCTGCGTTATAGGGTGTATAGTTAATTAATAATAAAATTAATAAATGAATTAAAGAAATTAATCGATAGATTCAATTATTAAATATATATATTTTTTATTTTTATTTTTATTTTTTTAATTCATTTCTTATGTACATGTATTTTTTTTTTTTTTTCTTTTTTTGTCTCCTCCGTTCGAACAGGTGCTAATAATTTCTAATTAACGCGGCGTCGCGTCGTCAAAACGTCGGCGCGCGACGACGTCGACGTGTTATAATATTGTGCACGCGGTATCGCGGACGACGCCTGCACGTACACTGCGCGACGCGCCGCGACGCTTCTGATTGCCGCCGACGACGCTGAAGAGAGCTAAAACGCTATAGATACTATAATACGCGGTTGAAAGGTAACGCGGCGCGGGAGGCGCAGGCGTCCGAAATATTTATCGTCTAGCACATATGACGTATACGCGAGGCACATATATACGTATATATCATACCTACATATATAACACAATATCGGACGTTAAATGTTATAGAATTTTTTATGAAAAGAAAAGAAAAATTCTAACTATACAAATTAATCGACATTTTTTTTTTTCTTGTTTTTTTTTATTTCGTTTCCTTTCAAATTCAAAATAAGATGAAAAATAAGGTATAGAAAAACGATTGGAGTAGTGAAGAAAAATTCGAAGAATAATAACGAATAACGTTATATACTATGACCCTTTGTTCTTTTGGTGAAAAATAATCGTGAAAAAAAAAAAAAAAAGAAAATGAGGAAAAAAATTCATTGCCTCGAAAAGCAAAACCGTTCGGTATGTTATGTCAATGGTATATATATGGCATGGTATGGTCTCAAAGAAATATATATACATATATATATATATATATATACTTAGATCTATACTTTATCGCTTGTTTCTCTTGAGAAACAATCAAATATTTACGCTTTAACAGGCTGTTAAAGAAACGATCTACATGAGATACGCGGATTTCTATGTCTCGTATAGTTTATACGTAGTATCTACCGATTCCACATATCTTATAATACGTGTGTGCAAATATAGTTAAAATTTGATTCAGAAAATCAAAAAATCAGAAGTATGAAAATTGAATCGACTAATTCGAAAAAGAATGAAAGTTTTTCCTTTTTCATTTGTTTCTTTTTTGTTTTTTCTTCTTCTCGTTGTTTGAATTGATTTGATTTTTTTTTTTTTTTTTTTCACACGTTTGAAAATTTTACTTCAAATTTTCCGCAACAACTGGTAGATCCATAAAAAAAAAAAAAAAAAATCTTATATGACTGTATAACATATATATTATAATATATATGGGGATAATCGAGGCAGTTCGATGTGTATGTAGCTGATGTGTACATACAAACTAATTGGTATTATAACCTGTACCGGGTCCTCGCGACAACCTGGAATCGATAATATCCCACCCCCGTACGATATCGTAGAGGATATCTCGACAGCTGGCATATTTTAACTTTGCAAAAATCAACAAATTGCTTAGCCAAGGTCGCGGCCTCGCAGGGTATGCGTATGCCTACAGAATCGAGATATAAATCAACGCTTCGCACATCAACGTTCGTATTCGTACGTAGTAAGTTGTATGTATATATATATGTACTTACGTACGTGGCATTTGGAATCAGAATTTCAAATAAGACGAAGAAGAAGACGAAGAAGAGGCAGAAGAATAAGAAGAAGAAGAAGACAAAAAACAATAAATAAACAAAAAATCTCGGCGCCGTTATTACGATTATTATTATTATTTGTCTGTTTCTAACACAGATCATCAATTTTTGACTGAATATAAATTTATATATACACATAATACAATTTGAAGATTAAAAAATGAGAAATTTAATATATGTAATTTTTTTATTTTTTATTTCCCTGTCAATTGCGTTTTTATTAATTATTTTGAAAGTCTGATTTTGAAAAGTTAAAATATTTTAGGGGTCAGATAGACCCCGAAAGCAACAAATCAAAACAAACGAGAAAAGCAACTCATTTTGAAGAAAAAGAAGAAAAAATAATATTAAGAAATACTATGTGAATCTGTGTTGGGAATTTTTTTTTTTTTACGGCGTAGTGATAATGGTAATGGTATCGATATAGTGGTGGGTGGTTCGATATAATATATCAGGTAGATGAAGCAGCGCGGTGGTCAACGATCTGTAACTAAATCCTATTGGCGATTGAAGAGGCAAAGGGATTTCTAGAGAAGAGAAGAGAAGAGAAGAGAAGGGAAGAGACGAGAAGCGAAGAGAAGAGAAGAGAACTGTTAGAATTGAAGCGTAAAGTAATTAATCAACGATGCGTTAATTATTGGTGATAAAAATTAACAAAGTTAAAATTAAAGTTAAAGTTGAAGTAAAGATTCGACCGTTATATGAAGAATAATTATAAATCGCGATGAATAAATCAATATATACGTCGTATATATGTACGTATATTGGCTGCCCGTTGAAAGGTTTATGTATAAAAACGAAAAAAGCTCTTGTCGCCGCTGGTTTTAGTGTTATTTAATTATTACACGAGAGAGCTATAGCGATTGATCGACAATCGGTATATATATATATATATATATATACATATAACATATAATATACTGTGGAGAAAAGTTAGCGAAACTTTTCCATGATATTGAAAAAAGCAAGATAAAAAGATGAACGAATAGAAAGAAAAGGAAAAAATTCAAACTCACCAGACAAATGACGTTCAGATTGAGACCTCGGTTGTTGTAGCATGATCTGAAATTAGAATAGGCTCAAATAACAAAAAAAAAAAGTGTCAGAAATTTGTATGAGAAAGAATAATAGAATGTAAAAAAAAAAAACGTAAATCTTTTTTTCATTCAATTATATTGTAAACCGAAGAAATTTTGTATTTGAAAATTGATTTCTCTTTTTTTCTCGATCCCCCGTATTTTATTTCTACGATAAAATTATGATAACTGTGAATAATTATTGTTATTTTTTTCTTCTTCTTTTTGGTGTAAAATCCGTTCGAATCCGGTGCTACAGTTCTTTCTTCTGGATATTTCTGACTAGCCTAACCTTTGCCAACCTACCCTAACCTATACCTATATCGCCTGAGCTGAGGTTGTGAGTGAGTGTACGTGGTTTGGGTGAAATTTTCTATACAAGGGTGTAAAATGTATCATGCGAATAATTCGCGTCTCGGTTGAATGGGCGATCTGCTTTGACCAACCCGACCGATACTAAGCTTTGGTACATATTCAAGACTAGAGTTCCGCAGGACAGAGAAACCAGAGGCTGGACGTCACAACGTGCGAGAATATCTCTCCCATATATATATATATATATAAATATATATAATCATTTTTCGTCAATTTCGACTACATATATTATATATCCGATCGCGACGAAAGAAATCCTGGCTATTATATAGTATAGGTATATGTGAAATGAAAATACGTCTTTCATTTAAATAACCAAGGTGTTAAAAATATGGCGGAATAAAAATAATATTTCGTCAATATAGAATTAATAATAACTATATTATGATTTTGAGTTGAATTCGCGCATTTATCGAAATTTTGAACATTTATTTATATCAGAGAGAAGAAGAAAATAACAATAATAATAATAATAAAAAAGGAACACAAATTTCAATCGAATATATATATGAAACGTCAAGTAATAGATAGATAGCCTCTGTGGATTTTTTTTTTATTCAATGATGAAGAAACGCGAGTTTCAAATCTACGTGACGACGAGGAAGAAATCTTTTGCTATTTATAATCCAAGGACTATATAGGTATAACATAAGTGATCGCATAAGCGAATCAAAGTTAAAAGTAAAATATTATAATCGAAAAAAGAAACGAATTGTTTCAATCAAAGAAAGATATGAAAAAAAAAAAAACTTATGATTTATATAATTAGGTAATAAATAATAATTATGCATAGAAAACCGACTATTACAATAATAAAAAAATCCAAGAATATTATTATACACGAAGAGTGTTTGGGAAATTCGATTTTTTGTTAATTTAAAAAATTATAATTTCAAATTTGACAAATTTTTCAATGATTTAAAAAAAAAAGAAGAAAAAAAAAGAAATTCTCAATTTTTTCTTCAAAGTTTCAAAGAAAATTTCACTCACCGCAAGGTGTTCGTCCTTCCCTTTTACCTCGTCGCTATTTTCCAGAAGAGGAGCACTGCTGCTTTTACCACTTAATTCGACACTCATTGGTTCTGGTTTTAATTGCAAACTAGCTGCCGAGGGTGATGACGGTGCTCTCGGAGGTGACTCGAGCAATTCTCCAGAACTCATCGAGCTACTTGCAGTCGTGGACAAGCCTGGATCACAAATTAAAAAAAAAATTTTAAAAAATAGATAGGTATAATTCTTTGAAGAAAGTAAAAAGATAAGAAAATTGTACGAAATTATTTTCAATTATTTCTGAAAAAAATAAAAATAAATAAAAACAAGAACGAAGTAACCCCGAAAAAATTGTATTCGTCGAATTATCGTAACGTGCAAATGATATTTTCGCAAAAAAAATGAACAATTTTTCTATAAATATGAAGACATAATTATTAATTACCTAAGGGCAGATTAGTCGGTCTTGAAGGCTTGATCCTCGGCAAAGAATCGTCCAAACCGCTACTACTGTCTACCATCTCTTGAGGGTACCGATCTTCCTCGTCCCTTGTTTGAGTATGGACACTTTCCCTCCTGACCCAAACGTCGACGGAATATTTTTCGGATCTTGAATTAACCTTTGAAGGTCTTCGTCGTATTCTTTCCCAAGTTTCTTTACGGTGACATTTGTTGTATGTGGGTGTCGCTATATACGGAATCAAAAAAAAAAAGGAGATTTTTTTTCTCTCTTTCCCTTTTTCGTATGTTTTTTTTTTTATTTTGTTTCATTTCGAAAAAGAACGAATTTTCCGATCCCTTTTAGATTTTCGTTTTCTCACTACTCACGTTTTGTTAATCTCCGTTCCGTACTTCGCGGGGGACTGGCAGTTCCTATACCACTTTCCAGAGGCGATGATATATCTCTGTCGTTTACCTCTGGCGATAAACTACCCGATGATATTTCGTCCATACTTTGCAAAAGGTCCTGGGACGAGGACGACGATCTGTTATCATCGTCGACCGTGTCTTGAGGGGAACCTGGGTCAAGTGTAGTTTCGTCTTGGAAAGAACGAGAGTCGACTGTCGATTCCGCTACATTATACATTATATATTCTATTAGAAAAATTGGAAAATTCAAACTCAAATTACAAACAAACAAAAAATGAAAAAAAAATAAAGTTAAAGGTAAAAATTACTTCGAAATAACTTGTCTTATTTTTTCTTTTCATTTTTTTTTTTTTTTTTTATTCTTTACCGTGAGGTGAATCGCAGTCGCTGACCCAAGTCGTGCAGCTTGAACTTCTGGACAATGCTGGTGATGTTTGAGTACCCATATCTGAACACGTGACCGTTGTATCAACTTGCGGACTATTCGGACAACATGAACCGGACCCGTTTCGTATACGAGATAACAACGATTGCAGGGATATCGGTAGCTGAGTTTTCGTTTTCGTTTTTGTTTTTTGGTGGTGTTTTTTTTTTTCAAAGAAAATATGTACAGTCAGATCATAGTTCAAAGTTGCGGATATAGAAGAATAATTTTATAATAATCTCATCGAACTGAAAGAAGAAATTCTTCTCTCAACAAAAGAAATTTTTCTCTCAACAAAATAAAATAAAATAAAATAAAAATTGTCTCCTTCTTTTTCGTTCGATAAGATGAATCTTTCATTATACAATAATAAGCGAATAATCGACTCACCGATCCTGACCTAGCGTTGTGTTCCTCGATGATTCGTATCCTCTCATCATTTTCGATTTTGTTATTAATTCGAGAGTTGCTATCATCCTCATGGAATTTATCATAGTCTTGAATATCGCATGAGATAGCAACGTCATTACCCGGCCTGTTTCTGGCCGTAGAACGAGCTGAAAATTTCTTCAAATCAACGGGGCTTATTTGCCTGACGTCCTTGTCAGACTCCGACAATCTCTTCGCCGAGATATCCGACCTCAAAGTGAACGGGGATACGGATCTGATCTGTTTCCCATCGCATTTTGTACTCTCTTTACCCCCAGCCCTAATTTTACCCTCAATTTTTCTACCGTTGGACGACTTCACCGCGCAGTCTTGATCCGGCAAAGAAGAGACTCTGACAAGCACCACGGAGTCTTCCGAATTATTGTCGAAAACAGGAGCGTGTCTTTTCCTAAGAAGTTTCGAAAACGGCGCCCTCTTCTCTTCCGTAGGTGTGGCGGGGGCTGATTTCGGGCAATTGTTATCGGAATATTTCGAGGCGTTGATCATCTCGTGAGATTTACTGTAATTACAAACATCGTCGTAGTCCGGTTCGTTGGCGTATAATTTCTGTTGTAATTTTAGGTGTGAATTTTTCCGCCGTTTTTGAACGTTCGTTAAATCGATGGGCAGGCTGGTCTTCCTTTGTGAATTACGGCTAGTATATTTCGGCGGCAATTTATCATTGCCAAATCTGGCGTCTCCCTCATCTTTACGATTTACTAAATCTACATTAAAAATATGATAATTCTTTGGTATTTTTGGATAATAATTTTTCTTCAATAGACTAGAACCAGTTTCAATATTATCTTCAAACTCGTCCGCTTCTCCTCCTCCTCCTCGTCTTACTTCGGTGGCGAATAGAACGTCGCTAGGTTCGTCGTAGTCGGAGCTAATATCGCCGCGATTATATTTGACTCCATTTTTTTTCAACATTAATTCCGAAGGCTCTAATTTGTCCCTCGGCTCGTCATAGTCGGAGTTCAAGAGCTTGGGACTCTTTGAAACTGAGCTGTAACCTTCTTTTCCATCTCTTTCGTTCCTTTCGCCCTTTTCCGCGTCACTTTCACTGTCAGAAATCCCAAACTCATTCAAAAGTTCCTTGTACTCTATCCTAGGAGTTTCCCCACTTTTCACCTCCTTATCATCATCCCGAAAATCCCGCGTCTTTTTAACACCTGACGATTTCTCCCTGTTCAAATCGCTTATCTCCTTTGCAATCAGCGAGTTAAATTCCGCCAAAATATTATCCGACCAATCATCGCCGCGATTTAAGCTGTTAGAATTTTTCAAATACTCGGAATTCTCGCGTTTCAAAAGGTTGATTTTACTCGGCAGCGAATTAGTTCCATGCATATGATTTATATTCGCAATTCTCGACTCTCTGCTGCACTTCCGTTGCACTTTCGGTGTCAATGGATCAGGGAATCGCGGCGCTTCTTCGACAATCCGTGGTGTAGACGGTACAGATTCGATTATCTCGCCAATTTCCTCCTGCAAAAGAACGAAAATAATGTAAAATGAAAAATAATGAAATGATGAAACACAGGCGAGTGAAAATACCAAAATTTATGCACATATAGAAAATTTTCAAAGAACTTTCAGACTTCAAACTCGCCCACGATCCCGGCAACTCGCACATTGTTATATTCGCATTACTGCGGCGTTATAGCGTTCGTTATGAAAGGCTGTATCACGCTCGAGTGAATGAATGAAGTGACAATAAATCTCTACAGAGTATGTAATATATTTAAACCGAGTGGCGCAGGCATGAATCGTTAACAATTGTATAGTATCGGGATATAAATTGAATTCTAAAAGGTCCCCAGGTTTACGTCGATTCCCGAAGTGGTACATTACCTACCGGTTTATTATTTTCAATTTATCTCAACAACTATAAGTTTCTCGCTAAATTACCTCGGACAAAAGTTTTAGCACTCAAAAAACCGCGCATTTTTTATTCCAAACATTTTTCTCTAAGATCAATATTTCCGGGAATAAACAAAGCGGAAGTTATCATTTTTTTCATTTCGGATAAAAAATTGGTCAATTTTGTAATGTCCAGGTTTTAAATTTGTCGAAAGAGAACCTTCCTTTTTTTTTTGGTCATTTTTCTCATTGTTTAAACGAACAGCTTGTTCCTATCTTTCACTATTAGTCACTAGCGGTAAACCGCGAGTTGACGGGAGTCGTGTTTAACTACTCAACAAACGCGGGGCTGCTGCATAGAAGTGATCAATTATCATTTCACAAGCTGCTCTCGATTTGATACGATACTACGGTGTTTACTTTCACGCATAAGGGATATCAAGTATTGTTAAGATTAGAAGAAATTCTAGACAAATTAGCCATATTTATAGTGAAATGAATGAAATCATTCAATTTTTGTGAACAATTAATAAAAAATGAAAAATGAGCAGTAAAAAAGATACAAAAACGTTCACGTTGTGATTCGAAAACAATTTTTCTTTTTTTTTCTCACGCATTTACGCGAAGAAACAAAAAAAATTATGTAAAAAATGGTTGAAATTGAAAATTGGCCAAGTAGGTACATAAAAGCAGAACGTCATCGTACCTAACTTTTGGAGTCCTTTGTAAAACTGATAACATACAAATTTGGGAAAACAACTGAACTGAAAAAAATGACTGATAAAGAATTTTTTCAGATAAGAAAAAAAAAATGCATTTTAGTAAATATCGTATAGAGTGTATATACCACGGTACAAGAATATTGGATATTGTATATAGCCATAGGTGTTTTATTCTTCTATTTTTTATGATTATGTATATATATATGAGGTAATAAAATCAAAAATAGAATCCCTATAAAATAATGATTTATAATTTAATGCAGACTCGAATATACAGCGTATACCGAGACACCGTATAGTTAGTTTCGCTCAGGCTTCTTATCCTTCTTCTTTGGCCAATAACAAATAACGGCGTGACGTCACTCCTCGAGAACTTTAGATATGCTTTAATTGGCTTAATATACAACGTGTACGTGTACTATGCACGCATACCAGCATCGTTTTATAACTTTTCTTCTTCTCTCTTTTCTTTTTTTTTTTTTCTTCAGTAGACGAAGAGAAAGAGAGAGAAAGAGAGAAACAACATATTTCAAAAGTTTTTATTCTTCTATGTTATATAATTTTTCTTTTTTTTCTTTTCTCTTCTTTTCTCTTCTTTTCTTTAGCGGTTAAAAACCGTAACTTTACGTATAGAAGGATATATGTACTGTTAATTATTATTCGCCCTGACTGCCTTGACGTACATCCAGAGATGGTGTTGACGGCTGTCGATATTCACGTATAGTCGATTAAAACTGTCAATGAATCAATAATATACGAGCAAAAAGAAAAAAGAAAAAGACATGTTGAAAAAAAAAAAAAAAAAAAAATTGCGAATGTGTAGGTACCTACATATATATGCGAACGAGAGCGTCACTGTATTTAAAACTAGCTCTACACATGTAGTCACGGGGTTGAGTATATAGTCTAGGTCAGTAAAGTAAAGTGAAATAAAGTAAAGTAGAGTAAAGTAAAGTTGGGTTGAGTAAATTTATGCTAATCCTTATAGCAATGATCCATATCTAGTTTGAATTCATACATATATATCTAGTTGTATCTATACACACGTGATTAGCCTCCGGTAATTTTCTCTATGTACACGAAACACGTACAATTTTTACCCATGTATAGGTATATAGGTATATATACACCTACTTTGTTATGTTTTATAAATAATTCTTCAAATGTAAGAATCAATTTTGATTTTGATTTTGATTTTTTTTTTTTTAGTTTCTTTCTTGTTTACTTAAAATTCTTTCTACATACATGTAACCACACGCAGTTTGAATATTTGCGAAAAAAAGCATCTGGTCGAAAATCAGTAACACATGTAAGTAAATGTGCCTAGAGTCCCGAATTCCGGTACTGCGAAGCAGAGATTTATTGTTCGTATTTGAAATTTCACTCTCTTTCTAGCTTTATTATATCTTCAATTTTATACTCATTAGTCGCAAGATTTCTTCCAATTTTAATTGCAGGTCTCAGAACATGTGAGAATGATTAATAACTGACTGTTTTCGTCTCTTTTTCTTTCATATATTTCATAAACATTTTATCGACCGTATTTTCAAACGTACTTTTCTTTTTCAGAAACTATATATATATATATATCTATCTATATACGTATAGCCGTGTAACTAAATATAAGAGAGATATTCTTTGAATCACAGATTTCGTCCAGCTGGTGGAAACACACTGATTTTGAAAAACATGAAAACAATAAAAAAACTCGAATAATATTTACACCGAATGATATTATCAGAGACAATATATATATATGTATATATATTTTTCTTTCTCTCACTTTTTAACGAGTTTAGCAAAAATCAATTTCCATCATTATCGAAACTTAATCAAGGCACAAAAGATGATTTTTTGTTTATTTCATTCCTCTCTTTAGAGTTTGGATATTTTTTAATTTCACATCATTCTTTGACACGATGTTGATTATTATCAAAATTCGCGCGATATTGCTAGACGTTGGAAATAAGCGAGTGCAGTATCCTTCGCGAATCAACGACAGTCTCGTACTAAAGCGAACGACGAATGCCGGAGATAAGTAGATTCGAATATTCTACTCCGAGGTTTAGCAAGGTTTCGCGTTATCGATGCGATCTTTTAAATTCCAAATAAAAAATAACGAAAGAAAAGAGAAAAAAGAAAAATACCTCTTTAACAAATTCTTGAGAAAACCATATTCGAAAACGTCGAGAAAAAAAATTGAATACATAGATCGAAGAATAGAAACTATAAAACGATTTACCTATTATAACAAACTTTAGCCAGTATTAACATAAGGAAGAAGGAAGAAAAAAGAAGAAGAAAAAAAAAATCGTCAAATGTTGAAGTTAATTAGTCGAACCTAATTTTAATTACAATCGACTGAATAATGACGATAATAAATTCAATCCCTTTGTATAATAATTATTTCGAAAACTGAGTTGTCGAAGGTGAAAAAAGAAGAAAAAAAAAAGGCAGTTACGTATGTATGGTTGTATATTTTATACGGTAGGAAGAGTGGAGAGAATTGAAGGTCGGGGGAACGGTTCTTTGACCATAGAATAATTAACGCAAAACCTTTCAACCTAATTAACCCCACTTTAAAGAAGTTATTCGTTTGAGTTAGTCGCAGCGTCGCGTATAGCCCTCACCCAGATAGTATCATGTGACCTTTAATTTTTGGCTATTTTCTATAACTTTGGAAAGAAATAAATATAATATATATTACATATGTATAATTGCAGGATTATCATAGGTACTAGTATTTAGAAATAAAACCGAGAATATCGACAGTATAGCGATTAAAGAATGTTAAAAATCTCTACGTCGTTGTAGTTTTATGAACTTTTTTTTTCGTTCGCTTGTTTACGGGTAAAAAAAAAAAAAAATTTGTAACGAGGGAAACTAGTTTTTCTGAATAGTTGCAATAACTAATTTAATCAATACACGATACGACTGGATTCTTTAGATGGATGAATAAAACCTACGTGGTAAAATTCTGCGTGGGAATAACCGGCGACTCGAACCACCTATAGATATGCAGACTGCAGTATGTACGTACCTACAATTGCAGTGAGAAAATTCCAGCATTAAATAAAAATGACTAGAAGAAGAAGAAGAAGAAAAAGAAAAAAAAAGTCTCCAAACTCAAACGCCGATTAAATTTACCGTTAAAAAAAATATATATTTGATGTAAACAAATTAAATAGAAAACAAAAAGAATCTTTTTTTTTTCTTTCTTTCTTCATCTATTCAAACTGCGAATTTATACAAGTGAGAGAGAAAGACTAGCGCATTAAGCTACAAGCGGCTTCATGGCAAATTAATAAGCCTATTTCATTAGAACGGTCTATTCAAGAAACGGCTTCGTTAATTACCGGTTAAGTGGGCTGATATATTCTCCAAGGATAAATAGGTAGGCGGTGCTGCTACAGGTCACGTTTCAGGTATAATAAAGCAGCAAAAGCTGGATTGAGAATTTCTTTATTTAATTCTATTTTTTTGTTTTTTTTTTTGTTTCCAATAAACTATAACTAGAGAAAGAGATGTTGATTTCTAATTCCTCGACAATTAAGAGGAACAAATAAATAAAGAAGATATATATATATATAAAGGAAGGAGAAAAATTGATAATGAAAAAAGGTGTGAAAGATCGATTATATATAAATAAATAAAAAGAAAGAGGAAAGAAAAAAAAAAAAAAACTTTACTATTGGATTCGAAAGTTTAAAGTTTAAACTTTCAAACACGAGTTGCGGGTTCGAATCAATCAGCCCCCAAGCAAGTTGATGTCGTTAATCATGTAGATAAGACTGGTAAAATCCACCACAGCTGATCGTGAGTTAAAACGTAACGTTACAACGTGTATACGTATAACATTATACGTGGTATATAGAGAAGCTTAAACTGGGACCCGCGTTATCCACCGCTGTAGTAATTAATTACAGTCGTTCTAACGCGGGTCTAAAGCGAGGGTTGATTTTGGGATATGGCATGAGTATGAGACAACGAGAAGTCCTAAAAAAAAAAAAAAGAAAAAGAGGAAAGCCTCGATTTTTAAAAAATTCAGAAATAACGATCGAGAAAAATCGTCGAATTTTCTAAAATCTATACACGTAGACGAATTTCGAACATTGTTATTTCTTTTTAGAATTTATCCCGGCTTTGGGAACACGTCTCCGTGATGAAGGGGCGTGAATGAAGCTGCAAGGCGACGTAGCCAATTATGGATCGAATCGAGAGAGTCGAGATTCCGAATTGGATCAAGATCTTCCGAAGTTGAATCTCGCTTATAGCGCCTGTTTAGGACAAACGGGTCTTTACCACGCACTCATTCGATCAACGTGTGTGTGTGATCATATGTGTGTATGATGCCTATACGTACCACGTAACACGCAGCATGAGGTATTTTTTTTTCTTTTTTTTTTATCCTCTTTATATCCACATTTGCGATACTCGACAGTTGCGATTTGATATCCTATACTTTGATCGGTTTTTTTCGAAATTTAGAAACACAGGGAGTTTAGAAAAAAAAATTATTTCTTCTCGAGTGACGTGAGTACGAATCCGACCTTTTGGCACGAGTCCATAAACACTTCGATACACGATACGCGAATGGTTTAAATCTGATAAAAAACAAAAAAAAATATTGGAAATAGAAAAAGCAAGAGCGATAATTTGCGGATTCTATGCATGACCGGGCGGTGAACATGATTCCGTAAAAATTAATCGACCGAATTCCAATAACCAAGAAATTTCTTGTTCTTCATTACTGTGGCTATAGTCTGAACTAGAAATACACGCGGGAAAATTGTCATAAAATCTGTTCTTCCGATTATTGAACTTTTATTTCATTCTACAAAGAATATAGTTATGAAATATATATTCTGTATAAATTTGAATTTAATTGAACAAAGAATCTTCATTCTTTTTATCACAAAATTTTTTAAACGTCTTGAATTTGTTTAATATCCATAGCTATCCCCATACACCGGAAATAGTACGTTCACTTTCAGCCTCACTTCGATCATGTTATATCTATTATTTAAAATTTCCAATGACGAATTGTTATTGCAAAATCAAAGTTGTCGTCGGGTGTATAAAATAGGTAAGGTAACCTACGCCTACTACGCACTGATATTCACATAAACAACAAGAAGTATATAAAGGGTTCTTGTTCTACGCAAACCTACTGTACAATACTCGTTGGCATAGAATATATTTCATTCGTAAATACTAGTGACCAGAGGCGATGATTTGTGCCAGTTACTTCATACTTTCGCATAGTATCTATACAGATACAAACGACGTGTGCGTATCATATACCTCTCTCGTCAGTGTTGCTCGCAGCAATCACTTTCTACAAATTATTATTTCTTTTTCTTTTTCTTTCTCTCTCTCTCTATCAGAAACAAATATTTTTTCAACACGTTACTTGATAATAAAAAAAAGAATAAGAGTCAAAATACAGTATGTATGAAATATTCAAGAAACGAGTAAAGGAGATCGTTTTAATTTTTTTTTCTTTCCTCCAGTCGTCCGACAATTTTTGTATTATTCAATGCGGTCCGATAAAATCTGAGATGGTAACGATCTCTTTTGATTTAAAGAAAGTGTCTGGAAAAGGACTGCAATACGCGATGGGAATAAGGAGAAGCGCTGCAGCATCCATGATCGATAAATATCGCGGGGGTGGTATAGGTATACAGGTATGGGAGGTGGATGGATTAAAACCGGTGTGGAAACAATGGTTGTTAAAAAGAAAAAGAAATTTCGTACACGTCGAATAAAAGTTCAATGTATATAGGTACCGCATATAACTCTGTATCGGTGTAAATGCTTAATATCCGTGTATATAAAATACGCGTGTGTATGTGTGTAAAAAGAATAAAAATTTTATTTTCTCATTTTTGTATTCTTCTTGTTTCATTGTCCCATTCAATTCCTCGTTTAAAAGCCACGATAAATTTTTACCGATCGTTTCTTCTTCCTCCCTGTATACATATAGATTCGAAACTCACGATTATAGTATATATCCACATGGTATTATAGGTACACGGAATTTATTCCAGATCATTTCTTATCGTCAATTTATATATTTACATTTATTGATGAAAATTTTTTGGATTCGTTCATTTATTTATCTTCATTCTACCAACATCTAGATATATAATCAAGTAATTAAAAAAGAGAACCAAAATTCTTGGCTATTTGTAAATCAAAAGGTGAAGAAAAAACGAAATCAAACGGTTCAATTATCGTGGCTAGAAAATGTGAGGAAGAAGAGGAAGAAGAAGAAGAATTAAGAAACAGGATAAAAACAAGAAAATCGCACCATCATTTACCTCCATACTTTGAAGATTAAAAATGGCGTCTCAACGTACGCGGGGTAGCAATCTTTTAAAGTTTTAATCTAAAAAGCTACTCGTGGCTGGTGACAAAGAAAAAAAAAAAATTGGAATTTTTTTTTCATTATCTACTACCCAGACTAATGTAATCAGGTAAAAATATTGGAGGAAAGAAAAACAAAAACAAAAACATAAAAAAAAAAAAACGAACGAACGAATTTATGAAGAAACTTTACGGATGATGAAATAATATTTTTTTTTTTTCTTTTTCTTTGAATTAATTGAATAATTAATGAATTAATTAGAAAATTTCATAACGCGAAAATAATCTCTAAGGCAGCAAGTAGGGTGGGTATAGGTATATACAAACTCATTGGACATTCTATGTACGATTTTATACTGCATCAACGTGGCGACAGAGTCTCTCCTAATACGGCAAGTTGCTTTGCAATAAGTTCTGCAACGGAAGAACGGTCTTACTGCAGACAAGAAGTAGTAACGAGTTGACGAAGAGTGGAAGAGTGGAAGAATAAAAAAAATGTAGGTATAGATATATAGGTATATATATATGTATACTCCATACGTAACATCCGCAAATAATAATTCTATCCACCTGATACTATATTGACGATTTTCTTTTAAATTCCGAATCATTGCAGACAGAGGTACATATATACGAAACAACGATCATATAACGAACCTATTCCCTCATTCTATATATGTAGGTATAAATGTATATTATATACGACGAAGAGAAAATCAAAAGAATAAAGGAAATATATAATAAAAGCAATATTTTTCTCTTATTTCAATTTTTTTTCTTCTTATACGTAATCAGTTATCGAGTTCTTATTTTTATTTATTTTATTTTATTTTGATACAAAAACAAACAAAAAAAAAAAACAGAAATTCGAGAACCCCGCTTTTCTATTTCTTTCTAAATATTCTTTTGTAACAGTAAGATGTAAAAAGAAAGAGAACGTTGATTTGATGAAAAGAGTAAAAGAAAAAAAAAATCGTAAAATTTTTCAAAGTTCGAATAGCCGCATGTATTGTAGATATATTGTAGAAACTAGGAATGAATAGATCGTGAACTAATATGGTAATGATAAAAGGAGAAATCGAGTGAATTCTATAACCAGGAAGAAGAATACCGCGATCGAGATAGATATAAGGGTACGCCATTCGTTTTCCGCGATTATTAGTGATAATGATCTCTGAACCCTACCGCGAGACTCGGTAGGGAGGCGAGAATATTCCCGGTATATTGTGTAATGATAATAAAAGATCGTTAACTTAATGAAGGATTCTTGAAACCCTCTACAGGTGTATATATATATATATATACATAAAAAAATTGATTGATAACGGGGTTTCATAAATCTAATAATCATTTCTTATCTAACTTTTCTTATCTTAATTAATCATCTATAGAATTTTTTTTTTTTTTTTTAAGAATCACGATTCGAAGATGGATAATATAAGTTTAATTAAACTTCACAACTATTTACCTATGTATACTATATACGTATGTTATTTTTCTCTGCCCTGATCGGGCTGCAGTCATTGATATTTATATAACACGAATTAAAATCGTTTCCTTGAATACCGACGGGGAGACTTCGGTACGAGAAGTGAATCTAAAATACATACTATAAAATCGAGCTTCCGCTTGCTCACGCCATCTCGGCACGTACGATCCAACCGAGATGAACTACGGTTGGAAAAACAGTTCGAAAAAGTAGACACCTGCAGCAAGATAAGAAAAAAAAAAAGAAAAAAGAAACGCAAGGAAACCTAACTCTCTGCTCTGTCGACCGAGAGACTGCATGGCGACTGACGATTATCGGACCCGCAGCATTCTTGCGGAAACATACCGCAGAACGACTCCGTAATAAATTGTAGAGAAAAAAAAAAAAAAAAAAAAAAATTAGAGATAGAGATAGATATATACAAATCATGAATTTAGTTCTTTAAACATGGAAAAATCTTGTGTACGTAATATATATATTGCATAAAAAAGATTAAATTAATTAATTAACAAATATTCTCAGACACTTAGGAATTTTTTTTTTTTTTCTTCATAAATAACTAGAAAAAAATTCGTTCAGAATAAGATATGATTTTTAATTGTTATCGATATATATATATATATTTCTTCTAATTTTCATATATTTCTAATAATTATTGATATTCAAGAATTTTGTTTTTTTGAATTTATTCATCGATCACATATTTTGTATTTCATTTCACTAAATGTTCAGTAAATACATTATCGTCTTACGTAATCCGCGCATGATTTCACATAGGATGTGTTTCTGCTAACTATCGTCCTTGGAATAATCGCGGTAGAAAATTCGCGCTTTGAGTCAGTGCGTTACCAAGAACCTTGTTTATACTATTCATAATCGTTTTTTAGACGTCTACATACATACGAACATATTCTGTGTATTAGGTACATACACATGCAAAAACTAAATAAAGTCACGCGTAGTAATTTAAGTACATCGAAAATGGTTTCTCCCATCTATTTTTTTTTTTAATATATATATACTATACCGTGTATCTATGTACGAAATATAGGATCTATCGTAATTAATCACGATAGCGTAAAGATCGATTCTGTCAAAAATCAGGAAACGGTGAGAAACAAAAAAAAAAAAGTATAAAAATAAAAAGAAACCGCGTTACATATAATGAACCTCGTCGAACGATACTATAGAAAAAATTTCAATGTTCCGAATCGCTGGAGAAGTAGGTATACCTATATATAATATAGCAACAGGTTGCCTAGATAACGTAACGTTCATGTTTTTTGGGTTAGATTGTAAAAAAATTATACTTTATGTACAATTTATTTACCAGCAATTTATTTACTATATATATATATATATAGTATATATATACAGTATACACGTAATATATAATATTAGCGGTTCACTGATTTCGCACAGTTTTCTGTTCGTTTCGGTTGAATAACTTCAGTTGGTCATTAGTCTCGATCGTGGATCAATGTATATACTAATTGCAAGCTTTTTTTTCCACGATACGTATGTATGTACACAGCTGCGAGACAATTAGACGCCTCAGCGTTAACTACCAATATTGTAATAATTAAAATTAGAATTTATCGTCAAGAATTTAGCAAATTTTATAAAAACATTTCAATATTTATTCGCTGAATGGAGAAATTTTTATCCAACCTAATACTCCAAAATCGTCTAAAAATAAATGCAAAAAAAAAAAAACGTAGCGAAAACTTATACGATATTTGGCCCCGAAGATACTCGCTAATTTCTAACAATTTATTTATATATATGTATAAATATGAGAAGAAGTAAGAAAATGAAGTAAAAAAAAGTGAAAAGATTTAGGTGACGAAACTAAGAGACGAAAGAACGGCTGCAAGTAACAGCAGCAACAGCAGCCGGGAGTGTTACAAGAGAATCGAAACCCGCCTTCGGGGCATTCCGATTAATCTGCACCAAGTACTAAACGACCCGTTGTTAGCCCGTTATAACTGTTAGCCGAGTTCTAATCGGTCAATTTGCCGCACGATTCCTCCTGAGCTCTGTAATCTACGTGAATGTATATGTTTGTGTGTGTGTGTTGGAGCACATATATATATGTTACAACAAGTTACGAAATACGAAATATGTATATACGTATGTATTGGTAGGTAGGTACTTTGTTGTTATGCCACGATTCGAGTTGAAAGGATTTGAAACGTGCGAAAGCGCAAGCTGGACCAAAGATTTTCACACCATGATCCATGAATGATCATATACGCCGCATACCTATACAGACAAGGATCTACACCCATAACTCATCTTCGAAAGAGATTAACTCTTGTATCGTATTATAGGTATATACCAGTATATGCCTCGAGCCGGTGTATATATATATATATATATATACGTCTGTCGATACGTTAAAAATCTTTATAATAAAACCCTTACGAAATTGACTAACTTGCGGCAATATACCTGTATACATATATATAGCTGTAGAAAAGACCGGGGTATCTCGACAGAAAAATGTTAAAGAAAAAACTTATTTTTCCGACACTAGATGTTTTTCGTGTGATAAGCATATGTAGAATTTTACTCGGAAGAAAATAGAGAGAAAGAATAATATTTTTCAATATGAAATTCCCTATGGCGTATTTATATATAGAGAATGAAAGAGATAGTTGTGCTGATACAGGGTGTTGTTTGTTAGATCAGATAATTTTACAACCGGCACCTGAACGTTTCTATTAATTATTATTGTTATTAATGATTATTGATAATAAATACGTTATGATAATTACACTCACGCATGGCCTGGGAATATTGAATTTTAACCGACAAACGATAAGTGATAATAATAATATTAATAATAATATATTAATAATATTAAATCGTATGAAATTAATATCACAATTAATTAGTTAATTATCTTAATATTTTTTTTTTTCTTCCATTTATCATGTGTTATTAATTTTTCTCAGACGTTTAATTAACCTTTACGAACTTTCGTATGTACTTTTGTTCTTGTCGTAGCGATTTCGAAGAAAAGAAAAGAACAAACGAAGAAAATAAAAGATAAATCAAACCGAAAACTTGGGGAAAAAAATTACTGGCTTTTTTTGGAAAAATAAATTCATGAAATATGAATGAATTTTAGTATGTTACACACAGGTATATAATATGTGGGTATATATCTATTCTCTGGCATCGTACGTTAAATCGGAATTGAGAATATTCATCTTGCCTATAGGCGTGTAATCTCATGTATAAGGTACATTATGGAAAGAGAGAAAGAATTGTGCGGGCGCAACGGAGAATTATGCCAAGGCGGGCGTTGGTGTATAACGATATACTCAATACGTGTACGTATATAGATAGGTGTAATAGCTGCTATTTCACTCTTAAAAGAATTATTACTAACGGGCACGTTTTCAACATACCTATACCTATACCTG
This sequence comes from Rhogogaster chlorosoma, assembly GCA_944452935.1. Taxonomy (NCBI): domain Eukaryota; kingdom Metazoa; phylum Arthropoda; class Insecta; order Hymenoptera; family Tenthredinidae; genus Rhogogaster; species Rhogogaster chlorosoma. The sequence continues at coordinate 20,175,999 of OX101803.1, read as the reverse complement.
CCATAATTACTCACAAAGTCCACTCTCGTCTAATAATAATGATAACAAAAATAATAATAATAATAATAACAACGAATATACATATCCAACCTTGCGTATAATACCTATATACTAGATTATACATAGGTAAGAATATTATTTGACGATCATGATACTTTTTTTTTTCTTACTTATTGATTATTTTCTTCTATATGAAAATTAATTATTTATATTATATAGGTATATTATACCTAATCATGTGGACAAAAAAAAAGAATCTCTTCAGTAATAATATTTGGGTAACTGCAGCAGTTAAATGATCAAAAAATAAAAAAGAAAAAATATGTATATAATATATATATATCGTAGTATAAAAAAGAAAGAAAGAAAAAGTATTATTTATAACCGAATTAGGCAATATGTACGTATACATGTATACATATGTATGTATCGAAAAAAAACTTGACGAAACAGATATCGCGTAACGAGAAAGTGAAACGCTATGTATGATAATAACATATTATATAGTCAGTCGATAGATGGATAGACGAGCAACTGCTGCAGGTAGGTAAAACTGAATAAATATCACTCATACCTATATAAATGCAGAATGATAAAAGACAAGAAATAGATTATAAAAAAAAAAACCCAACGACGATAACAATAGGTAATTATACAATATTTTTACATTTTCTTTCTCGAGGTAAAATTATATGTACTTCTACAGGCAAGAATTTATTATACCTGTTATACGTATATTTATTTTTCTAAATATATCAATATACGATTTATAATAACTGTATAAATTATAGATTATAGATTATAGATTAGATTATAAAATGAAATTAAAACGTAAAAAAGAAAAAAAAAACAAGAACATTTTTGATTTTTTTAAATTTTCTTTTTTCTTTCTTCCTTTTTCTATTCTTATTGAATTCTGAAATTTGTTAACTTAGATGCCCGTTACTGTAAATTTGTATATAACATATAGTATTAACATAAAAAAACAGTTCTGTGAAAAATACCGATGTTAATTATAACGATAATAAAAATGATAATACATAATAATAATAATAATAATTGTTACGAACGCGCGGAGGTCTTTGAGCAATCAGCGAATCTTTTTTAAGAGAACGAGAAAGAAAGAGAGAGAGAGAGAGAGAGAGAGAAAGAGAGAGAAAGAGAGACCGGGGTTCTCTGTACCAGAGAAATGTTTCGTGACCGAATGAATCAGCGGGTAACGCATAGCGATGACATAACATCATCTGACCAACGCAATATGTGTATGTATAAGTATATATATATATGTATTCCCTTTCGTCTGAAATCATTTTAAAATGAAACGTCCAGCACATATGTGTATATATGTATTTATATACCTATATGCCATGCATCATTATTATATACTTCAGTACCGCGTGGGTTAACCCACTTTTTTTTCATCCATCCATATGGGTACATGCATATTGTATATATGTATATATATATACCGAGATTATGGAAACGTGTATGAAATTGAATCTACACCCAATATAAGAGAGAAAAAAAAAAGTGAATGATATTAAGAATTGTATAATCTGAGAAATTAGTTGCTATTTCCAATTGTTTATAATTAATATGTACATAGGTACCTACGCATGATACGCGACAGATTTTGAAAATGTTTAAATGTTGATTGTGTATATCGACTATATATTATTTCCTAGCAGGAAAAATGTGCCATTTGGGTCGTATGAAAGATATGTATAAAATAATAGGTCGCACGTCGTGTGTCAACGCAAGCTATAGTGATTGTCAGTAAATGAATATAACGGAGAAATTTCAATCGTCAACTCTATTTCCATGTATTGTCAGCTTAGGTACAACAATGGGACAGTTAATTAGAGAAGTAATTATCTATTGTCTAATCTTATGGCCAATTAGTCGACGTCGCACGCTTCGTTAACACATATCTATGCGTGTGTATCTACACCGTATCCATATATTCCTCAACAGATATAAAATTCAATGAAACGTTTCAGTCTCGTTAAATATACTAAAAACTATATATATATATACATATAATATACGCGATATGCCTAATTATACTTTTTTGTTAAACCTTGTGAAAGACGTGAACACCTGTTCAAAATTTGACCATATGTATAGGTAATAAACGCGGAGTTCAATCTTCACTATCAGGGTACAATATATTTATATCATGAAATACGATATGAAAGATATATCGAAATAAAATATATAAAATGTACAAATAACAATAATTAATAAAAAAAAAGAAGAAGAAAAATAGCGGTTTTTTTTTCTTCCAAATAACATGAAAAATTTAGTTTGATTTCACTTTTATAGTCATTTTTTTTTCTCTCTCACTCTCTCTCTCTTCCTTTGACATAATTTATACGTTGCCCGTGTGGAAAATTGCAGCTGGCCCCAGAAGGGGCGTAGGTGGTTTGCCCCGTTTCTGCGCAGATCCTACATAGGCAAACGGTGTAGGGCCCACATGGCAAAAACATAAAAACGACATGCTCATCTAGGCAGGCCCCAGGTAGACTACCTACAAGGGGCCAAGGAATGGCCCATCATAGGGCCATGCCAATTCCATTAAGAGTCCTCTTTTGAACCTTGAAACATCCAACTCAAAATCTACATATGAAGCAGTCTTCGTCAACTGGACCACTTTGTTTCTCAACCTCTCCAATTTTATATATAACCATTGCAGGTGCCAGTCTGAAATTTTTTTTGCAGACTCTTTACCCGATGACAGACGTCCTGTAAAATTTGTATCGAAATCGAAAGTGTGTTTTTGATAGAAATTGGAGAGGTTGAAAAACAAAGTGGCCCAGTTAACGAAGAATGCTTCATATTCATAAATTTTCCAAATGAACTTAAATGTTTCGAAATCAATGATATAGTGAATGCAGAGCATACGTTTTAGAATATTTATTTCTTAAATATATATAAAAGTACAGAAAGGGAAAAGAGATAAACAGAACTGAAAAGAAAGGATGAAAAGTAGAAGCTGAAACCATTATGTCATCTTCGTGCAAATCAATATTCACACAATTTTTGAGTGCATTCGTGATTCCAAAATATACATATTCACACATTTTTGCTTTTGAATCTGCCATTTCAACGGTATTATAATTAGGTCTGGTCGTTTTAAGAAATATTTTACCACACTTTGGTAATGATGGCAATAATCTATCTCTAAGAATTTCTAACAGCATGTCCAAAGCGTCGAGCTTTATTTTTTTCTTTTTTGCCCATTCGTTTGATTTCGATATTTCCGGAGGCTCGATTTGGTTCAATTCATCACCTAAATCACCTTCTTCTGAATCCTCTTCTTCTTCTTCGCTTCTACTTAGTTCAGAGTGACTATCTCTTGAATCTACATCATCACTGTACACTTCATTCATAAAATCTTCTTCTTCTTCTTCTTTATCTTCTTCTTCTTCACCTTGTTCGTTGCCTTGGCAATTATAATGAAATGTATTAATTTTTTCAAGAATTGTCAATCTCAATCCGCAATTCATACCACACAAGTGGTAAACTACGTAATTTTTTTTCTAACGAGTTTCATTGTATAGTAAATCGCTATAATATTTTCAATTTTTATTCAATTTAATAACTGAAAATACCTATGAATATAAAAAAAAAATCAAGTATACAGTATGTAGTTGTAGATAACCCATAAAATATGAATTATATGCTTACCTTCCCAATTTGCAAAGGACGTATCATCCGAATCGGACGATACATTCAGTGTTTTCATAATTTTTCGGTTTTTTCGGTATTTTCGACATCTTTTTCGATTCAGGTTGATTGTATCCATTGCTAATAAATATTCACCAAGCACTGAGCTAACTCCCGAATTTTATCACATAAAAAATGACTAACAGGAGCAACGCCTACTCCGAATTTTACTCAAGTTCAGCTGAACGCGAATTGACAGTTTGCGTTTGCAGCTCGTAGCGAGTTTGAGTATTCATCCTCGCATAGTAATAAAAGAAATAATCTAATAATAATAATAATAATAATAATAATAATAATAATAATAATAATAATAATAATAATAATAATAATAATAATAATAATAATAATAATAATAATAATAATAATAATCTAATAATAATCATTTGAACTCTTTCAAATATGATGGTGTTAATATCAAAAAAGGTTTCTTCAGCGTTTGACATCTTGACAACATAAACCTTTGCGTGAGCACACATACTTTGTAAAAATCTATTTCTGGGATTTGGAAAAATTTTTTGAGGGAAAAAATAAGCTGGGCCCCTGCGAGGGCCAAGATAGGTTTCCTATCTAGGCCAATCTATGTAGGGCCTAGTCTCAGCCTACATTCAAAGTAGGAATGGCGGGGCAATTTCCACACGGGTGGTAGGTATTCATGCTGTGTTTTCGCACAGTATATAGTACGGAACAAATTGGCTATTTCTGTATATATGTATATATATATAGCTGTATACTTAATTTGTAGAATTCTTTTGTAGATACCGCAGTAGGGTAGGTATATAAGCTACTAGGCTAAGTATATGTACACATAGAAAATTGAAAGAAAATAATGTGTACAAAGGTATATATTTCAAATAAAGTAGAGCAATTTAAAACCACGACTCCAATATATATATATATAAATATATGTACATACAACGTATGCATCTGTCGTTTTGGTTGCTGTTTCACGACAACTGTTATAGCACAGCTGCTTACTTGCTCGCCTGCTTGCTTATAGCAGTAGCAGCAACAGCAGTAATAGCAATCGTGAAGTGAATATGTGTGTGTTGTACCTTATAAAAAAATATATATATACGTATATATGTTACATCCCTATACAGGTTTGCGGTACATACATAAAAGTGAACGCGTGGTTGCGACAGTGATCATAATTACAAGATAATAAAGATGAGAGAATAAAAAAAAAAAAAAAAAGAAATTAAAATTTTACGTTACGTCCCGCTAAGTATATATTTAGTTTTCTTCTTTTTCTTTTTCCACCAAAGTAAGAATTAATTCCTTGTGATTATATATCATTCGTTATTATTATTATTTAGAATTTTAAACGGTTTGAAAGACCATACGCGAAGAAAAAAAACGGGATATATTTGTTCCCTTATTATTCCTCGAGTTTATCGAAATTTTGTCAATTTATTAAAATTCTTTAATAACACTATTAACAATTCTTATCGTCATTTTGTATGACAATATGAAGATAATAAGCAACAAATAAAAATCAGAAGAAGAATGAAAAAGATAAAGGAAAAAAAAAAAGGACGAATTTATTCTAATCGCTCGAATTCCAATTCCACGTGAGTCCGATTATACATATAGGTGGGTTACGCATGAGGTGAAGATTAAGTTCATTCAGTGAATGGCGTATCGGTTTAATCGTTCTCTATATAGGTAGTGGATAGCGGTAGATCAACCTGCACACGTGCCCACACACAAATACTTCGACCTAGGTTGCTGCTGGTGCTGTTGCTATTGCTGTTGCTGCATTACTGCAGTTATAGGTAGATACTGTTGATACCTAATGCTGCATTGCAGAATTGCACAAGTATAACGTGCCTATGATCAGTTTGACAAGTAGATACACCTACATATCTATATATATAAAATATACGTATTCAAGATTCTTCGACTAGTGTATAGTTAGACGTATATTGTAATATAGTCTACATACCTACTTATACGTCAAGTTTTTCGCTATATCTGCGTTACTTTCAGTCTTTCAAAAGTAAAAATATATACGATAACAAATATATATGTTTGATAATTTTCAAAATTCTTCTTTCTTTCATTTTTGTTTTGTCTAAATTTTTTTTTTTTTTTTTCATTGCATTATTTCTTTGTCTCAGAATCAAAATTCTCTAGTTCTCAACGCGCTGACAAGTCTCGATTCGGTTCATATACTACACCTACAACTTACAGGAGAGTGTGGAGGTTATTTGAATGAAAAAAAAGAAGAAGAAGAAATGAAAGGAAAAAGATAGAAGAAAAAAAAAAAAGAAACAAGTGAATGACGTGCCTCAAGACGACGGACGGACGAACAGACGCGATATATATGACGCGTAGGTGGCAAAGTGTAGGACTGGCGCGCATCCGGTTGGGTGTGTCGTATACACGCAAGCCCCCTGCGTCTATTCCTATGTATGAATGACGTTAATCGAACCTCACGACTCAATTATATTCTCATTATACTCGGCTAGGTATATACACGCGTCTAAGATATACATATGTATATAGGTATATATTCAATTCATTTCTCATTTCTCATTTCTCATGAATAATAATCGTTCCACGAAACTGTATGAAATAAGAGAAAAAGAAAAGAAAAGAAAGAATAAACGATTATTCCCCACGAAATCGGCTCCGAATTAATTAAAAAGAAATAATCTTCAATTAATCCAGATTTGTGTATTTCAATATTTCACCCTTGATCACAGGGGATGAACATTCCCATTTGAAACACATCTTTGTCACATACTTTAATAGTAAATATTTAATCGCGGGACGTCTTGTTTCCGAAAAAAAGAAAGAATAAAAAAAAAAAATATATATCTGTATCTGTGAGAAATCAGTGGGCGTCGATGCTACTTTTCGGAGCGAATTGAATTAAACGAGAGATATTTGCACTTCAGTTTGAAGTGAGGTATGCGTAGATAGGAGAAGGAAAATGTTTACGCGCCTATCTACGTAGGTATACCCATTGCAAGTCGTATGACTGCAAAATCTTCGTGCAGGATTTGACGTAGTTATATACTATGTATTTGGAAGTGAAATTATGCACATATATAAATATATGTACGTAGATACGTTGTTTCTAGGAAAATCCAGTACCGGGTTATCTAAAACCTAGCCGAGAATCGTGAGTACAATTTGTATCTAGGCGTATAGTGGTTATATATATACCTACTATCTATCTATGTAACTAGGTATATAGACCACGCCTTGAGTTTTTTCAGGATAATATCTCCTTCTATACGTATCGCGGAAAAATAAACATATAGTACTTTCGGAATTCGTATTTATATATATATATATATATATATATATATATATATATGGTCACAGGATATTACCTATCTGCACAATATATATATATGCATTGGGGCTAACTCAAGCATTTAAGTACAAATGAACTCCCTCAGATTATCATTATAAGTCTTGGAATATTGTCGGGTGTTTTTTTTTTTTTCTTCTTTTTTTGAACAACTTCTAAAAACGATATACTAAAAACAGCGAAAATATAGAACTGGTTTTGAGAATATCCCGAATTCTCAGACACGTTGATGTTTAGAACATTAAAATCCCGAATGGGTTGAAATGCAGAGAGTTAACAACTCCGAAATTCTGGACCCAGAGATACAGAAAATGTTGAGACAAAACGGTGCAGCATAACTATATATATACGCTTATCAAAAAATTCTTTAAAAAAAAAACAGCTGTCGTTGCTTAATTTTTTTTTTTACGATTTTTTGAGAATTCTCTTGAAAAATTTGTGTGATATCACGTAGATTATAAAAGAAGCATAAAAAACAAAAAAAAATGATTCTCTCTTCTTTCTTATCATGAACCCGGCGCGTAGAGGTAGATATATGTATATAGTTTGAAGTTAAAGAAAAAAAAGAAAAGATTCTTGGAAACATTAAATAAGGGCCAGAATTTTGATAGATCAAATATTAGACGAGAAAAAAAGAAGATGAAATTTTAAGGGTGAGAAAAGTCATATAAAAATAAGATTATGACTTAGATCTATGTGTGCAGTACATACATATATTATATAGGTATGTAAATCTTGATGTTTGAATAAACTTTGACACATGTGCATAGGTATAGATGATCTTATAGCTGTCATTCGGGTGATTAACGAAATGATTTGAACGTCGAGCGATGAATTTTGTAATTCTTGTATAGGTATAATCTATCTTTAGGTATATATCTACTACAGTGCGGTATATCTAAAGATTGATATTATCTCTTCACGGAATCTCAAATCTTCCGAGAGGTACGGAGAATAAGAAGAATGAGAAGAATGAGAAGAAAAGGAAAGAAATAAGAATAGGAAGATAAATATAATAATAGAAATAGTAGGAATAGAAGGAGAGATCTTTGATTGAATATACATTTAATCATTCAATCGTCTCGAAGTGATTGACCATCGATTTGAGAACTTCATAGGTGCATACAGCTGCATGCATAGGTTATAATAAACGAGATGATTACCGAGAGATTTCTACGTCGTCGAATAAAAATTTTCCTTTTTTTTTTCTCTTATTTATTTATATGCTTTCAAACTCTTCTGGATACGTACTAAAAAAAAAAAAGCCGAGAAATAAAACCACTTCTTAGAATCAAGACGATTAGACATTTTCTTTTTTTCTCCTATATACAATAAATTAACATTCCGAGATAGAAAAATTTGTATATTATAAACTAAATCTTCTGTTTGTATCTATAGGATATAAATCGCATAAAACAAACATCGGAATTTAAACTTTTTTTTTTTTTCGCCAATTTATTTCTCTCAAATAAGAAAATTCTTTCTATTTTCTTCGTCTCTTTCGTCATCTGTCCTAAAGATTTTCGCCAACGTTGCTAAATCTGTATGCGCAAGATAGTTGTAAAATTTTTTATTCTTTCTAAGAAACCGATGATTTCGCAACTAGGAAAATAGACTTGAAGATGCAAAAAAATGAAAAAAAAAGAAAACGAAATAGAAAAAGGTCAATGAATTGTATATAATATGTACTCACGTTTACTTTTTCGAGGTACAATTCGAGTTCTCTGTACGGATCCATTTCCTTATTCTTCGCGTAATTATTATCCTCAGTAATATCATTGGGATATAAATTTTCAACAATTTTTAACCGATTCACTATTTGCACAGGTCCGTTCAATCTATTGTTAACATTTTTAAAAACACTTCTTTCAACATTCACATTCACATTCACGTCCCCATCCACATCCGCAGATTTGGCTGGTTCACCTGCACTCTCCTGCGACTCCGTTTCCATTTTATTTTTATTATTTTATATATATATTTACTGCCCCCTTCTCACGTCAGTCGACTGCAGAAAGTTCGAAGTTTATCATGTCCACTGGTCAATCTGAAAAAACAAACAAAAGAAAAAAAAAATATTAGACACGATTTTGTAATAAAAATGGATAAACAAAATAGAGAATATCTGTGATCAGATTTTTTCATTTTTATCACTTTTTTTAGTGATTTTTTTTTTTTATTAAAATTGAGTAATAGTTTGTCTAAATAGACAAACGCGCTTTAATAGTATAACCGCGTTTTAACAAGCAACAAAACGCAGCCACCTGTGCTGTTATGACAGAAAGAGATTTCTAAAGTTAGAAACTAGTCGTGTTGTTAGTCACAGTTTGCCGTTTTCACGAGAGCTAATTATACACCCTTTAGGTTCTAGATTATAGTCTCGCCTCCCGCCTCGAATAATAATCATCATCACAAAACCAGCTAATACATAATTATTACGAAATTTTCTTAACGTAAATAGAACATTTACGCAATTATAAATATACAAGATTTTAAATATATACATGTACCTACATATACCTAAATAACTATCAAATATATATATTTTTCGTTTTCTGAATTTTGTTCACTTAATAAGAGTTTTTTTATTTATGTATTTTTTTTTTTTGTATTTGAGTGATTTAGTCTGAATAATTTTATAAGTTGGTATATGGTTAGGTCGAAGCATTCTGAGATACTGTACAGGCTCGACTAGTTGGAGTTAGTTGGTTTTTATCGTTTCTAATTTATACGGTATTTCTGGGTTACTCGTATATATATGTATATAAATCGAGAGCGACACGTCCTAAATTTAACCTTCGAATGGAATAATAGATTAGAGTTTAATCATTAGAGACGCGCGTACGTGTATGATACACATACAATGCATACCTATATGCGTGAGATATCTAAACGAGCCGAATAACTTCAGAGGCGTGTTTTTACAGAATACGTAATCGTTTCAATGTGACGATAATAATAACGATAATTATTCGGTATAATTGAGTCTTAAGAATAAAGAAAATTCAACTTTAATTAGATTTAATAACGAGATCGTTCTTCGGAGGGGGTCTCAAAAAATTTTCATCAAATAATCCCCGAAAATTCATTCCAAATGGATATAAAAAAGAAATCCTTTAATTGAGTCAGATTTTTATTCTAATATTTCAAATTTTTCTCTAATCAATTATTGTTGACTCGTGGTAAAATGGTACATATAAATTTGAGTAAAAACAATCGTCAGTAATTGTGATCTTCGTTATCCTGACCTAAACAACGTTCGTCTATATATCGTATAGACAAACTCACGAAAAGTTAGCAAGTAGTATACCTATGTCATCAAAGTTATTTGTATTAGCCAAACGATGATAAATTATCGCTACTATACGATGTAGAGTTCAAGGTATACGTGCATACATGCATAACGGTTGATAACAAACTCGATTGTAGTACACCTACAAGTATTAGATATAATATATACCAGATACCTATATCTATATATTTATTTATCTATTCCTTCATTTATCTACTGTTCATTGAAAATTCTCCACATCGCATTGTCGATGTAGTGCATATAGACAGACGCGTTTACACCTGAATCCTTATTCCCAGTAATTGCATATGTATTACATTGATTTTCTATAATATTTTTTTACACGGCGATTCGCGTTGAATTGACGATATTTTCATGATACGTAGATTCGTCATATCAGAATCATCATATATATATATTCATTTTGTACTTTTTTATTTGAATTTTTATCAACTTTATATTAAATATTAATTTTCTTATGCCATACATATATACCGGTATGTATAATATAAAAGGGTATATAGGTACAAACGCGGGATAAAAAGTTTCGAGTTATACAACCTGCCTGAACCCATAATCGTAAATTAAATTTCTTGTCTTCCTGAACAGCGCACGTATGTATTACCTATATAATACAGTATAACGTTATATATACGTATACTGTACTCTGCGAGAAATATTTCACGATTATTTAAATATCTATCGAGTATCGACATATGTAGTTTGAATAGATGTACAGAAAAGAAAGAATATTATATCAAATTGACAGATATAATACAGTCATTCAACAATTACGACTAATTAAATATACAGTAAATACGTCACCCTTCCGCAGGTTTACCAAGAGATCTAAATGAGTCATAAATATCGATGAATTACGATATAATGCTGATAATCGTATAATTTCATGATTTATTTTCCTGGTATATGTATATTGAACGAATGATCATCTTTATATAGAAAAAAGAAAAAAGAAAAAAAACAATTTCGAATATTCTGAAAAAATTATTAAACTTATTATCTTCCGATTAAATAATTCCTTATCAAAATTGGAAATACTCTTATCGCGCGGTATGATATTATACATTGTAAATTATGTACCTTCGTCGATAGATACTATAAGGGTGGAGAAAAAAAAAAAGAAAAAAGAAAAAAAAATACAACAGGTGTTGATATTTAATCATTTTAGAAAAAAAAGAAAGAATTTCAATAAAAAGAAAGATATAGTTAAAATATGTGTGGATATAGAGGTATAAGTGGGTAGGTATAGCTGTACCTGCATGCACGCACCTCGTGCGTGTAGACAGCGCTAATTGGGATTAAAGCTAACCTTTTCCAAAAGAGGACACATGTTCGCGTGATAAAATGCAATTAAGAGTACCAGGGTATAATGTAAGAGAAGAAGAAAAAAAAGAGAAAGAGAACGGATCAACCTGCCCGCGTTTAGATCCTTGCCTATATATAATACCTATTATATATACGTTCAGAAATTGGTTTTCGCCAAATTTGAATTTAATTATAACAATATGATTAAATTTGAGAAAAACAGTAAGTAAGTAAGTAGGTACGTGGGTATTTTTGATTATTTATAATTTGATCGCAATTAATTTTGAAGAAAAAATTAATTAATTAATTAATCCGTAGATATGAGAAAGAGCGAGAGAGAGGAAAAAAATATTAAGATTTTTTCTTAATTTTTCTTCTTCTTATTATTATTATTATTTTTGTGTTAGCGTTTTATAGCCGATTTAAAAAGCGATAAAACACAGTTTCTCAGAAAACATCGTATAAACTATACGTATAATAGTTGAGTTAGAATGAGCGGCGTTTAACACGCCGCATATCTTTGCCTAGACCATTTAGCATCCTCCCGTCTTAAAGCAACACACATTTAAGAGTTGGGTACCACCCTCCACCTTCTTAAGCTTCTTCTTCTCTTACTTCCATGTAGCAAGCAGCAAGGCAGCATCTTCCACTTCTTTCCATTGAAGCGACTCTTCTAGCGGGTTCCTTGCAACGGGAGGCTGCACCAAGGCCTTGCAAGGTTACCTATCTCCAGCAACAGGTAGAAACCGCGCGCGAGATAGAACAAGATATCTATAATATTTGCAAAAAATTAAAAAAAAAAAATACAAGAGAATTGAACGAACGAACTAAAACGCTGCCATCCAACGATTTATTCCTCATCTTATATATACGCTTAAGAATTATTTTATACGTGAAATTTTTTGTAACTCAATCAAAGAAATAAAAAAAGGAGTGATACAAAGATAGAGAGAGAGAGAGAGATAGAGAGTAAACGAGAGATGTATCGAGTTTCTAAGAAACGAGCGTACTAGTGTGTGGGGAAATTTTTTTTTCTTTTTCTTTTTTTTTTTTTTTACGCAACGTTATAGTATAGGTATATACACGCGGTATTATAATACTTCTTGAATTACAACGTTGCGTTACGTTGCGTCGGCGAAGGCGGGTATAAGTACACTGGGATTCCCTTATAGTTATAGATCGTTACATAGCCATCGCTACGTAAATTCCAAGGAGGACTACAGCGGGCAAGCAAGGCAGAGGCTGATCGTGAGGCAAAGGAAGCAAGCAAGCAAGCAAGCACAGCAAGAAAGCAAGCAAGGCAGGACAGCAGTGCGGAGTCTGTGCGATAGAAAGACGCCGACCTACGAGGTAACGAAGAAGTGATACGATGTTGGTTTAGGTGACGCCGGTAAAAAGGGACAACGTGAACTAAAACGTATGTATCGCATGTACATACATACGTATCATATATATATATACACGTATAAATATATACATATGTAAAGAAACACGTGACCGCGGTATCGCTCTCCAAATTCCTTAGCATTTAAAATCGTCCTGATTTCACTTTTTTTTTTTCTTTTCTTCCCTCATTTCTAAACACGCTTTTCATTAGAGTTAGACATGTATATATATATGTACAGGTATTACGATACCAAACGATATTATCATCATTATTGTCGGAGATTTTTCAACTCTCGATTTTTCGAAAGATATCGAAACTTTTTTTTCCTCCAAAAATGAAAATCTCGAAAAGATTAATTCCGCCCCTTTATTGATTCCGGATTTTCGCCTCACCTTGCCTCGCCACGGTAGACAGTGAGACGACATACTATTACACTGTGCAGTTCATTCATAATTTCTTTCAATGCCTATACGTAAGAAGAACGGTTCGTACCTACATGCATGTATACACCGCTATGTATATTATACCCGTTCACGGTGTACATGACTCATTAAAATTGTAAACTTCAAGGCAGGTCGTAGAGGGGGTCGACATACGCGTACATACTTCTTACGATTAGTTTCCTTCCACGAATTGTTTGAGCAAGCAAAATTGGATAATAACTACACATGTATAATAATCACGTGAGAAAATGATTATAATAATAAATATGACAAGTATAAAACACTAGTTCCGTTTCTAGCATATCTAATTTCCCAAAAACTGAACACGACCAGTTTTATTTTCTTCCAGAGAAATTTTTTTTCGCTATATTTCACTGCACTTACGCACAAACTATACACGTACTACCTCTACCTAGTACCTCCTTCGTAGTCGCGTCATAAAACAAGGACGTAAATCACCACGTGCATTTATGCTAACTAAGAAGATTACTTTTTTTCTTCTTCTTTCTTTTCTTTTATTTCACTGCAAGAATTTAGGGTTAAAAATCAAACCGCATCACGTTTGAATATATGTATTTGAAACATGACGTCGTTATCACAGAATATTGTCAGTGGGTATAAATAATTGATAATCCATCTTTTCCCTGCAGCTATTATTATAGTTTTTTTTTTTTTTTTTTTTTTTTTCACTTTCGTGGATAAACAAGGATGAAACTGCTCTTTTACATTAAATATAGACCGCGGACGGGGGGTTCGCGTTTCCGACAGTAAATTTACTTCTTATGTTAACTTCCGGCGTATAAGACTATACGTATAGGGATATAGGTGCACACTAAAGCGCGTTGTACGACGTGAGTTATCTATATTTTTCATGTTGTCAAGGGAGGAGTGAGTAGCGCAGTGCGGTTGCAGTAGTGTATAGGGGAAAGAGAGGAAAGGGGGAAAAAGTCGGAGTAATCCGCTTGAAGTTCATTCACAGAATAGATATCGAGTGATATTTCGATAAAGCGAACAAGAATAGTTTTTCAAATTTCCCATAAAAGAAAAAAAAGAAGAAGAAATATCTTTTATACACAGCAATAAACTATGAAAAGTTTTTTTCTTTTTCTTTCATCATTATTATTCTTCTTCTTCTTCTTTAACTTCTTTTTAAGAAATAATTAATAATCAATATTGTAATGTATATTCGATAAATAATTGTACGGAAAGTGACGCGAGACGCGAAGAGGCGAGTCGTCAGCGATCGGAGCAAACGCGAGGTCTACACGCAGTCGTCGACTGAAAAGAGATAAGGTCTCCGCGGAGCGAGGCACTATTCGTTGAGTGCATGCAGGCCATCAGCATCAGCAGCAGCAGCAGCAGCAGCAAGCGAGCGAGTAAGTAAGTAAGCGAGCGCGAGCGCGAGCGAGCAATGAGAAATGTTTATCTGTTAGTATACAAGTTACATACTAGCGCAAATAGGGGTCTAAGTTTGAGGCTATTGGAGTCCCCCGAAAAGCTATCGCTATCTGAATATCTTTATTCATAAATAAAGCTGTATAGGTATTAATTGAAGTATAGTTTTGCACAGTTTCTCATTGTATGTATATACACGAAGCCTTGAAGTTTGATCGTATATAATTGCAAGTTTCTTCTCTCTTTTTATATTCCTATGAGTACACATTACGTACCGATGTATAGTTATGTACATACATAAAACTACACTTGTAATAATGAAAAATAATAAAGATGACATCACATTATACAGTAAACAGAAACCTCTTTCTATTTGTTTTTTTATTTTTTTTATTATAATTCCCACCTTTGATCCTATATATATATACCTATACTCTTTTTACAACGCTATTTGGAATTTAAATATACGTGCGGGGTAATTAATTCTACCCACGAACACCTTTAATAACCAGTATTAATATATCGCAATAATTTTTAACCTACCTCGATCTTTTCGCGGGCTTCAAACATCCGCGACAGCTTAATAATATCCGTGATTGCGATGTATCTGTGTGTATCCGAAATATTGTTCTTTTTTCTTCTCTTGCTTTTGACACTTTGGTATTTGCGGTATTCGTACAGATAAAAAAAAAAAATAATAATAATAATTAACAGCACAATGTGTTATTATATCGACGATTTAGATAAATAGAGAAATCACTGAGCACTGAATTCTTGGGTTATTATTTATCTTGTTTTTTGTTATTGTTGTTGACAGATTATAGGAAGTTGAAAAAAAAAAAAAAAAACGAAAATATTGTTACACACAATGATTAACGCAACGATTATAAAATACGGTTAAAGGTCACCTCGCTAACTAAAATCCAACGATATATATTACAATAGTATGTATATTATTGATATAAAATAAAAGAAAAAAAATATGAAACAACGAGATAGAAACATCCGCCGCGACGGTCACGGCAATACTGACTAAAACTCTCGCGACGACGAGCGAGGAGTTGAGTTGAGTTGAGTTGAGTTGAGTTGAGTTGAGTGCGGAGTGTAGAGTACAGTCGTCGTGGTGTGGAGTGAGTCGAGTGCTGCTACTCACTTCGAACTACACCGCCAAGCCTCGAGCAGCTCGAGGATTCCGAACGCGCCGAGCCACGAACCGTTCCGAATTCAACTCGAGTAACGTAGGTAGGGTTTAACATGTGTGTGTATTCGCTCGGCTATTATACACGCTACAAAACCAGCTGTTTAAACCACGTAGGTATAGCGGACTCACCGCGTTTTTAGATAACAATAAGAGAGAAGAAGAAGAAGAAGAACAAGAATAGGAATAATAAGCGAAGAAAGAGGAGCGAAAGGGATCCTCAATAAAGAACAACAACTACGAGAAAAGCGGAGACAAAACTTTTGCCGAATATTTATTTCGCATAATATGACTGAATAATTTGGCTAAAATAAGAAAATGAAATTTTCCTTTTCCTTTATTAATTTATACACGCAGCTGTAGGTATATATGCACAATTCAGTTATGTGCATATAAAATATGTGAATATATGGAGACGTGATACGTCATAATTAGCGGTAAGGTAAAAGCGATGATAATTAATTAACGGGTTCGAGTCACAGCGGCGGGTACTTAGCGCCGTTTAATTTCCAACCGTGTGAAATCTGCTTTCCCCATTATTATTAAGCAGGGGTTGAACAACCTAATCTTCATATATATCCACGTAGGTATACAAGATAGTACGAAGACCATATATACATACGTTGAGTATAAACTTTTTTCGTTTCAATGTAAATACATGTAAGGTATATATGAGCGTGAAATATGTATTACTATACATTCAAACACTCGTACTTCGCAGCTTTAAAGGAGAATGGATAAAGTAATAATGGGGCAATTTCACCGGCATGCGACGCGACGATACGTAGGTTGCATACCTACCTACTCTGCGTGATCGAGAATACACGCACGCACATCCCGACCTTTAATTTTAATTAACAATTTCACCTCAGTTTCATATATTGTTGTTATAACGCGGTTAAATTTCCACGAAAAATTCTGAAAAAATTTCATTTCTTATCTAAAAACTAAAAAAAAAAAAGAAGAAAACCATTATAAATCCTGATCTTCTGATACGTCTATAACCGCGCGTGATCGTTTGTATTCTTGACTTATAGAATTCTTAATTTTTTAATTTTTTTTCTTTTTTTCTTCTTACCTACATCGTTTTTTCCATGTTTTTTTTTCTCCATATCTCAATGCGAAAATTCGCCGCGTTATAGGCCTATACCTATAACCACTGCACGCGCGCGGTAGGTGCATCCTTCCTTATACCCTCGAGTCCTTCGCCACTTTATTACCTCGTCATGCTTCTGTTATTTCTTCGATATATATATATACGCGTGTAGGTATATATGAACTAGTATACGGTAGAGAGGAGTTATAATATAATGTTGCTGTTTTAGCAAACGCGGAGTGCGAAGTACCATCATTATTTAATCTATCTCTATATTACCCCCGTTATTACTATTATTATTATACATTTCATTCATCTGTTTTTCCCATAAATTTTCATTTTTCTTTTTTTTTTTTTCTAGGTTTTTGATTCCCCAACGACCGTTTGTCGGTTCATATAATTATATTTTGGCTCAATTTCGTCGGAGTGATATCATACCTACGTACTAGTATGTATCGGTATATGGGTCTACGTCTACGTACATACATACGAATAATAATACGTCGTGCTGCACCCGCATGCCTTTGCATTAATCTTAATTACACGGCAATTAAAAGCAGTTAAAGAAAGATGGGTCGTGCGTGTCGAGGTCTTGCCACCTCTGGTATATAAGACATATATAAATATAAAATTAAGCTTTTCTATATACTAAATACAAATTGGATGTTTTATTATCGTATTTATCGAGATTAAAGGTACGTATATACGTATACAGAATGATTAATCTCACGATACATTCGTTGAGCTCATTTTTCTCATGTCATTCAATATTCAAATTGGATGAAAATATTTTACATTATTATTACTACCCGCATAATGATAGATTATTGAATTGTATTTTCTCTTATGCTATTTATCTCGAAAACTATTAGTCCTGGATAAAATTTGTGTATACAAAAAAGACGCGTCTTTTAAAACTCCATAAATCTTGTCTAAGGTATTTCACCGATAAGTCAACGGTTATGCATATAATGGAGGAAAAAATAGCTCCTGAAAACTTGTGCTATATCTAATACAGCTCTTACAGCTACTATAGGCTCTTACCACTCATCCTGGAGATATTTTCCTCTCTGAAATAGAATATATTTGAGAAAAAAAAAAAAAATTCTTCAAGATAAGATTTCTTTCCTTCCTTCCTTCCTTTTTTTTCGAACTAGCCGACGTGTGACTAACATTAAAAAAAATGTCTAAAACAAGTCACGCGTATATATAGAAGAATTGTTTAGCAGTCTTGATGAAAAATGTTGGTTCGATCAAACGCGGCTTCGGTATTACATTTTTTTTTCTTCATTTTATTTTACAATTTTTTTTCCATTTTTTTTTATTTTTTATTTTTACTCAGGAATAATTTAGCTGAGTTGCCCGCCGCGGGTGAAAAAGATACGCGTAATAATATATATAACAAGGTTGAACCGGGGGACGCGCGCGGTGGTATACAAGGAGTCGGAGAGATGATTCTGCCTTTCTGTTTACCGTTCTGACACTCGATCCATTTCCCTTTGTCAGCCTTTCTCGCCTACTCCCGAGCTGATGGTGTTGCTGCCGCTGCCGCTGCAGTCATTCGGTTAAACTTGCCCATTGATAAAACAACCGTCCACTATTCTAAATTCTTCGTATACCTTTTTCTTTTTCTTTTTAAGAATGGAAACGAAAAAAAAAAAAAAAATTAAAATAAAACCGAAAATGAGAAAGGAATATAGAATGGAGGAAAAAAGGAAAGAAAGGAAGAAAGATGAAAGGGGGAGATGAAATGGAAAATTTATTCTCCAAGACCATGACAATGACTCAGACGTATTAAATATTCAAATTTATTATTATTCCGCATATAATTATACGTTATACGCATAATACTTATACGCGTGTATCGGGTATCCTGCGGTCAAAAACTCTGCTAACTATAATAACCTTCATGTTTACGACTGCAGGTACTTATCGTATACAAAATCCTTTGAGAAGATAATGCGGCGTTGACGCTATTATTTTTTTATTTTGCCAGATTTTTCGGGTTCAAATTGTCGGATTCAAAAGACTGAAGAAGATGACTGAACGATGGACTAAAGAAATGGTAAAAAAAAGTGGAATTTTAATCGCTGATCGAAAATCTGACCCGAAAATTGCGAATCTTGAAAATTGTAAAAATGTCGGAATCGGTAAATATCTAATCTGGTTATCGTCGATTGGTCGGGGTTTGTTATAAATTACGAAAGCTGCCGGTGTGTGTGGTTTATTCTGGTGCTTGTTGAATGGAAAAGAATTCCAAGTATAACGTGAAGATGAGAACGAAGATAACACGTGGGGACCTACTTAGCCGAGTACCACATGACCTCGTATTATGCCTCCTGCAGCTTCCATATGCACCACCGCCGCACAGGGTTTAGGAACAATGAAAACTTTCTTTTTCAAGGATTAAATTTCACGGGATTATCGCTTCTTATACCACCGAAAGACAAATCTAAATAGAACGCTGGGTACCCACCCAGAAGCTAGAAAACCAAACCGAGAAAATTTACTCAGTGTTACTGCAGAGTCTGGAAAAAAGAGTAAAGGACCTTTTTTTTTTCTAGATAGTTTCGAACATACCGTCTATTTGAAATAACTTATTTTATCACGAATTATCGATCAGAAAAAGAAAAACCAAAGGATAAACTAATAAATTAATAATATATAATAAATTTGGAAGAATTGAAGATTTTTTAGACCAACTACGCGTTCTTGATTATATACTTTCACGCAATATACATGGTAGCTCTGGTGATGTTACACAGCAGCTAAGTCAACAAACTGATTGTCAGTGTAGGTACGTGACTGAACAAATTGAACGAAGTTTAAAACAAGGTTGCGTCGATAAAGAGCCGTAATATTATTCCTTGCCGTTTTTTTTTTTTTTATATTCTGTGTAAATTTTTTCGGAATATTAGCAATATTCAAGATTTTAAACTACGTATTTATACACATAGTTTTCGGATTCAGGTATGATATACGGATATGCAGAAAATTTTCTAGAATCGCCGGAGTTAAATCCACTGCGATATCCGCACGGATTGATTTTTGCAAAAAAATTATCGTAAAAAATCTCCGTATTCGCAAGGCTTAGCCAAAGATTTACAGCAAGGAACATTCTTTCAGCCAGAACCTGCAGCCTCTCGGTTAATTGGGATATGGTAATCTTCCGCTAGGGTAGTTCGAGGTCAGTTTATCTATAGGAATCGACGTTGTTGGGGTGGGGAAATCAAGGATACACGGACTGGGCGGATCGAGCAATGCTGTAATAACGATTTTCTGCGAATTATATCGTCCGTTAGATGAATATTTCTTAAAATAAAAAGAAAAAAAATAAAATAAAAGTACTCTCGACTCCGCGATTTCGTTTGGGAAATTCCCATCTTTAATTATAATTCCTTCATACGATTGAAAGCGATAAAAATAATTCGCGACAAGCGCAGAACAGAAAGAAAAAGAATAAAGATTTTTATTGTCAATTTCATCTTAATTACCATTTCTCCTCTTTCAAAGATTATATATTTAACCTCCTCGACCCCTTATGCGGGGTTGAATACGGTGCATAAAAACGATTTACGATTCTTTTAAATACTCTCGTTTTATAGTCAGCCAGCGGTTTCATCCTCTTACTTTACAGTCGTGTGTGAAAAACAGTTAAATTGTTTAACAGGCCACATAGAGTGTCGCCTGCCTCTTATTATACTTGTGCATGTGAATTTCTGCAGAATATATGTAATATACGTTATATGTTACATACTCGACCCGCGTCAACCGCAGAACTTTGTCTGCGGCGTATTTTAACAACGAATTTTATTATTCCGCATTATTATTACCGCATTGTCTCTTTCATTATGACTAATCGTAAAGAGGATAAATAAAAACCATTTTAAGCGGACTTTTTTTATTGGCTTATTCATCCTCGCTTACCCCCGTCCTCATATTTTCACGCATACATACTCGCCTGACAGACAATGGCTAATAATAATCCCCCAGGTTACAGAGAAAGAAATTGATAAAAAGAAGAGAGATAAAAATTGGAATAAAATAATAATGACAAATGCAGAAAAAAAAATTGGCGACAGAATCGATGAAACGTCAAACGAGGTAATCGAGGAAATTTCTCGAAATATTTGAAGCTATTAAAGTCACGTACTTATCTCTCATTCCTTAACTTTTCGGGTCAAGTTCCGGACGCCCAGCCCTCGCCCTTGTGTAGGATTAGTAGCAGCTGGCTAAATATTTGGAAAAACTGTTCCCCTCCGATTTAAAACGGGGGGTAAATTATTTTCGACTAAGTTGTCTCGCGTGCCTTATGCCACGCGGGAGTGCGACACGTTCGGCACGATCGACAGAAAGAAAGCCGCGAAGAAAGTTTTGAAATTGCTTCAATTTGAAAATTTCGAAATTTTTTCGACCGGACTTAAAGCGGAGAAAATAATCTTGTGATCCAGTGACGTAAGGCTGCAGTGGGTCTATTCATATTCTAATGTAATAATCCTTTAGGCTCGTTTAGTTTTCTCTTCGATTTCACGCCCGAGTTGGCCTTTAAATCCCACAACCGAGGCCTGGGTGGCTGAGCGACTTTTCTTAAACGGACTAAACGCGGAGGATAAAGAATAACGAAGTATATACGACTACAAAAGCATCCCTTGTGTATAATGGTGTGGATTCAAAAACGCGAAGACCATGAAAGAGCCCAGTCTTTTCCTCGTTTACCACGATAAAAAAGAAAACCACAACCAAATCAAGAACTTTATAGTTCTAGGTTCAAAATCTCGTTTTTCATTCTTTCTTCAAACATTTCAGAGCCTGGGTACGCTTCAGGGGTGAAAATATTTATTTTCTATCATCCCTACTCGTACCGGAGGAAGTCCACGTTTTTTGAAACGATAAACTATATGCCTACGCGTGTCAGCTGGTATAAGGAAGTTTAAATTCATAATAATTCCCTGCACTGCGGTATGTTTGGATAATTGGTATACACTTTTTCGACTCTTTGTTAGATTCATAGATCTGTGTGCTTCGTATTAAACAATTGTATCGCCTACCTAGACCCGTTTTACAAACAAACGCAGAAATAGCAACGCTGAATTATGCCTTCTCCCTGCACCCTATACTAGGCATCAAAACTAGCCACTGTATTAAACTGCTGCACCGGCAGCTGCAGCTCTTATATCCAAATCGTAATATTTATAGACTATAGAGTAAACTAAAACAAAACTGTTAACTGCAATTTGATTATACCTATAGTATATATTATACATATCAATCCGCGAACTTCCGCGAGCACTAAAACTATCTTTGCACGAATATGTACGAATAAGCGCTAAAAATAAATTTGCAAACGGTTTTAGAATCATTTTTTTTCCGTCAATATTTCGTCTCAGTTTTTTATTTTTTTATTTTCGTTTTAACGATAGACATTTTTTCGTCTTCTTCTTCTTTTTTTTTTATTAGCTAACCCGTAATACACTAAATTTGATTTCGGTTTTAAAAGTGAAACTCGAAGTGCTTGGAGGAGTTTTTTAAAACCCACGGACACATAATTCTTCTTTCGAATAAGTAACGCCTTTGCCTTTGACTTTAGCCTTTGCGCTTTACTATACGAGGTTATATTTACGACTTTTTTCTGAAAAGGGTCTCTCCTCCAGATACGCGGACACGTCGATATATCATACTTTATGATATGCATGTATACACACATACACATTTAACACCCGCCTTAAACTTGGGGATGTACGAGAAGCTCAAGTCGCTAGTAGAAACTTACGATTGTGTTTGTTTAAATTGAGACGCCAAGGAGATGGTACAAGCCCAATCCACTGGTAAACACTTCTCGTTTCAACGCAGATGAGTCAGTCAGAAGGTTAGAAATCGGGGTGCCTACTCTAGGTTTCAAAAACATCTTCCATCAGTCAATTTATCGTTCAAAAAGAAGATTTTCAATATCACAGACTCGCAAGTTTCAGAAAGGCTAATATATCTCCTCGGAAGTCTACAAAAAAACAATTTTTAATCTTCTCAGTTTTCAATACTCCGAAATTGAACTCGTGAAAAATTCTTAAAGTCAGGAAAAGCAATGCTTCAACAAGTTTTATTCTTCAAGCCCTCAAGCTTTCATGAGCTTATATAGGAATTTTATTTTCTTCCATAAGGCGAGAGTTTATTTTATTTTTTATGCAGCTTGTTACTGAAAGACGGTAAATTACGTCTTCTGACTGCAGGACAGTTTATCGCATCTAACTTTTTTGCTTGATAATTCGAGCCAGCAAGCACCCGGGTTAAAAGGCATCTAAACACGTCGTCCCCGGTGATTACTGTATAATAGAAAATGCTTGACGAACGTTTTCTCTTTGTCAGTTTTCACCACTCCATTAGGGCTAATAGGATGACTCTATAGAAATCTTGCTTGGCATCGAAGGCATGAACTGCGGACGATGCGAGGTGCGGTAAAAGAAGAAGATGGAGTAGAAAAAGAACGAGGAGAGAGAAGAACAAAATAAAAGAAAAGAAAATTAGAATTGAAGAAAAAAAGAAAAGAAATATATATCGAGGCGTATAAAAGTCGGAATAATTTAATGCATAAACCGTTTTAAAATTCTATCGTGTATAGACATTACTCAGTTTTTCTTCACGATATATAATATTGATCTCTAGGAACAGATTAATGTAATTATAGCTACTAGCCAGTCCCTAATTACAATAATTACCAATCTTGTATTATCCGACAAGAGATCATTCATCTCTTTAAATAATGAGGAAATTTTTACCCCTTCAATTTTCTGCTTCCCATCCATTGTTGTCTGACGATAAAGTTTCAATTTTTAGAATAATAATTACGTAAGATTTAGGGTTTAATAAAAAGGCGTATTCAAGTCAAGATTTTTCCTCGTAGATAGGTTAACACAGAATCGAATTTATTCCTCGTATAAAAATGACTTGTATTTTTTGAAAAACTGAACTAAAAAATGGGGATTTAAATCCCGAGAGAAATATCCATCGCAGAATTAATCGACTACTAAAAAATAATAACGTGCAGTTGTTAGATGGGTGTAAAAAAATATTCACAGCGCAGTTCTGACTCGGCGATGTATAGGCGAGTAGATAATAATCGCGGCACTTGAACACGCGTCGCATTTAATTTGTACGACGAAACTAACGAGTCCGTAAAACAGCTATGAGAGATCGAGTAAGGCAGCGGAGTGTGTCGAGTATATATCTCGTCCGAGTCTCGCCTAGTCTTGATGATCGTCATCATTCGATGGACAGGAAATTTTAACGAACCAATTAATTCCTCCGCGAAATTAGTCAGCCTAATGGTCAATTTGAATCGCGAATTATATCTGATCATTATTATGCGTTCGATTTTTACTCCAATCTATAAAATTCTATTCTTCGATCTCACTATACCTACAGAATAACATCTCAATGTAACAAAGTCAGCTGTTAATCACCTCTAATCATCTCGTTAGTGTTTAAAAATAATTAACGGTCATTAATCACGAGGGTCGAACCTCGGAGGTAGTCGACAGTCCCTGACAGTCGATCTTGGGGCGGGTGTGAGATCCTGGCTCTCGTT
Source organism: Rhogogaster chlorosoma (assembly GCA_944452935.1). Taxonomy (NCBI): domain Eukaryota; kingdom Metazoa; phylum Arthropoda; class Insecta; order Hymenoptera; family Tenthredinidae; genus Rhogogaster; species Rhogogaster chlorosoma. The sequence goes on along the minus strand of OX101803.1, from coordinate 20,151,229 downwards.
AGGTGATTGATATTTCACGGGAGAGCAGCTCTTTCGGGTTTTACCCCGATTTTATTTTTATTTTATTTCTCAAATATATTTAGAATCACTCGGGCTTAGAATTTGATTAAATTTCCTTGCTGCGTATCGAGGATCAGTTACGAAAATAATCAACGTGTGATTATGATAATTGGATTGGATATTAAATTTATTTTTATTATAGTTATTTTAAACTTGAAAATCAACTTTGGTTTTATCGGTCTTATTTATCAGTCACTGCACAAGTTAAAGGTGAGAGAAGGAAACGGTTCTTGCGCCGCTTCAATGCCAGCAAAATCCCGAATGATTCATAATAATCGCTAGCTAACTGCGAGTTAGCCTATGTGTTGTCGCGGACGCGGAAATCTTCAGTTTCTTTGAATTTGCAATGATATTAAATATCCCATGTAATGTCAGCTTGATATGTTTATCGCTATAGTTGCGGTCACGCACACACATAAAGCCCTTCTTCCTTTCTTCGTCAATCAACGACAAATCCTTGACGGCCTGTAGATATCACGAAGAAATAACAAAAAAATAAAATAAAAAAAGAGAAAAATTAATGAATAAAGAAAGAAAATACAGGAAATTTTTTTCTTTCTTTTTCGTAAACTACGTTTTCATGTTAAATCGTCACTTCGAACGTATTATATAATTCTTTGTGTTTATCTATAGTATACGCGCTGCAGGTGAGTAAATGAGGAAAATGTAAATGAACAATGAGTCAGCTTTGATATAAGCAATGAATATACAAAAGGGCCAATTGTTCGATAGTGAGGCACGTATATGTATAATGAGTAATGGAAGACACGCGTTTATATCGCTTGCGCGAATGCGAGTGATACGGTACGTGTGTGTAATTGACGTACACTACTATTCTAGCTGACGCATATCTTTGCATCCTGCATGATTAAGCGATTATTGTAAACCGGGTTTTCAGTCGATTTCTTTATAATGAAATGCGGTTTTATGTATGGTTAACGATGTACACTTATCATGTATATCACGGGAATGAAAAATCGTACAATTATCCGCTTCTCAGTAGCGGCTGTAATATCATAGTTTTTCCATTTCACCTCATTTATTTGTTTTTATTTATTTATTTTTATTTTTTCGTTTCTTACTTTATTATCTACCCGTTGCCGTTTTCAATTCCAAGTATATCTGAGAAGATCGTGATCCACGACACGCAATGAGGCTTGAGGGAGATAAAAATCCCGATCTTATCCCGTGAAAGAACGTATATTTCAATTTCTTAGTAAACATTTCTCAATGGAATTAAACGAGGAATAACATTTTTTGACTCTCAATTCGCTAAACTTGAGACAAACATCTTATCCTCCTTCTTCGGAATTCGTTCAGAATTTGAAGAATGGCACAGCTTCATTTTTCATCCATTAAAAAATCTGGCTTTTATCATTCGGACGGTTTTAACGCGACACCCTTCAGCCTTCGGCTCTTGATATAAACGGTATGATGATGATGATGATGATATAGAAAAGCATGATTATTGCGAGAATAAGGTATCAGGTCACGATTTGAATAACGCGGGTACAAGAGGCGGGCCTCGTCTAAGTTACGATTTCCTGATTTTAGCAGCAATTTACTGCAATTTGACTCCTACACAGATCTCTGCACCGGCGTGCCGTAGCTGTAGCTTTAGCTGTAGCTGTAGCCGTGGCCACGAGAACGAATAGGTTTTAACCGAGGCTTGTGAACCACGTAGGCCGTAATGTGCAGAGAGTTTATACACGCATTGTGAGACGAGCAAAGTCTAAGCTACAAATCAGAGAGCCACTCGTGAGCGACTCAGACTTTAATAATATAAGGAGTGTTGCAAGAGACCTGTATCATGTATATAATATATACCGTGTATACACATAGCCTGGATTGGGGCCGGGTTGAGGTTCCGAATCTTAAAAGTATTGAAGAAAAATAAAAAAAGTGTCAAATCTTAGAGAAACTTTGAATTTCAGGATATTACACTCAGCCAAGAAGTTCCAAAATTTTGGATTATTCCTCAGGGCGGAAAGACAAAAGATAGTTGATTTCAACCTAGACCTATTTACCTTCGACGTCATTTTGCGTTCTCGCAAATTGCCGAATACCTGCTTTTGTTCGAAAGCTTATTCGTTTACGGTCTAGGATCTATTTCCGGTCTTCTAGATCCAGAGTGTCATGCTCAGATTACGTAACGGTCAAGTATGAAGTGGCCGTTCCATTCTGGCCCCAGTCCAATTTAACAATACACTTGATAATCAACAAAGAGCAAAAGAGAGAGAAAAAGAAAGAGAGAGAAATGGTCTCTATGTTTAAAAAAGACTTATTTTCTAAGTTTCTTTTCAAATTAAATTTTAAGCATTTTTGGAAACGATTCTTTGAAAATAATAAAACGCGATTCGACCACTGCACGAGCTGTTTAAATTCTGCACTTCTCTCTCTCGAGAGAGAGAGAGGTTCCTCGCGATTCCTTTTCTCTCGGGATCGAGGTGTTAAATAGTTGGCTAGATCGCGCGACTGTTTTATAATCCGTTGAACCGTTGACCGTGACATAAATACAATTCAAATCTTTTTTTGTCTCTTTTTCGTATTTTCTTCCTAATTTTCTCGCACGTCGCAGGTGTCTGGTTAGTTTTCGAAATTATAACGCCGATTGACGACCAGCTGATTCCGCTACGTGGGTACGCACCGCAGCGACTGATTCGAATACGTAAATTGCTAAATTGCACCGTCCCCGAGTAATTCATCGTCGAGATTGAAACTGATATTGAAATAGCGGCGGTCTAGAGATTTCCTCAATCATTTCATCAAGACCCTTCATCGTCAAAGTGAGTCCTACGCAATGTCATCGCGTGAAGTGTCCAGGGGCTCCCAACCTCATCCTCTCTTCACTTTCTCTGATTATCGTCGATTTCGTTGTACGATTAGTTTCTGAATTTCCATTTTTCTTTTCCTTTTCCGAAAATATTTCCTCATCTTTATCATCCCATGAAAATCCACACAGAAACTATCGACGATTTCAATAACGATTCAATGAAGTTCAAGGCGACTCGAATAACAGGAATGCAAGAATTCTCATTCTCCGTAAGGATTCCAGACGCGCCATCATCGCCTCGGCTGGGCCCGGTCCCCAGGTTTCCTTAGAAGGCGGATCGACTTCTTGCCAGTTGGAAAACTGCAGCTTCTCTACAGCGCCACCGGTCCCCTCGAGGGCAGTAAGCGATTGTCGTTTGTTACATTGATGGAAAATTCAAGAGGGCTGGAATTCCCTAACGAGAACATAACACTCGCAATATAAGAAAGAAGACGGTGGAAAAAAAATGAAAGAAGTGAATCGATTCGTTCGATAGAATTCCCAAACGATTTTTAAAACTACTTTAATTTATTCAGATCTCCCATCTCTTTCTTGTTTTTTTTTTTTCCTCTTCTTCTTCTTCTTCTTCTTCTATTATTATATTTACAACCGAGGATTGCGGCGGATATGCATAGAAACGTAGAATAATTTAGTGTCGAAACGTTTAGAAAAGGGTAGACAGTCGGTGGTGAGAACGTGTCGGACAATGAGAATTTTGCTACGCCTTCCCAGAACTGATTTCCGTAATCTCCGAACCTCCTATTTATACATACGAAGTTAAAACTGCGACTCGAAGTATCGCGAGAGCGGGGATTTTCGCTTTCCGAAAAAACTTTGAATCCGAGTTAAAAGGAGACCGAAAATACGCAATATAATTGATACATGTATATATAGTAATCTTATGAGTTTATAAACTCTCCGCCGAAGGCAATGGATCGATTTATCTTCATACTCACGCGATGCGAATTAACTATTAGTTTATCCTATACAGATTTCTTAGTACTGATTGGCGAATACCAAACAGACCAATAATATATTTCGCGAGAGAAAATTCCGCCCGATGTCTTTGATCTAAAATATGGTAACTAGGTATAGAGAAAACAAAAAATATCCACAGCTTATTTGGATTGTAGTTAATTTAGAAATTTCTTATCGGGGATTAAAAATGGGCCTCCGGTTTGTGAATATTTAAATAATAGGTTAGCTTGGCCAGGCTGAGTTTCGTTTTAAAATATACTACCGTAAACGTCATTTCGTTGCACGTAATAGATTAATCATAGAAACCCCGGGCCGGTCCATACCTCGTGTGTTATGCATATTAGAATTCCTTTTTAGAATAGGACAGTTCGTGTCTTATGCAAATATCGTAAGGGAACGTAGTTGAAACTAGCCTAGGCTAGGAGATCCCTAGTTCCGTCTTACCTACGTCCTCGCATCCTCTTCAACAGAGGATTATTATGTGGGCGGAAGATATAGTCACGACCAAACTGTCTAATGGATTTCTGATGGCAGGTATAACACATACATACTTTGGAAAAATAACGAGAGAAAAGTCAAGAAAGTTCACAATATTCTATACAGAATCTGAATTCATCTAATCAAATTCTTTCTCTTCACAATATCCCGAGAAATAGAGAAAATTTTTTGCATTTTTCGACTTTCAATATTCTAAATCGTCTCAACCTTAACCTAATACAAGCTAAACCATCACGATTCCGTGTCTTTGTACGAGTATATAATGAACGAAAGAACAATTAATTATTCTTAGCCGTAGATTGCATAATACGGAGTCTGTTACATCACACATACGTTTATTATAAGTACATTGCTGTTTTGACGTGATATTCTCGCAACTTCCTTTAAGAAAACCGAGTCATTCCTCCCACGCGTGTTAAGCTCGACGTTTAAACTGATTCTAGTATATTTAAATTTGAAATTCATGCGGTCCAGGAGTATCGAGATATATACTTAGACTCTGAAATCCTTTGGACATACTTGTGTACTATACATACAAGATCATTGAGAAACTGCGTAATATGTGAACGAACACATGCGTGCCTTCCACCCATACGTGTATAAAAATGAGATAAAAAAATCCCATTGACGAAACTTACCGACTCACATGCATCCATCTGGGAGTGTTGGCGGATAATGGTTATGTACTCGGAGTATATATGTGCTTATACTGTACATAAGCCTCGCCTCGGCTAACCTTACCTGGCCAAAGAGAGTATTTGCATAATAAAACGAGTCGCAAGGAATGATTCATCGCGCATCGACACTCTTGGTCATCGACCTGAAAATCCTTCGAGCCTTCATTCCACATTTTCGTTCAGAGGATTGGCGATTTTCTTGTTCGATGATTTGAAAAATCTCGCAATTTTTAGTCCCAAGTTTCTCCTTTCCGCCGCGGCCTACGGAATCGCCGAGACACGTGCTCCACGCTCGGCTTTACGCATGCCTATAATCGATACCTATCTACGGCCAGAGAAAGGCTCTCTGCTGAACATATTGTCGTCAATTTTATCATTCTAAGTGTAGAAAATTAACGAGGAAGGCCTGTCGTTGCGTGGCAAATCTCTGATTTATATACAGCATTAATCAATTTCACTTTCTAAATTATTCGCACCGTCGCATGGATATTGTATATATATCCGCCTCTGTCTTCTTCCCGTTATTATCTACATCTATAGCGATGGATGCTGCGATGTCTCTCAATTTTGAAACAACAAAAAAAAAAAGGAAAAATAAAAATATACGAAAATTCTTCGACTGCAAAATTCCGCTTATTTCTCTTCCCCGCAAAAACCGAAGACAAGGCTTGAATTGAATATTCGAAAGCGACGCTATATACGCTCTGTAAACGCATCATGTTCTACCATACTCGATATCTGTGACCTAGTAATCTTTGCTATTGTTGTTTGCATGCGACGTCGCGACGCATTGCGAGGTAATTATTGGATGTAACTGATCGCCGTTGTATATTGTGAATAGGAAATGGATTGTATAGAAGATATAGAATAAGAGACATTCTGTTCGTATACAAGCAAGCTTAAGTATGTTCATAGTGTATATTTCACGAGGAATAATTTCGCTCCTAGCCTCCTACGCGGGACTCGAAATGTAAAGTACATACGTTACACATGTGTGGCCGAGGATCGGGCAATTGATCATACAGACGCTCGGGTTCATCCGGGTGTACGATGTGCGAGGTCTCGGAATGACTCAGACGTAATATGCTGGTGAGTTATAATTTCAATTAGGCCACTTTATGATGTCGATATTTATAAATACACGCGAATATCTTCGGCGACATATACCTGCATACGTAGGTACGGCGTGTACGCGGGTATTTTACACCAACGATCAGAGCCGGGTACCGAATCGTTAGCATATTGACCATGAAAATGAATATAACTGTGACGACATTTTTATTAGCAATTTCGTCCCCGAATTTAACTTGAGGAAAAGTATACCCACGCGTGACTGCGGCTCAAGATCAAATATCCTCGTGGATATAATATGAGCTTTGAAATATTTGAAGGTTCGATTGTTTCTCAAAACTAGTCCGAAAATATTGTAGAAATGTTTTTTCAAATTTATTCGTAAACGTTTAGAATAAAATATTACCGAATCTCCGAAAACGTTGGAGAAATTTTCCTTTTTTTTGTTTTCAAAGTTATTCTGAAAATTAGTATAATATTAAAAATACGTATTTATCTTCAAGGAAATTTCTGACTTTTTACAAGACACCCTGTACACCGAAGGTATAAGTAACTAATTCGACCTCACTGTCGGATTGGCACGTTGGAGGAATAACTGAACGTAATAGACTAGTGGTCAGTGATCAGTGATCAGCGGTTAGTGGTTACAGTGGTAGATTGTGGGATGATCGGTAATCGGTATTAACTGTCGATGATCGTAGGCAGTGCATGTAATATAGATTCGATCTAGTAAAGTTATAGTCGACGAGAATAGCGAATTATCGGGGAAAGTTTGCGGCTCGTGAATTTGCGGCGACAATCTATTCGTCGAAGGAATCCATAAGTTGTAGAAAAAAATGAAGATTTGCAGGTCGCTTCTAAAAACGATAAAAAGTAAAATAAAATAAATTTGGCAGCGCCAAGAATCGACGTTCGTTTTTGCCGTAAACGTAAGAAGAAGCTTATTGCTGCGAATGAGAATCGGCGCGTTGCGTTGTCTTTTTACTAATGTGCATAAGAGACAGGATTTTGGTCCGATGGTTGAAGAGGGACCAGTTTTTGCTCAAAAACTCGTTGAATCTCGAGTCCTTCGCGATTCTTTTCTATCCAGAGATCGATGCCGAGTTCTCTGACTCTTGGATGATCACAAAGAGCACTTGGTCGAAGCTTTGTCGTCGGTATAGCTGGCGTACAGTCAGGTAGGATACGAACACGTGGTTCATTCGCCCGATGAAATGACAGGTGTGCCACGTTCCTGTTATAATCCAACTCCACACAATACGCAGGATGCGTCGCGTGACTCTTTATAAAACCAATCAGGTTCCCCCGACATTGTTATTATATCGGCGTCGTTATTATCACCCGAACGGATCATCAACCGCTTCGAAAAATGGTCAAGCGTATATCTACCTCAGCACGCACAACCGACCCTAAAAAGTTAAAGTTATCCTAATTTGTTTGGGGAAAATAGTTTTTCCGAAAATTCGAACTCTACGACATTTAAATACCAAAACGAGAAATCTTCGTCTCATTTAATCCCACCATGATTTCTCCCATATAAACGAAGAATTCGTATGTATACGCGTTTGGAATTCATTCATTAGTAAGCACTCGCTGAAAGAACCTTCTTCATTGATGGTCCCGTAGCGTAGGATTGAAACTCGCAAGAATTGTTTATTCAAATGAAAATTGAATGGGAAGCTAATCGAAGACATGGTCAATGGAGTCTCGATAATCGATGTTAGAGTTTGAAAGCTGAATTGATAATTAGCATTAGCATTGTACATATTGTGGTCTTCATAATGCGATAGCTGTGTAGTTGTATGTATAGTTTTATTCTATCAGGATTAGTACGCGTTGTTATGGACTCTCGCGAGCCTGGGGACGCGTATACTCTGTAGCAAAGAGATGATAGAAATCGATTTGTCAGAACCATTAGGAAAACGGTTGCTGGGCAAGGATTACTTTGCCCGATCTTGATAGCGCCGTTGGATTGAACCAACTCACTACACCGCGCCTCCTCCTCGTTGATATGCCAGTAGCCCAATAAAAGATGAATCTCTATACATTATATACGAGGTAATTTACAGTCCTAAATATCTATTGGCCAAGATCTCAAAACTCGGGGATTGTTTTATCGTTTGAATAAAATCTCGCAGGTGCGATCCCCCACGAGTTTCATTATTCACTATTGCCTCACATGTGCATGCATTATCTCGCCGTATGAAGTTTTCGATTTTTAATCTACCGAGAAAATTGAAGAGTACGTAGGTATAGGTACTACGACCGAGTCGGAGACGGCAACCGGATTTCAGAAACATTGTCCACGAGACAGAAAGACCACCAGACCATATATTAACAAACAATGGGATCTCGGCTCTCTTCCCCTTTCTTCTACACGCAAAGTTCGCGAAACAAATGACATACGCTGAGTCGAGAAGCGACCGCGTAGTAACGGACAGATGGACAGTGCGGAATCCAACATCTGGATAAAGTATTTCATGAGAAATCACATATCAGCTGCGTGAAGCAGAAGAATGGAGATAAAAATGAATTGCTATTTTCTTTAATTTTGTTAAATAAAAACTAGATCCGGGTCTCAGGATTGAGACGGATCTCTTGGATCGTTAAGACTCGAGGATGTAGCTTGGGTCGTAAAATTGAAAGGAATCAATTTGGTACCGGTCAGATTATTGGGTCTAACATATTAGATCGTCCTTTAGGTATAGGCAGGTGGATAAGCGTACACATCTCGCGGGATATTTTATACGCTAATAAAACCGCTTGACATATTGATGAATTTAACCGCGTTCTAAAAAAAAAAGGGGGATTTAATGTAAAGAATTTTATACTTGTAGATATATAATATATGAAAAATAATAATTATACATCTTACGATAAATCTAATTATTTATTCGATGGTAATTACGGAGAGGCACGCGAGGCTGGTGTAACACGGTACCAGATGCCCTCGACGCAAAAGTAATTATAAAAAAGAAATAAGAAACGAGAAAAAAAAAATGAAGAAAAAAAGAAATCATCCACACATGGCCAAGAGCAAATTCTATGATGTAACAGCTAGTATCTTACAGATAATTTGTACAAGCGGCTGATGTGATTGAGGCTGATATAGAGTCTCCAATTTTCTTTTCGTTTGGTTTGAAACGGTTCCCGAACTTCTTTTTAGAAATGTATTAAAAATAAATGCAGTGAGCATACATGACGGGTGTAGAAACGGAATGAGTTTTCTTTTCTTTTTTCTTGTTTCAACGAAATAATAAAGAATAAAGGAAATTAATGAGTAAGTCACGTGGAATAGAACGTAGAGCCAGGGCCACGTGGGGTTCCCGCATAGAAGCTATATATGCGTCTGGCCCCTTCATTAGAATAATTATGCGCCGGGCGATGATTAAGTGTTTTAGCAGATGGTATCACTGTCCTTTTTTCTCTCGTACAGGGTATAAGAACTTCCTAGATAATAACCCACGGACCTCAATTCTAACTCTTTAGTTTATTTCTCACGCAAATTATTGCCCTGACCCTATATAACGTACGGGTCAATAAAGGTCAACGCAAAAGACTTACCCCGCTGTCTCGTACACGCGCGATTTCATTTCCCCGCAATACCTACTTCCGAGACTTCGAAAGAAAAGAAAAGTTTAATATCTGCATATTTTTGAAATTCTTCGCGCTTCTGTTCGAGAAAAATGGAAGAAATATTGGTAAAAGAGTGAAGTGGTAAAATATTTACGTATTTGGTATATAACATGTGTCGTGTCAAAGTTTGGAGTACCGCGTGACGAAGAAGGGTCGCCGCGGAAGATGCTGAGATGAACAAACGTACCGCGTGCTTACCGCATGGTAGCGAGCTAACTTTTGTCTCGGACATAAATGAATAGTAATTCACTAACTGAACACAGCTTTTCGTTATTCTTTAAACTAACTCCGTACTACTACTACTACTCTCCCAAGGGTGTATACGTATATATTTACACATACCGTACGTCTAGGTACCCCAACGACTTTACGAGACACGAGAAGACAAGCTGAGGACACGAGACATGCTCGCTGTGTTTTATGCTGATAGGAATAACTCGGATATATATTTGGCTTTTTCCAATAACGGAGAGAGTCGCGCAGGGAATCTAGATTCAGGAAAAAACAAATCGTTCTGCTATTAAGATTTGAGAAAAAAATAGCCGATATAAATCCGGATGAATTATTGATTCCGTATATTCGCTTGACAATAAAATCGACGATTTGAAATTTTAAACTATCGAACAGAGATTGAAAAATACGATAAATTTGTAATACATACAATCGAACGGCTTGTATATAGTATATATAGCTGGTAGCAATGCTGTTTCGAGGCAATGAGATCTATATATCCCGTATAAATGAATTCACATGAATAATTGAATACAGTTGAAACTAGGTACAACGGGTGGCAGTTCAGCCGGCTCGAAACTTTATTATGTAGACGTGGATATAGGTATGTATATATATAGGTTTTTGGATTGAGCAGAATTTGACATTTTAGTATAGAATTTTTATTCATAATTAGGATATTTTTCATCCAACGTTGCAGTAGGGGATAAAGGATCGAAAAGTTTCTCAACGTTTTTCGGTTCAAGGCAAAGCTGTCAAGGGATCGTCTTACTAATTTGAGCGTAAGGCGTGCAACGAGAGAACTTTTAATCTCACTCAAACATCTTTGACACCTTCGCAGTCATCGCCGTGACGGTAGCCTTCGGCGGTCGAGTTCAAAGAGTAGTATATATTTACCAAATATATAAGCATATATATATACCTATACGTGGTTTGAATATTTTTTTCCAAATTTTCAACCATATCGAAGAGAAAAAGAGACAAAAAATACAAAAATAAAATAAAAGAGAAAAACACAAATAGAGGGTAAGAAAGAAAGAATAGAAAGAATAGAAAGAACGAGAAAACTTTTTTCCTCTCGTCAGATAAAAATAAATATATAGGTATATATATGGTTCATTTTGATAATTCCAAGATTATCACCGGATGACTTATCGCGTCAGATAAATTTACCAATAAATAAAGGCTTATGATAATTTGAGAATTGGAGGGCATGGGATGCGGGTAAGAGGGAAGATCCGCGGCGAAGATTTTCATGGGGTCAGAAAGAAAGAAAGAAAGAAAAAAAAATTGTTAAATTAAAATAAAATAAAAAAAACGATTAGATGTAGGTATACCAGCTACGTCTTGGAGTTATAGAATATTTAACAAGATTAATTCTCGGCTAGGATTTGTGCGTCTCTGAATCTTCTACCGGGCGATATTTAGTAATGTGTGTACGTGTACATTCTAACAAACAAAATATCTCGCATTCCGTCAGAGTTTATTAAGAGCTTACGCATCTACGAAGAGAGGAGAATATCTTCGGTACGGACAGTTTCAATTTTAAGATCAAAGATATTGTCAAGAAATTCAAGGAATGCTGATTCTAAGTGAAAATATTAAGAAGAAGAAAAAAAATCATGAAAGACACATCCCATCAGACGAATTAAAACAACGAGGGCACTCTCCTCAAGCGAGCTATGAGATTAATCAATCTTACAATATTTTATTCTGATGGTTATAATTATATCGATTCATTATCTTGATTTTTAATTGCTAAAAATTTTCACCCCCTTCTTCTCTCTTTCTTGCGAAAAAAATGAAAAAATAAAAGTAAATAAAAAAAATGGTCGAGGTGAACCGAAGGAAGTATATATAATGTATAATCGTTGGGTGGTCCATTCGGAGGATGTTCACATTGAGACGTCAACCGAGGACGCGAGATCCTTGGCCGTAAGAGGAGGTAGGCGGAGGTCGGAGATAGGCGGTAAGGATGCATTTATTCTCCTGGCACGAGGCCGAGTCACGAACAACCCGGAGGGTTGGAGTCAGTCGACTAGGTCGTTTACCATCAAAACAAACACGGCGAATCAATTACCGAAAAATTTGGGTCGGAGAGAAAAGTGAGAAACCAAAGAAAAAAAAATAGGGAAAAAAGGGAAAAGAACAAGCATAAGGAACGAGAATGAAATCTTTCTTCCTTATTCTTCTTCTTCTTCTTTTTCTCTACCCTTGATGAAGAAAATTGATAAATTTTCTTAGAAATAACGAAGCTAAGAAAGTTAACAACGTATGATTATATTATTCTTAGAATTTCTGGATATGTTTATACATATATATATGTATATATGTATGTGGAATGAAATCGAGATTCCCTCTGAATGCGTAGAATTCAAGTATACATTACACATGTGTGAGTTACCATGTGTACATAAGTGTATCATAGTAGTATACATACGTCTAATGAGAATAAAAGGAATGAAATTCCCGAGGCCTGGAGGATGCACGCGGGCTGTGCCTGTGCGGTTGATTTTATCCAGTGTAGTTAAGTACAATAATTAGCATAACTTAAATGCCTGTAACCGCATCAGAGAATAATCTGGCTAACGAAACCGATCGATTCAGCGATCGAGGGATATTTGAATTCTCGTTAAATCTTATGAACCGAGTCGTCTTTATACGCGATAGTTATATACCAAAATACCGAGCGATTAAATCCAATGGCATTACTTTCGATTTCCATGAAATTAACGGCAACAAGATCCCGCTTCTAAAATCGATAGAAATTCGAAGAAATTCTAGCCGCGTTTTACTTCGTCGATTAGTATATTCCCATAGTGTGGAATATCGGGAATTGAAAGATTCAAGATCGATAATCTCGGATCACTAACAACGGAGATATCTCTCGCTCGAGTTTCTGCTTAGCATACGATATGTAGATCAGTTCGAGCCAACGTATTCCTTCTTCCTAACCCATCCTAGTGCTGCAGCAGCCATGCCTTCAGCCTACACACGAATCTCAAACGAACTCTTTTACGTGTAGATTTATTTCTCAGATAGTCAAAGATTCCTCATGGGGAGTTACTAATCTCGCATTTAAACCACGCGATAACAAGTTAGAAAAAATCATTTACCTACATGAATATACATGTGTGGCCAAGTGTCAATGAAAATTAATATAGATCCCGCGACTCGCCTCTTGGAATCATATCTTTTCTTTTGAAATGAAAATAAGCTTATGATTTATGGTCAAGTAGCTTAAAAGAGTAGCCTGTGGGATTGTACGGTACCTGGCCACAGGCGATCATACGCATACGCGACAGTTTAGATCTGTTAGAATAAAGTAGGTTTGAAAAATGTGATATGATTATACCGCGTGAGATTTGGGAAAAGTATAAGAAGCGAGAAAAAATAAGAAAAAAAAATAAGAAAAAATAAGAAGCGAGATTTAGAGACTATATCTTAATTCCCAGGCATCTAAAGGTCGTGCGATGGTCGAGATGGTGGACCACACGTGAGCGAAGTAGGTACCTACCGAACCCTCCTCACATTTATGCTGCCATACACGTACTGTAATGTACGTATAAGACACTGTATACTCGGTCAGACATCACGTAGACACGTATACATATACCTACATACCTTGTAGTACCTGTAACCTGCTTCACCACTTGGATATTTAACAGTAATAACATACTGCCGATGTATGGTAGTTCTAATGCACCATTACTGGCCCCCAAGGGCCGAATAATTATAATAATAATAGAGATTTAGGCATTAATACCAACTCGACTCTATATGCAGGCATCGAATCAAGTCATAGGTACGATTCTTTTTTTTTTCTCTTTTATTCTTTCTATTTTTTTTTTTTTCATTTTATTAGAGCCTGCTGAACTCTACGCGGCTAATCGTACGGGTCTATAGGTGATACTGTGTCCCTTTCAAGAAGTGAGTAAATTTCCCACCAAATTTATACATACTTTCACTTTTTTTTACTTTCACTATTTTTATTCGAGCCCCAAACGATCGTAGGTCAGTTTTTTTGAGGTAATTTCATTTCTTCATTATTATTATTATTATTTCACCTAGAATTGAAATTAATTTTGTACACTTATTACGGACGAGGTATTCACACGTTACAATTCCCAAGCTAAACGAAGCAATTATGTTATCGGGTATGAGGGGACATTTATATACGTTAACGCAAGGCAACTGCATTGCGTGTGTACGCATAAAACGTTATAATCGCGGTGATAATTGTCCCTGCAGACTGGAAGTTCAATTAAATGAATAATTCCTTGTTTTTATCAACTCGTACTACTGTAACGCCGCAATAGACTCGTTAAAATAAATTGTGTTATTATTAAACCCTTTGCAGGCTAGTCGGTCTTGACTTGACGATTAAATTTCAGACTTTAACATATGTAGTCCGTTAGAATTATTACATGTGTCCTTAGTTTAGATAACAAGCAACTGTGTTAAAAACTGCGTCTTTCAATCATTTGATCCATTTCTTTGTGTTTTTTTTTTTCGTTCATATATTTCACGGTAAAAATATAATTTCGAAAATTTTCATTTACGCTATAATATATTATACGATGATCTTTCTTTCTGTTATATGTACATGCTACAACACAGATAAGGTCGTTACGAAACTACAGGAGTTGAAAAGCTAATATCCAATTAAATGCAAATGATCGCTGCAAGGTAATTTAATAATTATAGTACGAGCATTAAGTGTCGTGATAGTAATTTACGAGGTTTAGTGATTTCGTATTATCGCATCGAGTATAATTGCATCGAAAGTTATAGGAAACCCGACCGAATTCTATATTATTCAGATTTAAAACGGGGCAAAAAACAAAAAATTAAGAAATTATTAATATACCTATACATACATATAAGTATTGGTATACTTAGTATATACTGTTATATATAATCTTGCGCGGCAATTTATCGTATACGTAATCGATCGAGGCGGTTAAATATCGTCCAGGTGCAGGTAAAACAATGAAGCCACCTGGCCAGGGTAGGTAGGAAGGTAGGTATATACCAATCAATAAATATACAGAGAGCCAAACTCCTCCTCGAGGTCTGCTTGCAGCAGGTCCGGCTAATATGGCAAGTCAGATGCACCGGGGTTCTCGAGGCTCTGTCTCTCGTACTTTATACTTGTGTATATATACATACGTATATACATACATATTTATGCAACGCAGGATGTACTAATATGGTTTCGCAACAAAGCCGAGTACTGAGTGCGTGCGAAAGCGACGAGGCGAGTCGAGGCGAGGCGAGGCGATATGGGATGGCGATAGAAAGCGAGATACATAACAATGGAGGAGTAGGACTATGAGGAGAACGTAATCAGGAGGTATCCGCATCCGGTGGATTAATTTGAGGGAAGAAATTTCATTCGATAAAAAAGAAAAAAAATTCACAAATCACGTATTTAATTACAGACGATTCAGAATTCCTCACGCAAATCTGCGGCTAATAATATCCTCCACGAAAAATTCTAGGAAAGGATAATTTCCGAGTTACGAAACGTCCCGAGTCTACAAACCGTAGAACTTATCGCGATCGAGATAAGGCCGGATCAGAAGTGTAAATTGATCAGTGTCCGTGGCGAACCGAGTCTTCGACGTTCAATTGTATCCCTTGCCAAGTACGCCGTCGTATCCGATTCGAATGTGGCTTCCACATGCTCGTTCGCGGTGCCCGGGTCTTCCGCTCACGATACGCGACGCCAGATGCTGGATCCTGACTGATTTTTCTCAGGCATCAGGCATCGCGAGCGAAGGACCTGGACACCGCGAATTACCATGGAAGCCAAATTCGAGTCAGGGGCGACGCCGTACTTAGCTGGGAATACGATTTGAAGCCAAAGACTCGATTCGTCGCGTGCACTGGTCAATTCACACCTCGGAGTCGAGCCTATAACGATCGCGTGCAAGCTCTGCGATTGGCGAACTGAAACCTTCCGTAACTCGGAAATTATAATCGGGATTTTTGGCGAAGGACATACGATTTGCGGTGCGGTGATTTTGAATCAAGCTGTACATACGAGTATCGAGTCCTTGGGTAAATACCTAACTGTATTATTTCTGTTTTAGTCTGTGAATAAAAATGTTCGATCATGTACGACGGAACGGCGTCACATCGGTAACTGCTAACGATTATATTACACCGGCGGTGCCGGTATGCCAGTTGAATTTTTGATCACCGATTGATACGATCGTATCGAGTTGACGACTCTTTCGAATTTATACGAGCGTGGAATAATAAGTTATACACGTTTTTAGGTCTCGCGTGACATGCAAAGGACGAAAACCTACCGAGAGAAGCAAGAAAAGGGAACAAAGTTTTCGACCACGTTGCATACTCGGACTTTCGTTCATTTGCATAATCGTTAAATACAATTATTTGACTAAGTATAGAATTTAATGGCAAATTCGTTTACTCACATAATCGGGAAACTTATAGATCGTTTCATTCATAGTTTGACGCGGGTGTGTTAGTAAAACGTAGGTACGTAGCGTGTAGTACCGCTTATCTCTTTTCTTATCTCCGAGTTATTCCGCGTTTACAAAGATATTTCCTCCACTTCGTTCTCTGCTCTGCTGCTGGCGGGTAAACGGCGCCTGTTTACTCTGAACAATCATAAAAACAGTATGGCGGGGACAGGAAATGCTACCACGCTAAAGAATCCGCCTAGCTATACCCGCAGCTACTCAATACATAGAAATGTGCTCACGATACACACGCCTTTATATATATCGGCGAGAGTCTCATTGTCGAAGAGTCTATAAGTCTAGAGTAGGTTTGAGCAGCTTTATACATGCTCCATTCATAAAATAGCTATTGTGAATTTACGTTTCGATATTTGGTTTGCCTAATGCCTTCGCAATTTATTTTCATTCTTTTTCTTTCTGTTATTTTATCGATTGAAAATTAATATCTGAAGATTTTCATGACTTTTTAATCCCGCTTGAAAGCTTCTCGTAATTAAGGATCTCGTCTTAACGGTCAGTGACACTCGCATGCTCGTTAACTATGCTTATGCGTACGTAGGTACGTATAGATACGGATATTCCTAGATGTAAACGCCTATGTGTGTGCGTAGGTACGTGTTACTTTCAGAATTATTATTGCAGTAAAATCAAGTTAGTTTTATGACCGGTGAGAACGCAGCTACCGCCTCAAGCGCAATCGCGACTTACGATTAGTTGCTTCCTTGTTGTTTCAGGAATTTTATTACAATCATTTAGTCATTTACTAAAACTTGGAATCGATTTACGAATAGGACTGACGAGAAGATCGTTTCACGAAGTAATGAAACTGTGATGTCTTTTTTTTATCTTTCGCGAATTATACAATCCGCATTATTCCCCAAGGTTAATATCGCAGCATTAACCTAGCTGTGTAGGTGTCACACGCGATTCGACAAGAAAGAAAGAAGTGAGGAAAGGAAAGGAAAGGAAAGGAAAGGAATCTGTCACGTGGGTAGATTGACTTCTTCGGACCCAGAAGAACTTTGCGTAGGTATCTTGTGAAATAAGGTTGCAACAAGAATCACTATACAGGTTGCTTCAAAATCACCGCACCGCAATTCGTATGGGTGAATTCCCTGCGAAAATCTATGGCCAAATGTCCTTCATCGCAGGACATTTGTCCAGGTCCTTCGCCCGCGATGCCTGATGCCTGAGAAAAATCAGTCAGGATCCAGCATCTGGCGTCGCGTATCGTGAGCGGAAGACCCGGGCACCGCGAACGAGCATATGGAAGCCACATTCGAATCGGATACGACGGCGTACTTGGCAAGGGATACAATTAAACGTCGAAGACTCGGTTCGCCACGGACACTGATCAATTTACACTTCTGATCCGGCCCTGTCTCGATCGCGATAAGTTCTATGGTTTGTAGACTCGGGACGTTCCGTAACTCGGAAATTATCCTGTCCTAGAATTTTCGGTGGAGGATATTATTAGCCGCAAATTTGCGTAAGGAATTGACCCATGACCTGGGGTGCGGTGATTCTGAATCACGCAGTATAATCTTCTCACGTCCGTAAAGCTGGGACCACCAAATTGAATTTTCGAAAAAAAAACCTGATCCATAATTAAGGGCTCTTTAAAGGCTCTCAAAAAACTTATATATAAAAAAATTAGAAAATGGAATAGTTTTTTACGTAGTATTTAACGACTCTTTAAAGGCTCTCGAAAAACGTGTGGTGGAATTTTCCAGCTCCTTCCCTTATCCCGAAAACCACGTGGGATTTAACGGCTCTTTAAAAACTCTCGAAAAACTTATATATAAAAAAATTAGAAAATGGAATAGTTTTTTACGTAGTATTTAACGGCTCTTTAAAGGCTCTCGAAAAACGTGTGGTGGAATTTTCCAGCTCCTTCCCTTATCCCGAAAACCACGTGGTTAACGGCTCTTTGAAAACTCTCGAAAAACTTGTATATAAAAAAATTAGATAATTGCGAAACACATTAATTTAAGCTTGAGTACATAAAGAGCGCGGGTGAATAGTACGCATGTATAATATATACATATACACCTACTTCGGGGATTTTTCTCTAGCTCGATAACTTTCCCTGTGTCGAATTAAATATTTCCTGAATAATATATTATCCATAATATTACGTGTACAGCCCGCGAGCGTATAATATAACCCGGAATGTAATATACGTCCATTATGAGCTCACATTGGTTACCCTCTCGCGCGCTTGGAGCTGATCTATAGGTAACAGTTTCAATTACCTGCACGTACCTCTATCTGCCCGCAAGTCGACCTCACCTATCGTAACATCACATCGTAGATTTCTACTCATATCTAATGATGTACATATACATTATACACACGCTAGATGCTTTACTGACAATAATTTCTTCCCTTGAACTTTATGAATGACGATAAAGCGAATAATCTATAGATATTTATGAATAAATGATAATCAATAATAAACGAGGTGAAGAAAAATTAAATTAAAATATATATTTTATAGACAAATATTTTATGGGGAAAAGAGATGCGATTATAAGGGAATAAGTGTGTCAGTTTGATCAGTTTCTCCTCCGAAACGGCTAAACCGATTCGGACAAGCCAGGTGACGTTAGAAAGCTTTCGATCGGGGTTACTTGATACTGTTACCAGACTCGCCGAGATAAATGGGCGTAGAACGCGGTGTTACTACGTCTTCATCACACTTCGAATCCGCACTTAATAATAATAAAAACTGATTCATCGATCGCGTTAAAATCTCGATAAATTATCACGCATCACATATACAGTGCACAAGTTTTATCATGACAGAAACTCGTCGTGAGACCTGCATCCAGTGAAGTTCCTATTTAATTTATCGATTATCTCCCTAGTGAAAAAGAATCAAAAAGAAAATACTTCATGCAAAATACGTAGACCCGATAAGTAAGAAAAAAACCTAAAGATTTCGAGGAGGAAAAAAAAAACAATACTACGAAAATATATTAACAGTTAAATAAATATATTTATATTTCGCTCACCCTAAATCGCCGTGCATTGATGATCCTCTCATTCTGTTACAGATTATCTTTATCCTCGGATTATTCATGATGTCACGATATTTTCCGAACTTTGTTTATTCTTTAAATCGGAGGGAATTTTTCGACGATTAGGTATTGTTGGAAAAACTTATAACACAAAAACAAACTATCGCGGGGTAGAGGGGAGTCGAATTTATAATCGCGTATGCGAGAAAACTTTTACGAACGATCAGCACTGACCGAGTACCGATTTCACGCACTATAGGAATTAGACGAATAACTTCACTGTAAAATCTTCTTGGCGACGTAATCCAGATAATGGTAATGGCACTACACTGTATTGGCATTAGAAATACCTGCACAGAATTCACATGAGTAACACTTCACTGCACTATGTAAGGTTAGGAGAAACCTTAACCCCATTATGATGCGAGATCTTCTTAGCGACGTAATCCAATGAATTGTAAACCTGAAAGAAAATCACTCGACTTTACGAATCTCGGGTTGTGTATACGCGACGTTCGTTAGTTACGAAACTATTTTATCCTCGCGTAAGAATAGGAGGTATGTGTATGCTGAGATTTTATAACCCTAGGTGTCATAAACGCGCGACGAATCTCACGTGAACTGTAATTGACTAATCGTAGAGACTTTACGAACTATTTGACAGAAAATTTCGTGCTTAAAAGCTCCTGAAAAACTTCACTAAACTTTTTACTAGTCCGTTAAACAATCGGCGGAGAATAATGACGCCATATTTAGTTACGGAAGTGATGACTACCAACCCTAAAAAAAAAACACACTCGTTAACGACAAATCTGGGTCACGATTTTAAGACGCAATTGTCACGGCTTTCAATTTTTCGCACGTTTCAGACAGTTCGAAATTATATATTGTTATCATTATTATTATTTCTTTTTCAACTCGAAACTTGACAATTTCAAAAACTATCAACGAATAAGACAATAATAAAGACGATATTGCGACACGGCGTCCATCTTTTGTGTTATGGTTGTCGCGTCTGAACTTAGTCAGATTTGCTTGTCAGATAATGACCGAGATTTGAGAATCGAATTATATCACACACGTTCGGGGAAAGCCTCCAGTATCATCAATAGTTGAATAATTACGTACACGCATTACTCAGGACCGGAATATTCGTTATTTAATCACGATAAAGTGTGAATAGAGACGTACGGGGTTCGCGACCAACGGATCACTGCCTAACCGGAAATCTGCGTCCCGGAATCAGTTCCGGGGCGATGAATTATCGATATTAGACAACCAGTCGTTGGAATTTTGATTCGAAAAGTATGTAGTTAATCGATTTACATTTTTATCTATCGTTTCGCAGCTTTATATCCTCTAATATCATCGACGATTGGTAGTTAATAACTTTTCGTTCCCGCGCGCGACACAGTCGCCCCAGTTTGACCACTGTTACAACAACAAATGAATATAGACAAATAATATTGCGGATTGCGAGTCGGTAAAGAAGATATATTTTTTCTTGAGTAGACAATTATTATGGAAAATATAGAAAATAATATCTACTGTCTTGGTAATTTTGGCAAAATGTACGGGATGATAAAAGTGGCCTATAAACTATTCCGGCTTGTCTACTCTTGTAAGATTAATAATCTGATGAGATTTTAGCGTACTACTATACCCTACGCACTATGTATGCATGTAAAACTGGTATATCATTTCGTAACATACTCCGTGTATAATTCCTACGCGTTGTATATAATGCCATAGCTAACGAGGAAGATTTGGGTGGTCCAATTCATGCGACGTGCTTAGGTCCGCCCATCCGGTTAATTATTAATATTTTAATTCCCGATTTTATCTCCGCAGCGTCGTAAAATTCCACATTTTAAAACCCGATGCGAGATTTCTAGGCCTCGATTAATCATCTGTATTAATTGTATACGAAAGTGTTTTATGAATTTCTTTTTTTCTTTCTCAATTTTCATTCGAAATGGGCAGACCTTCATAATAATTACAGGATATAAAACAATAGAGAGAGCGTAGGACATTCGTACAACAAGAATGCGTCGCGCAGTTCGAACACACGGAGGGATTAATACCCTCACAGTCGCAGTCGAGTGTATGGAAACAGTTTCCCACAGTTTGTTATCTCGGTTGCGCGATAGAAACTCGTATACAACAAGCAAGGGTCACCGACTGCAGTTTAGACTTTAGCAGTTATAGCCGATGGCCGAACTGAAGCCAGGCGAGTAATAATTCACTGCAAAGTGTGTAAGTCTGTCAGTGGAGGAATTGAGGGGGCGTAAAGTCGTAGGTTGAAGGGTAGAGGGTAAGGGGTAAGGGGCAAACTATACCTATATATGTACCGCGATATATAGAGTCGAGTATAATAATTGACGATCAAATTCAAAAACGACTAAAATGAAACCTGGAAACTATAAACCCCGTGGTTTTTATAATATCTAGTCGACTGCAATCTCTCTAAAATGAGAAGACCAACGTCGAGGTCCGCATATGTCAGACGTCAAGCTCACCAGCACACGCTACAAAATTGTCCTGGGAATTTTCATGACGTCATTAGAAACCGGGGCCCGGATTAATTAAAACTGTTGCAAAAAAATCTCCGTTTATTTATTCTTCTTCGGTGCATATTAGTACTTCTTGGCGTTTTTGCTTCTTCCTCGTATTCTTTCACACAGGATTTGCGCCGAATGGAGATTACTGGCATATTATTGGCGTTGATAATTCCGCTCATGTATAGTAGCCAGACTCGCACGATCAATGACTCATTTTCTATCTCGGAGATTATTTCATGGGTTCAGTAAACAATCAGCGCAGTTTAAGTCGCTGTAATATTAGCAGTGGTTGGCGCGCTGGGCTACTATACTTTTAGCTCTGGTTTTCATAGCTTGTAGCGAATAGGGCTCAACGCTATCTAGCAGTATGCGAGTAATGCGGATATAGGAGCTTGCAGAGAAAGTGTAACGACTATATAGGCTGTGATTCTATCCCGTGATCAGACGTACGTCTTTGAACTTGAACTTTAACCGCTGAGTAATCTTCGGTGTATTGATTTCGTGGAGATTTCTCGCATCCAAAATTGTTTCCAATTAATAACTACGTTAGTATACGGTCTTAATGTTGCCTCGAGTACAGAACGCGGATGTGAAGTTAAAATTTGATAAAAATTCATGTACGTAACAACATCTGGCAGTAGATCCGTTTGACGGTGTCTTGCGCGTTAAACGGACAAACTTTTTATCACATCAAGACGTCAGTTTTTTTTTTCTTTTTTTTTTTCGCTTCTGTAACGACTGAAAAAGTTCCTGTGAACTTTGTTAACCCGGAAATATTATTTTTCGAAACTATATACGTACACGTATGGCGAGACGAGGAAAACAAGTTTCTTTCTTTTATTTTTAACTTTTTGAAAAATTTAGAAACATATGTTTGCTCTGTTTTTTTTTTTCTTCCTTAAAAATTCCGCCTTTCTTACCGCATCATATATGACCTCGACGATATCAAAAAGAATAATGTAAAACTGAGCAAATTCCATCACTCGAAGGATAAAAAACGTCTTGCTTCGTATATTATCGCGAACGGTACGGTGAGCGACCGATGATCAGATATCGGTACCCTACATCGCGGGCTTAATGATGTGCTCGAACTTATCGACGAGAAAATAGAAAAGCATATTGAGAGAAGAGGCAAGAGATTGGAAAAAAGAGACTTTCGTATGGTTTTAAAAATAAACTTTTTCTTTTCTTAATCTATTCTCGAAATCGAGTCTAAAATATTCCAGCAGTTGATCACCCGATTTCAGTTACAATCAATACTCGCTAATGAGTGATTTCAATAAATAGACCCGCATGAGTTTCACTTTTTTATAAAACGTTACAATAAACAAAACATCGAAATGATTTATCAATCGTCACGCCTTATGATATTCAATTAAGACTCTGAAATCACACGAGAGACACTCAAGTTGCATATGCTAAGGCGCACAGATCTTTGCTGCGAAAGTTCATCAACCCGTCAGCGAAATTAGTTATTTTTATGATATCGAACTTCGCTGTAGAAAAAGGCGTGAAAATGAATGAAATAACTCAGTAGCGAATGATTATATTGCGAATAGATAAAACGATTATTTTACTTTTATAATTTCGTATTTTCGAAGGTTCGAAAAAAAAAAAAAATTCAATCACTCCGATGGAAAAATTGTTCGAAATCGTAATGGGGGGAAAAATAGATTATGAAAATGAATTTCTTATCCTAATTAATTTTGGGATGGGTAAATGAATGAGATTAAATTTTGTCGGTTCTCGATTTATATTCGAACGTACGAGTACCCCTACGTTTGTATACAACTGTGGTACTCGTTAGTAAATATGTTATAAAAAAATTAAAAGTTAAAATTAAATAGAGATAATATGAATGTACAGTAAATAGCACATACATTATATGTATTTCGTTTTGTTTTTTTTTTTTTCTTTTTTTTTTTGTTTATTCAAAATCTACATTATAAAGGACGGATTCAGTTTCTTGTAGCCTTAGAAATCTCATCTTGTCGTTCTATTCTATTCTTTTTTTTTATATAGTTATATAATATATATGTAAATATGTATACATATGTGTAAAAGAAATTAGAAATCGAGGTACGAGATCGAGGGTTCAATTCCCTCTTTACAAAAATAATAATTAAAATTCAAATAAATCATCAATACTCGGTAACATTTCAGTATTCGATAAGTTTCTTAAACAAATCTCATTGACTGTAAGAATGTTATTCTTTGACAATTTATATATAAGTTATACTATAATAGATCCAGCGTTAAAACTTTGTACGTAGATTATCTTCGGTTTATAGAAAGAAAAAGAAAAGATAAATCTATCGATCTAACGTCTCATTTTTAGGTCTTTGAGAATCTCAATAATGGGAGGAATTCTCCTTAAAAATGATCTTTAAAATGTATTATAAATGTAGACGTTCATATCTTCTAGCTTTGTACAAAATACCTCAAAGACACGAGTCTGATAAATGATAATAATTAATTAATTAATTATTAATAATTAATAAACTTTGATATAATTATATTTATAATATAATATAAACGCGAAGCGGTACTAAGAGATTCTTTCAACAATATAGAAAGAAGAATAACGATAAAATTTCAGCTGTATTTATCCTATGGCATTTTATGCTGTGGAATCACTATTATAATCGATCTATATTAATACCTAAATTTTATGACCGGATTTGGACGGGTGGCTGATAAGGTTATCGAACCATTTCAGTCTTCGGTCAACGTAGAAATTAATTGCAGATTCTTTTTTTTCACCGCAATATACAAAAGTGGCACAAAAGCAAAACTATCTTAGTCTCTCATTTATGTAAATTAAAATTGATTAGACTCATTCCGATGAGTAAATATTAGCTGCTCAAGATCAGAAGTAACGTTTAGTTTCACTGTTTCATCAAATTACCCTGGAGAATGAGATAAATCAAGATTCCTCTGCTTTCGAGCCACCCTAATCGCATTTACGAATGTAAAAAGAACGTCGATCCTACTTTTCTTCAATCTTATGAAACTAATTTGTAAATAGATTGTCTTGATTTCTTAAAATACTCTTCGGGTTGATGAATGGCTCATTATTCACGGCCACAATAGCTCGATATTGGGCGATTGCATGTTAGCGATGATCTGGTAAACCGAGAAGACGCATAGCCAACAGTAAATCTGTAATTCCCAGAAAAATGTTCGATGAATAAAAAGCATAAATTGTTCAAATCACGCAGCAATTTTACTCACGTTGTAAGACATCCACAACCAGTTGCACAACGTTGCGAATACCGATTGGAGCTGGAAAAACGAATGAATATCTTTCAACTTCCAATTAATTGACGTTATTAAACTAGTCATATTGCATGAAAATCGAGAAAATGATGAAACGGTAAAAGTAGTAAATAATTGCCAGATTTTCGACAAACTATAACTCACGTATATGTAATAGCCGCCGAGTAACCAGAGACCAAATACGAGTTGGAACAAGCAAATGATGAACCACATTATCAGCCACGGAATCATCATTCCTCTGATGCGACGACCGATGCCCTGTATCATGCATATCGCAGCTGCTATCAGGCCGAGAAAGTAGATGATGAAAAGAGCCCCCCAGATCTTCATGGCTGAAATATTTCTCATTGATTAGGCATTCGGCAATTTAAATCGAATGAAAAGGAGGAATAATGGTTTTCACTGATTTGGAAGAACTTTCTAATGATTATGAATGGCTTTTGGACTATTCCAATCATTTTCACAGCTGATTTTGACCATTTAATATCGGATTATTCAAGTTCTAACTGCTTTCGAGTGATTTTAGATATGTTTAGTTACATTACAGCTGCGACGGAGAATCTCAGAACTCTGTAATTGATTGTTGATTATAGAATACCATTTTCCATTAATCAGAGATTTGAATTTCGACCAATTTCAGTTATTTTGGATTCTATTCTGAATGATTTTGGTAGTTTCCGAACTGTTTTTGAATTTGGAAGATTCATACAAGCCTAACAAGTTTCCTCTGTCTTTTAATCTAAAAAATTCTGCCACTTACACATCCGGACATCCGTCTCGAAAAGGGGATTGTAGAGCTGCGTAGAATCACCGCCATTCAACATGTAGGATATGAAAGTTATCAAGACAATACTCAATGCCTGGAAGAAAAAGATACAAAACAGTAGGTGAATCCTTGAATTAAAAACAAAATCGAAATATGAACCGAAGTAAAAAACACGAAGAGCGAAATCGAATATTCGAACAATTTATTCTCATGTTAGAGGAATTCTACGGTGTTAGATAAAAAAAAAAAGAAGAGCTTATTGCTATAATTAGACCGATAAACTCCTTTATTCCGTAAATACATCGAGAGATTTTCTTTTCTACTTACCGACGAGTAAAAGGCGACAGCTTTGCTGCCAATCTCAACGTTATTAGTCCAAATGCATGGTGACCAGCAGGACGTTAGGACAACCATGTTTATTCTGTAATAAATGGGGAGAGGAGAGGATAGGAGATGTTTAATTTAATTAAGAAACAATTGACGAGGGGTGACCTAACCTCAAGAGGCACTCCCGTTTGTTTTGAAAGTGGGGCGTCGGCTCAGGTGGTTTTACTATAAGTTTGTACACACGGTTTCATTGAAGAAATATCATAATCCAGTTTTTATATCCTTACCTAGTTATTACAGGCGAATATTTTTCACCAGTAAATCGTCCCGCACTCACGTTTTTTCTTGCTTATTTTATTTACTATGTAAACCCTCGTTCGTTTCGTACTTAAATACGCGTTCACCAGAAGGTGTGGTCATTCGATTCGCTGTAGTAGCGTCATATGCTACGGTACGTCAAACGATGAACGGCGCTTTAAAACCGTAGTAAGAAATTCCACAGCGTCGACAACTCGACGACGAAATATCCCTATACAACCGCGGGCTATCGTTTCATCGTTTGAATAATACGGTTATTACTGATGAATAGATGATCGTAATTATCTGCGTGTATCATTTCAAGCTGCATTTATTACGCCTGTATAGATACAAGAATTAACACGTTTGAAGTATACGTTTTAATTGATGATTATCAAACTGCGAATTGCGGGAGATATTATAGAAAATTATATTCCGAATGATAATCTTGAACGAGGAATTAATTGAAAATAATTCATTCAGAGTCTGAATTAACTCTTCTTAGTTACTGTTTATCATAAATGTAGTTTAAATATGAATAGTTTGAATTGCGAATTGCGAATTTGAATTCGAGAAAATGAAAACCTTTATCATTCTAATTCCTGATTCTTTTTGCTGTGATATTCAGGAATACCGAATTTAAATCTTATTGAGAATGGATTTGAAATTATTTGAATCATAAAAAATGTCTGGGGGATTACGTGTGTCTAGAGTTCGCGGTATATTGTTATTTATAAAACCGAAAGTATCAGATTTCAAAATGCTCAAAGTTTTTCATTTGAAATTTGTCTAGCTGACTTGGGGATATAATTTATGGTTTTTCTAAAATAGTATCACTATTAATTCCCATCTCGAATCTATTGTGGGTCCATTTTTTTCGAGTCAAGTCCAAAGAACTCGGCTTGAAAACTGTTCGAAGCATCCATCGACGCAACGAACAACGAAACATCAATTTTCCCTGCCATTTCAATAAAATAATCCGATGATTCAGAGTTACGAATAAAACGAGGGAATCCAAAATTATTGGGGAATTCTTTTTACCAGTCGATCAATTTGCACGTGACTAATAATCGAGTTCAGATTTTAAAAATATATTCCTCGAGGACGTCTCGTGTATATGTTAAGTATATATGTATATCTATATATACAATATACATATATATCCAATGAGATAAAATCTGTTATTTACGTCTGTATCATTCGCTTAACATAGTTTTCATGTAACGACGTTATATTGCCCGAACAATATATATGCCAATATGTACGTATATATGTGTATATGCTAATGGTTTCTATTAATATTCTGTGAGAGCAAGGCCGAGTTAGTTTATTGGACGCAAATAGATGCGACATGCACATATCTCCCCCAGCGCAGCGTTTCGATAAACTATTATATAAAATATACTGGAAACATTAACGTCCGCTTTTAATTCAATTAAAATTATATATCTCGGTCTAATTGGAAGCGACTTCTCCGTGGATATGTAATTGCGCAGATATGAAAATATTATTCATATACTACCTACATATGTATGCATGGGGGTTTTCGATTTATACCCCTTTCACTCCGCGCCAAATATAATTTTGTATATTTATTAACATACTATAGCAGTGTGTCAGCTGAAATTTTACATCCGAATATATATAATTTGTACGATGGTCAGAAAAAATTTCACCGTATAGTAAAAGTTATTTTCAAGTATTTTTCGCGATGCGGTGTACTTATAGTTATGACCGGATATCTGACTGAATAACACCTACACTTATTTCCTATTTATACCGAAGATCCACTCTGAGAATAGATCTTCCAAATATTAGCGACATTCGAAATGTTCTATGAGGTTAAAAAAAAATTCTTATAACCTGCTGGATGGGAAGGTAAAATAATGAAATTGAATATGGGGAGAGAGAAGATAATAATTAACAATGAAATAATTCTTTCGCATTTGCTATACGAAAAATATATAATATATTTTATTTTTTATAATACAGACAATAAATCAAAGATTAATATCTTGATCGAGACAAATATGAAAATAATCATAAGTGTTTACAAGCTGTATATAAGCAGGACCGAAACAGCCGTGACGTATACCTACTCGGTATCCGTGATCTGTCACTAAAAACTCGTGTAAAAGTCCTGCTTTCGCCAACACGAGTAATGAAATAATATCAAGAAATATAAATTCCCTCTCTTAAGGTACGAAGAATTTGAATAAAAATTATTCATTGATAGTCTATAATAATTGATATTTCTAAATGCGAACGCTTCGTATTGGAATATTAGAATATATGAAGTGCAGGATAGAGTGGAGTTGATATTGCCAGAGCCAGCGCGGCGAGTACGTATATCTATCCTACGTGTATATATAAGTTTTAGAAAAGTATCGCGCATAGTTTGATTTACCGCAAGATAAGCAACGGCGTAAAACTGCTATCACCTGCGGTTATCTCCGCCCTTTATATTATATTGCAATAATAATTTCCCGGTAATATATTACCCCGTCTATAGCGTATAGGATAAGCCTGTGCCAGCGGTGATTAACCCTTTGAAAATGTAGTTCAATGGTGTAAGGTTTCCTTCTCTTTTGCGGTCTTCGTATACACGCACGTAGATCTGCTTTATACGTATAGATTCGTATACGCGGCCATTTTGGTACCACAGGAGAAAACGAACCGAATAATATTATCATGCATATATAAGTAGCTATTATAAAACTGCATAATATCAGCGTATACTATATTGCCATATCTTTCCATCGCGACGATCTGATTTTTCGAAATGTCATTCGATAAATCAAAACGTTGAATCCTTCTTTTTCTTTCAATTTTGTCTTTTTCTTTTTTCTTCTTTTTTTACTAGACCGCTCGATTCAAACCAGTTACTTTAGCCGAAGGGAAATTTTTGCCGTCAATCTATACACATACGGTTGGGTTGAGCAAAAAATTACTCTACATAATTATATAAAAATTTGACAAACGCAGTTTTTCCGAAGTATTTAAACGACGATAATGCGATGCTGAATACAAATTTATTCGAACCCTTTGTCGTTACTATATCAGAGTTTAAAGATCGAATAAAAGATTGCTAAAAGCATAGTCATCGCGTGGCTGGCCACGTGACGCGGGAACAATGATCAATCGGATTGAATGATGGTACGAGAGTAATGCCAATGGATTCGTAACTCCAAGAGGACGGTAAAAAAAGAAAAAAAAAAAAGACGAGACGTATAGTATCAGAAGAAAAAAAGGTCTCTGGTACATTGACAAACGTTTATAAAAAAACGTTCTTTTTCTTTTTTTTTCTTTTTCTTCTCTTCTTTTTTTTTAACATCTTTCACTTCGGAGTTTGAATACCATTAAGATGCGGTAAGTCCTGGCTAAGAATCTCCACACTTAAAAAAATCGTATCATAACTATTATCGGCAAATATATTCATATCCATGGACAGATGTTTTCTGTACTATATTGTACCTAGCTACCTTACACCACACGCTAGTCGAAAGTTATAAATAAAAGGCACGCCTGTTTGAGTTGTTCCCTACGCTATTTTCTATACTTGTTTCTTCCACCATATTGGTCTCCTCTTATTATGTATTTGCGTATATACCCATATATATACAAATATACGTATGTTCAGGGTTTTTCCTCTTTCTTTATATATTTACTTACTTATATAGGTACAGGTTTACATGTATAGATCAAAATGCTTTGAATCGTTATATTATTCGTACAATAAACACACGTCGTGTAGGTAAATAAATAATATCACTGTAAATTTATACATATACATAGAAAACTGTTATTCATTCCTTCTATAGTTATGTATTATTTGCTAATGTTTACAGTATATATCTAGGTATAGGTACAGTTCGCCGGCTATATTCGAAGCTTCAGGCTTCGCTCGGGCTGGAGGCTGGAGACTCGGAAACTGTGGACCTACGTTGCACGTATATACTTACACACGACGTAGCTTATTGTTGGAAGGGTAGGGATATTCTATACCACGATTTTCCTAACTTGACCAACAATATTTATAACAAAAAGAAGACAGTCCATTCAAACATAGATCCTAAAAAAAACCGCGCAATACGATAGCATTGCGAAAATTTGTACTGAAGTTTATTTTGTCATTCTTCGATCAGAATCTGAAACCTAAATAACAAATTCGAAAGTTTGAAATTAAGAAGAGAAGGATTAATAATCCGGGTCGAAATCTGGAAAAATATTTTTCAACTCCATCTGTTGATTTTCTCAAAAATTCAGTTCCGGTTTCATAAATACGGGTAAATAAATCATAAATGAACCGTATACCTATATATCATCCGCGAGGTTACGGAGTTACGTTAAACGAGTTATAACCGGATCCCTCCCGTGGGTCAGATGAGGCCCGTCGACTCCGTCCGAGTCTCCGCGCGTTGCGTCGGTTCGAGTCGTTGGGCCCCTGCAGCCTACGTCAGAACTAAGGCCTCGCTTGACCATCGAAGGTTGTTAAGTGGATTTAAAGACAGTATAAGAATAAGAGAGTAAAAATAAAGGAAATAAAAGAAGAAAGGAAGAAAACGTGTGCGGTGAATTTTCTATAAAAGTAATATAATTCGAAATAAAGAAAATTATAAAGAAAACGCATAACTGCATAGTTTTTACGATTTTGTTTATCTATTTATTTATTTATTTATTTATTTGTTTCTAAAGTTTCTAATCTAATCTATAAATGAATCCTCAGCGTCTTATTCTTCTCCTTCTCCTTCTTCTTAATCTCGTTGTGCAAAACTTATAGGTTCTAGACACGGGATATGTGTTATTATACATAGTGCGTTGTATATGTTATATGTCATGTTGTGTATGCGGCGCGTATATGTATCGTGAAATTTAAATGAATTTGTGCTTCGGTTTAATACGTTTCTTTACGAGTACGTATTACTATACTTTTCTACATCTCGGAGTATAGAGAACCCAGGAGAGAAGAAGAGAGAGATAGAGAGAAAGAGGCAAAGAGAGAGAGAAATGGAGAGAATGAGGGACAGAGAGGGATCCCCTTCTCCGTAAACCACGACCGTATCGCCTCGATTACACCGCCGTATATGTCAGTCGGTACAGTTGACGGTCGACGGTCTTACAAGATATATTCTGCAGTGCGACGATTCGAGTGAACAAAAAAAACCCAAAAAACGAAAAAAAAACAAAAAAATATATATAAATTTATAAATCAGGGAGAAATATGATCAGTAAAGAATGATAGAAGATGTAATGATTTTTCTTTTTGGTTTTTTAAGCAAAATTTAACAAATAATAATGAACATAAATAATCAGACGACAAAGAATTAATTGATGAATAATAAAGGTGTAATTTCCACGCTGCATCGCGGTGGCTTAACCGGCGATCATCTCTTCGACTCTTGAACTTGACTTGTTTGAGGAGAGCTGATTGTGAGCTCGAGTTGCAGCAGCAGCAGTAGCAGCAGGCAGCTAGCGTCTCTTAAACGCGATAGATACTCGAATGATGAATATTGAGTGCGTTTGGTAGAGTTTGCCGGTAGACTCTGGGGTACCTAAAGCAACGAAACCGCATCCTCAGACCTCGCACACACATCGTATAAATATCACGTGAGCCATCCGAGCTGAGTGGTAGGTACGCGGCTGAGTCTGCGCTATTTAGAAAATCTCTGCTTAGCGGGAGACGACGCGCTCCTTCGTGAAGAACTCTTGAAGAGCTTGAATACGTCGATCCTGATCGCTGGCTCTATCGGTATATCGGGAATATCCGCCACCCCTCGCGTCCTCGAATAACAACGATGATAAATACCCTCTCGAATTAACGATCAATTCTATATCATTTCTTCAGCGATAAAATAAAGTTCCGAAAAGCTAAACGAATACATCGCGTTAACAGAAACGCGATAGAAACCACGAGGTGTAATACACGACGTACGTAGTGCGACTAATACTTAAGTGCTCCAGGTACCAGTGCAGGAGAGGAAATACTGGGAACTATAGACAAACGATGGAAGACACATGATTAGCAGGTAATGTAAGAAAAAAACAAAAAATTGGAAACGTTCGATGTAATCAAATAGAAAAGAATATTGAACTGCAGTTTTCTGTGCAGTTTACGTATATTACATCCGCGACAGAATTTCTCACTATTCTATCTTGTTTAAAACCTGTAAATATAATTATTTGAAAATAAAGAAAATGAGGAAGGGGTTCGGTGTTGTAGCTGTGTAGCGCGTGGTGCAGTGCAATTCGGTTCGGTTAAGTTCAGCGCTGCACCAGCATGTAAAACTCTCTGAGGAATGTTTTACGACTGAGTAACACTGGGGCTGGCACGAGTTCAGAGTACTCTGATATTTTCTACCAATGATAGGAGGCGTTAGTGAAAGTTTGTTAAAGCTTGGCAAATGGTATTCAAGATATAACGGAAAGTGGGTTTATTTATAGCGCATTGGTAACCGCCTGTACCCCCTGAGCTGTGTAGATTATATGCACACACCTCGTACCTACATCTACACATCACAGCTTTTCGAGAGAGATTTGCATTTTCCATTCATCTCGGGATAGATAGCTATGCTTTAAATTATTGCCATGCGTGCACCGACGGTATATTCGATAAATAATTACCTCCCACGCGTATTTATCATATTATTCCCCAACGAGAGGTATTTTTTTTATTCAAACACACCTATGTTCGGTTTGATAAACAATTTCTTCCGCAAACATTCCGAACGAGATAAAACGAAAAAAAATTAGGAAGAAAGAAAGGGAGAAATTCGTCGCGAAAATGAATACGCGATGAGGTTTATATTTATAAATAATTTACACGTTATTCATAATCTTCCATACACACGTATGTATCAAGGAATTTCGAGACAGCTATTTTTAGATTCGAAGAAAAAGGAAACTTTACCACATATACGAAATTACGGAGTAAAATTTTTTCTCATTTCACAGACCTACGTCTTTTAATTTCTAGCCCCCCATGATATTCGCCCGACCTAGTTTAGTCAATTAATTAGGTAACATCATCTCACTTCGGGTTCCGCCAGCGTTTATTATAGTCCGGCTACGCCTTTGGCCTCTTATCTACCTTATAATATAAAATGAAAAGCCGGGTGGTATAAGCCTCTTCGAGGAAGAGATATTGCCGTGCAGAACTTACCATCGGTTGATAATATAAGTTTCGCACGATACGAGAAGTGTGAGAGTAGTGCCAGTTCGCTATAGCTGACAAAGGAACTGCTAATAAGACATTATATCTGGTATATTTAATATCACATGCGATATGATGATGTTGGAGTGCTGCAGTGTGTATGTACCTTCTTCAAGAGATGATTAACTCTACTTAAGTCTCGTTGAACTTTACACAGCCATTATATGTTGCTTTTTCTCTTTTTTCTCTTCCTTGTTGTATAGTTCAGATGCAAAAATCTGTACCTGCGAATTATGATCGTTCCAAGTCCGGTGATAAAGTCGAAAACGTAGAATAAGACAAATTGAGAATTTAGTCAAATTGGACAAATTATCGCGGGATTTTGGTTGCTGGAGTAAATAATGCACGGGTATCGTGTCTTAGGCCCTTATTCTATGCAATGTCAGCTACAATTTTTGATATAAAAAAAACCTCGCATCTTACAGCATGCGGCCGACAGCGTAGATCGAAATAAGCTTTGTAAACATGACGTAGGTTAACTGTTGACATGATTTCGAGATCAATCCTAGTCCGAACTAGATCCGGCTCCGTCAGCTTACTCAGTACTAATGTAATTTTAGCGTGGACTAGGGTCGTAGAAAAATATAAAAAATTTCACACGTTTTCAGATTGTTTAAAATTCGAACACGAAAAGATAGAATAATTTAAATTATCTCGTATTTTTTCGCACCTAAACGAAACAATTTTTTGAAGAGTATTTAGTCTACACTAAAACCACGTGCGAGGACTGTATGTACAAAAAATTATAGATTGATCAGACTGATGGTTGGTTGGGTATTGAGTCAACAATTAACCTCTGCCGTTTCTACAGAGCTTATTTCAATCTGTGCTCGTAGCTACATGATGTCAGATACGAGGGTTTTTAACATCCGGATTTGTAGGTGATAATACGTAGAATAAAAGCCCAAAACAGGAAATCCACGTATTATTTATTTCAGTCGCTACAATCCCCGAAAATTTGTCTAATTTTTACATCCTGATGGCTCCTTTAATATTCAGAAAATTCAAAGAACCTGAAGGATTTAAAAGGCAAGAGATAGAATGGGACTGTTGCGATATTAAGGGCTGAAAATCCCCAGCCCTATTTTTTCCACCCTTCTTTTTATTCTCATTTTCTATTTTCAATCAAAATTCAATAGAGGAACCTGAAATTAAACGCATCGTTGGATGCGTACAGTTACTCTCAAAGCATTCCTTCATTTTATGATGACAATAAATTCGCTCCTGTTTTATGCAAGGTCAAGCACAACCCGTGTTCAAATTATCTTTTGGGCGTAGGCGAGTAGCGAGCTACAAATAAATGTCAGACGTTAGTTTATTTATTTATCTATCCGTGCATATATACGGGGGGCAAAAACCGATGAAAATACTACGCCTATGAAATGAGTCAGAATCGAATCAGTTTGATTCGAAAGAATATTTTTTTTCATTATGTCTACAGTCATATGCAAAAATCGGCGAATTAGAATCCCGATTATTCAACCAGAGAAAAAAAAAAATTTATTTAGACTGGTTCAAAAAAAAAAAAAAAGGGAATGGGGGAAATTTAGAACCGTAAATCTCGCGGCGTAGAGTAATTTGAAATTGTAACATCGCGTGGGATTTATTGCCCGAGGATAATTCTTGTAATTAAAAAGAAAAAAGAGAAAAAGAAAAAAAAACTATCACATGTGAAGAAGATTTAGTCCGTTGGATAAGCACCGGGCCATTTAATTTCGTGATAAAGGATTTTAATTCAGTAATTAATTAACTGCGTACTAGATTAACGGAAAAAAGAAAATCAGATAAGCTTATAGTATAATTTGTATTCCCCCGATGATTTTATTGCGTTTTTAGTTGATTTTTAATTACAACCCTTTGGTCACGTAATTTTATGTACGGAAGTTATGCCACGAGATGCGATGCTATACCAAATATGTGGCTAGAATGATAACCCAGAAGGCGGAAGTTAACGGTGAAAAATTAATCTATTCCGTCACAATTATACAACGCGTCTAAGAAATTTGTATTCAGGCTTCGTTATAAATTGATAACCGACAGCTGCAAAGTCGTGCAATAATTAACGATAGGTTTAAAATTGATCTTTAACGACAGTCCAGAACTGTAAACGAAATTATTCTTGAGAGTTAATTAATAGTTACTATACCTAATGTATGACTCTGCGGTAAACCAACATTCAAAGTGAAACTAAGTGAATCCTGATTAAATCGTGAAAAATTGAATTGGAAGGATAAGTTCGCTCTCTAGTTTACCGAATTATGACTTCTTTTCTCTATAGCCTCCGCGTCTATAGACGTATAATATAAACAGAAATTTTCTGACTTTGCGAAAACCCTCAATCGAAATAATAATAAAATTAACAAGTTTCCTAGGAACAATTATTTCCCTGCGTCGAGTACAGGATTCTAAGACTCGCCATGGTGACATTAATTCTCATCAACCCTATAACTTGAATTATTAATCCTGAAAAGTTTTATTCCAGTTTTTTTCTTTTTTTTTTCTTGAGATTATAGAATCGAAAAAAAAATCCAATATTACTAAAAAAAAAAAAAGAAGGATTTGGTGGGGTAGGAGATCTGGACAAAGTTGAGCACCTCACCTTAAGATTGATAATTTTCTTCTATTTCGGAATAACATTCTTTTCGAAATTGAAACAATTTTGAATTTTTGAAAAATAGAAAAAGAGAAAATTTTAATTTTTTGTTAGGGCGAGGGAAGGATGAAGAATGCCCCGCGGCGTCGGGGAAGGAGGCGAGAGGGCGAGCAGCGGTGGCGGATTCGGAGGATGGCTCGGAGGAGCTGCCAGAGCAATGACGGGTGGAGCTGGTGGCGGTTACGTTGTCCTAGGTGGTACAAGATACGGTCTGAGACTGTCGCAGGTCAGTCTTGAATTTAAGAAGCTCGAAAAAAAACGATATCACGATATCGACTTGAATTTTGAATTTGAATTTGGTTGACTGAACAAAAAGTAAAAAAATAAAAATCTAAAAACAAGTATAAAATGGGTAATCTTAAGGTGACGAAATCCTGCCGACAGGAGAGCATACCTCCCGCGAGTACTC
Source organism: Rhogogaster chlorosoma (assembly GCA_944452935.1). Lineage (NCBI taxonomy): Eukaryota > Metazoa > Arthropoda > Insecta > Hymenoptera > Tenthredinidae > Rhogogaster > Rhogogaster chlorosoma. The sequence goes on along the minus strand of OX101803.1, from coordinate 20,114,244 downwards.
GAGAGGAGTCGCAGGAGCGTCGAAAAAAACGGAATTCGAAAGAAAGCGGGGATTCGAATTCGAGAGAACGTCTGACAGATAAGAACTCAACTGGACCAATACCTGCAGCTGGTAATGGCGCCGGTGGTGGTAGCTGCGGTAGTGGAGTAGAAAAACCGGGTTTAGATCTAGCGGGGAGTGTTGCAGATTGTTGCTGCATAGGACCTCGTTCGCGATTACCTCTACCACGCGTCTCTACCTCGTCTTCGTCATCGTCGAATGCGACAACTGTAACGCCGCCAGTACCAGTTAATGCTTTAAACTCCAACAGCAATAGCAATACAAATACAAATACAAATGCAAATGCAAATAGCAATACCAATAGCAATAGCAACGGACCTCCGGCCGCAACACGCGCGACACTCGCGGCTGGTACCGGAGAGTTAACAGTAACACAACTGCCGCCAAACTTCTTGGCTAATAATAAACAAGGAGGCGGTTTGCAGCCAGCCAGCCACGGATCATCCGCGACCTCACTACCAGCTTCAGTGGTCCACTCAGTCTCGGTGCCACGACAGCTTGCCCAGTGGACGAAACACCAAACCCTCAAGTTACAGGTTCGTGAAATGTAAACGTCGATTCAGAGGCTTATACCTGTGTTTCTTTGTTTCCAATACGTTCTGACAAGCTTATCAATCATTTCTTTTTTTCTTGTTTCTCTCTTTCCTTCTGTCGATCATCTTTCATTTATCTTTGATAAATAGGATTTTGATAGAAATCTTAAAGACCGTCGATATCTTTGCGTGTATTTATTTTTCTCCAAGATATATATATGTATATGTTACAGCGAGACATTTCCACCGTATGTTATTAGTGGGTGTGTATAGGTATAGGTGTATAGTGCAATATTTATAGACTCAAGTTCAGAAAATTTTCTTGGATAACGATTCATATAATGACGTAATATACGGAGTGAAACGAAAAAAGAGAGGAAAAGAAATACGGGATAATTATTCTCGCCGAGTAAATAATTCCTCGCATTTCTTCCCTGACGTTACGTTATATTCTATCCACGTATGGGTGTATCTGACTTACACGGGTAAGTCGACAACCTGACAAATCTACTTTTAGTAACTTTTAGCAATTTTACGTATAAATAAAAATCTGCTCGATCATTGCCTCGGGATAAGCGAGCCAAGGGAAGATTTTGATTTTTTATAAACTGGCGTAAAAAAAAGTTAACAATAATTATGGAGAAAATTGGGTCCGCAGTTTAGTTCGTTATACGATTTTTCGTCGTCGTCGTATTCGTCGTCGATGTTCTGAAAATAAAATCTTAATTGAGTCATCAACGACGCGTTTACGAGGAGTCACGCGGTTTCATTCTTCATACGGTCGTTTTTGGTGCTCCGTTTTGCTGGAGGAATGAAATTTTCAACCCCTATATGAACTTGGCTATGAATAGAGAAAAGAGAGACTTTCTTTTCGCGATAAGACAATCTCAGATCCGTTATTCGAACTTATAAATCGATAGGAGCCAGCTGTGACAGCAGTGGACCGTTTGCACAGATTCCGGTGGAGTGGGGGCGGAGGAGGAAGCGGTAAAAAATCCTCTTCCAGCCCCCGCAGCGACAAAGCTGAGCGGCTTCGAGAATTAACCGAGAAATTGAAGGGGCCAGCTCCCGTGCCGCCGCCGCGAAGACCGTCGCGATTACAGGCCTCCTCACCGCCTCCGAGTGGCCATCATCAAAATCAGCATCAGCATCAGCATCAGCAGGTAGGAAGAAGAAGGAGAAGAGGAGAAAGGGAGGAGGAAGAAATGTGTGAGAATGCTGTCTTTTATGAAATTTTTTCTATCCCAGAATCCGCAGACCGCACCGATCCAAAATTGCGGACGTTGCAGCAGCGAGGGTCGGCCGGCTTTTCGTAGCTACACGTACAGCGAGGGTAGCGGAGTCACGGGAGGTTCGAATTGCTCCGTACACCAGCCTAAGACTTTCGTTAGAAGTGAGAGTGTGAGTGAAGAGTGCGTCAGTGATTCCGCGGGGGGTTTTGCCGCGGTTCAAAACGACCATGGGAATGATGACTCGCCGAGCGCAGCGACAAGTGTAAATAAGAAAAAGCCGGGGTCCAAGACTCACATGAAAAGCTCCAACGAAAGAAACAGTGCGGATATTAGTGAGCCGAAATTAGCAAGTGATTCTAACTCCTCCAGTGCTGACCCTAAACATTTAAGACAGTACAGTGACTCCATTGTGGAAAGTGCGAGAAGTCTTGCTGAACTTTGTCTACCCCAAGGCACTACTTCGGCGGGAAGCAGCGAGGGAGAAGCCAGGGATGCTGTCGCCAGGCTAGAGCCTAGAGGACCGCTTTTGGCCTATCACAGAACCGGCGTACCCTACAGAAGCGCGTCTTTCAGCCAGGTGGACTTCAATCAAGGTAAATGTGCGCTTGAGTTTATTTAATCAATCAAGTTTTCCTACATTTAATGAAATTTTCACAAAGCTGTTCACATTTCTTTCCCTCACTCTGCCTTTTTCGCCTCTTTCCCTCTTTCCAATATCGAATAATGACCGTAACCGCTTTCCTCGGAGTTCTGCTCTAGTTTGTAAACTTTCCTACGACGTCAATTGAAAATTTTCAGAAAGCTTCGTACTCGGTGTACACGTTTCTTTACCTCGTTCTGCCTCCTTTGTGCTTTTTTCAAGATGAATAAAAAGTGGAATCGCTTTTCTCCAAGTTATGATGTAGAGTTCGCGAACTTCTACACGTATCAATGAGAGAATTTCACATCTCTCCCCTGCTCTTCGGACTCCTTAGTCTCCCTCGCATTTCTAAGATCAAAAACCTGGCGAAACTTCCTCCCTCAACGTTGTGTTTTAGCTTTCCTATCATATCGATAACGAATACAGCCAGTCGTTAAACTTCTCGCACTTAGGTAGCAGACTGAAAACTCAAACCCAGCCGAATTCAAAGGCCGAAACCGAGGATCACGGAAAAGATGTTCGCGCTAGTACTTTGCCACGACGTCGCGGCGACATTAGTCCCAGCGTCGCGACGCCGAGGCATAGTCCTACTCGGCAAAGTCCTAGGGCAAGTACCACCAGCGTTGATAGCGCCGTCGGTTCTGCCGAGGGTCTAGGCGCCGTTAATCAAGGACAGGAAGAAGTTAGGCCAAGAAGCGACGGGTCTGACAGTCTCGCTACTTCTAGTGCTTTGACTAGCCCCGAACCCCCGACACCAGAAAGTCACGAGCCGAGGGTGGACCTCGTTCAGCCTGATCTACCAGCGCCAGAATGCTTACCCGACAATTCCGAAGTGCTCGAAACCGCTGTTGAGGAAGTCGTACACAGAGGTGAGGCGGGAATCGATGAAATTTGAATTTTGGGAACGGGGCGGATCCGGGGACCAGATTTTGACGGTTTTTGGAAAAAATTGTCCACTTTATTACAGAATTTTACTAAATTTCGTCGATTTTTCTGGGGTACTTGTTTCATCGGGAATTTACAAGTTTCATTCGGCTTTTTGTGAAATTTTTTAAACCATGGGAGTAAAGTAGGAATTTATCGCGATTGAAAATGAAGAAAAAAAATGAGAAATTTGTTAATCAGACTCTAGAATCGAGCCTCACGAGGTGATAGTCACACCGCCGCCAGAAGAGCCAAGATTAAGTCAAGCCAGCGAAGGTAGCGAAGCACCGAGCGAAACTCAATCGGAAGCATCTTCGCCGGGAAAGACACGGCGTTATCGCGGTGATACAAGTAAGCGGAGAAAAGGTGTCTACATAACTCAGTGGCCGGAACCCTCCGATTCAGATAGAAACAAGCTGGCTGCACAAAGCAGCGAGGAACGTGACGATGTACCAGCGACACCCAGCGATCTATCAGACTGCGAAGGCCACACGCCTAGAAGGTAAGAATTAAAGAAAAAGATGAAGACATTTTCGAAAACAATAGGAAATCGGAAACGATTTCAAACAGAATTTCCGAAATTCGTAACTTCAATTCCGGCTCTCGCCTCGCTCTCAGGTACAGCAAAAGGCCTCTTCGCGGTCCGTACGGGCAGATGTTGGAAGCCGAAATGGCCAAGCCAAGAGTGCCTGCGGATATTGGTCTGGACGGTGGCCTTAGACCGAGAAGAAAAGTATCTGCTAATCTCTCCTACAGCGCTGGTACGAACAGTAATTCTGAACCACCGACCCCCTGTCATCACAGGACTACTTCGAGTCCTAGTAAACTCGAGGGACTACCTGGTCCCAGTCCCGAACTTCTCGCCGAACTTTTGAGGGGTTCTTCGGAAAGGGTGGCTCGCGCTCCAGCTCATCGAAACGTGAGTTAATTGCATATTTATTTCTCTCGTTTTACTTCGATTTTTTTTCTGTATGATTTTGATTATGATTTGGGATTATTTACGGTCAATTTCTGTGTCTGTCGCTCTGTGTTTGTGTCTGCGTCGTAGATCTGAGACGCGGCTTCACCTCCCTTGACAAGTATAGGAGCCAAACATAATCTAATAATATTCAACGATATCTTTCGCGTATATACGAGTATAGTGAAGAGAAGTGAAGAGAAGAGTGGTAGAGTCTAGCTTTGGCTAGTGTCCTGGAGAGTTTGGCTAGTTGGTTATATAGAAAAGCGAAGGCAGAGTAGCGTTATAAGCGTTCGGGTCTGAGAAATCTTGCGGGTTTGATGAAGCTGGGTGGAAGTGGAGATGGGGGCGAATAGTGTAGACTCGTGTATATATACCGTGGAGGATATTCCTGGCCGAATATATACCTGAGCTCGAAAACTAAATTTCGTATCTATACCCATACACTATCTCTGTATACAAATCTATGACACATACTCATATCTACGTACATACATTACATCTATACATATACATATACCTCTGCGCGTATATTTACGTGACACAACTTGAGACTATGTCGTTTAGTCGCCAACTACCTACTCTGTCTGACTATGAGCTAGCAGCAGCTATCTAACGCTAGCTTTAATATTGACGCAACTTTCTGACCTTGCGTAAGGCCTCATCTCGCGATCATATTGGAAGAAATTTTTCTTTTTTTTTTTTTGTTTTTTTTTTACTCTCTCTCTCGCAGCAGAACGATTACACCCATCGCAAATTTGCAATTCTTCATTCTTTTTTCTAAGCAATTTGAGGAATAAAAAAAATATATATTTATATGTAGGTATATATTTCATATGAAAATGAAGAAAACAAAAATTTCTCTATCTTTTTTGTTTTTTTCAATATTACTTCACATTATTACCTGCATATAGATATAGTATTATAGTTATTTTCTTGTTTTCACATGCGTAAGATATTGTTGTATACGCGGACTAGTCGGACGCATCATCGGAACTGCTGACTATGTAATTATAATACGTTAACTTCCGGTGGATGTAAAAAAAAAAAAATATTTTTTTTTACATAAATAATTTTTGCATACGAAATGCCTTCGTATCAATTTTTTTTTCCCTCAATTTACTTACGCACTACAATATATAATCAGCAATATACAATTAATATTCGTATAATATGTAGAACCAGCTATGTGTACCTACGTCCACAATTTATACATGAGTATATGTAAAATAATCCGTAAAACACAAATTTTCAATAACTGTCAATCTTCTTTTCTTTTTTTTTTTTGATTAATTAATTTTATTTTTTGATTTGTATTATTTCAGTTATTAGGAAATGTACCTGTACGTTTCCTTGAAATATAAAGCGGAATTTTGTAAAGTGGGGGGGGGAAAGAAATATATATATATATATGTATTGGGCATATCGATTGAATTATTTGTGAATTGCGAGACGCGACTGTGCATCCTAGAATATCGTATATAGTAAAGCGTCTAACCGCCCAAGTTTATTTCGGGAAAATATATATAGAAATTTTTTGTTTTTATATAGAAATTTATACATCTATATGCATTGGCCGAAAGCCCGCGTCTGGATTAGAGCCTATGCTGCAGACAGAAAAACAACAAAAAAAAAAACACAAAAAATCAACGCGTCTTAGATTAATTGTTAAAAAAAAAAAAAAAGTTTTTTTGTTGTTTCAATATTTTTTACAAATTCTTAGACTAAGAAAAAGGAAGAAGGAAGGAAAGGACAAAATAAAAATCACACCAACAATTTTGGTTGAATAAATTTATTCCAAGGCTTATTTTATAATTTAAGCTATATAGCATATATTCACTCGCGACTTGCAATAGAGAGGAACGGGTTTTTCGACGTTATCGTTTATTAAAGGAAATGTTTAAGTATATATGTATATATACATGCATTCACGTACATACATACATAATAGTATATACAGATATCTATATACGTATGTCTGCATCGGCGCATGGCTGTCGACTGCACTCAAGAATCTATACATAGATCATTCAGATCACAGCCTCGTTTGGTCGAACGGATCAACAGGAAAATTCTTCTTAAACCTATACGATCGTTATAAATGAAGAAGATAAATGAAGTTACGTATAATTATATTCCGCGTGCTGCATGGACGATTTCAGCTCTGATTTTCATACCACTATAATATGTAAAGCTTGTATTCAGACTGCGGTCACATTTTTAGTAAAAAAAATAAATAAACGGAAAAGAAGAAAAAGTAGAATAAAAACGATCGTATACGCGTGCATACATGACAGGGAGCACATTGTGTTCGAGTTTCTTACCCCCCTTGAAGCAAAAGGTCAGTATGGAGTAATCCATAGCTGCATTAAAGTTGGTATGTAATTTCCATACCTGAAAAATGCAGTCACTAGGATCTGGAAGTGGAACGGATCTCAATTTTGTAGTTACTATGCTGCTTCCTTTCCCGATTATTACAGATTCCGTCATCTTTTTTCCCGTCAACAACGATTATAATTATAAATACATCGACCAGATAAGTAATTATCGGTATTTCTATCCGCATTGGCACCCTGACCCTCGACGATTTAGGTTATCAATTACATGCTGAGCTATCTGAGAATTTCGGCAGATTTTTCCTTATTCTTTAATTAACACGAGTTGACCCTGACGCGCGCGGTTCTGGGGTCAACTCTTCCCCTGCTGATAGTGTGCCGTTGCGGAATATGGAAACGAAACGAAAAGCATGTTAGGTATCATAAGTATTCACGATACGACAGAAGTACAAAGTTTAAGTAAATCACCATATTGCATTACGCTGCAAGTTGCCATGGCAAAATATTTCAATTGCTAACTCGATAGCTGAGAAAATCACAAGTCGCCAGCGTAGGTTATCGAAAGCTTAGTTCGCATCATAAGATAGAAATACGGTGGGAATTTAATGAGACTGTCGCAAATCTACTAATTGTAAGATTAATTTACCGTAGATCATACATCATATATCAATACGTGAAACAATCATATATTCAAACTCGACTTGAGGAGAAAAATGATCAAAATTTGGAATTGTAAGCTACTCTTTATTTAATATGCCGAGTGTAACAGTACATGGAGATTGGTAGTCGTTGGGGTGTCGGTCCATATCCTTTGTTAGCCTGCGTAAGAGCACTTGTTCTACGAAATGTATTATTCTTAGTCAAGGATTACATTACATTTTTTTTATTTTTTCCGCAATTTTATTCTACGAAATCTGCGACCCCCACTTATAGTTACATACATTAAGTCGATGTGAGCCTTGGATCCTGGAATAGTGAGACTTCACAAATGAAAGAGCCTGTGAATTCACAACCGGTGGTGTGTAGACCAACATCACTGCCTGCTACCACTCCCATACACTTGTTGGAACTGTTACTTTGCCTTGAGTCAGATCTCCACGGTAGTGGTGTCCCGAGTGGACCTGATACAAACACCCAAATATGGTATGAAAAGTTTCATTCTGTCCTCACCAGTTTCGTTATTCCAGCCCCAATATTTTATACCATTCCACATTTTTCTTTTTTTTTTTACGCGAATTCTTTGCTAGCATTATTTATTAGTGTTTTGATTGCTTCGACGTTTTAGTGCTTGAAGCTCTTGTCTGCTTCCCACTCAGCTCTCTTCGAATGCATTCATAGTTCATAAATGTAGAGATACTCGGGCACACAGATTTCTTGTGTTTTTAGGAACCGAATTTTTCCATCTAATATAAGCCAAGATCTAATCTTACCAGATTTAACGCTGATCCATTCATCGTTGTCGAAGAACCTGTGAGCACCTACCCACGCGCCATATGCACCCAATCCAATGCCTTCCAAATATTCGATCTTTTTCAATGAATCAATTACAGCCAGGTTACCACCCTCCGTCTCGCAATATTTTCGCGCTTCATTCCACGTCTTGTTAATTCCATAATATTTATAGGCTACTCCAATATCCGGAAACGCAGTGTAACCCCCCGGTATTTCTGTGGCTGATTTTCTCAACGGTGTATCTACGGAATAGTCAATAATTTTTTGTCACAAAATACAGTTTTTAATTTGATTAACACTCACAAACGTATCCACGAATATCAACATTCAGTTTTCCATCGATTCTCTTCGAAACTACTTACCAACCATAGTTGAATTGATAAGGGACGAAGAATTTCTCGTAGATAGAAGCTGGCAAGCGAGTTGTAAAGATAATACGCCAAGTGGATTCAACGTCGTTGTGCAGGTATCTTCCTGGCCACCTTGAGTTACGTCGGTGCCACTCTCCGGTGACTCTAGGATTGATTTTATTAACGGTGTAGGTATATATGAAATAATCAGTTTTTTTTTTCTCAAAATACAGTTTATAGATCAATTTGTACACACAAACGTATCCCTGAATATACCTAGACATTTATTTTCTATTGATTCACTTCGAAACTACTTACCAATATCAATCGCGCCATTAATGAGGGACGAAGGGTTTCTCGGAGCTAGAAGCTGGCAAGTGAGTTGTAGAGATAAAATAAGGAGTGGATTCAACATTATTGCGGTAGATCGATGGACACACTGACTTACTAAGTTACAAGCGTTGTTTAAACTGCAAACGGCAAATTGTCTCGTATTTAAAGAGCATCATCTATCCCCTCCGATCGTCTGCTCGACTAATCTGAAGTGATAATTCAAGATTGGCTGACCATTTCCAAGAATACTAAGAAATTTTGCAATATTTCGCACACAAGCCGAATAATTTATCCCTATTCGTCATATAAGGAATGAGTCCAATGAAGTCCACTGATTATCCAGTGCAAAAACCTTTTGCCAAGTACATGAATGTGATGCAAAAATGTCCACCCCGTAACAAAAAAGATCCAAAATCAGATGCTACTTACACGCAACTGTATTCTGATAGTGAAAATTTGCTATGCCTGATTATTACGGTACCACGCAGAACTACAAACATAAAATAAATGACCATATTATATTACTCTGCGAGTTGCTATGGTGAAATATTTCAATTGTTCATATAACTCCATAGTTGAGAAAATCCAAATCGTCGGTATTGTCCGCGATAATGAATATGGTCCAAGAGTGAGGTTTCCCTAATCTTCATCGTCCGAATCCCCAGCTAGTATATCTTTGACCGTAGAAACTAGGCTCGGCTCTTCATGTTAGTAGCCGATTACCTCCGTGCTCAGGATACTATGGTTTGAGATTTCCCAGGGTTACTGATTCACTTTGAGTTCAGAAACTTGAAACAAAGACATAGTACCTAGTGGAAATCGCTTGAATATTCTCTGAAGAAAGCGAAAGAAAAAAAGAAAAGAAAAGAAAAATAAGAGAAAGAATTCCTAACCAGTTTTTGATATTATAAAGAAAAAATAATTTTTTGATTACTAGACACGATGAGCCGCGATTTCAATCACCGACTTGATTCTCAATATCAATTTGTTCCCTGATTTGAAAATTCATCAAAAGAGAGAATTTCAATTCCGAAACTAGTCGCGTATAGTCGCTACAATGAAAATATGATATTTCGTTTTAGATTTCATTTCATTTTGAATTTGAATTTTTGTTTTTGTTTTTTCTAATTCAGAAATTAGGCAAAAATAATACGTGGGTAAGAATTTTCATTCTGAACAGTAGAGCGGATAATAAAAATCCGATTTCGGCATAGTCTGAATTTTGATTCCAGGGCAGCGTCGCGTCGCGTTGCGTCGTCGTTGAGTCCGAGACTAAACACGCGACCCCGTGGAGCGTCCAAATAAATATATCGTTATTGCAAAAATATGTTTTGATAGAGTAATTTAATGGGGCGAATACCGCGAGGCCGATTATACGCCGCGGTTCTATTTCTCACGCGAATTAAATTGAAATTTGAATTGAAATTTTATCCGTCTCGATATTGCGCCTAATTTCAATAATAACCAAGCCATTTAAATATTCGACATTAAAAATGGAAAAGAAAGCGTGAAAATTTGTTTTTCGAATTGTTAATCTCATCCATTTTCAAAGAAGCCAAAGTCAAAAGAATTTAGGGCAAAATCTGACAGATCATATAAAGAATAGAAACATAGGGATAAAAAAAAGTAGAAAAATCGGGAAAATCAGAAATTCCGAGATTTTTCTTTTTTTTTTTTAAGTCGACGACGCTGTCCAGATTGACGCAGGTGCTAACTTCCGGCGTCGCCCACCAGGTGGCTGCGTCACTGAATACCCCTTCCATTTATCTTAAGTCGAAAACTATACCCACCTACCTAACTCGTTGATTTTAAATTTAGAACTACTTATATGTGTATAGCTAACTGCAAGAAATCTAAAAGATTTCTCTAGCCAATATAATCCCGACTGTATATAGGATAGAATTAATAGAACGCCCGATCCTCGACTTCAAGAATCTCTTTCGAACCGTTCAATTCACTCAAAAAACAAAAAAATTCATTCAAATTTATATCCCCGGAATTTTTCTTGTTTCATGACAAAAAAAAAGACAAGAAATTATAATAGAAAAATTTTTAGCTGACCTGAATTGATCCTCAAAATTTGAAACCGTTCGATCGATCGTCACACCTACTATATTTTCATTAATTTTCATATCATCAAAATACAGTTTTATTTATATTTAATTAAAATCTGCGTTCGTACATAAGTCGAAAATACATTCGAGTATAACAGAAGGCAACTATTAAAACATCGTCGTTGATGCGGTCAACAGGGCATGGCAGTGTACTAAGTTCACTGTGTTTAGTAGCTAGGAAATAATCTACGTTTTTTTTTTATCTCCTTGCCTTTTTTTTTGTGTTTTTTATGTTTTTTTTCTAAATATTACTTAAAGTTTGTATAACCTAGGGTATAGGGTCTATACGTATATTTAACGTGTTAAAAACCTGAAGTTTGATCCAAAAATAGACAATATATTGTATTATTATCAACAGCTTATTATTATAATCGCGGGAATGGGAAAACAGTTTGTATAACAAATAAATGATAAGCTTATAGGTACCTATATGCGGTTATAAAATATGTTTCATATTTTTTTGTCGATATATATATGTATATATATAATACGCGATAAGAGGAGGAAAAGAAAATTATTGTAAAAAATTCTTAGAATCGAGGGATATATTTTATCAATAATTATTTTTATTTATCTTTATTTTGATTGATTAGGAAATATGAGAATTTCCATTATTTCGTATGAAAAAAATGATTGTTTCATTATCTTCGGAAGGAGACCGTTAATTACATAAATAAATTGATTTTCTTCGATTGACGTCATTCCGAAGAGCTACGTAAGTGGTATCGTATAGAAGTTCGCGATCAGTAGGTGGGTACTCGGTAGATATATAAACCGCGAGTTACATCAATGAAATCACATCGTCGATTTAAGAAGAAGAAGAAGAAGAAGAAGAAGAAGAAGAAGAAGAAAAAGAAATAGTAAAAAAAAAAAAAAAATATTATAGTAAAGATTATCGCGAATCGAGTTGAGAAAATTTCTTCAGAATTTCAAATAGCAATGAATGAATAAGAGACGTACAGAACCGAGTTGGTATATACAAGAAAAACGTGAATTCTTGGAAAAATTTTCAAACCTTCAAAGAGAACATATATACATACATATTTATATATTTATCAGGTTTTTAAATATACGCATATATATACTAGTCGCCGAATACTATACGAAATTGCGTAAAAAGAGTTTGGCCTAAAAAATATAAAGAAAAAAAGGAAAAAAGGAAGTCGCATGGTCTTTTTATGGAAATTGTGGAAAAATGCCATGGCGTAAATTCGTACATACGTATGTAGGTATATACCTACACCTGTACCGATATTTGAGATGAAAATGCTGATTATTGAAATTTTGAAAAACACGTAATTGTGTTAGATATCCATCGGTGATCCTTGGGTAAAAATTTGTTATTCGCTCAGTCACGAGCAGAGAGTAGAAGCTGTGAGGTTCATTCAGAAGTTGAGAATATGTTTATCGAGTATACCGGAATAGAAACTAGTCGGTGCGGTCAATCCTGTACAACTGGTCAATTTTTTATACCTAAAACATGACACATATATAATTACATATAAACGTATATATATATATCGTTTTTTTTTTCTTTTTTTTTTCTTTCTTCGTAAATTGGAAACACACACAAACAATAAAGTCCTTCTTGTATGGAATATTGAAAACACAAGATTTCACTTCACGCATCTCAAGATCCGCAGAAATTGAAAGAATTTTCTGGCTCATATGTGGATGAATTTTAATAATTTATTCATCGTTCAGAAACTGTTTAAAAAATATGTTGATAAAGTATCGGACAAAGGATGGTAAAATTGGCAAAAAAATTATTCTTCTACTATGCCTATATTTTCTCAACGTCTAGTGTGAACAAAACTTTCCTCAAAATTTCGAGTCGATGGATCGAACCGTTTTTCAATTATCATATCCTGAAACCCGCAGAAGCTCTGTGTATAATAAATAAAAGAGATTTTTCATTTTTTTGCACATCTAACATAAAAATTCTATCACAACTCGATTCACGAGCTATACAGATTATAAGGTCGAGATTTTTAAAATCTGATCTATAAAAATTGGGTGCGATCGAACCTAGCTAAAAACGTGGCTATTTTAATAATCGAAGAGAGTATACATACCTGTAATACATATGTATGGGTGGAAAAATAGAAAAAAGAATAAGAATAAGAAAAAGAAAAAAAAAAAGGAAAAATTGCTGAAGGAAGCGATACATCGCGAATATTAAGTGTACTCATAACGTCAGAGAGAGCTGGTACTTACGAATACACTTTGCGAAAGATCAAGAGAGGGGGAGGACGAATCTGCAGCGCAAGGTGAAAAACAGAAAAAAAAAAAAAAAATCGAAAAGCAGACGAAAAAAAAAAATAATAATAATAAAATAGAAAAAAAAAAGAAAAACGGTTGTTAAAAATTCCCGAGTATTTCAGAGCTACCTACGCGTATAAGGGTGGGTAGAGGCAGGGGGTAGATGGGTATAGGTTGGTTGGTCGATGAAGCCCAGATTTTGGTTACCCCGCCATTCTTCGATCCGATCCGAAACCAACGTCGCGCAAGAAGAATTTAAATTCTATTCCAAAAGCCAGCAGCTGGACGTTGAAGGCTACAAATATTATTGTTTCGAACCTACATACCTACGTCTATACTTTTCTCGCGGTTTAGTATGATAAATTAAACGATTACGTAACGCGCGGATTTTATTATACATTTACACATGTACAATCGAAAGAAAGAAGAGAAAACGAAAAAAAACAAAGAAAACAAAAAAAAAAAAATGAAGATACAGAAAAAAAAGAAACTAACGGATTTTTTTTTCACCCCCAAATGATATTTCGAAGATTTCACTTATTTTTTCATTTTTATTTTTTTATTTTTCATTTTTTTCTTCTCTTTTACCTCGTTTTGATTTTTTCGTATGTATATAAATTCGAAGATTTGAATAAGGGTTGAAAGGGGCAACGGGGGTGAAAGAATCGTCGGATTCTCCCGTTTTGGTGAAATAAATTTCACGATTTTTATCGATTATATTTATTATTTTATTATACATAGATTATTAATCGGTTCCCTATGTAGTTGTTGTATGTACATGTAATACAAGAGAACGCGCCGGCGTCCCGACGCGACGCCCGTTTCCTCTCGGTTGTCTCTCTTGCTCTCAGGCATCGATCACCCTTAGTGGGCGAGCGTCGGGACGCTAGTCGACGCGGAGCGACGCCTAGAATTCACAAAACTTTTCGCAGTCCTTTTATTATAACCTGCCTAGATACATTCGGACGGGTTTACCTATAACAAACGAATATCAAAATTCGAGATAAAAATCAAGAGTTTGAAATAATCTCAACGTGATTATCCCAGTGATATCGTTATACATAACTTCGTACGTTTATTAAAATGTATATTAAATATTGTAACACGGATTCTTACGAATGTGAAAAAAATTTGGTGAATTTCTCCATTTTATTCGTATATCTCTATCTCGTACATAGATATATAGAAAAGTGATTTCGTTCCAAAATTTTTTATTTTTTATTTCTTATTTTTTTTTAAATATATTTATTTATTGTATCCAGGCGAAAGCGTGGTTTGATTAAAAAATTTCACATATATAGGTATACATATAATAACCGTGTAATCATAAGTTTTGATTATATAGAAGAAAATTGTTTCAGGGATGAAGTGAAAGTAAAAAAAAAAAAAAATTGTTCAAAATTAATAATCGGTAGAAATAAGAGAAACGAATGATGTCTTTTTTTTATTTTCACTTTTTGTTGGTTTTTTCAAAACTTTATAGTCGCTGATCGTTATCAAAAGAAAAATTAACGACCCTATATACTAATCTTGATTTATTGAAGCTATAAAAAAACAGATTATACGACGAATAGGTACATAGTGTTAACGACTTAGAACGATCGAATGGTATTCTATAATGCTGCAATATATGATCAATTCGTGAAATTATTTAACGATATATATGTATAATTGTGCGGGGGTTTTGAAAATACAAAAATTTACTCAATACTTCCGCTCCTTTCTCTTAATCATTCGTTTCGTCATATAATTAATGATTAATTATTTCCTTATTATTATTATCTTTTATTCAATTATCGATCATCGAATGTATACTTTGAACAATTTAGTCGAGATGATTTAGTGAATTGAAAACAAACAAAAAATTATTAGGCATATATATATAATATAATATATATAAAAAAAGGATAAAATAAATTAACAATTAAAGGGGAGTGATTAGAAGTCGAATAATATAATTAGTTTTCTCGATGCATTTTCCCGGATTTTATTTTATTGGTGATCGTCGTGTCCGAAAAAGAAAAATTGCATGCATGTATATGTATATATGGATGTATAATACAATATTGGTCACGTTGGGGGGATAAATATTTACAGAATCGAATTATTCGGAATACAGGTGACTGTGATACAGCAATGAAAATTGAAACTAGACATTGAAACAATACTTATACATAATTCTGATTTCGAAATATAATTATACTTATATTATATATTACCGGGATATATACTATACTACATACTTATATATGTTCAAAGAAACAAATCTTATTAATCTTTCAATACTTTCATATATGTATATAAATATATATAATATATTGATTAAAAAAAACTCCAAGTCGATATTGTACAAAATAGAGAAACGAGAACTTGTATTTGTTGTAAAAAAAAAGAAGACGAGAAAAAAAAGTTGATTCCACGATATATAATAATTTGAGATGAAGAAATTGGGGTTTGAAAAAAAAAAAAAAAAACAAAAAGAAACAAGAAAAGCGAAGAAAAAAAAAAAAAAAAATTGAAATAGTCTAAAGCATATTAAGAAACGTCGGGTATAACGTAGAATCAACCGAATTGGGATAATTTAGGTGGAATGGGGAAAAGCTGGGTCTTGAAAGCACAGGTTGCGGAGGGCGTTAGTCACTCGTCTAAATATATCCAGCTGTATAGCGGGAGGTTCTCATCTCATCTACATACTCACGTATGCCTACATGCATACATACATACATACAGCTATCCCAATACCTATACATATGAATACATACGTATATATACGAATGGAAATATATGAAGCGGCGAATAAAGGTTCTGGAGCAACGGGTGTGCTTTCAAGGGGTAAGGGGATACGGTTATTCGATGGCTGCCTGGGAAGGCCAGTAGTTCGGAACGTATCAATCCGTGAACCGCGCGAAACTATATTATACCGTGATTAAAATCTTCCCGCGATCTATTTTTCCTAATTTTTAATTTTTTGTATTTTTTTTTTTTTTTCTAATTTTTTCTCGTTCATCCCTCAAGCATTTTTTATTTTCATCCCTTTCTCTGATTATAGCTTTTGAAAATTATATCGGAACAGTATAACTGGAATGAATTTATAATCTACTCGAAAAATGTCTTTTCATTAAAACGGTAGAAAAAAAGAACAGAAGTAAGAAAAAATCAAAAGAAAAAAAATTACGTACAAAACAGTTTTTCAAAATTATTTCATGTCTCAGATTTTTAAGTACGCAATTCGACACGTGCTTTTTCTTATCGGCGGTGACCAGTTCCAGTGAAGTAGATCAAGATCTTATAAAATGATACATAGTAAAAAATGATAACTTTAACTTTTATTTTTATTTTCTGCATCAAAGGAGGAAATTGATTTTTTTACATATATATATATTTTTTCATATGTATTTATATGCGCAGGATTTAAAGGATCGAATATTGATAGAGTAGGTAACACGTACCTACGCCTTTACCGCGAATAACGCGGTTGCCCATTTCTGACTCGATCCGCAATACACATGGATATTATATTTATTTCCATAACCGAATTCCGTTCGGTATTTAAGTTTCACATAAATTATTGGAAACGCGAATCTGGCAAGTGTTTTCTACACACGATTAAGTATATCCCGATTATTGAATTTTAATTAATACCGATTCTTGAATCCATTGATCAATTTATATCGAATAAGCTTATGTATATATATAGTAAATCTATTCGTGTTTGTTATAAATATTCTAACAATTTTACCAACAACAGATCAAAAAGTCTGTCCGACAATTATCAGAAGAGATTCCAACTCGTATATATATACCTAAAATACAATAATTTATCGATACTTCAATCCGGCCGTTTGTTATCGAGCTTTAAAACTGCCCTGCGAAACAGTAAATCACCAAGAAACGTGGGTATATCCCTGTATCCGCCGTTAGAAATTATACGGCTAGCGTAATTCCGATCGGATTTACTATATTCCCATCGAAACCCCATTTCTTCTTACATAATATATGTACATAAAACAATCTCAAAAAAGTTACGAGAAAAGGAAAAAAAAATTATGAATCATCGCATAGGTATCATAGTTTTTTTTTTTTTTTTTTCACTCTTTCATTCAGCTTCGGAAGATTTCTTCTTAGTCTGTATTTCGATAATTTGAAAGAGGAAGAAGAGAAGAAAAAAAAAGAAAACTAACTGTGTACCTACATTCGTATGTAGAATCCTATCAGAGGCTTCTAGCCTGTAGGCTTACGAGGAAACGTATTAGCGCAGAGCTAAGGGGATTTTGAGCCAACTTACTGTATTCTACGTACATACATTAGGCTATTGTATATTACTAGAACTACATTTCGCTTGGATTTTGCCTGTAATACGTACATTTATGCCTATACTCTCGAGTTGTGTATAGGTATGTATACGCGTTATAATTGCCTATAGCCACCGCAGTGTCCTAGTTTAATTAACGGTTATTTTTAAGACCAAGTTTACTCAACTAGTTTAGTTCATTATATATTTTCGCAGTGTTTTCTATCAGTGCAACGTACTGTGCCGTACCGGGTCGGACCCGATCTATGATATGGGAAAAGGGCTTGAAATGTGTGTAACGCAAGCGACGTTATGATAACAACAATATAACATCTAGTGTTCATTAATATTATCATGAATTCAATCGTATCGTTATATAATAAATTACGTGTTACGTGTTGATTATGATAAAGGACGATGATTATATGATCAACCGAAATGCCTGATGTGTGATAATCAGCATATACATATATAAGCGAGAAGAAACACGCGTCGGTATTTATTTATTTATTTATTTCTATACTTTTTTTTCTAATTACAAAACTCACTTGTTACGTAAAGTCGTATAAATTCGACTAATTAGAATCAGTTCGATAATGAAAAATTGGACAATGGTCATTTTTCTATAAAAGAAAATCTACTATTGACAATGAGTGTTGGACATAGGCTTGTCAGTCAGCCTTCAGAAGACAGTGAGGATAACGAGAACGTCGCCAGACGAGTGGTGGGTTCATTAACGATTGATTAATCAATTAATTAACGAATTAAAGATTGACATTTTCCTACCAATAATCGTTTTTTTTTTTCGTGATTTTATTCCGTCATTCTTACGATTTTCTTTTTTTTCTTTTACGAATTGACATGTTACAGTAGGTAGTATCTAGATCTGTCAAAGCCTCTATTAAACGTCAAGTTAACGTTGTTAAATCTGTGAGAAATCTGAATTTAAATCAATGTAGGTACAACTTAATATTATATATCCCAAGATATAAATGCCAACTTTTAACCGTGGTTAATATCTAAATTTATCAAACGTACGTGTACGGTCGGGGTAATAAATTGTACGATGTTATAGAAAATTCGGTGCTCAAGGACGAAGGAATTCCAAATTCCTAATTCTCGATCTATAATTATTGTTCGTCTCTTTTATCCGGTGGGATTTAAATCTTTTAAATACCCGAGTTACATCATATTTTCCAAATTATTCATCCCCCTCTCTCTCTTTCTCTCTCTTTCTCTATCGCACTTTCGGTGACATATATATTTTACCTCGTGACGTATGTACGAACGAGACACGTGTAGGTACGTGTTTATTATAATACGCATATCGGAAAGTGGCTGCGCATTGCATGTCACGAGGTCAGGAATTTAAACCAGAAACAAACACGATCAAAAATGTAGGTATTGAAAAATTTGAAAAAATTCTCCATTTTTTTTTATCAAATTGTTAAAATATTCTAATTTAGGCTGGTCTCAAACGTCTCGGAAAAGAAAAGAAATGCAACGAATCAAATTACAGATAGTCTGAAAAATAGGTTTTCCGAAAAATTCCATAAAACTTAAAAACCAAAAAACAGAGAGAGAGAGCGAGAAATTTGGACATCGAAACCAGACTAACGCGTAGTATGTCTATATTTGGACGAGGTTTCGATCAATATTAATAGATACGTATACTTACCTCCGCTACGGCCGTTGCATAGATTATATTAGAGGCGACGATCAGTGGGATAAAATCTGTGCTTCTATTCCGTGACGGAATTGTTCCTTTTCTTTTTTTCTTCAATTAATATAAACACGCGATGAATTGCAATAAAAAAATTAAAGACAGTGAAATAAAGTGATTATTCTATGTTTCAGGATACCAGGACTCACGTTGTTGTCGAACTCTACGATACCGAACGATCTTACGTCGAGGCTCTGCAGATACTAGTCAATGTAAGTTCGATTCAATGATAATTGTGTCAATTGGAGTAAAAGAGGCTTTTTGGTATATGAATACCAGAATTTATGTATAATAAATTTATACCATAGTTTAATTATTTTTCGAAATAAATCGATCAGTCTTTTAGGTTCAAAGAGAGTTTGGCAATGGCAATGGCAATCATATTGTCTACGCGGTGCGCAAGGCTTCTTTGACGATTTAATTTACTTACCTTGGATATGATTCAGTCGCGACGATGATCATTAGTCAGAGATAAAAGCTGCGAACGAAGAGTTTTAAGCCCTGACTAGCGCGCACGCATCTCACGAAATTAAATACGAATGATTGAAATGTTTAGACTTATAAATTATATACCTCGGAGCTTTATACTTATACCGACAATGTTGCTAAGTGCCTTTATAGTTGCTCCCGCGAGCCTAAATCATATCGCGATTTGAATTACGAGGCGCCTTTGCACGCGAGTTAATTTTTCTTCTTGTTCTTTCGATTTCACGAAGTTTAAATTAACTTGGAAAATCGGTTTTGCAGAAACCTTTCGAAGAAGGTCGGGTGGAAATTCCGAATTTGAATATTTTCCTGAAAAACTCTTCTAACTCCTGTGAAATATATCGAAATTTTCATGTTTTCCAACTTTTGGAATTTCAATACTATATATTCTAAACTCTAAAATTTTCAAAAATTCGGAATCCGAAAACGAAACGAAGCAAATTCGGGAAAAAAAATAAAATAAGAAAACTGAGAACTTCAACCCCGGCCTCTCTCGAAGGTCTGTAGACGATTTGAGTATGTAGTTAGGTAAACCGTAGAGGCGCCATGCGTATTATATTATATTGTAAATACTCACGGCGCCAATGTTCGTGCGAGCCTTTGGATTCGCGAATCGTAAAGTTATACACAATTTACATATACGTAGGTATGTATATATTGTATATATGCGGTAGAGACAGAAATGTGAATATTTAAAACCGCGAGCTGCAGCGGAAGTCGTACTTAAATAATAACGAGGTGGGGGTTAGTAAATCGCAGGATTTAACGACTGGGAAATATTATTATACTCGAAAACGAAATCTCCTTTGATAATAAATATATTATACATTAATTCTCAGAGTCTATCAATTATATCGGATGATAACTGCATCAGCTGCATACAAAATCTCCGACTTAGCTATGATATGCATATATATTCATTTGATTCATTAATTCATTCACTCATTCATTCATTCATTCATTCATTCATTAAGCCTGCGAGAATTTATAAAGAGACATATTAAAGCTCTCCTTCTTTTTTGGGGCGCGAAATATCCGCAAGAATCTCGCTGCTTTATAAGCTGGCATATAGCCAGAAGACATTTGACACGAGACAACTAAATACTACATTTCAAATTCAAATCTGAAACGAGGTCTTAGCTGTTCGTTCGCCAAGTAAACACGCATTAGCTCAAGAATTTACTTAATCCAGAATTACTCAAGAACGAAATAAGAAAAAAAGAGAAAAAAAGAGAAAAAAGAATGAAGAAAAAAAAAAGGGTCCGCGACGGAGAGGGAGAGATGGAGAGATGGGGAAACTATCTAGTCTTCTCAGTGATTGATTGTCACATTTTGTAAACACGATTTGAAAATTCCAGCTAAAATTATATCACGTGAGAATATCGCCTATTCTTGTATAAACATCAAGAGATTCTATCCAAATTATAAACAAATTTGATTTGTTAACCACGTGTTTTCCTACGCCGCAAATTAATCCTTTAAGTAATATATATAAACCGTTTAAATCGAAGAATTACAGACTGAACAAAATTTCGATTCAATTTAACCGCATACATTCGTTTCTTTTGAAATTAGGAACGATTTACATACATACATATATCATTGATTAATTATTCATCGTTAATTTACGGTATAATTTATAACATTCAAATTTCGATCTTTCGTCAAGAGAAAGAAAAGTAAAAAAAAAACGAAACTCATACTGCCTGGGCTTAACGATTTATCTTTGAAACCAGCTACGGCCTGCGGTCTGTTAGATAGATTTATGGTCAAACAGCGGTGTTAATACCTTAATTAGCGGTCGAAATGATCATTAAGGGTGAGATATTAGGCGACAGTTGCAGAGGTATTAAATCTGCAAGGAATCCCTCAGTTTCATTGCTTCGAAGTAGTCGATAAATTTCCTGCATAGTTAAGGTGATATAAATTTCTTGAAGAATTTTTCTCGAAAAATTCTTCAGAACAGTCGTTCTGGTAATAAATGATAGAATAAATCCGAGGAATCGTATCTCTACTCGGCTTATTCCTTTCGTCTAATTAATAAAGAAGAACCTCGAGTTCTGATCGCGACATAATTCCCTTGCTGTTCAAATTGATAATGCAAGAATTCCACACGTTTCTAACCACCGATATAGCATAATTAACATTCGTTTATACAGATTATTATTATTTCACTTTTCAGAAATATCTTCAGCCTTTGAAGAGTCCCGAGAACAGTGGCCTTGTCGATTCAGCTACTGTTGACGAAATATTTTACCAGGTATATGAGTATGCGATGTATAAGTATGACAAGTTATTTATTCATCCTTCGCGAAATTCTCTAGTTAATAAGAAAGAAAGAAAGAATGGATTTTTCACTCTTCGATCTGTCAGTTCATCACTTTTTTAATTTATTCATTAAAATTAGCGAATATTTTTGATTTATTGATCATTTAATTGATTGACTCGTTAATTACAGAATCGACGAATTCAACAATATTCCCGATTATTTCTGGCTGTCGTTTCATTGGTCAGACCTGGGAGTGTCTCGATGTCCCAAGACTGACTAAAGGAACGGTGACTGGAATTGAATTCTTCAAAATGAAATATTTCGGGTACAAAAAAAAAAAAAGAAAAAAAATCCTCAGACTCTTTTCTTATTCATGAAAAATTAGATTTCATTATTATTATTTACAGGTCCCAGCGATTCTAAGTCACCACGAAGTGTTTCTAGAAGAATTACGTAAAAGATTAGAATCATGGGAACTCCGGCAAACTATAGGCGACGTATTTCTCGACGTGGTAATCGATCATTTCTATCTAAAATTTCGTAAAATTCTCCAAAAACAACAAAAAAAAAAAAGAAAAAAGGATGTATATTTAACGAATCGCTTTACTCCCGCAGTTCACAAAGCCCGACGTCCTAGAGACGTATACACTTTTTTTAGACAATTGGAAATCGGCGAAAAAGGCGATAAAGACAACTTGTCAGGCGAAACCAGCCTTCGCAAGATTCCTCGAGGTGATTAGGACCGCTTATAATTCATAAATGCGATGATAATTATCACAGTGACAAGCGGTGAACTGTTTTCAAATTTCTGTATACTCTTTCCAGGCCATGGAACGAGAACACAAGGGGAAACTGGGCTTGGATCAGCTCCTGATAAAACCAGTACAAAAAATTCCACGCTACGAATTGCTGATACAGAGGCTGTTGAAGCACACCGACCAGCACCATCCAGACCACGAACTGCTGACCGCCGCTCAAAAAGAAGTCCACGAATTAGTTGTGAAGATAAATTGCACCGAGAGAGAATCCCTCGAATGGGAACAGCAGCAGACCACACTTAGGGAAGTACAAGCTCTGGTCGAGGGTCTGGCTGGAATTGTGACGAACGATAGGTAAGCGATTGTTAGTTTTAACGAACGCAGAGTTAGATTTTACTAACGACACTTTCCCACTAGCATCGAAAAGTACTACTTTTTCCGATTCGGAACTGTAATTGAAATTTTATTTCCAGAGCTTTCATAAGACACGATTTGGTCACGATCGCTTCTAATCAGGGAACCAGGAAGGAGAGAGCACTCTTCTTGTTCTCGGATCTCCTGGTGATAACAAGCATCAAAAGACGGAGTGGCACGATAAGAAAACCGTCTACGTAAGTTCGTTCTTTATTCTCTTTTCTTTTCTCGTCACGAAATTTTTCAGAGTTCGTTGAAATTAAGGCGAAATTTCTTTCCCACGCAGAAGTTCCTGTCCGAATAGTTTGGTCGGACTTTTAGAGGCCAATAAATACAAAATGCTGATGAGGATAGCGCTCGATGATCTCGAGGTGATGAAAGGTGAGACACGAGACGCTAATTGCTCCCAAGATCCGATGGGTGGATATATTTCTCATTATATTCATTATATCTTCTCTTTTGCATCAGCTAAAGATGAAAATCTCAGGAGAATGGCCCGCGAAGTTGATCACCTCAGAGAAGACTGTTCGACTTTAACCCAGCTCACGGAATTGGCCGCTAATTTACACGGTGCTAAAGTACAATTGGAGGAATTGATAAAGGAGCTACTTGGCCAAACTCAGAGACAACTTGCTGAAAGAAATGCTGCCCATTCCCAGCTGGCTTGCCTGGAATTAACTCTGAATACACAGTGAGTTGAAAAAAATTCAAATTCAAATTCGAATGAATGTTAATTAATTAATTATCAACAGAGCCGGAATCGAGAATATATCCGTGATGTTTACCAAGCCTGACAAGCGGGCTAGTTGGGAGGAGAGCTTCAACGATGCGAAGCAGAAGCTAGGTGAGATGAGCCTGAAGAACTGTAATTAACTTTACGATCTTCTATCCGATAGTCAAAATCGTTTTTCTTCCCCGTTTCCCATTCAAACGTTTTCCATTATTTGTTTTCCCAGCTCTCTCAGCGGACAGAAGACCTTGTCCAGAATTCGTGGGTCCTCTGCCAATTAGAAAGACTCGTGCCGGTCTGCAATTTACTTGCGCAGCTCCGACTCTCGCCAGTGGTCAAGGGCCTAGAGACGTATGGGTCTGCAACAGCGATGGATACGTGGGTCAAGTTTGCGTCTTGAGTTTGACACCCGAACCACCCCAGGTCACATCATGCAACGGGGTTTGCAACGCTAGGATTTTATGTGTTGCTGGTATCCCCGCCTGTACACAGGGGTAAGTCCTCGACTCTTCTTCAGCCTCTTCTCCTCGTATGGATTCTTTTTTTCTTTCATTATCGAAGAAATCTTTCATTTTCAGATTAAACTCCTCTGTTCCGAATAACAATCCGTTCATCAGCAGCAAAAGTGGGATCAGTATTTCTATTCAAGACGCCGATGCTACGGGTGGAAATATTCAATTGGACAGGTAAGGGATTGCATGTTGGTATTGAGTATAGAAATAAGATTCTATTATTATCTTCTTGCAAAGAAATAAGATTCTATTATTATCTCCCAAATTTTGATTTTTCAATATTTGCAGTAGTTCGAGTTCCGAAGACTCGGATTCCGATGACATTCCATGTGCGGATGCTGGGAGTTCTTCATTAGGTGGAGACATTTCAAGTTTAGAAGGTGTTGGCATCGAGGAGGATCTTAATCAGCCCACAATGTGGTTGGGTACAGAAGACGGTTGTATCCACGTTTATAATTGCAGCGACAACATCAGGATAAAGAAAAATAAAGTCAAAATTCAGCATGGCAGTAGCGTGCATTGTATTATGTAAGTCAATTTCATCTCATCTATTTTCACCACACTTCTCTACCCTGAAACTAATCAGAAATCTAATCCACCTTCTGTATTTCATTTCTACCCAGTTATTTAGATAACAAGGTCTTCGTCTCCCTCGCTAACGGAGACATCACCGTCTACTCCAGAGATCATCGTAAGTCTGACAAAATTGATTATCTATCAACGATTTCAAAGCCTTTTTCAAATCTAGTTTCAATACATATTATTTACTAGTTTAATACATTCTCTTTCATTTTAACGCAGTAGGTGGATGGATGACGAACGATCCAACGACTATTTCTGTCGGGACAGTAGCTTCACCGGTGACAAAGATGTTGCCAGTCTCTGGAAAGCTCTGGTGCGGTTGTCACAATACTATAAAAATCTTGAACACACATCCTCTCGATATAGAGCACACTTTTGCTGCCAGTAACGACACCAGTCGACCAGTATCTTGCATGGCTAGCTCTGGCGGTCCGGGCGTATGGATATCCCTTCACAATAGCGCAGTCCTAAGATTATTTCATGCAGGAACTTACGAGTGTTTAACAGACATAAACATCGCACCGGCAGTGACCAAGATGCTCGCCAGTAAGTGTCAAATCAGATTCGTCAATGGAAATTGAATAAAAAAAAATGTGTAAAAAAAGATGGCAATTTTTTATTCTTTATACAAGTAGTTGTTGAATTAATAATAAGGAATTCATGCATTACAAGCGAAGTTTATTTTAACGAAAATATTTAAACTCGTTGCAGGTTGCGATGACATTATTCGACAGCACAAAGCAGCCTGTTTAAGAGTCACAGCTCTCTTAGCTTGCAACGAATTACTTTGGATCGGTACTAGTGCTGGAGTATTATTAACTGTGCCAATTCCTCACATCAAATCATCTACTCAAAGAATGTCCCAGCCACCGACAGTCACAGGTTTGTATATCGACTAGTTCAGGGGAGGAGGGGATATCAATAAATATTTAAATAAAACGAATTATATTGGTGAATGTTTTATAGGAATACCACACGGGCATACGGGGCATGTGAGATTTTTAACATGTGTAGAAACAACGTCACCCGTCAAGCCAGACCCTCGTCCGAAGATAGATAGATATTCTTTAAAATCGTCGAAGACACAACAGAGCAATATAAATCTTGGTAAATTATTGGTAATATCTGGGGGCGATGGGTACGAAGATTTTCGAGGGCCTCAAGCATCAGCCGAACTTCAGGCGGGCCGGGAAGACTCGACTAATCATTTACTTCTGTGGAAAGTTTGATGTTAACGTTGAAAACGGCCACTGAAATGGCCTGTGGGTACGGAATAAAATATTTTTATCGGCGGCGGATTAATTTGCCAAATGATACGAATGACTCGAGGATAAAGAAGAAGAAGAAGAAGAGGAAGAAGAAGAAGGAGGCGAAGACGAAGATGAAGAAAATTATGAAGATCAAGATCGAGAAGGAGAAGGCTCTGGCGAGACCATAGCTGAAATAAGGTAGAGAATGTATTTTTGGCAAAGTATAAAAACCTGTGCCAAAAGAAGAGGATTTCGAGGGAGAAAAAGAGTCTATAGTTTGTTTTGAATAAGGCGTCTGATTAACAGCAGATATTGAAGCCCTTATGGTATATTTTATGGACGCTATATATGGGAGCTTGTGATAAATATAATAAACAGCTTGGGTTGAAATACATTTCGAATTGTATTATCGATTGAATGAAATTTGGAGTTTGCCTCGTTTGTATTTAAATAAAACTTGAAAATCTGAAAATAACGAGTTAGATACCTATATCTGAGAAGTGATCAGTTGACGCGGTATATCGAGCTTATTTGAATATAGAATCTGTGTTACCTGAGCATACCTATATAGTTAACTTGTATGAAATTTATTGTCTATAGAAAAAAGAAACAAAAGAAAAAAAAAAACAGGAGCTATGTCTGGCGATTAGAAAAACAAAAACAAATATATACGTATATAATATATAATATATGTATGTATATTGTATATGTATACATATACAATTTTTCATTTACTTATTGATTATTGTCACCTAAGCCTGTTTGAAACATAGGCCTATATTATACATATACATATTGATAATAGAGATCTATTTAAAGAAATCGCAAAATTATCATAACTATAAATCTATTTTCTTATACACGATTAGATAAAGTGCCAAAATTTTATCATTTATATAATATTCATCATAAACTATCGCGTTGTTATGGTTAATTTTTAATATTTTATAAATTATTATCACCTGCTGGTTTAATAGAAGAATCCTAGTTTCCCATTATACCCAGATAGATGAAATTACAGGTCTGTCCCAGACAGCACATAAATATCTGTTAGACATGTATGAAATATCTAGAAAATTACATTCAATATCAGTAAAATATCTGTATAAATTGAAATCACGTGATTGAAATATTATAGTAATATGAGTATGGTCCTTTTTTTACATTCAATATATATTCTTGAGATATTATACAAATATTTCAATTATATTTACTGTATATACGCATACTTTTCAATATCCGATTAATTATAGGAGAATAGTTCGTGTATATTCATGAAATAATTGTAATATTCGGAAACGCAGATGTTTTTATGAGTGCTATATCGATACCTGAGCGGAATAACCAGCCATCTCAGAGTCCGCTTGAAAAAGCTGCGATCTCAGAGTCCGGTTGAAGAAGCAGCTATCTCAGAGTCCGCTTGAAAAAGCGACTATCTCACAGCCGAAATTTTCTTACCGCGAATTAAGTTGGTACCACTGTCCAGCATAACACGTAACATATAGCATAATTTACTCACCTATACAATTTGAAATGGCATGGTCGGGGTTTAAATTTTGCTGGACAGTGGAACCAACTTAATTCGCGGTAAGAAAATTTCGGCTGTGAGATAGTCGCTTTTTCAAGCGGACTCTGAGATAGCTGCTTCTTCAACCGGACTCTGAGATAGCAGCTTTTTCAAGCGGACTCTGAGATGGCTGGTTATTCCGCTCAAGTATCGTTATGTTGATACATATTGTAAATATTCCTGGAACGTGAATCTATTGATATTGTATTTATATTGTCTGAGTATGTCTTAAAAATATATTATATCAGTTGAAGATATACTATCAACATTTATGTATATTCAAGCATGAATATTGTATTGTGGATATGCTGGAAATATTAAATAAATATGTCACATATCATCAGACATTTTCAGACATTTTCAGATATTCTTGATATATTTGGTGCTGTCTGGGGTATAATATATTGGAAATTGGAATCGCATTTATCAATCCCTGTGCAGCGGTTTAAATTATGAAAAGATAAAAATGAAATTAGGTGTTTAAACGTATAATACATACATACATATAATATACATATTGGAGTGTGATATATAATAATTAGGCCATCATCTACTGTCTAGTATTCGTAGATGTATATACGCATATAAAATTAAAGATGACTGTAATTCTTGATGAGATAACGAAAATTCATAATAAACACTGCAGGACCGAATTCGAGGAGCTTTCACGATCAAGAAAATCAAATTATATATTTAATCATTGCGTTGCTGTATCGATTGTTTTGCCAATTATTATACGATTGTACGGTATATAATGTTATATATTTGCTCAAAGTTTAGATGAGAAAAGAAAGCAAAAATAAAAAAAATAATATATATATACTAAAAAGAACGAGAAAAGGTTTCTTGAAACGCAAAAACTGAGGATATAATATCAATCGTGTTAAGTAAAAACGTTTTAGAAAATGGATAATATATTGGGATATTTAGCTGAAATATACATTTAATATGAAATATATATATAGTGTTATACGTATAATAATGAGGACCATTTTTGGAGAAAAAAAACTCAATAATTTTATTTATTTATTTCTTTTTAATTTCTTCAAATTGTTTTTCTACTTTTTTTTTTTTTTTTTTGTAGATAATAATATTCAAAGTTCCGCAGCACAAAATATATAAAATACATTTATATAATAATGCGCGTATACGTAAACAATGTTGCCAAAAAAAAAAAAAAGAAAAGAAAAAGAAAAAAAGGATCATGCGGTAACTCGAAAATAAATATTATAGATATAATAAAAGAAAACTGCTTATCAAAAATTGATCCGTATCAAGATTACATCGTTTTTCGGATAATATGTATTGAAATGAATATATACTACAGTATGTACAGTATGTATACTATTTAAATGAAAAGATTCGAGACTCAGCTCAAGTAATATCGAATTTATGAATAATGATAAAGAAATGTCACGCGTTAGTTATATCGAAGAAAGTTCAAATTTGGAGAGTACTTATATTGTATAATTCTATTATATCAAACATACTGTGTATAGGTATGTATAAATGTGCAGTAATTGTATATTGCATATGTTATATATATATTTACCTATTTAATACTATATATACCTATATATTTTGAATCTTCCCCTAAATGCTGCCTATACGTATGCGTATGAATACGACATGTTATACATCTACACACATATAGAAACTCACACCTATATACATACCTTCTAGATGAAAGAAATAAATGAATATATAAAGAAAGAAAGAAAGAATGAAACAAACAAACTATGTAGAAACAATATATATTATATTAGTAAAATGCAAACTTATATAGTTATTATTATATGAAATGAATATATATAATATATATATTTTGTCTATCAAAAAAAAACTATAAATAAAGTTTCACTCTACCGAATGAAATATAATGAAGAAAATAAAGAGAGAAAAGAAAAGTATATATTAATGTAATGGAACAATAACTTATTCCCACTTCGAGTATATATAGAAAAATATGGGCTATTCCACGTGAAACGGGAGTCACCCAATCTTGATGCTAGTGCGAAACCGTCCCTTTTCACGTGGAATACCCGATATATATACCATATACATGAACTATACATATATTATACAGGAAAAGGAAGCGTTAAACATGAATGCCTTCGTAACGCATGTCTTTCACATATGTAGCTGAAAAAAAGAAAAAAGAATATATATAAATGAATAAACAAATAAAATATGTGTATTTCTGAACGTATAAAATATATCAACGACGCTCTTACCGGATATACATATATTATGTATATTTAAAATATAGGTATACGAATAACCATAAATATTAAACACATACGATCCCAGTTATATCATTATTATTATTATTATTATTATTATTATCATTATTATTATTATTATCATCATTCTTGCTATTATTATTACTATTGTGATTAGTATTGTTATATTATTATTTATTCAAATATGTTTTATATTAACGTAAAAACCAGATATAATATTATATATACGAGAAAATTAATGACTCTAATATTAAAGTATTAAATATTAAAATAACAAATATATACCTATCCCTTTGTATCTATCCCTCTATAGGTACTTTACAAATAGAAATACTTCTTTCGGTTGTGAATAATCGAATAAATAGATTATTATAATATTAAGAATTCGTATAAATTGCCGCTCGCTGCTTGCGGCAAAAGTAGTTCGTCAAGTGTCCACCAAGATGGGGGCGCCTGTTGATGAGGAATGAAAGCATGTAATTGACGTACAGGGTAAGAAATGCTATCGCCATCTCGCGGATGAATATGTGAACTACTTTTGGCGCGGCGCGGGTGCGCCTTGGTGCCTGCAACCCGCATAACATTGTTGTGATATCCAAAGCGCGGTTGCATGTCATAAGGCGTATCGATCTTTGCGGCAAAAGTAGCTTATGAGTTCGTCCGAGGAATGGCGATACCATCCGGGACCTCGTTGGCGGTGAACAAGTAGGAGCACTGACTAGGTACGATAGGTACCTGCGGGGGCTTAGAGCGTTCGTATAGAGTTTACGTTAACGTGTATGTATAACATCTTAATAGAAATACTTCGAATACAGATAAGCCGTCGCAAGATTGATGTGTACTGAATGTCGAAAATAGACTTTTTCTCTAGTTCTTAAGTTATTTACTAAATGATAGTGATATCATAACACTTGTTCTTTTGTTACAGTATAGTAAACTTTGAGCAGAGTGTAAACACCTTCGTTCAACAAGGATTCTGTTCCAATTGATAACTGCAACGGACGAGTGCATATCAAACTCAATCTTTGAAAAATTAGTTATATTAGCTGGTATATTTTTGTATTACAAACGTAACAAAAATCGTAATCTTGACAAAAACTTTGACAAAAAGTAATCTTGTACCAATTGCAGTAATAAATTTCTAAAAATACTTATTAGTAATTGTTTTGTTATTTTCCACTTTCCCCATCCTGCCACTCTTTAGTTTAATTGAACGATAAGAGGACGAAAATAGAATTCATGCATTTTCATCTACAACGTGCATTAGATCGCACCTACATAGATTGCATGCCTGCTTGTTTGCAGGCTCTTACTTTTAGTTGCTGAGTTGAATTTTTCCTAACTCTGAAAAACGCTAGTATTAATGAATTATAGGTATAGAGACGTATGGAGAGAGGTATGCATGAATGAATCAATACACATATTCTTTTTCGGCACACCTCCTTGGGTCAGATGTTCTCCTGATACCAGGAGCAGAAATTTTGCGAGTTAAAATGCTTCTAACTCCGCAAATCACTAGTCTAAGTTAACTATAGGTATAGAGAGGTATAGAGAGACGTATGCATGAATGAAGAGATACACATAGCCTATTTTGGAACACCTCCTTGGGTCAGATGTTCTCCTGATACCAGGAGCAGAAATTTTGCGAGTTAAAATCCTTCTAACTCCAGAAATCGCTAGTATTAATTAAGTATAGGTATAGAGACGTATAGAGAGAGGTATGCATGAATGAATCAATACACATAGCCTTTTTCGGCACACCTCCTTGGGTCAGATGTTCTCCTGATACCAGGAGCAGAAATTTTGCGAGTTAAAATCCTTCTAACTCCAGAAATCGCTAGTATTAATTAAGTATAGGTATAGAGACGTATAGAGAGAGGTATGCATGAATGAATCAATACACATAGCCTTTTTCGGCACACCTCCTTGGGTCAGATGTTCTCCTGATACCAGGCGCAGAAATTTTGCGAGTTAAAATACTTCTAACTCCAGAAATCGCTAGTATTAATGATCTATAGGTATAGAGAGATATAGAGAGAGGTATGCATGAATGAATATGTACACATAGCCTATTTTGAAACACCTCCTTGGGTCAGATGTTCTCCTGATACCAGGCGTAGAAATTTTGCGAGTTAAAATACTTCTAACTCCAGAAATCGCTAGTATTAATGATCTATAGGTATAGAGAGATATAGAGAGAGGTATGCATGAATGAATCAATACACATAGCCTATTTTGAAACACCTCCTTGGGTCAGATGTTCTCCTGATACCAGGCGCAGAAATTTTGCGAGTTAAAATACTTCTAACTCTAGAAATCGCTAGTATTAATTAAGTATAGGTATAGAGACGTATAGAGAGAGATATAGAGAGAGGTATGCATGAATGAATCAATACACATAGCCTTTTTCGGCACACCTCCTTGGGTCAGATGTTCGCCTGATACCAGGAGCAGAAATTTTGCGAGTTAAAATCCTTCTAACTTCCAAAAACGCTAGTATAAATAGATAAACATATAGAGACGTGTATAAAGACACGTATGCGTGGAATAGGGAAAAATGACGAAGCTATTGATTATTGGTATATTCAGGAATTTATTGTTGCAACAACGATACACCTTTACTTATCAATTAAGTTATGTATGTTTGTACATGTTTTGTAAAAATAAATATGTATGGTATATCGCAATTGATTGTGTGGCTTTGGATGCTGTCTGGCGTAATGGTCATCTCTTCCCTCTCGTCATCGCATCCTCAGCAAATGTCTTCTTCGCTCTCATATATGAATGTACCATGCCTCAACAATTTCATTTGAGGACAGAGCAGTCAATTGCATTGAAAAAGCAATTATTTGAATCATTATAAGTCGTCGATTATCCATCCACTTGGTCAAAACTTAGAGTTGAAGTCAGGGCTACTCCAACATGGAAGATTTTTACTTTTCTTGGAATCTAGAAAAAAGCAATTAATGAAATTATTAGAGCGATCAAGAGCAATCAAGAGCGATCAAGAACAATTCTTCGCTATATAGGTACATCGTTCAAAAATAATAAAGTCGCGGGCTAGTTTCACACAGGCTACCCGAGCTACCCCTAAGTGAAATTTCATATTTCCAACTTATCCCACAGATGACGCTACAATATAGACCGAAAGATAGCGCTTCCAATATCTCGGTGATGAATCAACGGACTACCTTTGCCGCAAATAACGGGCGGCAATCAGTATGAATTCCCAGCGTCGTTAGATTCATTATTTATCGCTAAAAAATGATTAATACTCTTTCGCAGGGATGTTGAACGATTATTAATGCATCAGAACACTTGAAAATCATTTTGAGAACGATTCCGCGGATGATTGAATTTACACCTGTAGTCTAATTCTAATTATCAGCTAACAAGCTATGTCAATGAGTAGACACTAATGTTTTTGATCCTTTTTTGCCTTGTAAATAAAAACCGTTTTCTAAAACCAACAGGATTTTTGATTTACCTAGTGGAGTCAATTATAACGAAGAAACTATAGATTCTAGTCGATAGAATGAAGAAAGGGATAACTGTCGTCTAAGAGACTGGTCAGTAATTATTCCACCGTGAAACTGACTGCAAATATTATCGCGTAGCTCGTATCATTACTGTTTTACTATCCGAAAGCCGGGTTTGATAGTGGCAAGAAAATCTCTCCAGTTATAAAGTAGGAAAGGCTATTTATTCCGTAGCGTAATTGGGCTAGACATAATTCGTTATAAAAAGAATGACTAAACAGTTTAGAATCTTGGTGCAGGTTGCTGTTCCAACTTGGTTATTACGGCAGTCTGGAGAACTTTGTATGACAACCACTTAGAACAAGGCGAAACTATTTAATATGCAGAGCATGTACTGAGCAGATAATACTTTAGTCTTCGTCTTCCCGCGGCAAGGAGAGAAAAAGAGACGCTGTATATGTGCGAGATGGAATGTGCAAGGATGGGAAAGAGGAAGTGCAAGGAAAACGCTTACACTGCAAGCTTTTCATCATCAGCTGCGGTGCTATAAACAACTAAGCGTATACCTCGCGTTTTCTTATAACTATTCCTACTATCAATCCGTTGAGTGAAGTAATGAATTTAGAATGAGATAAATTTTGAGGAAAAATTCGCATCCTCTTCCTCTTCCTCTTCCTCTTCCTCTTCCTCTTCTTCCGCGATAATAATAATGATAATAATGATACAGCGAAGGTTTTTACCCCCGAATTGAAATGATTCTGTAACGGCACTGCCGGGGCGTTGAGCAATCGAGGGAATCATAAACTGTCTAGACGACCTACTGCTGCCCTAGTAGCCCTATATTGCCTGGGAGCTCCGCATAATTTGGCGAACGGGTATCTCAAGTATAGCAAAAGCGGAGAGGCAAAGAGCTACTGCAGATCGTAAAGTCGACACCGCCTCTCTCTGCCTCTTCGTTGGGATCGTGAGTTACCTCGGAATCTGGTAACTTTGAATTGCTGCTTCAGAATTATTGTCGAACCCCGGAGAGAATTAGTGCAATAAAAATTGGATAATAATATAAGAGAGAGAGAGAGAGGGAGAGAGAGTCGATAATCGCCGGTTATAAGTCACCGATTATTAGACATGAAAATTGCTCCGAATTATACCGAAACAAATACACAGAAATGAATAAATATATTCCGATATTCATTGGATAAGGAATAATCGTTTCGCAGGGTTTTTATTGCTTTTCAATTAATTGCCCAATGCTTTTCCTTATTGCGAGAAAAAGTTTCAGGATTAAAGAACTACCGACGTATTTCATTCACCGAACCCAGGCTTCCATCTGTTCGTCACAGCTAGTCGTCAGATTGCAGAATCGTGTAGAAACTCAATTTCGAAATTTTCTATCGCGGAAGAATACGCGTCCTTCTTCCTATATACCTATTTGCGTGTTCAAAAGTTGAGTGTATGTACAGCGTTATATGTAGCCGAAGAATTTCTTATTCGAGAAATAATTTTCTCTCCTATATACAGTCAGTCAACAGGCGGACCTTCGCGTGGGAGCTTTATACCCTCATATAGTATATACAGAAACCTGCAGCACCACGTCCCACAATAGCGACACTCGGCGATTTTATATACCTTCAAAACTCTATTCTAATGGAATCGGGAGCGAAAAGCAATTCCCGAAATATACTGAAGTAAAGAAGACACGATTACGCATTTTGTACCGTCAAGAGATCGTCGATTCGATCGAAATGATAATGAAACGAAAAGAAATCAACATTGTTTCCCTAGATAATAATTCAAAATTCTGGATAATTTTTTTCTCATATCTACGAAAACTTATTTTCTTTATTTTTCACCCTAATTTTAGTCTCGCTCACTTTGAGATTATCGGTAAGTGTCGAGGGTGGTTAGAATCGCGTAATCGGGTGGCACGTAGCCCGTGCCATTCGCTGCCAACCTCGGCAGCGACGGGCTGGGTGACCAGGAGCAGCGTCGGGACGTCGCGGTCGCGTTCGGCGCCGGGACGCGCAGGCGTCTCGTGGGAAACGCGACCCGCAGAATCATTTCGCGCCGCGCTGTCTCGGGCCGCTCACGATGCGCCGATGTGTCCGACTATCAATTGACCCGAACGTGTCATTCGTTGATTGAAATTAAAATTAGTTTCTTTTTATTCTACAGTATATCCGGGTGAATCGAACGTTTCATTGAATTTCAAATTGTGGAGAGAAAAAGAGAGAAAGAGAGAGAGCGAGAGAGAAGGAGAGAAAGAATATATATATACGTAAATTTATCGTTTTTGATTAATTAAATTCGGAAGAAAAAAAAAAAAAAAAAAATTTACATGATGATATAATAAATTCATGATTTTTGATCACATATGACTGATAAAATATAGAGAAAACTATTTTTCATTATATACTATATACACCCTTCGACAATGAAGCAAAAGTTTCTTCTCTTCGTTGACACTTCGCAAAATAGAAGATACACGACGATTATCAAAACGTGTGAAAGATTTAAAATATAAGTACAGATATATATTACACAGCTGTATACCTACGTAGAAGTAATATATATTGGATTTGATTTTAAGTAATATATAGTATAATAAAATATTGATAATTGAGTGGTTTTTTAGTGATTGTGTACATAACGTGTACATAGGTATATAATAATAATAATAATAATAATAATAATAATAATAATAATATGATAGGTGATAATTTGTTAATCAATTAATTGTGTTGATCGATGTAAAATATAGTGAAATAAATAAATAAATAAATAAATAAGGTGAATTAGACGAAGCTATATATATATATATAATTGCTCAAAAGAATTTTAACAAATTAGGGAAACGTATTTGAAAGCAGCTAAAGAGCTTTTTTCTAAAGATTGAAGTTATATATGCGTTTGTAAATAAATTATGATATATAAATGAAAATGTTAGAAGTTATGTAAAATTTATTATACAAGCATATATAGTTTTGGCGAGAAATAATAAAGTAGAAAAAAACAAGAAGAAAGAAGGAGAGAAAAAAAATGAAATAAAATCGTGGAGATTAATGACACGTAATAATTACAGTTCTAAAAGTATAAACTCAAAAGTGCCATTGCAGTGCAGTGTGATAGGTGTAAAAATGTTGTTTCACTTGTTCCCTGTTCTCATACTGACATTTCAAACCGACGCTATTCAAGGTAGGTTTGAATACCGAACACCCTCGCTTATACGAACACAACTTTTTAATACAGGTGCTTCATTCAATTTCGGAAAATTTAATTGAAACATTTAATTGAAATTCGAGGTTCTTCGGGAACAACAATACCGCCAACGATTTCCAATCCGAAAACGTTTTAACGTTCTGTCAGCGATAAACCAAGCTTTTATTATCGTGAATGTATATAGGTACGTCCATAACTGAAGAAATACGATTTTTGATAATCTGAATTGAACGGAAAAGGAGGAGAGAAAATTCACAAGATTTTCAAACGAGGGAAACTCCGCAGGACTATAACAAGACGTAGTTAAACACTCAAATACGCTTCTCGAATCGCGTGTATGTCGTAATCGTTACAGTTTAAAAATCGTTTAGTTTCAGAAAAAAAATTCTATTTTATTTCCCTCAACGCCGGAGCTCATAACTGTAATTTACCTCCGCCACAGACCCGCTACGTATATAAGAAATTACACTTTCAAGTACGGTTTTTCTGCCTTTTTGCCTACGCTCACTCGAGTTACTCCGAATTCGCGATATTATAATTCAACTTAGTCGAGGTACGCAGGAGCTGTCGCAATTAGCCACGACGAAACGTGATGCGAAAAAAATCCTTTTGTCGTCCCACATTTTCCGTTCCTATTTCATTCCCGACTTCGTCACTTTTCGATGACCAACTGCATCATCAGACTCGAGGAAAACCGCCGTTTCTTGTTTAGATATTTTTTCTGAACTTTCGCCCGCGCCCTAGGGACGTCATATTAGCCAGGAACAAGGAAACCAGCTCTCCGACTCCGGGTGTTAATTAATCGGTGGGAGAAACCCTGTTCCTTGTTATTTCCCAGCTTAGTTCCAAGGCGAGGCTGCAGTCTCGCTGATTATTATTTCTCTCTATAATTTTCCAGCTCGTTTTAAAAACGACTCAATGAAGTTGCGCGAGTTTACAGGAAATTAACTTTTCACTGGTACGAAAATAATCCTGAAAACATTTCTTACGAACCGATGTTAACAGCGGGATAGACTGGATACTCAGGACCCTGGCCTTTGCCACATGTTCCATTAATAAAAGTTCCCCAGGTCTGCAGCGAGCTGGACAGTCCATGCGAACAGGTTGAAAGAAATCGGACTTGAATGGATCCTATCTCCGGCTTGGCAGCCCGAACCTAGACCACGATCTTTCCATACTGCGATAAGCGTCGTTTAAGATTTTTTGACACTTCGTTGAAGTCGTATTCCCGAAAATTTGCGTTTATTTTCTGAAACGTGGGATAGAATTTTCGTCTCTAATAAATAGAGGGATTCAATATTTCCTTTATTAAAATTTAACGGTTTTTAGACTAAACGATATCAATTTTGGGAACAAAAATTCGTCACGCAAATAATACGGGGTAGAAGCGAGCGGGATTAAGTATTCCTGAAGTTTGATGACGAGGAGAGCTGAGCTGGAGTGAGAATGAAATAAAAAAGCGAAGGATATGAAGTCAAAAAGTGATGGAAACCTGAGGGAGATTCCTGGAGGGTGCATAAAGGCGAGTCCTTATCATTTTTATCATTCTTATCACTTTTATATTACGATATTAATTCGTTAGGGTTGGTAATATAACGAATTCCATTCCATTTCATTCCATTCCACGAAGAAATCTTTGAGCAGGACCATTTGTATTCGAAATTTGAATTCTCGCCACTTTGTTTCTCTCATTCGCGCGCGGGCTACAGGGGTTGCAGAGGCGGCTAGGGGTGGGTTGGAAAAAAAATGGCTCTTCTTTCCTACGTGACGAGGGGTTGGTCGCGGTAAGCCACCAAGCGATTAAAAGCGAACCTTTCAAAGAGCAAACGAATAACAAACGTCTTTGTTAGATCGTTACAAAATCTCGACTGGTATGAATACAAGATTATTATACACGTTACATTTTTACCCCCAAGTTATTTATCCACCTCCTACCCCTCCTCTCTCTTTCTTTCTCTTTGCAGTGAAGAAAAAGTTGAGTTTTACCTCATAAACCTTGCTAGACTTGGTAAAGAATCAAAGTACCGTGAAACGGGATGTGCTGTTTCTTTTTTTTTCTTCTTTTCTTTCCCTCGTCAATCCGTGCATTTTTTTTCCCTTCCTATTTCCTTGTTTATTCAATTTTCTTTGAAAACAGCTATCATGTTCGTTATTGCACTTTTAACGATCTAAAACTCGAAGAATCTTTTCTTTTTTATTTTATACCCTCTAACGAGGTGGGGGGTTGCATAAAGATGCGGTTTACTAACCTGAGAATAGACTATGAAACACTGCCTCAAGACGCGAAGAAGTGAGGGTTGACTCATCACCCCCCCAACTTCAGTCTTGGCAGGATCAAGTTTCCTTAGGTTTCATATGCCACAGTCTCACTTACTCCGCTTCCTACAGATTCCACCCCTGTACTGTTTACACTATACACCCATACATATAGAGTTTAAACCCATTCGTCGTAGCCTTGCCTATCTTACCCCTAGAATTTTGCATAGTTACGTCAAAGTGTACGCGTGTTGTTTCTAACTACTCGCATACCTGCTTACATAGATATTATACCAACACGTGTATAATTTGCAATAAGTATACGGGTGTAGGTATATTAACGGGGGGGGGGTAAATTTTCCACGTTTACCATAAGCAAATAAACAGATCATGCGTTTTAAAAGGGGTTCAGAAAAATCGATGGCAATGATTTATATCGCGAGGAATTATACGCGCGGGGTAAAATGAAGAAAGTAAATTTATTTGTTGGTAATATTTACCTGGAATTCGTGCATCCTATTAAACAATGGAAGACATCAAGCGGCTCGTAGGGTTTGGATTGAAATTGCATGCGAGCATTACAGCGGATGACGTACGTGTATGGTGGTGCAGGTTGGCTTTGTCAGCGTTTGTAGCACGAGGGAAATCTCGTTATCCCTGAGCCAAGTCCTTTCATCTGAAGTGCCCTGTGTTGTAATTCTGGAAATAGCATTTAATTGCAATATGCTATCGATGACAGGGCTTCCTGCAATCACTTGGCAACTGGAACAGTCGTGTTTTATACATCAAAGTACAATTAATTCACCTGTCGTATTTACCTATAGAAATGAAACAGAGAAAAGTAATACGCGACGAGATAAAAATGTTCGCAGAAATATTTCCACATTTTCAAATACACGATCCCGGTACCTCTTTGTGTACTTTGATTCTACATTTTCAATGCATGCCAATTGGCATCTATTTACCTTCACCCAACTAGATTTACACGGAGGAAAACTGAGGCTATGGATTCAGAGAAATCTTTTATTCTCTCAGCCGAGAAGATCTCCTTTATGAAATAGAAGACGACCCTTCTCGCTTGTTATTTTCTCACAATTTTGAACAGAGTGATTGTCTTCGCGAGGCTTGATATCCCGTTGATGATTTCAT
Organism: Rhogogaster chlorosoma; assembly: GCA_944452935.1. NCBI lineage: Eukaryota > Metazoa > Arthropoda > Insecta > Hymenoptera > Tenthredinidae > Rhogogaster > Rhogogaster chlorosoma. The sequence continues at coordinate 20,074,125 of OX101803.1, read as the reverse complement.
TGTAGTAATTAATTTACGATAAAAAGAACGTCTCTTCTTTCTTTGGCTTTTAAGCCAGCCTCCTTTTCTCGGTAATGTGAGCCTTGAATGATCCTGTGTTCAGGTATATATACCTACCAGGGGTTGGATGACAGAAGGACCAAAAGCCAAGGGCAAGGGCCAAGAGGGTTGGTCCTGTTGTTTGTAGGGTGAGGCATTGACTGTCCTCCACCAAGAGTCCGCCAGCTCTGGTTGGTGAAGTTTGGGGTGAGTTGGGGTAAGGTTAAGTTAGGGGTGGACCGGAAGACCCGACGCCTATCCTCGAGGCCCTCGTGAAAGCAACTAACCGCTTCTAATTCGAGAAGCGTGGCAAAAACCCTTGAGGGGCAAAAAAGGTAGCTCTTGCCTCTTAGTCCAAGAGGCAAGAGGCAAGAGGCAAGAGGCAAGAGGCATAAATGAAGAGAAAAGAAGAGAAGAGAAGAGAAGAGAAACCCCTAATTCAGTCCTCGGCGCTTTGCTGGAGTTGTCCTCGAATTTTGAGACAAAGTTTTAACGCTCTTTACAGCATTTAGTATCCGCCAGCCTCGGGCCGTTTGATCTCTTTTTCGTTTGAGAATAATTTTTTGATCCAGTATCAAAGTTCACGAAAAAATTGATCCAAGCCAGTGAGAGATTTAGGGGAAGAAAAAAGCGAAAGAAAAAACCCAGATTTTTAGGAAGTGCTAATGTCCCAGAAACCCGCCTCGAGATTCCGATGAAATTTATCTGTTTTTCTTTTTATTTCTTGAGGCAACAACCCTTTTCCGCAAATTTAGAATAACTTGAGAATCAAACGTGCGAGGGGTACGTAGGAGTTTGAAATTTCATTGCTGTTGGAACGATTCCAGCGCAAAATCACGGCAGAATATCGTTTTGCCATAACCATAGCATATTTCATCGGGCGATTTTTGAACAACCCTCGTTATATAAATTAGTAAAATTTCTTCAAAAAATTGTACATTCTCATCACACGTCGCATACTTTTCTTCTGCTTGAAATAACTTTTTTCGAATTTCACGATTGACCCGGTTATTCGGTTTGTATACAAGGCCCTGACACAGGTACACCGAAGGGTATCATAATCATGCACGTAAATGGAGGGTTAAATGTACGAAATTAGTATGCGAAAGCGAGAAAAAACAATTTCAAATGTAAACTCGTGCGTTGGATTAAAGGTGAAATTATTTTAACCTTTTCTTTTTTTTTTCTTTTATTTCTACCACCTCTCGCACATCCCTATACGCTGTATTCAAACGGCGTACTGTACTGCCACCCCTAAACTTATAAACGCGTAAAATAAAATAAAATAAAATAAAATAAAATAAAAAAAACAAGGGAAAAAAAGTTCGCTAGTGCCTACATATGTGTGCGTTTTACGAGTTTACAATTGTATTTACATTGCACAGAAGTATTTTCACCTTTTCACAAACGGACAAACGAACGCGGATGGACCCGTGGAGATGTGCTGTGTATAGCGATTTAATCTCGGAATATCTCAGCAAGCCTTTTACTCCGGGGTGAATATATTACAGTGTAGGTATAGTATATATGTAAGGAGAAAAAAGCTCGTCGCGGTGGAAGCGTTTGTTTCTGCAGGAAAAGTTTTCTAACGTAATTATATACATATACGTGACTCTGGATGAATAAATAATAATAATAATAATGAAGAAAAAGAAAAAAAAGAGGGAAAAAGTAAAAAAGAGGGAAAGAAGGGAAAAATAAGATAAACACGTCGAGCCTGCGGCGGGTTTCTCGATGAATTAAATATGTCAGAAATGATAATAAAAAAAACAAAAAAAAAAAACAAAAATTGAAACAAAAAAGAAGAGAAAAAAAAAAGAAAAGGGAACGTATTGTAATGAGAATTTTTTTTTTACCAGATCCTATTAAAAACGATTATTTACCGTCTTTCAACTCTCTGCGAATGGACCCTATATATATACCTAATACTTATACATAATTAACGAAGATAAACATCCTTAATTATTACCTACTTTCGTTCGTGAAAAATTAATGAAAATCACTTCTGGAATGAATTGAATTACCTGACTAAGAAATAATCACCTTACTATATATTATTCAAAGTTTTGTACTCTTAAATAAAATTGAATTATTAACTCACTAACGAGATATATAGTATATATATATATACTATATATTATACCTGCTACGATGAGCAATCTAGATTCTATGGACCAAAGTTTCAAATCATACAAAATCTAGCACGAAATACAATTATGCCTGTCAGACAGTTGAAGATTTTGCTTCATCTAGTTATTAATTGAAGAAAAATGGGGAAAAAAATTTCACTAAGTTCACCAAGAAGAGGTATATAGCGGCAGTATTTTCCACGATACTTGTCATCGCCTTGATTTGAATTGTACCTTGACTGATTGAAGTTTCAATTTTTCCCCTGGTAAGCGAACGTCGGGATTAAATGAGAAGCGGAAATTAGTATTTGAGTGTAAAATCCTGTAAATTTTTCGGAAAGATTTCCCATCCTGGTAAAAATCCGTTTTTCAGATCCTCAGAGGTCGAAGAACGTAGAGATTCACTTTTCGATCTAAACCACTGCCCTTCTTGTCGCCCCGGAGTTGAGCGAGAATTGCGAAATACTAAAAATGCTCGAATACAAAAAAGAGGGGAAGTAATTAAATCCGGTATCATTAACGGCCTTGTTCGTTAGGGTAAGCAGTTCTGATATATCCCGCACGTAATATCCAGGAAGCGAAGGGGATGATCTCTTATTCGTTTGTCAGATTTGACATGCTGATATCACCCAAAGCTCGTATAAGGTTTGTACAGCGACGGTGTACGGTGGGATACGACATATCATACTTTAGGGGGTAGGATGTGCCTTATGGATATAATAATACACGTAGACAGTCGCGTTGTATCTCCCTTTCCAAGGACATACGTTTTCCGGCAATTAATCCCCTCCGTATTTTCCCTCATCCTGAACCACCCGCGCGTCCACCGCCAAGGCTTAACCATTTCGATATAATAAATTAACATCTTAGTTAGCAAAACGAGGGAACCCAATTTGCTTTCAACTAACCCCGTCTCGTTTTTCCTTCTTTTTTTCTTTTTTTTTGTTTGCCGCAGGGGATTCGAATTAAATTATTAAAAACTTGGAACTGAAGTAAGGTAGAAGTGAAATGAACTTTTTTTAGTTTTTCAAATGTTTTGCGAAAAATTTGTCAACGTGGGTATAACGGCGACGAAACGATTTTACTAGAATATCTATACATCGGGTAGAGCGGGGCAAAACGGGCACTTCGATTGTAGAACAAAAATACAATTTTTCCGAGATTAATTCCATTTTTTTTTCTTTCATAAAAAATTAATAAAGACAAACCTGCCCCCGATGTATATTTTTCGTCGAGGTGTCCGAAATGAAGAGGGGTGTTTAATTCTTCGAAAATTTCTGTCAGTTTTAAAATATGAAGAGAAAATAATCCTAGAAATCTTTCCTAGCTAGTTATAAAGGGATAAGATTATCATAATATACCTTTGCACAGTCAGTTCAGAACACTCTTATAACCAGAGTAAATTAAAATAAGAAACGAATAAGTTTAGGTACAGGTAGCTGTGCAAGGTTGGTGGAGAAAATATAATAGAGAGAATAATGGGGATTATTTTTCACCCTTATATATCCCACGGTATTATTTTTTATTACGACTGACAACAGCCTCGAGCAACGTCTGATACAGTATCCATCCGGTAGAGCGATCTAGTATACGTGCAGTATATTAAATATACACCTCGTTGATACAGAAAATATCGCGTGGTAGCAATCTCTTGATAATTATATTTCCTGAATAATAATTAACCGTTGTAGTAGATCTCCTCTTCCTCTTCCTCTTCCTCTTCCTCTTTCGATTTTTTTACATTTTTTCTCTCTTTTTTTCATACTCCATTCTTTGCCTCTTCTTTTTTTTTTTTTATCACGAATATACGTCAGCTCGCTTACCAAAGCACATTCACCTCCCCAACTTGAAGTTACCTCTACTCGTATTGAAGAGCATACAGAAGTGGATGAAGCTGCAACGGTCAGCTATTTCCACGCTTTGCGCACTTCGTAGCTTCAAAACTCGCGTATTATATAACCAATCGATATCGTCGTCTGCAGTTTTGAGTTAATTTTTTTCTTCAATTTTTTTTTTTTTTTTTTTCCTCTTGTTTTCCAACATTTCTTCATTTCATTTTTATTTATTTTTTCTTTCCAGTTATTATCAAAGCGAGTTATACACTGTACTCTACAAATATGAGCAATCGGGCGCGAGATCCGTGAGCGGAATATCGGCGTTAAATAGAGCGAACAAAGAGAGCGCCATGTGTTAGGGGTTTGTTGTTGAAAGTTCTTTTTTATTTAGTTCTTTTTTTTTTTCTTTCTTTCACTTTTTGTTTGTTCGTTTTTCTTTTTTTACTTCGTCTTTTTCTTCTTCTTCTTCTTCTTCATTTTTTCGAAAGGTTATATTAGTTCGTGATGGATCAGGTTAAGTATCGTTGTTATTATTCCGTCTTTTACCACGTGTTGCCAATGGTCACGTAATAGATGGTAAACTTTGGACAGCGGGGCTTGTCTTTTTTTTCTTTTTTTTTTTTTCTTCTTCTTACTTTATTGAATTTCTTTACTTTTCAATTAAAACGCGCGTTATATTTCCCGGCTGAATATATAACGCCTGGCCCCGGTGCTTTTCCTGCCGCTAAACAGATTATATAAAACGTCTAAAGAAATTTTAAAAACACAAATTATGCTAATGCAAAGTCAACTGTTATAAAATCCACGTTAACGAAAAAAAATTGAAAAAAAAAAAAAAAACGAAGATATAAAAAACAAAAAAGGGAAACAACTTTTCCCTAAACTTCGGGTAAAGGCGTTCAATTTTACAGATTACTTACTGCAGCTATGAAATGAAGATAAAGAATAAAAATAAATGAAAATTAATAGAAAAAAAGAAAGAAAGATTATTTTTCAAAAACTTGATGAAAAGAAGATGAAGCTCGAAAACACTGTACCCCGGGGTTGGAAATTATATTCAAGAACCGGCGAGTAAAAGATTGTCAAATAATAAGTATCGAAAAATGAAATGAGAAAAAAAAGAAGACAAAGAAGAAACAAGAAAAGAGAAGAAAATAAAGAAAATAAAGAAAAAAAAAAACAGAAAAGACTTGATGATTGTACGGCGTTTGAAATCTGTTACAAATGCAGTAGAGCGTATAGCGTAAAATATACGGTCAAAAGGTTCAGCCCGCAGATATTACATCACGGTTGATAAGACCTCGTATAGCTCTGGAGCCACAGCCTCGAGCCTCGGTGGGGGTGGTGGTTTACTTGTGCCGTCGAAAACGTGGGCAAACGATTCTTCGAGAGAAACGATTTCTGTATACGTGTAATGTACGAATGTGTTTTTTAACATGGACTGGGGGGGAGGTTAAATTTATACAGATTTTTAAGAAAAAAATAAAAATACAAAAAATACAAAAAATTTTACGCGAAAAGCGTGTTATGTACGAAAGTAGCTAATTAACGCCACAGACTGTTCGATTTCTTTTTTTTTTTTTTTTTTTAGATTCTCAACGAATTCTATTAGAAGAATTTACGAGTAGGCATATGCCACAATGTGTAATTAATTGAAGATCGTTTTATTGGAAGCGAAAAAAAGTTCCTCTCAGTTCGAGGATTCAAATTCTCCATAAACGGAAAACGGAAGAGAAGGGGAACTTGTTCACTGAGTTTAACTATTGGAGGATGAAGAGACTTCTGAAGTACCTAAATGAACTAATATTAGCCGAAAAATCTTCCTCTTTCAAAGTTGAATAATTTCCAGAAACAAAATAATACGAAGAAATTAATCGGTATTCTAAAAAAAAAAAAACTCTTCAATATACTGTTTCGTTTTCTCTTAAAAAGTGCCTCGAAATTTGATCGTTTCTCTATCTTGTTATTTCATTCATTCTTTGAAATGAAATAACTAGAGAAATTATAGATCAATATTGGCAATTGGCAATCTAACGAACCTATAAATGAACCAATCTTCTCTATTTATAACGACAAATGAGCAGTTCATCTTTCCTCCTAGCTTGCCATTAGAACATGGAAGAAAGATGTGTTGGAAGCGAAACGAATCGTATGATAAGATGATTTTTTCCTCCGTTTATTTCATCTGTTGAATACCGTTTCCGAAATAGAATGTAAAAAATGTATGCGTCTATATCGTACGTATGTACCATACATAGAGTGCAGGGTTCGGCTTAAGAGTGTATATTAAAGGGCGCGGAATACGGGCGGAACTATGGTTTAAAGCACTCGTGATTTCCCTAGGGAAGTACGCTTAGGCGAGTGGATAACGACGCGTCGAAGTCAGCCAACTCAACTTGCAAGCAATCTGTGCGTGTCATTGTGACGTAGTGGTGTATATGTGTGGATAATACGGTACACACAGATGTATGGACACATTTACATAGTACATAGTTATATCGCAATATGCGTACCCGGAATACATATATATATCTATATACGTACGTATAATATACCCAGCTTACATTCGTCGAGGCGTTGAGACGTTGACGTCGACGTCGACGTCGGCCTCGGCGTCGGAGGCAGATGTGGCTTTCCTTAGCTCCGAGTGACGTGCCTCTGACGTAGTAGATACATACATACACAGAGATATGTACGTATCGTACATATACACAGAAATTATACTGGCAAAGGGAAAACGAGCCGCGACGAGGAACCAAGCCGCGAATTTTGACGCCCTTAACTTCCCTTCCCTTCCCTTGTCGAGCTCGCTGCTCCTGCTGCGTTTCTATTTATCACGGGCGAATGCGCTACGAATGGGAATTTAATATTTGACTTTTTGACGGTCCATGTTTTATTGCCAACGTGCCGTGACGCCACAAGCCTGGCACGATCAATTCGTCCTTTTCAATTCCACGTACGGGAATAACAAATCTCTCTCTTTTTACCCAGCTTCATCGTTTTCGAAGCCGGAAATCGGAGTTCTCGCGAATAATGCACCGTGTCTACTTTTCTATTTTCCCTCATTTTCTTTAACTTTCTAACTTCTATACACTGCTGAATTTCTCTCGGGGCATGAGGTACGGTCAAAGAGATCAAAAACCGAACTGAATTGTTTCCGCGTATCGTCTCCTTACTTCGGTTTCCTCATCCGCGAATAGAAAGAAGCGGAATGAGATGAAAAACGGAGCAGATCTCCTTCATTTTTATCTTCTTCTTCTTTCCACGTCTCAAACCCCTCGCCCGACAAAAGGATTGAGACAAATTAGTAGTACTAATTGAAAAACACAGAGCGTGCATGAAATGTGAGACCGTAGCTCGATGATCAAAGGAAATGTATTAATTAAAGCTCCAGAGTAGAGCCCGGGATTTGATAAAGTGCAACGCGTCAAAGACCACTAATTAGTGATTTTCTTCCAGCACTTATGGATTGCATTGAATTCAAAAAGTAATGGAGAACTCGACGGGCCACTCGAAGAAGAATTCTGATGATTAGAAAATTTCGCGAGGACGTTTTTGCAGAGAAATATTTACGTCGTGATCAATGGGCAGGCTATCGTTGTTGTTATCGATCTGTTTTCGAAGTAGACAGAGTTTATGTGACGTCGAAAGTCTCGAGAGGCAAAGGAGTGAATAATTGGTGAAAAAAAGTTGTCTTCCTCGACTACCAATTCTCCACCGTGTGAGGAATGATCGTTTTTCGCAGTACACCTAGAGAAGAACATAATACTTTGCCATGACAATGATGGGTAGATGAGGACAGTAGTTGTAGCCCCGTAAAGAGCGAGTCATAATGATAACCCCCTGCGGGTACCGCGTGCACTAGATGAGGGGTGGTTTTTTTCTTTCCTCTCGTCTTCCCTGTCTTCTCATTGTTCATTTCTTTCCTCTTCTCATATTTTCCTTATTCTCTTCCTTGTACGGTGTATATATTCACATACATCCCCCGGTGCAGTATGCTACGAAGTTTGCGCGGTGTATGTACCTACATTACATAGATCCACGAAAGTCTATCCTCTGCAGTGAATACCTACCACACGATTATAAAGAACCATGCACGGAGTAAGGTATTCAGGTCACTGTCGCAGACCCGGTATATAATGATGATGATAACATATAGTGGATAAATACATACCCGGGGGTAAAAATCGTTGACATTGCAAACCTGCCCGGTGAACAACGCGTCGATCTCTACCGTGATGTCTCACGTTAGGTTTATCATTCCGAATGCGTCCAGGGCGAATTCCATAACGGAAATAAAGGCCCTCTTCCCTCCTCCTTCTCCCTTTTTTCCCCTAACCCCTGGACATATACCCACGCCAGTTTATTTCCCGATCTTCCTATAACACCGGGGGTGCACCACCCACCCCTGTGTAGATATATACATATTTATCCGCTGTCGTAACCTTATGCCTAACAAGTTCGAGGCTCTTTCTCTCTCCTTTGCCAAACCGGTATGATTTAGTGTCGAAAAGGGAGCGCACCTCCCCGGGGAATATATGTCAACTACGTCGACCATACTCTGCACGGGGATCTTACACGTGTTTTCGTGAAGCTTGACGCACGGAAATAAAGATTACGATTTTTTCCCTCCGGTTTACCATTTCCATTTCTTTTTTTTTTTTTTTCTCCTCTTGTCGTGGCTTATGGCGATTTTCAGACTAGTTGGTCTCACGGAAGGAGATACCATGCTCGTTATCGCTGCATATAAGAACTCGATGAATCATTCCTCCGCCCTCGTTACCCAGACTGCACATGGGCACACCTAATGAATAAAAATTGACGAGGAATTTTCCCCGTGGCCAATTTCTTCCGCCATTAACGCACGGGCATTTACACATTCCTGGACCAATGCAGCGGGGAATTATTGGCGCGGATGTTACGCCTAGGAACTGTCTCGTTGTCTCTGATTCATGCGGTGACCTTTCGTCCAGGTTGTTATCGCTAGAATTTCAAAGCCCGCGCTCCAGACTCCGGGCAATGTGGAACTTGCCAATTATTAGATCGATGCGGAATTATCTATCAGCGTTTTATCGCCGGCTATACTGTTGCGCCCTGGCCTCCCATTACCACCTTTGTCAACCGAGCGAATTCAATTATAACCGATGCAAATGCCTGGCCAATTCCTGGGCCATTGCAAGCCTACGCTCTCCCCTGAGCATGTATACATTCTTCATAGCGTTTTCCTCTTCATCTCGTTCTTAGATTTATTTTGCGAAAGGGTTTAGATATTTGGGGTTCAAATCAGTGCAGGGTTTCCATGCAACCGAAATAATTGAATGGAGTGTTTATCTGACCACTTTGTAAACCAGCAGCGAGTTATAACAGGGGCTTCCCCGTTTTGTTTCTACGTTATACTCGGGCTATTCGAGCCCGACTCTCAGCCTTTTTGACATTAGGTTTTGAAACTTTACCACTAGAAGGTAGAACAGCTTTGAACTAATAACAACAATAATGATAATTAGCCAGAACGTGCGGGACGGACAGATAACCGTTCGTTTGTTCAGCACGGTGCTACATATATATGTATACATGTCTGTGTACAATTTTACCAACTGATATTACCCTTGGAATTACACGCTTTCAGACGTTAACACAAGAAGGTCTATACGATTTATGGGAATTTTCAAGCATAATCGGAGGTGAAATTTTCTCCAAACGATCGCGGAATAAAGCTTCTAGAAGAAATTGACAGGGCAGGATATTAGGACAGGGTTCACCCGCGCCCTTGGCACGCGACGAAAATAAGGCTTGTCTAGCTTCCGGGTGTATATATGTATATATAAATATATATATGTATAGAAAATGTCTGGAGGAAATCTGGACCGCTGTCGTATGCCCGAGCGGGCGGACTTATTGCCTCTCTAAAATACAACGATCGTAGAGCTAAACCGCGTTCGGTGTGAGCAGGTAGAGCAGCCGAGGAAAATACTAAGAAAATAAGGAAAGGAGGGAAAAAAAATCGAGATAAAAAAAAAGAATAAGGAATCTCTCGCGGTTTTGTATCCAGCCCTTCAGAGACCCTGCATGGTCCTAAAGAAAAAAAAAAGAAAAAAAAGGAGAAGAGAATGCTAGCAGCATCCCCTCTTTATCCAATTTTTATTTTTATTCTCCAATGATTCCTATAGCTGTTGAAAATAAAATGAAAATGTATTTCCCACCCGTATCTCACTCTTATTCGGGATCAAATTACAGCTAGGCAACTCGGAGCGGTTAGCCCGGTAAAAAATTGGCATTCGTATATTTGAGGGAGGTATCACCAATATTGGCTGCACATTGCGATTATAGCCCGGAAGGCCGAACGATACATTCGAGCTATTGTGAGAGTCGGGTAACGTTCGCGACGGTTTTATGCACGCCGTTAGCGAGCCAATGGCCCATTTTATCAAACGGAATGTCGTTCCTTATCTTCCCGGTGCACGAAAAATAAAAAATAACAAAACTTGCAAATGCAAAACAAAAAAAAAGTAATGATAAATGAAAAGAAAATTTGACTCGCAATTTTTCACCCCCATTATTCTATTTTGAATTATTCGAATCCCGGCATTCACGATTAATAAATTTTCTATTACGCGGATATAGTCGCGGTGACAAGCGACTAAATCCCTCGCTCTCTAGTCTATTTGTCCAAATGTTGGTTGTATCTGCTCTTGACGTGTCATTATTTACCGGATGAACCGGGCGTATACCTACCGGTCACACGGCCGGTTCTATGGATGTAGTCGTTAGGATAGTGGACAAGATTTCGTGACTGGATGTCCGATCGCTATATACGCGTCAGATTTCACGGATCGACGGGTAATCGCCATTGGATTTTCGTTGTAGCTGCGTTTGTTGGGGGTTGTAGTATGAGCATTACATATAGGTGTGCCATACGCTGTGCATATATAGCTGGTGAGAATCGGACCATGTTATGGTCGAACATCGCAAGCCTTGAAGAAGGTCTTGGCATGATGTCCTTTCGCGTAGCAATAAACCGAGAACTGAGAAGTTAGAGTATATTCTCTCGGAACGACTTTCCGACGCCGTATCGACGCCGAAATGGACGTCGCGGTCCACCCATACGTCGACTTTTAGTGTATTCAGATCGGCAATTCGGACGGTAATTTTTCGACAAAATATTGCATTTCCGCAACCGTTAGTCAGGGCGTAAGGATTAATTTTAACCGGGATTGTTAGGGCGCCCCGCAAAACCGCAGACTCCGTATATCCACGCACCGGTGAACGACGGTTCAATTACTAATAACCTTTCATTATCAAGGCACACCTTGAACCTCAAAATTTAACGGAGATTACGAAGGCTCTTGGCGATTGAAATAGTTCCTTGTTTTCAATTATCTATCATAATAACATCTTTCGACGCTTGTTATCTTCCAGCTTTACCGTTTACCCGATATATCGGCTAATCCGTATGGATTTTACAAACGTTCAATCCGATGCTGAAAAAATATCGACCGAAACGATTCTTCGTTTCTCTCGAATCGAAATAATTCCTAGAATTTCAGAGCGTTCGATGGACCCACAGGATTCTAGTGAATGGAATCGTGATTTCGGGTAATCCGTATCGATCGTGGTTCAATTTAGGAAACGTTGATTCCGATTCTGTGGAAATTTCGAGCGAGGAAAATCTCCGATTGATAAGGATTTTTCGTTAATTTCCAATGGGACTAATTATCCTAGAATTTGCGAGCGTTTGATGGACTCAGAGGATTCTAGTGAATGGAATCGTGATTTCGGGTAATCCGTATCGATACGGATAGGTATGGATCTATGGTTCGATTTTGGAAATGTTGAATTCGAGTCCGTGAAGATTTCCGACTGCCGATAACGATGTTTCGTCGATTTGAGACGGGGATAATTACCCTAGAATTTTCTATCGTTTGACGAGCTCGAAGGACTTCGGTAAATGGAATCGTGCGATGAAATCTCTTTACTTAAATTCGCATCAAAGTTGTTCTAAACAAACTCTAGAGAGCTGCAGCTAGTCGTGGGGAAGTTTGCTTATTCAAATACGAGGCAACTGAGGTAAGGTAACAAGTCGACTGGTAGGAAGCAAGGGTATGAGATCGGCACCGCCGCGTACTTACTATATCGAATACCGCAGAACAGGACTGCTAAGATATCCTTGGCGCCCTAGCAATCAGCAGGCCGTCGACCCTGCTCAAGTTTATCTTTCGCATGTATCGCATAAATCCAGCAATATCTCAAAGTGTCTTGCGTAGAACCGGTGAGGTAAGGGTTCAGTTTGCTCACGGTACGATCAGCTGTGAGGCCTGAACTGTTCCGAGACTTCTAATGTAAAGCGTACATAGTAATTTCCTCTAATAATGCCTTGGATTACTTATCCCATCGCCGGGGGATATATTTCCAGACATTTTACGCCGTTACACATATTACTAGAGGATTAGCCCCCGTCTAGTCCAATATAACTGTAGCTGGCAGGTAATCAGGCGTCGATAAAATTCAGAAACCATTGTTTAGCCTCGTCCCCTTCGAAATCTCGTTACACAAAGCTTTCAGGCAAAGAGAAAGAGAAGAAAAGAAAAGAAAAGAAAAATTGAACCTAATATATATATTTTTTTTCAAATCAGAGATTTTCACCCTTGAGAAATCTAATTCCTGTGTAGACAGAAGGGAAATAAAGAACGGCGAATTATCACGATAGATGTAAAAATATAATAATGCTAAGGGATTCCGTTTCTTTCATTTTCTTTTTTTTTTTTTGTTTTCAATCAAATTTATGCGAGCTTTCATCGTATAATTGATTGTGCATATTATTTTCTAGAGACTCGGTATAGAAGCTTTGCTGTATTACGCTTCGGAAAGAAAGATACAATTTTTCACCCCAATTTTTGTTTTATTTTTGGGTTATCACTCATCGGCGCGATACGTCATCGCTTTAATCTCATTGTTTAGCTTGAATATCGGCTTTGCACGCTCGCTAGCTCGCCTGCAGCGTTAATGAAACTGAAACTGAAACTAAAGGAGAAAGTAAAAGTAAAAGTAGAAAAGAAAAAAAGTTCAGACAGAATTATCGATCAGGCTTTCTTATTGTTTTAAAACCAGTGAAATTCAAGAAAAGTCTGAATCATCCCCTGAAGAAAAAATAAATAAATAAATAAATAAATACGATCTGATTAAATTCAGGAAATGATTCCGATTCTTTTCTGAATCTCGGAAAAAATGAAGGGTGAACTTTTTTTTTCATCCCTTTGGTTTATATACACATGTATATAGATGGAAGATATTTATACGGTGCCAATCTGAACCTGGGATCTTGTATACATATAGTTTGTTAGCAAGCGTCAAGCCCCAAGAACGATAAAATCTTTAGGCAAATTAGTAAACAATAGCCTGAAGATAGTGGGACCAACGGTACGACGCGATGCTAGCGGTTGTATTATATACCGCGAAGGCTAACAATAGGCTTGTAGTACAACAATGTGGCAACCACAGAGCCAGAGGGATGTAATTATCTTCAGCGAAACAGGTACACATATACATGTACCTTATACCTACCTAACCAACGTTCCGCAGCACATTGTCCTGCAGATGTCAGCTCGCAGCTTCCCTAATGCTTGTGTAACAGAAATCTGAGCAGTCAGCAATCAGTCCGATTGGATCCCAATCGACCTTTAACGATCATTTGTCAATTTCAATTCATTCTACACGCAGCAAATATAAAAAAAGGAAAGAAAATTCTTCACCAATTTTTCCAACATCTTTATTTACGTTATTATTATTATTTTTTTTTGGTTTTTTTAGGGGAATTATTCAATCAGAAGTCATACGCGTGCAAGGTCTTTTTTTTTCTTGAAAAGAACAGAAGCGATCGTGAAAATTTTGAAAGGGAGAAAAAACGGGAGAAAAACGTTTTGGTTAAATGGTCCTTAATTGTATGCGAATTGGTAGATTAAACGGCAGTTATTGAAGCTAATTGATCCTCTGCGGTGAAATTTTAATTGGTGATTTTAATTACCTTCCTTGGCTCAGTCATCTCCGTTGACGTAAAAAATCAATTAACGGTATTTAAACCTTTCGACGAGGTCGGCGGACCGGAAGCTATAAGAATACATTTAATTAGCGGAAATGTGAAAAGCGATTGAATTCATTATACTACATGTAGGTGTAAGGCGAAATGCATATATATACGGGCAAGAAATTGAGGAAGACTCTCTTAAATCATAAAGAAGTTGAAATTATGCGAGAACTCGGCTGCGCCTCGGTGCTGCAGGGGGCAAAGGTCTATATTAGAGGAGGTAAAGCCGGAAGCCATTTTTCGTGGTGCAGTAAAAGGAAAGTAGGACTGCGGATCTCCATTCGCTGCGTCTACATTGCATAAAATAGAGAAAAACCCTGGGCCAAAATCGGCTCGTAAATACAGCCCGTAAATACTTTAGGCTCCGGTTCGTATTCGCCTAAGTTTTATATCCGGTAAGCCTGACGGTAGCTGCACCAAGGCGAGGCAGTGAAAACTCAAAGTATCGCGAGGTATATCCTTAAATTTGACGCGATCTCGACGTCGAAGTTTCGATTTCGTATACGTATACGCGTACGTATATTCCTCCAGCTTCCACGAGACTTCCGGCTTTACTTCGCGAAAGGTTTTAAATTGACCGCATCTTCGTCCCACAATTCTCATCCCCCGGAATACTCGTGGCGAACTGGAAACGTGTGATAAATTTTTCGAACGGACAGCCTCGCCGAAGCCGATCTAAAATTGAATTTCGATTCCAAAGTATCAACCGAGTTATTCAAAAACGTGCAGAGATTTTCACCGTAAGTATATGGCATGCCCTCCGCCCACCTACCCCCGCGTATCTATACTTCGGTGTTTTCCTGCCACCGAGATCCTCGGGAATAACTTTTTCCATACAATTTTACGATTTTCTAGCATGGTTTGTGTTATTGTTTTTCGTTAGACGGTCCCATCCCGTTCTTTCTCATTCCTTGCTTTTCTAGAATCCGCTGGAAATGAAAAGAAAAAGAAATTGATTTGTTCCTGCGAGGGTTGGTTCGGCGTTAATTTAACATACCGATAGGTCTAAACGATACGCGTTAGATTGCAGTAAAACAGGCGGAATCAATTTGAAATTAATCCAGAATAGGCATTAACTAATTCTGCGAGAACTAATGCAATTGAAACTATGCCAATCTAAAGTGAACTCTATTGTTCTACGAAAGTCTAACAGTTTCTAGTGTACACAACCGCGTTGTAGAACTGCAACAGCGTGGTGGTTTACCTCGAGATTCTCCGGCTTGACGCCGACCGGCGTATATCTATATCTAGGTATGTGCAAATCCGGGAAATTCGAGATGATCAAGTTTGCAGAAATTGTACAGGTACCGCCTCAATGCAAATGCGATAGGCGAAGCTGTTTGAGCAATGAAATTTTCTTAGAAGTTTGTTATTCCAAGTATTAGGAAAAATACTTGAAACCGGTTAACGAGAATGTCAAATAAAGGCGGAGTCGGAAGGCGAACACGTGCCAGAAGCATTTTCTTCAAGCTCCAAGCTTAAGGGTGGAACTAAAAGACATTGTGTCGGGTTTACCTGACAGGAGGTAGAGGCAGAGGAAAAAGATTAAACCGGAAAGTCTGATATTGTAATCAGAATTGCGAGGGTCTGTGTATGAAATTTTAGTTCCCCGAGACAAGATTGTACGAAATTTTCCTCCCCGCGGTAAAAGAAAAGTAAGAAAAACATGTGGAAAGACCCGACATGGTTTTTGCGATTATTTTTATGTCTGTTTTTATTTCGTTGATTGATAAAAGCTATAACTCGGAATAAGATGGAAAACACCGGGGCTGGGGGTTTGATAAAAAGTTGGAATAATGGGCGGAAACACGAATTCAAGATATATATTAGTATCAATTTTCGGGGAGTGGAAGAAAGGAAGGAAATAACTAAAATGAGTTACGAGGCGGTCGGATCAGATGGTAGTCGTAAGTCAGAACAAAGATAACGTCCTCGCGGAAGGCTACTATCGTTTCTATTCAAATACAGGGTGCAAACAAAAAGCCACGGGTCCATAAATAGTCGAGGTGCGAGCAGAACCACCTACCCCTTATACCTACCTTTCTACCTTGTAACCTACCCACCTTGCTGTACAAATGAGATAACTCTCCCACCGTTAGTTACGCGACAAAACCCACATTCGACCAGATATTTATCGCATTTTCTACCTTAAATATATTATTGCGACGTAGGTGCTATAAATCTCTGAACTATTACAGTCAAAACTTTCAGCCCTCTCAAGCCCTTAGAAATTTTCGATTTTTTACTTCGAACTTCGCTGTGAATATGATTTGGGAATATTCGCGTGAAATTTCTGTTAGAAAAAATGAGTTTTTCACATCGGTATAAGGTCGGTGCGATATTTTGGAAAAAAGTCAACTCGGAGAGTAGGTATTAAAGATTCGCAGCTGGTGCAGGAAAGAGAAGGACTTCAGAGCGTAAAACTTTTGGTGAAAGATGTTAAATGTTGGAAGTAAAGTGAGGGCAGAATTTAAAGAGAAATAATAAAAGTGGGTTAATGTTGGGTTTGAGTTAAGAGCGGCAATGGTGTGGTCTCGTTCAGAATGACCCGGCTCGGACTAGTTCCTTGCTTTTCTTCTTCTTCTTCTTCTTATTTTTCATCCCCACCTTTATTCCCGTTCTTATTTTCTCGTTTTATTTCACGAAACGCAACTAGGTTCTCTCGAAAGCTCTCCAACTATTACCAACAACCACCGGGAAGAGATGTAGGATAGGTATAAGCGTGCGGAACCGGAAACCCCGGACAAGATGGAACGAATAAAAGACAGACCATACAGATAAAAGCTGCGCGTTGACTTCGAATAACTGTAAGAGGAGAAGAGGTTCTTCGGACGTGTGTGACTCTCTCTAAAAAGAGAAACGAAAAACGAAAAAAAAAATATACAAGATAGCGAAATTGCCAAGTAACAAAGAAAATGGATATTTTGGTACCGCATAACCGCTTCTGTCCCTCCGAAAAATGGCTGTCAATCTGTTAGGTAGAAAATAAGCAGCCCTTGAGTCAGTTTGTAAAAAATTTATGACTTGCTTTATGGACACAATGATAACGACAGGCTAAGAAAAGAAGCCAGGCTCTCAGACTGTATTCAGAGAAATGTATAAGTTTTTTTTTTATTCCTCATACACTTATCGAAAGAATCTGAGTTACCATATCGAAGTTGAACTAGAAAAGCTGAAGAGAAGAAGAGAAAACGGCATAAAGTGAACGTAGAAAAATGATATCAGGTTAGAAGAGAGCAAAAGGGGTGAAAAAATTGTCTGCATGTTAATTTTTTACTTTCATTTTTCCTTCTTTCTCTTCCTTTTGCCCTATTCTTAAACAGGGCCATACCTCGCAAGCTCTTTCGCCATTTGCAAGAAGAAATCTCTCGCCGCGAGTTTATAAGTGTATTTCGCTGTCTGCGGGGAGAATCGTGCGGCATAGAAAGATTGATTCTTCGTATTCAGAATGAGATTACCTCGAGTATTTTACAGCACGTGATCGAAAGTTGGGTGTTTGCTTTCAGAGAAATGCGATCGATTTTATTTTTTTACTCTTTTTATTCTTATGTATTTTTTCTTGTATTTTACTCAACCTCTCTCTATACGTTTCGGGTCTAATATGTTGCGTGGGTGATACGCTGCTGCGATCTGAATTCCCGTTCACTTTCCTACGCTGTTTGCTTTCCTTCGTTTTTCTCTCTTTCATTTCCTGACTATCCCTAAGTTATGAAATTTGGAGTGAAGAAGAAAAAGAGAGAAGCGGATAAAACGAAACGTTCCTCCCGGTGATTCAAAGCTTCGGATTACTGCTGTATACTTTGGTCGAAACTTCCGAATAATGGTTTTGAAATAATGTCATTTTCTGCAAAACTGCAAAACTCTCTTCAGCGGGCAGTAGCAGTAGGTAATCAGGAAAATTCAGTTAGGTTGGATACATAATTCGGATTCCTAAAACTTGAGTGATAAATTATTGTTGCAATTATCAATTAACAACTCCGAAACAGTTACAAAGCCCTTTGATTACATTCTCGAGGCTCGTTTAACCAAACCCGGAGAATACTGCTGCCGAGAAAAGAAGCTAATGTTTGATAGCAACAAAGAGAAAAGAGGAGAGGGAAAGATAATTCGTAAAACTTTACCGAACAATTTACTTTTTGATAAGATGAAAATAAGGGAAGAAAAAAAAAGTATAGTCAAGAATTATTTGCTTCTTGTTATATAAAAACGTGATATCTTCTCATCTTAAAATTGAATCCTCTCTGAATTCGGTTACATATACCTCATTCTCGACAAAAATCATAACGTCACGACACAGGATGCTACTTGCCTTTCGTTATCTTCGACCATTCAAAAGGTAGCCATTTATTTAAAATACACTTTCCGAAATCTTTTACCGCAAAAATCTACGGTACTTAATACCAGACTGGCGAGAAAAGTGTCGGACTTTATCCGTCGACTTACTGCCGTCGAGGCGGTGGGGTATATACCCTTACTGCACGTTCTTACGACGGTCGTTATACCTTGCCCCACTTACATTATATCTCTGATTCACCGGGTGCGAAAACATGACGTTATATACGATTATTTGTCCTCCTTTTTTCCCTGTTTCTTTCTTTCCTATTTCTCTCGTTTTTCTTTTCTTTTCTTTTCTTTATTCCGCCACGGTCCTTACATCTCTTTCCTTTCTTTCGATAGAAATATCATAATCTTTGAAGGAAAAGAAGAAGTCATCTTTCCGCTCGAATTTCTCTCTCTCTCTGCATTTGCGAACGATGATGATAATAAATTCCGAAAAGACGCGTCTTTCGCAGCCTTTTAGTTAAAGATTTAATCCTCGAATACCATAATGTAACAACGCAACGCGGGGTCGATACGAGGTGGAGTAAAGAGCGTTATCTTTCGCTCCACACCCCTAAGATCGAGTAAAAAACCCGGTCATCCTCGACGACTTGCCACTGGCATGGGCATACCCAGCCACACCAAAGGATGTAATGTTCAAGCGGAGCAGAAAGCGCGCGAGAGAACGCCACGAACGGTTTCAAGCACTTCCGCTAAGACCTTATCTGATCTAACCAAGTGGTGCCGGCCCCGTTTCGATAGGAAGACACGGGGCGTTTACCACCTAAGAAAAGTACTTTTTGGTAAAATGTGCGGCAAACGCGATTTCAGGAGTTTACAGAGGGAAACGCGCCGCGGAGAGAGAGAGAGCGTATTAAACCGATACTATTCTCAAATGAATTAAATACATTACCTACATGAGTTTGTTTTTTACAGAAAAATTCACAACTCGCGTAATTTTTAATATTTTTAGCTAAAAGTTTATTGGCATACTCTTGAAATACTATTATTTGCGAAAAA
Source organism: Rhogogaster chlorosoma (assembly GCA_944452935.1). Lineage (NCBI taxonomy): Eukaryota > Metazoa > Arthropoda > Insecta > Hymenoptera > Tenthredinidae > Rhogogaster > Rhogogaster chlorosoma. The sequence continues at coordinate 20,054,704 of OX101803.1, read as the reverse complement.
AAAAATTAACTGCAATATTGTAGCTTCTATAAAAAAGGTATTTATTATTTTGATAAAATTGAAGATTATATTTTTTTAACCCAATAACTGCCAGATGCCAACACATGTTTAATTTTTTTTTTTCAGAATTTAATATACTTAATTAGAGCGCAAACTTTGCTTGGGGTATTGGACAACCCGTATGCCATTCAAGGGTTAAAAAGCACTCGAATAAGAGCTCAAGCCGAGAAGCCAGGTCGAGAATTAACTCCGAAATTCAGGAATTGGATACAGAATTAAAAAGTGATCGTGGGTTGGTCGGAATACCGAGGTGAAAATATCCGACTTCTTTTCCATCGATTTTGGTGGAAATTTTTACTGATGAGATCGAATTTCCCTTTTTTTCTTTTTGAAGAAAGGATCCTTTCTTTATTTCTGATTTTCTTTTGGATATAAAAAATATCGACGACGACTGATTTCAGACTTTCATTTCAGAGCTAATTCCTGGCTTAACGTATAATCCATTATACTACTCTGAGTAACAATTACTTTACGGTTGACAGAGGTATACGTGAAATGGCTGACAAACTGAACTAGATAAATAGTCCTCGTTTCTCGGGTTGGTTGATTGTTGATGATTACCGTTTGCATAATTAACGACGTCTTTGATTAAGGAGCTAAGATTATTTACCTCGACTGCCAAGATTCGGCTAGAGCGTACCTACGTTCTGTTAGGATTTACTATAATTCATGGGGATATCCGCTAGGGAAACACGATGATTAATTGCTCCGCCTATATACCGTTATCATACTTTTTCAAGATTATTAATTTCAATTTCAATTTTTCTCCCATAGTTTCCTAGTATATATAATATATTCATCATCGACAAGGCAACGTTCTCTCATTATTATTATTGCGTCATTTTTTTCTTCCCCTTTTTCATTCGGTGAACGGTTCTATCCGCGAAGAAAAACCGAGCGAAAAATCGGCGTTTGGCATGCCCCACGGAAACGAAGGTGAATAAAAAGCAGAAGAAGAAGAAGAAGAAGAAGAAAAACCACCGGCGGCGATTTTTGTTGGAGAAACATGGTTCCCCATTAATTCCTCATCCTTACGATTTTCCGAGGGGCATTCCCGTGGCCCGAAACTCGTGAAAAGTTTTGGCATTATGTAGGTAGGTAGAATTGATCCCGCGCTTTGTGTTACGCTTGTTGTTCTTTCTGTCAATCAGCAAAAGTTTTCTAAAGTAAAGAAGTCCCCCGGACCAGGGCGAAAAGTCTGTGAAATATAGTCGATAGGTTCGTTCGCGTACGACTCAATATTCTGTGCGTAAATTATTTACCCATTACGCCTTGTTTCGTTCAATTGCATCGTACGATATTGAAAAAAGGATATATGTACGAACGAGAACAAGAGATTTACAGGAGAAAAAACAGTACCCAAAGATCGATAGATATACCCTTTGTCTTTTTCCCCGTGAAATCCCCTGAGAAATTTACGTTGAAAATTTATCGTCGAATATGTGAAAAAAAATTCAAGCCTTTTCCCTCGGAATAGAGAAAAAGATAGAGAGAGAGAGAGATAGTGAGCGAGTACTGATTGACAGGGAAAAATGTCAGGTTTTACATTTCACCAAGGCTGTAGGTAGAACGCCGTTATTGGCATGGGAACGAGTGGCATTCGCGTGCTGATTTGTGATTGGAAAATCGATGCCTGCGTATTTTTCTATCGAAGATAGGAGACTCGTAGTAAATAGAGAAGAACCAACTCTGTTCGTTTCTATTCGATATTCGTTGATTGGGATAATTCGAGGTCAATATATGATCGCGTATAACAAACGGGGATGGCTAATTGTGAATGAAAAAATCGCATCGTCCCACGATCAAACAGGGTTCAAAATTGCTGCTTCTTTGTGAGAAATCCGGAGAAATTGATTCGTTAAAATCGCTCCGGTCCTTTCTGCGTAAATCAGGGTATTTGTATTTGAATAAAATATCAGGTGTCGCAAACAAGTCGAAAAATTTCTACGCATCTGTTTTTACTTTCGTACTTTTGACGATTCGGTCGATTGATTCGGCGGGGTTGATAATAATTGCAGCGTTTGGGTACGGGAAATTTGTAGATATTTGAAAATTCATATCTTTAAATCTATTGAAGATATAAAAAAAAAAATTCTGAATACTCATTACGAACGAATGAATATGGAAAAAAATATTGGCGATAGAATCGGAATATCAAACGACTCCGGAGTTTACATGGAATATTTAATACTTATCGTATAATAATTTGCGAAGTAAGATTCTGGGTCATAATATACCTCCACGTATATAGAGGCTAAATTCATTGAGAAGATGGTTCTTCATTTTTTTAATGAATTTAAACCAGATGTAAATTATTTTCTTTACCAGTCGCAGAGCAATAACAAACCTCGAGATGATCCTCGGACTCTAATGATGGTATAATTTTGCGGCGAAGAAGACAAAAAATATAAATAAATAAGCAACGAATCACGAAAGAAGACAAATCGACAAGCTTTCCGATAATTGTTCCTACAATATTTCTCACCGTTTAGACGAAGAGCAAATGTATGCAGAGGCGGAGGGAAATGCAGGAATCAGATTCCGGTCAAGTCGTGTTGCCCTATTTTCTTCCTTTTTTCTTTTTGTTTAACAATTTTAACGACACGTTTCTTAAGTTCCAAAAATCGGTAGGAATTTATTTTAAGAGCTCCCCAATCTTCCCCTGTAAATTTTTGAAAATCGTAGGTCGAATGCAACGGCAGATATAGTTGAAAAGAAGGAAAATTTTCGCCCGAGCAGACGCAGTGTGATTAGAATTTCTTTTTTTTTTTCGCTTCGCTAAAACTATTCTCCGTGATCGTCCAGAGCGAGTCCAGATATGCGAAAGTTCGATATGAAAACCGTTCCGGTAGACTGCTATCAAAAATGAAAAACTCTAGGTAAAGGTACACATATAAACGCGAGCGGGTTTGGTATATTGGAAAAAAGCGAAAAAATCCCCGATTATATGCACCTCACGGTGAGGTGCACCGGCTTATTTGCAGCCCCAATGACGGGGATGATCCGCGGCTATGTATACTCCGACCTATTTTACAACCCCTCAAGTATCTGCGGTTCAAATTAATAAGCACATTCATATAACCGGAATGAAAATCCGTCTGAATGAAATCGCGCGAATAAATATCTCTGTAAAGAAAATGATCAAATAAATGAATGAATAAATAAATAAATAAATAAATAAGTAAATAAATGACTGAATAAAAATCTGTGTACTCGTGCGTGAAAGAGGTATAGAAGTAAAGGCACCGGCTTTTTTCCCTCGGCACAATATTAATGAGCATAAATTTACCTCGAAGTTTATATAGGAATATATATTATATTGAAGGGTTTCCCCCAATCTTGACGGATTTACGAATATTTTCTTTGATATTACATAATAAAGTGAATCCACCAACGAACTTTACCCCCCCTCCTCCCTTCTGGCTCGCTATTTATTTTCTTCTCTTAGTTAGGTAAACTTTGACGTGAAGTTTACTTCCAAAAAAAAAAAATAAAAGGGAATTTTCTTCGCTGCAGGTTGTTCCCTACACAAGTTTTCCGACAACAACGAATAGAAAGGAGGAGAAAAAAAAAAAAAAAAAAAACGCCCTTAGCTGATGGTTACAGAGGGTCGTGCTCCAGAAGGTAGAAGAAGAAGAATAGGAGGGGATTAAACGCGGTAGGAAAAGGGAGTCTGACTAGTAATGATACGCGATTTATATAACGCAAGACAAACTAAAAGATAAATAAATTTGATCGATTGACAGCTAGGGGTTGAATAAACCGGTTTTCCCTACGCGTCGAGGAGAGGTTTGTTACATCGGGATTTCATTTTTTTCGGGATTTTTATTTTTCTTTCTCTTCTTTCTTCAACGGATCCGACGATCAATTCTCGTCGAGGGTTTTCCCTCCGCGGAAAACCGGATTATCGATATTGCGCCGGTATAATGTGTCGCGAAAACTGAGAGCTGCAATTAGGATTCAATTAGGGGTGCATTACGCCGATAGCGGAGCCGCGACGCGTCGTGGGTTAATATTATACTTTGGCTAAGTTTTCGGTAAAACTTGCGAAGTTTGGTGAACTCGGGGAGTTAATTAGCCTGAAATTTGTCTGCCGCAGCATCCGTGGCTTATGGTGCCGGGTACGAATCGGCGCTACAATTCTCCCTTATCTTTGAATTTTCGCCCAGTACAACTACGACATACGTTAGCGACTAGCGTTATCTCGCTCCCTGGCTATGTCCGAGCGCCACCAGATCTGCTGACTATACGAGTCCCGAATTCCAACGCTTGCAGTATCTATCTGTCGTAATTAGTCAACAAGGTCCGGAAACTCTGCAAAGGCAAACGTCAACTAGCAAATTTTACGCGTCGAAACGTCCCGTTGAATATCGTGTTTACCTTACCCCCTCGCAACCCTCAATGATATTCAGCCGTTCTGTTTACCGCCGATTTTTACCTCATTCATACATTTTTCACGAGCGTTTTTTACTCCGCTTTTTAATTTGCTTCTACAAATAAAATCCCCCCGTATACATGTTTTCATTTATTCTCTATTCAAGCATGAAAATTTTGTCTATTGATATCGGTATCCGCAGAATTTGCGATACAAACAATTCAGCGGATTCACTTTTTCATAAAACGTCCCTTTCACGTATCGGAAATCGGCCGTATAAAAACAGCAATACGAGGGTGTATTTCGAGGTCGTATCTTTCCCCGTGTACTTCGAATGGTCAGTGGAATTGTCGGGTGTATTTAGTGGAATTGACGGACTTGAAAATGAACGAGTTCAACCCTCGAGCGGGGTCTTATAACAGTGGACAACCTCCGTCGCAGTAAATATAAAAGCAGTAATAAGAAGAGCGAGAGGAGTGAGATATGTACGCCCATATTTCTGTAGTATATTATTATTAAAAAAGAAGGAAATGATAAAAGTCTCGTAATCTTTGTTGAAGTAAGGATTTACGGCGTTTATTCAAAAAGCATTAGGCCAAGGGGTAGATGGTGCTCGGCGCCGAGTCTGCAGCAGTAAACCCTGCAAAAGTTCGTCTACACCTCGGCTACCTCCACACCCATACGAGAAGAAGGATCTGAAGCGTTGGATAGTAGGTGGAATTCAACGGCGCGTGGCTCTCTTCGTGCAGGGTAGTTTGTTTCCGAGATTTGTTAGTCAAACTTTTGAGAAATGTTTCTTAATTTCCTTCTCCCTCCTACGTCTTCTTATTCCTCTTCTTCTATTTCTATAGTTCTCGAAGAAACGCGACTCGCCACATCTCATCGTCGGCACGGGCCAAGTTTCAAATATCTATTAAAAGCTCCGTAGCGAAAATGATCCTTTGAAATTTTCCTCGCCTCCAATATGGCGGCGCGACATTTTCGAACCCCTTAGCATCAGGGGTAGGTATAACGAGTAAATTTATACACAAGGTGCGTACTTCCGGCGGTACCAGACCGTGCAGTCGTCTTTTGTTTCCCGGAAATTCAAGGTATTTACGTGATGAGGGAAACTAACTTATGAATCTGCCAACCCCCGGGATGAGAGTGGCTTTAAGTCAAGCTGCAAACTGTCTCAGTTTACAAGAGAGGAAGGACGCTTTCTAGGTATGCAATTTGACGAGAATACGTCCAAATTATGGGATATGTACCATTGCGTATGATAAGTGTACGAGAAATCCCCGAAATCCGAGAATTAAGTTAAAGTATCGTAATTTTTCTTCTGTTGATACAAATTACCAGAATTGACATGCGAAAAAGTGTCAAATTGCCTTACAAACCGCTCAGACAATAAAGCAATAAAATCTCCACGAATAGTTCCCGCGAAGAATAAGTGAGACGCTTATAACTTCTTCGCGACGTTCACAGGTCGGATATAGCTTTTCTTTAGTATCTTGAATAATTTCTAGATCCAGTATTGAATTTGATGTGAATCGATCAAGGAACGTCGTAATCGGTGGGGGGTTCAAAGAACGTGTGTTTAAAGAAATAATCTAATATCTCTGGATTTTGATGAAATATTTTTTTCCCCCCAAATGTAAATAAATCTTCTATCATCTTTGGAATTTTATTCGTATACGCTATTATTTTTTTGGACACGATTTTTCTTCAAATCCTTCGACAAAAACGGTCGAAAACATTCGCGATTCTGATTACGAAAGTCTTTCGCTCTTTTTCTTATACCCTGCGCGGTGTTTTTTTCTTTTTCTTTTTATGTTTCGTTTTTTTTTTTTTCTCTTCTCTCTGCACGGAAGAACGGCGACAGGTAAGGGATGAGGGAGAAAACGCGAATGTTGAAAAAGTTTTAAGAAATATATGGTAGAGAACGTTCGTCATAGGACTGGTGAGTTACTCCATTGATAGAGTCGCCTTGAATTTTATGGCTGAACGGTGGATTCGCGGAGGTTTCTGTAGGGGTGATTTTCTCGCGTGGAGTATAAGGAGGATACGAAGAGTTTCGGAGGCGAGATGGCGAGGAGAGAAGAGAAGATCGGGTCAGACAACACGGCACCACGAACAAGGACAGGATGTGGGACAGGACGAAGACGAAGCTAACAGCCGGAGATAGAATATATTAAAGGGGATAAGCCGGCTTCGAACTAGCGAGCCTCGCCCAGCTTACCGCGCAATCTTTCAGAAATACTTTTTCTATTTCACCAAGGAAACTCACCCCGTTAGGCGCGTCACGAGGAGCTTTTCACTTATGTAGGGTATGGAATCTCGGTAAGAAATTTTTGGAAAACAATTTTTTTTTCTCTCCATATCTTAAAATCACTTCGGATCTTTCATGTCGAATGGAAGCTGCAGCCATGGCTTGGGGATAAATTTTCTGATCCAGTATCACTGGGAAATTCAATTTCACATGCAAGTTGCAGACAGTTTCCTCGCGATTTTATTTAACTTACGATTAGAATAAGTGAGGTCCTGCATTGCTCTTTCCAACGATTAAAATGATCTTTTCTCACAGTTTTCTGGAAAATTTTTTATCCCGCTTGAAATTGTGACGTGAATGAAAAATCCATCGAGCGGAAAAATGTTTGTTGCACAAATTCTTTAAAGCCGATAACCGATCGGGAATTTAAAATTGGAATTTCGGAACACCAATTACCAATATCAAACGCACATCTACAGGTAAATAACGCGCATGTCGAAGCAGTCGAAATGGCAGAACTTCACCAGCTACTGTAACACGTGTATATCTGTAAAGCAAGCTTTAGTGTAAACGCTGGGCAAATATATCTAAAGCTGTAGGTACTACCCGGTCAATAATCGATCAATTAAACGATTAAATAGTGACTCGGTTGAATCCGGAGCTTTTATCCCTACCAGAATGTAGAATTGGTCCGTGACGTCCGTCCGGAAAAGCTCTACATATCGCGTATCCATAATCGAAGTGTTTATTTTCGCCCTAACTCGAAGAGCCGTTATATTATTCATTCCTGAGTAGGAAATGAATTTGAAAAGTGGAGTAGAATGTAAGCAAGGGAACATCCCGAAATCCATTTGTCGCGATAGGGGTTGAAGGGTAGCGGGTAGAGTAGAGGAAGTAAAGTTGAGAGAGAGGGACGAGAGGGACGAGAGAAAAGGGCTCCCTTTTGTACAAGTGGGAAGATTATTGGTGATCTTTATTTATAGGGTCTTAGCGCTCTCGGTTCAGTCCGGACTAATTACAGTTAGCTAGCTTGATAATTTATGCATTTTTACGCCCGCGAGTGGCACCGCGCCTTTCCCAAATCCAAAATAGACCTGAGCCCACTTTCGGCTGGCCCGAATAGTAGATCCTCGACTATTTTAAGGGCAGCGAATAATAAAGAGAGGGGCGCGGTGACGGGGAGGGAGGAAATATTTTAGGCAACGTCACGTGGAACCATAGCTCATATTTAGCCAGATTTATTTGGTTATTTGCCAATTTCGTACGAGCTGGACTCGACCCGCTACCTCCCATCCTTAAATAATGGATGAACCGGAATCAGGGAAAAAGCTCGATGGATCAATCGCCCGTGTATAGATACAGAGCGTACATGCCTATATAGCTCCGGCGTATAATAAAAACGGAATAAAAATAGTATCCAGATCGAAACTGCGCCCTGTAACGCGATCGATCGTCACTCCAGCTACGGCGTGGGTGGATAGGTTCGTCTTTCTTGTTGAAAGCATAGATAATCCCTGTGGGTCGGGGATCTCGCGCTTGCAGGCAACCAATTCAACGATTCGTTAATTAAGCTAACCACTCGCGGCCCGATGTCAATTCTAAAGAGAGATGGAACGGCACGATTAGGTAATGTACACCGAGTGACCAGTCGTGTGTATAGATATACACGCGGCGTATTTCGCATGGGAATTTCGGATCCATCTTCTTTTACCCCCACGGGGGATAAGCAGTCGATTCCCTCCCGCGTCGCCAGTCAATTCGTATTCTTCGTTTCAATTCAGCGGCTTTTCAACGTTTCAAAATTCGCCCTTATTACTCGGCGGATTTATACGCCGTTGAAAGCCTCGGGGTAGCTAATTATACATGGCATATTCTCGTTGAATAACTTGGACGAATACGGAGTGAGGAAAAATGTAATTCGACTAGAAGAGGGGCCGGTATACTACTAGTTTGATGCGCTGCAGCTTGGTAATTGATTAAATTTGCAAACGGTATTCTCAAAAGAAGAAGAGCTCTGGAGCTAAGGCAATCTTTAGCCTCTCGAGCTCGCGAATAGTCTTTACCTTTTTATTTTATTACTTACTTCGGGCTGAAAACTCCTCTCCTTGATAAATCCGTACCTAGATGTATACGTTTAAGACTAACTAACTAACTAACTAACTAACTAACTGACTAACTAAGTAAAGAAACGTAGAGTGGCAAAGAGGTTGAATCTTGCAGAGGAGAAAAACTCATATTTCATTTCACTCAGCTCTGCGATGATATTGGGTTTATTTTATTTACTTTCCGGTCGAGCGACGTGTACTTACATATACTGCTTCCTACTTCTCATCAATTACCTCGAGCCAATCCGAATTTATGATTAAATAGAAGCTCGGAAGTTCGATAAAGGTCAGATCGAACTGCACGCAGTCTGCAGCTAGCAATTCCTGGCTCTAATCTGGCCCCTGAAGAAATTGCGTTCCCAGATTCTTAAGAATGACCTTTTTTCCTTTTCTTCTCTATTCTGCCCGGCTTCCGAGCTTCCACCTCGGCGTGGCGTTGCTGCAGCCTCCTGAATGACGACTTCATAATCTTGAGTGGCCTTCCTTGAAAAGTGGATATTTAATTAAAGCGCTAATTTTCCGGGGCTGAGAGAAACGTCTTGTAGTCTCGAGCACCAAACTACCGGATTTAGTACGTACACAGTATGAACAACAATATAGAAAAAGATCGATTTATCCTTTGATAGAGGGAAGGTTTATAACAAATTATTACCAAACGTTCCTTTTTTCTTCGCCGACAAAATTATTGCCAAATATAATTAATATTACGATTAGGATAGAGGGTGAAGTTAACTTGGGATTAGCAATCCCTTGGTGACCACTTAATACCATTATACTAGTGGCGGGTCACGGGGGTTGGGAGATTGTTAGGAAATTAATAGCCACACGAAGCAAAACGATAAAAGGATATATGTATATGTATATGTGTGTATATAGGTATATATATATTATATAACGGTGATAATAACAATAATGGTAAAAATACTCGTAACAATAATAGTGGAACGCATACCAGCAGGCTAGCTCCCGCGGTCTTGAGTTTGGTATATTACAGCAAGAAATAAAATACGAGATCGAAATCCCCGTCCCAACCCCGAAGCCCAACCCCTGAACCCCCAAACCCGAAACTCTAGCGGCTCCAGTCCCGCCGTTAAAATAAAATACGTATTTTTTCTTATTTTTTGTTATTGTATTTTCGCTACATTTATCAAAGCCGTTGGACGCGGTGTGGTCCTGGTACGCTATGTATGGTATGGTCTGGTTTCTCTTATTGCCAGCCACGCTCGGCTGCAGATTTTTTGGCTAACGAAAATAATATCGAATCCTATTTACCTTCACTTATATATTTCGTACATATTCGTTCAAAATATAGAACATGCATCGGGTAGTAAGAAAGAGCAGGGCAACCTTGAAGAAAATTGTGATTTTTGTGAAAAATTAATTCTATACAAATTGAGACATTTTTCAAAACGTTCAAGAATTCAGAGGGCTCGAAAATCCGAAAATTTGAATTCATTTCTGAAGACATGAGAAGGCGAAAAATACTTCATTCGACATTCGATCTCAGTATGAAAATCGTGATATTTTTTCAAAGGGATCGTTGCTCGAGTTATTTACACAAATAACTCAATTCGACAGACTAATCCGATCCCGATGATTACGTGTCTATATCCATTTATGCATATATACCTCGGATATGGATAGCTTGAAAGTATATACATATGTATATATTCCCCGAATCATCTATTGAATTTCAACTCCATAGAAACTATTCAAACTGGGTGAAGTGGGGATGTCCAGCTTTGAAGTTCATTTTTATTCCATGCGGCTACTCGCTGCAGACCGTCTGCCCTCGTCCCTTTTCAAATTCGATATCATGCTATGGGAAACGAGAAAAAAAAAAAACATCACGTCGGATGAAAAAGGAGAAAGACGTGAAAAAAAATAAACCTTAAATCAAGTTTGAAACAGCAAAGAAGTTTCGCAGAGGGCATTGTATAAGAGAAGAAGGAAACCGAGAACGCGCACGTATGTCTCCGCGCGTTTTTTTCCCCCGTATACTGAGACCGTGGGAATCAATCGTTCGGATCATCGCATATTTTCATTGAACCGCGTAGGAGTTTTGACAGAAAAATTTTCAACTCTTTGACAAGGTGCCAATAAACTTCTCCAAGTCCCGAAACACCGTTGCGTGGGTTTGAAAACGGGGAGGTCTAAACTCGGGGAAAAAAAGCAAGTTCAAAACTCTCCCGATTCCGATGATACCTCCTCGGAACTTTGGAAAGCAAACTTTCCGCGATCGGAATAGAATTTTCGTTCATCTTATTTCCCCAATACCAAAGCCTCCGGTTTTCGATTTTTAATTCGCTCATCAAATCTAATTCCAGGCTACGGATCTCGCGGTACCGAAGTATCCACCAGTAGTTACAATTCCGTCACACAACAGAACGTCAGTGGATGGCCATACTTCGAATACAACGTGTCGAGAAACGTTACAGCAGCGGTTGGTCAGACGGCGTTTCTTCACTGCAGGGTTGAGCAGCTCGGAGACAAGGCGGTGAGTTTAGATCTGTTTTTCTACCCTTAACCCCACGACCTCGACCAGCTACAAATTTTATGCCTTTCTTGTTCGTCTGGTCTCCCAGACATACATATTACATGTATATACATGCATGAATCTGAAAAGGGCATCATGTATATATATAGAGCCACGGACCATTCGACCATTCTCTGATGTGTGTAGGTATCAGTCGTGCGATGACCACCGCCGCCCGAATGAACCGGACCAAAACTCAACTCGGATGGGTTCAAATAGAGCCTTTCATGTCAGGACTAGTGAATTTAATACGAGTAGATACAAGGCTGCTATGCTCAGGGGTTTCAGGCATTAAAACGAGTAACGAGCCAACTAAATTACACCGAGTAGGTGGATGTAGATGAAGGTACGAATGTGAATTAGAATCAAAGGATCATCGTTCAATTTAATCATTCCCTATTCAGAATAAGATCTCCCTTTTCCCGCATCTGCGGAGGGTTAGAACAGCGTGTGTAAATTTCATGGACGTGAATTTTTTTCAATTCATATAGCTAGTTTTTGTAGTAAATATTTGAATCGTGGTATTTTTCGTGAGCATGATCAGCGTCGACGTACGCGAAATGAAATTCGGTTTATTAACCCTGTCAAGTACACAAAGGTCTGTGTTATTACTTTGTTACGTTGCTGTCAATTTAGCCCCGAGTTTATTTTATAGGACCGAAACGAGTAATAAGAGTAAATTAGAGAGTTGCTTGTTTGATCGCAAACGCAGCAAATCCGAATCGTACAGTTATAGCTAGCCCACGAGAATCGGTTTACGTACTATACTAGCTGGCTTGGGGGTTGGGGTCGGGGTTTGGGGTTCCAGAAGGGTTGACGAGGAAAGTATATACCGCCAAGTACCATCGGGGACCGTTTCGTACCTCTGGCAATTCCCCGGGTCTAGCTAGCTCGCTTTTCGCTATACCTACTTTTTACCTCTTTCTCTTCACTACCCAATTAGTGAATTAAGGGAGCTGAAAATAGGGTCTGGATGTGACGGCGGAGGACCACATGTTCGATCTTTGCAGGATCAATGACGTAGGATTTCGGCTAGATCCGTTTTGGACTTTTTCTTTTCGTTGGAGATAATTTCCGTTCTGTTGGATAAAAAAAGGTTTTTTTTCTCTTCCTTTTTCTTTCATTCCTCTCGTCGCAGACGTATAGAGAAATGGAAAAAGGAAAGTCCTTTTAAAATTGCGAGGCGCAACGGAAATGGGAACACAGTGCGGGTACCTATACACAGAATTGAAAATAAGCAGAAAAAGACGAAAAAGTACAGAGCATAAATAAAACATAACAATGATGATGATAATAATAATAATAATGATAAAAGAAGGAGAAAAAAAAAACGTTGAGGGGTCCGGAATTTAGGAAAGAAAGAGATTTCGAGTGGAGGGAGCTGTCGTTGACGTCAATGTCGTTGTCTCGCATAAGACGAGGCGCGACTCTCGAACTTCTTCCCGAAAAACATTCGAGAGGATTTATTTAAGACGATTTGCAGAAGAAGAAGAAAACCGGACGATGGAGAGAAAGAGGAAGAAAAACCAGATAGTGCTAGTCATCGAACATCCTCCAAGGGTTCGAGCATACGCGAAATACGAACCGCAAAAATATTACCAGATTTTAGAAAAATTGAGACAAAAGGAGAGAAAAAAATTGATAAAGGGTAGAGAGAGCTGAAAAAATCTATTCTCATCCGTTGTAAAAGTTACCAAGGCACAGTAATTGTAAGATCTGTTGAGATATTTGGCAGAGGGGGATTGCCAAGGCGTATGTTAAGGGAGAAATAATTATCTAACCGTATTGAGTCGAATTGAGTAGATTCTGTTTCTCTTGTATGCTTTTTATTTTCTCGGGATTATCTCCCCACGCGTGTTGCATTATCGTTATACATCTTGTTTGCCTGTTTTCGCCGGGTCGAGTTCCTCCCCCATGGTTCAACGGCTTGACTACTACACGTATATACTATACATAATGAAGCGAGGGCGCAGGTTAAATCGAGAAGTAACTGGCGAGGCCATCCTCGTTTCACAAGGGTCAAAAGTTGGCCGAGGACTTCGGCCTCCGCTCATGCCAGTGGTTTCTGACGGTTCCTCTCGCGGTTTCTGACGAGATCACTGATAGAATATGCATGTCGGTGGTAGGAAGAGTTAGAGTGGATCAAGGGGATGTTGATGTTGAGGTGAGAGGTACGCTAATCCATTTCGGGGGTGACCTACCCCTGCCAAAATTCTAGCCCCAGTCCCAGTCCCAGTCCCAGTCCCAGTTTCAACCCCGACCCCGACCCCGACCTACGCCCTACCCCAAGGCTATTACAATTTACACCCTTGTAATGCGGCATACTGCGATTCGCATCGGTTTTCAAATTAGAACTGGGAACTGGGGAATCCATTCGTACCCGTGCGATGCTATGCCACGTCGCGCCGGTTCCCCGACCCCCAGCCCCCAGTCCCCGGCCCCCAAACGCTAATGCTCTTTTTATTTCATTCGGATAAACGAAGGCTTATAGTTAGTCACGCTCGTTTTGACCCGAGAATAGTTGATTTGGGAATATGCTTTTTTTTACGCTCGAGAAAGCCCGGGCTTCAGATCATTTCTGGTCGCTCGCTTGTTTAGTTATTTCCATTTCCATTTATTTTTTGCGCTTCTTTCTTTCTTTCTTTTTATCACTTTTTTTCTTTATTTCTATTTTTTTTATTTCGTACTTCATATATATGTATTCTCCCTCGCTTAACAAACGAGTAAACAAATATAAAGGGTTGGTTTATCGATTCTGGTCACAGGTGTATATGTATCATTTTTTTTCTTCCATTTTTAACGATAACGAAAAATACCGTTTATCTTCATAATTATCCCTGAATTTATTTTCTTGCTTCTCCTTTTTTCTTTTTAATACAAATTTGACAACCGCAGCCCACTTCAAACAACCACGATTATTTTTTTCTTTCTTTACATTCAGAACCTTTCCGTCACGCGGATGGAAATTTGATCATAATATGTTCATTATCGTAAATTGGCAAAGATCGATATAATTTGTTGAAAAATTTTGATACTGGGTAAGAAAAGTAGCTGGGAATTTTTTTTTTTTCTTTTTCAATAAAACCAAAAATTCTGTATATTCCGTGACGTATATTTGAGCCGTATATTTCCGACTTACAAATTTCACGTTTCGCTTGTAATATCGGATGTTTCATAATCGCGAAATTGGAGAAAGCAATTACCTGCAGACTAAACAGTTTCGAGAGGATATAATATCATCGTAGTTAGCTTCGCGAAGCTAACTTCGTTTACCAAACTTCCCCTCACATCTTTTGATTACATTTCATTACGAATGCCCACTTATATATCTCATACAAGAGTTTTACTCCCTCGTACATATATATTTACAGAGAGGAGTAAATTCAACCCTAATGAATCACTCAAATCATCATCAATCCTGTTTTCATTTTTTTTTTTCTTTTTTTTTCTCCATATTATATATATATAGTCATACCAAGCTATACATAGAAACGTTTATACTAATTTGTTTACGTGGGTAAGCAGCGAAAATAAATTGACGTAATTGAAGTATGCGAAAATATATAAACCGCAACGAGTTTCTTATCTCCGAAAAATCAAATAAGAACTTTAAATATGGGATAATTTTTTCTACAACGAAAGTTTGATCGAATTTTCCAAAATTTTGTTCAAAATTTTGGAACTAGACTGATCGTGAATCTTGTCTAGCTTTTAGGCTCCGAAAAATATAGACGGTGTATAAAAAATGCGAATATTTCCATCTACGATGTTTGAAGAAATCGCGTGGTCCGCTTCCCCAAGAGCTGGTGCATCTTCGTTGACTCGACTCAAGAAAAGCTCGCTGTTCTCTAAGAGAGTTATGTGTGCAGAGCTCTGTGAACACTGCTTCAGAATTCGGAAGTGATTCGTTTTGTTCTCCGCGTACCGACCTACCTACCTAACAGTTTATTCGTTTCCTCCGTCTTCTTCTCTGTTTTGTTTAGTTCAGTTTTATTTCTCCCTTCCTGTTGTACAGCTTTCGCTTCCTAAAAGCTTCCGGGAAGGAAGCTCCGCTGTGCAAACAGCCCCCAAACGTCGTGGCACCCAGCTTAAGCTTTACCTTTCGCTTTGGAGTACTCGTCCTCTCACACATACACCTAGAGATAAACGACATCGCCCACGAGCCCGGCGATATCTAATTGTAAGCCAAGTTTAACGGACAAAATACTAAAACTAATGCGAAAGAAGGGGTAGGGGCTTCTTATCAGTAAGCTATCATTTGCCAATTTTCTTATTTCTCGCATTCTCTATATTAATTATTGATCGAGTGATTTTTCGCTCGTGTCAGTAACAGCGATGACTAACTACGCCTGGAATTGAACGGTGTAATTGGCCGATTTTCGTTCCTATGTATTCAATTAATATACTGCGTATCTATATCTATAGCGAATTCTGAGCGGATTTTGTTCCTATGGTAACGTTAAGCATGGGCTAGCTATATGCCTGTATTATGTACACGGACAGAGTGGTAGTGGTTTTATTGAATCCAATTAAAACGCTCGACGAATGAATACTCCGCATTAAAACTGGCCAGGTATATCTGTCGCAGTCGATGATGGCCAAATGACGACGGGTTGTAATAATTTCATACGATTCTATCAAATTCGTGAAATATTATAACACTTTAAAAAATCATGGAACTGCTTCTATTCGCAGAGAATAGTGCATCCCGAATCCACAGACTGGCGTGATTCTGAATCTTGCGAGTCAGATTTCTGGATATCGTATAGTAATAGAGGTCAGAAATTAGGTGCTGGATAAATATTCTGCCATCGTTCAACTTGCCGTTATATTTGTTCAAATCAATCCATCGGATCGCGTACTGACTGTATATTTTCATCGGGCGTTAATCCGTCGCAGTGTTAATTGTATGCCGATCTCGCGGCGATCGCGGTGATCGGGTTAAATCCCGAGACTTTTTTGGAGTCGAGAAGATCTTTTGCGGTCTCGCGAATCATCCTTGAGATTACGGCAGTACGGGTTGTATGGGCTCACGGAGCCCTTATTGCATCGAACTCCTCAATTCAGTCCGATAGAGAGATTTTCGTGAGTTAGTACCTACGTGCGCGAGAAGGATGTTACGCCATCCTTGAAGGATGAAGGAGCGATATTTACGAGGGAGGAAGAAGCAAACTACGATTTCTCATCATTTTTTCGGGGTAGAATTTAAGTTATGGAATTTATACAGCTCGCGGAGTCCTCTTTTCTTCATTTACCTCAAACAAGCTTCGTTCTCGTGAACCGCCCTTCAGATTTATGCAATAAGGGTATGTGTGGCTTGAAAAGCCCTCGATTTTTGGTCTTCATTTTTTGTCAATTTTCGACATTTCATTTTCTACTTTTTTTTTCTAATTTTCTTGTTTTTTCTTTCAACGGAGATCGAGGGCGAAACAGGTACATGTTATTCGGAAAGAAACTCTCTCCGCTTAAATATAGAGAAAATATAAAATTCGGATGATTTAACTTTAGTATATAGGCTACGCCGAGGAAAATCGTTCGTCGCTTTGACGCCGAGAGTTTTCGTTCCTCGAATGTGGAAAGGTATTACTAGCTGGCCCAGTAGCCGGCTCTGAACCAACCGGGAAAACACATATATCGAGGGAAAGAATAAATTGTGAAATTGTGATTGAGACCGCAATCGCCTCCTCACCCTCAGCTCTGCTCACCCGCCGTATCCCATCTTCGCCAGTAACCGCGCGCAAAGAAGAAGAAAACTAATATCGCGCAGTCGGAAGCGATAATATTCCCGGTCTTTTCTCCCACTCTTATTCTATACCTTTTTCTCCTTTTTTTTCTTTCCCTATTTTTTCACTCCTTCATTTTCTATGCTGGGACGCAAACAAGTCAAAAAAAAAAAAAGTCTATAAAATATGGAGAAAAAATAAATAGAATTTTTATAGAAATAAAAAAAGAGAATTTTGACTTACATTCATTCTGTAGATTTTACCATGCGGAAATAAAAATGAAGTTTTGTTTCATCCGGACAAGTATGTATGAGCGTATGTACATATGTACAGATAAATAACCGACCACGGTGTTCAACGGGGCCTCCGATACTCTGAAATCGTTGAAAACTGGAAAAGCTTGAGATAAATGTGTGCCCAGCGTCATACCGGTCCCGTTTACTTAAGGGTAGCTCATAGAGCTGCCTGAAACTTCGAGATACTCGGCCTCGAACGTCGGGCAACATATATATTACACTTATACGATGGAGAGTGATAGAAAAAAGAAAAAAAAAAAACAGAAAAAATAAATAAAGAATGACTTGAATTCGAAATTTGTTTTTTTTTTCCCCTCTTCTTCTTCTTTGAGAAGAATAAGTCGCAGACTTTCGTGGGTGTAATAAAATTTTAGGATCGATGATCTACTGCCGAAAAAAAAAGACAGAGAAAAGAAAAAAAAAAAAAAAAAGAGGGAAGGAAAGAGGAGAGTAAAAAAAAAAAAAAGGGGGAAAAACCGTCCCATCGCTTTAATACCTCACATTTTATGAGGTATAATATCCACGTCCATTTACACACATACATCTTGACGAATACATCGAATTTCTTTTTTAAAAACGTTATTAAAATTCTGACTCTCGCGTATCCGTCATATACACAAAAATGTTTAGCTTACGTTATAGTTGCTATAGGTACATAAGGGATGTCGACGAGGACGTATTCATCTACCCTGAAGGATTTTAACGTTTCGTTAAAATGAGTGGAAAAAGAAAAGTTAAAAAAAAATTAAACTTCAATCCTATCTCAACTGATATATGGTCTAGTTCAAAGAATTTCAACATCGGATTAAAATTCATTTATAATTTACGGGATGCGTTCGAGCGATCCGTCCCGCGTATCCAAGTAGAAAAATGAAAATGTTTCATATTATGAACAAAATAACATTTTTCCACTCCTTTGATACTAGACATTAATTTGCATAAAATTAAGAACCTTTCCGGTCTCATATTAGTTTATTTAGGTACTTTAGAAGTCTCTTTAGTGCCTCAGTGGACGGGTCCGGTTCTCGTTTTTTCCCCGCTTTTCGCAAATCAAATTCCCAGATCTGGTAGAGGAACTTTTTTCACTGAACGATGAATTTTCCTAAATATAACAGGATTCGTTGGACGATTTAAAGAAAAGAAGAATTTCTCCGTCACTCTTGACGAAAATCCTGTTCTCATCGCTCGCCCAATTATAACTGTATGATTATTGGAATTTATATTCATCGCCGCGGGTATAAACTAAATTCATTATTAATTGCCACCCAGAGATCTTGTATATCTACGGAGATGTCTGACTCCGCTGGAACACGATCATCGGTAAATTCGTTACGAATATACGTAGTCAATTCGCAGTGGAAATTTGATTAACTGAGTAAGTCGTGTGGCGATGAAGTTGCGAGACCGAATTGTAACTTGATATATATACCAACGTATATATTGTCACAGGGTATCTACTCCGGTATTACTTGAACAAGGAAGAAGCGCGATAACGCGATGCTTCGGTTTCCTTCATCTTACAAAATTATAACTGGAACGAGACCGCGATGTACAATGCGAAGAAGAAGAAGAAGAACTATTGAACTGCAGTCGGTCATATTGGTTCATCGATTTTTTTACCGACTCAAATAGGTTGAGATTAATTTACTCATACTTGGTTACTTGCTGTTACTTGCTTTACGAATGTCGTCTAATCCAGCAGAAAATTTGAACCCCGTTCATTTGACCCGGGGGTAGGTATATAACTCTGTAATAATTATTAGTACATTCCTAATTTTCTAGGGACATTTAATATTGACAATTCAATTTACTCGGCTTGAAATTAATCGATTACTCTGTAATGAAAGTGATTAAACTCGGTACTGCGGGGAGGTGTGGCGGTTTGTCGATACTTGCTATTCTCAGCCTTGGAAAACGATCTCAACAGAAGATTGCGACTAGAGCAATAATCGAGTGATAATGCATAGTCAAATAGCCCGGAGAATATAGATTTTTCTTTACTTTTGGTCGAAAAGTCGGCTTTTGATTGTTTCAAGGATTTTTCACGTCTTCGTCCCTCCAGAATCCGAGAAACAAGTTTTTAGAACAATTTCGTCCGACAAATTCGCGCAATGATTTCGGAAACGACCCGATGCAAAAATCTGAAATTCAGCGGACTTTAAATTCGAATGATAGGAATGAAAAATTGCCATATCCGATTGAATTTGAACGTTCGCTTCTATCGGAAATAAATTGGCTTTCAATTTTATATAGATACATTTTTTTTTTTCTTTTTTTATTCTTCCAAATTGAAGATAATATTTTTTCGAGTTTAAACCGACTACTGTATTTTATATTCACTACGTTATTGACTTAAAAAATATTCTTCATCGACTTTCCGAATCTATAAAACTGAATTCGTCAAATGATCTAGAAAGCTGCTAGCTAAAAAAAATCCACAATTTACAGGATTTTGGATTAAGATCATGGGCACGAATAATTGCCACAGTTCATTTGATTTCAACGTTTGTTTTTATGAAGAAAAAAAAAAAAATTTCATGTAAGGCGATGAAAAGTACTACGAAAAAAAAAATAAAAAATGATTTTTTTTATTGCCCTTCTCATATAATTATTGTTTAGGTTGTATGGATCGTGAAATTCTCTTCGCCGGTAGGTGGATACTTGAATGTATGCAAATTCGAATTTATACTAAATTGAATACACCATACTAGAAACTCGTATGGTATCTAGTTAGAGGATTATGTAGGATAGAGTAGGTGGCATCGGTTATGGTCACCTTTAAAGCTTTCGACATTCAAGAAAGATAGCTCGAAGTATATGTACCTACGTGGACAGGCTTTGAAGTAGGAAAAAAAATTCTTCCAAATCGTAGAACTGATCATAGAACGATTCTAAACGGTTTAAACTTCAATATCCCTTAATTTCTTAAATCACTTCTATTTTTTTCACAACATATTCTCAAAATTACCAACCATTCGAATGACAGAGACGATACTCGTAGTAATTAGATTCCGTATACTGACTCGAACAGCGAATGATGTTTAGCGCCGAATACTAATTAAATAAGTTCGTTAAAATTGTGGCAAAAACGAGGTGTATATGCAGTGCAGACTTTTTCCATTTAGTTACACGACATAAAATATTATAAGGCATAAAATATTATACCTGCATGCATCGCGGCTCAAGTTACTTCTTATACCTGAACTAATGCAATTCCATACCGTTAAGTAAGAACCCCCGTAGTCGTAAAACTAGAAAATTGTAGCTAGTTTGTACCCGCAGGTTTGAGTTTCATATTTTTAAACTGCATACAAATGCATACACGTTTTCCAGCTATGTATATGCAGCTGGCTCGAAGCTCCTAGGTTTGTACCTACTTCAATACATACGCATATGAATAGTATTACTCGAATGTAACATAGAAATAAGACAGTGTATGTAAATCTGAAAGTATCCTAGGGTAGGGTATAGGTGTTTGTAGGTGTACCCTTATAAATTTATGTAAACCTCACGTTCCCCGGTATAGCAGGTAAAAAGTGAGGAAGCGTGATACACTCTGTAAACTTGAAGATGAGTTGCAGCGTGCAATTGCTCTTATATAAATCTGATTAAAATAACCGAAGAAAATAAAAATAAATGATTAAAAAAAGAAGAAGAAAAATAAAAAACTAGCTGTGTACGTATAGGAAATTTATTTTCTCCATATATCATTCATTAATTTCTTGAATAACCGCAATGCGAATTCATCTATTCGTAGATTGGTGAATTCATATGAAAGAACGGAGTGTTGATCGTTGATTGAAAATCGCAAACGAACGATTTTAACGTTATGTAGAAAATCGCGAGCTAGGTAAATGCCTTTTGTATATCTAGATATACACGAATTCGCAAAACGACTACGTAAAACATCAGGGATCGATTTTACGACGCTTTTTTATTATCCAACCTAATCGAATCTCCGGTCTTTCGTGTATAACGTTGAATGCGGAATACCTTTTTAAGAAATTTCGAAGCAATTGATTCTCTCCCTTCTTCTCCTGTCCCCTGTCTCTTTTCACATCCCTTAAAAAAAAAAAAGGAAAAAAAACGAAAAAACACACGCAAGAACTCGTTCGATTCTCTCCGTCTTAATTATATTAATTGACCGGAATGAATGACAATGATTATTATCACACTGACAATTTTACGCAGTCAGCTAACGGTGTCAAAGTTATACCGCATATATGAAGATACCTGTATGTATATATATAGAAATTGTATTAGAGGGTAATTTATACGAAGAATATTATTCTCATTCTGAGCACGTTTCAATTCCACTGGTAGCCTTTATCTCCCAGAGCTTAAACTGTTCTTACAAGAGTGTTTAGAGGTAGGTACGAGTGTCTTCCCTTACACGTAGACGTGTGCTTTCCTACGTAGGTATAGGGTATGTATTGCGCCGAAGATACTCGGCTAACAATTTTACTACTAAGCTTTTAGTCGGCCTGAGGGTTGGGGCTTTTCCTCCGACCCACTAGTATCTTATTTAGAGAATTCCCTGTGTGCTACGGCGCACTTGGACAAAGAGTTGGACAAAATTAACCCGGCTGTAGTTACACACATCCGCACGTAGAATAACAGCAAAGTGTCGTTCCATTTTCAAGAACAGTGATAATTGAATTTTCATTTTCAAATTATTGTTTTTATATTCTTTCATTTTTCACATTCTTTCGTTATCTTTCTTTCTTCCAATTTATACGAAAAAAAATAGAATACGTATATATACTCGATCGGTGTGAAATATTAATCCGGAATCTTGTACGCTTAAATTTAGCAATTACTTTGTCAGGTATATAACGAACCCCTCCGACGTACTAAGTATGTATACCCAGTAGTATACCCGCAGAACGATTCTCATAAAATTTTCGACGCTCGTCAACTTTACACTTCCCCAAACCGACGCGAAGGCGTCTTAATTATTAAGTCGGTAATGGAATGACGGAGAAGTCAACTACCCTCGTTATTTCCACGCTTTTGAATAATTTACTGTTATGTATATATATATTATTCGAGTGCAAAATAGACTGACAAGAGATAATGTAGGAGATGAACCGTGTAGCCATACCATAGATAATATATGTATAACAAGTATTTCGACATTTTCTCAAGAAAAAAAAAAAGACAAAATAAAAATAAAAAACTTGAAAAAAAAAATGCTGAAAAAGTAAAAGCGATCAGTTCTATTCCGTGGGGATTTTTCATCACCGAGTTGGATTCGTTTTACCCTTCGTTATCCCTTATTATCGTTCACTGCCCTTCACGCGGCCTTTACTCACCCTTTAGCTGGTCACGTCAGCTACAACGAAGTACGTCGTGTCGGGTTGGTGGGGGGTTAGGGGCACACATTTCGTGGCGCAGCGTTTCGAAACACCGCAATTATTAACCTCGAGCTAAAGTGCCAGCACATACGCGGACGTCCGCTCCACTGCGTTGGAACGCGTAATTCTTTTTTAGAGGTGGCCATTAATCGTTGAAATTTGGACAAGGTGAAATATACCTTATATGAGGGTATAAGAGAGACGTTGGGGGGAGAGAGAGAGAAAAAAGAAGTAAAATGAAAAGAGAAAGAACAAAAAAAAAAAAAACAAATATATAATGACGATAATTTATTTCAATTTTTTTTTTATCATCCCCCTTTCCCTTATATTATTATATTTAATCGCTCTCGTTTTAATTTTCTACATTCAATTTCCAAACACGTCTATATATATATTAATTTTTCCTAAACCTTTTTTTTTTATCTACATTCGTCACTTAATTATGGATTTGTGAAAAAAAAAAAAAAAATCTTACGAATGAATAATTAAGGTATCTAGATTCTCTGAGGAAGAAGATTTTCGTGTAATTTGTCAGTTTTTTTTTTTTGTCTTTTTTCTTCTTCTTCTTCTTCTTTTCTTTCTCTTTACACTTATTTCGTCTGTTAATTACTACTGAGAATATTTCGAGAACAAAAGAATATGACGAATCTAGTTAATTGCGTTGAAATATGTCTATAAGTACGTACGCGAACTTGGGTAGAATATATATAAGTGAGTCTAATTAAGAGAAAATTAGTATAATTCCGTATGCAATTAACTGGGTAAAAGTCAAAGACGCGTGCAGGTGCTTCCTCGGCGCTAATACTGACGTTACTCAAATTTAATCGTCGTTTTAACCATCCATCTATATACTTTTCTCATTCGTTTCTACAATTTAACACGGTATTCTCTCCCCAACGTGTCGTCAAGATAACTCTACCTATATGTATACCTACCTACTCTGGCATATATAGATATCACTCAAATTCCCTTCTGGATAATAATGCGATCTCGTCAGTCACACACGCGAACCCTTAATCCAGAGATATTCCAGTTATGCCTTAACAAATCCCGACACATACGTCAGTCAATAAGAAAAAGTGATATGTACCTACCTGATGCTCGAAAAAAAAAAAACTGATCCATACGATTCTAAATATCATTTTTATTCTTATTTTTATTCTTATTGAATTTATTTTTTACCCTCACTTTTTTAATCATCATATATAATATATTATATGCCTTGATTAAATCTGAGAATCAGAATTCTTGTGTAAAGAGTAAAAAAAAAAAATAGAAAAATGTTAACTTAGGAGAAGAAAATAAAATAAAATCGAATGAAATTCAAGAGGGATGTATGTATACTTTTGCTGACCCTTCTTTGACGGGTGCAGATATCGGACTCATGGAATCAGACTTTGACAAGCAGATAAACGAACGAAAGTAAGTAAGGAACGGAGCCTTGCTCGGTAGGTTTACGAATCGTTATTAATCACCTTGTCCAAACTCTTGGAGGGTTTGCTTTTTTTTTTCTTTTTTTTTTTTTTTTTTGAAGCTAGTATTAATCTCGACATGGTTTCTACCACCTCGATTGAAGGTCTGCACGATCCTGACCCCCAAAGGAGTAAGAAGAAAAATTTCCACCCTCGTCGATAACGTCGAGAATCGTCTGGCGAATATGAAGAGGTCAAACTTCGATCTGTATACTTATATACCTATTATATATATATGCAACATTCATGTTTATAACACGAAATATAAAAATAATGAATAAATACATTTTTTTTTCAAATCCAACGAGCTTCAAATTATATCGAAAAAATGTCCATTTTTAATCATTTCCTTGACATTGTATTATATACTGAAAAGGGGCTTACCGGTTTAGCAATATAAGTGTATACCCTAATCCTCGCATTGTGTAGGCACATTTTCCCCGTTTCTCCGCTCTCGTATAGTAATTGGCTTCGTAAGAGGATCCCTGCTGCTATTTTGCGTTCAGAAATATTTCCGGTAAACAATACGGGGGTAAAATTTAAGCACCTTTTTGTCTTTTGGTCGGTCCGAGCTGCTGTGCCCGCATATTATACGTAGCACTCGCACATATATTATCTAACGTTAGGTATATATGTATAATAATTTTCAAAATGTATCGTAGATCGTGTAATTTTTTATTTTTTTTTTTATTTTTTTTTTGTCTGTTATTTCGTGCAACACGAACTAGAATTTCTACACGGGTATATAATTGGAGAAGAAATAGGAGCCTCGGGGCCTGTGCAGAAAAGCTCTGAAAATGTTCTAAGCGCAACGTGGCTTGACGTAGCGTGTCTAAGCGAGCCGGTGATCTGCGCACCCGTCAAATTACACCCTCCCAAAGGAGACCCCGAGCAGCTAGCTATACCGACTTTCCATCTCTCTTCAAGACTCTCCTTTTCACATCTCTGCTATATTGCCTGCCATCTATCCCATCTCGGACAAAGTCTTGGTGAGAAAATTTATATTAAATCCAAAAATTGAGAATAGAAGAGCTAAAGTATACGTATATAATATATATACACGTGTGACGCCTTAAGCGATCCCTTATAATGCAGAAAGCAAAGAGAAGAAAAAAAAACAAAAAAAAAATGAATTTTGAAAAAGTTTAAAAAAAAATTTCATGTGGCTAAATTCAGTGAGTTAGAGAAATGGTCTGAATTCAAAACAACAACGAGACGGGAAGAAGAAATTTTAATTAAATTCTCTTAGAGGAATTCCGGTACGAGGAGGTCTGTCTCGGAATATTTCTCGAAAATAAGGTGTATACTAGGTGTATACGTCGTATACCTATCAGCCTGCAATGACTAGATAAATGAAATGAAACAAGCGAGAACTTGTAGACGTGACATTTTGCCTGACAACTTTCCTCCCTTGTCCTATATCCACCCCATTTGTACGTATGTGTTATAAGTTTAGCTGGGATCAAGAAGAACGAGTGGGTAGATATATATTTGTCTTAAGACTGAGTGAAAATAATAAAGCGTAAAAATTGACTGACTAATTTTGTTTTTTTTTCTGTCTTTTTTGTCTTTTCATCCTTTTCAACTTATTTTATATTTATTCATTAATTCATCTTTCCACGGGTTAATTCAAACCGTAAAATCCCAGCAGCTCGAGCTTGAGCAAAAGCACGAGGGAATAGGGGATGAACCGATCGTACGGACAGCCTACGAAATCAGTGAAACAGATTGATCTGGCGCCCGGCCAGGTTTTAGCATATTGAGAGCCGGCCGATCTCTAAACCGCATGTTTACGAGACGATAAAAGTTGGATAACCGTCGATACCGAGAGGTGTTCGCTTGCGAGAATAATTAATCTTCTCACATGTCGAATGAATTCACGGAAATAAATATATTTAAGTCAAATAACTAAGCGAATCAATCGATCGATAGAAAAATTGATCAAATATTTTATCCGAAGCAATAAAGAAAGAGGAAACAGACTAAAAATATATCATGTATGGTTTTTATTTCAGTTTTTATTATTATTATTATTATTTCTTTTTTTTTTTTTTATCGCCAATTTTTCATCCGTATTCGATTGGATTTACTCGAATAGCTCTGATGTATCGATAAGCTTATTGAATTTTCTATAACAAATTGAAACGAATCGTAAAGTTATTCCGCTAAGTTATATACGGCACACATACGTGCGACATATCTCCCCAATTTGGTATGATCTCGGTGTGGATATACTCGTAGATGTATCTTATACGTGGATGTGTATACCAGTTGAACATGCAGTTTGGTAAACAAGCCAGAATCGAATTGTAACTTGAAACTGATTTTATGTACCTCGCTTAAGAGTATCCGGGGCTTTCCGTCATCTGACGGAATCTAATTTTCCCCTCGTTTTACAGGGGTGAGAATTAGATTTCCAAACAGTGCAGACATACGCGAATTTCACTGTAGCTATTCGGTGTTCTTTAATTTTCATTCGCGATTTCAAATCTATCGATTCGATCGGTCTCTTAACTCGCGGGATTCAGTTCGATGATTTTTACTTTGTACACGTGTAGTCCCAGGGCTCTAACAAACTTTGGCAAACTCGCTCGACGTCCCCAAGATGAATAGCGCCGAATTTAGACGTTTCTTAATCACCTAATATCAGATAGAACCCCACTAAGCTCTCCGAGAGTTCTAACGTATATGTATACGTAGGTACATGAAATATGTAGATGTACCCCAGCTATACCATCTCGAACTCTCTCTGCCTACCAATTAATTATTATTAACTAGCACGCGGAATCAGATCACTTTTAAAACAAAGTCACTTCGGAATTGTCGAGCCCATCGGGATTCTATTAATTAAACTAATTAAATTACGCTCACACGAATAACTTCCTGACATCGAATATCTGTAACACGTATTATACATCCTTCAAGCATATATATATACATACATACATATATGTATGAGTGTGTGCTTTTTTATTAGAGTTATTAATTTTCTGCTACTTGTTTCTTTGACTTATTTTTTTTTCTCTTGATTGTCAACTGGCTGAAACGAATCGACGCCTGAGTATAGCTACGGGATATAATTCTTAGTGAATCAGCTACTTGGGGGAGAAGAGAAGAGAAGAGAAGAGAAGAGAAACAAAAAAAGAAGTATAAACCCTTGAGATTTTATCCCCTGAGGTAAATCGGAAGAGAGCTGTTTTATAGTGAGATAAAGAGAGAGGGTGTTACAGGGGATGAAATAATTACAAAGAAACGCTCTCGACGACAGGGCGCGGGCGCCTCGGCTTTAACAATTTTAAATTGTACCTACCGAGTTCGCTTTCAGGTTCGTATTATACTTTGTTCTCCGTTAACGAACCTACGATGAAGGGTAGGGCGGGCTGTGCGCGAAAATGGGAAAAGAGTCAAGGGGGTATAATGGGGGGCGAAAGGGAAACGGGAAACGGAAAAAGGGGTCCGCTCACTCGCGCCCGGACAATCAATTCAAATTACTGAAACACGTACTAATATAGACCACATTCAACGCGGTAAAAAAGTAACGTTAAACCGCACCGTTGACGTGGACTAATCGAGGTCTCGTCCACGAGACCAAGCTAAACGTACCATTTACTTATTTCGGTTTTTGCAGACCTCACGGTCCCGCGGACCACGCAGCTACCAATCGTTAGCAAGTCTGTAGATCGTGGGAAATTTTTCACCTCATACATATATACATGCATATTATACATATATATAAATTCATTCATTATATTATATTATAAATCGCGGAACGTGAAATAAATTCTTATTTAAATAATTCATCCGTTATCTACGTATGTATACATTTTTGTTCTCTTTTATTCGGGTCTTTATTCTACCTAACTTAATCTGTAAATTTGACATGGAATGACATGGGTTTATCGTTGACCTGATTTAGGGAGAAATTTTAGTTGAAATTAAATGAAATTTCGCGAGCTTATTGCATATCGATGTGATTACAGCCTGGACTAGGATCATCGGAAGATATTGAATTTTTCTATAAATTTTTGGATTGTTGAAATCCGTTTACTGAAAAATTCAAAAATTTTTACACCCCGAACTTTCATATGGAGAAAAGAAAAAAAATCTATTACTTAATTACCGAAAGAACTTTGTCGGATTTTCTTTCATGACGCTAGTCTGTATTCTCAACACATATACATACAATATCTTACGTACGAGAGTACATACAGCACGTTGGATCCGCCGTGGAGAATTATGAGACTCTTTCTCTTCTCACATCTCGAGTGACATTCCGATTGTCATTCGGTGTTCTGTATAACATACGGTATTGTCTGAAGGAACAAATTTATACACATACGTATACAAACACGTGCGCATCCTTGGACAGGTTTTACTATACATTTTATAAACATAGTACAAGCAGGTAGACGCTGTTCCATTTCCGGAACAAAAGATTCAATCGGAACAGAAATAAAGACTGACTATACATACGTATAGAAGATAGGATGCAGCAGCAGGTGAAGAGAAACGACGATAATCATTATCACTATTACTATTACTATTATCATTATTATTATTATTATTATTGTCACCATTTCGCGTCCTGTTGACCCGTTTGCTTCCGGCTAGGTGCAGGGAAATTCATGAATTCATTTCCTTATACCAAGCGAGGCATTCCTCGGATTATCATGTCTCCCTCATGGCTGGTGCTGGTTTTGGTGCTGGTATAGTTCGTATATGACTCTTCTCTGCACCTTGCACATACCCGCCAACGACAACCACTTCCTTGACACAGAGCATAGAGCATGGAGCATGGAACGTAGAACATAGAGCGTGGAACAAGTTCAGGTTGGGTTGAGGAAGGTTAGGTTAGTTTAGGGGTTGGCTTGGCCAAAGCTAGAGTCAGATATATGGCATTATTCATTTATACGCTGACCCAAATATAACTCAAGACTGGAAGTACTGCTATCCCAGGCGCTCATTGTTTCTTGGATTGTCGGGAAACTTTGCTTCCGTTCCTCCCGCTCTCTTATATATATATGGATGTCTGCATGCACATAGATATCTTTTCTGGAAACTCTAATTGAGGAGTTCGTTAAATGTGGAAACATACAGGGAGCTATTTTCTTTTCGGACACGCTCTCTTGCGATATCAGATTTCTGGATATCGTATAGTAATAGAGGTCAGAAATTAGGAGCTGGATAAATATTCTGCTATCGTTCAATTTGGCGTTATATTTGTTCAAGTCAATCCATCGGATCGCGTACTGACTGTATATTTTCATCGGGCGTTAGTCCGTCGCAGTGTTAATTGTATGCCGATCTCGCGGCGATCGCGGCGATCGGGTTAAATCCCGAGACTTTTTTGGAGTCGAGAAGATCTTTTGCGGTCTCGCGAATCATCCTTGAGATTACGGCAGTACGGGTTGTATGGGCTCACGGAGCCCTTATTGCATCGAACTCCTCAATTCAGTCCGATAGAGAGATTTTCGTGAGTTAGTACCTACGTGTGCGAGAAGGATGTTACGCCATCCTTGAAGGATGAAGGAGCGATATTTACGAGGGAGGAAGAAGTAAACTACGATTTCTCATCATTTTTTCGGGGTAGAATTTAAGTTATGGAATTTATACAGCTCGCGGAGTCCTCTTTTCTTCATTTACCTCAAACAAGTTTTGCGCTCGTTTGTTCAAAATGGTCTACATCGATTTTCTTCTTGGCCATATCCAACTTCGATACCCCACGGCCCATCCATATTACACGCAAAATCTGATATTATCCAGTGTATATAGGTATAGGTATACATTGCGCGTGGTTAAAATCCCAAATCTTTATTCTTCCTCTTTTCATTCCCTCTCTCTCTCTCTATCTATTTCTCTCTGAATATATATCTCAGATCTACATTATACATACAACGTGCTTCGACGAAAGAGTGCGGCTGCCACTGGGAGCAGTTTTATACCAAAACCCACTGTTATGTATAACATGTGGATATAACCATAACCGTATACGACGAGTTTCAGCCTTTTTGGATCACTCGCATTTTTTGAACAGTTATTTTCTAGTTCCTGAGTTGAAAAACCGCGAAACGTAGATCCGTGGAATCATTCCAACGCGTTTCAAGTCTCAGCGAAACCCCAGCGCCATTTTTTCCCCACAAACTTCACAGATTATCATAAGGGTTGAGCTCTGTTCTTTTATTTTTTATCTTATATTTTTTCCACCACGATTTAGAGGCGTGAGATGTTTCTAAGATTCGATATTTTTCTCAGACACTAAAATCCTCCGGAATTTGTGACGAAATCTTTGTCTTTTTTTTTTTTTTTGTTACCTTTTTCCAAAAAATGTCTACCCTCGTTTTACTCAATTTATTTCTTTTTTCCTACCGTATAACGTGTACCGCTGTTCTTTTGGATCAAAAAGGACCATACGACGTTGAAGCGACCAATTTACTGCCCCTCTTTGAGGACCCAACGCGTCGTAGAGCATTACGCTACCCCTTATCCTGCGGGCTAATGTAATTCGCGGCAAATAAATTCGTCTTCCACTAGACAGGGTGAGCCAACAGCATACTAGGACGAAGGACTAGCCCAGGGTTGGACAGGGTAGGAGGTAGTATCCTGCGAGAAGATACATACACACGTTGTCTACGTGTAGGTATATATATATGTATATATGCCTCGTATATATTACCTATACCTTGTACGATATATCTAAGTATATATATATTATGTACTTATATACGTGTTGGGCAGTGACGCGTATATGGAAACCCTTCCTTACCGCTCCCTTGCACCTTAGCACCCTAATCCCTCGGCACCGTAGTCGTCCTGTGTGCTTTTCTATGTTGAACAAATCAACCATAAAGATCAGACTTGGTTAGACGACGGTCTACGGGGCGAAGGGTTATCAGGATCAACGAGGTACTTTCTATATCCATTCGAAAACCGTTTAGGATTAGGTCGTGGAGGGGTTGAAGAAGGCGAGAAAAGAAAAGAGAAAAACAACACTTTTTTTGCATTTATATAAAAGATGTTTCGCGTGATCTTTTTTCATTTTTCGTAACATATTTCAATACCCAATTATAGTCCGAAGATAATCAACCGAACGAAATGCTATAAAAGCTAGTAAAAGGATAGAAATAAAAAGAAGAACTGGCTGATGTAATTGGAGAACGCGAGTTGAATCGGAGGTTATCAGAATTATCTACTAATACCGTTTTACTTCCACTCCCCCTCACCCCTAGATCCTTCTTTTTCTTTCAATTCTTTCTGTCTTTTAGTATTTTCACTCGTTTTTATTTTCTTTCTCTTCTTCTTCCTCGTGCTTCCGCTTCGTCTATTTACCTCGTCATGTTCATCATCTTCGCCTTCTCCTCTTCGTTTCCGCATCCTTCTTCTCCTTTTACTAGCGTTTCCTGGAAAAGACTTTAACGACGTCACGACGTAGAATAAAAAGGCTTCTTCTCGCCCTCGTTGTCCGAATTCGAGTCGTGTCCTGTGGGATTTAGCAGTGCAGATGCGTAGTACCTGACTCCTCGTGCTTTTCTCTTTCTCTCTTTATCTTGTCACCTTTGTTTTTTCTTTCTCTTTCCTCCTTTCCTTCTCTTTCTCGTACTTTATCATCTCTTCTTTCCATTTTCTTTATTAGATACAATATCACTTTATCTTGTTCTTTACAATTAACAGCCACGACTTGACACTTCTTTCTATTTTTCTATTCTTTTTCCCGCCCGTAATTTCCGAGCTTATAATACTTACAAGACGAAACAAAAAATGAAAAAAAATATACATGTATAATGTATAAAGGACACCGTGGGCCTTACCTGGCTCAAAGATTTAGGGGTTGACTGATATTAACGGAAAATACACCGAGCAGCACCGTTTTATTAAGTAATCCGGTCGAAAAGTACGTCGAAAGTAAGAATAAAAATAATAATAATAATAAAAAAAGAAGAAGAAGCAAAAAACGAGTAAAAAAAGCTGTAAGGGTATACCTTATTACCGTAGTGGGTATATAGTATAGGTGTTACGAAAGTTGACGTCGTTAGGGCTTACCATTACCTATATATAATACCCGGAAAGATCTCCCTGAAATCTGGCTAACCGTATGTATATATGTATACATACGTATATTTTTTTTTTTCTTTCGTTTTTTGTTTTTTCATAACATCTGCTTTTAAGCATCGTTAAAAAGTTAAACTCATAAACTTTATGCGGATTATTTTATACTGCAATGTAGGTATCTCGTTATACGATTGAAAGTAAAAACCTTTTTTCGAATATACATGTATATATATTTTTATAATGTTGGTAAAGAGCGGATTTATAGTTACTATTAAGCTTTTGGAAATCTTTCTCTCTCTCTATTTTTTTTTTTTTGATCAATTTTCTGTTCGATCAATCCATAACCCTGCAAGGATTATATTCAGTTGTTGACCAGGCGTTTATTTGCCGTGCAAATTCTGGTCATTTGCGATGCAGGAGACTACATAGTGGACTGTTGAATATAGTGGAGCTTCAATCAATAATCCGCACAAACTATGCATGTGTACGTAACTAGTATGTCACTCTGTATACTACAACTATACGCCAACGTTTCACTTCTCTAAATCTAAACCTGAACCTGAATCTAAACCTAAACCTAAGCCTAAACCTGAACTTAAACCATTCGTGATTAACTATGAAGCATTTACGCCCTCAGATTATCTGACTTTTAGGAAGATCCTCAAAGCTCTAGGTGTCCGAGGGGGTGTTTTAGCCCGGTGTTACCATTGGTTAAAACCTTTTCATCCCTTTTTATGAGCTAGACAATAGATTCCTCTATCTTGATAATTGTTTTGTCGCATTTCGTCGCGGTGGAGAAGGAATACGGATATAATATGATTACGTTGTCTTCTGAAATGAGGGAGAATCGAATATACAATAAGAAAAAGAGCAGGAAATTTCTGGGTATAAATTGGCCGATCAAAAGGCGCGATCGAAGACCTCTCCCTTAGTTCTAATTCGAGTATTGCAGAGTCCACGTATTTTAGCGCAGAGACGTAGAAAAGGTACCTTATCCTTGTATGAGTATAACTTCAGGAATTGGGTAGAAAGCGAAGAGAATAGAAGAGAAGAGAAGAGAAGAGCTAAGAGAAGAGCAGAGAGCTCGGGAACAACGCCACTTGGCAAATTCTATTCAGGTAGGAAATTCCTAAGCTCGCTGCTCTGCAGTCTGTTCCTTGAGTATGGTTCAGTCAGCGTTTTCTACCCCCTTCAAAAACCACCGTCGCACACAGTTCTCTGTCGCTAGGTTTCGCACACAAATACAAACACAAACACAAACACAAACACCTCCGTCCCCACCCCTTCCTACGTTGCAGGCTACAATGTGCTACATGCATATCCCCCACACACGTTTCACCTATACCCACACAGTTCCACACATGTCCAAGACATGGGTACATACACGGTATGAGACTGAAATACAAAGCATTCGGGGGGTAGGTATGTGGAACACATTGGTCTAATACGTACAATACTCACCGCGGTTCTTTTGTCGGTTATGCCTTTTACCTCCGATGAAAGGTTTGAGGATCTCTTGTTGCTTTCGCGGCTCTGAAAAGGCGTTGGATATTTGTTACTTTGCCAAATTTTATCCACCAATTATATTCACACTTGTATTCCATCCCCTACGCGGTGAAGAATTAATCATTGAGACTGGGACTTTGTGGCTTTTTGAATCCCGCTTTGATTCAACTTGCGTAGGATTCGAGTAGGGAAATTTGAACAGAGGTTCATCAACGTTTGACATTCGGTTCTCTGTTTCTTCAACTTCGGAAAAACCCCCCACGATTATTTATCCCGACGATCGATTGGTGAATTTATTCCATTCTTAAACATCGCGGGAATATTCATGTGCGAATATCGTCGAATCAGCAGGCCGAATAAATTTAAAAATGCAAAATAACGCCGAAGTAGATTATCCGGATGGGATGGACTGAAAGGTATGAAAAACGTGCACTTATCCGAAGGCAGGTACTCGTACGTTTAAGTTATTTACACATGTAGCTATCTATACGTATGTCAATGTATGAAAAGAGGGCGAAACACGTACCACATACAAACCATACCTCGACGCGAGAGTCTACGGGGGCTGTTCCGTTCTCTAAGGGGTAGAAAGATTACGCGGATGGATGATTTCGTGGGAAATATATCACGGAAAGAACACCTTGTCCCGTTATACTCGTGACTGGTAGTGAAAGCGACGTTCTCGACTGCGTGGAAAGAAGATCAAAGATCGAAAGCTCGAAGTCTTTCGTAGCTGAATTTTGATCGATTGCAAAAAAACAAAAAAATAAATAAGGGTAGGAAATTTCATTCTCTATAAAATCCACGAAGCTAATTAATTCCGATGAAAATCCATCCATCGAGGGGAGAACTTTGAGGGTCTAGATCCTAGTAGTTTGTTCCAATCTTTCGTTGGGGAAAATATATGCACCCTTAACGCTTGTTGAATTTCCATGCGAAACATGAATGGAAAAAAATATATGACAGGTCAGCACGCGAACATCTCGACATTTTCTAATGCGCCCTCAGGCTCTGGGTCCTTCTTCGGCTCAGGGCGTGATCCATCTTCAGGCTTTTCCTTCGTTCGGCTTGCCTTAGCCCCCCTAGTCTGTAGTCCGGTCGGATTAGAGTAGAGTTTTATTCAGAAAACGGATAGCCCGATCGATCCCTTTTTTTACGGCTAGATTTCGCCTCAATTATTAAACGCTACGAACTACTTGCGGAGTTTTTCAAATCGACGAAAAATTCAGTGAATTATTAAATTGCAATAAACAAAAACGCGAAACGTCCTGCGGTTTCTCGCATTTTTCAGCCGAACTAACGGCGCTAGATCACTTTTCGATGGCTCATTTTTTAAAGGGTGAAAAGACGAGCAACTTTCATTCGAAAAAGTCTTTCCGAAACCCTACAGGAAAATTGTTATACGGCCAAAAACTCCGGACTGTATTTATCGCCGTGAAATTTAGGTGTAAAGAAAAATCTGCGAAGCTACTCTCTTCCAGAATGGAAGTCGGTCCATTCTTTGTTTCGGTCTTAAGCCGTAGAATATGTCAAGAGCTTGCGGTGCAGTTTGGAAGGAGAACGACGAGGTGAAAAAAGGGCGATTAATTTAAACCTTTTTGGGTTTCTTTTTTGCACACATTTAGTCTGCGGTACTAATCGACGAAAAATTTTCGCCGAACTTTCCCCTGTATAAAATCCCGGTTTCTTTTTTTTCTTCTGATTTCATCTCGCCGCGAGGACGAACGAAGTTAAAACTCGAAGAAGGAGGATGCGAAGAAAAAAAAAAGAGGAGATAAATTAGAGAAAAAATTAAAAACAATCGTTATTAACGACGAGAAGTATTCGGCAATTTGAAGAAGTCGTTCGGTCGTTAATAACGTAATCAGAATTCATCGTGTTGTAAGAAAGGCGGAGAATACGCGGAGAATCTTAAGGGTCGATGGGAGAGGAAGAGAGGAGAATGGGACGGAGGATAAAAAGAGGGTAGAAGAAAAAAAAATATATATATATATTATTATTATTATCCCTTGACTTATTCAGTTCTTCTGCACCTACGTCATATACACATAACAGCTCGTCCATTTCGTTCGAAAACTTTTGTCCTTTCATCGCCAGAACAGCGAGTTACGGTTCGGGGGTCGGGGGTTGGTTCGTCCGCCCGTTGTCATTCAAAGAGAAAGTTTTTCCGTCCTCCGAGGACCAAGGCTGACAAACAAGGTGATAAATCCATCATAAAATCATCCCCGTCTCCTCCGCCTTGAGCCTCGAAAAAGTACTTGGAAGTTCAGAGTGGCGAAATAATATATAGAGATTTGATCGCTTTTCAAACTCCAAATTTCACTCACCGTCTACCAAATCAATTTTTAACGACACCTACCCTTGTTTTATCCATCACTTTTTATTATCCCACAATATACAACTCGTCATATTGTGGTTAACACCTGAAATAAAAGTCGGAGAATCGATTTCAGGGATAAAATATATAAAAAGACTGGCGAAAAGCTGGTTTCTTAATATTTTATTACGTCAGTACTTCCATCAATTGACGGATTCAAGATACTCCCGCAGCCTCAGAAAATATAGACACTTAATATAATCGATTGACGGAATTTTGAAAATGAATATAATCCCGAAAAAATTATTTAACAAAATTCTACAGTCCGTAATAAAAAAATCGTCCAAATTCCGCATCTCGATTTCCAATTTTCATCAATTCGACGAGAGGAGATTTTCGAATTCGATTACGAATATGAAAAAGTGTTTCGTGCATTTTTTCCGAGTTTTCAGATTTTCTTAGCCTACGAAAGGATCCGATCCTCGATATGGACTATTAATTTACCACCCTAAGATGATCCAGTATTAATGAACCAGTTTTTAAAATCCGGTTTATTATTTCGCCGGCGAGCATGGCTCCCATATTTACCTAAAACGCAAACTTTTTCTTCCATTAATCTCCGGGTCGAATCTGTTTAATTACTCAAGAGATAAAAAGCGCGAAAGTTCCGCTAGTTCATACACTGCCCGTAGTATAGCACAGCGACGCCTTCCGCACAAACAAGTGATGCTAGCATTCTGCTAGCATTCGGTTAATTCTTGAAGCGTATCCTAATTGAAATTTACCCTTTGACGTCCCGGAGAGCTCTAGTTTAACGAGGAATGTATGTATGTACATGTCAATGTGTGCTGGATACACACGCACATATATATATATCCACGTATAAACACATGGATAAACTACCTCACACACATACGACTATCAACACATATCCACCCCTCCATTATGTCTAGCTTGAACGTTGGTTTACTTTCGTTTTACACGCGTCAAATGATACGCCCATACCCAGTCCTCGGATGATGTTATATGGCGAAATTTTCGGTGATGTTTAGAGAAATTAACCACTAAGACCCGTTGCGAAATCCGGAAAGGATTACCCTCTCGCCGTGAAATGGATATATTGAAATCTGCAGTTCGCATCAAGGGTCTTATAGTTAAGGGTGTTCCGGCTTCTCCCTATTTCTGATACAATTAATAGCCGTGTGAAGAAAAAGTCTTTGCGGATCGATTCCGAGGGCATAAATCCCCGGGAATGGCCAATCATTGGCGTTGGTGCAGTTGATGAGGAGGGTTTTGTAACTGTATAAAGTGGCGCGGAAATAGCGATAAACTTTTAACAACTGGGCAGAGAAACGAGAATGAGGCTCTTATTTCTACGGTTTGAACTCGAGGCGAGCGCATGCCTCCCTTAAAACGACACGGCTTCCTCTAACGAAGTAGTACTTCTCGCCGGGGGTGCGTGGGAGACACAAGGAGTAACGGGAGAACGGGATAGACTCAGGTGACGCTATCCTCAGGTCGATGTGCTCGAGGTATTAAGTCGCTTTCTCCAGCGAGCTTAACCAAACCGTGGGAATCCTGTTTCCCGAAAAGATGAGGGGCGCGGATATCTCTTCGTCGTACGTGCCGCGCAGGGTCTAACGATCATGCAAAATCTACTCGGCTGATTATCCTCGAAGCAGGACTCTCAACAAGTTGGGGAAACCGCTTGTCGTTAGTCGCGGTTAAAGCGAGGAATAAGTAGACTAAAAAACAATCGTCATCGATTATTCCTAGTTTTTCCCCGAAAATGCAGTAAAAAAAATAAAAATGCTTTGGCTTCGTGCCGGTTTCCCCGTTTCTCTGTCATAGTAACTGCAGTTTAATCACCAGAAATTTCGCACCACCTCCCGTGTATGAATATTGAAATTCTAATTATTTCTCTTCCGGACACACGTAGGTACACACATATGCGCCTTGCCGGAGACTGTGTCTTGCTTGAATATAATTTAAAGTTTCTCAACTAGCCGGTTTAATTATGGACGTAATTCATCCTCTATTAAACATTCACCCTGGGAACGAACCGGCTTCTGACCATCGCGCATTTCTCTCGGACTCAGGATTACCGCATTTACCTAGACTGGGTCTAGCTGCCTAAATTCCTCCCGAAGACGCGGCGATCGCGAACTTTTCGCTTTTGATTCTTGTCATTTTTCGTTGTGGGTATATAGCAGCCTTGTTAATTCTCGTCTATCGCACCCACGTCACGAGCTCGACGAGACTTATAATATACGAGGAGTAATTCGAACTAATTCCCAGTAGAGTTTACGGTGCAATATTATTCTTTCATTCCTCGAGGCTATACCTACTGACGTTGGGAAATATAATTTTACGATCTGGGAGAAAAATTTTATACTGAATATTCAAAGTTATTTCTGCTCCATCTATATTTGCATTCGTTAACGGATAGCTAGTCGAGGGGGCTCCGATGACGGCTGAATGGTCAATGAGCGAAATGGCCTCAGCGCTAACTAAGGCCTTCTTAATGAGAGGAGGCATGAGCTGGATTTATATCGAATTAATTTAATGACTACGCCCCTGGAGCAGCGTGTTTGTCTCCATTCAAAACGTATATGAATACGAAGAACACATTTTTCGTTTGTTCTATACATAAATCATGCATGTATATGTATACATACATACACGGTGAAATATTGAAAGGAAGTAATATTTATATGTCTAAAACTTTTCCACGGCAATCCCACCCTCGTCGTGAACACGGATCGGAATCTATTCATTCCGTAACTGAACTGCACCCAGGAGGAGAGTATAGACTGGTATTTTTAGCCAAACAACGATTTGAAAAATGTCGTACAATTCCTGTTGTAATTTCACGATTGGTTTTTTTCTCCTTAGAAAATCTAACGGGCGATAATCGTACCTGGATAATATCAAACGTCGAGAATAATTCTGTGCCTCGTTTTCACAGCCGGTGAAAAAAAAAAAAAATGAAAAATAATAAAAAAAATTCCACCAATTTATCATAGAAATATTTTTTCTCGTTGATTTTACCTTCTTTCTCATCTCCAATATCGGGGGATGAAATTATTCAATGAAAAAAGGGAGGCTTCGGATTCAAGAAGGGCGATTTACTTTAGCAAAGTAAAACTGATCATCGCAGCACCAGATACAGGTATAATATGTACAAATATTGGGAGGAAGAGTGATAGTTATTTTTATAAAGGGCAAAAATATAGGAGGTCTTGAAAATTGCGGGAACTTTTTGAGAGCTACTAGAAATGTCATATTCCGGTCTCGTCAGAGTCACCCAATTTTTCTTCGGCAGCACGTGAGGAAGGCGTTGACTGAGTCCCTCGATCGGGAAGAGATTCGATTGATAAACGTCTGATGGAGTCTTGAAGGTCCATCACTAATCTGACATTTACGGTATTTTTCCACCACCGATACCAGGGAGAAATTTGGTCCTTGAAATAGAAGATGAGAGAATTTGCACCGTCTTTTGTTATTAACGGAAAGAAAAAGGAATGGAAAAAATTACTCCACCCTTTCCCAATCGCCCACGATATTTCTCCGCGCTTAGTACCATATTCACAAGCAATTCGTTCGATCGACAACAGGTGAGGAACACAGTCCGTAAAAGTTATTCCATCAATCACTTCCGGTGACTCGAAATTAATTGGCAACTGTTTCCCATGATTTATTTGGCCAGGGTATACCCCAGTATTTTCATAGGACCGCGTCGCGTCCTTGTGTCCCCGAAGAATTTTTCAATATCTAACTTTCATCAAGTAAAAGCATCAGGAGCATGGATCAACCGTTACTTCAATTAAAATACGAAACGAATCTCCGTCAGTCGAAAGGACACGTGTTTCGTGATTTCGGAAAAACAACAAAAAAGAAGAAAAATCGGAAATTGGCGAACTTTTCTTTCCGTAAATGACTTTTCTCAATTTCCACGGATATCGGGATGAGAAAATGTTAAATTTACATTAAAAATTGTCACATTTTTGTCGTTTATCGAACGTTTGACTTAATTACGATAAGGAGAATTAGATTTCTTATCTTCTTATTGACAACCTAGATATTCTTCATGTGTAAAATTTGTTCAATTTGTTCTTTGATATTGTAGAGAAGAATAGAGTAATAAGAAAATATGAAATAAAAACTAATTAACTCGTCAGTGTAACGTAATGTTTTTTTGTTGTTTGTTTTGTTTTATAGATATACGCAGCTTGACCGTTTTTAAACAGCATAAAAGAGTTGTTCAAAAGAGTTACGCCGGGTTTTACAAAAGAGAGGAGCACTCAATTCTGTTGGAATTCTTTGAGACTGTCACGTCAGAGAGGCATTAAACCTTTCTACATCCATTCTCCTCGCCCCATGTCGTTTCAGGGTCTTTCAACGTCCACAAAAACTGTCACGACCCGTCTACCGCATATGCGGTTAGCTCTTTTCGCGGAATATCTACGTTCCTTTTCCAGTAACTCGTCGTACCCATACGTAACACGGGCGCAAAGAAGAAAGTAAAAAAAAAAAAAATGACAAAAATTGGTAAAAAATTATGGGACGGATTTCGGAAGAGGTTTGGGATCGTAAAAGATGATTGGTTCCATGTAGACTCTTCAAACGCTACGGGATAATTTTTTTTTCTTCTTGGGGTCGAATGATCAATTAATTTTACGGATGACCTTAGGTCATCGACGTTTTCATATCTGATCTGTCATCGAAGCAAGGTAATTCAAAAGGACGAAGAATGTTGGAAGAATTCGAATTCTTCGTCTCTGGTTTGAACGGGATCGCAGTTATCCCGTCGAACGTCAAACCGGAAGAGACGAGACGGGGAGGAAAGACGGGAGGAACCCTTGTCAAAAGAAAGATTAGCGTTTCTATACGCAAGTTTTTCTTCTGGCCAAAGTTTCGCCGTGGTCGATGAAAAGCGCAAAACCGATCTCGGAGACAAAGACTTGAGAATAGCGAAACGAGGGAGGTTTACCTTGATCAGAAGATACACGGTGGTCACGTAACCCAAGACGACGATTGTAAGGAAAAACGAAATTGCTCCCCTCGTCCAGATCCTTGAAATTCCAATTTTCTTACCCTCGATAACAAAGTAGCGCATACCTTGAAAAGAAATTTATTTCTTCAGGCTGGTTATTCGCGAAATTTAGGCACCTACACCTATTCTCCCTTTCCTCTTATCCCTCGATTAATTTCTCTTCATTTTTCTCCGATTTTCTCTACATGTATTAAAGTATTATAAATCGGGGATCGAATCGCCTTGTGAATTATTGCGTATACTCGATAAGCTCCGAGATGATTAAATTCAGAATTTTCGTCACGAATTCGAAACTGATCCCGAGGCTAATCTGAACGAACGTACGTTCAGAACTACTCGCGCTCCGTTTCAGGAACGAGCTAATAAATTGGCTATATAATTCATCAGCAGCTGGTATAACGGCGTAAAATCTCAGGCTTGATTTACCACCGTTTTTCGCTAAATGCAACTCCGGTAATTATTATTAGCTTATCGATTAGCGGCGACATCGAGTTGCCAATTTGTTCCAAGAGAAGGATTTACAGCAAAAACTTTCGCTCAACCTTGGATTAAAATTGTTTTATATAAATTTTCCCCCTCTTTATTCCTCCCGTATTTTTTCACATGCATCGATCGTCTGTCAATGAAATAAAGAAAAACAATTTCGTTGACTTACCCAAAAGACAGACGGCCAAAAGTCCGACGGTGACGACAGTGAGTAGAGTCAAAATGAGAAGATCGGACTGAATGTGTCTTCGATTTCTCGGATGGCTGATCCAAACTCTGAGAGCTTCTGGCCTGAAATAATTTCCGAATGAATTTCATTAGTCAGTGATTACTAATCAGCATAATGTTTATAAGGACGCGGAGTCCCCTCTCTCCGGTAATCTTAGGCTGAAGGAATCGCGCCTTACCCTCACGGTATAATAAACCTATTCGGATATATTTGAATGTCCGATATAAACAGGGGCTTAGTTGTTCAGAATAAGGCCATCGTTGGGCTTTAGAGTTTCGCGAGAGCCGCTAATTCCTTTTTCGAATTAGCCAAAAAATTATTCTTCATTATCCGCCGAGCTGGAGGGACGGAATTTGAACTTGCATGCGACAAGCTAGTCAGACAAACAAATCCGTGGAACTAGAGTCGGGAGATTGAGAGAACCACTTTCCTGGCAATTCCCTACCGATAAAACAAATCGGTAGAGCCTCGAGTTTTATTTATTGGTAGTTGGGTCTTCGTATCGCTGCGAGGGACGCCATCTTTGATTCACAAAGCTTAAGTTTATCACTGCGAGAATAAAGCAAGGAGGGAAGAAAGGAGAAGAAGAAGAAGAAGACGAAGAAGATAAAGTAAGAGGGAAAATAGGGGTAAACTGACCATCTATATCGCGGCGTTTCCACAGCGTTGAAACGATAACGACACAGCTCGCAGTAACTCCTGCATGATTGATTCAGCCATCGTTCTAGACATGACAAATGTACGAAGGCCAAAGTCCCCTTGCATCTGGGGTAAATAAGTGCTATGATTAATGCAACAATCGTCATTTATTCCCGAGATAAAGGGGCGAGGGGGTTTTTGATTTATTCAAAGTTGACCGAAAGAGTTCCGAGCTTCGAAAACGGTGTAGATCTAATTAGCACTTGCATCGCAGGTTGTTGAATTACGCGGAGCACCGAGATAGGAGAGTATTGTAATTTCGTTCTAAGAAACAAGTTTTGTCAGAGAAATTTGCATTCGCGGGTATATATACGCCCCCGAAACTTTGAGAGCCATCTCGTTTAGCCAGTCTATGTGCATAACAAGTTGAGATTAAAATAGTAGTGTTAGCGGCTGGAAGTCGGCCCGCCATCCCATGCCACGGTGCCGGAGAGAACGAAGCTGCGGGAGAACCGAGGAAGATTTGTGGTTCTTAATCTGGTTAGCCCGCAGAGTTTCTCGTGTAATTCCCCGGCGGTTTGTCGCCTAGCTGTACGCCTTCGGGACATACTTTCGCCTCGCCGAATCTTGCGAGAAGAGAACCTCTTCGAAGATTCAAAATGCATCAAAAACCTCCCCGAATTCAAACCCGGTCTTTTTGCCCGAGTGACAAAGCGCCACTTATCGTTAGTTACGCGGGGGATCTTCCTCATTCTCCATGTCGTTAGTGCTAATGGCTGAATGCTTTTCAAACTGATTACACCGGTCGATAAAATTGCACAGATCAAGACACCGATTAAATAGGGTTGGCAGAAATGAAACCAAAACTGAGGAAATGATCGCCGGCTGTTTATAGGGGTTGAAATTTCGCCGGAGATTTACCTTACCTACATGGTGATATGAGTCGTTCGCGAACCGTGTTTGTGTGACAAATTCGACATACGGATGACCCGACGGAAACAAGACTTTGACCTAATGGCGGTTGATGGGAGAGCTGTTGTTCAGTCTGCAGTGGGGATTCGCGGGCTTCAAGGATACTCGTACCGAAGGACGGGTCCTCGGGGAGAAACCCTGGCAACCTCGAGATGCTCAACGCCAGGCTTCGTGCGGGAACTAAAATGACGCATTACTCAATTAGTTATAATTACCACGCGGCCATCAATCCTGCAGGAAAGAAGCCCTTGGGTCTTGATCCCGGAGACTACCCGGCGAGTTTAGCTTTAGAAAACAGAAAAAGAGTCGCGCGAGCGCGGTTTCGTCATAATTAGCTTATCTCACGGCGGACGTGTAATCGGCCACGAATCAATGACCCGCGGTCTTGTCCCATACTCTTAGTTCCCGGATTATAATAGCCGCATAAATTTCGACTGGGAAAAGTTCGCCAACTTTATAGAATCTAAAGATGTGTGATATTCAACTTTACACCCTTACACCACGGACAATTATCCGGTGCTTTATCACCCTATGATCATCCGGGCTTCTAGCCTTCCAGCTTTACGAAACTCACCTGCAATTCCCACGTCGGACATTTCGAACGGGTTGAAAGACGCTTTTCTTTTCTGACTAGCGCATGGTTTCAAATGTCTTTCGTTTACTTTTCTCCTGAAAATTGACGAAAATACGAATGACAGCTTACACTGCGTGCAGTGGGAGTCAAGACTCCCTTGCGATTCTGTTTTCCCTCGTTCTTCTTCTTTTCTCTCGTCGCCACCTGGTCTTTCGCTTATTCACAGGTCATCTCAGCGTTGAGAAATTCAAAACAAAGCTAGCCCGCGCAGAGAAGTTTGGAAATTGTCTAGAAACTTTATTTGCTCTCAGGTTTTCTTCGATCTACTTGAGGACCTTGTTTTGGCTGTGGATCTACTTCCGAATTTTCACCGGTTGACAAACTTTCCAGTCCCGGAGTCGCCGTCGTTCCCATTTTCCGCGGGGTAATGCCCTCGGTTTTTCACATTCTCAAAGAATTCCGCTTCGGTATTATAAGCCGCGTCCTACTTCCAGGATTCCGATTTTCTACGCCGCGCGTAAACCTTTACACGATTTTATTTTCCCTCGAATATTGAACTTCCGGTCAGAATCAGGGCCGAAGAATATTTAAAAAGGAACTCCGCGAAGCGAGTGAATTCGTCTAATAGAACAGAGAGGATAACACATCGATAACCGAGAAACTGTCGCGTTATAGTTTGAATAACTCAACCCTTCTAGATCGAATTCTCGCGTGACAAGATCCCCGAGAACAAATAAGGGGTTGACCTCGATT
Source organism: Rhogogaster chlorosoma (assembly GCA_944452935.1). Lineage (NCBI taxonomy): Eukaryota > Metazoa > Arthropoda > Insecta > Hymenoptera > Tenthredinidae > Rhogogaster > Rhogogaster chlorosoma. The sequence continues at coordinate 20,009,951 of OX101803.1, read as the reverse complement.
CCGTCCAACTTTGCTAAAAGCATGGCTGCGGAAAATTCTTTCCGACATTTCTGCACTTCGTAGATACGAATATATCCAGAAACATATATGTGCATAGGGGGTGACTATAATTCGGGAAAACCAAGTGCCGGGTTTCGGGTGTCCGGGTTACTAGCTGCCACTAAATTCTGCCCTCACATGTACATCTGCATACGTATTCTTGCGCACGAGCTCGCAATGGTTTCCAGAATTCCATCCCGGCCGGTATACACCTTAAGGATTTCGCAGTCACACAAATTTTCCGCCCTGACACTGCCGAGGGGTATTTAGATCCCCTTTAGTTCATCGTTGAATTGCAGCGAGGCTCCGGGTCCTGAAAGACTCATTTCCACGTGTAGATAAATTTCATGTACCATTTTTTCTGAGTCAACGCATAAAGGACTCGGAATTATTCTTGCCAGAGCCGTTCGGTTTCGAGTAGAGAAAGAATAACGAAGGGATGTTTTCGGGGAAAAAAAGGACGGCCGACTCATACCCCGAAAGATTTTTTGCACTTTGGTTCTATACGTCTGAACGACGAAACGGTGAGACTAGATTTTATATTATGTACACGAGGGTGGGTAGCGCATAGTATAACGTTGCGGGTAACTTTATTTCACCCCTTAAAGCCACCCTCGCGGTGGGTAGCGGCGTAATTCAATTCCTGACGGCAGCTACGTTTGCGTGTGGCCATCGACTGGTAATAATCCAACTTTGACTAACTCTTGGGTAAACTACTTTCGAAACAATATACAACTCTGATATAACATGCCCTAGTTGATGTCCCGAGGAAAAATCGCCGTTTCTCCGATTTTCTTATTGTTAGAAGGGGAAGAATACCCCCCCGCTTTGATCGTGAATTTTTAAAGCCATAAGGGCATGATCATTCGAAGACCGACTGAACGTTGAAAGATTTAAGATCGGAGCCGTGTGTGGTATGTATGAGAGAAAGCCGGAAATATCATACGCGCTCCTATCTATAATTCAAGAATGCTTTTCCCGGGTTTTGAAACTAAACGTTTTTCATGTCAAGACGAAGTTAGCTGTATCTGCACGCAAACAAGGAGTAGTTGAAATATTACCTTTTAGGGCGCTTGTTATAGCTACCCTTTATGTATTCCATTCCTTTCTGAATTCCACCTACTTTCCGCGTCTAACGATAAAACTAACTCGCATTCATTTATCCCTAGATTTATTGTTTTCCCAAAAATCTGGCCAAATTACACAACCTATACCTATGCATATTATACTTTCTTGTTACACGAGGCTCGCTTAATTATCCCTTATTTATTACGTCAATTTCTATACCAGTTAAAACATAACTATGTACTTATATATATTATATATACTCTCTTTGATAAGTTTACACATGAAAATCGCGTGCAGGATTTTACTATTATAAACTATCTGCAGTTAAACAACTATCTAACGTAACTTTATCGTTATCATTCTACCAGGTTATCAATCCCGCGTATACACGGGTATAATTATGTTCAGAAAATATTATCTTCCTTCTTTTTTTTCACCCAGATTGTATATACAGTTATAATTCGATTTGACAAGCGCTGGCTGTTTGCAATCAGGAAGTTGAAGCTCTCATGGCTTTCAGAGATCCTGGAACTGTAATTTGTCTCAACTTTCCTTCAGAGAATCTTCACTCTGGAAAGAAAAGACTCGAAGTTTAACGCTGACCTATTTTCTCCACACTTATACAACCCTCGTGCTTCAGAATTTACAGAACTATACGAAGCGCCCGTTTCCTACGGTTCTTTACTACTGACGATGGCGAGGTGTCTTTCCACGCGGCTAGGACGGACGCGGTACGGCGTGATAGAATCGAAAATGGAATTTTGGAAAGAGAGTGATTTGCATGTTCGCAGATTTTTTTCATATCAACGAAAGCTCTCTAATCTTTTTACTTCTGAACCGCGGAAGCTGGAATAATTCCACGCAGGATAACGGGGATCTTAAAGGCGAGAAAAGTGATTAAAGTGTATAACGAAGGTGGTAGGTCGTTGCAGGCTGCTTCGGTCTAAAGGCAATTCGCAAGCTCGTTGAGAAGTCAATTCTAAAGTGTCTCTCAGAGCTTGGCAAGTGTCGCGTATCTCAAAAAAGAGAAATTGAAAGAAAAGAAGAAGAAGAAGATGATGATGTAGAAGGAGAAGAAGAAAGGGAGAAAAAAAGAAGAAAAACAGGGAAAAGTGAAAGAAAAGTAAAAGAGGATGAAATAAAATGAATAAATAGAAGAAAACGAGCGAAGAGAAACGCGATACGAAACGAAAATGCAGATTCAAACACCCCGCAGTTCTGATGCAGAGAACCTGCCCTCACCCTGTCCTAAACGATGCTCAAACTTGAGCTACAAGAATTCGTTATTATAATTCTTTTCTTTCTTTCGCCAAACGAGGGAGATCAATCGTCGGAAATTATTATTGTTGTTATTATTATTATTATTATTTCCTCCTCGCCGCAAAAAGGAACGAGAAAAAATTCCTATAATTCGATAAAGTTTGAAAAGCTGATTGAATTAAATTGCAATTTTTCACGCTCGTGTGAAATCCTGTAAATTTAATATATTTCTCGTTCAGATCACAGCGAGAGAGAGAGAGAGAGAGAGTAAATATGAAGATTTTGAAGAAACAAAGTCACAAAGTCAAAAAAGAAGAAGAAAAAGTACGCAAAAATTAGGTTAACGGCGAGAGAGGGGCTCGTGCCAAGGCCTTGGTGTTCGCTAATTAGACCACGTCTACTTTTCTCTCTTCTCTCTTCTCTCTTCTCATCCCTCAATAAAATCGGGTTACCCTAGCCAAGCACGACACAACCCAGGTGCAACCGGTTAATTACAAAGCAGATAGGCCTCTGCTCTGACCGTAATCACAGACAGGAACGGACCTACGTATGTACTATTATACATACGTATATATGTACGCGGCAGAGCGGATAACAAGAACTGCTTGCCTTCCTCCACCTCCGCTATTATATAATATAACATCCAAATCGCTGACGACAGTTATTATATTTTATTTTATTTTTATTTTTTTTCATTTTCGTTTTTAGCTTCAAGTTATTCTATTGGCTCTTATTATCCCACCCCCAAATACTTTTATCGGTCTTCTTATAATTGAAAGAATTTTGCCAATTTGTAATTTGGAAACCAAACAAAAGAAAAAATAAAAAACAACGTGTATAGAATGAATAATAAAAACGTGTGTCAGATTTACCTAACTTTTAGGTGTGTATGTTATATATACGTGTATATAGGTATATATTATATAACGTTTGGATAAACTGTATAACAACATATTACATATTCTGTATAAAATTGCACGACTACGTCTGCTTGCCTACCCGCGGGGTAGTAGGTATGGTTACTTTTATTTAAACGAGGGTTCGGAGAGAATGCAGTATGAAGGAGGGTAGGTATATACCTAAATATATATGTATATATAAAAAAAAAAGAAAAATGAAAATTTCCCTGTCTTGTTTATACATTACGCGGTGCTCCTCCATATAGTCCCTCTTTACAAAGAACTCAGAGAATGACGTGAATCCTCTAGAGAGTATGACTTTGTAGAGTCAATTTGCAAATTAGGAATGAGTAACGCAAGTATACAAAGTCCCGCACGTATATCCCTGCATATACGACCGAATTTTATCGTACAATAAATGTTTGTCCTGCCCATATATGAATGCAGTGTGAGATAAATGGGGAAAATATTTATATATATATATAATATATATACCTACGTCACCCGAAAGTCATGCTGGATATTGTTATATGAAGAGAGAGAGAGAGAGAAAAAAAAAAAGAAAAAGAAAACCTTTGAAGTATACTTTTTTCTATACGAGGCTTAAATATTAATGAAGAAAAAAAACTTCGTTCATTTTTTTTTCTCTTTATTCTTTTGTTTAAAAATTCTATCAACGAATAAGATTTCACTTAAAAGATTTAAATCTTTCATCATAATTCGGGGATGATAGGACCTTCCGAACGAACGTAGACTGCCGTCTATAACCTGAACCTTATACCTATACGAACCCCCACAACGCGGACCTTACTCCTAAAAGCCTTTCGTTTTCAACCGAGAAACTCTCAGCCCTAGTATATATACCTACTCTCAAGTAAAGATTCAAAAGATCAAGTGGATTAGCCTCAACGATTTCTGGTCTGCCCTAATGTTGTCGGTACCCCAGAAAGGTCCCTTCTTAACTCTCCCTCTCTCTATCTCGCTCTCTGGTTAAGCTCTTCTTACATAATCCGTTCCCGAGCAAGTATAGCTGATCCTGTACAAGTGAAACCATCCTCGAGGAGAAAAATCAAAAGAGTCAAATCTGAGGTAAAGGAAATTATAGAAATAACCGAAAGATCGGAAAAGAAAAAGTAAGAAACAGATTAGGTAAGATTTTCGTATCGTCCTTTTTCTTCTATCAAAAAATTTGAATTAATTTCGAAAAATGACACAATTACGGCGATATTATACCTACTTGGTTCTTTTTTTTTTCTTCTTCTTATTATTTAAACGGTTGAAAATTTTGCCAAAAAAATGGGGCTAACACGTCGCGCGTTGCCAGGTACGAAACTAGTGCAGATATGTATTTAGGACGGTAGTTAGCAGGAAAGTGTCCTGCAGGCGGCCAACCAAGAAGCTTTAATCTCGTCTAATCCTGGCGTAATCCTGCCTGAGCCTTCTATATACGAGAGGACAAGTTCATTTAACCTAACGCCCAGCGTATCCTATATCCTAGATATATTCTGTCGTATCACTTCCTGCCGTTTCATACCCTCAAGGATACGTCGAGGCTGTGTATGCCTACATCCTGCATCCGTCTCTCGCATGACGTTGAAACGGAAATTTATCGGGCCGGTGTAGCTAATCGGCGGACAAATCTACTAGCGAAATTGAAAACCGCGCATATTTTCAGAATTATGAGTAAAAACGAAATTCCATCGGGATAAAACGCGCGCTGCAGCGATGCGATCGTTGAAGCGGGAAAATAATTGGATCAATGATTGCCGTGTAACGGAGTCTCGACGGTTTGTAATTTCCAATTATTCAATCATCCTCAAAATATGATACATACTGTGTATAGTGAAATTACTCTATACGAAACAAAATGAAATCCCAGTTAATTCCACGATGATTGTCCAAAGAATAAATACATGGAATGTGTAAACAGTCGACTGCGAATGCGAGTGACGTATAACTCCAGGTTTAATTAAATGGATGATATTAAACGGAAAATTTTATTAAAATTATATAATTATCATCATTATATTTTGCAAGATATTAATAAACAAAAATTTACGCTCTAAATGATATAATATGAATATGGCAGATGATGTAGAAAATTGACTATACTAATGTCACGGCGTGTTGTATTTTGTTGAAATTTTGAAAACTTTTGGATGTAAAAGTAAATTGGATTTTCCTTTTTCGGTGTTTTAAATTCAGTGGAATAATTCTCTGAGTTAATATCGATAAATTTTGTCCGGATAAGATGTAAGCTTTGAATTATAATACGGCGTAGGAATTGGAGGCGTCGCGTCGCGTCGATTGGAACGTGAACAGAAACTTGTAGGAGTAAAAGCCGAAGAAGTAAAGGTGACACTATTTACATTTTATTTCCCCATTACAGTAGAAATAGGAATAGGAATAGGATCGTAGACGTGTGAAGGGACGCCCGGGTTTTCGCGAAGTAGTAAAACCGAACGGTAGTATATTCTGCGTAGCTAAATTGGATTGGCAGTTTATTGGCAATATTCGTTTGGGTGGCGTCACGCCAGACTACCATGTTACCTTCAACCAACCAAAACCGTTGGTGCAGCTGATTTTATGTACCCATATTTGCCAAGGGACGTACAGACCCGGTATCAACTCAAGAGGATATTACCCTAGCAGTGATATGCGATAATATAAATAGCAATAGAATTTCCCAATTCGAGTTAACCAAACAAACTCTGACACCGTTGCCGAAACTATTTTTTTTTTCTTAATCAGATTTTAAAAGAAAGGAATGAGAATTCTGAATATTTTCAAACTTTGTAAAAGAACATATTTAAACTGTAAAAATTCTTACGAAAGCTGATTGTTTTTCTATTTCGAAAATTTTTGTATCGTTCTTAAAATGAATGAATTTTTATTTTTTATATTTCGGGTAAAATCTCTTATTTCCAATCATTATACAGAATATTTTCTATTGGGGATATTTTACGGATTATTTCAGACAATTTTATAGTTCTTCGAAACTTGCGAGTAAATCTAGTAGATATACTCCCCCAAAGGGAGGAGTGAGATTTTTTTTCTTATCTATAGATCGCGAGCGTTCGATTGATTTGAAAATTCAATTTTTTCCGTAGATATCAGGTTATAATGTTGTAATAAATTCGATTTCCTTTGCGCCATACTCTGCAGGTACGATACGGTTGAAAATATGTAAGGATAATATTATCTGTAAAAATATTTGCCCATATCTGTACGAATATATTCGTATAGGCCTATGGGGTGTAGGAATGGCTAAGGTATACGGAGACGAAAAATCCAAAGAAAATCTGGATTTTCTTCGGCTAATGTAGAACGGGATATTTCAGGATGATAAAAAAAAAAGAAAACTGGAAGGAAAAATACGCCTTGGCCAACGTGGGAGGCTTCTCGATAAGAAAAGCCCCGGAAGAAGTAAGAATGGAAGAAAAGAAGACAGCGAGAGACGAGGGGAGGGGATGAATGGATGAGAATATAAAAGAAAAAATAAGAGAAAGAAAAAATGTGGATAAATAAAACAGAATAAAATCTGAGGGATGGTAATTGAAAAAATATTCTATATACTCTCTGAGTATCCAGTAAGGACAACTGATATTTACCAAAGTCGAGCTCTCTCCATTTGAATCTCCCTCTTTTATGTTACTCTATATCATATACGTGTATTGGTATGCGCTTTCGCGAAATTGATCGACTAAGAGGCACCTCGCCCAATTTACTCGATTCCATAGAGTCAAATAAAAGCTGAAAAGATTCGAAAGCGCCGTACCCACGGGCGATAGAATAGCCTGGATATTATTCACGTAGGTATAGCTGTACGGCGTGTCGATCTTAAATTTCGGTAAATTCTTTTCAAAAAAAAAAATGGGGATAAATTTTCTCCCGCAAAATCGTCCGAGTGTAGAATTTCCTTTTGGATTTACTTCCGATAAAATCGGGCTGAATGGTTGTTCAGGAAAATATGATAAGAAATTTTTTCTCTGATTTGAAAATTTGCGAATTTTTTTTTACACTGCAGTCAAGTGTCGAAGACGTCGCGAATTTTGATCTGAAATGATCGAGAACGAATATTAATTGTTGGTTAAAAATCTTTTCAGTCAAAATTGATATTCGGGCGGATATTTTGGGCACGAATTATTGCAGATTTTTGGACGACGTCCTCCGCACAGATGGGTGGTATATACCTACAGTGGGAATATATAGGGCAATATATACACAGAGATACATAGGTATATAAGTAAATGCGCGTGTTTTATTGAGACGCAAAGACATATCCTGCGATTTCGAGGATTTGTATAGGCTCGGGCAACGACGATTTGAGAACGACAATATACGACACACTTACCTTAAAAGCTTGAAGGCCAAAAGTGTCGGTAATTTGGAAGAAACGGAACGAAAGAAAAAAAGAGAATTATTTTTTTATTTTTATTTTTTTTTCTCTTCTTTTTATGGCATAGCAATTTCCAGGTTGATGGAGAAGATTAAGGTGCGAGTGTTGAAACGGGATAAAGAAAAATATATACTTACATATCTATCCTGTATATATATATATATTTTTTTTTTTCAAAAAATGACGTTTTTCACTCAATTAACGGGTAATTAATTATTTTACTCATTCTGTCAAACAAATCTGTCAATTTTTTTTCTCTATTGAAAATATATATATATTTTTTTTTATCGAAAAGCGATATGATTACTGTTGCAATTATATTTTCTAGAGAAAAAACGAAAACAGAAAACAGATAAATTGGAATCACGATTTTTTTTATTTATATAAAGAAAATGATAAAAAAAAAAAAACTCTGACGATAATCGTGTATATTAATTGAATTCAAATGATGTCGTTTTAAACCTAAGGATTCAATCTATTTTCCATTTCAGAATTTAAACGCGATGCGATGCGATGGTACGCGTATTAAATCGAATGAAATTCATTGAAGGCAGAATTTCCGCATTACTTCTGGTCGATTTCATTAAATTCACGTCACTTTCTATAAAAGTATATTATAGTAGGTATATTCGATAATGTTCACATTCTTCAAGTGTATTTTAACGATACAGCGATATATACTCATTAAATCAGACACACACCATATTCCTTCATCTTATCTTTTTTTTCTTTTTGTCTTTTTCTTTATATTGATTGATAGATTCGATTCATTCAATCTTTGACAATGGTATATATGTATAGAAATATTAACAATAATAATATAATGCGATAGAAAAATTGATGTTTTTCATGACAACCAAGTATCTTTCATCTCGGGGATTTAAAACCGATTTTTATATACCCATACATATACCCATATATATATATACTTTTTTCTCATATCTTTTCATACCGCAAAGAATGGGAAAAAGAGGCTTGCGAAAATTCGGAACCTGAGGGACTTATACATATATATATATATATTTATTATATATGTGTATTTTTACACAAAACCATTTGTTGAATAAAAATATCTGTATACATATATATATAACTGGTACCATTCGCCGCAAGAGACAAAATTACATCCTTTGATACATGAAATGAAGCAACCCTAAACCCTGGCAGGGTTTGGCTCGAGTGGATGACCCCACAATTTTTACATTCACTTTCAGACGGTTTTCATCACATCTGCAGGTCACATCTTTCGCATTGCGAATTTAGCCATAACCTAACGGAAAACGATTTCAAGATGAGTAGGTAAAGCGAGGACGAGCCATGAATGCGTATAAATATATGTAATGTATAGTACAGCTACGCCCGCAGAATTGAAAAAAAAGTCGAGAATTTGGATTTGAAAATAAGAAGAAAAAGACAATTTAATTGAAGAATTATTCTCATTTTCAAATTCCGATTCTCTCATGTTTCGCATATATATAAATATATATCTATAATACTGACTACGTAACGGGGTGGTTCTTTTTTATAACGGTTCTTCAATTTCTTTCAAGGAAAAAGAAATAAGTTCTAATCTAAGATTCGACGCATGCTACAACGTCCCTGGCTCTTGGGGGACTCGGCGCCTTTTTGGCTGGTGGATATATATATACATGGATAAAATAAGAGAAGAAAAAAAAAAACGGAAAAAGGAAAGAAAAAATAGGGGAGAAAAAGAGGAAAGAATCGGAAGGTGAGAGAGGAGGAAAAAATATAGTCTTGGCGAGGCGTTATTACAAGATGGCCCGCTTCTTCTCTTCTATACTCTATTTTTTCACCCTCTCTCTCTCTCTCTCTCTCTCTCTCTCTCTCTCTGCATCCCTTGTAGAGTATTTCCCTTCAATATATCTCTCGGGGTTAGAGGCAACGCGCAAGTATTATTAGCGAGCACCTATAAATCCACGATTGCTAACCCATCACCAACCCTTTTCTACCCTACAGCTGAAGACCTACCGCCGTACCACCGAGTCGATCCGACCCCACTGTACGGTACCGCAACCCCTTAGGTAACCAACGATGTAGGTAATAGAATTTCCTTGTCGACGTGGTATAAGCCATTGTTCCACCGAATTCTGAGACGTATATATCCTCACCTTATCTCAATAAAATGATTCACCTTATACCTTATACCTTATACCTTGCCTTACCCCCGTGGAAAATTCTACGCATAAATTGAGCTCGTGTGTATATATTTATATAATATACCAACCCCATCCTTACCTGCCTACCCCGTAGTACGAGGGGGCAGAAGACTATTGAAATATGGTGCAAGCTGGGGGTGGCTGATGTTCCATGAAAATCTTTGTATATTAGAAAATCTTGCGATTTTTGATTTTCCAATTAGATTTACGATCGTGATTCGTGATTTGATGTGAAACTTTTTCGAAACTGATCAGGTTTTATGAAGCTAATGACTCCGGTCTTCGTCTTCGCTTAATACGTCTGAAGTCTATTGGTACATCTACGTATATAGTCAGGTAGGAGAAATTGCGTAATTAAATTTCACCCACGTACGTATACATAAAGCCTTGTGGATTGTGCTCGAATTTAATTAATCTCGTCAAGTATTATTCAATTAATTAATGAAACTCTATAAAACCTTATGAAATATTATGAAATTGTACGAAATTTTGATAAATATAATTGTGCTATTTTATTAACCAATTTCGCCTACGTTTTGCGAAACCTGAAAAGCATTTTCAATCCTCGCCAAATATTGTGTCATTTAATTAGATTCAATGAAATCATCGTAAAATCTACAAAAACCGTCACGATATTTTATGAAATGCTGCAATATGTCCCGTGAAAGTTCGTATAAAATGCGATAAATTGAAATTACAAATCCCATGAATAATTGTCATAAAAATTTTCGAAATTCTGTCGAATATGAAAGCTCGGTGAATTTTCAAAAATGCGAAGAAATCTGGTGTAAGAAATTTCCATGAATGAAATAAAAGTTTTCCCATAAAAGTTTGAAGAAAATTCAAAAAAAATAAAATAAATAAAAATTACGCAAATGAAAAAGTGATTTTAATTTTTTGTTTTCGATTTACGAGATTAAATATTTTCACGAGCTTGAAAGCTGCTTGCAGGACATGTTTGTTTACGCGCGTCTGCTGTACGCTTTACAGTATACGCGGTCTGCTGAAGTCGTAGTTTACCCAGCTGTCGCCCAGTTTACGGCATATTGCGGGGTCGCCCGCACTTATAGTACGAGCAGTGAAATCTGCACAGAGAATTCCAAAGAATAGGGTAAAAGGATTTTTTTTTCCTACAAATATTAGCCACGTTTTTCCGACGTAAGATTAGTCATTTATTTTGACGTATAGAATTTCAATCGTGGCTTTAGAAATTATACGAAGAAAAAAAATCATCCCTTGCATAAGGGATGGAAAATTGACTTTAATGGTGAAAAATAAAATTCTTCCAACAAAAAAAGTAAACAAAAACTCTTATAAAAATGTCGAATAGTAAAAAAAGTGAAAAAATCTTATCACATAAATGAAGAGAAGACGAATATACCAAATTTTCGTTCACCTACCGGAATGTTTAAGGGAACAAAGAAGTGGACCCAGTAACACCCTTAACTTGATTATTTTTTAATGCTATTTTTCTTTGGCCTCAAACAGTAATCTCTTTAATTATTCAAGCTCGTGAATTTCCGGGGTCTAGATCCGGCCTTTCCGTATAATTAGTCAAGATGTTTAAGTCCGGGTGGCTAAATTACAAAGTCCTTTGTAGATAGCCAACCTCCTGTAGAGGTACTGTAGAAGTTTCGGTGGGATTCGCGGCGTCGTCAACTGCAAAACTGCATTCCAATGATTTAACGATTATCTCATAGCGAATTCCCGGGAGTCCTTGTCGACTGCGGTTAAGGATGACACGAAAACGCTTTCAGAGTAATTATATTATACACAGGAGAGCGGTAGATATATAGGCACATATACATGATACATGAACTTGAGTTGAAATATATCTAGTGAAAATGTCTATCTGCATCAGAAAATCTGAAAAATAAACAGTTTCTTCTCTTCATTTCTTCGCTGTCGATATTTCGAATGATAAACTTTTATATAAAGTAGCCCTTTCTGATAAGAAAGGCCTGTAATTAAATTTCAATTTCAAATTATACCTGTTTCCCGTATAATTAAAACAGGAAAATAACCAACACTTTTAGTAAAAAAAATTATAACCTGGTTAAAAAATAAGATATCGCTTTCGTTTTGGGATCATTTTTAAGGGAAAGAACTGAGGTGTTTAGAAAAAAATAAATCACCTTAAAGATAAAGCTTGATGAGTTGCGAGACGAGCTAGAAAAAATAGGATTGCTTCAGGGTGGAAAAGTACTTTGAAGCTTCACCTTGAAGCCTGGTAATTTTTTCCATAAGTATCTCAACCCTTTTTCTCAAAAATGAACTCCATATCTTAATTTTTTAGCCAAGTTCTAAATTTTGGTGGTAAAAAAAATGTTCTTTTTTTTTTCCTGTGTTAATTATATGCGAAAAATGGAAATCTGAAAGCTTTTTCTTTCGGAGAAAAACTATAATGTGATTAGGCACAGGGGTGAATGAAGTAAAATAATTTGCGAAAATTTTCGGAATGATAACAGGGGTGGGAATCGACGAACAGATGAACACAATAGCTTATACCTAGGCCGTAAAATTTCGCCAATTTCTTTTGTAAATAAGCTGCACCCCCACCCCCATATTCTGTATAAAATGTGCTTATAACGAGTTGCTCGTTACAATGAAGCACCTCAAATATCTTACCCGCCCGGCTCTTCCCTCTTCAGAGGAGAGAAATATACGCGGAGATATAAGAAAGAATAATTCCTCTGCCAAAGTTCTGAGCCATTCCTATAATACATAGACGTACGTATATATGTATGAAAAGATGTATTACAAGTTATTCAAATTATATCTTCTACCATTTTTCAGAATAAGTATTCCCGAAGCCCAGAAAAATCTGAAGAAAATGTGCGGTGTATTGCTTCCCTCAAATCTTCGCGTTGAATGAATGAAAAAATCGTATAAAGCGTGAATCGGGGTTGTTTGGTGTGAACCGCCACATACGTCCACATGCCATTTTTTTTATGCAAACTACCCCTGCATTTTTATCCGAAAATAGTTTTGTAAAAATAGAAAAAAAAAGTAAGAAATAAGAACTTACGAAGGGAAGCTAATTTTTGTTGTAAGAATCTAGACTTTTTTTCAATTTTCACCGCGAGTTTATCCACCGAAATTTCGGGTCCCAGACATTCAATCGATGCAGACCTTTGATCCTCGAATATTGAGACTTCACGGATGAACCTGAATTCCTCTATGGTCGATTGAAAGTAGTCGTACTTGGCGGGCCTTTTATAGCACATATCTGAGTATTCTTGGAAATGGTCAGGCTATCTCGGGTTATCAGTTTAGATAAGTCGTGCAGACGATCGGAGGGGATAAACGAGCCTCTTTAAATACGAGGCAATTCGTCGTTTGCAATTCAAACAACGCTGTATCTTATTTCTTGGTAAATCAGTGTGTCCAGCAATATACTGCAATAATTCAAAATCCACTCGGTGTGTTATCTCTACAACTCGCTTGCCAGTTTCAAATTTGAAAAGAATCCATCGTCCCTTATCAATTCCGCTATATATTACTGAGCATTAGTTTCGGATGGGAATCGATGAAAAATAAGTTGTACCTATTTTGTGGGAAAAAATTTGAACATCTACATCAAATTTAACATAATATTAACGATATTCGTTAATAGCGAAGAATCTTTCGATGAGCTATATAAGCTGGCAAGCGTATTGTAGAGATAACACATCGAGTGGATTCGACATCATTGCAGTAGATTGCTGGACACACTGACTTAATGAGCTACGAGCGTTCTTTAATAACCCAAAACGCCGAATTGCCCAGCCTCGTCTACCCCCTCCGATCGTCTGCACGACTTATCTAATGTGATAACTCAAGATGACCTAACCATTTCCAAGAATACTCAGATACTATAGACGGTCAGCCAAGTATCACTACTTCCCAATTTTGTCTTTTTTTTTTTTTTAATTCCTCATTTTGATTTTGTTCTTTTGTTTCTTGCTTACACTAATGGAAGCGTCAATTTCCTACTAAATTATCGATTGGAGAAAGAGAAATTTTTGTATTACAGTAATTTACTTGGGGAAAGATTTTTCCGCCTGAGATCTCACTAATTTTTTGTAGAATTTAATTCACTAATTATTCCCGTTTGTAATGAATTGCAGAAATTAAATCTGACTACATCTCTACTGATATTGAAGGTATATCTATCGAAGCAAAAATAATACATGTAAAATTGAAGACTACTGCGTAAGAATTATAACGCAGAACATTTAGGCTTTTATTTTCCTGAAATAAAGATATATATCCATACGTTTCCTCGTGAATGTTGATTTACCATGAACGATAAAAGTAATCTCTATTCTCGATAATAATTAAGTATGTCAGAATATTGATAGCAGAATTTGTCGACTGCTGTATCCGACGAATCGAACCTCGATCGTTTTCAGACTCAAAATAAACTTTTAAATCCATCTTTCTCAAAACGTGTACTGATCTGTCTTAGAGATTTTTTTCTCTCTGTAAAACCGTACCGATTGCGCCTTGTCTATTGAATCCTGAATCGTGTCTGAAGGTCCGTTTTGATCAGAGAAAATGAAGTTGTTTAGTTTTTAGAAATTAATTAATTAATTAACGGACAACAATTTGCAGGAGGAATGGGTCGTGTGCGTTGAGAGGTCACATCCGAAATTCTCTTCGGTGGATTTGGCTAATAAACCATGGAAGTAGGGTTTCCTTTAAACCCCGTACCTTTCGCGGTTGGAAAGCAGAGTGAAAACAATGCAAAACAAAGCGAAATTTGTGCGGCAAATTATTAGCAGACCGTTATACTCTGCGGCGTTAGTATAATTACCTCGCTTTGTGCGAGGCCGCCTCAAGCTGAGAGAAAACTCCTCGACGCACTTTTCCCGCGGTTTCCTCCAAATTTCGTTACCACAGTTACATCTAATGGACGGAAAATTTTACTTACCGGACTCGTCTGCGGTCTGATGTATCCTGGGGATCACGATCGCGGCGTTCGAAAAACTTTGGCAAACTTTTCGCGAACACTTTACTGAAAAAAAAGAAAAAGGAAAAAATTTATATCGCTGAAAAACGCATCTCTCCTCGATATCTCATCTTTTTATAGTCACTATGGGTTTAGTTCAAGACTTGATCACTGCACGGACTCCCATTATATGATTTAGTCACAGGCGGATTGGGGCCAGCTAACCGGCCAGCTTTTCGCTGGTGACAAACAGCCGGGTAAACAAGTCAGGGTGAACGAGTAAACAGCCAGATAGTCGAACAAACAAACCGACGACAAAGAGAGAAGAAAAAAAACGAAAAAAAAGGGTCTTGATCGAAAAAATAGCCACGCATTAAATATAAGTGTGAGAAAAAGTGAAAACGACGATCCGCGGAGTTTATTCATTCATATACTCCCTTCCCTTTTTTTATTTACTTCGGTTTTTTTTCTCGGACAATATTGCCTACCTGCTGGATCTGGATTTATTTGATTTTCATTTATTTATACGATTTATGGAGTCCCGGATCCGATGTCATAAAGTCGAAATCCGAGATCCACGCCTGTGCCTCTACCTACCCCTAAACTGCAGGGAAACTCAAGCTGTCTAGAGAATCGGCTTTGATTTGCCTCAGCCAGGCTGCCCGGCCAAGCTGTCGCCCCCAATGGCTTTTGAGCCTGGTCCATTGATTACTGTAACATGATTCGCACAGCATTTCAAAGACAGGGGTATAGGAGAGAACCCAAAGGTAATCCTGGTTGTATATTAGCGGACAACGTCGTTCATGATGGCTCTGAAGCCCTTCTACCAGACTATTACAGTTTCTATCTACGAAATTGATTGACTCCCTAAATCCTTTGCTAGAATGTTCGTAAACAAATTTATCGTGTCGTGGGATGATTGCTTTGTCGACGGTATTAATTATTATTGTATTATTGGAATTCACCAAGTTTGCATGTATAACTTGCCTCATTATTACTATCGAAAGGGCGAGCAGCCCTTGCCTCCTGAATCGTCATCCCATTTCGAAAAAATTCACAAACCCTTAATGGGATAAAGTAGACGAAGATGGATCAGTTTCTGGCGAAATTCGAAAAAGCTGAAGAAAATTAAGTCCAGTTGTGAAATTTTTTAGTGAAATAAATATAATCTCGTGCATATGAGAAGTTTTGAAACTTCGAGTGAACAGGTATCTATTCTGCGTCTTTGATAATAATAATAAAATTAGTTTTACAACGTTAATACCTAGCGGCAAGAGAATTTATTTGTAATCCAACAAAGTCCTAGCTTATTAGATACTAAGTATACATGTGTTCCTGTGTACCTGTGGACTATATATATATACATATATATTGTACGAGAAAATCTTGTTTCGAGTGATTAAACTTTAATTCAATCCACTTTGAACAGCGAACAATTTAGATTCTGCATTTAAGGCTACGTTAGAATTTCAAGAGCCTTTCCCCCCGCTTCAAGAATCTTCAGAAGTCTTGTTATAATTGTTGAAAAAAATTCGAACTTTATGCTATCAAAGACGAAAAATAAGATATTATTCGCGAACACCAGATAATATAACGTGAGAGAATAGTCTACCGAAATTTGAACAATTTCTACTTTCCAACGGTCATACAAGAAAAGTATTGGTTTCGGTCAACAAATCTGCAATTTACAGAATTTCGGATCAGGATCATGGGCACGAATAATTGAAAAATAAAAGAAAATCGTGAAAGATGAACAAGCGAAATGACAAGAGCGTCAAATTTTATTTCCGAAAATGAAAAAACTGTGAAACTAATATCCCAAATGTTGGTATAGGAAATTAGCCGAATGAGTTGACTTGGGTATATCATGGAACAGATACTTCCCATCGGTTTCCCTCTTTTTTTTCTCTTTTCTTTTTCCTTTCTTTCTTCTACTCCGTTCTGATAGCCCTAGAGATGAAGTTGGATGAGAATTAGAGCTTACGCGAATATCTCGCAGCCGAGGCACTTATCTGCTTAGCGGTTGACCGGGCAACCAAAAGCCAGTGGCCGATAAATTTCTCTTTCGAACATACGAACCGCAGCGTATAGTACGGGGCGATTGACGTAAAGCATAGAATCTTTTCTTTTTTCGTTTTTTCCATTTCCTTTTTTTTTTTCATTCCTTTCTTACTCGCGTTTATATTTTCTATACATATATAGGTATACATATACATATATACACACAGTCCCCCTGAATTGGGAATAAGTTTCGGAAGAGAAAAGCAGTCAAAGGAACCAAACCGCCTCTAGATATAGAAGTAGAGAGTACTGCGAAAGTTCTTCCGTTGCACACTTATAGTACATGGATGTATGTATATACGTGTCTGTATGTAGATATGTATGAAGGAAAACTTGGTATCGGGGAATACCATTTCCCGTATATATTCCCACATAGAGGAAGAGATTTCAGTTGTGTGATGTGACCGGAAGAATGACGTGTAAAGCTCTAGGACTGCACTGCATTAAACTTGAAAGCAGTTCCAGGATCAAACCATCTGCATAGTACCTACCTATTCGAAATGAAAATCAACGCACCTAGCCACAAACCCCTAGACTCTATTATACCGGCTTGATACCCCGGGGTATAGATAATTGACAAGCCGTATACAAACGTTCAAAGCCAAAATGGTAATTACAACAAATATTGACGTTAATTTTGTCGAGGATAAAATTCAAAAAACTCGATCGACAATTTTTCCCCAATTTTATGTATTTTTTTTTTGTTCTTTCTATTTTTCTTGAGACATTATAATATGTGCTATGGGATATGAAATCGTAGAGACAAACGCTGCGCGAATTTCTGTGAGCTAATCGATCCCGTTTAATTCCTTACAATCCCCGGGGCTTAGCAGTAGTCAGTCAGTCAGTCAGTCGGTGGAAATCATCCCCCGTTCATCCCTGGTTCGATCGATGTACGTACTAGATAGAACGATGAACGAATGAACGAACCAACGACGCGACGCAACGGGAAACGGGAACGGAACGAGGACAACGCAGCTACGCAGAAACCGAGCGGCGACGCGTAACGTAGCGTCGCGACGCGAGATCCGCGCTGGTGTTGCGGCCGTTTCCTACCACCGACACATCCAATCTACTGACGCAATTCAAATTACGTCCTTTGAAGTGCGACTCGCTTCCGTTTCCGTTTCCGTCCCTCGACTCTCGCCACTTCTCGCCCTTTACTCTTCACCTCATCTATACGCACCCTATAGATATACATATATACCGATTCCAAAGCGGGTCTATACTTTTATCGCTGTTATAGCGAAAGTCCATGGCGAGGGAAGAAAAATGAAATAAATAAGAAAAAAATATACGAAATATATACCCTTTAACGGGGAAACTCCCTTCCCTCTTTGCGCGGCTTCCAAATCCAAGTAGGTATAATTATAAATTTCCATCAATGATAACAGGCTGAAAACACGGGAACGCACTGAGAGTTGGCGAAAATTATTGAAAAAAAAAAATATATATACTGACACGAATCAGATTCTATAAGGGCAGGAAATTAACGCTGTTTCGTTTCGTTCCTACATGCGTATTTTTTTCAATGAAAATCCCCCCCCTCACCAAAATATATATATATCTCCGCGGAAGATCGTTTCTTCACGATTCAGACGATTTTCAATCTATTTCGCCACCGGTGTGTAGAATTTTTTTTTTCTTTATTGTTATTATTTTTTTCTCTCGCTCCCCCGAGCGCATAACCCTTATAATAAAATAACGAAACATCAGAAATATCGAGGGACAATTTGTAATCGACAAAATAATAATGAACCATGAATTTTTCCGTTGCGTATATATAATCATCGCGGGGCGTATATAGTGAAAGTTCGAATAAACAAAACCGCATTGATTATATACACTCCCCGATTTGTTATTATTATTATATTTTTTTCAAACTTTACTCAATACTTTTGGGGCAGCTGAAATAATTTGACGAAATTTTCCACCCCAGGGTTTTTTTTTTGTTCTTTTCTGTTTAATTAATGATTCAATCAATTAGGGGGTATGCGGGAAGTTAAATATATGAGAATGAGAGTGGAAAGACTCTCCGGAGGATCCAGTTTCTCGTAAAAAAAACAAAAAATAAAAAAGGAAACGAAATATCGTTGAATAGTATTGCCGTATTAGAACCGACGACGAAATCAATTAAATCCGAAAATTTGACCCAGGCTGGACCAATCGCTCGTGCCAATCAATTGTAGCAGTTGGTCGTTCGGCGACGGGTTACGGATATCGCACCCCTGCCTGGTGAACAGATATATATTAACTCGCTGTCAAGCTAATGGGTGGAGATTCTCTTGCTATCATTATTATTATTATTACTATGCCAGCTGACGTAGCAAGTTGATAATTCTACACAATCGAAATGAAAAAAAAAAAAAAAATGATTCAATTCTCACGTATCGAATATATATATTATATACATTTGAAATTTTCGATATCTGAAGAAAAAAAAAAAAAAAAAAACGAGTGCAATGGGTGAGAATGATTTATTTATTTATTTTTTTCCTTTTTTTTTTTTACTTCGATAACGATATGATGTTGAAGCAATTAGATTTTTGTTTGTAGAAGATAATGAAATTTGAATAACAATGTAAAGAAATAATTAGTACCCTTCGATTCACGCGGAGATCATATATCCTATTTGTACCTGAACCTATATGAACAAGAGCGGAGGCTATATAGTTAATAACAATTTTTTTTTTTTTTTTCAGTCACGTCCCGTGAGCGAGTTTGATATTTGTTCGTATATAATTGAATCGCTCGTTCTTTCTCTCCTTTGTTTACCACCGTATAGTACATATATATTCTCACACCGATTGAATTATTATCGATCGATACAATAATCAATCTTCTATATGACACATATGTGTCCTCGTAACCTATAGTATATATTATATTTGTTCAATAAATCTGACCCAGATGGGACACACTCCATCTCTGTATTCACAACTGATACTAATTGTAAGCTTAAAAAGAAAAAGAAAAAAGAAAAATTCTCGAATCCAAAATGAAAATTCAATCGCCAAAATACCAATAAGGGATGATTTCGCGTATTATTTCTTCCTCGCGTTGATATAATCAAAATTAACCAGTTTTTCATTTTCATTTTCATTTTCATTTTTTTCTTCTTCTATTTTCTCTCTCCTTCTTGTATATTTTTGGCCAAATTCGTCAACGAACGATCGTCGATGACAAAGGGAAGCTCTGCTCGGTGCTCACCCTCTAGTTTGTCGGAATGTATATATCGTATATCGTATATACTCGGTATAGTAACCCTCCGCGGGTTGGTTCTCCGGCTTTTTGTCAATTCACGGTGTGTTTGCGTTAAATTGAAATCATTTGGTCGAATGAGGTGTAATCTTTTTATCCGATTCCCATTGTGTCGTTATAAATGTGACCGATCTATCATTACATACGTGCGGTAGCTTTATTTCAATTCACTCCACGGATTTATGTCAACGAACTTTGTCCATCATATACCGACGAGGAGATGAATAATGAATGAAATTCACACTCCCGTATCATTCGCGCATGCTAGGGTTCTCCAAAAACACATAAGTATACATACAGTGTCCGAAACACCATCGATATTCCTCCATCATTTTTAATTCTCGTATATTCAATCAAAATCGGAAAAATACGAGCCTCAAAAAAAAAAAAAGAAATTGCAAAATTTCAATGCAGGCTAAAGAGATTTTGATCCTTTCATCATTCGTGTTAATTGATTTTGAATCTGGTTGCCGTATGTAGAATTCTCCTTCGAGGGTGCAGGTAGCACTTTGAAAAATGAGAATTTCGCAATCTGCCGAGTTTTCTAGACCACCCTGAGCCCTGGTCTGCGTAGAGATAGGACCTCCGCAGAACCCGAATAAAGATATGAAAATATGAACGTTCTTTTTTTTCTTCAATTTTCCTCAGGTTTCTTGGATACGGAAAAGGGACCTACACATTCTCACCGCCGGTATACTCACGTATACATCCGACCAGAGGTTTCAGGTGATTCGACCTGACAAGTCAGAGAACTGGACCCTCCAGATTAAATTCCCTCAGGAGAGAGACTCCGGCATATACGAGTGCCAGGTGAACACAGAACCGAAAATGTCTCTCAGCTACAGACTCAACGTAGTCGGTGAGTGTATGGCAATTTTTTTTCTACAATTTTCAGCACAAAATATATATTTTTTAAAACCCTGTTTTTTTTTTCTTTTTCCTTTCACTTTCTTTATCCATTTCCTTTCCCTATACCTTTTCAGGGATTACCTGTATCCTTATTCGCGGTCTTGCCTATTTCTAAGGATATTGCTTGTAAGCCGGAATCAGAAAGCCTCCTACGATCGAGATTATTAAAATGAAGTGAATTTCGAGTAAAC
Source organism: Rhogogaster chlorosoma (assembly GCA_944452935.1). Classification (NCBI taxonomy): domain Eukaryota; kingdom Metazoa; phylum Arthropoda; class Insecta; order Hymenoptera; family Tenthredinidae; genus Rhogogaster; species Rhogogaster chlorosoma. Next base: position 19,988,754 of record OX101803.1, on the reverse strand, counting down.
ACATAAACGACTAAGTTCGTTTTAATACAGTATAGAATATTTTAGGGGATGAATATCGTTCCCCGGCTAGGTAGGTGTATACAGGCCGATACAATATGCATGAATACAATGAAAATCGTACGCGTATAATACGAGCCCAGCTACCAACATGAAGCAAATGACATCTCCTCGGAGAAAGCCGGACGAAATCTCTCCTGGAACCAAGAACTCGTTAGTTTGGCATTGTGTCGGGCCGTTAGGGGCTGGTTGAAATAATCGCCGAATCCTTTGTCTCCTAAATATATCTCCGTAGTATAAATTTGAAAATGACAATATGGCGTGATGATTCGGTTCCGCGTTCGTTCAACGTGTGTACTGGTACGTCATTTTCGCCCCCGTCTCGAAAACTTTACTAAATCGGGGTACAATACGTTAAAAAGGGAAACGGATCTTTTTTCATCCCCTTTTTTACGCCCCGCGATAATTTCGTCGTATATAAATGTGAACAGATTTTTATTTTCATTATATTTTCCAATTTCCGTGATATTCGGTGTTTATAATTTAACGCTCCCTTCCCACTCCTTTTTTTTTTTCCTTATCAATTCTTCCCGCACCGTGATGCGGTAGGATCTAATCGCAGGAAGCCTTACACACGAATTGGATGAACAAATGAATCAATTCGCTCCCTTGTTTCGAGAGAAAAATCAGAAAAGCGAAAAAAAAAGAAGAAGAAGACAAGAGAAATATTTGGCTGTGTCTTCGGGTGTAACGAGGCGTTGCGCGAAAGCGTGACCAGAAGGACAAAAGAGGGGGGAGTGGAAAGATGCTGAGAAAGGGATGAAAGGAGGAAAGAGGCGTAAGAATAAAACGAGGGAAATAAAAAGAAAAGAAAAAAAAAAAGAAAAAAGGGATGAGGGGGTAATAAGCCGTTGCTGCAATGTTGCTCGCTCGCCTCTTGCTGATCGCTCCTGCTCAGCACTATATCTGGTCTTCTGTTCTTTTTCTTATTCTTTTTCTCATTCTCATTCTTATTCTTATTCTTATTCTTTTTCATTCTTTTCGGCTCTTTTCTATTCCCTCCGAATCATCCGACCTTGAAGTCCGTTGGGGGCAACACTTTTCGTTAAATTATCGCCGAGGATTCTCGTTAAATTATCATACTTCACTAGCCATACACCTAGCCCGCCCTTGTCCCACTCCATTTCTTCTTGGTCCTCTTCTTTTTCTTCTATACTTTCTTCACTGTAACCTGTGCCCTTCTGCAGGAAGGACCTCGTCTTCCACCTATATACATATATATGCCTTTCTCCGCGGAGGACAATCTTTTTTTTCTTTTTTCTTTCTTCTTCATTTTTCTTTTTTTTTCTTCTGTTCTTTCTTCTCCTCTTCTCCTTTCTTCTTTAGCCATTTTTTTTTCTCTTTTTCCCCTTTTTTTCTTTCTCGTTCTTTTTTTTTTTTTCTCAACGCTCTTATTGTTTGCAGAGAAAAGACCGAGCTAAACGTGAAATTTCTTACAAGATAGGTAATAATTAAATTCCTCAGTCATTCGCAGCTGGTCCATGCTGTTACGGAACGTTTTAAAGGTATCGATTGTATCTAAAAATTCGGACGGTAAATGATTGTAATTATATGATTTTAACAGACATGATAATCCCAAGTAATTTTCCGTATTTATTCTGGAAACTAAAAAGATAATTTTTTTCAGAAAACAATCAGAATAAGGGTGACCGAAAGAAATAGCAAAATATCCCTGCATATTTATTTATATATATTATATATATATATTTTTTTCAGAAATATAAATATACGAAGCAACCAAAAAAAAAAATTGCTTCGAACAGTCTCGAGTCGCGGGACGATATCCTTCTGATATTTTGAGGTGGTAGGATGATTGGTGACACGCGTATCTAGACCCTAAACCCACTATGGACGGATACATATATTTGATCCTTGTTTTTTTTTTCTTTCTCTTTTGTTTCTTTATCTTCTTTCTATTATTTTTTACATTTTGCTTCTTGTCTCTGACATTCCGTACGATTGAACAGGGATTGAAATTGATAGGTAGTACGATTCTCCTCGAGTATTGTATGTAGTATACAAGCTGTAGATAGGTGGGATTTGAAAAGGTTAACGAGATGAATTTCGCAGGGATAGAAAAGGACAAAGTGAGGCGATAAGTCTACTTCGACACAATCTAGATACACATTTCTGTTCTGGTTTAAAAAAAGAAAAAATAAATGAATATAAAAAAAGAAAAAATCGTCAACGATCCATTATTATATCTTATATATTATATATATATATCGGCGTAAAACTAAATACTCAGAAAAAAAGAGTAGAGAATTTTTGGTCTCGTGTTACAGCCGTAGCCATTAAATAAGTTCGGGCAATAGCCTTGTAGCTTTGAAACGACCCCTCGCTAATCTAAATCGGATTAACCATCAATGGCGACCACTGGGCCGCTGCGTTTTGCTTAACGAATTCGTTTTTGTTCAACGTAAAGGTATATTACTCGGTGTCGAAACTTCCCTCGGTTTAGTTCAATAAATTACACACGTAGTTATTATATAAACGTGAGAGTAATAGTCGAAAATATAATTTTCAAACTTTATTTCGTATAAAGAAATTTTCTGAACAAACGTGATTCAGTCTTTTTTTTTTTTTGTTTGTTTTTTTCATAGTATGTAAATTAATTTATTTTGTTTTCTCCCTCTTCTTTCCTCCTTCGTAAATTTTGTGGTAATTGTTTTCGTATACATAATGATTGGGGAAAATATGATTACCTGTGAATTAGGAATAATAAAATGCCTTATTTCTCTGGCAATAATCCTTAAGTGTTTGACGGGTACAATTAGCACGAGGTCTGGGGCGTTGCGAGGCCCTTTGCCCGGGCTGATGAGTTCCTCGATTACAACCCTCGAGAGAAATAGAAAGAGAGAAACTGGAGCGAATAAGAGAGCGAGAAGAATAAGGGTGCTATAGGAATGGGTAGACAGGGTGAGCCGTTTTGAAGGATGGAAAAGTACAGCGAAGTATAAGAGCGAGAGGCCCTTCGGGGTTCTGACTTGCTCCGTTTCTTGTCAAGGGTTAAATATTATTTGACTACGCGCGCGGTAGGTACGATTGATGAAATTTAAATTGAATTCCCCAAGTAAAACCTTTAATTTCACCAAGAAATCTGACGTCCTTTGGTGCCTACTGCCTAATATGCCTTCGCCCTTACATCCCCCTTGAGAGTGTCGTCCCCCAGGCTGTCTTCTTTTAGAAACTCGTACACATCCACCCTCAGGGATTTTTTAGTATTTTTTCCTCTTCTTCTTTTTTTGTTCTCAGTGAACAAATAAGTCGAGGATATAAAGGATGAGTGGAATAAAAAGAATAAGAGAAGAAGAGAAGAAGAAGAAGAAGAAGAAGACAAAAAAAAGCACATTTTAATAATAAGAGGGGTATAAAGAGGGCGAAATAAATTCGCTGCAAAGAGCAACCCCTTCGCTTTATATACCCGTATACGATTCTTACATCTGTATTTGTATTTGTATATTTGTTAAGAATTATGTCACGAGTATAGAGTAGGTACGGATTGAGCTTAGAGTTGAAACCTTTTCAAGAATGGAAGAAACGAAAGTTGTACAGAGTTAAGGGAGGGGACCAATGAAAGTGGAAAGTTTGTATTCTTATATCAAATTCAAAGTAGTTTCAGATCGTGAGTAAGTGATGCATCAAGCCGATGAAATCTCGCTCTAAGATTCAAGTTGGAATCAGAAATGCGCAGGAACTATTCACCAACGTTGAAGAATTCCAAAAACCACCCCCCCATGCATCGATAAGTTTTTCATGACATTCGCGATAGTTCGAAGAAGTTATCAAGATTGGATCCCTCGTTCTTTAAAAATGAACAAAACGTCAATTCTTCATTGTCTCTTAATGGAAATGACGTCATAGAACGATGACTCATTACTGTAACGAGGTCGTCGATCAACGATTCCGCTGATTGTAGATTTTACTTAAACAAAATAATGTGAAATAAAAATCCAAACCTTTCTGCTCCGTTCTTCGATCATAGAAATTTCCGAAAATTTCTCTCGCACTGCGATCGCGTCAGCGAATCACATTTCCACCACGAAATCTGCACGTAGATATGAAGCAGTCAGCAGTGGACGTTTCTTTCCTGACTTTTCGGCGGGTATATAAATTTGGCCACTTATTTCTTTCTTTTTTTTTTATGTATACTTTTTTTTTCCGCCCTTTTTATTCACCGCCACCCCCACTCGTACTTATATACGCCATTTTTCACTGGCGTAATATTTTTCAAACAGCTGCTTTGCCCGTTTCTCCCCAAATATTCAGGCGACATTCGGACCCCTTTTTTTCACTGCATAAACAAGGCTGAGCTGCCTCCGTACAAAAAAAAAAAGGAAAAAAAAAAAAAAAAAGAAAACGCAGATTCAGCCTAGTTTCAATTTTGATTAAAATTGCAGATGAGATTTTCACCTCTGTCGAGAGTTATTTTCCATCTCTATTTCCTCTTTCTCTCTTTCTCTCTTTTCCATTTTTTTTTTTGTTCGTGACACGCCTTTGGCAAAAATTTCCCAAGCTTTTCGCAATTTAGTAAAACCGTACCGTACGTTGAATATGGTCTTTGATAATAATTTAAAAGTTTATTACATAGAATCTTTTGAGCGTAGTCGTAGGACGTATTTATAGACGGTATAGGTATAGAATAGCCGTTGGTAGAGAGAGAGTGTAATCACTTTTGAGCCTTTTCAAAACTTTGGCGTCACTTTATTTCGGAATAAATTATAGAAGACGTGAATAAGATAAAGTTGAAGTTTGTTATAAGAAAGAAAAAAAATTTTCACCAACCAAGTGCACGGCGCTAAGGTCCCTATATAAGTATAATTAAACATCGGGGAAGAATTTCGGATAAAATATATACGTGTATAATACACGTGTAGGTATATACGTCGGGGGGAATGTTTAAAGGCGGAGAATTAACGCCGTCGTTAAAACAACAATTAGTAAGAAAATTGCCACCTCGAGATAACTTATCCAGACTAGATGGCCCCCAGTGTTTTGGCATTGTTTTAAATAATTTAGAACCTTCATACCTGCATGTAACCAGAGATATAACAACGCCGAAGCCAAAAGGAGTTTCCCTTTGTCGTCACGAGGGGATTTCATCCCTCAAACCTTGCCCAAAAAAAATCTCTACGAACCAATGATCAAATCAACGGTTTATTACCGGGGTATAATACGACCGGGATATCAAAAAAAAATAATAATAATAATACCTAGCTCGTTTTTGATGGGATCGTAATACGTATACATATATGGGTCGATACATAAATAAATGAATAAATTCTGCCGTATAAAAGAAGTAGTATGGAATCCCAGCTGATTACTTTAATTACTCGCACACGTATACGAGACGTTGATTATTTCCGATAAAATTATTGTATTTTTCGCTACAAAATCGCGGATTATAGAGACTGAAGAAGTGGAGTGTACGGTGAGGTGAGTAAATGGAATCAAAATGGCGCTATATGCAGATCGACTGGGAACATGAATATTCGTGGGAAAGAGGGTTGGTTCATCGAGTAGATACGTTGATAAAAAAAAAAAAAAAGGAAAAAAAGAAATCCAGAAAGTGGAAAAAAGGAGAGGAGAAAAATAATCGAACTACCTTCGAATCGTTCGAACCGAGGCGAGGGTAGAAGAAGTAAAAAAAAGGAGAAAATATGATTTTTTCAACCTGTAACTTTGATTTAGACTGCTAATTTCAATTCATTAATGCGAACTGCACTTTTGGGTATATCTATAGCGGTGCAAGGACGAACATAGCGGGCGGTTAATTAAGCAAAGAAATTAATCTAAATTAGAAAACGGAGGTGTTTTGTTTAGGCCAGTTTTTTCCCTTTCCCTTCCTCTCGCTCTTTCCCTCTTCCTTTTTCGAGATATTTTTCACACGCCGGTTGAAGGTTCGTTTATAGTGTTTCTCGGCGTCTGGTAGCAGCCCGTTACCACCCGTGGTTGGTTAGGGGTGGTTTGGGTCGGGTCGGGGTCTCCGGAGCTCAAATAATTACTCCCCAATGTTTTCATTATCTCGACAATATTCATCTTCCTTTCCCTCTTTGGCCCCTCTGTCTTCGTCCCTAACATCCACTGGGCTCCTCCACCTCTCCGCCTCTGCCTAAACCAACCCAACAACCCCTTTGCCTCGCGGACGTTCAAAGCTAAGATATTATGCCTTAGGTCTGTACAAGCGAAGGAGAGAATAATGGATACAGTCCAAATTATGTGGATTAGGTAAATAATTGAAGGGTTAAATTTCGGGGATGATTTCTTCCCAAAAATCGGTCAGAAAATTGGGAGTATTGTTCGACTACGAGATGGGAGACTGGATAAATGGAAATACAGACATACGTATGTGTCTGAGAAAAATAATCAACTAGGTTGTTACAGAGTTTAATCTCACGGAGAGATGACGAAACGCAAGAAGCCCACCGCTCGGGCCACAACATTTGACTAAACCCAAAGCGACCCGCTTCAACGCCAAAGGCCAGCTCACTAAGGCTTGAAGGAAAAGGTGGGCGGGCGGGTAGGTGCGGGCTACCTACCCCTAATATAGCCGAGACATAACCCTGAACATTTTCCCAACGAGGCCCTTACAGGGACGCGGGCAACTTCTACGACCTTTTAAACCAGATGAAACAATGTCCATGAGATAATAAAAATCCCACGTTAAAGCTTTTGTTGCTCTTACATTTTTTATTACAAATTTTCCTTTTCCTTTTACCTTTTCATGGTGATTTTTTCTTTTCTTTTTTCTTTCTTTCCTTCATTTCGCCGTTTTCTACTCTATATAATAATATATGTATATACGTATACCAATTTGTAGCAATAAATTATCATCAATTGCAGTATTCAGCCAGGGAATTAATTAACCGTTAATCTGTAAGTGGATAATCGAGTGACAGTTTAAACGACTTCATTAATTAATAGGGGAAAGTATATTATTCAAATTATTTGCCGCATTGATGCAGAGTAGTTGAACGAAATTTTATCCTAATTGTTCCTATCGACTAATTACACGATAGGTACGTACGAACGTTCGTAGTAGCTACGCAGGTATATACCTATGTATCGAAGACCGAAGTCTCTACCCTGTACGTATTAACGAACAAAATTGGCCGTTCAATTACTTTCCAATTTTCCACACACGAGTTTCGTGATTACGGGTAAAATTTTAATGAGTTTTCCTGCCGATCGGAACCTTTGCTTACAGAATTGAAACGACTCGTTTTATACATACGTTTTATATAATATATCTATGTATAATATGGATCTATGTATCATACGGCTATATCATTCTGTAATATTATAATTAATTTTCCTTTGACAAAGTGTCGGAGGTAATATACAGGTACGCGATGAAAATTTCCAGTGTCTCGAGTAGGTGAGAGGAAAAAAAAAAAAATTCAAAAATCGCTTTAATCTCGAGCTTTGCTCTAAAGTGACGAAATTTTTCCTTTTTCCAATCAGACTTTTTTTTTCCCTCTAGTTCAATATAGACGTATGTATCTTCTATATCTTGTAAATCGACCCGATCAGCGATATTTTTATACAATTTCTGTGCTCATGTTTCTATTTCATCATAAAAGCAAAATGTAATTTCAATTAAATCTAGGAAATGAGCTTGCGGCTGTATGATAGGATTTTTCGAATTATAATGAGCCGACATAGTCGGAGGGAAATGAAAAATTGTTACTTTTTAATAACCTGTGGTACGTCAGCTCATTGTGCTAGCAGCTAGCCTACGGTTATTCAATTAACTTTCTACAGGTTGTTGCATACGTGTAATAAACCATAATGAAAACTATTACATTACAAGAGAAACTTTATGCAAGCGCATGCAACGCGAATGATATATATACATATAGATATAAAAATATAAAAATGTGTGAGTGTAAGAATCCGGAATTGATGAATAGGTAGTGGATTTGAATGAGGTGGTTTAATTTGAATTCAGGAATTGATTTTCCAGATTCAATATAAGAGCTTTCGGACAATAAGAAGCTGGAGAATCCTCGTGCATGGTATAAGGGTGGCTGCGAGTGAGTAAGACTATAGGTTCGGTTAGGTTGACACCAAACAAACTTGATAATTAATGGTATGAAACCCAGATTCCCCAGATCGTGAGATAGTTCTCAAACATTCCGACTAGAATCTCGGTCTGGCTTGACGCAAAGCTTGTGTACGTATAACGAGACAAGAAAAGCCTCAGTTTCTCGCCAAAATCGAAAATCCGAAACTATAATATACACGGAGAGTCTGACGAGAATTAGATTCATAAATTCCTCGAGGTGTGAAAGAGACAATAAAAAAGAAAAAACCAAACCAGCAAAAGAAGAAAAAAAATTTTATTATCCTTTAAAGCTGCAGTCATTGTTTTTACTGTTTAATTGATATTTCTTACCCTTCGTAGGATTTGTGTGCGTGTGTATTCTTTTTTTTTTTTTTTGTTTTTTTTTCATTTTACTTTTTTGAAGAGCTTAATCCAACCAGTGTGGTCCAGACCCCAAATATCAGGGTAGCTATGTAGTACATGTAATTGTGGTTTACTGGTGAAATTTTTTGCTCATCAGAATTAAAATCCATACCCAAAGCTACCGCTCACGTTTAGGTATATATATGTAAGCTGCACATACGTATTATATATCGTGAGAACGAGATATGTATTCTGCTGGCCGGATATAACATTTCAGATAATTTTTCATCCCCGTATTATACATACATATATATATATATATAAAATATGCCGAGAGTTTATTCTCGTAATAATCGGCGGAGTTTTTTTTAATATGAATTTTCTTCATTTTTTATTTTCCTTTCATTATTTCATCCCCTTTCGTTTCATTTTCGACAAACTCGGATTTTGTTCGGTACCATTCACCTCTTTCAGCACAGTATGATCGGAACGTTCGATTTTTGTTGAAAAATTATTCTGTTTGATGATTCATTTTATTATTATTATTATTTTTTTTTTTTATTCTACATAAAATGAGGTAAAATTCGAAAAAAAAATAATAATGAAATGACATGAGGTTACTTTATTCCTCTATTACTGGCTTGTTGCGGTTTCTTGCTTGCTGTAAACGTTAGGAGGTCCTAAAACCAGTCCCTCAAGTACCTTGCCGACCTACACGACCTTCTCGGCTTCTACCACGATCACAACTTGTTGCCCACGTAACTGCTCTGCTCCAGGGCTACGAACGATAATCTAGGACGCAGGGTTGCGAGGGCGCGTCAAGGCGTTGCCTAGAGCGGAAAAATTGGAGTTTCATAAAAAAAGAAAGAACCCTTCGGTTTTTATTTGCATGCAATTTTCTTACTGAATGTACCTATACATACTTTCTGCTTCTTTCACCGTAAAAAAAGAAAAATAAACTTCTGTAACGAAGGGAATTTTTCGTAGCCATGAAAAAAATTAATGAATAACTCACTGATTACTAATAGGAGAAAAAAAAAAGGAGAAATTTGAAAAATCGTCGAATAGAGAGAAAGAGAGGTATAATCGAATCTCGGGCTCATCGTCAGATACCTGTCTTCCATTTAAGGAAAGTAAAGCCTGGATATAGGAATGGAAGTAAACTTTTTGAAAAAAGCTCCGACCTAGAACGTCAGCTGTTTCTGGCGCAGAATCGAGGAGCTACCAGTTTCTGGATTTCCCCTCGTTCGGGGAACCCTTTTCGAGATAATAATTCTACGGTCGAGGTTTCTGATGTCGAAACTTCAATATTGACTGCCTAGTGCCTGAGCTTCGACCGAGGGGAAAACGCTTGGCGTTGGGTCCCACCTATACCTTTACCTTTCTATATACGTGGAAGGTATGTACCTACATAGACTGTGTATCTATGTACATAAGCTTGCATAGTTAGCGAATACATATATCGATTCGCGACCTAAGTTTGCCTAACAGTTTGCTAACACAGCCAGGATATTGTGAATTATTATTAATTAATAATCAGTCGTTATCTCGAGCGAAGATATAATATCTAAGAAATTTCTTATTCGATTCTTAGATCAGAGCAAGCAACAAAAATTGTCTAAAATTAAAAAGATGCGGTGATTTTTCCATACCCATCGAATCTGTATTTAGAATTCTGCAAACTTCAAATTTTTTTTTTTCATTAAACCGTTTTATCCAAATTTTGATTAAAAAATTTCCAAAATCTGGAATTCGGATTTTTCGGCGTAGAGGCAAAAGTTCAAATTCAACGAAATCTAGCAACCTTTTATGCCCGTCATTTGACAGTAAAATTCTATAAATTCCCTATCTTTTTATCCTGAGATTTCATATCTTTTTAAAATTCTGTCTTTTTGGATCCTGAAAATGATCGAATGTCACTTTTTTTTGTTGAAGCTAATGCCGTTCCCATTCCCGCAAGATGATTAGATAACAAAATAAAGATAAGAGTAATTCATACGGCAGCATGAATATATACTATCTGAAATTATTCCTTCTGTATAATAACGTAGCAATTTATAATCTGCGCAATAGCACATATATTTCAAGGATTTATTAATATTGTATACGGCACATAAATTTTCGAAATTAACTGTACGAAATTCGTAATTTGACGAAATTAATCTACCCGTCAGTCGCGTCAAATTTCCTCACGATGAAAATTAAATGATAATTCTAAACGGATATCGAATCCCTTGTTGTTAATAATCCGCTTTTCAATAATTTTCGAATTTCAATACTCCCTGGGCCCTGGAAAGTCTGCAAATACGAAATTGGGAAAGTATGTACTTGGAATTGAGGTAGAAATTGATACAGTTTTGGCTATGTAACTTTTTTTATATATTTCAAGACATTCTGGCCCATGAGTGCATTGAAATTTGAATATGACCGAACCGAGGACCACCCATTCAGAAACTATCACTAATTCATCATTATTATTTTCACATACTTACACAGTTCTTATTAAAGGTATTTTATCATGAGAATTCCCATCTTACTTCGCAGACAAGGTTCACCGAATTCTAAATCGATTTAGATATTTTCATCTGAAATGTTGGAATTCTTACTTCAAGACATGAAATATACGAAGTCAGATGGAATATCTCACGGAAAGAAATATGGATATTACCTGTACAGGTTTTTACTTTATTTTACTTTATTCTAGTCTTCTTCGTTCGCTCTTTTTCTCAAAGTTCAACGATATGAACAGCGTTGATTAGTTATAACATTTTTCAATATTTCTACACTCAACTACGATTAATGTAAAAAAAATGTAAAAAAAAAACGAAGCGTCGAAAATAAAATATTCGCAGAATTTACGACAGAGTTTTCCAAATTTTATTCAATTATAATCCACACGATTTTTATTTTATTTTATTTTCGTTTTTTTAAAACGGTCAATATTCAATGAGAAAAAAATAAAAAAAGTAAAATTCTGTAGATAAATAAAGGTACAAATATAGTTCAGCTTTGAGTAGGTATATCTTTGATGAAATTCCACGTCCATATCGGCACTACTGTTCGCAAATTTATCAGGTAGAGTAGGTATAGGTATTGAATGAAAAATTCCATCCTTTGATACAAGAATGTGATGTAAAATTAATTCAAGATCCTCGGAACCTTGATAAAAGAATTTTTCGTTTGTATCAGAAGGCTATTTTCCTGTCCGTCTATGTATGTATACATCAGGTAGAAAATATCAAATTTGGTAAACGCTAAGCAGAGTGAAAAATTGTGGAAAATGAAGAGAGAGAGAAATTGAAGAGTGTTTCACGTTAATCAACTTCTTCCCGGACACTTCCTTTCATTTTTATATTATTCTAGATACACTCGAGTTCTTCGACTCCCATTCGATCACGTGGGTATATATACAGTATATCTATATTGATTTTAACAGAAGCTGTAAAAACACCCTGCGATTCACAGAGCTAGAAGAAAAATATCGTTAAATACTCCGGACCATCTCGTAGCTAGTTTACTCTATCTTGTACATGTAGCTACAAAAAAGTAAAGGAAAAAAATCTAGAACAATTCCACCGCTTTAGAACCAGCTGCAGTATCGAATCGACCAGATGGCGAGCCGCTGAAAGTGTTTTAAAAAAAGAAAAGAAAAAATCAGGCTCCGTGTAATTACTATTATTATACTTTCATTATTATCGTTAGTCAAAATATATCAACTGATAACCAAATGTGTTATTTATTCGGGTAGAAATCGTGTCGAGAATTTTCCAACCCTCTCGACAATATTGTAATTAACGCTTTCTGTATAGGCGCTGCAACGCCGCGGGTACGCGGGCTTATGGCAACCGAAAATAGCTAGTTTATTAAATTACAAATCAGAAACAAAGGCGAAAGTCGAGTACTTCGCCTACCTGTGCCGATATGCCTATACTCACGAATGTACACTCGAAGAACCCCGCAAAATGTCGAGGGGTTGAAAACGGTCGGATATCGATTACTAGTTCGCGGCCGTATACAGCCGTAAAAGAACTTCAGCCTCCCCTACTACCTAGGAACGAAATCACCTTGCCTTGCCCCTTACCCTACTCCCTTAAAACTCTCTAGACAAAGAATAAAAGTATTGAAAAGTTTGCTCCCGCATCAATCCGGGAGAGTGCGGATCGGTTTGACGAAGGGTTTTGCGATCAACACGAGCAACCAGCTCGCTTGCAGCCCCTGGGCTTAGAGCTTTTACGCGTTTAAAACTGGGCCAAGTTAGCGCGAGAGTTCGATCGAGAAATCACTTAGGTAGACCCAGTGGCTTTTCGACGGTTGACTCGCGCTAATTAATTAACAATTTGAAGGGTTGCGCAGCTCGCTGTATGTGGGATGGATTTTTATTTTATTTTCATTTCTTCGATATCTCCGCGGTTCTTCGTTTCAGGGAAAAATACCAGAGGGAAAAAATGTGGCTTTTTACAAGCCGCGTCTTTTGTGTCGGCAGAATTTTCTTCCAACTTTAACGGTTCTCGAGACAAACGAGATGTTGAATATCGCGAAAATTTCACGACACTCGCACGGGTCCGGTCGCGGAGCTATAGACACCCGTGAGATTTCTGAATAGGTATACGAACGGTGTTTTACTCGCGGAGCTGAAGCGATCGTTTACGATTGAAAACCGTTCCTTTGTGAATCGCGGATCCCTAATTGATTTTATAGATTTTTCCATTACCGTGCAAGACCGCGGAGGAGACGATTAAACGGGATTTTAGACCTCGGAGAGTTTCAGGAGGGTGAGAAAGGCCGTCAGCAAAGCGCTGTACCCTCCCCGAGAAGGGAAAAGGTCTGCCGGGCTTCCTTCTTCGCGGCTCGCGTCTGCTTCAACGACCAGATTCGAGGGGGAAAAGTGAAATTGTTATTTAAATCACGTTTCAACATACCGCCCAAGAACTATACCTATATATAACCACGTATATATGTATAGTTAACAGAAGCTCAGCTCAACTCTCACTTACTTACACCCTCCAGTACCTACCCCCTATATATACAATATATATACGTAGATACGCGTATATAACCACAGCTAAAATATACGTATATATATTTACACATTATACCCAGTTTCAACGCCGGAGAACTGGACTGAATCTTAATAAGTTTCATCGGGCTAATATACTCCGAGAAGAATTTATACTTGAATAATTAATAGGCTTGAGCGATCGGGGTGTCCAAGGCGAGAATGATAGTGATTTTTGTCTTTTGCTTCTTCTTTCTTTTTTTGCAATCTTGAAACCGCTGGTACTGAAATTTCGAAAAAGCTTCAACCCATTCAGGAAAATGTTTTTCGTAAGACGGACTTTTTCTAATTTTAGAAGAAGGATTTTTCACGAAGCACGGGATTTCTCCCTCGCGATTATATTAGAGCAGGGCTCTTGTGTGAGTTTCTATTCATTGCTTTTCTTTTTTCAATTTCCTTTCAAATATTTGTTGCGACAATGTTATGAGATGAAAATATAAGATTCGATCGACTTTTCGACAACGTATTTATTGGAAAATAAATAAGATGAAAAAAGAATAATTATAGCATATATATCTCATAGCTTCTTTGATTTGATTTGATTTTTTTTTCTTTTGCTTTTATCAGAAATTGAAGCCATATATACAAATGGAACAATTTCGTTGAATGGATAAAAATTGTGGAGAAGAGAAAAGAAGAAGAAAAAAAGAAAAATCCTGTAGCATTCGCAGAATTTTTTTTTGCATGTAGATATAGATAAGAATGTCTAAGGGAGGGTGAAAATAATTTTCGAAGTAACGAAGCCAAAGCTGATAACTGGTATAAGTACTGAAGGAATTATCCGGTAAGTGGATAACCACGGTTCGGCATAATTCCAATCGCTTTTCAATCCGTAGCAAGTCGTAGCTTCCGGGCGTGGGGGTAGCTTCTTTCCTCCCTACTCTATGCCCGAGCAAAGTATTTCTCTCCCCCTCGGTTCATCGTCAAGAGTTTTCTTTTTTACCTCAGTCTTTTTTCTCCATTTTTTTTTTTTTTTTCTTCTTCTTTCTTCGTCGGATAGAAAATTCGACTTCGAACATCCGTAAAATTCGCCACATTTAAAATCTGCTCGCGGTCACAATCTGTTCCTTCGTAACGGAATGAATAGAGAAAAAGGAAGACAAAACTATCTCGAAAATGTCGAGAATTGGAAGAAAAAAGAAAAACGAAAAAAAAAAGGTAACACCTTATCCATAGAATTGGGTGGTAAATTAGTTGTAGTATCTTCTTCATCTCTGTCAGGAATTAGCAGCTCGGCGGGTTGCCCTTATAATGAAGAAAAAAGGAAAAAAGAGGGAAAAAAAAACGAGAAAAAAAGTACGAGAAGAAAAGTAAAGCTCGACGTAGTAAAATTTGATCGTGAGACAGAAAGAAATGTAACGAGCATAGCAGCGGGGGTAGTATTAGCAAAAAAGTTGTCTTCTGCCAGGGGTTTTATTCCACTCGACTGATATTTTATCTTATTACTGATTAAATTACTCCGAGCAGCAGCTAGTGCGATTCTCCACCTCCACCCCCGGCCCAAACCTCACCCCAATTTTGTAAATTTCCGCATGTCTCTGAGCGAACGAAAAATGTATCTTTATTACACGTCTACAAATCGGTAAAACTGGTAGTCTAAAAGCTGGCGAAATATTCGTCGCGAATTACTGAAAAGGACATAAAGCTCCCGCACTTTTCCGATTAACCTCACTATACAAAAATCCTCCGTCTCATCCCTTGCCCGTTCGTCCTCGGGAATAAAATCTATGGAAATAAAAGGATCAGGTATATTTGTATCTGAATGAATGAATGAATAATTTTTAATTAAATAAATATAAATAAAAATTAATAATTTTTGCGGTTGAAAATATAATTAGATCGTATTTTTATTTCCATTTTCATATTTGTTTATCGTCAAAGATGGGGTAGTTCGGGTGTGAATAATCTATGACTTCTTGCGCAGTATATCCATGTAGGTATGGTACACAGATTTTCACCTATTTTTCCATAAAGTATCAGACGTAGAGTTGGACACTTGACAAACTTGTTTACATTCCAGTTTTGTCTAGCTACGCCAAGTTCTGATCGAGTCTCCTGCACAGTTTCCGATTCGTCGGTTATAGCAGAGTGGAGATCTGCAACCCCCGTTACCTAACAGGGTTATAAATTCGGGATAGAAATGAGAAAGAACAACAAAAATACACCTATATTTCGCATCGATTGATTTTATCATTCGGAAAGATATTTGTTTCTAATTGAACAATTTTATTTTCTTCTTGCAACTCTATTCCTCAAATTGCCAATTCCGATCTATAACTTCACCCATTTTTTGGACTCGAAGATAAAGCAATAAGAAGATAGGAAAAAGTTGGAAATTAAAAACAGCCTTTTCTTTTTTTTACACTATTTTGCTACTTAACATTGTCTAGTAATAAATGAAGAAGAGCTTCGAGCTTATGCTAATTTATATAGATAATTCCGAAGTCTCTTTATTGCCCAGTATTTACGCTCAGTGGATAAGTCCCGTTCAGTTTTTTCCAGTTTTTCGCAAAAACTCTTAAACTCGTCGAATAATAACAGGACAGCTTTCTTTGCTTCCAGGGTATAAAATTCCCGAGTAATTTTGATTCTTCTTTATTTTTTCGCCACTTGAAATCCGGATTTATCCGCGCAGCTAATTGGGAATAATTTTGAAACGGGGATTATATTCGTTAGTAATTTCGAAACGGGGGTTCGGGCTCGAATTCTTTTCACCACTTCATAACTACTTATTACTCAACCTATGCCGGAATATAATACCTGGGGCTGTGAAGCCGGATACAATACCTCGTTTCGTACATACATACATACCGATGTGATTGTACGTACGTATAACCGAACTCGTCGAGTCTCTGCAGTACAAAAGATGGTACCCCCGTTATGCAACGGCTGAGTGCTTCATTCGACAATTAAAACTGAAGTGTACCCCCTGGATACGCTGCGTTGAGCTTATATTTTCAGCGCACAGCTCATACACAAGGATATATATATACATAGATATATATATATGCAAGAAAGAAAAATAAAAAATTAGAATGAAAAATAAATATATATGTATGAATACAATAGAGGTGATGTTCTACCCGATTCCCTCCGCGTCAAAACTTGTAAGAGAGAAACGCCTAGTTTTCATAATTATTCCATTCCAAGAGATAGATTTTTCTTTTCTTTTTTTTTTGACTTTATACTCTCATCTGAACTAATTTTGAAAAGAAAAACGCATTCCTGCGAATAATGAAAAATGAATGTTCTACAAGAATCGAGACAGCTTCAATTTCCTTTCCGGTTTTTTTCTTCGAAATTAAAATTTTTTTGATAATACCTAATGAGAATTCTGTTCATTTTCCGTAGAATTTTACGGTCAAGAGAACTCGAGGAAATCCTTGAAGCACGAAAGCTTGCAGATTCTTTTCCGTATATTAGGTATACGTAGATATATGTATGACTAGTTTGGTATAATTGTGAATCTCGGCGAGAGCCAAACCTCAGAGAGTGGAATAGAACAGGCAAGACTTGTTCGCCAAGAGTTTCAGCCTCGGTTGGTTCGGATTCGATTTCGAGTTTTGTTCCAGGCGGACGCAACCTGTCGACCTTTTCGATTGGATCTCAATTGCCTCTCCAGTTTGCCACTCTTTGCTATACCTTATACTTCCTCGTGCCAACCAACCTAAACTCTTAGAGTTTGGTAAAACCGGATGGGATAAAGAAAGAAAACTTTCGTTGCACAAGATCCCAAAGCACCGGATCTTCAAGTGTCGAAAAAAAATGTATATAAAACACATTTTCCAACTGCAGATTTCATCTTCATATCGAAAAAATGATTCGTAGTCAATTTTCGGCGCTCGCCACATCAATCAATTACTATTTTTGGTATTGTTTGGCCAAAATTGCCCGGATATATTTGACGGGGTAAATTGCAGCGGAAAATTAATATAAGCCTTCCGTGTTTGGACCTGGCACGTTATGACATGGATTGGAATTTTATCGAGCGATACGAGTTCGGAAATTCAGCGGGTTTCCACGTCGCGCACGAAAGCACCTGGATTTAGATGCTTTTTACCCCTCATCGCGCGTATCAGGGTCTACGAAATCCCAGATTACCTGGCCTGTTATTCCACTCGTCGTGTATATAGGCATAAGTATATATTTTTAATTTTCTCGCCCGAGAAAAAAAGATTTCAAAGAATTAGAGATAGAAAAAAAAAAAGAGAGAAACGAGATGAAAAATGTCACGTATCTTCGAATAATAATATCTTCTTCTATACAAATTTTCTATATACAGGATATAAGTTTCTTCTATGATAGAAATACGCATTCGATGAGGGAAATGATGGTGGTAAGGTGGAGGGATGGTAAACCCCGAAATTCTATGAGAGTATAGTGATAAAACGTTGGAAGGAAATTTCGCCGGGGTTATAAAATGACTACAACTCGTCTGACAAAGGCCTCTTTTCTGATTATAATTTATTACGAGCTTTCCCAAGTGCCATGAGAATAGAAGGTGCGAAGGAAATTCATATCGTAACTTTTGTAACGATCCAACAGTGCCCGAACCTACACCTACCTACTCCTTGCTTTACCTAAACTCCGCTCTGTTGTAAGGGACGGTGGAGTTAAACGGTGAAGTTGGACAAGGCCGTAAAGAGCTAAAAACTCTGAAAATAAAAAATAAAAAATAGGGTAAGAGCCTATTCCCATTTTTTTCTTTTTTTTTTCTTTTTTTTTGTACAAATTTTGATATGCGATTAAAAAAATATATCGGTGATATTAACTCGCGGAATTGTAACTCGTCTGTAATCTGTGCTTAGTACCGATTTTCTCCATTCTTGTTTGAGATAAAAATTGACGATATTCAATTCGCAGTCACGTAACTAAGGTATCTCTGGAGTAACACTGCAGAACGTCTGCTATACTTCCTATTCGAATTTATATTGTAGGAGATACGAGAAGCTCATGCAATGCACGTACGAGAAACGAAACAAGCCTGATGGTACGGCTAGAAAGTGTCTAGAAAGAGGCTGAAGCGTAACCCAGCTACGTCACCTAGAATCCACATCCCCATTCCTTTTCTCCTTTTTTTTTTCCTTCTCTCAGTTCGCTTTTTTCTTTTATCATATCGTTTCTCCTTTTTTGTATACGTATACAGAAAAAAAGGGAGCTCGCTATAGGCGTGTATGATTGGCTTTGTGTTTTATACCTCGAAATTCGATTCCAGATAGACGCGAACTCGCCTGAAAAACCAGACGTAAAGATCTTTCAATCAATCGAAAAAAAAATAAATAAAGAAGAAAGAAAAAAATGAAGAAAACTTCACCAAACTTTTCCACGTCTGCAGTTTAGGATCAGGCATTGATCCTGCAAAAGTTTTCTTTCCTTTTATTCTCCTTCTCCTTCTTCTTTTTCTTCTTCTTTGACTGCCTTTTCTTTCACCTTATTTCACCTCACTCGAAAGCTTTTGCGAGAATCTCGTCGAGCCCCATCATTTGTCCGTCGCAAAACCTTTTCTCGTTTACGGTGCGGCGGGGTTTAGAGTTTCGGGGTGGCAAACGGCCTGCAGGAATCCACGTTTGATCTTGCGTCAATCTCTATCGCTATCAATTGACCTCAGCCCCGGTTCAAAGAGACTTGGCGTAATTTAGTTGATAGAATTCGGCCCCGAAAAAGAGATAATTGCCCGGGGATTTCCAGCCCGATTAATGTTCTCATACAAAACAAGGCACTGATCAAGGAAAGGGATCATTTTTGATGGAAACGAAGTGGGAAAGCCCCAGCGTAAACAGCTCCGATGACTGCTGCTTCCCTTCCGAATTCCCCTTCTCACATTTCCAGATTCTCCGTTCCTCCGATAACAGAGCGTTTCCGCCGCCAGTATAACCGCCAGCATCCGTTCTCCGAGCTTTAACAGTGAACATTCCAACTCTTTCCACTGCCTTTGCCTCCCGCGAAATTGTTCTGCCTTAGGCCTCTGCTTCCCGAAACTGACCGCAACGAAATTCCATCATTGTTCAGCCAGGGCGAACAGTTCCTTGGACAACGATCCGCGATCCTGAAGGGTAGCTGTACAGAGGACGAAAGCTGTACCGGGCGAAAACTGACCCGAACCAAAAAATGATTTTTCTTTTTTCTCTTTTCTTTTTTCTTTTTCCCCCCTTCTTCGCGGGACAGTAATCATCTGTCAATAGCGATTACAGATTTCGAGACGAATTGAATTAGTTTGTCGGAGTGTTTGGCCTGGTTCTTAGGAGGGTCAAATCCCGGGATAAATCTTTAGTGCCTTGAAGCTTACCTTGAAATTGATCGCCACGTTTTCGAATAGTGTAGTTTGCGTGCGGATCTGGGTATAGCTATGGGCCATATAATCTATAGGATTTGACCTGCACCAATGGCAACAGTATATAGATACCCATACCGAAAACTACAACGCTTGCAATTTCTCCACGCCTCTATAACGCCGGCAAACAGTCGTTAGTTTACTCTGTCCATAATTTACTACCTATGGCTGTATAGCTTTACCTGCTCTACTACCGATGAACTTTACACCGCTGATTCCCAATAACCACCACGTACTTTAAAGGACCATGGAATTTTTGGAGAAGCAATATAAAGGTCGAATAAGAATTCAATTTTCATTTCATTTTTGGAATTTATCTTGAAATTGATGTCGAAAAATAGGGGGTGAAATTTTCAACTTGTATAACACACGCACGTTGACTGTTCGTTGAACTTTCTACTTTGTTGGTGTACACAAGCGTGTATAAGTGTAATAAAGTATTAAACGGCGTGCATGCAGTTGATGGCTTGAGCTTGAAACTTTTCTTGCCAGTATTCATGTACGACGTCGTGGATAAGCGAAGAATTAGGTAGACCCTTGGTTAACCACGACGTGGTTGAAAACTTTAGGATTTTAGCCAAGCAATTTGGGGAGAAATATCATTACGTCTTCTACAGGCATTTCAATCTACTCACTTAGTTCTATTAACCCGCGAAAGCAGCTCCTGATTCAACCAAACATGGATCGGATTTGATTTCCTAAAAATTATACTCCTCGCGTTACTTGACTCAAAATAAGATGCGGTCGTGCCTGAAAAACTCGATATTCGTGAGGTTTGAAAAAGCTCGTTGTGTAAAAAATTTCAGGTTCTTTAGTCCCCGTATATTTATAACGCATTTGTGGATACAATTCGAATAGATTGACGTATAGCTGAATTATTATTATTATTATTTTTATTTTTCAAATCTGTTCACGGTATAAATTATTTTCAACAATATCGGTAAAAAGAAAAAAACAAATCTCGATCAATTTGATTTCCTCGTTTATTATTTCAATTTCTATGAATATTTTTCAGACAGTATTTATTACTGAATAAAACTGCAACGAGAGCTGGATGAAGAGTGAAACTAATTAACGAACGGTTTGTTAGACTCTATGAGATACACGTGACATTTGAAAATACATTATATACACATCCGTTATACGTACCTATACTATATGCGTAGAATATAATCTGTAGAATTATTGCCAGAACAATTGGCAGTGATTGTATTGTGCAGTGGGACGCGGCGACACAGTACGTGGTTACAATTATTAATTACTTTACGCAATTATTAGTCATACGTCTACACCTGTCGTGCGGTTTTAGATATCTCAGATTAATATTAAACCCCGAGCAGTGTGCAATTTTCATTCACTTTTATACACGAAGAAAAAGTATATCAAAATTAAATATAAACAGACTCTGAGTGGATGATGGAATAAATTAATTAATTAATTAAGCGAATGAATGAACGAACGAATGTATGAATAATATGAGACTCTGAAAGGAGGTGAGTACGTCTTTCCCGTTTATCTCCATATCAGAGGGGTGTTTTGTAACGAGGTGTTGATGCAGCCACAAGGCGAAGTGTTGGGAAAAAAGGGAAGAATAAAGGAGGAATAAAAAGGGGTGGAAATGAAAGGTGCTCGAGGCACAGGTAGATATGGAAAAGGAAAAGGAAAAGGAAAAGGAAAAGGAAGGGGAAAATGAAAATGAAAATGAAAATGAAAATGAAAAAAGGAAAGAAATGACAAACGCGACCTCTTCGGGGGCGGCACTATGCCCGGGATACGATTTCGCCTCGTTGACCGCGTTCGCGCTAAGGGATGTGTGTATGCATGTATATACGTGTATAAGGGTACAATGAAGATCCAAAGGAAAACTGAAAACAAGAGAGAAACACGACGTACACGACAGGACGGGAAACAAATAAGATGCGGTTTAGTGAGCTGAGAAAGTAGGAAAAGAGGATCACATATGAACATACACTGGGTGTCCGTTGTCGAAGTCCGGGTTGAAATCCAGGGAAAGAAAACCGAAAATCGGACAACAGATGACCAAGAATTTTTTCCAAAGAGTCAATAATCGAAGAAATTTTCTCGGAGAAATTCCGTTTTTGAATCGGAGCTTTGAAAAATTGTCAATTTTCAAAGATACCGGGTAAAAATATGACGAAGGCAATTTCCCGACACCCTATACACGCGTATTTGATGCCGACAAAGTATAACGTTATACCTTGTATATAGTTATAGATATATATATACCCAGAGGGCGGAAAAATAGTATTTTTATCGCGGTCGCGGACCGCTGTCGTTCCTTTCACGCCAAAGAAGCCCTGGCAGTTTTTCTTTTCCGCTTTGCTTTCGGGCACGCATTCTCCCTCGCCCCTTCTCTCATTCCCCAAATTTCTTACCTCTCTCTCTTTCTTTCGGTAAGAGAGATGGGAACTGCAGGGTGAAAAGGTCGGGAAAAGCTCCGGTGCGAAAAGAACGATGTTTTCAAAGACAGGCTCGACTGGCTCCTTCGCGTTGGAGGAAAAGCGGAAAGGAGAAAAAGCGAAAAAGGGAAGAAGAGAAAAGGACGAAAGGAGCCTAGCTTTTCTTAGGCGGTCTGTATAGCCAGGCACATAATATATACCACCTGAATCGCAGGACCCTTCACAGAGTTCCGAACGACACTGTAGGCGTTGACACGGGTTACATCGAACTTTTTGGATAGAGGTAACGGGCGAGGGTTGCTCTTTGACGAGACATCGCGGTTACAGTGAAAAGATCGAGAGGACAAGAAAATACGGTACGAAAATAAAATCCAAATAAATTTATAATCAAATCTATGATATAAATATTCCGTTTCACAAATTTACACGATTTTGCATCCACTTCATATACGAGCATGAAAAATTGCCTCAATAATTCTAATTTCTGACACCTATGGATTTTTTTATTTTAGGGTAAAAATAAGAGTCCCGTGAAAAATATTGATTATCACTTTTTTTCGTCGTCCAATTTCGTATACATATATATACTATAATTCTATATTTGAAAATATCAGAGAATTTCTCATTTCAATTCAATTATTTTCCATCCCCCAAGTGTGAATAAAAACGACAAAATATTCCAGATCAATAAAAAAAAACTGTCGATCAATCACGAATCTTGTTTCGTATCAAGGTTTTGAAAAAGTTTCATTTGTTTTTCTCGTGGTTTCCTGGTCCGATCGCAAATCGGACGAAGGGGTTGCGTGGGTGAACGTGTACACGATGTTCCATTCTCCTCGACCTTCGTTCTCGGTTGTTTTATACCGAAAGAACTGATTTTCTCCGCGACATTGGGAGACTAGATAACGCCGTGCCGGTCGACGGAAAGCGTGAGTTGGCTACGGGATAACAGGTAGCATAAATCTCGCAGAAAACGTGGCTACATTTCTCCTACAGGATCCGTTAATCAGATCCAGTTTCGTTCGCTACACACACGGGGGAAGAAAAAAACAATTCTAAAATTTTCTTACACGATTAGTTTTGTTGAATAAATATCGCCGATTCGCAGTAAAAAAAGTTTCGAAATTGGATTTGTTTTGGACTTGGATTATTTCTTGTCTTCACATCCTGAGAAATATAGACCGAATTTGGACTTAGACGTTTCTGAAAATTCGAAATCGTCTGAAACGGATTGGGAATTTTGAGGGTTTGGAAGTTTAAAAGCTCGGAATTTGAACCCGTCCTGAATATTTGTAGCGTATATGGATAGGTATGTATAATATGTATACGTGTCTAAACAACAAGGTAATAATTTGATATAATCAAATTGAGCGATTCCACCTACTATACGGTACATCCCCCCCTTTTCCAACCCTCGGTACACGCCACCCTACTCGCAGCGCGTTCCACATTTGTAATTCGAATCGTTGCGGTACACCGGTATATCGTGACAACGTTCAGTCGATATTGTTGACGATGTGGGTACAGAGCTATTTCTCTATACACCTCGTTCAAACCAGATACCAAAGTACAGTCAATGACTGAATAAATCCACCCCAACGTATCGCGTCAAATATTATACCTGTATAAACCACAATATAAATATCTTACGCAGACTGTCTCGAAAATGAACATTTCTTTCTATTATTCCTCCGCTGCCGATACCCCGAATGATATAGACTTCGATGTAAAATCGATCGATTTTTATTACAATTTCTATTTCCCAGATAATGAACGTTAAAAGTTTCTCTGTACAGGAAAAATAATTATAATAGAAGAAGAAAGTTGAATTTTCATTTGACGTATTCAATTTTTAGTGGAATGTATACTTCTGTATTTCGAAGTTCAATTATTTTCCAGCTTTTATAATACGCGGAAGAATGTCCCACCGTAATTATTATTAGTTGAGTTTAAAGTTGCGCATATTTAGCGGTTCATTCCCGAGTGCATAATTATTTACTTCGGTATAATCGCGCCTACTTACCTGCCCGCGTTCCAAGTTGCACTTTGACTCGGTAAGTTTAGTAAATAAAATAGAAAAAGAAAAAAAAAAGAGAAGATCAAAGTCTCGCAGACTTTTCAACCTACAGCCACGTTATAATCCAGAGGGGTATACTTGTAACGAATTAATGAAAGCTAAGCGGAATTTTTACAAATTTAGTAGAAGAGTTGACGATTCGAACTTCTCAACGAGTTTAACAAACTTTTTGAGGAAAGATAATATTTATGTTACTGAAAAAAAGAAACAGAAGAATAAGAAGTGAAGGGGGAAAATGAAAATAACAATCGGTGAAGAGTAATATTGAAACATATTCGAATAGAGAAACACGTCGTACTCGGAACACACATTTAATCAATCAAGCGAGTAAAACGTGTACGTTTCCTCTACAAAATCGACTGACTGAGTAGGTACCTAGTCAGACTGTCTGACTAAGCCGTGGCGTTACTACTGCAGCCACACAACATCGTGGATTACGTGTTAAACTCTACAGGCTTCAGGATTCCTCTCGACAAATCGCCGAGCGTCTCTGACACGGATAATAAATACAAGAATAATTATCATCCCTGAATGAACGGAGCAAGGAACGCAAAGATAAGAAGATATTATCCTTGAATTGAAGTTAGACATCGAAACTCCTGTTTTACGTTTTTTTCAATCCTTTCTCGCTGGTTTTATGAGGAAAAGAAAAATCCTCTAATAATTTGGTGAAATACAAAAGAAACCAAGTCAAGGATTATGTGTATCGACTGGCTCGTTATCAACGTTTCATCATTAATTAAACCTCATCGTTTTAGTGGCGGGGAATCGTTATGAATAATAGCCAACAAGGCTGGATTAGTGTCTATACGTATGAGTGTATATCGCGATAGTCTGCACGCACTTGTGTACATATGTACGGGGCATTCTCTCCAGTATAAATACATTGGCGAAGTAGAACGTGGAGCTAAGAGAGCGAGAGAGAGCGAAGCCTCGTCAGCGTGTCTCCGCTTTAATATTAATTATCTTGGTGATAATTAATGGCCTCTTCATTAATACAATTTATAACTTAGCTGATGGTACAACGGGCGTATATACACAGGTATAGCAAAACTCGGGATTATCTTATTAAAGAAAATTTGTCATTAGGAATCGGCGCGCTGTACAAGTATCCACTTGTAAATGCGAGGAGAAATATCCGGGCTCGGAGTACCCCTTGCGAATTCATTATTATCAATATTATGGTTATTTCATCGGAGTGGGTTAATTTTTGGAAAAGAAAAAGATTATTGTCCGACGATATTCGGGACAAGATTCGCTCTGCAATCGTTAGAATGTGTGTATGAGGTAAA
The DNA here is from genome assembly GCA_944452935.1 of Rhogogaster chlorosoma. Classification (NCBI taxonomy): domain Eukaryota; kingdom Metazoa; phylum Arthropoda; class Insecta; order Hymenoptera; family Tenthredinidae; genus Rhogogaster; species Rhogogaster chlorosoma. The sequence goes on along the minus strand of OX101803.1, from coordinate 19,963,111 downwards.
AATGAGTTTTAGCACGACTTTAATAATAAATGATGTTCATCTAGTTCAACTCGGCACAGTATACCTTCTCGTGTTTGTTTTGGTATAATTAAAACGTTTTAATATGTCTTCGTTTAATTCCTATCCCACGGTAACCTGCCAACCTACCTGCCTCCATGATTACCTTAGTAGACAGATTGCTCCGGAGAAATAGAGGGAGGGACTTTATCACGTAATTAAAACCTGGTTTCACTCCAACCCTGTCAATCTATTTATTCCTCCTATTTGTACCTGACTATGGGATGCTTTTCTCTTTCATCCCTTTATTTCTGTATCATTCTGAAGACGCTTAACCGTAGCTAACTCAAAGTATGTTAGAAGGAAACCAAATCCCATTCATCTTTCGTTCGTTTGATTTTAATAATCTAATTAGCCGTGGAATTAAGCCGGGGACTAATTAACGAACGCTGCGTTCAAGACGTCCCGAATTTACATTCGAAAATTTCAATCAAATACTGGCCTTCATAGCTTCGTACGCATGTCTGCGTGGAAGTAACCAAATTATTTCTTTTTTACAGGAAAAGATCGAGAAATGAATGATGAATTTCAACGGGTAGATCATCCTCCAATTATTCCCTTCGATTTCACCCCTTCTAAATAATAAAGAAAATAAAGGAAGTTTCGTTCGATACTTCAGAGTTTATGAATTTTTTCGAAAAGCCCATTTTCGAGTTAAAAAACTGAAAAACATCTGGTTTGACGGAAGAAAATTTGACTAGTAAAGTTTGAGTTATTTTCTGACGCTTTATCGAAGATGGAATCACCGTGTACCGATTATTATAAGAAAGCTGTGAACAGGTGGGAGCTAGGTATGAGGTAAAAATAGAATGGACGAGATAATACAAAGAATTTGAAACTAACCTACTTGTAAGCCCTCTTATCTTACTTATCTTATTTATCTCTCGACTCTGGGTACTTCGACGCAACCTTCCGCCGTCTTCAGATTTTTCCTCATTTTCTATCTCTCTCGTTTACTTTACTTTCTTTCTTTTTTTTTTTTCGTTCTCTCGCTCTCTTCACTTGTGGGACTCCTTATTTCTCCGCCAAGAATTACGATCATGCAGGGCTGCGAGCTAAGGCGAAGGGTGAGGATGAAGCTGTGATGAGATCTCGGTGTGAGAAAGCTTTTGTGTCCATACGACCAGGCAACAAAGAATTATATTGAAAATTATAACCCCGTTATCAATCCGAGCACTAAATACACGGGATAATGGAACTCTGAGAATAATGGAACCCGCCCACCCTTAGTATAAATCCACTTTATTATCAAACTTATCATTCGAAAATAGCTGTATAAAACCGCATAAAATGAAAAAATGAAGGTGAGAGAGAGAAAGAAAAGAATAAAAAAAGAAAATACATATATATAATATATACCGAAGAAAATATTCTTTATCAAAATTATTTTCTATGTAAACGACGTTTTGTACACGTATACATATATGTGACTAATCGTAAGCACATATGTGTCACACGCTGTTTACTCATCCTTGGACTACTTGCATGTCGTCTAACTTTGTAACTGGCATAAATTTCGAGGAATATGCATACAATATATAGATATACGTCAGACTTCAGCAAGTTTCCTTCTGCAGGGCCGGGTTAATTGAGTGTAATTATTAACCTCGCCTAGGAGTCTTTGAGTGCATGGTGAAGCGAAGAGTGTAATTATAGCACGGGGAATCAGGTCGTTGGAAGTATTTTTTAGTTTCTTTTTTTTTTTTAATATCGTCGTGATTTTTATTACATATTTTCAAATATGAAGTTCATTCAGTTATACCTTTCGGGGATAAGATCATAGGTTATCTCGAAAGGAATGAGAGAAAAATTTAATGAAGAAATCGCCCATTTATTTTATAAAGGTAAAAAGTGAATCAGTTCTACTCTGCGAAACTACAGCAAAGGGATGTTTGTTTCAAATGAAGATGTAACCTAGCTCTATTATAGCGAGCGGGAGGAAATTAATCGAAAGAATAAACCGAGCGAGAGACTTCGTAATTGGGAACGATCAAACTCTTCTTTCTTTGATCTATGAAACGGAAGTATATTCACCGAGATAAAAAGACAATGGGAATGCATGAAGAGAGACAGAGAGACATGATAGAAATACATAGACGAATAGAGGGAGGAAAATTTAAAAAGATACGAAGGATCGCTCGCTTATTTGCAATTTATAAATATACCTATACTATAAAAAATATATATATAAATATATTATATATTTTATATACGTATATGTATATAAAAATGAAACAATAAAAAAATTTATTCACTCTCTCGACAAAGTCGACTCATCAAATGAAAAATAAATGAATAACTGTATCGGAGTTATGGGGGAAGTACGGTTGACAAAATAGAAGAGGATGTCGTTTTATTTTCGCAAATAACAGAAGCTGTAGAAAATACAAACTTCGCCAGATCCACGTTTTTGTTTTTTTTTTTACTTTTTCTTTATCGAAGCTTTACAGGATACAGCTTTTTATCTTTAAAGATATAAGGCTGGAGAAGTTTCACGATTATCTGATTGAATGAATTTATTATCTTTTTTTTTTTTTTTGTTTGATTGAAAATTATTTCAAACTTGAAAAAGGACTAGTCTAAAAGCGATGTTAGGATATTCAGCTATAAAAGCTCCCAGAGCTGTTGTTTTCACTCTAAGAACCCAATCCCTCAAAATCTGTCAGCGAGCAAGAATTTTCAATTGGTGTTTCGATCGATTCGAATCGTTTTTCATGTTTTTTCACCCTCGCTTGGACAGGACGTGAAACGAAATCTTGTTTTATATTTCATTTTGTTGTTTTTTTCTTTTTCTTTCTTCTTTTCTCCTTTTTTGATCTTTAACCTGACGCAATTTAGCACGAAAAGAAAGAATCGTCGAGGATTTCATATCATAAGATAAAGAACGAATAAGAGAAAAAAATGATAAATAGAAATCCAAAAACGAATCCGAAAAATTATAAAACAATGTTAAATTAAAACATTGTATATTTTAAAAATAAAAAGAAGAAAGATAAGTATGAAAAATTGTTTGGAATAAAGAAAAAAATGTTCAATATTATACCTCCATGGAAATATTATCCTCAGGATTATCCGATCAACTTTGATAGATGCATCTTATATTCTTTAATATACCTACTAGTAATAAAACAAAAGAGAGATAAAAAAAATCTAAGTAATAACGTGATCGACATACATATTAAATTCCAAAGCGTATAGTTATTTAGCTTAGAGGTATGATGCAGCGGGGTTGAGGTACGGGTATATATCAAGATAGGTAGAGATATATATGTTATACGAGAGTTGATTATATTCCTGAAAGTACAAAACCCTGGGGTATGAAATTTCTACACGTGTACGAGGAGCTGGTGATTAGCGTAAAAAGTCTGAGCAACTTTTAATAGGATTCCATATTTATGACTTACGTAACAGGCACGGGCCCAACGAAGAAGATCCACGAGTATCTCGCCCCGCTCCATCCCTCGCCCCGTATATCATCCCCTTATCCTTTGAACGGCAATATTCGTCCTGCGTCGAAAGATTATGCAAATCGTACCTACCGCAACGTCACCGATATGATTCCGTACACTTGCGAAATGCGAATATGCAGATTTATCCACTCGAAACAATCCGCAATTTGAATTTGAGTTTGAATCCTTTTTTTTTTTTTTTCTTCTTCATCGAATCCATTATCCCGATTTGTGTTTATTATTCAAAGGAGCTGAGTAACGAGTGTTTGAAAATGAACCCGGGTGTATATATTATATAGTTTCTTCGCCTTTTTTTAATTTCCGCATTATTCCTTCGGCCTGTTTTCCTCCGGCTAGGGCTCCTGCAGGGAACGGAAAAACCCGGGTCTGCGGGGCTATACTTTACCCGGAAAGCTTGAACTGGGCTTTTCAGATAAAAGAATTTACATACTGGATCCTCGTTTTATACACTCAATTTTGAATATTTATTCAATTTTTGTTCGCCACTGTCGCGCTGTTAAGTGGAATTAAAACTGACTAACCAAATTTCGTAGCCTACAGAATTATAGCTCGACCGGCCCATTGATGTTCCTTTTTTCTTAATTAAATTGAACCACCACCACCGCCGTCAACATCACCCCGTACGCTTTACGCACCAGCGCATATTTTAACTCAATTTTACCACCGTACTAACGAAATATTTGCCAAGACAATAAAAAAGGAGAAGAAAAATCGCTTAGAAAAAAAAAAAAGATACAAAAAAGCTCGTTTAAAACATGTTTTATTAATATAACGTATTAATTCACCCCTAACGAATTAAACGCCCTTATATAAATACTCGGTAAATATTTAAAAGAGTTTTATATTAGCTGATGAATGAATCGAGGAAATGATTTTCAAAAATCTGTCGATCGTTTTTCGATATTTATCGTTAAATAATAATCAGGGATGACTCAAACGGGACTTAATATCCTCGAGGGATTATGGGAGTGAAGATAAAAAATGGAATCTCGGTATAAGCCGGAGGTGTATAAGGCGGGCTGTAATATAGTGTTATACGCGAGTATCGGGGAAGACTAACGCGTTGGGCTGGACCCAAACGCGACAGACTTGCCAAAGACTTTTCCCCGTATTCTGGCTGAGTGCCAATGAAAGTGCAATTAGCACAATGATAATTTTCTCAAACGTTCCCCATTAACCCAGTTGCCGTCCGTGCGACCCGTCGCTTCGCTTTCGTGCAGCACCTACCCCTGCGCCACGGCCTATACGGAAGTAAAGGGGACGAACGCGTAAAACAACTCTGATATATCCCTGAATGATCTATAGAGTTTCTGGTATAGAGTAGGGAAGTCGGGATCTATAGATCATCTCGTGATTTGATTAGGAAAACGGAAGTCCTTCCGGAACCCGGCGTCGATTCTCCGCAAGTTATACGAGACTGTGTGTACAGGAAATATAAAGAAATAGAAGGGAATTCAGGAAGCACTTATTTTTATTATATACTTATATCTGGTCCAGATGTCTCGCTAAAAGTTGAGTAGAATTATGGACCGTTAGATGCAATTAGCGGAATAAATAAGCCTTGTGTCATTATCGCGAAAAATCGTACATAGAAACGGAACGTTTTTAAGAAAATCGTAGAGCTGGCATAGATCGAGATCTCACGATTCAGATTTTTGGAGATCGAATATTTCTTGTGATTTTTTTTGCAAACGCGTGTAGGAGGTTCGTCAATTTTCTATGACTTTCCCGGTCGATTATTTTCGCGAATTAGTAGATATCATGGCTTAATCATTCGGCGCAATATCCCCTAATTGGGTGGCAGTAAATGGGATAGAATTTACGGTATTTCGCATCGAATAGTAATTGGGAATAGTCAAATAGTAAGATTTCGTTTCACGATAGGCAACGGTGAATACCAAGTAGCTAAATGGAACCAAAGCGTATCTATCAGGGATGTATTTACGATTGAAGGGAGGCTTTACACGCGCCTATGCACGTATCTACGAATGTATACGTATACACGTGTGTGTAGATATCCGCATATATCCATACCATCAAAACAGATATATATATATCTAAATATCGAATCGTTGCACCATATAGTATAAAATCTACAGCCGTTTGAAACTGCTGTATGAGAACTGGAGTTTCAAAGTTTGCGGTATTAAATTTACGTCCAAAGCACTTTCCTCGATGTATGTATATACCAGTACGCTGCTAATAAATTATTGGCAAATGTATATACCCATGTACAGAAGTTTCCTATGTTCTACAGAGTTGAAGCTTGACTCTGTTGTTTTATTTTTTTTGTTTGTTTTTCATTTCATTTCATTTCAGTTTTTTTCTCTTTTTTGTTTTTCATTTTTTCGAATTTTTCTTTATTTTCTCTTTTATTCTTCTACGTTATAGCGAGGTTAAAATATCGGTAAAGATTCAAGGTGAAATGGCGCGGCTTGATAATATATAACCGTCGAATTATTTCTACCGAGCCTGCGACGTAACTTACTCACCGAAAAACTTTACTCCTGCGTCCAGAAACTCTAACTCCAATTTTTCGTACTTTTTTTTCTTCTTCTTCTTCTTTCTTTCTTTCTTTCCTGCTCTCTTTCTCTTCTCCACTTCTATACGTCCAATCGGATAAAGTAGATATATAGATAAACTCCGGTCGAATAAAGTGGGAAAAAATTAACCCCGACGAAGAATTTTTATTGAACCCTAAATCACCGGAGGGAAAACCCTGATATATTTTTCGTTTAGAAAATATCAGTCAAGCTTCATTATATCGATCAAAATTGTCGAATAAAATGAAAACATAAAATATCAAACGTTTCAGATTTTCTTTTCTCAATTATATCACACAATCCCTGATCATCCCTCCCGTCATTTCTTTCCATCGATCTCTGCCTCTCCTTGTCTCTAATTGGCATCCAAGTGACAGATCGAGAAAGAAAAAAAAATTTACACAATTCTACATTCAAAAAATGGATTTGGATATTTTTACGTGTTCGATGTATCATTTTTTCTTTAATTTCTCTCTAACTTTATAATTTCTTTGACTTATTAGGTCCTTTTTCTTTTATTTCCAAGTGCGGGACGGATCCGTCTAGACGTTCTCTTAATTTGTATTTTTTTCTCTTCTCTTTCTTTATTTGAATATGATAAGCCGAAAAAGAACGACTGAGTAAAGTGAACATGAACATGGGGGGATAAATTCGAGAAGATTTTGACTTTTCTTTTTTTCTTTTTTTAATTTTTTTTTCTTTCTCTCTTTCTTTTTTTTATATATATATATATGTATATATCTTCCATACGAATCTGATTTCCTTTGTAGTCTCTGTGGGAACAGGAGCTCCGAATGGCTCCTGACTAACGAGGGAAAACGGCCAACGCGTTTTCGCACGGTCCCATACGCGCGAGCGAGTATGTACAGAGACGGCAAAAAGTTCCCGGGGGATACTGAAGGGCGAAATTCCTTTGATTGTACATTAAAGGTAATTTCAAGGAACCCGAACCGGCCTATTTCAAACGAAACTAACTTCAAACCATTATTCAAGGGTATAGGTACAGATAAACGTTGAAATAACCCGAAGGAGATGGAGAAAGGATTCTTTGAATTATACTGCAATACGCGAAATCCCATCCCCTATAAGGGGGAAGATAAAGGGTGGAGATAAAATCATGATAAATATATATATATTAACGCCTTTAAGATATATCTATCAAATGAATCCGAAATACATTCGATTCGAAGCACGTATTTAGCCACCGAACTGTTACGCGACTATTGAAACAGCCGATATTCCATTTTGCAAATGCCAGATTAAACACGGGGTTGGATTTCAGCTTGACTTCAACTTTGACGATAAGATATTTCTAGACATTTGTGCCAAATGAGGGAAATAAAAATAAGAATAGAAAAATTTAACCTCTGTTATTTTGGCACGATAATAATATCCCGGCGGATGGTAATTAGCGAATAATTAGCGGAGAGAAATAAATAAAGAGAGAAGAGAAGAGAAAAGTAATAAACGAATGTTTCGACAAATTTTTATTCAATTAATGAATATCGTATTTTTGAAATGAAATTATAGAAGAGAATTAAATTAATCAAATGATGAATTGATTGAATTCGAGGAATGCTTCGGGTATAATAATTTCGATTCGAAATAAACCAGCTGAAATTCAGGAAATTGCTGTTTTAAACATACATGTATAATTTGAAAATTAATTGGCATAATTTGGATAGTAAAAGTGGGGAGTAACGAATATACAGATATTAGGTAAACGTAATGCATATTGTATGAGAGAGAAGTTGATTAATTCTATATACGTACATCGAGACATTCGCCACACGGCAAAGAGTTGGGAAAAAATAAAATAACAAATAACAAAAATCTCGTTTTAATTAACAAATAACAACGTTCGAAATATATTCCATACGAATTGTAAGTTTCTCGGGACGAAAAATTGAATTAATAATCAAAAATATCCACCCCTGAACAGACCGCGGACCGCAGTCATGGTTTGTGCTTTCGTTCTACCCCTAGGGAACTTTAATATCTCTGGCACCAGGGAGGATAAACAATTTCTGATTACCAACGCGAGCCAAGTCTCCAAATATATTCCCTATCTTCATAAAAGCAAAAAATAAGTGGCGATGAATTGCGACAGAAATTGACTTCCTTATGCTAATAATATCGACAGTTAAATCTCCCGTTTCTTCAATCTCAATTATCACTTATTTTGACCAAATTTCAATCATCTTTAGATCCGATATTAAATTTGGTGGAAATTGATCGATAAGGTCTCGCGAAAAACGCTTTTCAAATCGGCCCTGACATCCCTCCAACTCTTCGCAAGATTTTGGCGAATTTTTCTCCGCCCCTTATTACTCCCCAAGGCGTCTAACTTTTTTCCAAAATATAGAACAGTTTGAGATTTATTCTAATGCATTTCTATTTTTGATTATTTTTTGGAAAAATTAAAGCTCAGCTTTCGACCCTTGAATTGCGAAAGGACGATTACCATCAACCTCAGTCGCTCTAGATGCAAGAGCGAAGAGGCGACGTTGTAACAAGATAATTAATACAGGGAACGGCGTCGGGACGTCGGGGTCTATTGTTGCCCGGTCACTTCGTCACCAGTGACTGACGTCAATTGTGTTTTGTCAGTTTGACGATGACAGCTAGTCGAATAGCCGAATAGAGACTGTGGCAAACAAACAGTCTCGATAACTGACACGGCGATGGGATAGACGGACAGAAATTTGAACGACACATACCCAAATCCACCCTATGAAAGCGCGGAAATATAGGAGAAAATAAGGGGTGTCTAATTATGCTAGTAACTCCTTTTAGCAAACCTTTTAAACAGCCCTGGCTGAACACACGTGGAAATGGCTAATCCCCGTGCATATAAACCCGGGGGATGAAAGCTTGAAGAAGCTTTGCTAATTTCTCTGAAAAGCTTCTATAAACGTGACAGAAAATTTGATTATTTCATAGCCGTTTAAAAGATAGGGAAGAAAAAAATGAAGGGAAAAACTTTCGCTAACAAGATGTTTGCCGTCAACGTCTAGCGCCCTTGTTTTTTATTTATTTTATTTTTTTGATTTTTTGCCCCGTTTTTTTCGGTTCAATCAGTATATAATGAAGGTACGATGGTTCGTTCAAACTTGATGAATAATAATGAAGCGATACGATATAATCGTAGAAAAAAAAAAAGATTACATTTTCGGGAACTTGAAATGCAAAAGTTGCTGAATCTGCAGTCTGTCTTTCCGGCGGGGAATTTTGCGGGCTGCATTTTGTCGAGAATAAACCTGAGTTTAATATAAAATTGGATCTCCCACCCCGCATATTTCAGAATTGGTTTTTGCAAAAACAGAGTCAAGGCATTCTTGACCTAACCCTGCTCGACCCTTGCGACAAACTTGGCGAGATCATTGATCGGTTCGTTGCAAGACGCGGGTCGTTTTTCTTTTTTCGTTCGATGTTAAAAAGAGGTGGACAGAGAAGAGAGTAGAGGAGAATCGGAATCAGTCGGAACTTCAGAGACGTTGCGATTTTTGGAGAAATGAGAATGATACGCGATGCCAAGGAGCGGATCTTTGCTTATCATAAATTCGACGATTTTCAAGGAGAACTAAACTCCGCACTTTTTACCTTTTTTTTTCGTTCGCCTAGCCACGCGCCGTCTATCGATGTCCAGTCTCCGGTATCCGATGTTCGCTTTCCATTCCACTCTACCGAACCGTAGCCAAGGGTATTCGCAGCTCGGTTTGGTCCGCCCAGTCAGAAGCTGAAATAGCAATCGAATCGAGTAAACACGGATAGCGTTTCTGCACCCCCGGCTTCACACACTGCGATATTCACGTCCCGTGCCATGCCTACATACGTCCGAAATATATATCTACACCACTCTAATTTCAATGGGATTTGTCGTGCCCTCCGCTGTCGCATGTCCGCAGCAATGTTAATTTACGTGATTCATTCCAAATTGCTTTTTCATCGTTTTTTTATTTTTTTACTTTTTTTGAGTCTTCTCTTTTTCCTTTTTTCATTATCGTTAATAATTGATCATTTTTTGATTAGATTCCCCTCCCACAGTATAAATTGGGAATGGGAGTATAGGTGTATCGCTAGAAGATCGAGTATTGAAACGGGGTCATGATACGCGCTGTATTTCGGGTGTTTAGGATATTAATTGACATTAGGGTAAAGGTATTAAAACGACAGCCATTAGAATTGATGGACGTAGTAATAGCGGCAGTAGTAACAGTAACTGCAGGTTTTGGTTCGGTCGTGCGGTTTTCAACGGTGAATAACGGCACGCGACAACAGTGTCAGTGACACCCCATCGCCCTCTCCACCCTCTCGCACCTATTTCACGTTTCCCATTTTCCCCGTTTTCCCGTAATCCCTCTACGCCGTACCTCGCTATACTACGTGTATGTATAGACACACCCCGGATACACGTGGCTTTCTATGTACATATATAACATTTTACGCCGATATGTTATATGTTACGGCGTATATAGGTATAACACACGACGAGAAACCAATGGCCGCAGTCCTTCGACCTAAAACCAAGGGTTGGCAGTCGCTTGGACCTCTTAACCCAGATGGCAGATGCTCGGGCAACGTTCCAGGTGGACCACGACATACTGGCTTATCGTTATTCTTTCTACGAAACGGGATTCACTGTATCGTTTATCATTTTTGTACATGGATACGTTATTTTTAATTTTATTTCACAATTTTTAGAACGAAACTGTCCTCTTTTCCTTTTGAAAAGAAACTAATTGAAACTAGTCTTAGATCGTGTATGCAAGGGTTGTTCGAAATTGAGAGGATGGAACTCAGCACCGTACCTTGAAAACCGATGAGAATTGATTTTTGGTTATTTTCAAATAACGTGGAATCCAATCTGAGATATTTTACTTGGATAATTTAATCTCGAGGGTTCCCAGGACTACCCTGCAGAAACGATATTATTGATAGGCACGCGAGGAGTATTTTGAAATTCTTCACTTTTGACTCCCATCAGTCTCGGGAAATTACTACAAAGACGTAATCTCGAAACTAATTCTAATTCGATGAATAAATGCGAAACTTTCAACTTCCATTAGAAGTTCCTAGAGCTTTGAGGGATCAAGAAGCCCACGTTTCTTAGAAAAGGCGATGCTTCGAACCTCGTAGATTTTTTAAGGGTAGATTATAATATTCCAGTCGATTTTATACACACTTCGGAGTTGATTTACTCCCGGGTATAGGTGACTTATTATTTTTCAGGTATCTATCCAACCCTGGCAATAATTTATTCCAAGGGTAGGTTATAAGGTAGTTGCGTAGTCGAGCCTCCAGGACGAGGGCGCGGGTTCAAGAAGAGATAGGGACGCTGCCTTGGGGTGGTTAGAAAAGTAGTATTGAGATTGGAAATAAGAATTTCACAGTAGAGTATCCGGCGATTGGTTGATTCGATCAAATATTAATTCGCATTCAATTTTACGACTGCTATACTGCTATAGATGAAAAAATATACCCTTAGAAATATCCTTGGAAATTTCTTCCTTTTTATACACGTACATATATAATATAGAAAGCTGCACTGCACCAGCGTCAAAATTCTATCATAATATCTCCTTTCTTTAGATACTCGATAAATGAGATAGAAGTTAACCCTTATCTCACCCTTATCCTTATCCTTATCCTTATCCTTATTCTTATTCTTATTCCTCCTCACTATACCTTAGCTTATTTTCAAAGTCTAATCTCTTCACTCCTAAGTTATTCCGGAACCTCTCGGAGAAAGGTTCTTGTATAAGTAACGATAACAAAACTGTCGGACATTCGAGAGGAGAAGGAAAGAAGAAAGAAAAAAAAAAAGAAAAACCGGCGTGATCGATTCCTTAGTCTAAAAAATAGCAAAAATGATGAAGAAAAATAAAGAAATACAAATAAAAAAAATCTAAAAATTTGGAGAATTTTTTTTATCAAGTCGTATATTTTATCATCTTAAATTTTAACAGCTGTTCTCCTCCCTTCGGGAAGATGAAATTCATAATATAAGATAATTATTCTTCTTCTTGTTACTGTTGTCATTATTATAAAAGCTACCTTATATCTAATACCTATACATTGAATTTGAGGGAGCTTTGCATTTCTGATGATAAATTTTTATTTTGACAGATGTCTTGGCTGTCGGTGAAAAATATTGCTTTTATAATCCGTTACATCATATCTCTGGAGTTATATACTGTGATATTGTGTCCCAAAGCTGCTTCCGAAAGCAGTTTTCTGTAATGAAAAAAATGTCAATACCATTCCCCGTCCAACCAACTTTGTCCCGATCTCCCCGTGCCCACACACACATATATATATAATATATAAATCTGTATATACCTAAATCTATGTATACACATACACTTCTGCTTATTTATCTTCCCTTACGAATCACGTCGTACATAACGCGGATGATCTCTCCACCTTCTGCTATATAAATACTTATGTATATCATACTTATACTTATACATCGATATTTTATTCTTCTTCTTCTATACATAGACAGCAACGAAACAGGGATTATTATTGAAACCCCATAGAATAAGCTGTGAAAAAAAAATTCCAAAATTCTTTCACTATACCTACTTGGCGATTTTTGAGAAACGAAAAAACATAGAAGCAGTATGTTAAACTCACAGCTAATTATCGGAGTATGAAGTGAAAGAATTGATAAACATGTGGCAATTTTTCATGCCCATTATTCGGAAGTAGAATCCTGTGAATTTCGGATTTTTAAATCTTCGATATAATTTCAATCCGTTTTCCAAAAATGATCGGGAGTTGAATCAGATGCGAAAATTTTCTGAAGACCTGGAATATCATTCCATTGATTTATTTGACGAAATGCATGAATTTGGATCAATTTTTCCCAGTCCTTTCGCCTTGGCTTTTTGAATCCAGTATAGACAGGTATAAAGGCAGCGTTGACGCGCCGTCATAGATCTTTCGAAAAGAATTTCTATGAAGCATATTAGTAAAAAGGCGCGTGATATACGTTCACTGTTTTTATAACGTCGAATTCTTTTTCCTATTTTCTCGTTTCAAACCCTTTCCTTCAGGTCTTCGCTTTCAAGTTCTGAATACACATGCATTTATACCCACTACGCCCGCGCACACTATGTACATTCATTTCTGTGTCAACTTGCACTCGCACAAATTTGATGTCGCTGAATCTGGCACACGGTTACTCCCACGCATATGCATGTCTGTATGCACGTATACCCATGGCTGTCGCAGTCGTCGCCCAAGATGCAGTAGATTTTCAGTATAAAATTGCAGAGCCGGAGCGAGTCAGGAAGGCAAAATTTCTTTGTAAAATAAAATTTCGAATCACCCCGACGAACAGTGGCGTTTCAGTCCCTCTTCGCATTTCTTGAAGCACACTGCAAGCTTGTATCGAGCAAACGTGTCTCTTTAATCTTACGTGCGAGTTTCCCCGCGGGGGATAAGAACTGAGAATCTAACGAACTAAGATCCTCGTTGGTGTTTTTAATTTTTAATTATTACATACGAGCTGAGTGAAATAAGAAATAAAAAACCTGTTCGAAAAACGAGAGAGAGAAAAAGAAGAAGAAAGTGATGATCACTCGACCTTTTTTACTCCGAAAAACAGAATAGGAAGTTCGAAAAGCAATTAATTTTAAAGCGTTTGGAAAGTTGGGGTCAGGGTTCAAACCCTTGGACTTCGAATCCGGAATCTTGAGTCCTTGCAGGGCGGACTCTCGATCCCTCTCGACTGTCCGAGGAGATATTAACGTGGAAAAGCCTGTTCAAGTGGGTAACAGCGATGTCTCTCTTAACCCGAAGCACTCTTTCGATAAAGCCATTTTTATCCTCTTATAAAATATTTCGGTCCCCATAGGGGGGCTGCGGAGAACCTCATAGGGTTCCCGGGTCCCTAGGGTTGAAAGGCGCAAGCAGGGGGTCCGTCATATTGGTATATCGAAGATATAATACGTATATATGCGTTTTTTTTCTTGCCACAGACTCGTTCATCCCTTAACAAAAATATCTGTGTATGGGTATGTTTTACTTTCTTTTTCCTTTTCCTTTTTTTTTTTTCATTATCTCGTCGGATTTATCGTTAAAAAACAGGAATAAAAAAAAAAGAAAAAGAAAAATAAAACAGATTCCGAGCTCAATCGGTTTGGAAAATAGAGAGAAAAAAAACAAAAAAGGAAGAAGATTCTAACCCCAAAGTTATCGAAAGTCGGCAGGACTTTTACCACCCTTTTAACCGAAAACTCTCAAGAGGCCTCGACTTTATACAACAGTTTATACACCCGTATATATAATCTCGAATAGAAGAGGCATTCGACTGCGGTTACTATTTGTCGAGGGTCAAATCTTTGGCAAGAAATTGGAAATGAATAAAAGAAAAGAAGAACAGATTTATTATATTTTCGGAAAGACGTTTTCTGATAATTATCGAATCAAGAGTAAGGTAAGATAAGGTATACGATAATGTATAATATATATTTATATCTATAGGGAAAGAGAAATAATTAAAAGACTTAGGAAATTTCTCCCCTTTTTTTCTCTCTTTATCTTCGTTTCATTCCAATCGTGAAAACGTCATTTTTACCACTTGACAGAAAAGTTCTGTCGATATTTATCGAGAGATATTATATTTTTTATTTTATTTATTTTTCAAGAAAAGGGGAGAGAACTGCGCCCATCAAAGTAGCGTATCGATAGGGTTGACGAACGAAGAAGACGAAGAAGGAAAAGAAGAAGAAGTGTAAGTAAAAAGAAGGTAGTCAGGCATGGGAGAAGGCTTTTGCAGCCAAGTCATTTCCTGGCCGAGAAAGTCGCTCAATTTCCGTTTCTATTTTTCACGAGAGACAAGTAGAAGAAGAGGAAAGAAAAAAAAAACGGAAAAACAGAAAAGTTAAAACTGTGAAAAAAAAAAGAAAAGAAGTAAAACGAATACCAGAAACTAAAATTCAAAGAAGAATAAATTAAAAAATATAATCAGAAAAATAATAATAATGAATAAATAAATAAATAAATAAATAAAATTGAGAATTTTCTTATGCGGATTTTTTTTTTTTTTTGTTTCCTCTTTTTTTCTTTCTTCTCTTCATTTTCTTCTTCGTCTTGCCACTTTTATACACGTAACGAGATTAAAATATTTGCATCAAATACGAGCCGTCAAAATTCGAAAGTGGGGAGGGGGCAGAAAGGTAAGGGAGAAGAAAAGAAAGAAAAAATAAAGGATAAAATGAAAAAAAAAAAGAAGAAAATGAAAAAAAAAAAAATTCTTCAACATCTTGGTAATATTGGATCAATAAAAAGACGAAAGACCCCACGCCAACCGAAGCGAAGTTTACGGATCCTGTATCGGCAGAAAGCTCGTTTAAATTTTATACCGTCGGAATAGCACCGCGTTTTTATCACTGCCACGCGGTTTATCGAACTACGTTTTAATATAAAACTTTACTGCCGCAAGGGAAATGGACCAGTTTTCACATACATCTGTACACACATATAGTACACTCTCCCACCTAACCCTATCCCCGTCTATCTATCTATTGCTATATACATTATACATATACTATATACTATATACACACATGTATACATACTGAAAAACGAGAGTACTGGAACAGATTCGCACGGAAGGGGATGTTTTTTTTTTTTTTTTCTCTCTTTCACCTTCGTCAAAGAAAATCAAAATAGAGAAAGAGAAGAAGTTTTTTTTTTTTTATTTTTTATTCTTTTCTTACTCTTCAAATCTGTCACGTATATATATATACGTATATAAGCACGTATGATTCAAAATTCATTATGGAAAAGTAATAATGGTGCATTTAATAATAACTATATTCCTGTTCTATTTCTTCATTTATTATATATATTATGCTTTAGCTATAAATAATATTCTCATCTTTAATTGATACCTTGAGATCGATTATACATTTATATAGTATATAGTATATATATACATATACAAGCCAGAGAGCTGTTACAGAGATCCGCAGACCACTAACCGCGGGACCACGACCGCTGACCAATGTCCAGCACGTTCTGCTCCGCAGCCCATTGTCTAAAGTTGGGTAAACTTTTGATCTGAGTGGGTAGAAGTTCAAAGTTCGCATACCCTAATACATTTTAACCCTATATAAAAGCTCACTCTTATACCCCTCTCGTTTTAAATCACCGTTGCCAATTCTTGCTGCGATTGATAAAACAATATCATTTACCTCTATACGTACTCGCCTTTCGTCGGACACCCTTTTTCGCTTTTTCTGTCAATTTTTATACGAATGAACGAATTTGAATTGAAAAAAAAAAAAAAAAAATGGCTCTCCGTTTCTGTGGCTTCTACAGTGTTTTAATGATCGTTTGAAATTCGTTAACAGGATCTTACTTTCTAATAACGGACACAAAGAATCGTCAAATTTCGGAGGGGTTTGAAAATTGTATACGAAGTTCTATTCTTATGAAAATCCTCGTCTCGTTTCAGAGGCCAGAGCCCGGATCATAGGTCCAGCGGATGTGTACGTAAAGACAGGAAGTCTCCTGACACTTACGTGCCTCATGTCTCAGGGGCCCCACGACTTGGGTACGGTGGCATGGTACCACGGCAGTAAGCCGGTGCTCACATCTCCTCGTGAAATAAACGACGTGGCCCTGGAGCCGCGGGTGGCTGTGGACACGGAATGGAGCGACGCCCTGACATCGAGGTGGGTATATTATACGTATGGATAGATTAGATATGGAATTTAGTACAGGCGCGCGCGTCCCTGACCCGATTGTCGCCCCATTTCTCTGCACCGCGACTTCGTCATCCTCAAACAATAATATCATTCCCAGGGTTAGCTACCCCCTTGTTTTCGTATAATATTACCGTTAACTAAAACCCGCTACCTACACTCCTCATATCTTCGCTTTTATCTCTTCATTTTGACGCGTAATCATGTCGCCCCTGCCATACGCCCACGCTCGATCCCATCCACATCTACCATCATTACGTACAGAATTGATGAGCGACCTTTTGTCGCCGAGTTTGCAAAATAAAATCACATTTATCGAAAGTTCTGTATTATCCACTAACTACAAGGGAAAACACCGTTTTCTCGCACAAGTGTTTTAAATACCTTATTTTCGCATGGCGTGGGCAAAGTTCAATTTTACGCACGCTCCGCGTGACTAATGTTAGAATTTCTTTGATATTAAAGTTGAAACATTAATTAAACTGATTTTATATAATATTATTCGCTATTGATGTGGCGAATAATTAAACGATATATAGAAGTAATTAACTATACAGTCTAGATCTCTAGGCGAATAATTTTCTATTTATTCATTTGTTAATTGTATTTTTTTCTCCTTTTTATTGCCCAGATTAAAAATCACTCACGCCAGGTTAATCGACTCTGGGAATTACAGTTGCGTACCTACGGTTGCGGACAGCGCGAGTGTCACCGTCCACGTAATCAACGGTGAGTTTGATTTCATATTATTCATTAATTAACACTCGTTTCATACGTTGATAAGAAATATTTTTATGAAGACAGAGGAATCGCGAAATTTGTCAAAAACCAGGAGAAAATAACTTTTTTTTTATGGATTAATATGGATAAAATATCGATCTCGTTTTTTCGGATTTGTTAAAGTTTAGGAAATTGAAATCCCAAAAACCCGAAAATTTCGGTTCACTTCTCAGGATGTAAAGACAAAAAATAATTCATTATAATCGAGACACATAATTTATCCACTCGAATCGATGTCGTGAGAATTTTGAAAGTATTCTTTTTTTTTTCCAAAAAGTAAATCTCAAGACGATTAATTCGATTTCGGATTTTTATAGCTCTCGGAATTTCGAACCTCCGACGTTCCTAATTTGGAAATTCTTTTATCTCGGCAATGTAGACTTCCGGGTATAAATGCCCTTTCTGAAAACCGGGTTTTGAAAAATTCAGACCTCCAACCCGGCCCGATTTTACAGGTGAAATTCATGGCACCTAGAGTCCAGGTACCCAGGCGTTAAATCTTTCGCGTATAGTCATACAGGTATAGAAGTCTGACTAGCAGTTAAAACCAAGGTATAACAATACAGCAGACATGTATGTGCGCGAGTGTATATAAGTTTCGACCATTCCTTCCATACATATACCTAAACTAGAAGATTCATCGACCGTTTCGGAAACTTCCCTCGTGTAATAGCCTCGAGTTATATACCTATATACCGGTATTATTATCTCGTTAAAATTCCAAATTTATAACCGTAGTAAACGAGTGGGGGCTGTTAGATATAATAATACCATGGCTTCCCCGTACCTATAACAGACGCATATGTCTATGTCTGACTTCCACTTGTTGTTCAGCGCATGAACTTTCGACCTTTTATACAGAAGGTGGGTACCTAGAAACTCGGACTTTTATACGTACTTATCTTCTTTGAAAAAAAAAAAAAACTTTCTAACGAGTTGATCGATCAGATCTGGTATTGAATTCGATGCGAATCGACCCAGTAGTAATTTACGAAGCGTAGAGAAGAACGTCTTTTTCCTTTTTTTTTTTTCGATAGTCTTTGAGCCCTTTCGCCAAATATGGAGCAATTTTCGCATCTAGTATTGCAGGGGTGAAAATATACCCGATTTTTTGGGACCTGTTCCCTTAACGATCTAAAAACTATCTAGAGCTAAAATTAGAAGAATGAAGTAATAATTCTAGCAAGCTAGATACCGAGGGATAAATAATAAAATTTTTAGTTGAACTTTCGACCTTATATCATGGGAAGAAAAATGTGCTCAGTTTCTCGCATATGATGAACGAGAGACGTGGAGTTCCTCCTCGGAGTAGATACGTAAGGATCGGTGAGTTAGGTATCATAAATTGGTAGAAATGTTTTCATTTCGTCGCGAGTCAATAGATAAATCATTCCCCAGTTTCACGTTAGTATATATAGATATATGGACGCGATATAGGTAAGTCGGGAAATGGATATCCGCACGGCAGTGCAGCACGTGTGTGGTAAATCTGCTGGCACTCCCGATACGTCATACGTCAAACGTTCCCGTTCTGTCAATTCGGCTAGATATTTATTTTCAATATTTTTCCACACGCGGTAGCAGCACATACCCATACGTATATAACGCGTAAATATATACACATGGTCCTGGACCAGGCTGATACAGGAACGATACGAATTTTCCAACCGACTTCCGGAGTCCAGGCACCCAACACCCTCGATGCACCTTTCACAATACCCGCGTAATACGATATTATGCATTTACATTTATATTTTCACGAACGCGGAAACCAAAAAAAATTCGAATCTAAAGCAAATTCTGTACCTATAGCGCGCTGGTTTATTTATAGATAAATATCAATTACGCTTCGTCCGTGTGATGCAGGGTACATAGATGAAAAACGCGTGTTTGACAAAAACGGATATTACATCAACTAGGAATCGGAATATTGGCATTTATCTGATGGAGCCGGATCGGAGTTGTGAATTTTTGAAATCCTGGACGGTAAAAATTCCGAAATCGTTTAAGAGGATTCGGGATTTTGAGAAACCTTCAAGCTTAGAACATCGGAATTCCGGAAGGTCAAGTCTAGACCCCCGAAAGTCCGAAGTTCCAGCATTTCAAAAAAAACTATAAGTCGGTAATATTGAAATTCGGAATCCAGTCTAGCCCCTATCCGGTATCTGTTGATTTCGAAAGCGAAATTCCGCCTGAAGCTGAAAAATTCTAACGAATTTAAATTTCATTATACACCTATAATAATAAAAATGTATAAATCATATATGAATTCGAGAAAGAAACGATATAGAAAAAGAAAAAAAAAGAAAAAAAGCAGAAGCTTTAGCAGAAATATTTATTGATAGATAAAAAATTGTGGATTTATTGGTATATATAATGAATCGTCGAATTGAATTCTGTATAGGGAAAAAGCGAGCCAATTAGGAAAAAAACTCGTGGGTTAACAAGCGTTGAAAAAGTTTTATGCCAAAACGCTTTTTCGCTATCTCTCTCAAAAACAAAAAACAAAAAAAGAAGAACAAACAAAAAAAAAAAAAAACTACGGTAAAAGTAAAGGAGCAAAAACGCACACAGCAGATATTGTAAATGTTATATATATGTATACAATATACATGCGCCGACCTACGACTATGCGATCTATAACTTTGCAGTTACTGCAGTAAGTACAGGTCATATATACGGAAATATCTCGTACTTTGAATTCCCAGTGGTGTAAAAGTATAAACCAGAACAAGTAAAGCTATCCTCTTTGAAACTATATTTCCATTTCAAGATCTAGGTACTAGAAAGTTCAAATTTTGTATATAAAAAAAAAAAAAAAACGAAAAAATTGACAGTAAAAATGAATGTTGGTAATTTCTTATTGATTTCTTGAAAATTATTACTTTTGAATAATTTAATCTTATAATTATCTTTCTTATCAAATTATACTTCAACCCGCCCTGCAGATCGACCTAACTTATTCTGAATTGATAATGGAAAATTTGTGTATTAAATTCCTGTAACTATAATATAACCGGATTTTCATCTCCAAATTTGTCAGGTTATTATAGTGATCGTAATTATTTATCGATTATCAATTTTCAATTGACGGATTAAATTTGTGTAATACTTTGAACAAAAGATGTTAATCTGTACCGAATGATTAATGTCGTGACCAACTTGACTGCGAGTTATATTCATCAATGAGTATTTATGTCCATCAAATAGCCATTTTACACACGGGGGATAATTCACCCACTGTGCTATTTACAGCTTTTATAAGTAAACCCAGAATTAATTGATTTGCATAGGATTTACTTTGCCACAAATCATCCGAATCGAACAAAGATTCACAAGAATATTCTAGACTCTAGACAAAGTATTGAGCTTAAATAGTGACTCGAATGAACAGACGTAAGGTAGAAAATGCCCGGAGAAGAATCCCGAGGAAATAGCTGATGAGAAAATCTCCCAAAAATGGGCAAAAGATGAATTTCAGAGCCCAGAGGGTAACAGGAGTTCGCGGAGTAAACTAATCGTAAGTTGAGTTACAAACGAGCTTTTTTTTTCGTCCAAAGTGACTTGAGTTTATGAAAATAGTGACGTTTTTTCAGCCCTGTAACGAGTCTCCGCGAGTTTCAAGGAGGGCGTGAAAGTCCAGCATTCGAAAAGCTCCCTTACGCTGTAACCGCAGGGGGTAGATGTACGCCGGCGGCATACCTAGAGATACAAATCGTGATTTATAGTTTCGCGTGGTTTTCGCCTCAGAATGGTCATTCGGAAGGGCAGCAGAAAGCACGTTGAATATCGCAGCGCGGGTTGAACGAGGCTGACATTATACGACCACTTCGTCAGTCGCCATATGTATTTACCGGCCAGCTTTGACGCGGATATAATATATCTATATATCCATATACATAACGGTTGGTATTACTATCGGGTACAGTAGGTCGTAGTGGTATTATAGACGCGACAGATGCTGGGTACGCTCATACCATTCGCGATTTAAATCATCCATCAATAAACTGCGACCAGCTACGATACAGATCCGTTATATCGACGAGAGAGTAGTCGTTTTGAAATCGATGAGTAAAGAATGAAAAACCGATCTCTAACTTGGGAGATAAATCCCTTCTGCATTCTTACGTCGATTTTTGAGACTCGGGTTACTTTGGAATTCACCAAAATTAGCGAAAATCATTTATATAGGCGATTTTTGATCATTTTTTTGCATCTATACCGACTGAATCGTTTAGTGCCGATAATCATAAATGTAAATCGAGTATATTGCTAATCACGCCAAACGTTGATTGCTCTTGAATTCTTGAATAGTCGATGTACGTCAAGTAGACACTCGAAAGTTATATCGAGCTGTTGAATACTCAACCGAACATGCGATGGGATATAGAAATTATTGAGGATTAATTTATCAACAATATAGTAGAAAAAACAAAAAAAAAAAAAAAATGATCGAAGTATCGAAATGTTTCGTTAATTCATTCGTCGAACATTGTTAAATGAAATGAGAGAAGATGGGGAAAATGATTTTTTTTTTTCGTTTTCTCTTTATTTTATTTTTTTTGTCAGTAATATAATTCCGTTGATTTTATGGCACAGGGGTGCAGGAATGATCGTTAACAACGCTGATAATTAGGACGTCGCAGAATTAATTATCGCACCTCACCCTTCGGCGGATCCCCGAACTCGCGTAATCAGCTCGTTTTTAATGAATCCGCAGAGCAGTTAGACGCACACCTTATACCTGGTACTAAGACAATGAAGAAAAAGTTCACCTTCCGGGATCGTTTAACATTGTTTTTTTTTGGGGGGGGGGGAAAGAGAATCGAGAATAAGAAAAATAGGTGAAATCGTGTTCTAAATTCGCTCGGGGGCGGGTCGTAAAATTAAATGAAAAAAAAAATAAAGTTTAGATATACCTATGCACGCCATTATACATGCATACAGATATTATATACAAGACAGAGAGATTGCCTCGGCAGACTCGTTAAAACTGCACAATTTCACATTTTACAACCAGAAATTTTTACCTACCCTCATCCCCGGCTTTGGTTAAAGCTTATGTTACAGCTCGCTGTATATTTCCTGTAGCTAGAGTACAGCACGGTGATATTAGCTACGTTGAAAAAAAAAAAAATTTCCTTCGAGGAGAATCCTATTTGTATATTTTTCAATTTTTTTTTTTTTTTTTGTTTTTCGTTTCTTTTCACATGTAAAAATATATATCTTCTTTGCAAAAAGTCCTATACGAGCTACGATTATTTCTTATAAACCAAACCCTGAAAATTGTAATAATTTTACAATAAAAATGGGAAAGATTCCCAGAGAATTTGACCGTAAAATTTCAGAATTTATCCGAATATGGTCAGAAATTTTTTCGATAACTGGGAGTATAGAAAATTATTTCATAAACTGTTTTCCAGAGAAATATTTCTGAAAACTTTTGTAGCTATAAGCTTCTGTGTAATTTTATTTTTTATTTTTTCCGTCAAATCTTAAGGGAAACTCGGAAAATTTTCAAGATTCGGGGAATAAAAGTTTTATAGTTAATTTATGTTTTTTATTGTTATTTTATTTTTTGTTCAAAATTGAACCGTCTCTCGAGGGTATGCGTAATTACTTTGACGTCGTAGCTACGTTTGTTTATTCGCTTTCAAATTTAACCGCTAATTATCTACGCGTTTGGAATTCACGTGCCAGTAAACGCGACTTTACGCGGTGGCGTGAAAACCGAGTACCCACCCACCCATCTACCATAAAAAGCAATAAACAGAGTCTTTGAGAGTCTGCGGAGAAGCGCCCAAATATTGACTTTCGGATGAGGTATATATGTTGTACGCCTACGTCGAACAAGGGTATTTCCAGTCAAAGGGTTCCTTCCTTCATCCTTGTTGCCAGGATATACGTATACCGCTCTTCCACCTCCACCTCCGCCATTCACCACCAACATGTCGCCGGGGACTCTGTTCTCAGAAATTCCAAGACGTTAATTAATACCAGCTAGATTTGGGCGGTTAATTGTCTACCCGGTGCCGTCACCTCGACTCTAGATACGCAACAAGATCGTATCCAGATTATTAAAGAGCGATTTGATCAACCGTATCTAGTGACGTGACTTTAATAAGCAAGGTTTCATTTTTCATCATCAACGTCAGAGAATTTACTTACCCAAATTTTTCCACGGAAGTATATTCTTCGAATTTTATCTCGAATTTCGAAGGGTTAGGAATTGTCTTATATTTCAGGAATAGACTCGACGTCTCATCGAGTGAAAACGTTGAAAAATTTCATTTTTCTCAACTTTAATACCGGATGGAGAAATCAAGCGAATTCCCTTCAGATCGAACCACAAATGTCTCAATTATTCTTGGAACAAGAGTTATTCCATGGATCTACGCGACGTATAAAATGAACCTGTCCAGTTTGACTAGCAGACAAATTAGTTTTATAATTACTTTGTTCTTCTATCATATAGCTCCCAGCATCTCACCTCGAATTTGCAACAGTATTTTCCAGAATTTTTTACCTCGCGTAATTATATAGACCTGTATTTATATATGAGGTATATTCCGCGCCAACTTGGCCGACGTCTGACCCAGACGATCTCGGATCAAATCCCATTTCTTCTTATAACAAACACCTGCGGATCTTTTCCACAAACTGTTGAAAATTCGGTGTTAAAAAAATTTGCGTCCTTCGGGGTTGAAATAATGACGAGAAAAAAAATTGCGTTAGTTAGACGGAAAGTGGACCTTGATCCAAAAATCGAATACATCGTTTGAAAAGAAAAACCACAACAATTTTCGACGCACATATCATTTATACGCTACGAGGGAAGGTAGAGCTTGCCATTAGCCAAAAGGTACAACTCCGAGTTTTCGGTACCGCGAGTCTCTCGAACGAATTAATTTGATTACGAGTAGAGAGTTCTAACAAGTAGCTCTACCTATGGCAACTAATTAGCACGGGTCGCGTTAACAATGACTTTTCAAACGCGAGAAAAACAAAGGTTGACCCGAAGAACAAGCGAGCATTATATTTCCCGTTTGCTTTTTATCATTTTTCGCGTTTCTGCGCTCTTTCCGTTTTCCGTACTTTTTTTTTCTCCTTCGTTTTTTCAAAGCCAGCTGAAGACGGCTAATTTAGATAACGAAAAATATGAATGCGTATAATGAGGAGATGTAGCTGCAGCCGGTTGAGGCCGCGGTGCTTTGCTCTGATCCTACAAGTCGTAAGCCGAGGGTATCAGTGCTCAAATTGTGCGGGAAAAGTTAGTGCCTCTTTGGCCAACCATCACCAAGTGCCCAATTTCCTGGCCCCCAAGTTCCTAAGCGATTCGAAGCAGCTTGTTCCCCATCAATTTCATACCCCTCGACCTGCCCCTGCTGCTCGAACGATTATAAGTTTATTCGGGCGATATTTCAGGCCGGTAAAAATGGGCTTGAGGATTTTTGATAAAATGAAAAAGAAAGCGGAGAACATGAAACCGCGATTGACAGCTCGGCGTATACTTTGATATACAATAGCTCTGCGGCGTGAGATCGCTCGGCATACTCGCGCGATATTATGGAGAGAACGTGAACCCTAATCCTCGAGGATATTAGAGGGATGATTAGTCGCTCGGTGCGGTCCCGAGTATAACTGTAATTAGATTCGTCAGTGAGGAGGTTATATGTAGGCGTAAACTGGGAAATCGCGGACAAAGACATTATATACCAGGCAAAGAGCTCGGCAACGAGGACCCTTCCTCTTGCTCCAAGCCTCAATAGTCTAGTCGCAGTTTGCCAGAGAGCCTTGCGTACCTACTGCCAGAGGCGGATGGAGAATTTGCGAGGATTTCGGAAGAGCGGAATGAGCCTCACCGAGTTTAGAAATCACGAGTAGGAACGAAGGTTTTTCGGATTCGCAAAACCGTTTTGAATAATCAAAACGGGAAAAAGGAGATCAGGATTAGGAAACTTTCGGATAATACCAGACGGGTTTTCCCAAGTCAGACAATGGCCGGATTATATGTTTGAAGAAGTGTTGCAGACAAAGAAAGTACACGAAGTAGTTTGGACGTAATTAAAACGGACTTTTCCAATCTTATACCTACACCCCCCCCTTCTCTTCGGACGTTTCCTCGTTTCGTTCCTTCGATTTGATCACTTAGATTCCCTGGCTATATAGACTTTATCTTTCCAACTTGGGTATAGCTTAGCCAGTGATAATGAGAGCCGCGGTGATTGAATTGAAATTGAAAATTTGCGGCTAATCTGATTTGGGCGAAGAATATACAAGAAAAGAGAAGAAAGAATTAGAAACCGAAGGAAATTGGGAGGATGGAATTTTTGTAAACTTTCATCCATGTATAGCAACTCCGAGAAAATCTTTGCATTTATACATAGAAGAGTAATTCATTTCCCTGCAAAAGCTAGCGAACGCTAGCTTCAAAGTAAAACGTCGAAGGACGGAAGTCGAGAGTCTGGCCCGTGACGATCGGCCAAGTAACTCTTACTTCTCGCTTGGGCTCACTTACCAAACTCCAATAAACGTAGCTTCGCGGATGACAAAGTTTATTGCCTGAAAAGTTTGAAAAACAAACCAATTAGATACCCAGCACCTAGCCCTGTACCTAGCTACCCCTGCGATGCAGCTACTGCGAGAGAAACATAAAAGGAAAAGGCCGGAAGGGGTGAAGAGTTTTAGAAGTAGCTACATACGTCCCTTGCAGTTCGGCTCGAGTTTGTGAAAATCCTAAATCTTGGAAAAAATGTCCCGTTTCGGTCTTCTCTTGGATCCAAGCTACTGAAAGAGTGCATCGCGTCGGGCAAAGTAGGTACCTATCCTTTTATTCGCCCCATTAAACATGTGGAACCATTCGTTTCGGTATCCGGCCATTATTTATCACTAATACAAATAAAAACTAGTGGGGTGAAAAAATATAAGGGGCGTTGACGGGGGTTGAGGTGGAGACGGATTAGGTTGACTTGGCCCCCAGGGAAGGCGAAGAGTTTCGAAGATAACGAGAAGGAAGGAATACCGCATGCAGACGAATAAAGACACCGGGGTAGGAAAACGGAACGGGGATAAAAGTGATAAGGGAAAAAAGATAAAGGGGATGTATACTTATGTAGCGAAGCTTTTCAAAAAGGATTGAAAAACATTATGAAAATTGTAATTTCGTTCGCCAGGGATTTTCTGTTTTCCGTACATTCTATACCCTTATATACCCACCCCCTCGGTTTCTTCGCCTCAACGGGATGAAATGAATTGGATTTTCTTTGCGGGATAAAAATCGGGACCGGGGGAAAAAAATCTGTATTTGTTGTTTATAACGAGACAAATCATCCACTTTTAGCCTGAGATAAAAACGGATTGAAAACTGGATAAGAAAAGGACTGCAATCTTCTTTACACGAGTCAATTTGTTGCTGAAAAATTATTTTCAAATTATTGTTTCATATCCCTTTAAATTTACTTTTTTTTTTCTCTCTTCTTCTTCTTCTTCTTTTCGATCGTAAAAATAAAGGTGAAAAATTCTAAATGAATAAAAGCAGCTTGCTGCAGTCAAAGATGAGAATCGAAACCCGCCCCACCGAGCTGAAAGCCTAGGGATGAAAAGTTTGAACATAAGTCATATCATCATCCATCTGCACAGCATCCGAGTCGTAGTGCGGTATTTTTACCATAAGTAGAAGGGAGAATCCCCGAGCTTTCACCGAAATTCAACAGAGGTGGGATACATATAGCAAGATAACAAAAAATGGACAGAAGATAAATAAATAAATTTATCTAAACAGACCAAAAAACGGACATCCGTGAGGGTGGGTATATCTCGTGGATTTCTCTGCCGCATTCTTCACCACCAATTCCGAAAAGTAGAAATGTAATTGCTAGGTATATCAATCATATATTTTATGATATTTATTTCTCGTATGCCAACCCGAGAAAAGAAAATAATTCAAGACAGTCTACCCTGTCGGTTAAAATTCGTATAATTCAAGGGTTGAATTTACAGCAGTAAATATTTTTCGATGACTCGTTATCGAATGAGATAATTAATTATCGAGATATCATCAATGTTTATTAATTTTCAACTATATGAATGATAAAAAATTCCATCAGGTAAAAATCGAAAGAAAAAAGACCATCGGAAATTCGTATTTCGCAATTAGCAATACAGCACGAGTGCAGGATGTACATATAGGATTCGAAATCGTGCAATCCACAGAAGCACGTTTACTTTTTGTAAATATTGACTGAACTTATTGCGAGAAATGGAAATGGTAGCCACGTCGACGTTGAAAATTTAGAAATTTGTTCGACAGGTGAATTGCATACGACATATTTGTTCAATTAATTTTATGTTTTCTATTTATTATTTATACGTGATTTCTTTCTTTTTTTTTTTTTCTTTGTTTCTCTATTTTTCTCCTCGGTTTCAATCATCACTTTTACGGCTATGCGAACCAGCTGTTGGCGGGTAGGTATATATACCTAGAACCCGATGAAATTATTTATCAAACAAACGTACGGGCGTGCAGAAACGATTGATTGTATGTATTATACACACACGATTGTTTGCCTAGGAGATTCGCCAGCGAAATGCTACGGTGTAATTGAATTGGTTGTTTGAGAGAGAGGAAGAGAGAAGGATACATATATATATAAAGAGAGAGAAAGAGAGAGCAATAAAGAATAGATAAATCATCAGGACGGCAATTTTCACTTATTTATACCGAAGTCGAAGCTTTTATTAAGATCGATACATCCTTAAGGAGTTTTCGAACAGATATTACGCAGATTGTACTGAAAAATGATTAACTTTTCGGATTTTTGAACGAATAGAATCTGTAGATACGTATAGTTGTCATTTTATCGAAACAATAATATATATTATGAAAAGAAGAAAATTTCGATGAATTTTTCTTTTCTTCTTTCTTCCTTTTTTTTTTTTTTTTTTTTTTCTCGTATATTTATCATATATTATATACATTTCTTCCCTCAAATGTAATTTCGCATTCGAATTGTTACGCGAAATGAATCAGAGACCTCGGAGATTAAATGTTATTAAACATTTATAATTATTCCGGATATCCCTGACGAGATAATGAACTCGAGATTAAGAGAAGCCCCCGCGTATATACGTATACGACTAATTGTGAATTATGGAAACGTGAAAAAACAAAAACGAAAAAAAAAATAAAAAATAAACGGAGACACAAAACCGATTGACTCTCCAGGGATCCTTTTTTTGGTTGTAATATACATTTCTCATGATGCGAGGCACGTATAGCTCATATTTCAAACCATTTAAAACCTCGGGAATTTTGATTTACATTCGTATTAAATAAATACGTTGAATAATTGTTTGTGGTTTTTAATTTTTAGGTTTTTCGTTTTCGTTTTTTTTTCTTTGCTTCGTTTCATACAACAATTCATTTATTATTTTTGTTTCATATTCATACACACATATATACTGTCTTATCTTTAGGAATAAGAAAAAAAAGTATCGAGCAAAATGAAAAACTTGAAAATTGAAAGAATATCAAAGCAAGTAAATAACCTGAGGAATAACCTATAGGGTCTGAGTTTTCTTTTTCTAATGTTTTTTTCTTTTTCTCACTTTCTCCTCTGATCTTATGATTATTTTTCTCAAAAGCTGACGAAAATTGTATGACTTTCCCTAAATGGATTATCGATCAAGCGTTCGATTCTGTATTCAGTGAATATAGAAAATATTTTATCGAAAACTAAAAATTGAACCTGTTTGAATGAAAGAGAAAAAAAAGAGAGGGAGAAAAGAAATCCCGGGGCGTGAATTCAATCGCCAAAAATCGATTACCTAGTACCGATGGGTCGGTATACCTACTACTCTGCAAAATGTTTAAATATACGTTTGATAAAGGTAAAAAAAAAATCAATTTCATCTAACATTTTTCCCGTGGTATAGAAGGAACTGGAGATTAAAATTTCTATTTTTTAATTTCACTTCTACGTGTGAGGGGCCATCCCTTGGAATGGGGAGGAAAATATGGAAATAAATATATATGTATAAGAAATGGTAACCGCGCGTGGTGCAATTTCCTCGAGGCAGCTTGCGGACTTGGCAAAAAACGTGCAATACGGACGGGGAAATCTGTGAAAAATTTTAAGGGCTTTATATCCACCCCTCTGAGAGTTTATTTAGGCAAATTTTTTTTTTTTTTCTCTCTTCTCTCTCTCTTCTTCTTTTTCTTTTTATACACTTCGAATTCTCGATCTTCTTGAGAAAGAGGAAGAAAGAAGAAAGAGAGAGAGAGAGAAAAGAAAGAAAAAGAAACTTCACCTGATATCTACCTACAGGAGACGAGACTGTGGCGAGATCATTTATACCCTAAAAAAATAAACCATAAGAAAAAAGAAAAAAAGAAAAAAAGAAAAAGAACTTCAACCCCTGGGAGACGAGATCAACTCGTATTCAAATCCACCTTCATAATCCATAACGCAAAGTTTCAGCTCCTAGTATAAATTTGCGAACAAGTTATACGCGGTTTAACGTAGTTAGAAAATTCCTAATTAGAAAATCTCCAGACTTGTCGAGTCTAACTCTGTAAGGTGAAAAAAAAAAGAAAAACAAAAACCAAAAAAGAATGAAAGAAAATTGTATATTTATGTTATGAAATTTTGGCAAAAATTGAATTCAACACTTGCGACGAAACGCAAATATTTTCAATTGCAAAATGAACTGTAAGTGAACTTGTACAAATAATAACGATCAAACGGTAAAGGGTAGTCGTAGCAACCCTAAATCGAGTTTTGGTACACGCGAAACTAAACGGCTAAAATTGGAACGACTCGGTGTTACCTTTGTCAGGAGTTACCGCATCGCCTGGAGCATTACCAGCGCATTTACTCGCATTTAACTGCGCGCTCAAATGTCGCGGTTAATCGACTTCCAATTGTTTCGAGTAAGTTAACCGCGAATGCCAAATTATATGCATACATATATATATATATATATATATATTTAATATGTATATATATAGATTTAATAGAATTTATGCACAGGCGAGGCATTAAGTGTAAACTCCTCAGCCCTATGAAATTCCCATTATGTCGTCAATTATTTATTTTTAATTCATGTTCTTTCTTCTTTTTTCAAATATTCCAAAATTTTACCAAATCGTTAAGTATCAGAGAAAAGACGAAGCTTGATTCTTTTTTTCGTCTCTCTTTTCTTCACATTACTGAAAGGGGTTAAAAAAAATTTCATTCCTTTTGGGAGGATCTTTGAACTGAGCTTTAAATTTTTTTTTTTTTTTTTATACCGTGAATATTGCAGGTGTAAAAATAGAGTGTGAAAAGGGAATCTTGTATTGTATTAGCTACCTCATACCGACCCCTCTCAATCTTATATAAATCTAAATACGTTTATTTAATATTTATGAAATGATTTTAATGCAAATGATATTTGAGTAATAATATTCAAACGATAACTGGATTATATTTAACATATTTTCATCCCTCCGTGGATATAACCGGTCAAAGAGGAAAATTCAAGACAGGATTTTATTACCGTGAGAAATTGAACAGACCGTTTTTCATTCAAAAGAATAAAAGATATAACTTCATTCTTATATTTTCATCGACGATAAAACTCAACTATTTTTCTATAAAAATATAACACGAAAATTATTCGAAAAATTTCAAACAATTATAAAGCGCGATGCAATTTCTATGGAAAAAAACATCCAAAAAATATACAACATCGAGGTGTGGGCTAACAGCTGTTTACCTAAAAAAAACCGAAAAGCTCCGATACTGAAGTCGGGAGTAAAAGTTTTCCGTAATAAAATCGCCGCCGATATAATATTTCCGGGTGATAATATTCTCCAATTATAAATCGTCTCGGAAAGCTTTTGCAATGGGAATATATAGTAGCTCGAAGTATAATGATAAGTAAACGATCATTATAACGAACCTAAAACAAAGACTTCGGATTTCCGTTCAACGTTTCTTTCACTTTTACCGTTTACCCGGTTCTATTTTTACCTCAATAAACAAACATTGCGTATATTTCCTCCCGTTTTTACTGTCTTTAGGTAATTACGGAGTCTAATTCGTCTCCATTCGCACAACGAATATATGAAAGCGTAACGAAGCTAGAATAATTCCCATAGCAAATTTTTGACGAAATAATAGTAAGAAAAATTGTCTCGCGATTTGTTGAAGACGGAAAAAATACGCACCTACGTATATGAATAAGCTCGCTCGACACGGGTAGTTGAATTCGCGAGTAGGGTCAAACCGGGGCAATATCTTAGCCAGGGAATCATGTGGGTTGAAAATTTCGGGAAAAGTTAACTTCTGCAGGTTCCGTTCGAGCCTCTGACATCCTTGTTATCTTAGGCGTAGATCCCACCCACGTTATTCCTCTTTCAATATTTCGCAAGAAATTTAACTCGTAGACGCACGTCTCTATTCTCCACTTCTTCGACGGGAATTTAGCGGATAAGTTAAACGATTGTAAAAATCGTTCAGTATCAAAATCAGATCGGGAACAAACCCTGCCGAGACGAGGTGGGCACATACTCCGCTCACGTAACGCATCCTCCGCGCCAAGCCGCGGGTTATAAATCCGACGAACGTACGAATGCGGGGAATAAGGGAAGCTGGGAAAATCTAGGAAATCGGCTAGTTCTACGTCGCCTTACCTGGAAACCCAACATTCTTCGGCACGCGGCAAAGACTTATGCAAACTTTGGCCGAAGCTGTTGCTAATAGTTTGGACAGTGCAGCTTCGCTTTTTAATCGCCTCGGGGGCAGAGAGAGGATTTGGTTTCGGGAAGGGAAAATAATTCGCTTTCAAATTTATGAGAAAATATTGAACTCTTCATTTTTTACCGACGATCTATAGCTCCGAGACCTCCCGAAATTTATATACTTAATACTATTTCCGAGGTAATAGAAATCGTCGTACGATAATGTTGAGGTAATCATAGTGGATTTCACACATTATACGCGGAGCAACGTTCATCCGAAAGGTCGTTGGCTATACGAGCTCGCGAGGACCGGGTGCGAGAAATTACGGTCTTCTGATTAATTCCAAGATTCTCTATCCTCTATTCAACCTCTGACATCCTATATACCTTAGCGAAAATGTCCTATCACACCTCAATCTGAAAACCTATTATTTCTTAGGCTCGGGTCGAATCCTTTATTCCCCCATACGAATTTCGGCATCTGCGGTAATTAAGATGGATTTTAGTTTTCACTGTCTTCTATACCAGAATTCATTTTTATAATCAATTTCTGAGCTGAGAAATTGATTATAAAAAGATGAAGTCTAAATCCTTCTCTTCCTCCTCGGTGTGCCCTTCGATTTGTTAATTATTCCTACGGGCAAAAACGGTACATTGAATATGTTTTTGTAGATAAAAGAACGTCGAGACTTGGGAGTCTTGATCTACTGCCTCGTTTTTAGAGATTTTTGAATTCTGTTGACGCAGCAAAATGCCAAGAGGACTTTTTCAGCCATTGCGATATAAAATATTCACATCGAGTTATACATGCGTGTATATATGTATTATGCACGTATGTATTAGAGAATATGAAACGTGAACGTGAATGATAAAAATTCATTCCATCGATTCCTTTTTATTGTCTGTCTCAGCCATCCCCCACCCCAATATTCCTTTTTTCCCTTTATCTCCTGCACCGCCCGAAAACCCGCAGCCCCTTACAGATACCTGAATCCACTGTTTTCCGAAAGTTCAAAATTCTCGAATAAGACGGTATCCCCCTTCCCTCCCTCTCTCAGAGAAACCATTTCCGGTGGAATCGTAGATCCCAAACTTTATCCAAACTTTCTCGAGATAGTTGCTTCCCTGTTTGCTGCTGATTACGGATCATGGATGGAATCCCAAATAGTTAATTCCCAAAATTTCTCCTATGCAGTTCAGTAAACGAACTTATATTACCAGAGGTAGGTATGATGACGGAAATTCCGACATATATATGAAAATGCATGATACAAAAACCACAAAAGTCTAGAAAAGTTTCTGAGACTTTCTTTGATTTTTAATTATTTTTTCTTTATGTTTTTCTCCTATGTTGTAAAAACTTTAGAGAATATCCTTCGATAAGAGAATTACAGTTTTCTACGGACACATGCACGCACGTATATGGCCGTACTGCAATAATATACGTAGGTGTATAAAAATGAGAGTACATCTACTTAAACAGAACTTTGACATCGTTTGATGGTTCAAAGGTACATTATACACATCCCTGCACTCTCATTAACGACTTTACACTTAACTTTTTCCGATAAAGCGCGGGAATAAAGTAAACTTCACCTTTCTTTACGAGCTGGATCAGGACGGGGGAAAAAGCCACCGGTTAGGGGTTGTATTGATCTATTGGTACAGACATCACGAGACGGATGCCGAGTACCTACCCTGAAAATCTCACGTAACGAATGATATACGTGTGTAGTATGGAAGCCGCAGAATATCTGCGAAAAGCATCTAATTTCAACAATACAATTACACGGGCGAGTAGGTAATTCAGAGCTGTAGTATTTAAGCCCCAAAACGTCGAACTGGCTCACTCTTATCGTAGATTAACTTAAGTAGTACGTCCCAAGTCTGACAAAGTTAAGAGGTGTTGGAATCCAGAGAGTTTCCCGTCTCCTAGGCACAGATAAGACTGGAATGAATAGGCCGTGATCTTCCACGATCGGTTAATATAACTTGTAACTCGATTAACCAACGAACTAAAACTACCGTATATATATAATATATATACAGGGTGAATTTTCTCAGGGGTCTCATCTGGGAGGAATTTCGACGTGGTGAGACTCCGCCTTATTTTATTCATAATCCTTCGCTTGAGAATGACAGTAGTGTGATTATAGAGCAGATAAACTCATCTAAAAATTTCTTTACTTTCTCACGTATGGCAAACTTCCGAAATACGAAACGAGTGTGAATAGAAGGAAGGCGGAGTCTCGCCACGTCGAAACTCACCCTGTATATATATCTGGTATACGATCCTTATTCTCATCAGCAGGATTAAGTATGAATGTATGAAATTCTATAAAAACTACTTAGACAATTATTTTTGGAATGAAGAAGCAGTTGAAATTATATCAAATAATTTCTTTTTCTTTTTTATATTCCAGGTGAACATCCAGCGGCTATGCAGCACGGGAATACAGCTGCCGGTTCGCCGACTTCTAGGATAATTCTTGTAGCAGTGGTCTTCCTATTGGG
Organism: Rhogogaster chlorosoma; assembly: GCA_944452935.1. NCBI lineage: Eukaryota > Metazoa > Arthropoda > Insecta > Hymenoptera > Tenthredinidae > Rhogogaster > Rhogogaster chlorosoma. Next base: position 19,928,301 of record OX101803.1, on the reverse strand, counting down.
ACAGCTTAGATAATGTGTATAATAAAAACAACAAAAAAAATATTGGTAAAATAAAGAATATTGAGAAACAAGAAGAAAAAATAAAAAATAAAAAATGAAATGCTAGAATCAAAAAAGAGAGAGAGAGAGAGAGAGAGAGATGGAAAGGCAAAAGGAAGATATAAAAAGTCGGCGATTGAGTTTGAGGATTTTTTTTTTTTTTTCTTTTTTTTTTGTGAAAGTTATACGAGAATTAATGAGAGAGTGAGAGAGAGAGAGAGAGAGAGAGAAAAGGAAAAATGGGATTCTTCTCCTTTGAGATTTTAATGACCGATAATTGAGACCGTTATTATATATTCCTATCCGATAAAGAGAGTCGCTGATTTTATAACAACGTCACTCTCGTTTCTGTGACTAGGATCGGAAAATAGGAACTTTATACTTTAAAGGAAAGGAATATATTTAATCAAGGAGGAAAGAAATCTGGACTAGGAAACTGACGTTATACCGTTATACCGGAATCGACGAGGAGAATAAAATAATAATAACTATAAAGATAATATTAATAATAATAATAATAATAATAACTATAATAATAATAATAGTAATAATAATCATCGTAATAATAATGATCTCTGACTTGATGGAAATCGAGTAAAATCGTCTGTTTCTTTCATAGTCGGATGTATATTCTCAAATATATCTCGTGACCAATATATGATATTGCCTGTAAAAGAGAAAAACACAGATATAATATATCCGAGGTAAGGAAAATCGAAGAGAGAGGGGAAAAAAAAAAAAAGAAGAATAACGAAACAATCGAGAAATACGGAGATGAAATAATGTAGATTATAAGAAAACAAAAGTAAAAAACAGAAAAGAATTTAAAGATAACAAATACACGATGGAAGATGAAAGAAAAGAACATATATGTACTGATACTCCAAAAAAAACGTGACAAAGGGTGAAAAAAATCAGAGATGGGAATCCTTGAGTTCTTAATAAGAGAATAAGATTCAAAAAATTTCACGATTTTTTTTTTTTTTTTTGATTCCTTGTTTCCGTGATATTAGACAATATTGACAACGACGTGTAAGTAGTATGATATTGTTATTTTATTTCATTGTTTCTTCAATTCACGAATCAAATATTGACATGACGGAACGAATAGACAGAATAATAAATATATTAGAAGGTTTTAAAAATTTGCTCAAATTTAATCGATTGGAGAGATCATATCTAGAGTGTATAGGTCGAGAGAACTTTTTCTGTGACTGACACAACCCCTTGAACAGGGTCAATGGTCCGAATAACCATCTCGACAAGTTAACGCCTTGAGGGTTCTATGAAAATGTTATACCTATATATAGAAGTTCCAAGTGGATACATTTCTATCGATCTATATATAATACGTATAGGTAGTTGAAGAGTAAAATCGATGAGGATAGAAAAAGAAACAAAAAAGATGTAGAAGAAAAGGTGGCTCTGACACTGTACGAATAAAGACGAGACGGGCTTTAAGCTTTTTTTTTTCGCCCTGTGAAGATAAGCTTGAACGACGATCCGGGGACCCAAAAATACTTGAATATATATAAGAGAGGTGTTCGGTCAGTCTGAGAAAAATTGATTGGTCGAAAAAATTTGCAGTTGATTAGCAAAAAGATGAAGAAAAAGGAAATTAAAAATTAAAAGAAAAGAAAATAACGCTGAAAAACGAATTTTCTTGTCGTTTGAAAAAATTCTAACGATTGATCGGTAGCCGCGGTTTCATTTTTATAATTATTTTGCGAAGAAATTTTATATTGTGCGGGAATTAAATTCCGTACGAAAATGTAACTTGCGATTTGCGAAATTGTATTGTGAAATATTTTTTTAAAATTGACGTATGAGAAAACGAAAGAAAGAAAAACAAATGCAAAAAGAAGAAAAAAAAAACGAAAAATCTATTCGAATTTTGTTTCAAAGAGAAAAAAAAAGAAAAAAAGGAAGAAACATGAAATCTTCTCGTCATTTTCTGATATCCGTTAATTTTGTCAGTGTGTATAGGTAATTTACAGATTTTATAACGACACAACGGACGATAATTGACGGTAATTTTTTGTTTTTTTTCTTTTGTTTTTCCTTTTCGTTCTTTTCTCGCAATGTGTAAAAAACCGTTGAATAATGAAAGAAAAAAATCTGAGACTATATATAGTGAGCCTAAAACGACGAAATATTATAGGTTTTATGATAAACGAATGATTTTTGTTAAAGTGAGAGAATAATAACGCGACCTAAAAATCGACGATGAAGAAGACAATGAAAGGTGAAGAAAGAAGAAGAAGAAGAAGAAAATAATAGAGAGGAAGAGAGAGAATAAGATAGAATAAAACAAAAATAAAGTAATTTCTACCGATGTAACTACGATAAAGTGCTAGCAAAAAAAAAAAATTGATGAAAAGAAAAAAAAAAAAAAAAAAACAAAAGTAAAGAAAAACGAGAAAAAAATAAAAAAAACTAAAAAATAATGGTAAATAGCAGTAGCTGAATCATAAGTGTACGTGTAATCTTTTTAAAAAAAAAAAAATGAAAAACGAAAAAAAAAAAAAAAAAACGAGAAAAGAATGAATCAAAATGAATAGGTCATGATATTTTACCTACATGTGTTCCCTGCCCAAGAATAAAAAAAAAAACTCCCAAAATCCTTCTCCTCAACCTCATCTCGGTTAATTCATTTGTCATACGAAATAATATCATTGTTTGAATACGTTAATATTATTATATAATGTAAATAGTATTTTACTCTTGTAAATAAACGATCCATGCAACATTACTTATAACTATACAAAGTATATAATATTATATAGTATGTACCTATATATATATATATGTATAGATTTCTCAATAGATCACATATATTGATTAATTCCTCCTCCATAGCTGTAATGTTATATATAACTATACACCAGTTCTATATATAATTACTGTTTGAAAAAAAGACATTTTTCCCTAATTATGGAAAAGAAAAAAAAAAGGAAAAAAAGAAAACAATACGCGGTAAATATCCATCCCCCCCGAATAGAGATATAATTTATCGGCACGTCACATTTCATCCCCTCGAAATAAAATAATAAATTTTTTTCTGAATTTTTTATATTTTCTTTTTTTCTTCGTCGTTTAAATTCTCTCCTCGCTTGTCAACCCTTATCTATGCTCGAGGCAACGCGACGGGTCGTCAACGATCGCACGATATTGAATTGAAATTTATAGGAAATTATATTTGAACAATGATAAATTTGTCCGTAAGAATTTCCGAACATTAGAGAGAAAGAATAAACGAAAATATCGTTTCTTCGTCTCACAGATGCACGTCTGTAACAATAATAATTGGTTACCTCGGCTATTCGAAACCCGGCGAGGTATAAACCACCCGGCAATTTTCGGGGAGGACAATACCTATTTGTACCCGCAGGCGGCCCGACATCCGGTTTCAAGTTTACGACAAAACTAACGACCATAGTCGTCAAACGAGCGTATAACAACCTGACGTAAGCAGGCCTCAAATTGTTCGGCTTAAGATATCAGTATCTCGTTAGAAAATTTAGGCATATCAAATGGTAAGCTTTTCCCTTTATTTTATTTTATTTATTCATTTTTTCTTCTTCTTTCTTTTTTTTTTCATTTCACACCGAATTCAAGAGATCAATTCAATCACGCATCGAGTAACAAGTATGAAGAGATTATTTTTTCAAAATCATATTTCGAGTCATGAATTTTTTATTCCATAGAAGAGAGAAAACGTCACACGATGGTAAGTAGGCACACTCCTTGCTTGAAAGCCACTTGTCCCTTTTGTCCGTTTCTTTTTTTTTTTCGCTCGTTTTCTGTGCAAAAAAAAAAAAAAAACATTGAATAAACAGGAATAATACAGGCTTGACGATTCCCTGATTCACGACAAGTCGCTGCACTCCATAGCTGCGATGAAAACGAAATGCTGTATGCATGGAAAAAAAAGAAAAAGAAAAACAAGGGAAAGGTATGAGCTTTTTAATTCCTATTCATCAATCAAGCATCTCCAATCATTTTTGCAGCGGAAATTAACGGACGTCGAATCGTTGGATCAACAATAAGAATATAAGAAAAAATGATAATGATAATAATAATAATAATAATAAAAAGGGGTGAATTTAACGCGGGCGATGCTGGCGAGCGCAGGATGGATAAATATCGGTTTCACATAAGCATTGAAAAGGTTAAAAAATCTATACAAGCCCAGGTATAGGTATGTATTGAAAATTCATAAAGATGTTATCTCGGCTGGGTAGGTGTAACCATTAATATATCAATTTTTATATCCTTGCCCAGGTACATTATAAATATTATAACCTTATAGCAAACTGCGGGGAAAATCCTCGTCTATTTTATCTATACCTGTTTGAAAAACAGACGTCGATAAATCAATGTTCAATACAATATCGAAAATTGATGAGAATATATTTCTATTAGTTAAAAACTCGCATTTCGTTCCGTCAATTTTATTTCTTTATTTTATTCTCAACACTTGGAGAGTTTCAGACCCGTCCGCGGCTGAGTCTACGCTGGCTCGTTTCAAGTAGTAACGCCAGCGTAGCGTCAGACCGGCTCAGCTTCTCTGTGGTTAGTTTTCCCCGGATCAAGCCGGAACGACGTAAAGTGTTTGCGATTAGAACCGTACGTCGTTCGGTAGTTTTTACAGTCTGAAAGATTGATGATAGAGCTGAGGGGTTTTCCGGTATTTTTAGCTCTACGGTTACGTCGCGCATAAAACTGCAACGAATTATGGAAAAGATGCTGTAAATTAATACACACGATATAAATGTCATTAATTCCTGCACATGATGTGAAAAAACTTGGCAATTATTAATTGCGCTATGATAATTCCTGTGCTCGATTATAACGGGATACGTGTATGAAAATTTCATCGTTTTTTAGGTATACATACCCTAGGATTAAACGGAAAATAACCATTTCGAATGTATTTTAACCGGTTATCGATAATCGGTGTAATAGTCTGGTCTTCATACTCGATAAATACGCGATAGGTATTCCAATATTCGAAACAAAGTCGGATGAACGTAATTAATTGAACATATCACGCCCAAGCCTGAAACAACATAGTGTATTCGATTCGTATTTAAATTTATAAAAGAAGTTTGATCGCTTGAATAATTCTCCACTTTTTTTTCTTCTGCCTTTTATTCACTCTTCTGTTTCACCCGGGCAATCATAAGAGTTGTAATTTCCGCTGGACCAGCATCGAGAAGGGTAGGAAGAGAAGCAATAGTGAATGGTATGCGACAAGATTGAAGATACATAATGAAATTGGATCGACGAAAATACCGCTATCACGCTTAGTGTGCGATACGAAATATGGGTGAAATCTATCAGAAATGAAGGGTGTACGAGTCGTTCTTTTTTTCTTTCTCTTTTTCTCTTTCTTCGCCGCCCCTGCTTATGAATAACATTTGTCGATCAATATTTCAGGTCTATAATTTAAGGTCGACTCGTTACGACCTGCACTGGTAATGAAATAACTACGACGATTGGTGTGATTTTATTTTGGAAATTTATTTCAGAAAGAATTTCAAACTGAGGGTATATTTTAATCGATGAATAATCAAGGCATACCTGCAGATCCAATAAATTATTCATTTCTCTGTATTGAATATTCAAATGAATCTATCAACTTATATATACACACGCCTACCTACTATATAATATCTCGAGGGAAATAATAATTAGCTGAAAAGTTTTCTTCAGAATAGTATACGCATATATAGTTTATACAAAATAAAAGATTAAGGAATCAATAAACCACGTGACATATGTACATTACATTTACACACTCATGATACTATTTATCTACGTAAAACCGTGCTCCAAATTTCATCTGTTATCACCGATTATTCCCCTACAAGCACACCTTCTCCGTCAGTATCATCCACCTCGTCATCAGGGGTTGATAGAATGAGGGTGTCTTCAGGAGAAACAGTATCGTTCGAAATACCTCCAGGTATCGTAACTGGAATTCCTGGTACTGGAGGTGATGTTGGAATTGATTGAGAATTGTTGAAAATAGGTTTCACTTGTTGTTGTTGTGGGGTTGGGTAGAAAGGGTTTGGCGTTGGGGATGATTCTGAAATGAAAATGGAGACCCATCGCAGATAGCCAATAATTAAACTGTCTCGTTTTCTCCTCTAATCTAAATAATTAATCTTTGATCCTCTCCCAATCTCTATCACCGTCGTTATCGACGTCGTAAATTTTCTGTAGCAATCTCTCCCCCGGTTTATTTATTTTTTTTATTTTTATTTTCATTCCGTCTCTCTCCCTCTCTTTCACTTTCACACCACAGCCCTTTTTTCTACCCTTATCTCATACCTTCGTCAATAATCCTTCGATTAAACTCAACAGCTATCCAATCTCTTGGAAATTCAAAAAATAATAACAATAAAAATGATCATTTCATTAATTTGAAATACCATAGTTAGACCCTGGCGGTGATTGTGGCTGTAGCTGTGGCTGTGGCTGTGGCTCTTCTTGTTCATGTCCAACTTGTGGTGGATGGTAACTAGGTGGTTGCGGTCGAACAGGATGCATAGTTTCCAGCCAAGATGGTCCACCCGGTAACTGAACTGGAATTCAAAGGTCTTCGGTAACCATGGAAAAGCTTTCAAGCCATGAGAACAAATTGAACGGTACTTGGAAGTATCAGATGTGTGTGTTTCCCATAAATAGAAAAGCTGCGATCTTGAATTCATACTTTACTTTCTTCTTTTTTTAAATTTATAGAAAATATTTACCACCGCAAAGAAGAACCGAACTCCTTCCTCCTGCAGGGTACTTTTATAGATCGTATTTTCATATGAACGATGGAAAACATAGCGGGAATAAATTCCAGTCGGATTTTAACAGACCTTGATCAGTGCTTGCAGTAGATGCTGGGTCAGATTCGTCCTCGTAATAATCGAATCCAAATAGTTGAGATAAAAAGGAGCAGATCCCATAGTCCGAAGATTCATTGGAATCAGCCTCGAACGAGTCGTACTCGAAGAGTCCAAAAAAACCTTCGGAAAAAGCCACGTCGAAGATTCCCCATCCCAATATAACGAAACTAATGAACTTCATGGTGGAGCTAATTCAGCGATGCACTGCTCAGAACTTCTGCTATGATACTAAATAAAGAAGAAAATAACTGATTGTCTCATCCGTATCTAGACCGCATTACTTTAGCCGAGGACACAGTTGCGTAGGCGATGCTTAAGCCCGAGACACTTGAGCTAACAATAATTATTCTTAGTCAATAAATATTCCGATTAATTCTCGCAACGTTTCAGTTCACGTATTTCTATACCGGGCCGGATTGAATTTACATCAAAGGATATTTTCGCGATAGTCTGTATTGTACGAATTTGAGAGAAAAAAAATAAGACAATTTGACGTATTCGAATTCGGATCTGAATGAGAGAATCTGACGCGTCGTGGCTTCTCATTTCTTATCGAAAACGTGTGCCACTGATTGTTCTGAAAATGACTAGGTCCTTTTCTCCTCGTATAAGCATCCCGTTCGATCACTACCTTGCAGAACCTGATCTCGTCACGCCATTTTCCACCCTCTAGAATTTGCGGGACGATTTTTCACCCGAGACAACACCGAGAACACAAGTCGTTTTCATCAATCTACTGCAGCCTCCAGATATATGTACCTATATGTAATGTAGCATGGTGTCTACACGTCTAAACTACAGAATGAAGTCACCGCAGAATAAATCGACAGTGATTTTGGACGGGCGTACCTTTTCCGGTTATTTCATTCTCAAAAACGCGGCTGGAAAGAGAAGAAAAGAAAGAAAAAATGCTTTCCTCGAGAAAGCTTCTTTAATCAAACTCGCGATGAGATTATCCGAAGTTTTGTAATCGCTGCAGCGCTTTCTTCGATACTTACCGACTTGTAGACACTTTTTGATGACTACGAAGGATCTTGGAATGGAAGAAAATGAAAAGAAATTTTTACGGCGACGAGTAGAATGAACGAAATATACGTTTGTTACTTCGGAGAACTGGGAACGTTATACCGATTTGAAATAAAACATAATTTCGCTTTGTTAGCGATAAGGAATTATCGGCGTATAGCTACTGTCGCAGTATTTTCACCACGCGACTAGCTTTTGTTGCTAAATAATTTTACTAGCTAATTATCTTCGGGAATATCAACGATGTCCGTTCGCTGGACGCTACACCCTACATAGATAACGCATTAATGTTGGTACCGCGTCGTTTGAGGTTTTAGCACCGTGCCCCATTTATTTGCCATAGATTTCATTTCATTTCATTTCATTATCTTTTTTTTTTCTCGTGATTTTTCGCATTTTCACCTCTTCTTATCTCGACACCTCGGGGCTGTCAGATGTAGGAGATTTGGAAATATTCTAATCATCGTTTCGCGTGGACCTAGCAATAACCGTTATGTGGAACTGAGCTGAGCTGAGCTCCTGGTGAAGTCTTCCTAATAGCTATTGATCGCTATTCGGTGTAGGACTCTGGGCAGGTTCTCTGTTAGCTTCGAAAGAGCCAGGCCGAGTCCTGCAGGAGGCGGGGGATTCCTGCGGTCCCCGGTGACCACGGTAGGTCAGGCAGATTCCTCCTCGCAGGACCTAAGTAAGATAAATGATCCCCTAATGCCTCCGATCCGTCCCATTGGGAGGCAGACTGCGATCCAGAAACCTCGAGGAACGAGGAGAGGAAAGGAGACCCAGGGCAGTATAAGGTATCGAGAGAAGAGGAAGAGGAAAAGGAAAAGGAAGCTAGGGAGAAGAAGAAACCCTAGCAGATCTATGCTGTACTTTTCTCAGCTATTGCCAAGGTCCACTCATTACCCTCATTCGTATTTCCTTCCTCGTCCATCCTATACAACCCCTTAATTTATCTACCTGGGTACAAGGTCTTCGGCTATCTTAAGACCTGCTAAAATCTCCAATTCTTATCGTGGTTTGAGTTCAAAGATTACGTATTTGAACCTCGTTTCTGATGTCAATTTAGGCCGTGTTCAGAAAACGGATGAGCTCTTATTCAGCGAACCGTTTCGCACGATCCATCATCTTTCATTCAAACTACCCTTGAATTTATATTTTAAAAATATTTCAATTTCGGATCAGGGCAGTTCAGGAATAAAAAATATATGTATCAGATGATTATTCGAGAGATAGTTGTATGGAAGAACTTGGGCAGGAATAAGACTGGATTTTTTTCTCAATAAAATAGAGTCACGAGGTATACCTCACAATTTTTATTTGTGAAACCTTTTATGATCCCTTCATTGAAAAATGACCAAACTGATATTATTCCAATGAATTTCTGAGGAGTTTTAAGCGTATAGAAGATATTGGAAATCGTAGAAAATAACAAGATAAGAAATTACCTAGAATACTGAATTACATTCAATCTTCTGCCTCTAGTTTATCAAAAGAAACTCTTACGTCATTCAACTACTAGTTCTCGCAAACTGGCAATCAGGATGAAGTAGTTATACCTATTCAAAGTTACCGGACTTCTCAGAGCACTCGCGTAGAATTCCTATAATTAAGAAAATATCTCATACCTGTAATATAGGTTCTATATACTTCGGCGCGAGTTTCTTCAAATGGACTAAAATATATATATAAATTATTAGAAATAGGGAAGATGAGTAAAAGAAGAAAATATGATGTCAAATAAGTAAAATCAGCCATACCTAATATATATAACACCTAATACGTACAGAAGGAAGAGAAGAACGCTAAATCTGCAAGCTAATTAATGTGAAAGACAAGTGACCACTAATCTGTGATCATATAGTTGTTGGGAATTTTTGTGGCCGTAGTGTAGGGGTCCGTTGGTAATTGTGCGCATAAATTGCAAGGGTTGCGGCGAAATAACTACATACGTGGGTCGTTGGATGCCCGCGGGGTGTTGGGGTGAGGAAAAGTATTGCGCGAGAGGTAAAGGGGAGCCAATGATGCCGCCAAAACGTTTCTCATTACACCATACCCTTCGCAATATTGCCCGTATTATGTCGTTATCAATGCCAGGCAGATTTCGAAACCGAGCAAAACTGGAGAATAACCGCTACAGGGTCAGAAGAGAAAGAAAAAAAAAAAAAAGAAAAAAAATACGCTGGAAGCTTGGTCTATTTATTTTGTTAATTTGATAAGTTTTTATTTTTTAAGGGTAAATTTCCATTCTATATATATACGATTTTTTTTTCTTTCCCTTTCTTTTTTTTTGTTTTTTCTTCTCTTTTTCAACGGAACGGAAAATCTGAATGTTTATAAATTACGAGGGAAGTATACTAATTAAAATACGAGAAAAAAAAAGAGAGATGAAAAAAGAAAAAACGAATACAGAAAACCGAAATGGAGAAACGTAAGAAACTTTTAAAAATTATACATGTGTTTCTAGTAAAATCTATGTAGAAATCTACGTCCAATTAGCGGTAAAAATATCATACTACATTCCTTAATAGGTATCTACATGAGGGAAACTTTTCGCAAAAAGAAATATATCCAAATTACTGTAACGAGTCTCATTAGATATTCCGACTTCATGAATAATTTCTGTACTAACAGGAGCTGCGACGTGCCGCGCTCGTTTTAAATACCCATAATATAATTAATCCGAAAACCCGTAACGGAGAGTGAAATTTGTCCCGTAAAAAATTTTATCACATGATTTATTTCCCTTTTGATATATTTTTTATTTTTTTATTTTTTTTTTTACACATTTTTTGACTTCTTTTTTTTTCTGTTGCTTTTTTTTTCATACCACGCTTGTTTTCAGAAAGCTTTATCATTTCGATAAAATAATCCGACAGATTATACGAATATACCTAGTATAAGGAGAACATGCTTATTAATTTTTTTTTATCTCTGTTCTTTTGTGAAAAATTACATACTTGTACAACATATTATAATATTGTCGGATTTTTCTTCGTTCGATTGTGTTTGTAGCTGTCGTTCTCGCTTCATTTTCATGACATATATACATTATATACCTACATATATATTATTTATTTATTTTTTTTCAATTTTATTTCTGTTTAACTAAAAGAGACAATGGAGAGATTCAAAGAGAACAGCAATCGGGAAATATGTGACAAATTTACAACGTGAACCCCTGCAGGGGTTGAAAAAAGAGAAAATGAAAAAAGAAAGAGAAAAAAATGAAATAAAAAATAAAATAAGGGAGAGTGGGAACGTTTTTAACCCGAGAATAAAAGGCCCGTATTTATATAGGTACTGTACACACATACGTATATGTGTATGTATTTATACCTACACGTACCAGTGGCGGTATTCATACGTATGTATGGGTGCCACGCCTGGAGCGAAGAATCCCGCGAAAGCGAGTGGATAAACAAAAAGTAAAAATTGTTTAATCTCGATGTCAAACCATGCGAAGTTCAAAATCAACGTGAAAAAATCTCACCTGCGAATCAGAGAGAAAGAGAGAGAGAAAGAGAAAAGGATTTAAATTTCACCTTACGATATCGCGTGTCTAATGACATAAGGATGCAAGCACCCAAACAGCGATTTTGGTAACTTTCCTCATGCCGTAATTCGATTTGAAAATAAATTTACTTAACCCCATATGTGTCGTATGCTTTATTCGATTCGTTGTATAGTTTCGTCGTATTAAAGTGCACACACACACGCAGTGAAAACAATGAAGTAAAAAGGATTTATTGTAAAATATTGTAAGTCGATAGTAAATATATATAGCTTGTTTCTAAAGTATTGTGCGATATTTATCACAATATCCAATATAGTATAGGTATGCCTTATCGGCGTATGGAGACTTATTGAGCAAGTAGCGAAAAATGGCCATATTGAAAGACCGAGGTTGAAACGTTGCAAAGAACTTGATCGTGATGTTAGAAACGTGGGAAAACTTATTGGGTGTAGAGAGAAAATAGAAAAAGAAAACGGGGAAGAAATAATAAGCGCGAAAAAAAAAAATTGAGTAAAGCAAAGCTATACGTGCGATTTCCGCAGCACGTGTGCTTTCCGAATTAGGTATATATCTGCGCAGACTTTGTTTCGCAATAATCTAACATAAGTGAAAACTGGACGAGTCGTTATATAGGAAACGATAAAAATAATGAGACAAAAAAATTCGACCGATCAAAATGCATGAGACTTGTTTCATTTTATTAGTCAAAGTCAATTTTGATATTCAATTCTCGTTCATGACGATAAATCTTCAGCATTTGCGGTAGAAATGAAAAAAATAAAAAATAAAAAAAAAACACTGAAAACCATTTCCATCTAGATGTAATGTTGTGAAAATATAAATAAGGGGTTAAAAATTCTGTACATGAATCGGTAATATTTTAGATTTTTCAACGTAATCGCAGAATATCGTATATATACCTCATATACGTACATACATAGCAATTAGGTAATTATTAAATATTTATTTTTACGTATTTTAGAACATTATGCGATGGGTAACTCTGTGTACAAGGTTTACTTTTCTTCTTCTTCTTCTTTTTTTTTTGTTTTTTTTCACTGAGAGATTACATTGGTTACATTACATACATTATGTATATATAATATACATATATCTTCTGAATATTGTCAAACAGGAGAAACTTTTATCATCTCTGTAACGTATACCAATATACGTTACTTCCATACATACGTTAGTCATACTTGAGTAAGTGTATTTGTTCTGCGCGATATGCAATATTCACAAGTTTCACCTACTTCAACGTTATCCGCGCAAAGTGTACCTATATTGCGATATATACAGCCGAGGTAAGTTCGTAAAAAGATTCTTCGATCTGTATTCATTCATAGAAAATTCAAGACAAAACCAACAATTGTTTTTTCAACAATCGTAATAATCATTTCATCTTTGCTTGTTGATATAATATTAATATTATCACTTATTACTTATCAGAGCTTAATATAATACAAGAATGTATAGGGCCGTATGTTTCCGACAATTTATATTCATTCAAATCTTTACTCACAGTTCGCAAAGCCATTTCAATTCAATAATAATACATTACTCTAATTATTATTACATGTATAGCTGTACAGCATCAAGTAACTCTACCCAGGTGCAGATACTTATTTCCTATTTTTTCAAGCCTATATTATACTCACCCAGGCAAATCATCTGTTTAATCATTATCATTATTAAAGAATTAATTATACCTCAAAGAACTTGACCTCAATAAATTTAACATTTGTTTTTATTTTTATTAACAAATTACATTCGAAGATTCTTCTGTATTAAAAAAATACAATTTTAGCTCATAACGCTCATATATGATTAAGGTGTTATACGCTTTATCACGAGAAGTTGGTGATTTTTGCGACTTATATTATCGTGAGATAAAATGAAAATAATAAAAACTATGTAAAAAAAAAAATAAACTATCAGATAACTTAAGCCTTGTGCATTTACTTGAGTAAGTTAAAAAAATACAAAAAAAGGTGGGAAAAGGTAGAGAGAAAACTGAAGTATTTTACTAGCTGATTGATCGCGCATATGCTTCCCCATTTTTTTTGAGATAAAAAATATAAAACCGGGTATTTCTTACGCACGAAGTAAACGGGACGAGGTTTTGCAGAGTAGAATACCACGATATTCTATAATATAGCTTCTGCCAGGCAGCACTGCTGTGAATCATGATATCGAGCATCCTCTTCTTCTTTATAAAATGACACACATGATATGACGCCGAAGAGCGAGCTGCGATCAGCAGGCACCGGCGTATATCTATATATGTATATACAAGTAAATTGAAATATGAATACCCTATTGTTGGGAAAACACGACCAAATCTCGTTACTACGACATCGCGACTGCGTTATTATTTTTCGAAATATATATGACGAAAACTGAGCATTAAATATTCAAATAAACTAATACATTAGTATAAATTAAGGATAGTTATTTCGACGAGTGATCCCCCGACTTGCATATAGTCAGGAATACCGAGGACTTCGCTAATTGTCTTTGCAGATACCGTGAGTCTATATCATGGTCACAGCTGTTCATTATCTTCATTCAACGTATCTTATTAGTTATCGCAATGAAAATAGAATGGAATTTATAATGAAATTATGTTTTGTTATTAAATTATTCTGATCGATTGATGTATTTATCGGCATGGAAATCGACGCCGATTTAAATTCGTATAAAATAATAATTTGTGGTATAAATGGACGGAAAAGATTTGGCATGCGTGTAAAATTATTCCGATTGAATATATTTTAATGTCCAAAATTTTATTAATTTAATGGAGGAAAAAAGATTCCGCTTATTCAGCGTTGCGTCAGTCTCGCGAAGATAACGTGAATTAAAACAGGATATCCGCCTGTAACGTAACTGATCGTGCATATCGTTGAATATAAAACTAATTGGCTTACATATATCGTGGGGTCTGTCTCCGGCTGGAACGGTCGAAATAATAAAAAATAAATAAAGTGAGAGAGAAAAAATTGTTAAAATTAAATGGGGTAATAAAGCGAATGTCATATCGAGCTACAACCGTCCATTCGTCATTGGTCTGAACGCGATGTTCCACCCCGTTTATCTCCGTCCAACATGTGACGACCGCGAGCTTGTCATTCTGATTAGCTCGAGCGATAGCTGTGATTAATCAAATGTCTCATTAAGGAATAACGCCGCGTTTCAGTCGAGTAATGATGTATTTAGTATTGTAAAAGGTCATTTCTATCAATAACAAACATACTTCGCGTAGACAACCTCCGACTGATTATTCGTAGTGAAAGTTTCATCCCGCCTAAGTAATTCCCGATCAAAAATTGAATTGTCATCCTGTCGTGTTATTTAAAATTTTGAATTCTAGCCGCATAATCTGAAACGATTGTCGACCATGTATCGATCTTCGATAGTTCACGCTCGCGCATGCGTGTTACGATTCGATTAATTCGCCTGCCACTTCGGCACACGTGCGCAACTAGTCGGTCTTCCCCAGACTAGAAGAACCAACCAAGAAGGTGTAGTCGTGTTATTAGTCGTCAATAATACTCGTTGATAAAAACCATCCCTTGGTATTAGAGTCTTGATATAAGTTTGAGTTAATATTTGAACAGATTTATTAAACCGCGTTGATATTATTGAGGGTAAGTTTTAAAGAGATAATAATTCATATTTATTATAGGGCGGGGCAGCTGCCGATTAATATTACAATCTAAAGATGGTAGCCCTGTAGGCCGGCCACGTGTGGAAATATTTTTATTTATCACGTTAAATGAACTACATGCATGTGTGTCGTTATGAGCTCAATATTCTCAATCAGTTTTAATCGTTATGTAAAGATGATTCAAAACCGTCAAACATCCTCTATAATATGTACGAATTCCACTAGATCTAAGGAGGGGTTATAAATAAACATCTATATGTCTGTCTATGTATATATCCACTACATACCACGTCGGGAAAAGAGAGAGAGATGCAAATGTTTTTTTTTTCCTTACAATTTCAATGACAACTTTTACTAATTATTTATGATACAGGTTTGTTCTATGCATTCGAATGGTTTATTCAATATTGATTTCCCCATCTAAATAATACACGTATCTAATATAAATATAAATGCAGAAGTTAGATTTCTTTCTTTAACTGCAGCACGTCATAATATCATTGTATTATCTTAAATCTGATAAACATTATCTATAAACTGACTTTCCGTAATCTCCCATTACTTTGACTTCTTCTTTTCCTACTTATTATTATTATTCTTATTTTTTTTTTCCTTTCTACTCGTTTTTTCTTCATTATTCACTCTTGTTTACAATCTGCAGAACAATACATCACTCACTCGGTCTAATATCTTTTTTTTCTCCTCAATCTTCTACAATCTCTTTGTCCTCTCTTGCTTAATCTCTAATGTATAATCCTGTTGTGATGAAGTCAAATTCAAACGGACAGTATTTACAACCTTACCAATATCGCTCATTCAAAATAAACATAAATTTTAGATATTATTCAGTTTCACATATTTCTGACAAAAATAAATCATATTCGTTCAATCTCTCTTCTTCCATTCTGTACGAAATTTTGATTTAGCAATTTAAAAACAATAAAATGAAAAAAAAATAATGAAAGAAATAAAGAAATAAAAACAGAATTTTTTGTCATATAAATTAAAAAATCACTTCCGATGATTATTTATGACTATTTTTCTTTCTTTTTTCAGCTAAAAGTCTGAAATTTAATCGTAGATATGGTATCGTCGACAATAATTGAGAACGGAGAGTCTATAGAGACGATAAAGTCGTCACCTGCGGTCGGTGTACCGCCAGGTGATTACAGGCTTGTAGGATGGGACATGGACGCAACAGGCCGAAGACTTATCGATGAGATTTGTCAAATAGCTGGATACACACCAAGCTCTAGTTATGGCCAGTATGTTATGCCCTTCAAAGACTTGAATCCACCGGCTAGAAAAAGACACAATATAAGAGTCGTTACTATCGGCAAATACCGTATGCTCAAGGATAACAAAACAAACAAGGTTCGCGATAAGACACTGAATACCACCCATCGAAATATAAACACTTGAAATTATTCAGAGAATACAATGACTTTCCACTTATCAGTGAAAATTTTTCCTCACATTTCAACCCAAACTAAATACAATGATCAAACACCTTCTTCATTTTTTAACAAACATCACTTGAAAGTATTTATCTAAATTTTACTGCGCAGGTATTGAAGACGAAAAGTGAGATATCGGCTCTGATAGATTTCATAACGTGGCTGGAGTCTGTGAAAGGAGATGCAGCGGATGGTATAATCCTGGTGTACCACGAGCCGCGCAAAGTGATTCCTTCCATGCTGTTGGAGTCCCTGCGAAAGTTCAATCTCCTGGATCGTTTCAAGCAATCGGTAAAAGGCTTTGCCAACGGTTTCAATGTGGCCGAAGTCAAGTGCGCAGACACAGTTCGCACGTTTTCTCTGCGCACATTGTCTCGCGTTATGCTCGACAAGGTAATAAATTAGAGATTCTGGGGAATTAGATAATCTGAAATGGATGAAAAACCTCAAAGATCACACCGTAATCAATTTTTCACATTTTTCAAACGCCAAGGAGGAGGAGCTGGACAATGCCGTCGATAGGGCACGTCTAGCCTTACAAGTTGTACAGCACTTGAGCGCGGGAGAGGAAAATACTAAGAGTGGCGAGGGCAGCGGAGACAGCGACGCCGCTACAAAAGGAACCATAGAACTGATCAGGGAATTCGTCCAGCCGACTCAAATAGAGGAAAAAGAACTCGCAGGTATTGAGGAGCGAGATTATGCGGCGTTTATTTTCGTCTGAAATCGTTTTGCTGATTGTTCGATGGTGTTTTACAGGCTTGAAACTAGTCCTCAATCGTCAGAACAGCCTGAGACCTGTTTTTGGTATACTGCTTCGTCAGAGTCGACGCGAACGACAGCACGCGAGTATTTTACGTCGATTGTTAGCGGAGGCAGGCGTTGATTACGCGGAATTGCAGGTGATTGGTGATTTTTGTGATTGAATATTCGTGAAAATGAGGAGAAGGAATTTTATTTCGTGTTTTAATTATGGTTGATGTTGTTTGAAATTTAAGGAGGCATGGTCGACGGAGAAGAAGGAAGGTCTGCAGAAGTTGATAAAGCAGAAGGTGACCGGAGCCAAGGATAAAGAGGAGGAAGAACTGCTTGAAGTACTCGAGTGCCACTTTGACCCGGAAAAGAAACCCAAGCCTAGAGCAGAGGGCGAGAAAAGGGAAGTAAAGAAGGGAAATGCGAATAAAATAACGGGCGAATCAAAAGAGAATAATAAGAGCGATTCTGGCACTGAAAGTCCGGATACTACGACGACCGGTTCTCCTTTGAAAGAAAAGCCGGTTATTACTCAGGAGATACCCAAGGTTGAATCTCTTGACGCCGAAGCTAAATAAGATCGAAATACCCCCAAGCCAGTGCCTTATTTCAAAGTAGAATGAACACTTTCGTTCTTGAATTTCCTACATTGGTAATAATATACATAATGAAGAATATCGAGTAAAAGGAGGTGAAATAAGTATGAGAAATGAAACTAAAAGAATAGAAACAAGGCATAAATTAACTGTTATAAGTTTTAATTAGCTTTCTCGTGATATTCGGGCAGGTTCAAGCCAGTCCTGGAGACTACTCTGCCCGATTCCATTCATAGTACTATATTATATTATATTATATTATATATTATATTGTTTACTTTAGTTTGTCACAAAGTGAAGAAAAGAGAGAGAGAGAGAGAGAGAGGGAGAGAGAAAAAATTTATTATTATTTTTTTATTTCATTTTTTTTTCTGTTTTGTTTAAATATCTACAGAGTTTACGTTGCATAATAATAATTATTAATTTTTTTTTTTTTTATTTGTTTATCGCTAAGTTTTCTATCCATTAATAATTGCATAAGATTATATATTATTTCTTATTAATAAAGTTGAAAAAAGAAATAAATAATGAAAGGTATACGTTGGGATCGCGAAGAAATGAATAAAATCCCAATGTAGAACGAGATATTAGCTTCTTTATAATATATTACATAATATCGTAATTCGAAATATCAATGATATAACCACATATTTCCACGTTAAAAACATATTAAACTATAATAATTGAATTACATTATATTCGCATGTTTTAATGTGGATTTTTCTTCTTTTTTTGGTGTAATAAACATCCGTGTGTAACTATAATTGCACAGAGTTGAATTAGTTGTGTGGTGTATTCTTTTCTTTTCTTTTATTTTTTTTTTTTTTGTTATTTCTATTTTCCTCTATTTTGTTATCTGAAAAAGTTGATAAACTGACAAAAGAAAAATCTAAGGAATCAAAGTCACAGAAAAACAAACAAACAAAAAAATACATAATATTATAACAATACGCATATTGATTAAGCGATGGAAATGATCAAAAAATATACCTATATATGAAAAAGTAAAAAATAATATAAAAGCGGTTTATTGATTGATATTATTTGTTAACAATTTTACAAAGCAATGAGCACGTTCTTTGAAGGGAAATATTATAACTGTTCATATAATACATAAATCGTACACTGCTGCAACAAATCCCGTGCTAGTTATCCTCGGATCTCATTGTATTATTAATATAATAAAAGATGTTAATAAATATATAATTTTGCAATCGTATTATTGATCATTATCACATTAAACCTAATCTTGGAAGATAAAAAGAAAGGAAAAAAAATCTACATTATTTTATTCGATCTTTAAAATTATTTCACCACTTTGAAAAACGGCGACTGCATTTCGGATATAAATTCGATAAATCTTAAGGGCGGAAAGAAATGTGAAGAAAAAAATATATTCACAACATGAAAATGAAATTTATTCATCATTCAATGTACACTCTTTTCATTAAAAAGTGCTAAAAACATATCGAAATCATTTCACTCCGGTAGATTGTTCGGATAAAACTCCGTGCTTCTGAAACTTGGAGAACAGAGTCTCAGACTCTTTGACAACGAATGATAAGGTCGCTTTTTTGTAATAATCATCGATTAATTCTATGTTGTTTATCACTGTAGAGAGAAGATGAGCCTTTTCTGTAAAAATGCCTGAAAAAAAAGTCAGAGAATCAAGTTTGATTAATCTAGATCTGATTTTACCGCTAGAACCGGCTTAGAGAAAAATAATACAATTACCTGGGGCATCGTATTTTAAATACGTAAAGTGGACATGAAGATGATAAAACGACGGTTGATAATGTAAGTAAATTCTAAGCTGAGACTCGGGGAGTTGATACTTGTCGAAAATCGCCTTAGTTCCAGCCTTTAGGATATTTTTCAACAGAGGTAAGTGCGACCCGTCCAAATCTCTTATCGATTTGATTCCTTTCTCCATTGTAATCGCCAAGAGATACAAAGTCTCCAGACTTCCGTCCCATTTCAAATCTGGTATCAGAACAAAACCCGTCTTTGGGTCAGAATCCTCGAACACTATTCTATCCTTCTCAGATTTATGATCCAAAATGTTGTAGACCCACTGCAGATAGAAAAGAAAAAAAAAGAAAACAAGTAATTTCATGATTTCTTTAAAATAAATAATTCGTAAATATTAATAAGAAAAAAAAATTTTATACCTGTAGAGAAAATTGTTCCTTGTTGAGATGCGGCAGGGTAACATCTTCGTACAGCTTTGGAGTTTCTTGAACGATGTGAATGGGTTGATTCTCGAATTTTGCGATATGTTTTTCCGTGGCAGGATGAATGACGGTTGTTTTTATACCTCGGAAAGGATAAGCGAGTGTTGGGATGAGTGTGAAAAATACCGATTGGGGATAATCAGATTTCTGGTTACTCACTGTTGTGCTTCGAGGACGTGAAACAGTTGTAATTTCCGTAGAGATCGTTCTCGAATTCTTTGAACAATTTCGAACTATCGTTGAACAGGTGTTCGTCAAGATTATCTTCGACGAATGCTTTCTTTTCTAATAATACTACAGCCGATCCTTCGTGATCAGCGAACGTTCCTTCGACACAGAGCAATTTCTTCTGTGCATTGTTATTCAGGACACGTTTCAGCCGGAATTTTGACAAGTCTTTCAGGGACCCGTGTACACTGATTACGTCCTTTGACTTAGTCTTGTCAGTCTCTTCGCTTCCCGATTTAAACCTTTTCCGATTCACACACAAATCTTCTTCGTCGACAGTTTTCTCAACGCTCGACATTCTCACGCCGAAGTTATTTCTTTCTCTAACCACAAAATAATATCAACTCTTTTGACAGATATATTCTAACGGATTGAAGTTGGCCCTAGTTTCGTTGCTCTGAACTGTGTCTATAGTCGTTTTATACAGACGCGGTCCCGAAAAGTAGGGAATTACGGCCAAAAAAAGACTATTGAAGGTTAAATACATGAAAAAAAATCTTGAAATATAAATTAAATGTTATATGATATGAAATTGAACAGATTTTAAGTCTGTTTTCATTTTAAAAAAACCTGATCTTTGGCTGATCTTGATGATGGCATATAGTCTATGGCCGATAATATGCATATCGAACATAAATATGAATCAAATGCCAACCTGACCTAACCTAACCTGAGTAGTGCTTGATTTCATAACAGTATAAAGATATAAGATTCCTCCACGCATACTTATGAAAGAACTAATTCTGTTTATAGTATCGTTAAAATAAATATGTTATCTTTTTTTCGTAAACTATCAATATCTGACAAAGTGAAAGATGGTATATTGCCATACGGAGTAATGGCTACTGCAGAAGATCTTTTGAAATCAAAAAATCAGAGCAGTTTATTATTACAGGACGAATCTGAGCTCAGAGAGACGATTTACGGTAGGTAATAATTGTTTCATCGTTAAAATAAATTGAAAACTTTTACCCCTGATCGCTCTTGAATAATTAATGATCAATAAACGATAACCTACGTAGAAAAAACTAAACTGCTGTGTAATCGTTCGAAAAAAAAAATGATATAAAAAAATTAATCGTAAAAAAAAAAAGAAAAAATAATTATTTTCTATTTTTTTTATTCTTTATTTTTCAAAATTTTCCCATTCAGATTTACTAAGGACAATAAAGGACCCGGAAAAACCTCAGACGTTGGAGGAACTCGACGTCGTATACGAGGACTGCGTGCATATAGACAAACCAACACCCAAAGGTGTCGCGGTCATCAGGATTGAATTCAATCCGACAGTACCTCACTGCTCTTTGGCTACCCTAATCGGACTATGTATTCGTGTGAAGTTAGAACGTCACCTCGTCGCTCTCTTCAAATTGGATATTTACATCAAGGAAGGAGCCCACGCGACGGAAATTGAAAGTATACTCTTCTGGATGATATAGAGATTTGTTTATTTCAATGGAAATGAATCTTACGGAAAAAGGGGATCAGAAATTCCATTTTCGGATATTTTAAATGGAAAATCAACTCGCCCCTTTTCTTTGTCTCCCTTCCGTTTCATCATTTCAAATTGAGATGTTCGTTTGGTTTCAGTAAACAAGCAGATAAACGACAAAGAACGAATCGCAGCGGCTATGGAAAATCCCAACTTGCGAGATCTGGTTGAAAAGTGTATTCAGGAAGAGGAATGAATGAATAATTAATCAATGATCTGGTCGTCAGTAAGTTCTTGGCAAATGACCTCTACGAAATCACTTTTTTTTATTCTCATGTACATATTATATGCCCTGGGTTTTCTGGTCGAACAATTTTTCTATCAAGAAATTATACTGTAGTTTACATAACGGTTTATATATTGAGTAAAACTTTTTCGAGGCAAGGCGAAATTATTTAGAACTATAACTTATGTATTTTGAAAAAATACAATAACTTTTCCTTGTATGCGGAAACAATCGATTTTTTAAACAGTATTATACCTTTTTGAATCAATACAATATCCGTAGACCTCATAAAGTTTGTAATAATTCATTAATCGTACGAGAAAAAAGAAAAGAAAAAAAAAAAGATTTACTTAAATTGTAAATACATAGATACATTAGTTAATTTTGTATACATAAGAAATTTTATAGCATGTTGTTGCATAAATAATATTTAAACACTTGGAAAAACACTTCCGAGATTATATTCGTTTAGAATTTTACTAGAGTAGAAATTTCATCAGAATTTCGTATTTTGTTCGCAGAAATAATTGATTCCTTGAATAGGCGAGATTGCTTGTTGTTCCGAGATACCTTCTTTTCGTAAAAAGCGCTTGATCTGCTGAAGAAAAATATTAATCAGAAGAAAACCAAGAATTCAAACTTGCCTAAGGCCAAAAAGAATCTTACGCGTTTGAAATTATCGTTTTCGTCAACTGTAGCAACCTCACTTTCCAGCTTGTACATCCAGTCGCTGATCATTCCAGTAACGAACCTTTTCACTAAAAAGATATCGCTAGTGTGTGCCAGGGCTTTCACCACCAGCAACTGACGCGTTAGGACTTTTTCAGGATCTCTTAATCCGTGATTCTTCAGATATTTTCTGACTGATTTTCTAGTCGTGTAAATTGGATTGTTAAATGAACACGGAACACATTCGGTCATTTAGATTATACTCCGATTATAAACTCCCACCTATTACCTGATCATTTTATTCGATGTAACGACAAACACTGAACACAATAAGCCTACGATTTCAATATCGTCTACAGGCAAGACGCTCAGCAAATTCAGTATTACTGAAAATGAAGACGGCGTGTTCTTGCACCTCGCCAATAACAGCATCAAAGCATCTTTGATCTGTGATGATGAGATTGGTCAAAGATGAAATTAGAATCAATGGTAATACATAGCTGGCTAATTATTACCTTGTCGTTATGAACCGTTGAAACAGAGCCATAGTCATTTTTCAGAGACTCTTTGATGCTTTTTTTCTGAGCAATGATCTGCCTCATTGTCATCACAGCCAGATCATCTATGTCCACAAAATCCTGTGATAATGACTAAAACGGATTTATCTATTATCCACAGATCAAGGGAACCGCGAAAATTGATATGCGGAATGATTTAAATTTTCATCGGCTGACCTTGTGGCAAGCTTCATTTGAAATTGAGTCAGAATTTGACTCACGTCTTGGATCTCGTCGTTTTCTCATTCCTAGTTTCTTTTTGTTAGCTATTATCAAATTTACGGATAATCAATATTACGGTAATCAAAATGCGAGCGTAAATTCGTAAATAAATTGTACAAGTTCTATGAAATTACGCAATGACGACTTTTCCCGGCATTTACGCTCTCCGAGAGATACCAATCCTCTGGATTTCGGAACTCTAGGTTCTTGGCTCGAGAGAGATGCTCTATCCCAGCCTATTCTTGGTTCGGATATGTTCAGAAAACTTTGTCGCTTCCGGCTGAGATTATCCGGACTCATTCCACCTGCTACTTTCTGCGATAATATCATTTCCAGCTTATCTTCAGCACCGTAAATTATTTCCTTCATAGTCGAAGGTTTTTCACACCCTATCATTGAATTAAACAATCAAAAACCGTCCGGCTTTACTCCTTTGAATAATACTCTGTGTCCCAAAGATCGGAGAACACCCTTACCAAGTTCCCTTGTCTTTCGTCTCGCCGCCTTTCTCCTTCCAGTTGTTTTCCTTTTGACTGTGCCACAATTTGCTGAAAATATACCAAGCCAGATTCTCCATTCATTATTGTTCTCATCGCTACTATGAGACTCGATGAAAAAAATTCTATCAACAAAGTACATGTGAATGATGAACTCACCTTTCAGTACCTTGTGCTTATTTGTCTTGAAATTCTGTCCGCATTTAGCTGCATACTGCGTCATCCTTACAAACGGACTTTGGTCTTCGGCTTGTTGAACAATGACGAATAATCAAGACTTTGAAAAAGTTACGACCATATTTGACTCGGTTTCATTATATCTGACTTGTCTAACTTACAAATAGCTGCTCTGCCTATTGTCCTGTCAGATTCAACACCTTTGATCAGTGTCAAGTTCAATAATTGCGATGGTGAAATATCAGCATTTGAATCAAAACCAGAAGAGTCTGTCTGATCGATCTGAGGAATAAGACGTACATACATACCGTTTGCTTTTCTACTAATACCAAACTTTCAATTTAGTTAGTCTTGAATGATTACTAAAAATTCTGGGGGATATTCGTATTTTAGCAAAGGTTTTGGCGGAGGCATAGGCGGAGGTGGTTCGATGTCCTCTTCACTGAATAATTTATAAATCACTGAATTCGGAAGAAAGCCGAATAACGGGATGAGCGGATGCTGTACCGAATCTGGTATGCCGTCTGGATATTCTGGGAGCTTCTCAATACTGTATCCTGAATTTGATTGAAATTGTTTCAGTCCGAATCTTTTTGTGAAAATAATACCCCCTCATTTACCATAAAGCATCTTGAACACTCCAGGCTTGTTATAAAATCTTTTAACATTCTTGTGCTCCTCGATCATCGCCCAGATATCTTGCGGTGGTATTTCTGTACCGGGTCTACTTGCTGCCGCCAATATATCCTCTGTATACTTTTCCCAGGCTTCGTGACTCATCAGCGATTTATCGGCGACTAATTTCACAGCCTTTATTTCACCTTTTTTTACGTTTGTGATATCTGGAATGATTTTATCGCCGTGAAAGTAGCCAACATTCTGCGATATTCCTTATGAGTTGATACCTTGATCCCTCCGCTCCAATTGAGCGCATATTTGCTGCTGGATCATTAGTTCCATTCGAGGTGCATCTCCGTCTCTAATATCCAACGATCCGAGCGGAGCACTGCTCACAGGATGCAACAACAGTTCTCGATTTACTTCGCTGTCATAGATTCTGTATTCCTCATTCTCTGGCAAAGAGTCTTCTTCCGCTTCCTCGGGAATCTCATTCACCAGTATTCGGGCTCGATATTTAGGCGGCAAATCTATATTTTGCAACAGAGCTTAGCTAGTCTTTCTCAGAATCAAAACTTGGATGAAATTTATTCTTACAATTGGGATATGATATTCTGTACAAATGTCTACCGGCCCCAAAGACAATATCTCCCCTCAGAGAAGAGAAAGCAACGTTATTAGCCCAGGTGTTTATTTCCAAGACCTGAAAGCGAAAGAATATTCTTTTCTTTTCTCTTTTTGGTGCAAAATTTTCAACATCGGCCAGTTTACTTTTATCAAAACATTCTGCTGATCCCAAATGCGGATCGTATTATCCATAGAAGAAGTTGCGCAGATTTGCAGAGACTCTGAAGCGGCGATATCTGATATCAGTTTAGTATGATCCTTTGAAGGGTGATGGTCCAATCGAACTGATAAATAAAATAATTTATTTATTCAATTGTCGTGTAAATAGAGTAGATTTCGCACTTGTTTCCTTCATGTCGTACATGAATAATTGATGGACCAAGACTCTGGGGGTGCTGCTCGCCATGCACATCACCGAACTATACTCAAGCATTGCAGAAGTACATAGATATAAGTTTTTCTCTACAAAGTGTATACAGAAATCCTGAGCTCACCCCATCGTGACAACTTGAGTTATCGGAACTGTGTAATAAACAGAACATGCTAAAGCCAGCGGAGTCGCCAAGTCTGCAAAGACTCTCCAAACTTTGACGCACTTGTCAACACCCACAGATACCACCAGCCGAGATATCGTTGATGAAAATAACTTTGTAACAGCTCCGTTATGAGCCTGTGGTACAGAATCATTACTTGGCTTGCCGTTTCAATTATTACAATGAAACCTCGCTAAGTTTTGTAAATTTATTCACCGCAAAGTTGCTTTCGTGTTTGCCACTCGATTCGTCAATATTTATAATAGCTCCGTCCTCTGTACCGACGAAGATGAGGGTATATTTCTGATGAATGACTCTCGGATCTGATAAATATTATTGAAATTGTGTATTCTGAATGCCAGAAGCTACTTCCTGCGGTTTATAAATTTTTAAATTACTCTGAGGCTTGAAATCGAGGCTGCGAATTTCTTCGTAATATTCATACGCCGTTATGCATGTGATAACAGATCCGTCCGTCACCCAAACATGCCTGAAAATATTCGGTGTTACAAGCTGCGTGCAGATCTCAATCAAATTACGAAATTTACTTGAGCTCCATTGGATTCATTGTGGTATTACTGACGAGAATTTCTCCCGTCTTTAAAATAATCGTGTATAATCTTTCTGTGAAGAAATTAGCATTGCTTTAGGGCTGGCGGCTGTTTATTTAATAGCTCAAAGAACTCCCACCTCTATTTCCACTGTATGCCATTGACACCAGGTTTAAATTCTTCGGTAGTATTTGTAGATTGGTTTGTTTACCACTCGGAGAAGTTAGAATCCTAATAGTGTTATCAGAGCTCCTAACAACGACTCTAGTCGAGTACATCGGATTCATGGTCGAGATTATTTGCGCCGCAGACTCTCTGCGAGTTGGAAAAAGCGCTATGAAAATTCTTCACCTCTCTCATCGCAACGAATATTTCACTTTTGTCTTACGAAAGAGCTGCGTAGAAAGTATACAACTGATGCATATTAAAACAGCTCAGTTTTTGCCCGAGCGTAGCAATCGCTGCTGCAGATTCGTTGACTGCGATTCCCCAGATCTCACCCATGTCAGAAAATGATTCTATCTGCAATATCAATCGCACCATTCACACGGCTGTGAACAATCTTCTGTTCTCTAAGATTCTACCTTGCCGCGGAGATTGCAGCTCCATATTTGCAGCACATTATCTTCTGCGCAAGTTATGAATCCGCAAATTGAAGGGTGCGTTGCTATTTCCCTAACGCATCCGCTGTGACCACCGGGACAACTCATCGTACAATTCAAATCAAGATTCCATCCCGTAACTGGCGGATAATTTTTCAAGATATCATCTGCGTTTGATGAAGCTCAAATATTATACCATTTCCTTGGTCATCTCCAGCTATTATCCACTGGCTAGCGACTTGGAAAAGCATTGCTGTAATCTGGGATTGAGCAGCGCCTGGATTTCTGGCTAAGAACATTATCGGAACAGCGTCTTCTTTCT
Source organism: Rhogogaster chlorosoma (assembly GCA_944452935.1). Lineage (NCBI taxonomy): Eukaryota > Metazoa > Arthropoda > Insecta > Hymenoptera > Tenthredinidae > Rhogogaster > Rhogogaster chlorosoma. The sequence goes on along the minus strand of OX101803.1, from coordinate 19,900,783 downwards.
CTTTAGACATTTCCAAGGGTAGAACGTATATCGCGGTCATGTAGGAGCCAGCCATTCTAAGCATCGCTACATTGCAATAAGATATGAGATGGTTCATTACTCTTTTGAAATTCGCAAAAGTTGTACCAGGTGGAGCAAAAAAAAAAACGGACTGATTTGGAACGTGAATAAAATCCTAAATCTTTTTTTTTGCTTGAAACTAGAAGAATGAGTCTTTCGTTTGGCGTTTGAAAATCCGAAAAATCTTTACTGCTTGCAATTCTTTCTTCGCTGGTCTTTCAATTGAACATTATTGTTGATGGGATTCTTTTTTGAGGGGATTCTTAAGAAGCATAATATGAAAAGTAGTGTGAAGAGAATTTTCAAAGTCAACACACACATGTACTGGATGGAATGAGAGCTACGCATTCTAATTTCCACAGCGTGCCATACTCGCTGTCGATATAAGACATTGTTTTCCAAGCATTGATTGTAGATTCTTTATTAGCTAATGGGAATCTCTGGAACATTAAAATCAGTTTCCTTTATTGAAAGCTTGAGGGAAAAATAGAGCGAGAGTAACTCACAGACTCGCATATATTATACCGTAACTTTGTTTGGTCCAGCTACTATGGCCTCGTTTGTAGTGGGTTCATAGAAGACAGCAGTGACCCGAAAATCGTTACGACATACTTGGTAAATCATGCAAAACGAGGTCATAAGCCATATTATATCATCGTTAGGGAGATATCCTATCAACACCTTGGCCTTCTGGCACCATAAAAGCTTGGTGAATAGCATATTAGCGCTTAGAGAATAAGTAGGCTGAATTAGTTTGCCTGCGACCGAATATCTTAGCATATTCGACGGTGAGTCGATAACTAAATATTCCTATTGGATAAAAGGAGGGGAAAAAGGGAATAGAGAAGTGTGGATAAAAAGTAAACGCTTTTATTTTATATATTCGATTATAATCGTACTTGGGTTTCATCGCAGTAACATATTTCCTTTAAATTCCCTATCATCGTAGTAGATGAAACCAATTTCATACCGTGGTATAAATTTTCCTCCCGTTTTCCCTCTATCGTATTTTCATCGAGACGAGTTTTAAGCCGTTCACGCATTACGGATACCCTTCTTTCCCACTCTATTTCTTTCTCGTCAACCTCCAAATCGGACTCGGGCATCGTCGAAGAGTTATTAAAAATGTTCTACTATCTATTTGCGATCTTTATCGTCTATATCAGACCCTAAATATCATAATAAATTCGTTTTGAAATAGTGTCGGTGATTTTTGGACGTACGAAAATTCCCACCCTCAAAAATCGACTCGCGATTGGTCAAACGATAGTCGAAGGTCGAATAATCTCGCATCAGTTCGGGTGAAACGAAATAATTCACAAAAATTGTGATTCGTGGAAACAGACGTCGCGTTGAGATGAAATATTTCATTCTAGTGTCGTCGATAAATACATTAACATTGTAGTAGATTGATAGTAACGTTAGTGAGAGAGGTTATATCGTCGGATAAATATTGAATCGTTACGAATAAACGGGATGATTTAAAAATTGGGTGAAAATTTAGAAAATAAAAAAGCAAAAGGATTATCTTCCGTGTTTAAAAAGAGTTAAAATATATGTATACAGTATAGAGCATATTTGGCGCAGCAAATTACGAGGCAACTCTATTTTTGCAACGTCGAATCAATACCGTTTTCTTCTCGCTTAAATTTTTTATAAATAGATGCAAAATCATCATTTCGAGAGTATAAATACGACTGATAGTGAGATGAACGTTTAGTTTTGAGGTTAACCTAACGGGCGAGAAGAACAGTTGGCGATGATACGATTCAACGTCTGAATATCCATTCTGTGCGCGAGAACAAAGAAACGAAAAAAAATAAATACGTATACAAGTGAACGGAAATCAATTCGTCAAACCAAAGTACATACAATGGAGGAAGAATCAACTGAGATCAGTCAGTCGCTTATGAATCGCGTTTATTACGCGGCTCGTGACGGTATGGCAATTACTCTTTACGCTCTTCTAAGCGATGAAGGGAAGCATGTTGATGAACTCTTGAATCAGGTAAGGGAAATTTAAACGCTATTTTATTGCTTCGTTTGTATACATATGGAAGAGAGTCTTTGTATTATTTGGATGTATGCCTAAAAAGGGGGAACTAATTTAGTGTAACAACTATGTTCGTAAAGATTAGAAAAGAGAAATAGTTCAGTGCCTGAAGGTAGGCAACCCAAATCCCGATCTGTGTTCTGTGTATAAATAAAAGACAAAGAAGCGATGAGTTTAGAGTGAGAAGATGTATTATTGGCACAAGATTCACGGAATTATGGCGTTTCTTTGTCTCACCAAACTGACGAGAATGAGAATAATAAAAACGTTCTATTTACGGTACTTGGAGAGGTTATTGCTTCGTCATTCAATATGGCAGGAGAAAAAACACGATGTTTTAAGTTGAATTGCTAAATCTAGAACAGAAACGTATGTATCGGTATACTTACGCCTTTTTTTTTTTGTTTTTTTGAGATCAAACCCAATGCGCAATGGATGAAATTAAAATAGAATGCTCAATCGACACACAAATCATTCCTCTTCAAACAAACACATCTGTACAATGTGTTTAATATGATAATTATTTCAAAAAACGTCATAACTTCGTTACAATATGAAATCAAAACAAAGAAGCTTCGGTATTCTTCTTCCTGTTCTTGTTTCCTGCTTCTCGTCTCTCCTTATTCGACTAAAATCGATCCCTAATTTCTTTTTCAAGAAAAACGAATCTGAATTACTTTCTTCCAATATTTCTTGGATTCTTAGAAAACATTTCCATAACAGATCTAACGACTCTTATATCTTTGTCTAAAAAGTAACATATGCTCGAAATATTGCCAACAAAATCATCTCCCATATTAAACGAGAATCATCGTCCTTTACAGAAAGTAATAGAAGAAGACGGGCAGCGTTGTACTCCGTTGATAGTCGCAGCTCGATACGGCCACAACAGGGTCGTCAAAATGTTAGTTGACAAATTCCATCCCAATTTGGAACAAGAGGGAACAGTCAAATTCGACGGATATGTAATCGAGGGGGCTAGCGCTCTCTGGTGTGCAGCAGGTATTATTCTTCAATCTGTATCCTATTTTGCAGATAATTATGCCTCTGAATAATTCATTTTTATATTTAGCTAATTTTCTTAGCAATCTGGGATCAAGAGTCGAATTTCTTTACAGGGAGAAATGAATTTTTTATATATACAGGAATTAAACTATAGTAATAAATTGAAGTCTCAATTTTATGTCATTTATTAGGCGCTGGGCATCTGAACGTTGTTAAAACTCTTGTCAAAGCTAATGCAAATGTTAATCATCCGACGAGAACAAATTCCACACCCTTGAGAGCCGCTTGTTTTGACGGGAGGCTCGATATCGTCCAATATCTGACCGAGCATAAAGCCGATATACACATCGCTAATAAGTACAATAACACGTGTTTAATGATAGCTGCTTACAAGGGACATCTGGATGTTGTTAGTATACAAGAATCGGTGTTCTGGAAATAGTTATTCAATCGTGGAAGCAATTCCCACAATTATTTCATCTGATATTTATTTTTCTGATATTTATTTTAATACAGGTGAGTTTTTTGCTCGAAATTGGAGCCAATCCTGACGAAAAGGCACACTGCGGTGCTACTGCGTTACATTTCGCCGCTGAATGTGGCCATTTTCATATAGTATCAGAACTACTTAAGTATGGAGCAAGAATGAGCAAAAACAACAGCGGCATGACTCCGTTGATAGCAGCTGCTGAAAGAACCAGAACGGAAGTTGTCGAATGTTTAGTTGATAGGAACGAAGTAAGCAAAGAAGAGAAGATCGAAGCTTATGAATTACTCGGCGCTTCTTACGCTAACGATAAAGATAATTATTGTGTAACTAAGGGATACAAGTATCTCTACGAAGCAATGAAACTTAGGTACATTAAGACTGGATAATTATTCAGTGTTTCATTGAATTGTCAGATTTCTACGATCTCAAATTTCTAAGAATGCTTTACGAATGAATTGGGATTTGAAATCGTAGTTTTCAGACATTTTCAAACTCTAGCCTGTTCAAACTTGATGAAATATTTGTCTGAACGCAGATACAGCGACCCTGAAAATGTGATACCCAAACCGAAATGCACGCCGATACCGGCGTACGAAAATTGGACGGAATCTGCGACTCTGGAAGAGTTGAAAAACATAAGAAACAACCACAACGCTATCCACATGGAGTCGCTGGTCATCAGAGAAAGAATACTAGGCAAGTATCAGCCCGATTAACGTATGAAAAGTCGATAAAATTCGAATTTCCATTATATTTCGATCTTCTTTCGCCAGGCACTCACAACCCAGAAGTACCACACCCGATAATATTCAGAGGGGCTGTTTTCGCGGATAACGCGAGGTTCGATAGATGCATCGACCTCTGGCTCCACGCGCTACAATTAAGACAATTGAATAAGATATCCGTAGTGAAAGATCTGCTCCGTTTTGCTCAGGTATTTAATTTGGCTATATATTTTTTTCAAATGTTTTACAAATAAAAAAATACATTTAATCTCGTGAACAACTTTTCCCCAGGTATTTTCGCAGATGATTCACGTCGGCGTTGATCTCCAGTTAACGCAAGTGATAAACGTGCTAGAGGCTAGCGTCATAGAACTGAAAAGAAATAAAGAGAAGATTAAAGATCCGGGACCCAAGGATGACGTCGATCAGATAATTGTGAGAAAAAATGAAATTTTCGATCCAACTCGATTGGGGAATCTTATGATCGAACGCTTTATGTTAATACGGCGAGAATTTTTCAGGAGGAAATGGAGTCCAACATAACAACGACACTCTACATCCTCACTATTCTAATGAAACTAATGAAACTGAATGAGAAGGGTAGCGAGAAGGAAGAAGTCGGCCGAGCACATCGTCTAGTTCACAATTTATGTGCTCTTGGGGTGGCTTTGAGAGACGGCCAGACTCTCCTGCATCTTGCTGTGAACGCAGACACACCTGTAGACGACTTTCACACCAATGATGTTTGCAAGTATGTTCGTAACGGCACAAATGAAATCTGACAGAGGCTGGGAGGTCACTTCTAACTCGTAATATTCGATTTTCAAGATTCCCCTGCACAGCTACTGCCAAGTTCCTCATACAATGCGGAGCGGACGTTAATGCGATGGATAATAACCGGAATACACCTCTACACGTTATTGTTAGCTACCAGAAGCCAATAAGGTGACGAAAAATCGTTTAATAAAAAAAAAAGACACGGCAATAATGTTGGATTTATTTTTACAGCGACTTTCTGACTCTTCATTCGATCATAATGGACCTTACGGAAGCCGGAGCACACATGGATACAGTAAACATCAATGGAAAGACTCCATATGACGCTGCTACCACTGGTGAGCGATCGTTTGGATAAATGAAGCCTTGATTTTATTGAAATTCGAACATGTTTTGATCTCCAAATTGCAGGTATAGCTGAGATTATACTTCGTACGCAGACTAAACTTTCTTTGAAATGCATGGCGGCCAAGGCTGTGAAGACGTACAATTTGTCGTACACAGGCAGTGTGCCGCGGTCTCTTGAAAGTTTTATAGAACTACATGGGCCGGGACTAAATCAAGGCTAACACGATAATTATTCGTTGTGAAATCGTGAAAAACAAAGAGTTCTTTTTTTTTTTTTTTTCTTTCTTTTCATTGTTAATATTGTCTCGAAGTTAGGTATGTACGGTATTTATATCCACAATGACTACGACAGCCATTCAAGCCGTTTTGATATGATGACAAGCTGATAGAAATTAAATGAAAAAATTAGAGAGCTTTGGGAATAGATTATTTGGACGACTCTACAATGATTGATGAATTTCTGAAGTCTTTGATTGAAAATAAATAGCTAATTCAAAAACAATAGTGGTAATGAGGAAACGCGTCTGGAAATGGGATATTTACAGCGTAAATTAATCGTCCTGTAATAGTACGGCTACAAATGAGCTGTACAATTGATACCTTTTGTATAAAATATGAATTAAAAGAAAAGAGTATGAAAAACAGACTTTGGAAATTTTCAATATTTAATGATGGATTCAAAGATATTTACCATTTCTGCATGGACTGAGATTCAATATTGAAACTAATACTGTGATCACTGATTACCTTCTCTGAGAAACAGGTATATAATACTCTTTTCATTTAGTTCCTGAGATCTAGTCAGATTCTTATCTTCGTGTATAGATTAAATTGTAGATATATTAATTATACATAATTTGTTTTAATATTTTCAATACTTATTTATCTTGGATACAAATAAAAGTTATTCTAATCTTGAAGATCTTGAAATCTTACTCAATTCGCATCCAGTAAAAGCACAAGTTTTAAAGCTAACGAAAATCTAATCGATAATAATGAATCTTCCCGAGAAATAAATACCTCGCAATTATTGTTGCACTCATTGATTCGTAGATTAGATTGTTATTTATTGTAATTTCATGCTCACACGACTATTTGCTAGGTTTACATATTTGCAATGAGCCATATATAAGTCTGTGCGGAACTGTTCCATATCTAATAATGAATATGGGGCATTTTATACAAATATATAAAACAAATAATAATAATAGTAGTAAAATTTCCGCACAACTTTTACTTCAAATCTTATTGCAGGTAAGTAAAATTGTCATATTTATTTATCAGCATCTTTTAGAAGGGAAAATTCATAATAAATAAAGTTCAAATACTTTGTATAATTATGTATATTAGTGAAAATGTAAGACTAATCATTTTGTCTGTTAGCAATGTGTAGATAATTTTCTTTTCTTTTCTTTTCTTTTTTCTGTCCAGTAAAATCTTGGTCCTTTTTGTACAGATTAGCTAACATTCAAATATTATTTATCAGCCTGATTTGATGTTAGGAAAATATTTTCTTGTTTGATTAGTATTAGCTAGCGAATATCTCTTTGTTTTAATACTTGTGTAAGGTAAATATTAATTGGAATGAATATCTTACGATATTACTCTACATGTATATGAATATCTAAAAGTACATTACGCTATATTTCAATATATATATATGGATAACGTAGATCAAATCTTCTAGAAATGCACAAATATGACAATAACAATGATTTGCTACTAAACTGTTTCTGACCCTCTTCTATGCATAATATTGTAATTTAAGAAATTATAAATAAATATACATCATATAACATAATACAATAATGGCAAAATGAAAATAACAAATTTCGAAATATTTATTACGATAATATAATTATATGTATAATAATATGTATAGTCTATTTTATTATATGCATTTTTATTTTCTAAACTGTATACCGAGCCAATTTAAATATCCTGTATAATTATTCAGTACTAACTGCACTTACAATATAATAAGACATTATGTATTATACTGAAGTAAACTAGTAACTTTATCTTCGATAGTAGGTATGTTATAATAAAATAAATATGATCAATCTTATTTCCAGTTACGGTTGATGGCGCGTTATTACGTACAATTAATAATTACAATATATTCGAATTCTCTTATTCTCATTTCACAACGAGGGTTAAACTGGAATTTAATGAAATTCAAATCTTTTTGACTATTTTCAAGTTCCATTCAGTTATGAGTTATTTATTCATTCATTTTTTTATTTTTTACTATGTGTACCTATGTTTTATATTATATTATATATACCTATATATATATATAATACATAATATTGAAAGAAAAATTATTCATAATACATACATGGATAAAACCGGAATAATATTAATTGACGACCGAAGGAGAATAGAAGTACTTATTTATAAAGCGTGAAAAGAAATAACAAGTTTTATAAATAGTCGAGGAATTTAATTGACTATACATAGATTGCATAAGAAAATTTCGAATGCATATACACCAAAATCCGGTATCTAATTGTATAAAAGTGTTTTTTAACGAAAAGAGAAAGGACGGATATTCTAAATGTGAAATTCTGTTAATTGTTTTCTAAGGTTTTCTATTATGAGAATAATTAGCTATTAAACTATGTATGTAGATTGTTAGAAAAAATAAAAAAGTGGAAAATCAATCTGTTGTATAAACACAGATAACTATATGGTATAAATTCGAAAAAGAGATAAATCGAAAATTAAAAAAAAGAAACGAAAATAAGACTTCATTGAATTATAGAAGCTGAAATTAATTTTAATAATTCGGAAACGTTTACAACCCTAAACTCACTTATCTAACAATTCTATTTTCATATCATCTCGATTTCATATACATAGAGATATGAAAACGAGTGTTTTACTAAAGTACATAATGGCTTGTATGAGAAATAATATATTCAAAGTCAACAGACGATGTATTCTATCCCTCGTAACATAAATTCATATTCGTTTAAAGATTTCTTTCCTTTCTTTCTTTCAAGTAGACTAAAATTGTCCACGAAAAATACGATAAATTCATTTTCATCATTCAGATTGACAACGCTAATTTAATAATTAATTTTTCAGCTTGCGCCCCCCCACCCATACAAGGGAGCATTATTTTCTACCATCATTAGTTTGTTCCGAACGTCTTGGAACCGGGTACCGAAGTACCAAAGTGCTGTCCGCAGATATTATCGGAAGGGCATTGTCACAATGGTCGTTTATCAAGTGGCTCACACTGTCGAAGACCCGATCCTTGGTGCGTACCTGTAAATTAATTCCATAAATTTCATCATATTTGAGTGAAATAAACTTTGTCTGAATTACTCTGTTCAAGAAATACTTACGACGCCTTCGGGATCTATAAGTAACAAATGTCTAGGAGTGCCGCCGTTCATCCCAGTGAGAACATATTGCCCAGGAGAGCCCTGCGATTCTCTGACTAAAAAATCACCGTCCTAAAACAGAAGTGGAATTCGGTTAGACATTGGATCAACGAGTTAAAGGAAGAAGGGAAAGACAGATTCCATAAAATCTCGCCTTAGTAAGCATGGATTCCGCTTCTGCTCTGCTTATGCTACCATGGAACCAAATCTCTCTTTTCAATTGTTGCTTTTGGGACTGCGGGCTGAGTTTACTAACGTCTGGAATCGTGGCGTTGAACGGTTCTGTAAATGTAACAACTTGTTACTATCATTTGTTGGCCTAAAATTCGTCGCTAATCAAACTAAGAGCCGAAATTCTTACGCATATCAAATGCGTCTCGTTGTTCTCGCCGCGTATCCCGACTAGCAGCAATAACAGTATCATTCACATAGTTGTGTTCGACGATAACGCCGCTTGATGAAGTAGCCGAAGCTGCATCTGAACTTAAATCGATGAGATTTCCAGTTTCTGTGAAACAAAAATTCGAAGATTCAAGTTTTTTTCCGTCAATTCTATTGCACGGAGTTGAGAAACCACACCTGGCCATTGTTGGGTTTGTCTTCCTCGATTGCTCGAGAGAGTGTCTGTCAGCGGTGAGCATTGAGCCGAACTACTCGCCCCGTGATTGTGATTGGAATGATGTTTTAAATTGGGTAAAGTCGAGGCGTTAATTGGCAGCGGAGGCACAGGTGGAGGTCCAATATCCGGTGGAACTTTTCCCGGTAGATCGTTGTAATAGTCTCTATCAGCATCTCGAGGGCCGGTTAATGCGGTACTAGAAGATCGAATCAAGGATTAAATAAAACGCCTCAAGTTGCAGTGAACTAAAACGTTTGTTATAAAAATGAAGAGTACATCGAGGAAGGTTTGGTGAGAAATTCCTTGAATCTTAATTCAAAGGCTTGACCAATCGTCGCGATTACGTCCTGCGCCAATCCGCCACCGCACTCCAGCACATAACAGGCTCGCCATTCCTTCAAGTTTTTTGCTATGTATGCAACAAAGTCCAGCGTGTCCTGTAATAAATGTGATAATCACGGCTCAATCAGATCGCTTTAGATCAGAGGTAATTTGGAAATGCGAGATAATGCCGAATGAATATATCGTTTTTGTACCGTGTCTCCGCCCGAGGCAAATGATATTCTTGGCATATCGTGCTTAGCAACTATTGAACCAGTGTCCAACATAGTCAGCGCTAAACTGCAGCTACTTATTATCAGATTTATGTTAGATCCTGCATGCTCCATACGAGGCTTGTCCGCAATTGCTTTTAGGACTTTACGATCCACCTAAAAAAGACAGGATTTTGCATTCATTAGTTCGATCAATTTTTGCTGAGAAAATAGCAGAATGCAATTGAAAATCGGGCTGATATCCTGCTTTTCTTTGCAAAATAAGACCGATGTTGATATAATATGATGAAATTCTTGTGTTTTAGGGAATATTTTCATACTTCTAGTTTGCAATTTATCTTTTTTACTACATGAATATTATAAAGAGTGTGAACGAGCCTCTATTTTGAGATTGATACTTAAATTTAGTTTACAAACAAATGCGAAAGATATGAATCCGAGCAAGAAATGATGATGTTGCACAGTAGCCAACTTACTCTTCGCTTCTTATCAGCGGACTTCAATCCAGCAGCTTCGCAAACTCTGTTAATACATTCTCTGTAAAAAAAGAATAATTCCAAATCAGAGGCTGAAACGCATGTATACACATGTGCTAAAAAAAGAACAAGCTGACAAGGCTTTGATTGTATGGTTTGATTAAGTTCGCTAGAAATGCGTCATGTGAAGATTAAACAAAATATATATTCGAATTTAAATGATAAATCATCACATTATTCAACCACAAATATTTGTCATACATACATGCGGACATTGCATGTGTATAATTGAATTATCACAAACTTCTGACTGATAATTAATATACTCACTTAGCAACACATGATCTTGTTTCAAAATCTAAACTCTTCATAGAGGTGTATACCTCCAGGCATCCGATATACTGAAAGTGTTAACATATCCGATTACACACACAAAATAGAAAATCAAAAAAGTGAAAAATATTTCAATAATAAATGATGAACTTTTTTTGTTTTTTGATTTCTTAATTTTTCACTTTTTAAAGTGCCGCTTGAGAAGGCAAATGTGCTCGTCTAATCTGATCAGATAATACATAATATAATGATAATGAAATTCATACCCTAACAGCATAAGTTATGCCTTCTTTGGTCACTTGGTTATCTGAATGTAACCAGCCCCTGGCTGGTTTACTAATAAAACTTCCTCCACCGCCGCTAGACATTACTGAAAAATATTGAAAATCAAGAAACATAAACGAAATGAAAAATAAAGAATAAAAAGAGAAACAGACGATAAGGAATTTATGAACGGGTAATGAATTTCTTGGAATAGTTATAATGAGCTGGGAATGAAAAATTTTTTTTAGAGAAAATAACGATGTGTGAAAAAAAAATGTGGATTATTTCTGTATTTTTTTTTTTTTTTAATTTTTTTTTACGGGAAGTTGGTCAACCCTATAAATTTTAGTGATTCAAATGTTATATATAGATTTACCTTTACTCTTGTGCGCCCTTTGAATAGTAGTTGTTGATTAATATTCTGTACAGACTCTTGCTTGTTTGTTCATAGACGAGTGCAGCTGTATCGTATGACGGAAATATTTGACACACACATTAGGCAACGATATGGTTAACAATGAATCATATGAGTGAGGTTTATTGTTATTATACTATTGTGATTTAACGCAAAGTATTATTGTATTAATTGTTGGGTTGAATATAAGGTGAAATATTTAGTATTATGTTACATGATTTGACAGCTGACAGAAATGGTTCACAATCCGTGATTCCTCAAGTTCATTCATAACTACTATAGTAACCTATACCTACGATTCGTGTATCTATATACGGCCTCACGCCATTCATACCGCCGTCGAAAATACGATTCATGAATTAAATGTCATTCAATGTAACGCGCTTACTCATGTCGAGTTAATTATTAATTATATGAATAATTCGACCCAGAAAATAACCGGCACACACTCGTCATCGGTAAATAACTATCGCTGATCGACTGCCGCACCCTACGGAAATTATACCATTTGTCCAATTTTATAAAACACAAGCAAATATAGAATATGTCCTCGTGGTAAGTTTCGCGGCGTGTGGGATCAATGAATGTATGTAATTGAAAAAGACTGGGGGAGACAGATTGATTAGGAAATGGAAGAGAAGAACGATTCAGGCGATGATATGATTCGAATAATATTTCAAATTTAATTCTCTGAAAATAAAATAAAATGTTTGGATTTTCGGAGCCAGGGATTTCCCTGGGTATAAATAGTTCGATTTTAAACCATTACGCCTATATAGATTGTGGACTCGAGTTTGTCGTGCCCGATTTTTACCACCGACTCGCTTTCTCGTTTCATTTCACAGTTTCGCCGGGATTTTCGCTAGTTTCTATCACGACTTCCGGTTCGGAGTTGAAACAATCGTGCGGCGGCATGATAACTTATTTCGAGGTTATGAAAGCTTAGCGTAGCACACGATTCAAAAAGATAATAATTAAGTTCTTTGAAATAAATCGAGACAGAATTCTATCCGCAGTGATATTATAAATATCAATAGATTGACATAGCCTCGATATCATGTGATTGATGATAATAACGAGCCGCGTATTCGACACTGAGAAATCTGTGTATAAAAACAAACCTATTCCCGATAAAACGTGAGATAAAAAAAAAAAATAAGAAATAAAAAATCTTATAAACCAGAAGAGGCATAAAGATGGCGAGCACAAACTACTGCTCCGCGTTTTCTCAAGACGGTAAATATCTGGCCACTTGTGGTAGTGATGGAAAATTGAAGATTTGGGACACGTCAACGAACCGTTTGAAACAAGAATATGTACCAAACCTGCATCTATCATCACCGTGCAGTGTTCTCGCGTGGATATCGGTTAGCCGTCAAGCAAACACCAATTCGGTAAGCCATGTGCGCGGGGCGATATCAGTTCACCATATATCTCGCTATATAAACATTATTAACTGAACAATCTCGCGATATAAGACGAAAAAATTTTCGCAACTTCCGACTCGAAGATTTGCTCAGCTCGCAAAAATGGAAGATGAAAGAAAAATTTAGTCTAGAAGCCGGATTTAGGTTAGGTTATGTCGAAAAATTGAAATCCACAAAATATGATGGGAAAAAAGTTTAATAATTCAAAAGACGTATTCATAAAATTGGCAAAAAAAAACAAACTTATTTTCAAAAATAAATTTTGCAATTTTTTTCAGACTTCCCCATGGAAGAAACGGAGGAGAAAATCTACGACGCAGGAGGGTCAAGAGGCGGGGATAGTAGCTATGGGTTCTGTAAACGGGGATGTGATTTTATACGACGTAGCTGCGGCCTCAGTTAGTAAACAATTGACCAACGGTCACACGGGTGTAATAACAGCGATAGATTGGTCAGATTCCAATGGTTTATTCACAGCGTCAGAAGATCGTCACATTGTTGAATGGGACGTTGAAGAAAATGGGATAAAATCCAGATGGAAATCTGGGAAGGAGAAAGTTACAGCTATCGTTGTTCTGCGGCACGATAACTCCCTCGTTTCGGCTGGTAGATTTATTAAACTCTGGGATTTAACATCAAAATCAAAACGTTTGATTATGAGCTTCACCGGGCATGCCACGCAAATTACTTCTCTCAATCCTGTCGTCATTAACGGGGAAAACAGCTACCTTATTACCGGAGCTAGCGGGGAAAGACAACTCAACGTTTGGTCTTTGAATAAGGTAAATTGGTCGAAGAAATCTGAGGATAATTGTCGGAATAGACAAAAATCAGGAATGAAACTTCGGATAGAAGAACAGGAGACATTTTTTTTCTGAGTTAAGGAGATGGGAAGACATATATTGAATATCATTAAACGGGTGGAAAATAGTTCTGAGTATTTTCGTATCTGAGAAAGGGAATTTATTTGCTTTTCGTTTATATTCTAGCTCTGTGAGAATCAAATTCTGCCTCTTTTTCATATTGTTGTTTAGTTTAGGCATTTTTTCCGCAGTACTATTCGTTTTCGAGAAAATTATTGTTCAATGTGTTTTTCTTTTTCTCTTGAAAATTCAAGCCTATGTTATTAAATAATCATTTTTTAAACCAAGAAACTCCCAGACTACTGTAATCTACTTAATTGGCCTGAATCTTCGATATTTTTGTTCATTTTGGCTTCGATGTTCCCAAAAAATCATTCTAGATCTCTTAAACAGCTTAACAATATCCCCTATCTAGTAATCATATAGTTTTGTTGTATCTTCAATAGAAAAAAGCTATAGAATTTGAGATTTTCAAATGTAAACAGTTAGTTCTACTTTTCTATAGCAATAAACTTTGATATTCTTATCCATCTCAGTTTTTATCTAGTATGAAAAAAGCTATTCGATTCTGACAAATTCTCTCCCTGCCCTGAACAGGAAAGCTCAGAGAAGAATTCCGTGGCAATTTTCGTGATGCAAGAAGAGGCTGTTTCTGTATCTGCGCAAGTAGTTGGAGAGTCCCAAATTGAAGTCTTGGCGATTTCAAGATCTGGACAAGGGCATTTGTTCAAACATCAGCCAAACGGTCGGACTTCAAAGCCTCTAAAACCAGTGCTCAACATAGTAGTTGCGTCGAGTAATGGGGCGAAAGAATTTGCCAAGCAAATATCAATACTGAAAGGAAAATTGACGGAAGATTCGAAGCTTCTTCTTGCCTATGGTTCCTACCTGAATATCACGTTTGAAAGAGTGACTCCGGACTATTCTGAAAAATTACAATGTCTGGTGAGGTCGGAGGCGAAGAAAATCAAGGAAAAAAACGACATAGGAGTTTCTAAATTAAAATCTACAGCGGTTGACGGAGATGTGGAGTATCTAGTCGCAGGTAACGAAACTCCTCCTTGTTCTAGACGAACGTAAACTCACTTTTTTCTCCTCATTCTGCTCCCAGGAACACCTAATACAGCTTTGAAAAGGAGTCGAACAAGCGGCGCAGGCTCCCAATTACCAATGGAAATAAGATTGGAAAATCTTAAACTAAAAACTCTGGCTAATACACCGGGCGAAACTCCTACAAAGGCTACTAACATGGCGCAGCTACTTATGCAGGGGCTAAATAGCAAAGACAAATCTATACTCCGGGACGTGTTACTCACGCAAGATGAAACTCTGATTAAAAACACGGTATCCAGGCTGCCGGTGGAGACCATAGCTCCGTTGTTGAAAGAATTGACCGTGATGCTGCAGGGAAAAACGCAATCGTACGTGCGACTCACATTCTTTAGTATTTTGTGATACAGAATGAGAATTTCACCGTCTTTTAATACTTTCAGAACCAAAATTGCCATCACCTGGCTCAAGACTCTGGTGCAAACTTTTGCCGGACATTTACTCTCCTATCCTGACATCGGGGATCTGTTGGGCCCCATCTTAGGAACTGTTGATGCGAAGCTGAATCTATTACCACAACTGTGCAGGCTCAAAGGACGAGTCGCTCTGATTACTGGACAGATATCTCAGGCCAGTCAGAAACAGGATAAATCGAACGAAGAGAGTCTTCTCGTTTATCAAGAACCAGGTATATGACGATTACGGCTGTATTCCATTGATTATGAGGTTGAAAATAATGTCAATGAATGAGAAAGGTGTAGAAATATTGAATTTGAATCAAAGAAATCTTGGGATTTCTTTTTTTTTTC
This sequence comes from Rhogogaster chlorosoma, assembly GCA_944452935.1. NCBI lineage: Eukaryota > Metazoa > Arthropoda > Insecta > Hymenoptera > Tenthredinidae > Rhogogaster > Rhogogaster chlorosoma. Next base: position 19,885,120 of record OX101803.1, on the reverse strand, counting down.
GTTCTTTTTTTAAACTGGGAACTAATACACGACATTTTTTTTAATGCAGATTCTTCTGACGACGAGAGTGAGGTGGAAGAATTGGGGATTGGAAGTGAGTCCGATGAAATTTGGGAAGAAGCATCAGATCAGGACATAAGCCAAGATGTAAACAGCGAGAATGACGAACAAGAGGAAAATGAAAATGAAAACGACGACGATGAGGTTTCTATGTCGAGTTGAACATCTCGAAAGTAAGATTGTGTTATAAAAAGAGAAAGAAATGTCTCGCAGAGAAAACTGGATTGATTAAATTCAGACAAAAAAAAAATCAGCAATTTTTTTTTATGTACTTTTGCAAGATCACGATTTCCATTATGCAAATTTTCAAATATTCCTTCAACAGCCAGCAACAAAATCATCATCAAACTCTTGAAATTTCGTCTTATAGAATTCAAATTACTACTTTGATTGGGAAATTAGTGAATTTCATTTCGCTTATATCTTCGATCTGTTGATTTATCATTCTTTTTTTATTATTTTTTTTTATACATGTAAATACAAATGTCACTATTCGATTTAATTCGTAGAATGCATAAAAAAAAGAAAAAGAAATTCTTTTCACAATTTTTCCTGGCTTTTAACGAATATGTTTTTGTAAATAATTAACTAATGAATATATAGGTGTATCATCCCCTTTGATGTAGGCAGTTACGATGAAATAAGTGTCGTTTCTCATTCAAAACGTGGAAATTTGTTTAATCAGAATCGTTCGATGCACAGATTTTACAGACTAGATAAACACAGAGAGAATAAAATATCGAATATTGAATATTGAATATGTAAGTTTACCTACATAAATACAAGAAAATGGAGAATAAAAAAAAAACACAAAAAAAAACAAATAATAAAATAGGACTAAATGAAGTGTCGCGGGTTTATATTTTTGTATCACCGATCGATTACTGATCTTAATTATTTGTAACAAGAGTTTCTGAACATGTTTATCCGTATTATTGAAAGATGGACATTTTGCCGAATAATAAACGAGAAAAAGAAAGAACGAAAGAAAGATAGAAAGAAAAGAAATGAAAATCAAATTTATGAAATTGAATTGAATATTGTTTGATAAAAGGAAAATAAGCACTTTGAATTCTTCTTAGTATTATTATGAATTATCGTTGGTAAATGATGATGAAAAAAGAGTAGACAGTTTTTTTTTTTTTTCTTGTTTCTTCTCAGTAACGAACAATATTTCCTTTATTTATTTTGAAAAATTATTATCAAACACTATAATAAGTGTATCGATAATAAATAGACTGTAAAGTCTTTACAGAATTACCTAAATCAATACAATGAAAATAAATAAGATTACATTTCTTTCGTTAATCTTGAATGAAGAATAAATATATTATGATGAAAAAAATAAGAATATGTATCCAACGAGCACGTTATTAGAAAAATAGAAACTATAAATTGCTCAGGATAGATTTCTCTGATGTTAAATAAAAGAATACTGTGAGTTTGTTAAGTAAAACGTACGCATGATATCAATATTAAACGTCCGTTACACTTAACGGTCCAAGCCTTCAGCCTTTAAAGTCTTAATCAATATAATATCATGTGTGACTGGGTTAGCATCGATTATACACATACACATAGTAACGTTCTTTCCTATGACACATTATCAAAATTTTCTATTTTGGCTTAATCACGTCTGCGGTCTGCAGATAAGTAATCTGCATCTCTCGACAAATTTATACGCTAATTTATCAATCTATTCATACAATTTCTCAACGTCGTATCTGAGACTTCTCAGACAAAGTCTTTACCGATTATTCAATAAATAGACAGAGAACAGTTTCGATCCACCTCATAATTCGGGACTCGAATTACTCCGGCGTACGTAACGATTGAAGTAATCTGGTCTCCAGCATTTACAACTACCCGGTACAAGGAACCAGTCGTAATAAAGTCGTACCTGTAATTAAGGGAGAAATTTTTATTACATTTTCTCTTCGAATGATCAATTCTTAATTTAAATTCTCATTGAAATGAGGCCTACCTGAAAACAGCCCATATCATCTACGCCGTCGCAGTGCTGTTGTTGCTGCTGTGATTCTTGCGGCTGTTGTCGTTGCTGGAACTGAGACCCGGTGTTGCTTCTGGCCTCGTTTTCACCCGCACGTTTTTGCAAGTATTGTTGATAGTTCTGGAAGTCATGAACCGGTGGCGGAGAGCCAACCACCGGTTCCCTAGGACCAGGCAATCTGCTGTTTTGATTATCTTCCAAAAACGTGTCGGGGTAGAATATCTCAGCTACTAATAAGCTCGTCCATCTAGGTGACGATAGACAACCACCGTCCAGGTAGTGGCACCGGGATTGCCTGTTTTTGACGGGGGAAAAAAAATGTGTAATAGAATTAATCCGTTGATTAGAGAATTGCTAGAAATTAATGAAAGTATCGGAGAATTGAGAAAATCGTCGGTTTTATTTGGCGAATGTTCGGTTTTATGAGGAGTTGGTGAAAGTTGGAAGGAACTTGTTGCTATTTTATGTGGGAATTGTGTGAAACTGTATAGGTAAAAAAAAAATTGAACATGAGGAAAGAATCTTATTCACAAAAAAAAAAAACAATTTTTGTTCCCATTTGAAATTTTGAGTTTTAAAAATTCTGTAAAATGCAGTCTCTCAACGGTAGAAAGTTTGTTTCTGAATTTCATCGGGCTATTATAAGAAACGCGAAACTTATGAATTATTTTTTTTTATTAAATTCTAACATCCCCAATTTCGAAACCTGAAATGACAAAGATCTGAAAAAATAATAAACGCTCTGTCTACATGCGTTGAAAATCTTCGTCAAAAATTTCTGCCAGATAGTTCGGAATTTTGGATAAAAAAAACATTTTAGAGGGATGAAAAATAATTTTTTAATTTTTTTTTTCTTTCAACAACGGTAATTTGAAAAACTCACATGCATCTAGTGACCTCGATCGTCTGTGTGAAATATCCCTCGTAAGGTATTTGCACAACGTATCGCCAAACGCCTTGATAATTTTTGGCAAATACTGGAGTAGCGTATTCGACTTTAGCCGGGCAAGGAGTTGGGGGTCCGGAGTATTCGGTTTGCGATGATTCTTGGGGAGGTGTTCTTTGGCGATATTCGGAAATCGGGGGATCGTCTCTTCGTTCGGCAGCCGCTGAGGCGAGAGGCTCGCCTTGGATGGCTTTGTAGAGCATGCAGACCCTGCGTTAAATTTTTATTTTTATTTTTATTTATCAAAGCTGTATTATTCTTCTTTCTTATATAATTATCAAAACGATATTATATAATAATATACGGGACTCACACTCCTCCACCATTGTCGCAAAACTTTCGCCCACTTCTTTCCGAGTCTGTGGATAATTTTTCGCCGATTTTTCTTACCGGACCTTCCGGGCTAGTGGATCTCTTTGACCTGCTGCGTTTTTCGTCCGTATCAACTCTGGAAATTTTATTATGAAACGTGAATTTGCGGTGAAAACTATACTTCGATTTACTCCCATATTCATTTACTAATTATAGTAAAGAAACTCACGAATTTTGGGAGAACGGTTCCACCTTTGCAACCTTAGGCAGTGAATCGTCAGCCTTTAGAATCGGCAAAGCTTTACTCAGGAATTTCAACGTATGATTACGCAACAGTTCACTGCAAAAGGAGAAAATTCATTTACATCAATGATTACTTTATGATAAAAAAAAAAAAGAGAGAGAAGGGAAAATAATCTCCCTACTAGATTGGATACGAATTCATATAATTTGCTTTCACTGCGAGACCTATGCCCTCATTAACAAATGCGATTTGATAAACTGTTCATTAGTATAATTGCTTTTTTTATTTTTTTTTATTTTATTTTATTTCCTATTTTTATGCATTTGATCAAACGACTTTTTCATTGCTCAATTATTTTAATCAGTTATTATATTCGCGATAGTATTTGTCTCACAAGGGATACGAAGATCCAAGAACGTGTTGCCTCATAGGATTGCGTGGAATATATCCCTTGTTGAGGTCTCCGCAAATGTTGTGAATCGACACGAACCCCTTGCCCTGTTTGCCCGTGTCTGCGAAAAGAAAATCTCTTGAAAATTAATCTCGATTTAAATCTGATAAGAAATCTTCTTATCAAGAGGGTCAATTACCTTGGCATTCTTTCTCGCTATCCGCGTAAGGCGGTGGTCTTACTTTAGGCGGTTCGGCATTCGGGGATTCTACAAAAGCGTAATAACCCTCGGGGGGTTCGCTTTCTTGAACTCCACTTTCGTCCTTTGAATTGTTTTCTTCTCTTCTTGAAAATTCTTGACCACTTACGGAAACGCATATCAAAATCATCTGCGGAAGTAGGAAGTAACGATGAATAACAATTAATTGTATATATTAATGAAAAAACACTTTCTATAACAAGTATTGCATAAATGAATTATACAATTTATTTATCCCTACAGCTTCGGGTAACAGAATTTTTCTTTCTTAACCAACTATTATTTTCATGACAATTTATTAACGAATTATCATCTACATATTCGAATCGTCGATCGTGACCTCCTAAGATTACCGAGTTACATACAGCTAAACCGATACATACGGATATTAATACATGTGTGCGTATAGAGACTGGGCGGGTTTTACGGGTATATCTTCCTCTCTTACATACCTACATAGGTGGATATAGGTATGCATATGTATATGGATCTATAGTTGTTTTTATAACGGTACCTGGTCCACTGACCATATTAATATACAAACTCGTATCCACACTGGTACTAATCCGTATAGTAACCGATCGTGGAATCCGAGCAAGGCGAAGAAGAAGCCCAGTTCGACTGGTTTTTAAATGACTAGCATAGTTTCTGTTTCCTCGAACAGTCATCGTTTTCTTTTCCTTTTTTTTCTTCTTCTTAAAATTAACCCAATTTTCGAATTCGAGCATTGATCAAAAATCAAATTTCAACATTTCGGTGTACAGTTACGCGGATGCTAGTTACGCGATTATGTTGAGTAAACGCGGATAGCTGAAGCGAGTTGTTTTCGTGAAAAAAGAAATTCAACCTACTTATTCACTTCCTGAACTCACGGCGACAAACGCGCGGTTTAGATTACAGGGTTACGCACGATTACCACTTCATTCTATGCCAGGGTATCTACGAGTTGCTTCAACCGGTAATAACGTACCAGTTACACGAGCGCGGTATCACCTCATTATATTATAATCATTTCTAACTTCTTTATGCAATTTTTAACGGGAAAATACGACAGTCCTAACTTCGTTTACAATCCCATAACGCTTCCCGACGAGATACACGATCCAAATTTCATAAATGCAGTAAGTTCGGATTTTCGTCGAAAAAGAAGCGGGAAAGGAGATGAAAAATTGGTTTCAAAACTCACGGTGAACGTGCGGAACTCCATTCTGGCCAAGTTCCTTATCTCCGGACTTTAACGATGTATTAATAAAGTATCGGATAGTTGTATTTCGCTCTGTAACAACGAGAGAGTGTCTTCTTCCTTCGTCTTCTGTTCTTCGACTTAAGAAAGACTCTAAACTCCAAGAGTCTAGACCGATGGCCCCGTTCTCCCCTACCCTGCCTTGCCTTCCTTACCTCACCTGGTTACCTGTACATGCGTGTACGTCGAGGAATCTTCGTGGTTGTTAAGGTGCAACAGGTTAATGTGCTACATTCTACCTATGTACCGGAGTTATGTAGCGTTATACGAATGTGGTGGAGGCTGAGGAGGAACGCCTCGAGGTGTGATCCACTCAGGCGAAACCACACGCATCTGCCTTCGTGTATCTTTACATATTCGAGATGATTTGGCCTTGACCGATAGCCAGAAGTAGCGTGATCCTAGTCTCGAAGATGGGCTGTATACGATGTCTAGTTTTTTACTTGACCATCGCAAGTCTTACTATTCGACAATATGAGAGCAAGAGAGCTGATGATTAAAAGTTTCGATGATTCGTCTTATCTTTGGTATTTTTTTTTGTCTTCTTTTTTTTTTCGAAACTGGGAAAAATTGGGACTGATTCCGTTCCTTTCCTGGGTACATACAAGCAGTGGCTTGTTTTCTCCGTTCAATTATCACGAGGTCTTTGGATATCAATTACTATAGACTCCTAAATCTCTTGGAGCAATAGAAATCATTTCATGAACGTATCGCGGTGTAAATTGATCGCGTGGGTGTGAGTGACGTGTCTTCGAAGTCACGTAGATTTACGGTTAGTCTGATGGTACAGTTAGAAATAGCCTATGAGACGGGCGAATCGCGAAGACTTGTTTACAGACCAAGCAGCGATTTCAACTACACACATACGCGTATTATACGTAGGGATATTTAGAATCGTTTGAATTCCAATAGGAAATTATAAGAGACGAAATATATGGGGAAGAAGGTCAAGGCATGAATACAGTGGACGATTTTTCGTTGATAGATACTCTCCGATTTTTGTAAAAAAAAAATTATATTTTATCTATAAACTGCTGAGAGAACTGCAACCCATTAATGAATATCCCACAATCTATGGTTTTCCCATTTCATGAAATGAGCGTTAATCTCGTCAGTGATCAGAACGTTATGATGTTTGTTTCATCTATCATGTGAAATATATTTTTCGTATAAGAAAACAAAACAAAAAAATCAAGTTAGATAATACAAAAATACTGCTGATCGCAAGACTGATGATTTCATAATTCCTATCTGCAGGCGTGTGACTAAACGTTTGTCTGTGTCAAATTTAACCTGAACCGTTATTTACAGTTTGCCCAAAAAGCCCATATCTCCCATTTAAAAAACGATATCGAGTCAACGATTCGCATCGAAATCTGTTGGTTTGATAATTGAAAAAATTAGGTATGCTAATTAAAAATCAGCACCGAAAACCGCTGCGAGGTTTTGGATAGGCCTAGTTAATTACTCGAACTTAACTGGTTCCGAATAGTTTTTAAGCATAATACTGATACAGTCATGGTGAGGAGAATAAACAAATATATACTATTAATGTGTATAATATTTAATGAGTATGTCTACAACATACAAACGATATACAAGACTATTTTATGTGTAAAAAATTCATTGAGTACATATATTTCACTTGCGTTTCTCACGGGACCAGAGTCAAGGGGACAACATGGGAACCATAGAAATACGCAAGGTGTTAGTTCGGGGGTTCGGATCGGCAAATCAGACAGTGGCGTTGAGTTCCCATTCTTCTAAATGGTAAACGTTGAATTGTTTGAAGTACGCGTTGGAAAGATCAGTGAAGTTGGAGTAGACTGGTCTATCGAATGGGTATCCCAACGGGGCATCCACGAGATATTTGGTTCCTAAAATTGGGGTTTTCGTGGGGTAGAGATCCTTCTGGTTGTACGGGCTAACGAAGAAGAAGAACTGCATGGGGAATCCTTCTCTCTTGCCCTTAGGAATGACAATGCGTTCCGGGTATGCGTATAGGTGTTCCGGTATTTCGTATGTCTCGTTACCCGCGAGAGCACTCACGATCTTTGTGTAGAATACATCCCCGCTGACCTCGTCGGCTCCTCCAACCTCGGTACTGAGGCGTGTGAATTCGTTACTTCCGGCCTTGACTGTAATGAGAAGACAGATTTGTATGAATAAAGTCCGCAAAAATTGGTCGGAATTAGGAACGGACAGCCAATTATACTAACGATCAACTATCCATTCGTCGATGAGGACGAAGTTCTTCCAGTTTTCAGTGATATCGATCACTTGGTGGTGGACGTTGTACTTAGGTCCAAGGAAGATGCGCATTGTACTCTTCGGCGCATCCGACTCACTGACCACCTTTATGGTGTAGGTATAAGGCTTGTGGGTCAGTCGGTGCTGGCGGGCTTTGATCAACGCTTTATCTGTGGGGTTGTGCAATTTCACTGCACCTGAGATGAAGTAGTCGTAGTCTGTGAAGAAGGTTGTGACTCTGTCTACGGATACAGATTCTATCTTCACGCCCGGGAAGGCCAATTCGTGGCTGGTGTATTTTGGCAATTTCGACACGAACCTGAAGGAAAGAGATAAGCAAGATTGTTGACTGGATATGAGAAACGAGTATGAGTATGGATATAACTTACTGTTCATAGTAGCCCACGATTTTTTTGATCAGACTCCAGTAAATCGGATCTCTCTGGTCCAATCCGTACTGCTGCATCAGCGTCGGGTAGACTTGGTACTCGTTGAAGGGCTCCGGAGTGAAGCCGAGAACGCTCTTCGACACTCTGTCGTAGCTACCGTACAGATCATAATTGAGAGAGTCATGGTTTCCCTCGATGAGATTTCCCAGAGTGAGAATTCCTTCTGGAGTATGGATCGGGAAGAATGTACCGTTTTCGAGGACGGCGTAACCCATGTCGATGGCCGCTGAGATGCGGTATTCGTAGTCCCGAAGGGCCTGTGGTCAGAAGTAAAATGAATACACTCGTTGGTTGGGGATTTGGTCAATCTTACGGCATAATCTGTTACCTTCAGCCATTTGTAATTGTAGCTTGGAACATAAGAGTATCCCTCGCGATGGGGAAGCGAGAAACCGTTGTGGTAGCTCACGCTTGGGAAGAAACTGTATGGGATGCGCTGATGCCAGTCGAAGTCTGCGACATCGCCCAAGTCGTTGGATAGACGTTCCATGTAGTAGCGTGAAAACTGGGCTCTGTACACCCAGAAGAATACTTCACCACGTCGGGAAGATATCAGTTCATATTCATCGGTGGACATCCAGAAGGGATGACTGAGGTGGGCATAGTACGCTAGATCGTTCGCAGCAATGTCCTCGGTGAAATAACTTAGTACGTGGTCTGGGTCGTGCGAGTGGTAGAAGGAATGATTTCTTTCCGGGATGATGACGAAATCCCCTGATATTCCTGCGGACGATACAAAAAGAGTACATGTGGAGGTACAGGGCTGGGTACCAGCATCGTGAATTCAAATTCAACTAAAACCCACTTGACGAACTCACCGGTCGTGATCTTCGCGTTGTAAGCCTGTCGGATGATTCCATCTTCGAAGTAGAGATGGGGATAGATTTCGTGGTAAGGGGGGACCCTGATAAATCGGGTGCTTTTATGGTGAGTGACTGCGACGCTGAAAGCGTAGACGAAGAGACCCTCGTTCATGTGGATTCGAGCCCAAGCTGCGGTCTTGAATAAGGTGGGGAAGTCCTTGGCGGAGTAGAAGACTCGGAAGAGAGCCACGGCCTCATCTCGCATAGTTGGATAGAATACGGAGAAGATTTCGCCACGCGGAAGCGTCCCTGCATTGAACATCCGCAGGAACTCCCTGACATACGTCTATTAAGAGAAAAGAGTTAGCAGTGATTAGTTTTAACCAAACGACGAGTCGCGTTGCAATGCCTTACCTCGTTCGTGTAGTCAGCCAAGTTATCTTCGATACTGTAAGACTTTCCCACTGCGTAAAGCTCGGGTAGCATTTCTGGTTGATCTACGTGCCATAATACCTCGTAGACGTCTTTCTGTCGCTCGAGGAAATCAGGCTGGGCTTCTTCCGCGAAAACTGTTGAGAGGCAAAAAGCCACCAGAGCGAAGATTGCAATATGCCGAGACATTTTCGGGCTGATCACTTCGACGCAGACCAAATGTAACTTTGGGTCCACGATTCACGTCTTTTATACCCAGCCAAATTATCTAATTGATTACGGTAACCTCTGATCCGCGTCATATCATCCTACTGGTGATTAAGATTGGAGTACCTGCTTGCGTTTGCGAACTAGAATCCCATCCGTCGTAATACTTCAGTAATACTCCTTAACAATGCGTCAATAAGGGATGAAGAAAATCGTAACGATTACGGAAGTGAGCATAACAATACATTGAAAAATTATCGATATCACTTATTCCTCACGTTGATTTTTGGCAGTAGATTCTCAGAGGCTGCCTGTACCCTGAGCTGAATTTCTCATCGCCATCGGGGCTTTACGAAAGGTAATAAATGGTTTTTCTATGATTTCCACTCATTATCATTGTGAAGTGGACATCCCGCTGAGGATGAATTGCATGATGACTTACAGATGATTTTCGCCTCTTTTCGAACCCCCCTTTCCTCAAGTGAGAAATGGTAAAATTCAGGTGATTCACCCTTCCTCCTAGAAACGTTACGTAAAATTCGTAAATGATTCATTATCATTTATTTCACGAAAACATTCCAGGATTTTTAGTTGAACAGTGATATTTTTGGCAAAGTTACCTAAAAAATAAAAATCCTATAGCCCAGCCCTTAACGGCTCACGTAATAATGGCCCCTTATCTTTCCCCTTATTTTCAGAGTCATGTCGCAAGTGGGTTCAAAGAGCAGACGATGCTGGACTCGAACTTGATTAATAATATCTTACGAAACTCACGTATGCAATATCGTTTCAAAAAAGTAAAATAAAAATGTTACTTCAAGGCAGAAAAATACAGTTCGACGACTGATATGAATGCATATCGCAGGCTGTAGTCAAATTTTTCTTGTTCGCGCTCTCGGTTCAAAGGCTTGCGATTACAGATAATATTTCGTAATGCATATGGGTATACCACCTTCTGGTAGTCGCGTCGCTTTGATTTATATTTTTACATCAGCGATGTGCTCACACCTGACAATTCTACATCCCTTAAAATTCACCGATATTGTATGCATGATAGACTCTCACACACTAAAAAGGTAAAGTTTCACAGAAACGTGGGAGTCGCGTTAATAAAGATTTAGAAAAAACAGTTTGAAAGTTTGAAGTGTCACTGCAGGGTGATTGTAGTTTTTGCTCGTTTCTATTTTAGGACTTATAATCTGATTGACATTGCCCAACGTATTAATCTTTGCTTGTGTTTGGCTAAAACAATCTAACTTCGAAAAATTTATACTTCTTCAATAAAGTCTCGGCTCTGTCAAAGTGAATACTTCCCTTCGAGTAGCTAGTTGTAGAATATTCAATTACCTTAATACCATAGAAGTTCTAACTTCTTTATTTTCTTATACTATTCTAGTTCAGTTCCATGTTATCAATAGCTTGCACAATATCTCGCCCCAGGTTATTTCTGCATTATATGATAACTCCGAAATCGAATGTTGATTTTAGTCACTAATTTATGTCTTTTAATCAGAGTAGACCTTTAGCATAAAGGATAAGCGTTGACGTACTCAGACGAAATCATTTATGCACACGTTAATTGGGTAAGATATCTCGGGAATGATTGAGTCAAATATGCCAATCGCTATTACAGAATTTGCAGTGATCATCAGGGACAAAAGATTCTAAAAATGGAAACATATCACGCTCATTAGATTTGTTCAGTGTACATATCTTATGCCATTCTTTCAAAGTCGAATGGTTTCCAGGCTTCCAAATGGAAAATATGCGGTGCAAAAAATGGCATAAATTCTGACAAGTAATAGACTTGTTGAAAATAATGCTACCATGGCAGCCTGAAAACTGAACAATTCCCTAAATTCAAGATAAATCTTGACTCATTCAAATAAACTAATAATAAGTAATAATATCTTGTAATTAGTCGCATCAAAATTCGATCTTTGCACTGTCAGACCACCAGCTGATTACAACTCACGAACGAATTCAACTTTTGATACGAGGGTTATCATTCATATTAACAAAATATTAGCTATAACATGAGAATAATTATCCAAGTATTTATGCGAATCTGTAGATGGATTGAAATGCCAAATGGAAAAGAACGAGACTGAATAATCGAATTTCCAATACTATTTATTGACTCTTCTTTTCAGATTATATTATACATATGTGGAAGGTATTCGTATTTGCACAGTTCTTCTGAATTTTTCAATATTTCAGGAAATTATTGTTGATCCATCTCCGCTCGAAGTTGATGTCGACTCTCTACCTCACCGAGCTCACGATCCACTTGTTCAATTAAATTTATTCCGAATTGAGGTGTGAAAAATTCAGACAAATTTGTGAGATCAAAATTCGATTACGATAAACGAGCATCAGCTGGGTTTCGGATACTTTAGAAATGTGTTGCTATCATTTGCCCTTTTGACTCTTATATTAACACAAATTCTCGAGAGTAAACATTCTATTAATTAGATGCCACCTCTGACTTTGTCCAGAGTAAATATTTTCGTTCATATTTATATCAATAAATAATCTTAGATACCACCGATAGAATAACATCAGATAAAAGTCAAGCCAGAACGTGACAAGATAACAATCAGCAGAAGCAAAAAATAAATAAATAAACGATTCGTGATTGAGAGTAGGAAATTTCAGGATACTAGTAATACTGACGCAGAGGGAGATTTTCATTTGCCAGAAATGAGGCAAGCTGTGAGTACATACCGTGGTAAATACCATTCTTACAATACGTATTTCGAATTTGGATGTGGAACTCTATATTTCGAAATTGTGAAGGATTTAGAATATCTGTAAGATTATATAACATTTGTAATTCGAAAGCATTCCAAGTGGAAAGATTTCTTTGTCGCTGTAGCATATATCACTCGTTGTTTTTGCAGTATTATTATTACCCAATTCTTGGTGATAAATTGTTACCGCAAAAATAACTCGATATATATTCTCTTAATTAATGTCCCGATTGCGTTCGTTTACGACATGCATCGAGTATCGGCTGTCAATTTGATAGTCTCGCATCACTTAATTATAATGCACTGATTACCACCAGAGGTTAGACGCTCATCTGCAAAAACCTGATTATTTATGCTATTTAGATTACAAAGGGTTCAGAAATGCTTGGTAATTATTCACTAAGATATATACGAATCGCTTCAGATTCAGGATCAAAGTCTGACAAACAAAGTCACGATTCAACGATTCTAATTTTTATAATCGATCTTCAAACAGTTTTAATTAACTCATGGAAATCTTGGAGACAGACTTTTGTACATTTCCACATGATTTTTATATCATCATGTCATATAAAATAATCGCGACAATTTCCAGGCTTACGATTCCACAATTACTGTTTTGGGATAACCAATCAAGAATTTTGAAAATCGATCGGAAAATGAACTTTACAGGATTTTTACATTTATATTTTTATTTCTGAATATTCCTATCTGACCTGAAGTCAGTGAGTCGTCGCGATATCGAGATAAACATTGGCTTGATAAATTTCGCGCCGTTCTACAGGTCGTGTAATTTTCATTTCTGAAATTCACGTATCGCATTAAAAAGCAATTCTATCGCGTCAAATTTCAAGCGATAAGGTATCATTTTTTTTTCAACTCATGTAGCTCGTTTTTATCACACATTCAGCGCGATTTTATAAAATTTCGCATTTTTCCTTATGTACTTTATTAATTTCCGAATCGCTGTGTATTATAGAAAATCGTTATCCTGTGCGGTCCTTTCGAAGCCGAATAGTTTTCAGGCTTTATTGCTCAGTATAAAATTGCCTCTTGAACCAATTGACGAAATTTAAACAGCTATGCTTCCTGCCGGTGGACTCGGGGGCAAATATGCAGTGGGAAAAATGGCTGAAATTATGATATCGAGCAACGAGGCGTTGTTCAAAATTCAAGAAGAGGTCTACAATGTTTTTCTGGAATTATTAGCTATGAAAGATATTCCACCGATAGGTACAAGTTGCGGGGATGAACTGAGCTCAATTCTTAAAAAAACACCAACGCATCGAAGAACGAGCTTGCCAACACCACCAGATCCAAAAAACGTCCGAGACCCACACCTTAGACAGCTTTACCAGAAATTAATAGACCTGGAAAGAGTTGGACGAGTATGTTTCATAATTATTTCATGCTTTCAAATTTTTAACAATTTTTTTCAGATCCGATATTTTTTTTCTTCTTTCTCTCGATACATTTTGGAGCTGGAGTCTATCTACAGCAGCTAAGCTCCTATAGTTTTCTCAAATAATTTTACTAGTTTTATCATTTTACTTAAATGCACAAATTTTTGCCACCAAACACAGTCGGAGTGGCTCAAAGTATTCCTGTATATCAGCGACTACAAGAGAGTTCTACGGCCCATACCCAGAGGGGAATGGGACGAGCCTGAGAAATTCGTTCAACGTCAGACTCTCGCTCTTGATGGACCATACCCTGGTATTTCCAGCGATATTATTGTCTTTGCGGATAATGAACCCTCCGCCGTATCAAATTTTGGAAAGATTGATCGGAAGGTGAATCCAGTTTTATATAGTGCCGTACGTGCAGTAAGGAAATCCATTTATAATCCATCAATATAATGATAGCATCATTCTCTTTGGTATTCCTCGAACAGTCATCAGCAGATTCTGTTCCCGATGAGCGTACTTCGGTAAAGATAAAAAACGTGCAACTTAGAAATCTCGCAGACGATCACAGAGAATTTTTTTTCAAGACTAGCTCGTGTCCTCGAAAGCCTTCAAAATATCGTCCGAGAGTTCTTTGCGATTGTCTCAAAGTTGGTTAGTGCCAAGCTATAGATTGACGAATTTTTCGTAGTGGAAGTTACATACCTAACTACTTAGGAATCGATGTAAGACGTGACTTTTTATACATTTTATTTCAGTCCACCGTTCGCCAAGTGGTTCTGAAACTGGAAGGAAACACTTGGTCGAAAAAATGCGACCGAAAAACCTTCCAATATACGATTATTGTGAGGAATAAAATAAATCCGATGTTCGTTATACTGAGAAATTTATACCTTTAGTTTATTCCATTGCTACCATCGAATTTGATTTTCATTTTATTAAATTTACAGGTGAAATTATGGGGCGAAACTTTCGCGATTTATATAAAGAGAAGAAACGCCATAATCATTTTTCGTATTTGATATTGCGAAATTTCGCTGATATGGTGCGATCCAATTATAATGTGTAGGAATACATGCAAGAATACATAGTTTACGATTAGCTGACCCAAGGTCTGAACTTCGTGCTGATAGATCATGGCTTGTTGATCGTAATTCAAACATTATGTAGCTTATGAAATAGAACTTTTGATATCAGGATTTTCTTTTACATACTACTAAAATATAAATTTTGTCGAAGAGACTGTGCAAACTATCTTACGAATGTTGATGAAAATTCTCAAAATATTCTCCAGAAAGTCGACGTGATTGTTGGAATAATTTTGGAAATATTAAAATTGAAAGTAAATTGAAGAATCGAATTTTTTAAATTATGTACATAGTTCGATTTTTCAGGAATACATCTTAAATGTTTATATGCAAAGGCCAAGAGAGCCTGCAGAATTGAATTTCATACATTTCATTATTTTTATCATTCAGCTAGCTGAAATGATATTATTACGGAATGAAGTTAATCTGTGAAACTGCGAAGGTCCTATCGTCAGAGTCTTTTGTCCCATGATGATCACTGCAATCCTGAAATAGTGATTGATATATTTCATTCAATCTTCACCGAGATATCTCATCCAATTAACGTGTGCATGGATGATTTTATCTCATCGTGAGTACGTCAGCGCTTATCCTTTATGCTAAAGGTCTACTCCGATTAAAAGACATAATTGGTGACTAAAATCAACATTCGATTTCGGAATTATCATATAATGCAGAAATAACCTGGGGCGAGATATTGTGCAAGCTATTGATAACATGGAACTGTACTGGAATAGTATGAGAAGATAAAGAAGTTAGAACTTCTATGGTATTCAGGTAATTGAATATTCTACAACTAGCTACTCGAAGGGAAGTATTCACTTTGACAGAGCCGAGACTTTGTTGAAGAAGTACTCTTTTCATTTTAGGAAAAGTGAGGATGAATTTTTGGAAGTTGGATTGTTTTAGCCAAACATAAGCAAAGATTGGCACGTTGGGCAATGTCTATCAGATTATAAATCCTGAAATAGAAGCGAGCAAGAACTACAATCACCTTGCAGTGACAATTCAAACTTTCAAACTGTTTTTTCTAAATCTTTATTAACACCACTCCCACGTTTCTGTGAAACTTCACCTTTTTAGTGTGTGAGCCTATCATGCATACAATATCGGTGAATTTTAAGGGATGTAGAATTGTCAGGTGTGAGCACATCGCTGATGTAAAAATATAAATCAAAGCGACGCGACTACCAGAAGGTGGTATACCCATATGCATTACGAAATATTATCTGTAATCGCAAGCCTTTGAACCGAGAGCGCGAACAAGAAAAATTTGACTACAGCCTGCGATATGCATTCATATCAGTCGTCGAACTGTATTTTTCTGCCTTGAAGTAACATTTTTATTTTACTTTTTTGAAACGATATTGCATACGTGAGTTTCGTAAGATATTATTAATCAAGTTCGAGTCCAGCATCGTCTGCTCTTTGAACCCACTTGCGACATGACTCTGAAAATAAGGGGAAAGATAAGGGGCCATTATTACGTGAGCCGTTAAGGGCTGGGCTATAGGATTTTTATTTTTTAGGTAACTTTGCCAAAAATATCACTGTTCAACTAAAAATCCTGGAATGTTTTCGTGAAATAAATGATAATGAATCATTTACGAATTTTACGTAACGTTTCTAGGAGGAAGGGTGAATCACCTGAATTTTACCATTTCTCACTTGAGGAAAGGGGGGTTCGAAAAGAGGCGAAAATCATCTGTAAGTCATCATGCAATTCATCCTCAGCGGGATGTCCACTTCACAATGATAATGAGTGGAAATCATAGAAAAACCATTTATTACCTTTCGTAAAGCCCCGATGGCGATGAGAAATTCAGCTCAGGGTACAGGCAGTCTCTGAGAATCTACTGCCAAAAATCAACGTGAGGAATAAGTGATATCGATACTTTTTCAATGTATTCTTATGCTCACTTCCGTAATCGTTACGATTTTCTTCATCCCTTATTGACGCATTGTTAAGGAGTATTACTGAAGTATTACGACGGATGGAATTCTACTTTGGAAACGCAAGCAGGTATGCCAATCTCAATGACTAGTAGGATGATATGATGCGGATCAGAGGTTACCGTAATCAATTAGATAATTTGGCTGGGTATAAAAGACGTGAATCGTGGACCCAAAGTCACATTTGGTCTGCGTCGAAGTGATCAGCCCGAAAATGTCTCGGCATATTGCAATCTTCGCTCTGGTGGCTTTTTGCCTCTCAACAGTTTTCGCGGAGCAATTAGCTACTAACGATTTCCTCGAGAGACAGAAACTCGTCTATAAGCTATTATGGCACGTAGATCAGCCAGAAATGGTACCCGAGGTTTACGACGTGGGAAAGTCTTACAGTATCGAAGATAACTTGGCTGACTACACAAACGAGGTAAGGCATTGTGACGCGTCTCGTCGTTTGGTTGAAACTAATCACTGCTAACTCTTTTCTCTTAATAGACATATGTCAGGGAGTTCCTGCGGATGTTCAATGCAGGGACGCTTCCGCGTGGCGAAATCTTCTCCGTATTCTATCCAACTATGCGAGATGAGGCCGTGGCTCTCTTCCGAGTCTTCTACTCCGCCAAGGACTTCCCCACCTTATTCAAGACCGCAGCTTGGGCTCGAATCCACATGAACGAGGGTCTCTTCGTCTACGCTTTCAGCGTCGCAGTCACTCACCATAAAAGCACCCGATTTATCCGGGTCCCCCCTTACCACGAAATCTATCCCCATCTCTACTTCGAAGATGGAATCATCCGACAGGCCTACAATGCAAAGATCACGACTGGTGAGTTCGTCAAGTGGGTTTTAGTCGAATTTGAGTTCACGATGCTGGTTCCCAGCCCTGTACCTCCACATGTACCCTTTTTGTATCGTCCGCAGGATCATCAGGGGATTTCATCATCATCCCGGAAAGAAATCATTCCTTCTACCACTCGCACGACCCAGACCACGTACTAAGTTATTTCACCGAGGACATTGCTGCGAACGATCTGGCGTACTATGCCCACCTCAGTCATCCCTTCTGGATGTCCGCCGATGAATATGAACTCATATCTTCCCGACGCGGTGAAGTATTCTTCTGGGCATACAGAGCAGGGTTTGCACGTTACTACGTGGAACGTCTTTCCAACGACTTGGGCGATGTCGCAGACTTCGACTTCCATCAGCGCATCCCATACGGCTTCTTCCCAAGCGTGAGCTACCACAACGGTTTCTCGCTTCCCCATCGCGAGCCATATTCCTATGTTCCAAGCTACAATTACAAATGGCTGAAGGTAAACCATTATTCCGTAAGATTGACCAAATCGTCGATCAACGAGTGTATTAATTTTGCTTCTGACCACAGGCTCTTCGGGACTATGAATATCGCATTTCAGCGGCCATTGACATGGGTTACGCCGTCCTCGAAAACGGTACATTCTTCCCGATCCATACTCCAGAAGGAATTTACACTCTGGGAAATCTCATCGAGGGAAACCATGACTCTCTCAATTATAATCTGTACGGTAGCTACGACAGAGTGTCGAAGAGTGTTCTTGGCTTCACTCCGGAGCCCTTCAACGAGTACCAAGTCTACCCGACGCTGATGCAACACTACGGATTGGACCAGAGAGATCCGATCTACTGGAGCCTGATCAAAAAAATCGTGGGCTTCTATGAACAGTAAGTTATATCCATATTCATGCTCGTTCCTAGTATCCAATCAACAATCAACTTATCTCTTTCCTTCAGGTTCGTGTCGAAATTGCCAAAATACACCAGCCACGAATTGGCCTTCCCTGGCGTGAAGATAGAATCTGTATCCGTGGACAGAGTCACAACCTTCTTCACAGACTACGACTACTTCATCTCAGGTGCAGTGAAATTGCACAACCACGAAGATAAAGCGTTGATCAAAGCCCGTCAGCACCGATTGACCCACAGGCCTTATACCTACACCGTAAAGGTGGTCAGTGAGTCGGACGCGCCGAAGAGCATAATTCGCGCCTTCCTTGGACCTAAGTACAACGTCCACCACCAAGTGATCGATATCGCTGAAAACTGGAAGAACTTCTACCTCGTCGACGAATGGATAGTTGATCGTTAGTATAATTGGCTGTCCGTTCCTAATTCCGACCAATTTTTTCGGACTTTATTCATACAAATCTGTCTTCTCATTACAGTCAAGGCCGGAAGTAACGAATTCACACGCCTCAGCACTGCCGCACGTATTGCAGAACCTGACGAGGTCAGCGGGGATGTATTCTACACAAAGATCGCGAGTGCTCTCGCGGGTAACGAGACATACGAGATACCAGAACACCTGTACGGATACCCGGAACGCATAGTCATTCCCAAGGGCAAGAGAGAAGGATTCCCCATGCAGTTCTTCTTCTTTGTCAGCCCACACACCAACGAGGATCTCCACCACAGCGGAACACCGATTTTAGGAACCAAATATCTCGTGGATGCCCCGTTGGGATGGCCATTGAATCGACCAGTTTACTCCAACTTCACTGAACTTCCCAACGCGTACTTCAAACAATTCAACGTTTACCATTTAGAAGAATGGGAACTCAACGCCACTGTCTGATTCGCCGATCCGAACCCCCGAACTAACACTTTGCGTATTTCTATGGTTCCCATGTTGTCCCCTTGACTCTGGTCCCATGAGAAACGCAAGTGAAATATATGTACCCAATGAATTTTTTTACACATAAAATAGTCTTGTATATCGTTTGTATGTTGTAGACATACTCATTAAATATTATCTGCATTAATAGTATATGGGCATATTTCAGAAACCTTTAACTTTTCGAATAAAAAAATCTAAATCTAAATTGTGTTGCACACATTCGTAATTTTTTGTATGACATACCAGAACCTATAAAAAGGTCATATATATCCATGTACATCACGCAATTTTATTTTCACGCATGAGATAAAAATTAATAGTATGATAATAGTATAGTATATTAATAGTATCTGACATTCATTTTCGACACGTTAATATGCATCCATAACCCCGCAGATTTTGGTCGCTATAATTATCCATCAACCTTGTTAGACAACATCCCTTCAGAGTGTTTTCCCAAATGCGAAAATGACTCGGCCGAAACAATTGTATGTAGCTTTGGGGATGAAAGAACGCTGGCACACACACGGATACATAAGAATTTATAATGTTTCCTAATTAAAGCTTGATTCAGATAATTATCAGCACATTTAATATTCTACAGGTCATCATCGACGTTCACTACTAAAATCGCTCTCATCCTAGCGAATTGCGGTCGATTATTATAATTTCTATTTTTTATGCCGGACATATATCGAAAGCAATACAGTGTACAGAATGAATCTTCAATGATTTTCATTGCTCACAGAATAGAGATTCAGATTAGCAACTATGGATTGTAATAAGGATATCCTTGGCCTGAAAAATATTATAAACAATAAAAAATAGTATCGAGATACAAATATATACGACCATGGTTATTGCAATAGTTGGGTAACGTATTAGAACGAACTTCGAAGCGAGAACGGATAGAAAAAGAAACGATTATAACCGCATGGAGATAATTATAGCGATGATGTATCTAGTGATTGAGTTTTATCTTCCACTTTTCATGTTTGAATTTCGTAATATTTTCAGTAACGATATTGCACAACCATTTTGAAGTGTGAGACGTAGAAGAAAAAGGAATTTGGTGAAACTAATGTTTGGGAATAATAATTACGCGTTGATATTCAAGACATTCATCTTTTTTTCATATATTCGTAACGCTTCCCTCGAAGTCTCTCTCAGACGTGTGATATAATTGAATTCTCAACTGAACACAGTTGTTCAATCTCTTCCAAGTCTCAATAAAGTGTATATTTCCATGACTAGCTTATTCAAACCATAAAATCGAGACAATGATCAATGAATGACCATCGTCAATGGTATTTTATTCATCTTGGATAATGGAACTTTCATTCGAGCTACCTGACCTGTTATCTGTAACATCATTGTTGCAATCTTGAAATGATGATTAACATGCGTCATATTCTAAATCCAAGTCTAGTTACGTAGATTGCAAATAAGACTCTGCAAGCTACACTCACAATCGGCAGAAGAATTAACGACGCACTTGGAACTTTCCGATAAATGCAAAATTTTTAATACGCTCTAACTCGGTCAAAAACTATCGAAAAAACCAATCGGACCAAAAAATTCTAAGGTCGAAACTTTGGATATGCCGTCTGCGATCATTTTTTACACCGCGACGTAGGTTCGAACGCAGAATTGTGAAACGGAAAGAAAAAACAGTTTTTATACCCCGCAGTTTCAGACCTTGCTAATTTTCTGAACGTTTTTTCTATGCTTTTTTGTGCATCCGTTCCACGTTTCTTCGAAACTGTATCCCATCAGTATTTGGGAGCCATATCCTGCCTAGCATGCATATAATGTCGGTGGATTCTAAGGTATGTAGAATAATGAGATGTCATCACTGACGTGAAAATACAATTCAAAGCTACGACCAAAAAATGCATTACGGAATGTCGTTTGCAATTGCATAATAGCCTTTGAACTGAGAGCGCGAACACGAAAAATTTGACCGCAGCCTACGATGTGTATTGAAATCAGTTATCGAGCTATATTTTTCTGCCTTCATGTCACATTTTTCATATTATATTCTTTCAAAAGAATATCGTTTACGTAAGACTCTCAAGATATTGTTAATCATCTTCATTGCGTGCGTATATTATCGTATGTTTTTTGAACGTAGTTGAAAAAATGTAAGTAGAAAGATGAGGAGCTGTCCATATCCATATTATCATGTAAGCTGTTGAGGATTGTGGTGGGGCTGGTCTTCTTATTGTTTTTTACTTAGGAAAGAGGGACTTAGATAACGCACAAGGCCACCTTACGTGAGTGATTTTTATATATATTTTTACCGAACCCTGTAATCCATCCAATACATATTTTTGAGAGATACTCCCGAACATTTATCATATCAGATGATTTTTGAATCTCACGTAACATTTCCAGTTGAAAGTCATGAGTTCCCTGAATTTCACGATTTCTGACTTGGGTAGGAGGAGGGTTCGAAAAGAGGCGAAAACTGTCTCAAGGGATATGCGGCCCTCAGTGCAATTCCCACTGGCTATTAGTAATGAATGAAAATCAATGAGAAACCGTTTAGAATCTTTCGAAAAACCCCGATGGCGGTGGAGATTTTGGCAAAAGGTATAGGAAACTTTTGAGAATCTATTGGCGAAAATCAACGCGAGGAATGAGCAGAACAAGAAGAATAATGACGTTGCTAATTGTTTTGCTCAATTTCACAATCGTAACGATTTATCTTCATCCCTTATCGACACGTTAATAATAACCATTGCGAAAGTATTATTTTGAATGGAATTCTGCTTCGAAAATCGAAGCGGGTATTATAATTTTAATCACAAGTAGGATGATATGATCCAGGTTAGAGGTGACCGTAATCTATTATAGATATTTTGGCTGGGTATAAAAGACGTGAATCGTGGCCCTAAAGTCACATTTGGTCTGCGTCGAAGTGATCAGCCCGAAAATGTCTCGACATACGGTAATCTTTGCTCTGGTGGCTTTTTGCCTCTCAACAGTTTTCGCGGAAGAAGCCACTCACGATTTCCTCGAGCGACAGAAAGACGTCTACGAGGTATTATGGCACGTAGATCAGCCAGAAATGCTACCCGAGCTTTACGAAGTGGGAAAGTCTTACAGTATAGAAGATAACTTGGCCAACTACACCAATGAGGTAAGGCATTGTGACGCGACTCGTCGTTTGGTTAAAACTAATCACTGCTGATTCTTTCCTTCTAGGAATACGTCAAAGATTTTCTGCAAATCTACAAAAATGGCATGCTTCCTCGTGGTGAGGTATTTTCCATATTTTACCCAACCATCCTAGATGAGACTGTGGCTCTCTTCCGAGTCTTCTACTACTCTAAGGACTTCTACACCTTATTGAGGACCGCAGCTTGGGCTCGAATCTATGTAAACGAGGGTCTCTTCGTCTACGCATTCAGCGTCGCAGTTACTCACCATAAAAGCACCCACCAGATCCGAGTTCCCGCTTACCACGAAATCTATCCTCATCTCTATTTCGACGATGGAGTCATCCGACAGGCCTACAATGCAAAGACGTCGACCGGTGCGTTTATTAAACGGGTTTTGGTTGAATGTTTTGTTCTATATCTCATCCTGCCAATTTTACACAGGACCCGTGGAAGGACATTTGGCGGAATGGACCATCATTCCAGAAAGAAATCATTCCTACCCTCATTCGCACCACTCAGACTACGTACTCAGCTATTTCACCGATGACATCGCTCTGAACGATCTGACGTACTACGCTCATCTTGGTCATCCCTTCTGGATGCCCACCGAAGAATATGAACAGATATCTGCACGTCGTGGTGAAGTATTCTTCTGGGCATATAGACTTCAGCTTGCACGCTACTACTTGGAACGTCTTTCCAATCACTTGGGCGATATCGCAGACTTCGACTGGCATCAGCGCATCCCGTACGGCTTTTTCCCAAGCGTGAGCTACCACAATGGTTTCTCACTTCCCCATCGCGAGCCATATTCCTATGTTCCAAGCTACAATTACAAATGGCTGAAGGTAAAGGATTATGCCGTAAGATTGACCAAATCCCCAACCAACGAGTGTATTAATTTTGCTTCTGACCGCAGGCTCTTCGGGACTACGAATACCGCATTTCATCGTCCATCGACATGGGTTACACCGTCTTCAAAAACGGCACATTCTCCCCAATCCACACTCCAACTGGGATTCTCACTCTGGGAAACCTCGTCGAGGGAAATGCTGACTCTGTCAATCTCGGTCTGTACGGCAGCTATGATAGAATAGCAAGAAGTGTTCTTGGCTTCACTCCGGAGCCCTTCAACGAGTACCAAGTCTACCCGACGCTGATGCAGCAATACGGATTGGACCAGAGAGATCCGATCTACTGGAGTTTGAGCAAGAAGATCGTCGGCTACTATGAACAGTAAGTTAATTTCATCCATACTCATACTCGTTCCTGGTATCCAGTCAACAATCTTGCTTATTTTTTTCCTTCAGGTTCGTGTCGAAATTGCCAAAATACACCAGCCACGAATTGGCCTTCCCTGGTGTGAAGATAGAATCTGTATCCGTGGACAGAGTCACAACCTTCTTCACAGACTACGACTACTTCATCTCAGGCGCAGTGAAATTGCACAACCACGAAGATAAAGCGTTGATCAAAGCCCGTCAGCACCGACTGACCCACAAACCTTATACCTACACCATAAAGGTGGTCAGTGAGTCGGACGCGCCGAAGAGTACAATTCGCATCTTCATTGGACCTAAGTACAACGTCCACCACCAAGTGATCGATATCACTGAAAATTGGAGGCACTTTATCGCCCTCGACGAATGGGTAGTTGATCGTTAGTATGATTGGATCTTCGTTTCTAATTCCGACTAATTTTCGCGGACTCGGTTCATCAAATCTCTTTTCTCATTACAGTCAAGGCTGGACCTAACGAATTCACGCGTACCAGCACTGCCGCTCGTATTGGAGTACCTGACGAGGTCAGTGGCGATGTATTCTACCAGAAGATCGTGAGTGCTCTCGCGGGTAACGAGACATACGAAATCCCGAACAGCTTATACGGATATCCGAATCGCATGCTCATCCCCAAGGGCTGGAAAGAAGGATTCCCGTTGCAGTTCCTCGTCTTCGTTAGTCCGTACAATGGCAAGGAATTCTATCATAGCAAATCCCCGACATTAGGGCATAAAGATCTCGTTGATGTGCCATTTGGATTCCCACTCGATAGACCAGTCTTCTCCAACTTCACTGAACTTACCAACGCGTACTTCAAGGAATTCAACGTTTACCATGTAGAGGAATCTGAAATCAACGCCACTGTCTAATTCGCTATCTCAGATCACCGAACTGACACTAATCGACGTATCTTACGGTTTCTATGCTGGGAGTCTAGCTTTGATTCCGTGAGAAACACAAATCTGCGAAATATATATACTTATACAACTAATAATCTCTTGTAGATAATATAGTGCAATAATCGCTTTTATGTTATAAACATAGCGCATTGTATATTCTATGCATTAATTTTCAATTTTATTCTTCCTCTCACCATTAGTACTATTAATCGATCACTTTTCCCTAATCCAAAGTTTGCGGTCCAGCCGAATTTATTTTTCGGCACAACATGTCCCACTGTAAACCCAATATTATCAATAGCAGTCTATTCATCAGGAGAAAAAATAATATCTTCAAACAGTAACGCAAAAAGTGCAATATATGCAAGGTACACAATAAAATATGGCATGACATAAATTCGAAGGGGCGTATGTGAGGTAGATATGGTCTTATGGACTTTATTGCTATAACAATTTCATGTATCCTTAAAAAGTTATAAAACCAAACAGGCATATTGCCAATTTCTTTGGCGAACGTACGCCCTTATCGCAGTCACAGCATTATATGAATACCAAAAAGACTATAGATCTTGTATGTACGCCCTACTACTAATTTTCCACGACTTTATATATCTGATTCTGATGGTAATCGCTCTTTCGATATGGTACTCAAGTTTTTGGCGCTTTTACCCACTTGCTTTTAATCATGCGATATCATATAATATTTTATATAAATATTTGACCCCAGGGTAATAATGAGTCTTGCTGCTCTATGCCAAGTCCAATTGACACAAGTTGCATTCGGCTTATAAATAATTAACAGCTAGCATCAAAATGTGTAGAAATTTTGCTATTCTTTCTCTGCTTACTGTTTGCCTCTCGACTAAAATACAGCAAAAAATTTACCAAATTTCCTAGTTACAATTACAATTGGCGGCAGGTGTAATTAAATAAATTCGTGTAATTATCAAACTGATTGTTAGCTAAATTGATCTCCTTTTTCAATACAAGAGCTTCAGAAATGGGAATACAGTATTATGAGAGCTATTGACACAGGACCCGTAATCCCTATACTACCAAAGGAACATTCGTGAGAATCCGTAATCAAGAGGCTCCTAATACTCTTGGTGATATCCTAGAGGGAAGTTCCAACTCTATTAATCGCGAGGAGTACGGAGCTTGGGATAGAGTGGCTAGAACTGTTCTTGGCTTCAGTCCGGAACCCTTCAACAATTGGTATAATGTTCAGAACGGATAGAACGAGATCCGAATACAACTGCATGGAGTGCGATGATATGTCAGCGATTAAGTTTCGTCTATCACTTTCTAAGTTTTAATTTCTTCGTAAATTCTTTCGTTTTACGAAAATTTTAGTCCCATGATGATCACAGCAATCCTAAAATGGTTGTTGAAATATTTTATTCAATCTTCTCCGATGAGATATCTCATCCAATTAACGTGTGCATGAATAATTTTATCTGAGTATGTCAATATGTTTATCCTTTATTCTAAAGGTCTACTCCAAATAAAATTCATAATTGGTAAGCAGAATCAACATTCGATTATGGAGTTATCGCATAACGAAGAAAGAACCTGAGGAAAAATATTGTGCAGGCTATTGCTAACATTGGAACTAAGTCAAAATAGGATGAAAACAAGGAACTAGAAGAGATGAGACTTTGGACAAGGAACTTCGATAGAGATGAGACTTTGAACTGAAGAGGTATGCTTTTCGTTTCACTAAACGTGAGGATGAATTTCTCGGAGTTGGATTGGTTTCACCAAATATTTCGTTATATAGATTGAAAATAGAAATGAGCAAAAATTATATTCACCCTGCAGTGAAATTTCAAACTTCCAAAAAGTTTTTTCTGGATTTACTTTGACATCATTCCCACATTTCTATGAAACTGTACCCTATCGGTGTTTGCGAGCCTATCATGCATGTATTATCGGTGTATTAGGGATTGTAGAAATGTGAAGTGTCAGCATATCACTGGTGTGAAAATATAATTCAAAGGGACGAGTAAAAGGTGGTATATTTATATGCGTTACGACATATTGTTTGCAATGGCATAATAGCCTTTGAACCGAAAGCACAAGACAAGAAAAACATGACCACAGTCTGCGATATGCATTCATATCAGTCATTGAACTGTATTTTTCTGCCTTGGAGTAACATTTTTATTTTATTCTTTCAAAACGATATCGCATACGTGAGTTTTGTAAAATATTTTTAATCACCTTCGTGTCCCGCATCATCTGTTTTTTTAACCCACTTGGGATATGACTCTGAAAACAAGGGGAAAGATAAGGGGCGATCCATGTATTATTACATGAACTGTTAATTATGAGTAAGCAATTTTCGTGTATATTTTTACCAGCACTATCACTCTTCCATTTCACATTTCAGAAAGTTGCCCCCGAAAATTTTCAAATCTTACGTCATATTTCCAAAGGGAAGGGTGATCACCTGAGTCTTTCGTTTTCTTATTCGGGGGGCAGGAGAGTTCTAAAAGTAGCGAAAATCGTCTCACGTGATATACCCTCTCAATGACAGGATAAGCAAAAGAGGAAAGAAGAATAAGAATGAGTGATATACCCTCAGATAAATTTCCACTTTTCAATGGCAGTGAGTGAAAATCAAAGAAAGACTATTCCGCGAAGCCCTATTGACGATGGGAAATTTAATCAAAGGTATAGGCAGCCCCTGAGAATCTATTGCTGGAAATTAACGTGAGGAATAAGTAAATGATATTACTAATTTTTCAACGTATTGTTCTGCTCACTTTCGTGATCGTTACGATTTTCTTCATCCCTTATCGACGCATTATCAGGGAGTATTATTGCAGTATTACGACGGATGGAATTCTACTTTGAAAACGCAAACAGGTATTCGAATTTTAATCACTAGTAGGATGATAGGACGCGGATCAGAGGTTACCGTAATCGATTAGATATTTTGGCTGGGTATAAAAGACGTGAGTCGTGGTCCCAAAGTCACATTTGGTCTGCGTCGAAGTGATCAGCCCGAAAATGTTTCGGCATACGGTAATCTTCGCTCTAGTGGCTTTTTGCCTCTCAACAGTTTTCGCGGGAGAAGCCCAGCCCGATTTCCTCGAGCGACAGAAAGACGTCTACGAGGTATTATGGCACGTAGATCAGCCAGAAATGTTACCCGAGCTTTACGAAGTGGGAAAGTCTTACAGTATCGAAGATAACTTGGCTGACTACACAAACGAGGTAAGGCATTGTGACGCGTCTCGTCGTTTGGTTGAAACTAATCACTGCTAACTCTTTTCTCTTAATAGACATATGTCAGGGAGTTCCTGCGGATGTTCAATGCAGGGACGCTTCCGCGTGGCGAAATCTTCTCCGTATTCTATCCAACCATGCGAGATGAGGCCGTGGCTCTCTTCCGAGTCTTCTACTCCGCCAAGGACTTCCCCACCTTATTCAAGACCGCAGCTTGGGCTCGAATCTACATGAACGAGGGTCTCTTCGTCTACGCTTTCAGCGTCGCAGTCACTCACCATAAAAGCACCCGATTTATCCGGGTCCCCCCTTACCACGAAATCTATCCCCATCTCTACTTCGAAGATGGAATCATCCGACAGGCCTACAATGCAAAGACGTCGACCGGTAAGTTGATCCAGTGGGTTTTAGTTGAATTTGAGTTCACAACGCGGATGTCCAATTTTATACCTCGTACTGTACTCCTTTCGCAGCGCCCGAAGCAACAGCATCCAGGGATTTGACCATCATTCGAGAAAGTAATCATTCCCTGCACCCGCACTCCCACGATTCAAATTACGTACTCAGTTATTTCACCGAAGACATTGATCTGAATGATCTGCCGTACTATGCACACCTTGTTCATCCCTTCTGGATGTCCGCCGAAGAATATGAACAGATCTCTACACGTCGGGGTGAAGTATTCTTCTGGGCGTACAGAGTTCAGCTTGCACGCTACTACTTGGAACGTCTTGCCAACAACTTGGGCGAAATTGAAGACTTCGATTGGAACCAACGCATCCCGTACGGTTTCATCCCCAGCCTGAGCTACCATAACGGTTTCTCACTTCCCCATCGCGAGCCATATTCCTATGTTCCAAGCTACAATTACAAGTGGATAAAGGTAAAGGATTATGCCGTAAGATTGACCAAATCCCCAACCAACGAGTGTATCAATTTTACTTCTGACCACAGGCGCTTCGGGACTACGAATATCGCATTTCATCGGCCATCGACATGGGTTACAGTATCCTCGCGAACGGCACATTCTCCCCAATCCATACTCCAGAAGGAATTCTCACTCTGGGAAACCTCGTCGAGGGAAATGCTGACTCTGTCAATCTCGGTCTGTACGGCAGCTATGACAGAGTAGCAAGAAGTGTTCTTGGCTTCACTCCGGAGCCCTTCAACGAGTACCAAGTCTACCCGACGCTGATGCAGCAGTACGGATTGGACCAGAGAGATCCGATGTACTGGAGTTTGAGCAAGAAGATCTTCGGCTACTATGAACAGTAAGTTAATTTCATCCATACTCATACTCGTTCCCGGTATCCAGTCAACAATCTTGCTTATCTCTTTCCTTCAGGTTCGTGTCGAAATTGCCAAAATACACCAGCCACGAATTGGCCTTCCCCGGCGTGAAGATAGAATCTGTATCCGTAGACAGAGTCACAACCTTCTTCACAGACTACGACTACTTCATCTCAGGTGCAGTGAAATTGCACAACCCCGAAGATAAAGCGCCGATCAAAGCCCGTCAGCACCGACTGACCCACAAGCCTTATACCTACACCATAAAGGTGGTCAGTGAGTCGGACGCGCCGAAGAGTACAATTCGCATCTTCCTTGGACCTAAGTTCAACGTCCACCACCAAGTGATCGATATCACTGAAAATTGGAAGCACTTTGTCCTCATGGACGAATGGGAAGTTGATCGTAAGTATAATTGGATCTTCGTTTCTAATTCCGACTAATTTTCGCGGACTCGGTTCATCTAAATCTCTTTTCTCATTACAGTCAAGGCCGGACCTAACGAATTCACACGTACCAGCACTGCCGCTCGTATTGGAGTACCCGACGTGGTCAGTGGCGATGTATTCCACACTCAAATTCTAAGCGCCCTTGCGGGTAACAAGACATACGAAATCCCGGAAAGGCTTTACGGATATCCGAATCGCATGCTCATCCCCAAGGGCTGGAAAGAAGGATTCCCGTTGCAGTTCCTCGTCTTCGTTAGTCCGTACAATGGCAAGGAATTCTATCATAGCAAGTCTCCGATAGTAGGATATGCAGATCTCGTGGATGAGCCAGTCGGATTCCCACTCGATAGACCAGTCTTCTCCAACTTCACTGAACTTCCCAACGCGTACTTCAAGGAATTCAACGTTTACCATGTAGAGGAATCTGAAATCAACGCCACTGTCTAATTCGTTGACCCTGATCCCTGAATTGACACTATTCGGCGTATTTTTCTATTTCCTTGATAGGCCGTTACCGTGAAAACCCCAAGTCTGCGAAATATATACATACTCATATAACCAGTAGTTTTTTTTTTTTTTTTTTTAATAGATATATATGTAATAAAGTCTGATTATCGTTTTTATGTTATAAACACAAAGCATTGAATATTATATTCATCAATTGTTAACTTTTTCCTCCTCTCACCATTAGTACTAATAATCGATTACTTCCCCCTAATCGAACGCTTGCGGTCCTGTCGAATTGATTTTTCAGTAGATACGCTTTCAGTGTCAATATAGTCTGCCAAAACCCAAAAACCCGCCTGTTCAGGAGATCTTCCCCGATCTTTGCTTTCATGATTTAAAGCTACCATGGAATCTTCAGACTTGAGGTGAGAAATTGTTTCAAATCACATTTCCAAAATCACATTTATAGTACGCTACCATACGGAGTGTCTTTTCAACCACATAACCGAGCTCGAAGACTTTTACTGGAACTATTCTTTTTCGTACGGTTACGAGCCGACTACCAGCTTCCGAAATAGCCAGTCGATTTCGCATTGCGAAAAATACACCAAATTTCCTAGGAAAATTACAAGTGGCTGCAGGTAAATATATTCAGGTAGGCAATTGTAAACTTGACTGTTAGCTAAATCGCTCTCCTTTTTTTAATACAAGAGCTTCAGAAATAGGAATACAGTATTACTAAAGCTATTGACGCAGGACTCGTAATTATTACTCCAGGAACATTCGTATCAATCCGATATCCAGAGGGTCTCAAGGGTCTCGGTGATAACTTAGGGGAAAATGCCAACTCCGTTAATTTCGACGTGTTTAGAACTTGCGATAGAGTGGCTGGAACTGTTCTTGGCTTCAGTCCGGAACCCTACAACAAGTTCAAAGTTTACCCAAGTGTGATGCAGTTCTGTAGCTCAGACCAGAAAGACCTGATCTACTGGAGTCTGGCCAAAAAAATCGTGGGCTCGTATATGAAGGGTTGTGCTAATTTATCTGACCGACACTCGTGGTTGATTATATTTTCAGGCTCGTTTTGGAGTTGCCAAAGTATACCTGATCAAGGCACGCCAGGGCCGATTGGACGACAAGTATCAATAGTGTGGAAGAAGTGAAGGGAACGAGTATATATTATGATATTGCTAATTATTCAACGTACTGCTTTGCTCATTTTCGCAATCGTTACGATTTTCCCATTCCTATATTGATACGTTATCATAATGACTATTATTAAAATATTATAATGAATGGGGTTGTTGTGCAAATCGAAGCAGGAATTGTTATTGTAATCATAAGCAGAATGATATGACCCGCAGGTCAAGGGTTGTCATAATCTATTAGATGTATCGGTTGGGTATATAAGACGTGAATCGTGGGAGCAAATTCACATTTGGTCTTCGTCGACGTGATCAGCCGGAAAATGACTCGGCCTACTGTAATCTTCGCTCTGGTGGCCTTTTGTCTCTCGACAATTATCGTGGCTGAAGCTGCCCCTGCCGACAAAGAGTACCTCGAGCGACAGAAAACCGTCTACGAACTATTATGGCACGTAGATCAGCCAGAAATGTCACCCACGCTCTACGAATCCGGAAAGGCTTACAGTATAGAAGCTAACATCGCTGACTACACGAACGAGGTAAGGCATTGCAACGCGACTCGTAGTTTACTTATAGTACTGATCACTGCCGATTATATTCTTCTAGGGATATGTCAAAGAGTTCCTGAAAATTTGCAAAGCCGGGATGCTTCCTCGTGGCGAATTATTTTCCGTAATCTATCCAAACATTCGGGACGAGGCCGTGGCTCTCTTCAGAGTCCTTTACCACTCCAAGGACTTCCATACCTTAGTAAAGACCGCAGCTTGGGCTCGAATCCACATGAACGAGGGTCTCTACGTCTACGCTTTCAGCGTCGCAGTCACTCACCATAAAAGCACCCAGAGTATCCGGGTCCCCGCTTTACACGAAATTTATCCTTATTTGTACTTCGACGATGGGATCATCCGACAGGCTTACAATGTGAAGATCTCGGGCGGTGAGTTCATCCAGTGGATTTTTGTTGAATTTGGATTCATAACGCCGGTGTTCAGTTCTGTACCTCGTCATGTACCCTTTTTGTAACTTCCGAAGGACTAGCATCCGGGGAGGCGACCATCATTTCAGGGAGAAATAATACCTGCCTTTACTCGCAAAACTCGGACTGCGTACTGAGTCACTACACTGAAGACGTTGCTGTGAACGACAACGGCTTCTACTCTCACCTTGCTCATCCCTTCTGGATGTCCTCCGATGAATATGATATGATATCTCCACGACGCGGTGAGGTATTCTTCTTTGCGTACAGGATTCAACTTTCACGCTACTACATGGAACGACTTGCCAACAATTTGGGTGAAATTAGAGACTTCGACTGGAATCAACCCATCCCGTGCGGTTCCAACCCCAGCCTGAGCTACCATAATGGTTTCTCGCTTCCCCATCGCGATATGAATTCCAAAATTCGAAGCGACAATTACATGTGGCTAGAGGTAAATGATTATGCTGTAATATTAACTGAACCCCTAATTAACAGCTGTATCAATTTTACTTCTGAATACAGAGGCTTCGAGAATCTGAACACCGCATTTCAATGGCAATCGACGCGGGTTTCACCATCCTTGAGAACGGCACACTCTCCCCAATTCGTACTACAAGTGGACTTGTCACACTGGGAAACATCGTCGAGGGAAATGCTGACTCTGTCAATCCCGGTCTGTACGGCAGCTATGATAGAATAGCAAGAAGTGTTCTTGGCTTCAGTCCGAAACAATCCAACAAGCACCAGATTTACCCGAGTCTGATGCAGCACTACGGATCGGACATGAGAGATCCGATGTACTGGAGTCTGATCAAAAAAATCACGGGCTTCTATGTAAAGTAAGTTATATCCATACT
This sequence comes from Rhogogaster chlorosoma, assembly GCA_944452935.1. Taxonomy (NCBI): domain Eukaryota; kingdom Metazoa; phylum Arthropoda; class Insecta; order Hymenoptera; family Tenthredinidae; genus Rhogogaster; species Rhogogaster chlorosoma. Next base: position 19,851,912 of record OX101803.1, on the reverse strand, counting down.
CATAATCGTTTCCCATATCCAGTCAACAATCGTGATTTTCTTTTTCCTCCAGTTTCGTGTCAAAACTGCCAAAATACACCAGCCAAGAATTGGCCTTCCCTGGCGTGAAGATCGAGTCTGTTTCCATTGAAAAAATCACAACGTCCTTCACCGACTACGACTACTTCCTGTCAGGTGCAGTGAAGCTGGCTAACGCCGATGATAGAGCGCTGATCAAAGTCCGTCAGAACCGACTGACCCACAACCCTTATACCATCACCATAAATGTGAAAAGTGAGGCGGACGCGCCGAAGAGTACAATTCGCATCTTCCTTGGACCTAAGTACGACAGCCGCGGCCAAGTGATCGATCTCGCTGACAACTGGAAGCACTTCATCGTCCTCCACGAATGGGTAGCTGATCGTAAGTATAATTGAATTTTCGTTTCTAATTCCGACTATTTTTCGCGACTTTGATGCATACAAATCTCTCTTTTTTCTCAACGCAGTCAAGGCTGGAAGTAACGTGATCACACGCAGCAGCACCCAGGCTCATGATGTAGTAGGCGACGAGCTCAGTGCCGATCTATTCTACAAGAAGATCCAGAGCGCCATCGAGGGTAAAGAGACGTACGAAATTCCGGACAGCGTTTACGGATATCCGGTTCGCATGGTATTCCCCAGGGGCTGGACCGGAGGATTCCCGTTGCAGTTCCTCGTCTTCGTTAGTCCGTACAACAACAAGGAATACTATACTAGGAAATCCCCGTTATTAGCAGATAAAGATTGCGTGGATGTGCCACTCGGTTTCCCACTCGATAGACCACCTGTCTCCGACTTCGCCGACCTTCCCAACGCGTACTTCCAGGACTTCAAGGTTTTCCATGAAGAGGACTGAGAAACCAACGCCAATCTCCAATTCGCTTTCCCATAACTTACACTCATCGGCGTATCTCACTGTTTCTATACTGTAACTATTATAGCTTTGATTCCGTTAGAAAAGCGAACCTGCGATATATATACATATATGCCTATATAGCCAATAATGTTTTCGGAGATATGTAGTCCAATTACCGCTTTTGTGTTATAAACATAGCGGGTTTTAGTTGAATGTTCATGATAATATAGTCTGATTATCGTTTTCATGTTATAAACATAGTGCATTGAATATTGCGTGCCTTCAATTATTAATTTTGTTCTTCCTCTCACCATTAGTATCTACCTACTATCAATCGATTACTTCTCCCTAATCGAACGTTTGCGATCCTGTCCAATTCATTTTGCGGCACAATCATTAATTGGTAAGCTACACCATACGATTTCAGAATTATCGCAGTGTGCAGCTTATCGCATGTATATTAGTCATCAAGATTTTTTCTCGGCTTTCACAGTCGCATTTTGTATTATATCCTTCAAAAACAGGTAGGATAAGAATTTTCCAGATACCCTGTCGATCCGTTTGGATTCCAATAAATCGTATCCTACACTCAGAGAAAAAACTATAGTCAAGATAATTATAAACTTATAGTTGAATATCGCTTCAACTATATTTTCTGAGCTTTCATAACATTAATGTATAACAGTGATAATAAAAATGTAAAAATATTTCTCGCAGCCTGTTGATCAGAAGCAAAAATCATATCTTCCAGCAGTAACGCCAACAGCTGTGCAACATTCGAGATATGCAATAACATATTATATAATATTCTATACGATTATATCATGTGTCTGTGAATTTAATGCACTTGACCCTCAGGGCGATGAGTCTTGCTGTTCTATATGAAGTTTAAGATCATAGATCACATGTATTAATAGGCGAATAGTATCTATACAATTCCGTATAGATTGTTACATAAGTTGCATTTGGTCTGTAACGAAGTAGCAGCCAGCACTAAAATGTATCAAAATTTTACTATTCTCTTTCTGCTAGCCTTTTGCCTCTGAGCTGCCGCCCTGATATAACACCGTGGCTTATCCACGAATAAAATGAAACACTGCTTCTCGATTCTTCCAGCGAATAGTATGTACATATAATAATCATTTTTCAAGTCATGCCTCACAGACTTCGGAAAGATCGAGAAAACCGGAATGCTATCGCGTGGCGAAATACTTTCCGTCCTTTATCTAACTCTCTTGGATCGGGCTGCAGCCGTGACTCTCTTCAAAGTATTTTACCACTCCATGAACTTTGGCACTATGTATGTACAAGACTGCTGATGAGAACATTTCCAATATTTGCATCCACTGGTCAATTAATTAATTGCAAGATTCTACATCGATTCAAGTGTGTCCTATCACCTGTTTTCTAGATTCGAAGCTACCCTACCGAAATGTCATCGTTCCTACAAATTATTCTGTTCCACCAAAATTACAACTGAAGAGATGATCAGTACAAGATAAGTTACTACAACGAGGACATTGCTGTGGACGACATCGGGTACTATGTCCACTTTGCCCATTCGACTTATGGATGTCTATCAAGGAGTTTCCACAGAATCGTCAGACTTGAGGTGAGTAATTTTTCTAGACTTGTGAATACTTTCATACTTTCTTAGTTTCTTTCAATATTACTATACTAGTATTTTCAATAGTGTATAATACTTCGACAATGAATTTCATGTAAAAAAAAACCGATGTTTTTTCGTTATTTGATCCGCATGATATCATTGCGCTTATATTAAATATTAGTATTGCATAATAAACAGTGATTTAATTGCAATTCTTGATGACGCAAATGGTCCTATAAATCTGATCTATAATGCACGTTCGCCAGTTTTTGCTTAGGCAGGGCAAAATATTCATAAACAAGACAGTTGATACTTTCGAATGAAAAAATCAAAAATTAAACGAATGTTCGATGACGTAGGTGAAATATTACGCAACTGTCACTGTATTATAGGCACTTGAGGGAAATATGGTCGTAAAAATATGCCCTGCCATGCAAGTGTGCCAGTTTTTGCTTAGGCAGACCAAAATTAGTAAACTAGACTAATACATTAATAATTATAAAAAAAAAAAAACAACAATGACGTAGGTGAGATAGCAAAAATGCACCCTTTTAGAATTGTCCGCCGCGCACTTCCGCCAGGATGAAGCAAGGAATATTTCTCTATATATTCTGTATTTTGTATAAATAATATGATCTTGCTAATTAACCAACTCATTGCTCTGCTCATTTTCGCAATCGTTACGATTTTCTTTATTCTTTATTAACACGTTATCAATGACTATTATTAAAATATCGTAAGGACTAATGAAGCAAGGTTGTAAGCGACATGTTTGCGCCCTTTTATAATTCTTAAACGCAAAGGGTTCAAGTTTTTTATCTTCATAATTCGACTGCAAAAGCTTCGAAATTGATAAATATACGTCAACACTGAAAAGTGATGAAAAATTGGCGAGTATGCCCTTTTGGCATTAGTCGGAATGTCGTTTTCCGTGAACTTAATGCCAGACGGGCGTATCCCTAAAAAATTCTATGCCCTTTTGCCACTTGAATGACCTTTTTGTCGCTGACGACCTTTTTCCATCCTTCGATTTTGCAAATCGAAGCAGGAATTGTGGTTCTAATCATAAGTAAAATCACATGACCCAGATCAAAGGGTATCGTAATCGATTGCATCTATTGGCTGGGTATAAAAGACGTGAATCGTGGCTGCAAAGTCACATTTAGTCTGCGACAAAGTAATCAGCAGGAAGATGTCCCGGCATATTGCACTGTTCGCTTTGGTGAGCCTTTGCCTCTCAACAGTTTTCGTTGAGGGAACTGCCCCTGCCGACCGTGTTTTCCTCGAGCGACAGAAAAGCGTCTACGAACTATTATGGCACGTAGATCAGCCGGAAATGGTACCCAAGCTGTTCGAATCCGGAAAGGCTTACAGTATAGAAGCTAACATGGCCCACTACACGAACGAGGTAAGGCATTGCAACGCGACTGGACCTCTGGTCAGTATACTAATCACTGCTGATTCTGTTCTCCTAGGAATATGTCAGGGAGTTCCTGCAGATGTACAAAGCAGGGATGCTTCCTCGTGGCGAGATGTTTTCCGTATTCTATCCAAACATTCGGGAACAGGCCGTGGCTCTCTTCAGAGTCTTTTACCACTCCAAGGACTTCCACACCTTATTCAAGACCGCAGCTTGGGCTCGAATCTACATGAACGAGGGTCTCTTCGTCTACGCTTTCAGCGTCGCAGTCACTCACCATAAAAGCACCCAGAGTATCCGGGTCCCCGCTTTCCACGAAATCTATCCCTATTTCTTCTTCGACAATGGAGTTATCCGACAGGCTTACAATGCGAAAACTTCGACCGGTGAGTTCATCGAGTGGGTCTTAGCTGAATTTGAGTCCATAATGCCGGTGGCAAGTTCTGTATCTCGTCCTGTACTCTTTTCGTAGCACCCGAAAGAATACCATCCGGGGATGAGACTATCATTCCAGGAGGAAATATTTCCTGCCCTTACTCGCAATACTCGGACCGCGTACTGAGTCACTACACTGAAGACGTTGCTGTGAACGACATCGGATACTACGCTCACCTTGTTCATCCCTTCTGGATGTCCTTCGAAGAATATGATATGATATCTCCAAGACGCGGTGAGGTATTCTTCTTTGCGTACAGGGTTCAACTTTCACGCTACTACATGGAACGGCTTGCCAACAACTTGGGCGAAATTGAAGACTTCGACTGGAATCAACCCATCCCATATGGTTTCATGCCCAGGTTGAGCTACCATAATGGTTACCCACTTCCTCATCGCGACAGAATGGCCAATATCCCAAGCTACGATTACAAGTGGCTAAAGGTAAATGATTATGCTGTCAGATTGACCGATTCCCCAACCCGCAGGTGTATCAATTCCACTTCTGAATTCAGGCGCTGCGAGAATATGAAGACCGCATTTCAGCGGCAATCGATACGGGTTTCGCTATCCTCGAGAATGGCACACTCTCCCCAATTCGTACTTCAACTGGACTTTTCACACTGGGAAACCTCGTCGAGGGAAATGCTGACTCTGTCAATCCCGGTCTGTATGGTAGCTACGATAGACTGGCGAGAAGTGTTCTCGGCTTCAGTCCGGAGTTCTCCAACAAGTACAAAATTTACCCAAGTCTGATGCAGCAGTACGGATCGGACATGAGAGATCCGATGTACTGGAGTCTGATTAAAAGAATCATGGGCTTCTATGAACAGTGAGTTATATCCATTCTCATAATCGTTCCTCCTATCCAGTCAACAATCGTGATTTTCTTTTTCCTTCAGATTCGTGTCAAAACTGCCAAAATACACCAGCCAAGAATTGGCCTTCCCTGGTGTGAAGATAGAATCGGTATCCATTGACAAAATCACAACGTCCTTCAGCTACTACGACTACTTGCTGTCAGGTGCAGTGAAGCTGGCTAACGCCGATGATAAAGCGCTGATCAAAGTCCGTCAGAACCGACTGACCTACAAGCCTTATACCTTCACGATAAATGTGCACAGTAAGGCCGACGCGCCGAAGAGTACAATTCGCATCTTCCTTGGACCTAAGTACAACAGCCGCGGCGAAGTGATCGATCTCGCTGACAACTGGAAGCACTTCATCGTCCTCCACGAATGGGTAGCTGATCGTAAGTATAATTGGATTTTCGTTTCTAATTCCGACTATTTTTTGCGAATTTGATTCATACAAGTCTCTGTTTTTTCTTATCACAGTGAAGGCTGGAAGTAACGTGATCACACGCAGCAGCACTAAGGCTCATGATGTAGTAGGCGACGAGCTCAGTGGCGATCGATTCTACAAGAAGATCCAGAGCGCCCTCGAGGGTAAAGAAACGTACGAAATTCCGGACAGCGTTTACGGATATCCGAGTCGCATGGTATTCCCCAAGGGCTGGAAAGAAGGATTCCCGTTGCAGTTCCTCGTCTACGTTACTCCGTACAACAACAAGGAATACTACCATAGAAAATCCCCGTTATTAGCAGATAAAGATTGCGTGGATGTGCCACTCGGATTCCCACTCGATAGACCGCCTGTCTCCAACTTCGCCGAACTTCCCAACGCGTACTTCAAGGACTTCAAAGTTTTCTATGAAGAAGAATGAGAAACCAACGCCAAAGTCCAATTCGCTTACCCAGAACTAACTCTGATCGGCGTATCTCACGGTTTCCATACTGCGACCATAATGGCTTCGATTTCGTGAGAATCGTAGATCTGTGAAATATGTACCTCTATACCTATATTATAGCGAATCATTTTTTTATAGACATATAAGTAGTCTGATTATCATTTTCATGTTATAACAAAGTGCATTGAATAGTTTAAATGCATTAAAACGCCAAATCGATACATGTGTCATAAAAAATTGGGTAACCAAGTCACGTTTTCTCCACCGCCGAAAATGACTCGCCAAAGTTTCGTTTTGCGTGAAAATAAGAGCTTGAAATGCAGAATGTCTGTGACAATGTGGTGCTTTAATAAATTCGATCTCTAGAACGGTAATACAGGATTTGACACGAATACCATCTAAAAAATAATATGAGCACTTTTTCTTTTTCGAATCCTTAATACAAAAAAATATATTTTTCCACAAATTCGTGGTATTGTAATCATCCGCTATGAAATTGATAAGAATAATCCTATTCCAAGTAGGAATTTTCAGTTTATTCTGTGGTTTTTTAATAAAACGAAACTTACAGTGCACGCTATTTCGGTTGCTTGGGTAGAACTGAAACCCGGCCTCAGCGAGAGACATTTATAATTACAAAAAACTAATTTGGTAGCTTTGTTCATCTGATAATTGTTCTTCATTTGGTTAATTATATAATTGTATTCAAATAATAATAAAAATGATATCAGAGTCAACAGTGTATTTCTTTTTTCATTCCCTAACTCGATGTCTGCAAATGCAAAATATTTGACTTTGGCAGATTAATTATTCAGATATTATGCTTTTCGTGACTTCATCTAGAGGCTTAAAGATGAGACGGAGGAATAATGTGTATGTATACGTTACTTGATACACGTCTATAAGTATAATTTTTATTTGCACTAGCGATATGGGGAGTTAGGAAAATTTACGAAGTTTTGAAGTCGAAAAATACTCCTGGTATCGAGAAAACATCTGACCCGAGGAGGTGTGCCGAAAAAGGATATGTGTATTGATTCATTCATGCATACCTCTCTCTATGCCTCTCTATACCTATAATTCATTATTACTAGCATTTTTCGGAGTTAGAAGCATTTTAACTCGCAAAATTTCTGCTCCTGGTATCAGGAGAACATCTGACCCAAGGAGGTGTGCCGAAAAAGGATATGTGTATTGATTCATTCATGCACACCTCTCTCTATACCTCTCTATACCTATAGTTAACTTATACTAGCGATTTGCGGAGTTAGAAGCATTTTAACTCGCAAAATTTCTGCTCCTGGTATCAGGAGAACATCTGACCCAAGGAGGTGTGCCGAAAAAGGATATGTGTATTGATTCATTCATGCACACCTCTCTCTATACCTCTCTATACCTATAGTTAACTTATACTAGCGATTTGCGGAGTTAGAAGCATTTTAACTCGCAAAATTTCTGCTCCTGGTATCAGGAGAACATCTGACCCAAGGAGGTGTGCCGAAAAAGGATATGTGTATTGATTCATTCATGCACACCTCTCTCTATACCTCTCTATACCTATGATTCATTAATACTAGCATTTTTCGGAGTTAGAAGCATTTTAACTCGCAAAATTTCTGCTCCTGGTATCAGGAGAACATCTGACCCAAGGAGGTGTGCCGAAAAAGGATATGTGTATTGATTCATTCATGCATACCTCTCTCTACACCTCTCTATACCTATAATTACTTAATACTAGCATTTTTCGGAGTTAGGAGGATTTTAACTCGCAAAATTTCTGCTCCTGGTATCAGGAGAACATCTGAGCCGAGGAGGTGTGCTGAAAATTCGGGTGTGTGGATATATCGGTATGCATACATGTCTTTATACACGTCTCCTGTATATTTCCGAACCTCGCAACAGCCGCATATTTCTTAGCGCCTGATGTTAGGCAATAAATTTGTATCTTACACAAATGGCATGCAGGTTGCATATGGTTAGGCGCCCTTTTTTTTAAGGCAAAATTAGTTCGCTCCTCTGACCGCTAGATGGCGACAGCATCCACTACCCTTTGTATATTTCCGAGAGTTGTAACTTCCGTAAATTTTGGTGTATAGATATAGGTAGGCATGCATACGTGTCTTCATACACGTCTCTATTTAATCGTTTTTTCATATCCGCGATTTTCGAAGTTAGAATAATTTTAAGTCTAAAATAATCAGGAAAACATCTCACCCAAGGAGGTGATCGCAATTTTCTACCTAGCTGAAAATGCATTACTGCTGATTTCTACTTATTTGCAATAAAGAGTCACAAGAGGAAGGAAGTGGAAAATAAAGAAGCAAGTGATTATTGGAATATATCCATGAATTTATTGCTGCAGCATCGAGACAATAGTACACAGTTATTGTTATTGTATACAATTTGTCGGTGTTTTTTCAAATTAAATATATGTATATACTATCGGTACGCATATACCCCATCGCAACTAATCAAGTCTTTGAAATTGTTTCCTGGCATGCAAATTATTATAATATGAATCACATTCGTATTACGAAAATATACTATCTAATAGGGCTATGGATAGGTGTTATACCTATAATTAATATCACTATAATCATATAGTAAATTACTTAAAAATATAGGCAAGATAAGTTTTTGCAATCGGAGTATTTCTAGTGGGGTGTCTGCACAGTAGTATCTCGTTGTGGAACCTCGTCCATACAAACGCTTTGACGCCATAAAAGCCACTGACCTCATAACAGGTAATCCTACTTGCCCGGCTGGCAGTACCTACGGGGTGCCAAATGGTATCGCCATGTCGCGGTCAAATGAATGAATTACTTTTGCCGCAAAAATGAGTTCGCCTTATCACACACAACCTGCATGCCTTTGTGTAGTTCTCAACGTTTCTAATTGATGGCAATACCTTCTTTCTCCGTGTGTCAATATGAGGTGCATTCTTTTGACTCTGTGATCACTGATCAAAGTGATCATGATCACTTATTTTTATTCTTTTGACTCGTATCACTTCCCCCACCACGAGTACGAAGTGATCATGATCACATCTGAAGTGATCACATATTTTACCTGATCACTTGCCAAGTGATCACAATTTAGACCGCCCAAGTGAAGAAATTTCAAATATAGTTTCGAAATATAACCTCAAGGCACAACTAGGTTGTTCTTTTCAACTGATCATGATCACATGTGATTACTCATCACAGTGATCACAGAACAACTGATCACAGAGTCAAAAGAATACACCTATGGCAATAAACAAATAATATTGGTTCACAGTATTGTTCGACGATTTCAAATTTACCACAAAATACCCTAAAAATCATGTATAATAGAAAAATAAAATTATTTCATTTGGAATAATCGAATTTTATTTATGATTTTCACTAACTTTACTACGAACATGATTTTTGAATAGTTATTGATAAGAAAAGGTCTGAGATTAAAGATCTCCTTCGTGTGAAATATCACAAATCCAGAATACATATACATTGTCGCATAAGTATAACATTTGTACAATCAACTATACGTATAAGCAGAGTAAAAGCGCACCAAAAATGCTTCACACTTTACAGGATTTACAATTCTATTTTACTAAATTAATTTTGGAATAAAATTAAATGAACAATTCAACTTTATTTATATCACATTGATTGTTCTTAATCCTTGAGAAACATGATTATACACACTTCTACTCTCCAAGCAACGGGAAATGGATCTCTCGCTTTTACACGATCACTCGGCTTTTATACAATCAAATACATACTAAATATTAGCTACGTCAACATAACACTAACTGAAGGCACTTGGATTTTGCCATCTGAGAGAAACTAGAAGAAAGATAATCGTCCGTTTTGTACTTAACTGCTAAATTACCTCAAATCACATAATGCTAATATTATAATTATAATAAAGAGAAATTATAGTTTCTAGTAGATGCAGATATGAAACATACACGTCAATTCAAATAGAAAGTCGATAGAAATATACCGCAGAGAATAATTAGCTAATATAAAATAATTATAATAAAAATACTACGGTATACAATACCGCGGTTGTCATTACAGCATAAAATATCGTATGCGCGTCACAATAACTAAATTTACGACATCAATTATTTAAAAAAAATATTAAAAAGTCTTTATTCTCTAAAATTAATGTCCGAGTTTACAAGCTAAAGTACAGTACACATTATATTTGCCTAATATACGATGAGGAAAAATAAATACAGTAAAAAGAAAAAGAAAACAAAAGGAAATTCGTTATTTGCTACATAGATAAACCGATGAAATAACTCGAGTCTTATCGGATAGATTGTTTTAGTCTAGATGCTACGGATTTAACTTCGGTTACTTCTTTTTTCTTGTGCGGATCAGCCTGGAAGCATTTCCATAATCTTAAAGTCTCATCAGCTCCGGCGCTGAGCACAGTCGTACCATCCGGAGACATGGCTAGATGCAGGACCCTGCTGGAGTGTCCTGTTAATTCAGCAACCTTAGTCATGCCCGGATATTTCCATATTGTTAATTGATTTTGGGCATAACCATGCCCAGAGACTATTTCCTTGTACATTGTCGACCAGAGTAGAGAACAGACCTGGGATTTTGTGTCTATTGTATTTAGACAAGCACCTGTTGGTGAAAAAAAAAAGATATCGTTAGTAATTTCAATTAGTTTCATCAAGGATGTAGTTTTGAGAATAGAACTTTAGAAGTGAAACCCTTCTTTACTTTTTCGAAGTTGCTTTTAATTTGAGAAATATTCGCAATTTTGAATTTTTCATTAAAATTTTATTGAGGAATCAGAAACTCATTTTAATCCATAGAATATCATTGTTATTCGACTAATCATGGCTAGAAACGTTCTTGACAATTGAGAATTCATTACCATTTAGGAAAATATATATTCGTTACACGATACATACCGGTATTACAATTCCAAAACCGTATAGTTCTATCAGCAGTTCCGCCTCCGCTAGCCAAAACGTTACTCTGCCAAGGGCACCAAGCAAGTGCTTTAACAGCAGCTTGATGTTGATTCAGCGAATAAATAGGCTGAGAATGAGAATGGTTTTGTCCAAGAACCGCGGACCAGATCAAAAGCATATTGTCGTTTGCTCCGCTAGCCAGATATTTGCCATCCGGTGACCATTTCAAACCACAAACTTCTTGAGAATGAGCATTTATTGTCGAAACTATATGATCTCGCTGTCTAACGTCGTGGTGTATGATCTGGCCGGATCTGCAAACAAAAGAAAACCAACAAACGTTACAAATTTTTCTTTCTTTTGATTACAGGATTCGTAGAACTATTTTTGCTATTCCAATTTTACGATCTGTTGCGAACGTATTTGAGAGTTTATTCATCAATTTCACTATTTTATTCAGCCTGTAAGAAGATTGATCAAGTTTTTGTACATTTTTTACTCTTCTGAAATTGAAATTAACGCACCTGCTTCCGCTGGACAAAATATGACTGTTCCAAGAAAGAGAGCCGACTCTAGATGAGTGCCCGTTCATAACTCTGACTCTTTTCATTTGTCCGCAATCCCAGAGCTCTGTGGTTCCCATAGTAGTACCAACAGCCAAGTAAGTTCCCTCCTGTATCCACGCTACTGAGCAGACATAGTCAGAGCCTTCAAGTTCTAGAAGTTGTTCTATAGTTCCGGTGCCTGCATTCCATAGATATACATTGGCTCCCAAAGCGACCGCCAAAAGGTTCGAAGATGACCAATCAACCAGATTCAGATCTGAAAGGAACCAATAATGAATGTTACTAAATTTTTCATTCAAGAAAATGCAGCCTGTTATTTCCTAGCTTAAAATAAACTGGCTTACAATAATCGTCGATGATTTCAGGGGCATCTAAGATCCTGTCAGGTCCTTGAGGAATGTATCTGGTTGAAGCTTTTGAACTGGCGGGTGTTTTTGTCTGACTATAAACAACTCTGAGTGGATTTTGGTAGCCTTCGGGTGGAGCCGGAGCTTTGTTTTGGTAAGAGAGAACTCTCATGTTGTTTATATCTCCGCCGTGTAAATTTTCTCCAATTATACGCTGCATTTCTCTTTTCGTCGGGCTGATTGTCTCAGTTCTGTCAGTTTCGTTCTCAGCATTTTGTTGCTGAAGCTAAAAAAAACAATAATGACAAAATAAAATAACAACTTCCTCCTTCTCTTTTTCTTCTCCTATTTCTCATTCTTTTCTTTATTGTTTTTTTATTTCAACTTTTTCTCTCCAACGAAGTCTTTCGTTTCTTTTTCTTACCTTGTAATGACCGAGGTCAAAATTAGTCGTCGATCTCGACGGGATGAATCTGTCTCCTCCACTAGGAGTTTTCGCAGGTGTCGTTGACGCACGACCTGTCACCAAAAGCAGGTTCAACATTTCAGCCACTATACAACACAGACAACACACACAGCTATGTTAATCACACATTAGTCAAGCATACTAGAAGACTATCGACGGGAACGATTCTAGAGCAAGTGTCTGTATTAGTTGGCTACTGATACCTACGAAATTAGTTATAAGGTTTTAAAACTATCAATGAGAAATACAAAAATTAACTCCGTTTGAACAAAAAGAAGTTTTTACAAGAAATTAGAAGCTGATAAAATCTGAAATATGTTTCTTCTCAACTTATATCTGGTTCTATGGGTTTCGGTTGAATTTTTTTTTAGTTTACATAAAGTTTCTAAACCTTCGGCAGACTGATTGACTATAAATGAATTTGCTCAAATTTTCTCGAAAAGGGTCTGGATGAATAATGTTCTGTCTCAGTTCGAACGAGATCTTAGGACTGTTGGATAAAAATAATCCGATTTTTGAAACAATTTTCATCGAGTTTTTAAACCTTTGGCAAATTTGCGATGAAATGCTTTTTCTTCCGACAATTGAATACCGAATAAAGTAAAGCTAAGAGGTGTTCCTTTTCCGTCGGGATAAAAATTCCAAGTATGGAACCGACAAGAATTAGAACGAAAAAAAAAAAACAGATTAACTAAAGATGAACAAGTATTTTAAAAGCTGTAAACATGGGAGGAAAACAATTTGTTATAAACCTGCCTAACACATTCACACACCATTCATTCAACGACAAAAACTATTACAATATTAATAACAAAGAAAGAATTTGTATATTTTAACAGTTCTACTTACTGGGTGATTTCTTTCCCGCTTTAGCCGGTGTCTTTTTCCCACGGTTTTCGCTCCTCTTTGTAGGCGTCTTGCCGCTGCAGCTGGTATTTCCAAGCGATCCGCTCATCACTTTTCTCGACGAATTTATACTCATGTTGACACTGGAAAAAATGAGTAAGAAAAAGAAAAATAAGAACAAAAAGGTAAATAGAAAGGAACAAGTATAATTGACGTCTGAAATAAACGAGACTTAATGTTGTAACTCAAAATGCTGATATTTGTAAAAGACGTGTATAAACGAGTCTCAAATAAAAAATAAAAAAAATTTCAAAGAGATCTGAGTGTGAAAAATAAAATTGGCCAAATTTTATTCAATGAATTCCACCACCGTGTTTCGAATGATAGAAGTGGAGAAAATTATGATAAATGAAGATGACGTGATACATAGAATCGGTGAATCGAAAGTAAATAAGTTATATACCTTGAGTTTGAAGATTCGAGGCATTTTTTCTGCCACCTAGGAACAGGGCCCTTTATTGCTTCGTCCATGCGGGTTAGGCTGTTCAATTCTTTCATATATTTAAGGTGAGACATATTGCTCGGAGTGTTATTTAGAGGTTAATTCTACAAGCAGTGAAAGCGTGTAAAAGATGAATAAAGCAATAGATATTTATTTGATTTAGTCTTATGTATATATTTATAACGGACATTCAATTCTGCATTATCAGTTCCGCGTGTTGTTCATCTGGCACGTTTTCTAGTTTTATAAAACACACACGCGCCGCGTCGTCGAAAAATAACACAAATTTACTACAGAATTCACACGGCTTTTTAGCGATATATGAAAGACGAGAATTCGGTTGTGTTGAACTGGAAATATTAGCGATAATAATCACTGTGAGTGTAATATATCTTTAGTCCATTTAAATCGTAAACAGAAGACAGCGCAGGAGCTAAAACGACCGTTGAGCTTCAAACGAAATCAAATTCACAAGTGTTTTCCTGTAGGCGGCTCTGCCGACTATTTATACAATCGTTTGCGATTGGATGGGGACCGAATACCAGAATTCTATTGGCCGATGCGTCGATATGACTTCGAAAGACTTTTGGGAGGGGATTTAACAATGCAATACAATTAAGAATATAATAGCGAACCGAACGACCCCTTAACGACTACGAGGCTCACCCAACGACGAATAATCTTTCTAATCCCCTAAATTTACGGCATTCCCCTGACTCATTACTGAAACCGATTACGAGCCAATATTGTTCGCTGAAAAAGGCGTTTAAATGTCCCATTTCCTGTACGAGGAAGAAAAACAATATGATACATTACGAATGTTTTCGCATGCATTTAGCGTGACTAACTAAATGATTTTCACCTGAAGTTTAGCGACTCCTAATTTAACTTCTACTGTTGAGTATTTCACGATCCCATAGAGTATTTCTTCGTACATTTAGGCATCTGTATTCAAACTTTCAAACAAAGAATTGATAAACAGATTTTTCATAATATTTTCAAGTAAAAAGGGACAAGGAAATCTATCGGCAACGGAATATTTGGAATTTGTATTTTTGTTTTTCTGTTATAACAACTCTGATGTACGAATACAATAATAAAGAGAATCTTTTTGATGAAAAATACTTAGTTTTATTTTCCTTGGCTCCTTATGATCACGAAAAACATCCTTATCATCGTTATACAGATACAGAGATAATAATGCAATTTCAGTAACGATAATTATGAGCTTAATTATTGGAAGATTTTATTGAAAAATGTCAACAAAAAATAAGAAAACAAAAAAAAACGAAACAAACCGATATATGGATATAATTATGCACTTTTCTCTCTGCTTATGTCGTAAAATGTATCTATCCTATGTATTATTAGTATGAAATATAAATGCGCGAAAATTTTGATTACAGATAATAAATGATATTATTGTTATATCATTGACCGTCGTTGTCAATTTTTTTTTTTTTTACGTAAATTCGTAAAAATACTTTAATTATTAGAATCACGGGGAAAAAGATTTTGGCTAAACGTAGTTTAATAAATTAAATTTTCACAACGATAATAGAGAATTATAGAAAATATGAAAAGCTAAATAATTTCAGACGCAAACTTTTTCCCGTATAATACTAATATTGTATAAAATTCAATAGCGTAAATCGGAAAGATTAACATCCTCGTCCATTAAGGCTTTTTCTAACAATTCATTAAATGCTTTATTCTCAGATTTTTGTCTCTCAATATCGGCTTCCAGCTTTCTGCATATCCCATCTACCGAGACGATCCGTTCTCGAGTTTCTCTGCAGAACTGAGCGAGACTATCGTCAGGTTTATAAAAACTATCAACATCTAAATCCTCGTCAATATCTTCCCCGAGTTTCGGTCGTTTTTCAAACGGCTCGTCGCCTACATTCGAAAACTCGTCTCTAAATTTTTTTCGCAGTTCCGATTCCTTCTGCGAAATATAGTCAAGTAATACACTCGACTTGAACCACCATGGCAAAGTCCGAAAATGTTTGACGTGATTCTTGTTGTAAACTGCTCGCAGCCCGGAGTCCAGTAGGTCGATTTTTCGCCTCAATATCTCCAGCAGAATGTCTATGAAACTGGGAGCTTGGGATTCGTCTGACATCAGGAAAAGATCGCTGATCACTTCGCAAGCGATTAGATCGCAATCGGAATCTGGCAGAGCTTGAAGACTGTAGTTTTTTATGGCATTGTGAAGATCGGGAATGCTTGCTATAGGCCATTGGTACCTGGAAATAGCAGAGTACATATTACATGATGGAATAATTGGCCAAAAGTTTTTCCATCAAACGATACCTACTTCCATTCCGGCAACAGAAAGCTGTTCATGACTTGTTCCAGAATCAGTCTGTCCTCCTCCCTCTTCCACGAGTCATCAAAATGCTCGTAGCTACAGGGCAGGTGTATATCCCTGTTCAAAAGGTTCTTGAACTCTGGGGGAAACGATGTATACTGCAGAGATTCTTGGTCGAGAAAGATATCTGTTAGATGGGTGACAGCCTCGTTGTGTAAATTTATTATTAGGGCAGGATCGTCCAGTCCGGAAGCAAGATGTTTGTTGAAATTGGAGTGCCCTTGGATCCTGTGAACCGAAAGGATTTATTCAGCAGAAGTTTTCAGAATATTTTCGGAATTGAAACGAGAATCAGATGCTCATTACCTCAGCCATAATTCTTGCGATAGACAAGTGCTCAGCACCCGATTCAGATAATCCATTTCCAACGGTACCAGAGGTGATTTATTAGTCGTCAGCCACAAAGCAGCGCTTTGAATTAGCCTGAGGATCTGATTTCTGCTTATCTCTTTCTCAAATACGACTGTGTATTCGGACACGTAGCCAGACTCCAATAATATTTCCAGATCTAATTCCAACTCGACGTTTTCCGCGACCAGATCATCCTCGCCTAGGAATACAATCGCTATTGGTATAGGCATGAGTTTAGATCTGGATAGTATGGCCTTAGACAATCGTCTTTTAACTGTATTCAAATTTTCCGATGAATCAGCCAGGAACAGTAGAGCATCAGTTCCAACCAAATGACGTTCGTTGATGATGCCTTCGAAGTGTCTAACGCAGATGTTCAAAGTTTCGTAAGGATTTGGTCTGTAAGTTTTGATGATAGGCTCTTCGGTGTAATCTTCAGGGCTCAAGTAGGTGTTCATTATCTTTTTGTGCTGCCAGAGTAGAATTCGATTGCTCAAATCGGGCCACGAAATAACAAGTTTCCAAAATATATTGGGAACCATTTCGTTGTCCGATGATTTCAAGTTCTCCTTTACACCAGCGTATATTATTACTTCGACCGGAGCCAGATTATCTTGGTTCGAAGGGGTTGAGTCGCTCTTAAATCTCTTTCTCCGCATATTTTTGATGACCAAGTCCTGCTGCGGGTGGTACAACAACCTAGCGCATTCGCTTACTGACCGGCTTTGCAACCAGACTGGTGTGTCATCCAGTGCTTCTCTTTGTCTTCTCTTTTTGGTCACATTCTGCCTCCAGCTTTTGTAGTACTTTCTAACCAGTCGTTGTTTGATTCTTTCCGATATTTTAACCAACTGTTGTTGAACGTGGATCTCTTCTTTCAAAAATTCGTCACAATATTGGAGTACGACTTCGGTCAGCAAGGACTCGGTAATATTCTTACTCAGCATGTTATACATTCTTATTCTATCAATTTCTTCCTTTACAACGGAGATGCAGATTTCTTTCGTCACTTCGTCTTCCAGTTCTTCTATGATTTCTTTAGCATCATGCTCGATAATTTTCAATCTTTTTTCTCGTTCCATCTCTTGCAGCTTTTGCTTCTCCGCTTCCAGCTGCCTTTTAACTTCTTCCATTTTCTTTTTTCTCGCCTCCGCTTCCACCCGTTCTCTTTCCTTCTTGTCAAAATCGCTCTTCGGATCTGTCTTGACGCTGGCTGCATTCAAATTCCCAAAAATCGAGGTTCCAGTCGCGGGTTTGGCGAAGATATTTCCCTGGCTGATCCCCGAAAAGATAGACTTACTCGTCGCCATAGCAAACGGCGAACTTTCTTTAAACTTAGGTATCTCAGTTCCTTGTTGAAGGGCCGCGCTGCTATCACCCGTTGATTTCTGTCCCGTGCTTTCAACCGGCTTTGAAATTGCCGACAAATTTTCACTCCCAAGTTGGAATCTAGCATCCGATTTATCTCCCGCGTCCAAATTTTTCCTGGGCTTTTTATCAAACTCAAAATCTTTCCTCGCGAATGGTGGAATCGGGTCTATTTCCACCTTGTGAAACACAGTCGAGGGCTTTACAAAAGACGGTTGTTCTTTCTGGTATGGAGTTTGGCTAAAAACAGCAGGAAACAAGGCTGGGGTCTTGGAACTTCTGTTAAAAACATCTCCAAAACCAGCAGGTTTCATCGAAGTTTCGGCCGAGAATGTCTGTCCAGATTTCTTTCTTCCAGAATCGGTTTGGTCCTCGATTTTCATCTGTGGTTTAGGTTTTTGCGGAGTCTTGAAAGCCTCTTCGTCCGTAAATTCGTAAGGATCATTTTTACCGGATGCAAATTTACTCTTGTACTGCTTGCTTTGATCCTCCACATTTATCGCGCTGTTTCTCAAGTGACCGTTCGAGTCGAAGCTATCATGTGGCACATGATTTTTGTACGTTTTCTCAGGCATTTTTCCACCAGCGATGCACTGTCCGACGCTCAACCCTGCCTTGGTGCGTTTAGATTCCACAGAATTGATGGCTCTGCCTTGTTCGGAGGGGGATATCGGGTGCTTAAAATTTTGCCTGTTCAACATGATGTGCATCTCGTCGTTTGTAATGACTAGTCCGACTTGTTCGCAGAAATAAACGGCCTCATTCTCGTCTTCGAATCCGAGAATGTCTATCAATTCATAGAGCGGAAATTGGGTGGCGGTAATTCTGCAGTAAGCTTTGACCATCACAGATAAAGCCTCGATTCTAACTTGGTTGAAGTATCTCAACAAGATGCAGGCATTCAGGTAAGTCGTTTGCTTCACGAGCTTAAAGAACTTTGAAAAGTTGCGAGACTCTATCGAGGAGTATACATCTATTGCGAATCTGACTTCCTTCGACTTCTGTATATCAGATGGTAGCTTCTGCAGATCCCACATGAAATTTCCGTCGTTTAAATTCAGCAGTATAATGTACCCTCTGAATTCCCCCTCGTTTTTACACGCGACACCTTTCACCCTCAAGTCGTGGTACATGTATTTCAAAGTCTGCAGGCATTTGGTGAGGTTCTCGGTGTTGATTTTCTTGTCAAAGACAGACGGCTCCTCCGCGCATAGTCGCTCCGAACAGACTATGTGAAACCTAGCGCACTGTTCGACCAATTCCACGCTGTCCACGCAGCACATCTCCTGCTGCGTAATGTCTTTACGAATCCCCCTCGTTCTGTCCCAGAGGAAGTGGAACCAGTCAGCCAAATTTGTGCCCTCAACCATGCACATGTCCATTATCTCATGCAGCAAGTAGCTCATAGTCATTTTCAACGAAGCAACTGGCCTCAGCTCATGAGCTAAGGGTTCTTCCTGATCTGCGGATGATCTTGAATACTGTTTAACAGCCTTGGCATGGTTAATCCTATACTCTTTTCCCTCGACTTGTTCATAGAGCGCGACTTGCCTCTGGGATTCGCGCATGAGACGTTCTTTCTCAGGACACATATCCGGGCAAGTACCTATAGTGACTTTTGCCGCGGCTAAAGTGTTGGGCTTAATTTGTTTCAGTCTCATAAACCGATCTCTAGCTTCCAAGATCTTATACTTGTCTTCAGAGGTGTGAGCAGCCTGTCTAATAATATTCTGCAGTTCCTCTGAGCTGGCTTTGGGTATAACGGCTTGAGTCTGTGGCTCTGATTCGGTTTTCTCTGATTTAACGACTTTCAAAGCTTGTTTATCCTGCCTCAATGCCTCCTTGCTCTTTTTCACCCTTGGCTTAATGTCACCGATGGATACTTGGCCTTTCCCGCTCCCGTGCAAATTGTATTCCAGCCCCATCATCGCTTCCAATTCAGCATTGACCTCATCCTCGTCAGCGGTGATAAAATTCCTAACGGCATCTCTACTAGACTCTTTCTTCTTCGTAGGAGATTTAGGGGTTGTCTCAGAAGTGGTCCACTCGACGTCGAATTTCTCCCCCTTGAACTGGCCGCCTTTATAAAAAGCCGCGGTAGCCGAGTCTCTGCTGGCGTAATATATGCTGATTATTGCCTTCTTAGGCCTAAGTGTTATTTTCAATATTTGACCAAACTTAGAGAAGTATTCCTTGGCCATAGTCTTGGTCAAAAGTAGCTTGGGCACATTTGTGCAAGTGATGGAGTTCCTGATGTCTTCTTTCCCGCTGTGTCTAGACTTTGAGTGTTTTTTCAGCTGGTTAAAATCCCTCATTAATTTTTCCCTTCCTTCGGACTGTCGCAGCGCAGATACGAACAGATTTGCCGGTGGGTCGTAAACCTTTCTGGATATTTTTGGCTTGTAAGGTTTGTCGTAGTCCTGTAATGAATTCTGATCCGCCTGAGGCTGACTGTGAGATATGCTAGTCGGAGCTGCGAACGTGAATGTGTTCTGGTTCTCATGTCGCTTGGTAAAAACGTGCTCAGAGTTAACCCCGAAACTAATAACCTTCTCAGGACTCGACACGAAACTTGGAGTAGCGAAGGTGAACCCTTTGGAGGTTATGTCGTCCATCTGAATATCATCTTTGTCAAAATTTTCACAGGTTTCAATTTCTTCGGACATTTTCAAGCTTTATTTTCGTATAAAAAAAACGATATCTTCTTTAATTACGATACTTGATGTTCGTCAATTATTGTTACTTTCTTATAACCTTATATCGTCCATTTTTCTATCAGAAATCACCGAGACACAACCAAACTAGATTCTATCATGAAATTTCTGTCGTATTTAGCATCGATCACATCATATCAATGGAAATAAACGTCCTCGTGGATCCTTAGAGAGTTTGCTCCAATTATCACTACCTAGACGCGTTCTGAAACGTCAACTACTAGTTTCAAACGCAATTCTTCTTACTAACCTAACCTCACCTTACCTTAATAAACATAACCTCTGATCTAATCTGAAAAGAGTTTCGTCCATGTTTATATTATCATACTGTATATACGCGGATGCTAAGCAATGTTATTATTCCGTTTATTATCTATAAGTTAATCTCTAACCTGTCGAAAACCTAGCCTCTAACTTCTAACCTAACCTTAAACGACCCGAGTCTATCTATTTCGTATTTTCATTGGGTAAAAATCTCGTCTTCTCGTGTCTGAATGCTTTAAAGATAAGAAATTTCCTTATCTCGTTCATACGAGCGTTTAACGCGACGTAGTTTCGAAGAAAAATAGATCTTAATTTCGCGTGCAGTAGGTGATATTTGACGCTAAAAAAACCGTCCGCCATGTCTTTTTACGACGAAAACTATCCTAAGGTATAACAAAAACGAGATTTTCTAGTCGTTATACCAAATCCACTGATCATCATTACTGATAAATCATTTTCCAGGAACATCCTCGCAATTTGATCCCTGAGCTGTGCAGACAATTTTATAATCTCGGTTGGGTGACCGGAACCGGAGGTGGAATCTCGATAAAGAATGGGTAAAGACGGTTCATTCATTTTATTCCCTTCATAATGTTCTCTCCTGTTCATAGGGAAGAAATTTATATAGCCCCGTCCGGCGTGCAGAAGGAGCGCATTAGTCCCGACGAAATGTTTATCCATGATATAGCGGGGACTGTTAAAGCGACTCCGCCGCTCGAAAAGAAGCTGAAACCCTCCCAATGCACTCCGTTATTCATGTGCGCCTATACCGCGAGGAATGCCGGAGCCGTTATTCACACGCATTCTAAATTCGCTGTTATGGTAACGCTGCTCTGGCCAGGGAAAGAATTTCGTGTAACTCATCTAGAGATGATTAAAGGTTGTAAATAAATCTGTGAGGAGTTTTCTTCTTTTTTCATAACTTTTTGGAAATGTTGGGGGAATTACTCTTCTTCAAGGAATCAGGAACCAAAAACTTGGGCGGGCTTATCGCTATGACGAAGAGCTGGTCGTGCCTATAATAGAAAACACACCGTTTGAAGAGGACTTGAAAGATCGTATGGCCCAAATAATCGAAGAATACCCTGAAACTTGTGCTATTTTGGTCAGAAGACACGGCGTGTATGTCTGGGGCGATAGCTGGCAGCAGGCTAAGACTATGTAAGATAAATCGGACCCCGTCTCCACTGATGGATAATAATGATCGTTATTTTCTCAATCGATAGGTCAGAGTGCTACGACTACTTGTTTGACATCGCTGTTCAGATGAAGCAGTTCAATTTGAATCCAATCGCAACACCAGAAGAGTACGAATTGAAGTATCAGGAGGAAAAGAGGTCTCAGTGATTCATGAAATCGTCTTAATCGACGGGTTTCAAATCCAAGTTGCATTTCGAAGCAATTAATGTATTTACAATATGAAAATAAAGTCGATATTCCAGATATTTACTCGTTATATTATTCAATTAGCTTCACGCGGATGGATCGTAAGGCTGAAATTGGCTCCTGATCTTCTTAGCCAATTCGGTTTCCTCTTCCTTATCCAACTGGCAATCCTTCCAGTCCGCCCGATCGCTCATGTCTAATATACGGTCGCTGGCTAAAGCTTCGCGGCCAAATTGAATCGGGAAACTCTTCCTAATTCTGTGATACAGCATTTCCCCATTAGGTAGTTCGACGTAGAAGTAAGGGGTTCCTGCCGGAGCTATTTGCTCCAGTTGACTGCGAGGCGGGAGTTCGTCTAGCTGGAAATTACTGCTCTGGGAGAGTTCCTGAAAGATTAAAGAGTAGAGGGTCAAATGTCGGGGTTCTGCTTTGAGATTTCAATCGCTTATCTCACTTGGAAAGTTTCTCTCAAAGCTGGCTCTTGATTTTTGTGAATAGGAACGGCCTGGAGCTGGCAATGGGAAGTCTTGTAGTTCCTCTCAAAAAACACAGGCACTCTGTCCGTGCTGGCGTAATATTTTGCAACAGCTTTTTTGTAGGCTTTCATTTCCTTGGCAACAGAGTCGGGCAAAATAGAGAGACTGGCGTGATGAGTGATCGGTAATATCAGGAGATGGTCCTCGACCAATCCGCCCTTTGCCAAGGCTAGATAGATCTCAGTTCCGACGGAGATAACCAAATGTTTAGAAACCTCCGGGCTAGAGAGGCAAAACCAGCATTTAGCCTGGTCAAATTCTGGCCTAGGCTTCTTCTGGAATCCTTCTCGATTCTTAGACCGTTTATTATCGCCCTTAGAATCCATGTCGTAAAAGAACTGCGTATTTTTGGAGTCATCGGCCTGATTGGAGTGCTGTGAATTGAGCAAAGACACAGGATAAGGACTCTGAGTTTCGTCGGTAGTGCCGAGCGCCAGATCGCAGAGTCTAGTTCGATCCACAGGTGTCAGATTCAGCGCGTAGAGCCATTTCTTCTTCTGTGTATTACCGACCGAAGCAAGAGCGATAAACCTCGAGGCTATCTCAATGCTGTCTCCGTTCGGCGCTTGATTTCTGTAAAGAAAATAAACCAAATCAAATTTGAAAGAGACTAGAATTTTGCGAGAGGAATCGAAACGAAATTCAATCTCTGCTAAAATCTCGAAAACAAACTTCACCTATAAGGAGGCCTTTCATAGTGTATATCTTCAAGTCCGCTGACATGGTATCTTGGCTTAATATGAGCGGCGAGCCAGGCGATTAGTTTAGAGCCTTGATATTTCAACTGTGGCTTATTAGGGTCAAGATTAGTGACGTCCTGTGGCCAGGGTGAGCTCAGGAGTATATCTACGCCTCTAAAGCTGGGCTGACCCTTGAGAGAAATATCTCTGATGGCAGAAACGTCCTTTTGATTGAAATTGTAAACGCTGGAAGTATTTGAGGTCGGATTTGGGTTCTCCACGCCGCTTATATACGCGATTTTCAAACCCGACGATGAATTGTAGAGTCCGCGTCTACCGAGGTATGTAAGATTCGGGCATATTTCACACCCGTCTATGTCGGGGTAGTGTTTCACCTCAGATTCTGTATTGGGACCGATTATGTAGGTGGGAACCGATATGTGGCGCATGCCGTTTTTGTACGGTTCTAACTCGATGTTTGTCTGGCCGAAGAAGTTCCCTACGCAGAGCAAGAAGTCGAAGGGTCCTGACTTTCTGTTTATCGTATCTATCTTGGAAAATAACGTCTTGAAATTTCCCCTCACGTCGCCGCATACCAACACTTTTTGCTTGTCAGACATCGCCGGACTACTTTTTATAGCCGTTTATTTACTACACGCGAAATACACTGCGGATAAACTGTAAACAGACGTGCCTAACCTCAAAAGTTCTTGATTATAGGTTAGAAAACTACGGGCTCTCACGCTATCGAATTAAGAAATCGAACCTGATCACGCTTTACAATGTAGTAGGAGATGTTATGCTCATAATGGGATATAATATGCGGCGATTTCTTGGCCGAAATGTATTATGTCACGGTATTTATCTCTGACTTTCTTGGAATCAATTATTGACGTTTGACAATCGTTTGTTTGGTTATCACGTGATGAGAAAACTCTCGCAGACTTCAGTCGATAATACAGTTTGCTTCTTGTCCACTTCAGCAGCGCGGTCGGTAACGTGTTTCGAAAGTGGTGATTTAGATCTCTCTCTGCTTTACCGACGCTGAAAACATTTCACATAGGACTTACCGACGCGCTGGGACAATCTGGAGAGCGGAATATTTCGAACTGTTTGAAATCGGATTGAGTACGAACCTTCTTTTCACACCGGGAAGATTTTTCGCTTTAAACTATGAATCACCAAAAACCGATCTGTGCTAAGTTGAAAACACCGTATTATGTTTGTATTCGAAGCTTGTTTTTCAAATTGAATTAATAAATGTTATATAACAATATTGAACATATTTTTTGGCATTTACCCTGTTATTGTAATACCGTAGATAGACGCGTGAATATAAAATATGCGTTGTTACGAAAAGAAGAAGATTTTTATAGGTACCTGAAAAACCGAGAAAAGGGATATGAATCTGAATTTTACGACTTTCATGAAGTGACTAACTGGAGAAAAATTTTCCCAGGCACTCGACAAGAGTTTGGGGCGTGAAAAATTTTTCTTTAAAACTGGCATAAGTTCGTGTACCGGAATAGTAATTGCGTATGCACTTGCTTAGCTCCAGTCGTGGGAAACTACAGGTATATACCTGTGATTCATGTAGGTATATACACTGTCTGTGTGAACTGCAGTTTTGGGTAACGCGAGTTTACCCAAATATGCGCACTTCGGCACATCTGGAAACGATTTTCAAATGCTATAAAATTTCTTACCGAGTACCTAGGCGTGCAGATACCTGCCTGCTTCTCAGACTCCCATAGTATACTATATATATATTGGTACACCTACACCTACCTTACATTCATAATAATTAAGAACTAAATTTCCACGCAGGTTCTGTGCCCACGAAACTGACTATATATGTCCATAAATATACGTAATAGATAAATAAAATATTAAAAAATAAAAAAAGTAATGGAAAATGTAATTTTCTGAATTTTTCATTAAAATAATTATTTCACCGAAATTAGTTTTTCCATAATAATATCTGTGCCAAAAATGAGAAATAAATCGCAAAGGAAAAAAAAAAAGGTAACTTTCTGAATCGAAAACAAAAAAAAGTAGTCGCTAATGGAGAGAGAGATAGAGAGAAAAGAAGAAAAAAAAACTATCAGATTTATCCAACACACACGAACTCGTTGAAGATAAATGTTTTCCCATCGAAAATAGTCACCCTGTATAAAATCCCTGCACGGTATAGTATCACGACGATGATGTCGGAGGGGTTCGCACAGCACCTACACAGGTGTATTTCTCACATGAGTGCGCGGACGTCTCCTAACTATAAGGTATAATCCTGAACAATGGATAAGTGGGCGTGTCGGTCTCCGCCCATAATTAGCAGTTATCGAATAGGGTTCGAGTAGGCGTGGCCTATTCCCCTGTATGTAGAGATGAACAGTGAATAAGCAGTAGCTTGTTCCTGTTCTGTGTTGCGCACCAACAGTCAAGCGATAGTCTTTTGTGTTCCGAGGCTAACACGGCGCGGCGATTGGTCAATGATTCGGAAATGGGCGTGGCGTGGGCGGTCCCACGAAGATTGACGAAGTGGAGGAACGCGATGCGAAAGGAGTCAAGCGCGCACCGTGCACCGGAATCTTTCTGGATACGTTCGGCATTGTTTTAAATAGAACGAGAGACACGTGCGTCGTCGTGAATGAATAACGTTTAATAGTATATATTATACCTGTACAGAGGAATTGCCAATAATATTTAAAATATCACTGAAACAGATACGTCTAAATAATTAGATACACCCGAATGACCGACCTTTCCTCTTCACGGGAAAATTCGGACTATTAGCCGCCATTTTTCAAAAACGTATCCAAAAGAAAAACAAAAAAATGTTTGGAAACCCCGAGGGGTTGTTAAATCGCGGGTGAAATGTATACCGCGAGTCGAGGCTGTACATCAATAATAATAACTACGATGAATTATGATCGTAAATCGATGATAACGTTTTGATTAATTAATTTTGAAAATAATATTAAAATAATAAAATGCGGTTCGCCAGACGATTTTATACATAAATTAATATATATATGCGAAGTCAAGGAATTATTATCGCAGGTATATATATTAGTTTAAAACTATAAGAAAAATATCATTTTATATTCAAACTAATTGTTTTACGTTATAAAGTGACTTTAAATATGAACCTCAAGTGCAGTTTTAAATCCCCTAACTATAACTTGCAGCTTGATAAAATATAATGCTAAAATATACAGATATGATAAAAATTCTCTTTCGAAGGGATGCGATATAGCTATCGGCTACTGCCTTGGATTCAACACGAGCTACACTAGGTATAATTCTAGCTGATGTTTCCAGCATATGACTAACAAGGTTTGTCGATTATTGACACGACTCTAAAAATTGTATGAATAGTTGATAAATAATTTTGGTATCATAACGATTTTATCACATGTGAAATTTGTTGAACAGTACATCTATACAGGTATAGCAAAAGTTCATCGCGTTTCTTATACTTTTTACCGAATTTTATAATACGTCGCATTATTCGCCCGCTGCCCCAAAAGTCATAAGTTATTCACGAGGCTGTTCGAAGGGCCGGGGTTTTGGGCCTGATCGTAGTTAACGTTGTGAGGTCACGTTCAATCGCGAATCCGCAACCCCCAGCCCGGATTCTGACGTTCAGTTTTCGGTCAGTCGCATAATTCGACGGGTCGACGAATCCAGAGTCCATCGTATCCTGCGACACGGATCTTTTTCTCTCGAAGAATTCGGAGTTCTCTTTTATTCATATCTTAACCCGTCCAGATCAAACTATACATTTATTTCGTTTAGAATAGATTTTCTAGTTTGTTAGATATTTTTCTAGAGTTTAGTGACTGTATGGAAAAAAGTAACTTCCGTCGCTGCAAAGATGTCGCGTGGTTTTTTCAATTTGGATAATAAACCGTAAAAAGTTTTCCGATGAATATAAATCTGGGAAATTCTGGTGTACGTAATAAGAACTGTGCGAATATGTGTGTGATAAATTACGAGTGTCTAAATAGTAACGTGCATGTGCGAAGAAATTATGGATGCAATTTTTATCACTCCCCGCGGTGAGAGAAGAACTGTGTAACGAAGTAATACTGCTCATGGTATAAAAGGCGATTCCAGAGAGTGAATGTTTCACCATCAGCAATGAAATCTGAAACTCCAACTATGACCCTATGACTATGAGGAATCTCGGTCATCGGGATATATTGACGCTCTTTTAAAACCACGATCAATTTTTCCAAAAATTCAATAATATGAATACAGCTGTTATTGAAAATATTCTCTTTATACCGAGAATCTATGAGAAGAATCCATGTACACTGAACGTTCGAAAGTATTATTCGAGGGTGTTCTTGAGACTTTCTTGAGACGTTAAAAAAATCGTGGGAATTAAATCGATCCGAAAATTGAATGTCCCAGACGAGAAACCCACATGGAACACTTTTTAAATCGCAGATCTGCGAGGGACTTTGAATACTGAATTTCGTCGCGCAAGTATTATACCTCAGAATATGCAAAAAGTGAATGAAAATGCGGACTAGATCCAGATCAAAAAATCATTTCCCCTCTATCATAATTCGAGGCTCAAGGCACTTGGCACAGATGCCTTAAACCCTGTAATTGAGTAGCCAATAATTGAATACATAAACTATTATAATATGAGAAAAAAAGTAGAGGAAGACGCAGTTTTTCGGACCCACCACGTTGTGCGAGAAGTATACGTACCTACATATGAGAAGACATGCGGGCGATATACATAATATAGTATATCTACCTGCCTACTCCTCTTCTATACATAATCACGCATCATATACACGCATGAATTAAACCTATACTATTCAATTGACGCCCTGGTATACGAGTACCTATAGCTAAACAATCGGCCAGCATTTCTGCCGAAAAGAGTTCCGTTACTGAAATTATCGTATATAGGAATATGAGATATGAGATCGTCAGTAAAAATTTTTCTCACGATAGCGAGAACCTATGTATGAAAATTGCAATTTTCTTTCATATTTTTGTTGCTCCTATAAAAAAATGAGCGTAAAGTCATCAGTGTGTTAGAAGTGGAGGAACACAAGACCGGAAATAAG
This sequence comes from Rhogogaster chlorosoma, assembly GCA_944452935.1. Classification (NCBI taxonomy): domain Eukaryota; kingdom Metazoa; phylum Arthropoda; class Insecta; order Hymenoptera; family Tenthredinidae; genus Rhogogaster; species Rhogogaster chlorosoma. The sequence goes on along the minus strand of OX101803.1, from coordinate 19,823,399 downwards.
ATTCGATTATACTTGTCAAAATCAATTTTATCCAGTTCCTGGAAGAGATGAAGATTTTCAAAACCGTTCTAGTTCAAAAGATTAAAATTAAATAACTGATAGAATTTTGAAGCTTTTTGAACCTAATTTTACCCCATATTTAGATCTTCGGCCCTTGGAATTTTCAACGTCCGCTGGCCGTCGTTTTGAAGTTTTTTTCAAAATCGTCTATATATACCTTCGGGGAAATATCATTTCTAATAACTGTCAGTCGGTAATATTCAAATCCGGAATTTCCACCGTTGGAGACTTTGTTCGAAAAAAATGTCGGAGTGAAATGATTTTTGAGGAAAAAAAGCCCATTTTTCAATCAATTTTCAACTGAATTCTCCCTATACAGCGGTATTTTTCGTTTCTAATACAACTGCGACGGTATATGTACATATACCTATATAAGTACATATGGGCAATAATAAGAAGTAAGTATATTTGGTGTATCTCGAATACAGAAGACTGCAGGCACTGCAGTCCAGCGTGGATATAGGTTGTGCGACGTCGGCCCTTGGCCATGCAGTGTGGACAGAATTCGTTAACACGAAAAGAAACCAATGAAAAAATAAACATTACCAAGTCGTATAACACTCGTTTGCTGTTCCTTTGTTATATACCCATACCTGCACCCAACGCCGCTCATAATGTATAATAACCTTGCGCGTATTTCTGACCGCGATCGAGATCTAAAACGTACGAAATATGCACGAGCTTAAAAATTGAAAAAGAAAGAGAAAAAATGATAATGATTACATAATATATCAACTAATTTTCATTTTTTCATTTTTTCATTTCATATATTATGTACCCTGCGCCAGGATCTGCCGAGATCCTTCGGGTATAACTTATACATATGCTTGAAATTCCCACGCGCGATTTTTATCCTCACAGTATAAAGAGATATCGATTCAAGATACACCATGCCTAGATGCATCGATATTTAATGGCACAGATCTATCGGAAGATATTCATTTTGACACAATATAATGGTGTGATATGAGGGATTGATCTTCGACTCACCCCGCTGTATAAAGATTCGATTTTATCGAAAATACTAGATAACTAAAAACGTCCATTTCATGTCTTCCTGGTGCCGGTGGATTCCTCGTCAAAATCCAAGGCGCCCCCACGACATTTGATCGTTGATCATTTCCGTCTTAGATTTTGCCGAGGAATCGACTGGTGCCAAGAAACCTTTTTTTACGAATATCCCTGTACGTGAATCAGAAGCGCGAAGAAAAAAAAAAACAGAGAAGAAATAAAATGAGGAGTAGAAGCTGTAGTTTCCTGAAGTCGTTTACTACAGCAATCATCTATACAGTTTCCCCTATGCGTGTATATATGTAACGTCACAGGACGTGATCCTTCCGTGTCCTCGACTAGTATATAGAAATACGGGGATATATACGTGTGTTGCAATATATTGGGGAGGGACGCGGACCCGCCCTTGCGCCTTGACTCAACTTCTTCTTCGCCCTTGGCTAATATTCGAGTTTTATTTCGAACCCTAAAACCCCGGAAAGTTAACTTAGTAGGTACGCGGTTAATGCAGCTGTTGGCTCTTGTCTAACGCGACTAGGTGTAGGGATATACTCATGCATATGCATGTATGCGGGATGTTTCTTTTTCTAAAAATTAACGCGCACGGGGCTTTCCTCCCACTCAGGTCACGTCACGCAGTCGGACACGTATATACCTATATACTCCCTTATTTTCATTTTCTTTTTCTTTTTTCACTCCAGTTTTCAAACCCTATGTCTTTCTCTTTTACTTTTCTATTTTTTCTTTTATTTATTCTCTGTCAATTTTTTCTACTTTCCCTGACAGATTCTATTAGAGTCCCTCCCCCCGTACATACCTATCTCAGGGGTTGAGTCTTACCCAGGGATTACGATGTTGCGTATTTTCAATCTTTTTTACGTGTTTTTCAAGACAGGCGTATAGCCAGTCAACTTCTTTAAGACGTATTATACACCCACAACGGTTATACCGTATACCCTCAAGCCCGGCTAAGGGTGATAATTTTATCTCGGTTACCAGTAACGGGTTGAGAATATACTTTAGTATCTATTTTTCAAACTAGGTATTTTTTTTTTTCTTTTTTTCTTAATAAAAATTATACAATTCCAATATAATACAGGAATACGTATATTTTTAGAAATATTTTTTAGAAAGAGGTAGAAAACTGACCGTATATATATATATATATATCGATATATATTTATAAATATATGTGTATGACGTGGTATAATTCAGGAGAGAGCTAGTCTAGGGTACGTAGGTAGGTATAGCTAATAATAGTGAGTTTGTAATGGCAATAGCAATAATTGAATGAAACCCCCGCGTACATGGTGCATGGCTTACAACATCCTGGCACGTGCGTAAACAGTTCTTAGGCAATTCAGTTACTAAAAGACCTGTGCCCCACGTGCACATGGAGCGATATTACTTAAAGTCGAAGAATTAGCTACCTGCACTGTTATACAGCCTCATATATTATATTTTATATACTTACAACAGAAGCTAATTATGAAGAAATTTTGAACAAATTTTTACTCTCATTTTTCATTTTTATGCGAAATTTTATTTTGTTTCCAAATTTTTAACATAAATATTAGATAAATTATATTTTATATCATCAAAATTTTAGTCTGAATGTTTCGTAGCCACAACAGCATCGCTCGAATAATCAGCCAAGAGCTTAAATCCTAACGTGTTTAATTTTCGACCATATATAGATATACGTATATATATTTTTTTTTTTTCATAGGTATATATGTATGTAATAAGCGGGCCTACGTTAAATAAATCATTATACTGTCGACGTACGTCGGTGATGCAGTCGATCCGTAAGCGTCAGAAATTAATAACAATAAACACAGGAAAACATAAATTTCATATCCTATACCATAGCGCCAAACCCAAGATAACTAATAAGCCAGGTCATACATACATACGTATATACATATATACCATGAATACCGTACAAGCAAATACCATATACGATCATATAGAAATTTTCAAATATATTTTATACATATATATTATATATTTACAAGGGAATTCTTTGTTCTCGCGAGTTTAAAGAATTTGATTCAAGTTTTTTTCTTTCTTTTTTGTTTCTCTTCGTTGGGGGATAATTATAATACACGAGATGAGCTGTGAATAATGTTTCAGTATGTTATATATGTCGGGGGTGGTTTTGTCGACTGTTGGGAAAACTTTGAGATCTTAAAAACTGACCGCCTAACCCAGCTGTAACGCATTTTTTCTTTTTTCTTATTTTCTTTCTTCTCTCTCTCTCTCTCTCTTTCTATTTTTTGGTGTCATAAACCGAAGACTATGCTAAACGTTTCGACATGTGTAGAAACACGAAATTCGATATTTCGTACAAACTTGACCCCGCGCGGTGCAGCCTGCTATAACACTCATATCGGACGGGTATATACTTACCTAAGCTGCAATGCGAACTTATGAAAATTTACACTGCGCTATGCTTGGTGTGCGAATTTAAATCTAAAAAAAAAAGAAGAAAAATAAAAAATAGAATAACGTAATCTTCTCACTTTAATTCTTATGTTAACAAACTTTTCACATTTTTCTCCATAATTTCTATCCCTTTACTTTACTTCACTTTTTTCTTTTTCTTTATTCTTCGATCTTCAGTCAATAACCATTCGAATAATTCGGGGGAACAAGATCCAGAAAAAAATGGAGGGAATCCTGTACTTTTTGTTTTTCGTCTCATAATTTTTCTGGGGTTAAAGGTCAGACGCATATAGTTCTGTTCGAAGTTAGAACGATAGAAGTATTCAAGCTTGTATGTATTTACCTTATATGTGTATTTATGCATGTGGGTATAGGTACATGAGCTACATATAAGAGAGAATAAGTGACTCAGAGAGTGAGAGAAACGAGTAGGAGTGGGGAGATACGTGACACCCCTGCAGTCCCCAAGTACGAGACCCAAGAAGTGAGTCTTTAGTTTTGCCCAAGATATAGTCTTGAGCAAATTCTGCCTCGTCTCGTCAACGTCAAAGACGCTTTTTGAGTACCTATATATACGTATGAAAACGCGAGGAGAGAAAAGTAAGGGAAAGTTAAAAATAAAAATAAAAATCGTGCGCAAAATACCACCCTGAAAAAAGAATAACAAATTCGATTTTTCAAAAGACGTGTTAATTCGCTGGTCGAAATGTGACGCTTAAGTTAAAAAAATAAAGATACAAAAAAAAAAATTAAAATTCTGTCGTTTTTTTATTATTATCGTTATTATAACCATGACGAAGTGATTTCACGGTTGAAATGATGATTACTTGAGAATTGACCTATATAAATATCGTATAATGAAACGTAAGTAATAATATATACTCGATATTATATTATTTAAATTGTATGATGTAAGTGGTTAGTTTTTTGAATTGAAATTGAGAAAATTTGACGATACATTTCTAAGCGACGAATGACGGAGAGAGAGGGAGAAGTGTAGAATTTAAAAAATGAAAAAATCATACGAAAATCGTAAAATAACTCGCTTTGGGTCAGCCAGCGGGGTCGCGCGTTTAGTCGCGGTAGAACTCGATGCCTTTCACGCGCGAAATTTAAAATTCTTGTCAATTAACTCCAGGCCTCGATTTATTTCGCTGTTCTAGACTCGGAGCTATATATACGGTCGTCGGCCTTTGGGGAGTAATAAATTACTGATATAGTGATATTCGAAAATAAGGAAATAACGAAAGAAACGAAGAGTAAAATAAAAATAGAAAATAGAATATACTAGCAGAAGAAGAAGAAGAAGAAGAAGAAAAAGAAATCTATAAATTTACAGATTTAATTTAAAAACCTCAAATTATCAGCGATGCAGCTGCGACTGGCGGACGTTAATGAATTTAGTCGTGTTTCAGACGTGAGTAAATACAAACAATAATTTATTTGTGGATTAAATAACAAACTTATATGTATAAAATTTCGTAATACATACAAGAAAGGAAAAAAGAAAAATAAAAAACGTGACTCCATCCGAACACGGTAGCATATATATTAGGTATAAGTGCAGAGTTCCTCACCGTCCGTATATTCGTACTCAAGCGCATCGTCAGCATAACATATCTTTGTTACCTCGATCCCCCGCGAGTCCAAGGTCCCGTACAACGATCATCGTAACATTGTATTAATGTATAGGTATGTACGCGGGTTCCGTGTATGATCTACACCACTTTTTCTATTACGATTAATGACTAATCCTCGTATAGAATTTCAGTTCAAATTTCTCCGCCTTTAAACTTGCCCTTCTCATCATAGAAGAGAAAATTTCATAGAAGATAAAATCGTCGTCTATTCTTGACCTACAAATTTCGTCTGTAACATTTTTCCCTCCGACTTATACTCGTCGAGTTATACCTCGAAGATTACTCGGATGTTCAGTTCTTTAATATTCGATGGGAGAAATGGATTGAAACATTTTTTATTCTTCAAGATATAAAAACCGGCTCTTTAATAGATGCGACAGAAAATTTCATAGAATACAAAATCATCGTCTATTCTTGACCTACAAATTTCGTCTGTAACATTTTTCGCTCCGACTTATACTCGTCGAGTTATACCTCGAAGATTACTCGGATGTTCAGTTCTTTGATATTCGATGGGAGAATTGGATTAGAAATTTTTTTTTATGCTTCAAGTGATAAAAATCGGCTTTTCAATAAATGCGACAGAAAATTTCATAGAATACAAAATCATCGTCTATTCTTGACCTACAAATTTCGTCTGAAACATTTTTCGCTCGAACCTATAGTGACCGAGTTATACTTCAAAGTTTACCCTGATTTGTGAATACTAGAATATGGATTGGTTGATTATAATTCCTCCATAGGGTTCGAGTCGAAAAGTTATATCTGCTAAGACTCGATTATATCTTAGAGTGTTGAAGCCATAAGTCGAAGATTTCCACCATCTGCAAAACTCTAAATTCCCACGAGATTCTACGCGGGTAATTCAAGTCCATAAACGATATTATAACTGTTCCCTGCGCTGTATAGGGTAGCCCATGCGGTCGTACAATAACGAATAACGTATGCAGGAAACCAGCGTGCATGAAAGACGCCGCGTTTAAATTGTGCGGGAAAAACGCAAGCAAAACAAGTAACGAAAATAAAAAATAGGAAGGAATTAAACTGGCATGTACTACATGGGCATTGCAGATACGTTGACACTACTCGCTACACATACAATTTCGCACAACGTTTTGTCGTTATTCGGACCTCGGCTCTCCCTATAATATCATATAGTATATCTCGTAAGAAGTCTAGACAAGGTATTGGCGTAGTAGGTATAGCCACACTCCACGCTAGTCAGCTCTTACCTGTCGTGGTATATGGCATACGGTTTAGTGGCGAGACGAATCCCGAAGGTTCTGAAGTCGCGAGTCACAACCGACTTCAAAACTTACCGACGCGATTCGCTTTTCTTCACGCCAATAGAAATTCGCCATTAAATTAAATATTCGGAAAGAAATTCACCGGCCTTATATACTTAGTTGTCTAATCTCTCAAATTCGAGCATCGCTAGTATGCTTTTACCTTCAAATTCTCAGTCAAAAACTACGATTTTTTCTATCAATTATTCGCCAGGATTTGAAAATCGCTTTCATTCCTATAACCGAAAATTTACGGATCTATTTTTCCATACCGATTCGATTCGCCAATCTCTCTCTCTCTCTCTCTCTCTGGTTAGGTTGACGTATGATTGACGCTAAGAGTCTCTGTATTGCGACGTAATTGCTTTCCCTGTTTATACGCGCTAGTGGATACATGCGTGTGGGAAGAGGGCGAAAAGGTTAGAAGCGTGGAGGTGATAATAACCAGTAAAGACTGCGGCGAGACGTATTTGGAATGCGTGAAATATCTACTCCCTTATACTTTACGAACCCTGCACCTGGCTCGAGACCGACAAACCTGTCAGTTGTCTCGTTCAAATCCTCGGGCCCTATACGGTCTGTTTTACACCGTAATAAGACGCGAGGATTTGGCGAAAGATCACCGTTTCATTACCGTTTTAGTTTCGCGATAAATACGGCCAGATATGCTCGTAGAGTTTCCTTGAATATATGAAAGAAAATAAAGGTGGATAGGTATAATAACTAAGTGTTGCCGCGATGCCAGGCTGACATCATCCTCGATAAAGAACGTGCCCGGGGAGAAAACACACTCGTCATCAATTATCCATTTTTGCACGGAATTGTTGCAGTCCTTAAGATAACACGTATCGGAGAACGAAGGCTCCGTTGCTTCAGTCTTTGGCGTATGTGTGCTCCACGTAATTATTGTGTGAAAGATACGCTAGTTTAACTTCGAGAAAAATTAAAAACGGTAGGTTTCCATTTTCGTGGTACTTTTCGTGGAAGAATGTAGGTAAATAATTGAGAGTGTCCAATTTTCTGAAACCTCCGTAAGTTCAAAAATCTGAAAATTTTTGTCTACTTCTCTGTATGTCGTTTCTTTTTTTTTTTTTTCCAAAAAGAATATTTCGAGACGATTAATTTTGCCCCTTATTCGATCGTCAGATTTTTTCATCCCCTATTCGCGGGAACTTCCCTCCATCTATCCAAGCAATTTTTCTACCAAAGGCAAAACTTCCACATTCCCGAAAATGCCGAACAGTAAAAACGCATGATTCTTTCGGACTTTGTTTTTTTTTTTTGAACCATAAAGTTACTATACCGTTTACGTACCCCCGTCGCCATTTTGGATAGGTTCGTACAGCGGTACACCGATCAGTCACACTTAACGTCAGGGTGAAGTGGCGAGGTATAAGGGCTGGGACGAGGTTGGGTCGTGCAAACTAAAGGGCTCCACCCGTGGGTGGGTCTGCTCTCATCTCTTTCCATTCCATTCCGTTCCATTCCGTTCCGTTCCGTTTCGTTCCCTCCTCCCTTTCCTGCTTTTTCCCCGTCTCATGCAGCTGGTTTAGGGCTTAGGGGCGAGTCGCTCGTTCTCCACCGACACTGTGTGGGTTGGTAACAAAACGAGGGAGGAAGTTTGATTCCCCGCTATTCTCGTTCCATTCCGTTCCATTCCGTTCCCTTTCGTTGATGTTCCTCCACCGCGCACAGTTGGGGTGAATCGAGAGGTTCGAGGTTATACGAGGGGCGAACCAGCGACTAGAAGTTATACTGATTGTCCTTCTACTAATTGTTATTTGTCAGGCCCATTACCAGCCTCCAATCCAGATTAAATTTATCGCTCATGTACACATCGCTCCATTTTCATTCCGGGACAGATGTCACACGTATGCCTAATACGTAACGCCACGATCAGCGCACTCGTATCACGCGTATGATCAACCGTGCCGATTTCCCCTCTCGAAATAAATTTCCTCATTAAATTTATCATCGACTCGTATTTTTTTTTTTACATTCTTTTCAAAACAGCTGCTTCAACGATCCGCGGAATTTAACTCAACGACGATATATTCACATGTACGTTGTGTACAGTAAAATAGAGTGGCGGATTTTTGATTTGGTCCGGCTGTTGCCTCCTGAGGTTGAGACTATCGGGTTTCAACCGTGGAGCAGGCGTCTAAACAGAGTCTCGAATTCGTAATCAATAAACCCTGGCAAACCCATCAACCTGGCTGGTCCACAGTGCCTCTGCGTCTCCGTCTCCCGGCCTGATTCTGTGCGTTATATCCACGTGTCTGCGTCTCTGTTTACTCCGTTTCATATTATAACTATGATGAATAACAACACGATTCGAAGTACCCATACCGATCAGCCTAATTTACTACTCGGAGAAAAGATACCGAGCGATTTTTCTTCGTTTCAAAAAACTCCTTGCAGCTCGAAATACGTCGTTGTTCGATGCTTTTCCATACGTTTCCAAAATTCCCAGGGAATATACGACTCCGATTCTTCAGTATCAGATGAAATATGAATACTTTCTCGAACCCGGTCCAGCGAGGACTCTTAGTCCTGTTCTCCAGCTACCTACCACGCAGCTATTTACTTCATGCAATTAGTTTAGGCCTCAGGTTACGAAGCTCGGCATCGAAGTCTGCTAACAAAGTCGCGAGACTTAAACTCGCCTACCGGTTTGTTTCGAAGTCGATGTTACAGCGGGTTGCAGCGCGTACTTGCATTCCGTATTGTTGAATATTGTAGGTACATTGAGTGAAACGTATACATCAGGTGTAATACGCACATGGCACTGAGGGCGTGACGTAAATACACAGTAGGCTGCGTGCATCAAAGCTTTTGGGATTCGGACGTGTAACTACAGCGCATTATACGTATAAATGCACGAGGGTTCGTTACTCCAGCTCTTTTTTTTTTTCTTTCTTTTTTTTTACCTCTCGCGTTTATGGGTCGGTATGTGTCGTCTACATGCCAACATACTAACATGGTTTGTCGAGGCCTCGCTGCAGATACGACTGCGGCGAGTCAGCAAAAGAGTCTATATCGCGTCAGCATTATGTCAAGAAGCATAAACCAAGACGCGTAGCTCAAGACTCGGGCCAAAAGTTACCATACTCTCGCTCACTCCCGTTTATAGTGTCTAGTAGAAGTATAACAGAAATCATCCCTCCGTCCGAAACAATTCGCGCGATTTTCAAAAACAATTCCCAATTTTTTGTATCATAAATTTCTGTATAATTTTCAAATACGAATCAGGCGTTTATGCGTGGGGCTCGGGGCTACGTATGTTTTTCTATATTAACGATAAGTACAGAAGGGCGCTCGTGATCGGTTAGTTTTTGAACAAACAAATCGCACGTCTATACATCTAGGCACGAGTTAGCTACACGCTATACTGCAGAGCATCAGGACAGAGTAGAAGAGAAGAGCTTAACAATATTTACAGGGATTTACGCGTTTGCCCGATGTTTTCATAGGGTAAATCCGCCGTGCGCGATATCAACGGGAACCTGAATAAAGGTACATGTGGGTGTTTGCGCGGAAAAGACGCGGAATTTCGTATATATGTATACACATTGGAATATGAAGGATAAATAATTGCACAGAAAATTGAAGGAATGAAAAATGATCGTTCGAATTTAGGCTGAAGGACGTTGAGACGGATCCTTTTTAAAGGGCTGAAGAGATGATTTAGGCTTAACGATATCTACAGCCTGGAGAGAGAGAGAGAGAGAGTGGCAAACAGTAAATTGGATTTCTCAACTCCCGAATGGAGAAGAAAGGGCTTATTCGGATGTTTGTTCTTTTAGTACGATGGGTTATGTATCTATAACGTTACGCCGACGCCTCGCTCCTCTCTCCTATTCTCTCTTCTCTCCTAAACCCGCCCCTCTAACTCCCTCTCTGAATCCCTCTCTTTTCTCCTCTTCGGAAGACATAAACTGCGCAAGGGATGCTGGGACACGAAGTATGCTAATAATTTAGGCCTTGGCTGTATAATCTTACGTCACAGCTACGCCACCAAACCCCAATCCCTTGCTACACAAAACTATATACATTTATACACACATATATATATAGCTTTTACATGTACGGAAATGATCGTAATTTTTGATAATTAGGTAGATATGAAATTCAATTATATTATAATATATGTATACCTATACTTGTTGGAAAATTTAAATGTACCTAGTTCACTAAGAAAAATATTTCAATTATTTTCTAATATAAATTTTTCCGAGTCAAAATCGAATCATTGAAAAAAAAAATCGCGCTAGTGAAAACAAAAAGCGTCAAGTTCCACTCGAAAGAATGAAGTCAGTGTAGACGCTGCGATAAAACATCGACGAATTTCGCACGTATTATAAAATATTACCTCGTTAATTTCCGAGCTTTATGTAATTAATTATGCTGACCTACCGAACTCCGAATTCCTGACCTAGCTAATCGCGTTGGTTAAAAATGCGTAGTCACATAGCCGAATATAGCTGTACCAAAGCTCGCCTCGTCCTGTGTGCGATTGTCTTGAAAAATGATGTATCGCTCGGTGAATGCAGAATCCGTGAAAAGGATCGGGTGCGGAAGGAAAACAGTTCCACCCTCTTCCACGCACCCCTTGTACCGGCACATATACGCATACATGCGTATAGTTAAACGCGGCTAAACGCCGCAGCGTAACTCCTAGTCTACGTAGAACGTAAACTAACGAATATAGACGCAGTAGAAATAGTTAAGCCGTTTGGTGGTTGCCGAGTCGTGCCTCGTGCCGGAATTTCAGTTTTCCAAACGTATTGAGACGGTCACGAACGGCGAAGATCTACCGCCCCGCCGCGTCATTGCCAGGTTCGTCAAACTAGCTTCTAGGCGAGGTGAACCGGGGCTGAAATCGCTTCTCTCGGCTGTACCTATTTATCTATTTAAGGGATTTTTCAACGCTCGGTTATACGACTTTTGCGATCAGTTTTTACGCCTGCCGCGGAGAAACAGACCCAATTTTACAAATTGTATACGGCAGGGCCGGAGATACGGATATCCGCGCGACGGGAGAAGAGACACAGTCTTCATTCAACCGTCACGACTCACGTTCGCTATATAGAAATGGCAAGGACCGAAATACGGACCCGAAAGCGAAAGAGAATAATCATTCGATTCACACGGGATTTGATTCCGTCACGTTTTTCGAAACGCGTTCTTTTCTCACAACGCATTCTTCCGGAATTTTCAAGGAAAATCGATTCTCGGAATCGGGAGATTTTTTATTAGCCCTAATTAGGCAAGAGCAAAAAATAGCTGAAGTAGATGAAAGTCGTCGTATAGTTTAGGAATAAATGATTTTTAATTGATAATCGATTCTGGTTGGAAAAATTAATGAAAAAAATATAATGAACTGATTTACTTACTATGCAGTTATATTTTAATATTATACAAGTTATCGGGTATAAAATGAACATTCGTGGGTGGAAGGTTGATTAAAAATTCGTCGGTTTGAGTAATGGGTAAAATGTACAATCCTATAGGTCGGAGAAATTCGGGGTCTTGTCTTAGGCAAATAATAAAGTAATAGAATTTATATTGTAGGATGTATACTGCCGGCCACCAGTAAGTATAAGGAAATAAGTGAGCAAGTAAGTAAGTAGACGGGCTCTGGCACTTGGGAAAACACAGAACTTCAGGTACCAGACCCGGTATAAGCAGGTTTGAATATGAAGATGGTAAAATCAAGCTCATCCATTATTTCCAAGTTTCTAAACAGGAACCACCATAATCTAGCATACACCCGAGTCGCGGGATTCCCCGGGTTCCACAAAAAGGACGATTCCGAGAGGCCCCCTTTTCGTCGATCATCCATACACTCATACCTTCCGCGAAATTATTCACAGACAAATGATCGTATATTAAATCCGCAACAGTTTTATAGGTCAATTCCTCAGACGCGACTTGAACGTATAATTCGTATCCCAATCAGATAGAAAACTAGGTTCGAGAAAAGTTCGAATCAAATTTATCAAAAATAAAAATAAATTAAAAAAAAACACATCAGGTACTTTCGCAGGTTAAGACTAAACGCAAAGTGACCATTTCGCACCTATAGAAAATAGCCACTTGCAGTCTACCGACGCGGACGCACCTTGCCTACTACTAAATTAGGAACACGTGTTCTCCAGATTTATTTTCCCAAGTATACCACAGCAATAACCGTTACCTTTCCTTCCAACTGCACCTTTTCGGCGCCCGGTCTTCCGACACATGTTTTGCATTAAGCGACAAGCTTCTCTCTACCTGTTTTCCGAACTCAAACTATGTAGGTATATATGCGTTCTCTGTACCTTGCTTTGGGACTACAGGTTTCGGACCCAGACTGCACTTGCGAAGAAGCAAGTGGAAAGCGGAAACATGTGTCTCTCGGGCCTCCTTGTTTTTGCTGTCAGACAAAATTCTCGCAAGTGTAACAGCTTTCCGAAGTTTATTGACTGGTTTAGGGTCGACGAGGGGAGGGAAGGAGCCTTCCGTCATGTCAGGTTGATTGGAAAAGTACGTGGAAAGCTTTTTTTTCTTCTGATAAAACTGCGACATCGGGAAAGTTTTTACTCCTTTTCCAGAATCGAAGGCGGGTTTTGAAACAGAAAATCGTGCCCCTCGGAATGTGAGCCGAAGAGGGAAGTAGAATATCAAAAAATGGTCTCTTAGGACGAATCTCATCCGCAGGATATCCGCGATTTATAAAAGTGTTCAGGCGCTCGAAGCTGCGTCAGATTTCTTGGAAACAAACAAAAATCGATTTTCTCTGGATATGATCCGGATTAGTACAGAATCCAGTCTCCTCGTGAAAAAAATAAAAATCCCTTGCACGAATCAGGGCTGAAGTGTTGATTAAAACTAAATGCCCGGTGGTTGTTTTATGGGGTGTTAAATACAGGCGTATAGATCGTCGAAAGAGTTCCTGATCCTAAAATTCCCAGGCTTCCCCCCTTGGAGGAGGACAGGGAGGACCCCCTATGGGAGCTTAGCGTGCGGAATCCCCGGGGGTTCGGGCAGGCCGTAAGTCTCGTCAACGGGAACAGTACAGCCACCAGCAATTGCCTTTTCCTTTGATTTTACCACCGCCCCTCTTCTTGATGATGGGCCAAAGTTCGGAACTCGAGGTTCGAGGGATAGAGCCTTACTCTCTTCCTCTTCTTACTTAAACTCCAGGACTTTCCCTTCCCAGGACTCACCCATGACGTTCTTCTTCCAGAGTAGGCAGAATTTTATTTCAGTCTCATTTTTCTCGCACCTCAATATAGAGGGAGGTACATTCTTTTTTCTTTCATCTACATACGCGTGTGTCCCAGACATTCACACAATCATAAATGCAAGTTGTACATAGCCCTGCGTATATATATAATATATATATAAAAAGAGAGAGAAAGAGAGAGACTGCAGGAGTCCCTTTCTCCAGTCTGACCCTGGGAAGGGTGGGGCTTAAAATAAGGGTGCTGAGTGTTGGGTGTTACCTAGCTAGAGGTATAGCGGCTCTCCCCAGCTGACAGAGACAACATGGGGGTAAGAATCGTACGTCCATGGAATCAGTCAGTTCTTGCTGACAACGCGGACGGACAGTCCTGGTGGTTTAAGGGTCATAGAAACGAAGTGTAACCTATTATCAATTAAAAAAAAAAAAAATGCACGTAGTTTTTAATAGTTCAGTGAAGTTTTGCTGGGTCTCAATCCAGTGATGAAAATTTGCCGAATTAGTTTACCGTGCGCCGAGTGAAGAGGGACAAATTTTATCTGTATACTTGAAAGAGGGAGAAAGAGAGAGCTATAGATAGAGAGAGGAGAAGAATCAGTGAAATTGACAATTTTTTTTTTTTACTATCAAACTTATCCGAAATGGCACCGATGATCGAATCGCACAGACCACGACCGATCGCCGGAGCTATAACGGGCTTGTCACGCAATAATCCGTACGTCGAAAGTTGGAAGAGGAGACAAATTGGTGCGTTGCAAAAAGGTCCTGGTATGTGTCTGCTTACAGAATTACGTACGATTTTTATTTCGGGATTTCTTTTCTTTTTTTTTTAAGGGTGGTTATATGTATACATGGATAGAATAGACTGCTGTTGCAGAATATTGCAAGCCTGGTGATTACAGCATGTGTATACGTGAGGGTATACAACTATTTATACACATATGCGCATACGCCTGCCTTATACCTACGTGGAATAGTTTTCCTAGAATACATTTTCCCGTACATTCATATATAAAGCGATAGTTTCTTACTTCGTGGTAAATAAACGTCGTTTAATATATTTTTCTCGAGAGTTTAAGAGACTTTTCTATTCATTCTTTCAACAAATCTATTGTACTCGGTTAAATATACGATATTTAAACAATCAGAATTACGCGCGCGCTACACGCGTTTAACTGTTACACGTATGTATGGGCGAAGCAGTTCCACGGTATTACGTATATCATGAATAGACCTCGATCTATACAATGCCTACGGATGTCGGTGGAAAACATGCGTATACTGGACACAAGTGCCTTGATGGAATGCGGAAGCTATGAAGCGAATATAACTACAGAAAATATTTTTCTTAAAAGAAAAATTAAACCGCGAAAATAATTCTCTTTCCAAAGATTTTCCAAAAAACTTCACAACACTTTGAAATTTGACGAATAGAAATCCTATTCCATTTGGTTTCTTACAGAATTTTTAAAAATCTCTGATCTTTGTTTCCCGCATTTTTACGACAAATAGTCAAATCTGATATTTTATATATACCGAGTTTTTGTATCTATGTATTGCATCGAGACGAGTTGTAAATGCGAATATGATATGGCCAACGCGAAGTGTCGAATAACAAAAAAAAAAAATCCATTATTCAAACGATAATAAATTTCCATCCGGAAGAGGCGAGAGGATCTCCGCTCTCCTCGACACCATCGTTAGAATGCTCGTTTTAACGATGTCGAAGTAAGCAAGCAGCTCCGGATGGCCTCTTCTTCTTCTCGCCATATCATCCCTGCGAACTCACCGCGCTCCTTTATGAGTTACACGGTTTTACATATATCGACGATTTTTCTCCCTCCGCGTTATACCGTGGACAGATTTTTTCCAGATACCCGAAGGCCTCTGCTTTCCATTCTTCGTTCATGCATGTGATACGACAAAAAAGAAAATCTTATCGTTGTTTCCCAAAATCCCAAGAGGCGAATCCTCGGACTGTCAAACCTGAAGAAAAATCTCTTCATTATCGTAATTTATATCAGAGAAGTTCGCCGATTTTTTTTTAAGATAAAAGGAAGTAAAAATTGGAAACTTTGAGACAACGCGTCTCAGAGTTGGATGCAATTGAACTAAAAGCACTCAATGCAGGGATTCGGATCAACCATTGCTTCACTCCGGGATAATTGGGTCTTTAATTATCAAACGAACTTTTTGCGACTGTTTTAGAAAGTTTCTATAACAAAAATGAACGCGTGTAGATCCCAATCAGAGAATGAAAGAGAGAGAGAGAGAGAGAGAAGTAAATAATGTTGAGTTGAAATTCTGTGAAACGGAAGTCCGTGGGGATATTCGAAAAATGATTTAAAAAAATTGCGCAAAAGACGTAAAGTCCGCGAGTTCAGAGGTGGACATACGACACAACGTTGGTTAACGGTAAACTGCGGTTAGGCAAACCTCGCCAAGGCGTATCGTAGTTAAGTTAATTCACCCTGTATGCTGATAACGTATACATTTTACGCGACGATTAAGTAACCTAACGTAACGTAGCACAATCGCAAATTGCGTTATTACCGGATCGATCTGCCATGCGTGTGATGGCACATAAATCTCCCCCTGCAAATATCTCTGATAGATATTCCGTATTTTTTATTCCTACGAGGAGAAAGAAAGACAGAAAAGTTGAATTTTTTCTTTTCTTTTTTTTAATTTGTTTTCCTATTCTGCATTTTGTTTCAGGCGGCAATACATCGGCGGGAATATTGGAGGCGATTAGTCCGAACAAGAGTTTCGACAGTGATATAAAAAGCGTGAATAACAACAACAACAGCAGCAACAAAGACAAGAACGATAACTGCAGTAACGGACCCCTGAACGTTACTAACCTCGCGTCGGCAGGGCCCCAAGAAGTTGTGATGAAGGAAAAAAGCAAAAACGCCGCGCGGTCTCGACGCGAAAAAGAAAACCAAGAATTCTTTGAACTTGCCAAGCTACTTCCACTTCCGGCGGCCATCACATCTCAACTTGACAAAGCCAGTATAATCAGACTTACCACGAGCTATCTTAAGATGAGACACGTCTTCCCCGACGGTGAGTTTCTCATTCGATATCTTTATTTCTTTCTTTCTTTTTTTTTTTTCATATGAAATATGAAGCGCGAAATTATTTTCGATTTACCTGTCATTATAGAAATTGATGAAAATGAATTTTTTAGAAAGATTTTGTAGACATTTTTTTTGTCATTTAATCGTCTAATTTTCGAGAAATTAAATTCTGTCTTTCGTTTCTTTTCTAATTGCAAGTATGTACCTAAGTTCATCGGTGAGAAAATAATTTCGAGTCGAGTTCGATCCTTGTTAATATTTGACATAACAAATCGATCGATAATTCAAAATTCAAGGGTGCTATAAGCGAAGACTTTGAATTTGAGGGGAACGAAGGAAGGGCTAGGTACCAGAGGCACTAGAGATCCTCGCAAAGGGCAAATAATATCGGATGAGATGGGTGTGATTGTGCACTTAGTGCATTGTTAGACCCGGTGCTTTGTAAGCAAAGCATGGGGGCCGTCCGTTATATAGGTACGCGCATGTACGCTATAGTGTTACAATGGCGTTTTACCAGCCGAACCGACGCTACCCCTCAATCTCAAGTGGCTACATCCCTCTAGACTAGATTCACGCCGTTGTGTCAGAGAACCCCGGACCCGTTCCGTCTCTCGATTCTTACAGGATATATCAAATCGAATTTAGAAACGAAATACGATAATACCATATCTTTCACTGTATCAAATTTTATTCACATTTATATACGTCGTCAGACCTAATATCAAGGAGAATCATTTATATCCTGATTGACAAGTTTATTTCAACAATTTATCACGATCCATATACTAGATTACTTCCCAAAACGATTTTAATCTTCGGTCAAGATTTTTAAATCAGATCAAACACTGTATAAATTCTTATATTGTTGGAAAGAAATCGTGGAAAGATTTTTGCCCTCAGATTTCTACCGGCCGCACTTATTATTCTTTTTTTTTTTCACTCGTTTTTGAACACTTTTTTTTTAAAACATTTTATAAACCTGCGTTGAGTAAGAGACTCAGGACTATGCGGCGAAAATTAATTTAATTTTTTAAGTCCGTGTATTGATAAATAATTGAAAAAAAAAAAAAATTGATTTTTCTCGAATTTTTAACATCAATATTATCGTAGTTGAAATCGCGTATAATGAAAACCTAAGAAGGATTATTCGTGTATCATTGATCTTAGTCCTTAAATCATAAAGCAATAAAATTACCAAATTTGATATAGAAATGCGATTCTAAACGTTTCTCTTTCCTCTCGGTGTTTCTCTTATTATTTGAATAGTTTGTCCACGGACGTTTTATCTACGTTATTATAACTACATGTATAAGATATACGATTGGGTAAATCGTAGTTTTGTTTTACGGCCTCCCATTAGTTTAACGAAGTGGCCATTAATCAGGGGATTCTTTCACGGCAGTTCACTACAGCTATAATATATCCGCACATACACTATAGCCACGTATGTATATGCATAGAGAAAAGTTTAGTCCGCAAGAACTCACGCTAATATCAGTAATAATTAATGCGCAAACACGAACTAGGTGCTTCATGGTTACTTGCGCGGTGTGGAGGACTCGAGTTGTTCGTCACATATTGTACCTATTTCGTATAACACCCCCCTCAGCTGTATATTATAATTTATACACTTTTCTACACACGTATACGGACCCATTCACATACTTCCGACCAATACGAGTCCAGAATCAAAGCTCAAAAAAAAAAAAAAATCAAGATTCTCATAAAAAAAATTGTAGGCAAGTCCGAACGTAAAACCGCACTGACAGTGGTAAGAGTAAACGTCTTGGCAGACCAGGAAATTATCTAGTCACCGCAGACGTACATGGAGAGTATTTTGTTTCGTGTCGCTTTAATCTTGTGCAAAAGCTGTGATTATTTTTATCCGATTTCATTCGTTCTTTCCTCATTTCCAAGACCGTAAATTCGAATTCTAGAATCTGTCTTTCAGGTCTCGGAGATGCGTGGGGCGCTGTACCGCCAGCGACGAATCCTCGAGAGGCTGCGATAAAGGAATTAGGCTCGCATTTATTGCAAGTGAGTAAATCCACCGGAACTGAGATGCCTTTCTGTTTCCTAATCTCAAAAACCACGTCGTTTTCTGATTGACAAATACTTTTCAGACCCTGGACGGCTTCATATTCGTCGTGGCACCCGACGGAAAAATAATGTACATCAGTGAGACGGCGAGCGTGCATTTGGGATTATCCCAGGTCGGAGATATCCCCTAATTTATTATATATTTACTACGCATTTATGTATACATACGAGTGTCTATGTACCGAGGGGAAATTTGTTAATAATTATCCTCCCTATATGATATTTTAGGTGGAATTGACGGGGAACAGTATATACGAGTACATTCACCCCGCAGATCATCAAGAAATGGAGGCTGTCCTCAGTCTGACACATTTAGCAACGTCTCCTAACGGTTTGAGCAGTTTACCACCGCCGAATCCGAGAGGCGACATCGAACTCGAAAGGGCATTTTTTCTAAGGATGAAGTGCGTCCTGGCGAAGAGAAACGCCGGACTTACAACTGCCGGATACAAGGTTTGTTCCGCACTTCTAATTCTTATTCGTTGTGGAAATAGGACGTAAAAGTTTGCGTGAAAAGGGAAAACCTACGTGGTCGGGTCGTCATTGACGAAGATTAAGATGGAAGGAAGAGGAGGATGAAGGATGAAGGATCGATGATCGTTTTTATCGGTTTATTACACCGCGGGAATAGGATGTTTCTTTTCTTCAACGCAATTCACTTGTATTTGCGAAAAATTTCAAAGAGCTGGGGGAGTTTTGCGGGATAGGAAAAAAAAATATATAGAAAAATCTAAGCGTCCTTGCGGATCATTAGCATAACAGTAAGCCATCCATCCGCAACAGGAAATCATAAAACGAATAAAAATACATAAATAAAGATAAGCATGGCCGCGTGGTCGTCGGGTAAGCAGGGGTAGCATTGTCCTGGTCACGTGCGATCCTGCAACCAGTCGACCACCAGGTAGAACGTAGATATCGTTACGTATCCTAAATACGTTTTATATCTCTCTGTTTTTCCTAATTTTTCTTTTTTTTTTTTTTTTGAGAGAGAAACGAAGATCAAAAGATATAGATCAAGAATTTTATTTATGCCGAAGTTTATTCGCTGATATTGCTCATAATGGTACCTATAGTCCGAAAGGCATATGTCGAGCAAACATTTCAATTGGTTGTGAAATCGTTGCGGTAATAATACAAGGGTTCCGATTTCTCCGTATAATAGTGCGAGGATGCAACCCCTCGAAAGAGGATATCTGTTTAGCAAATAGCTTAGGCTTTGACTAGCCACAGGATTTTGGCCACCATCTAAAGCTCCGATATTCTCGCCCTTTCTAGCCGCGTAGATAGTGCGTTAACCCAACCCCTGCAGTAGATAGGAGAAACTATATACGACATTAACTATAAGATCGCAACTCGGTATTATTTTTCCTTCCTTTTTTTAATTTTCTTATACATTTCCTTCCTCCTCTCTCCTCGGTCTATCGTTTCTCTAAGCTGTTAGTTGAGCTAAGGGTAGTTTTTTTTTTTTTCTATGGCACTTAAAGGACAAAGAGGGATACGTAGTTGGCTTTATGCCTTGAGCTTTTCTCACCCCGCGACATTATTCCGAAACGCCTCGTGTCTACCCACGCCTCGGGGCACACGTAATCAAAGTGTAATTGAGCGTGGAATATATACCTATATACGTATGTATCTCGAACAGTGCAGTAGGGTTGCTGGATTTAATTGACGCCACGTATACGTCTATCCGTCTGTCTACCTACCCAGACGAATCCCTGATACTGCATTCGGTCGTTATTTCGAGTCTGAAGAAAATTTTTATCCAACCACCCCTCAAAATTGGTTTTAAATTCATAAAAGGAAAGCATCTAATTAATTCTGATTTTTTATTTCAATCTTTGACCTATTTCGTCACAAGGAATGAACTTGTAAATCGTACACGATTTGAATCTGACTTTAGTATTTATAATTGTACAAAAATTGCAATTTCAACTCGTTTTTTTTTTCTCTCTTTTCTTTCCGCCTGATACGTATATGAGCGTAATATGCATATTTATACAAAGATGCACCGCATATACTAACAAGGTTATTTGATTTACAAATTTCTACACTCGACGCCCTTTGAAACTGCATGCGGGATTGTATTAATTATTCAATTAAAATAGAATTGGTAATTTACTATGCATAATTCTACGCGTGAGCATACATCCTCGGGATTTAACCCTTCCGAAGCTACATTATACATACCTGTGTACCTATAACCACCTAAAGACACTCTTTACAGTCTCGAGTGTCGCACTTTATGCGACATTTTTATAAAATAAAAATCTTTTCTACATCCTATGTAGCTTCGATGATTAATGCAAAAGTTTCTACTTCCTTCATATCATTATTCGATTTTCTTTTTACTCGATTTCAGGTAATACACTGTTCCGGGTACCTGAAGGTCAAACAATTTAGTCAAAGCGCAGGAACTGGACCAGAATACGAAGAGGTCGGGATTCAAAACGTCGGTTTAGTTGCCGTTGGTCATTCTCTACCCCCTAGTTCCGTTACAGAAATAAAACTGCATCACAACATGTTCATGTTCCGTGCATCACTCGATTTGAAATTAATTTTCCTCGACGCAAGGTAAATATTCATTATATATAATTATTTCAAAATCAATATTTGTGTTCTATTAATTTTTTATTTTTTGTCCAAATTTGAGGAAAACAGAGAAATTAATTTATCGGTTTACTCTCTCTCTCTCCCCTCTCACCCCACGTGACAAATATTTTCTTACTTTTAGGGTTGCTCAGTTGACAGGTTACGAGCCTCAGGATTTGATCGAGAAAACGTTGTACCACTACGTCCACGGATGTGACGTCATGCAGATGAGATATGCTCATCAAATACGTGAGTAATGAAATTTATAGACATACATAGAATTTCCTGTTAATTTCATTTAAACGGGATTTCATCGTCCTGGAATTTTCTATCTTTTTCTCCTGTGAATCTGTGGCGAAAAAGGGATTATTATTTCGCCTCGGACGATAGATATTTGCAATTCTTACCTGTGCAGGTATTACACACATACTTTTAACGATCTAAATATGAAAACAACGCGATAATGGTCAAACACCGTACACATTCTGCCCTCGTTTACAACTGATTATTTAACTCATAAATTTACCGACGAATGTCGCATAACAGGATAAGAGTTGAGAGTATACGATTTACAGGCGAGAACTCTCGGGTCAACGCCGACAACTTCTTCATACATACAATTTCTCGCCTCGTAGATCCATACGTATAATACTACAAATCTATTTTATTCGCATAATAGCGAGAATTACAGGACTGCGAAAATGAAGAAAATAACAAAAGAAATTTTTGTCTCTTCCTGAAAAACTTGTCAATTACTTATAGGAAAATGGAGATCAATTTTTTTACTTCCTTGAATTCGATTCAAGTTTCTCAATGAACAAAAATACGAAACAAATGTTTTTTTTTAATGATTTTATTCAACCCTAAAAAAAAAAACTCTTCAAATCTCGATTGAATTACGTTTTCGCGCCGATATTTTTAAAGGTACATCACTTTTTTATTTTCTTTTATTTTCTTTTTTTTTGTTGGCTAATTTAAAGTATATGGTACACGTATCACATGCCCGGTATATGTATACGAGACTCGAGTCTTTTATCTCGACAACTCGTAGGTAGGGTAGGTATACGTATATATGCGAATGTTCTAGCTAAATACTTGAAGCAAAAGCTTTATGACGAGAACAGCTGACGTGTGACTTTCTGCACAATATACAGTGTGTAAAGAAGGTGTAGATAGAGTATAAAGAAAAGTAGCTACCCGGATGAGAGTACGGTAAAAGGCACTTGTTACGATCTCTGCGCACGCCCTGGTGCAAAACTTCTTTCATCTTTTCCTTCCGTCTATTCTCATCTCAACATATCTTTTGCTTCGAGCAAAACAGAACTCAAACTACCTACAAGACTAACTTATGCTTACGAAAAGGCTGCCGCAGTCGGGTCAGACTATTTACGAAAAATATTCAAGAAGAAAAATGGAGAAAATATATATATATATATATCACACGAAAGTATAATAGCTAATTTTTGAAATAGGCGATATTTCAACCGTTTTTTGTAAACGTATTATCGATTTAACAATGCAGCAGCGCAGAACGTTAACCGTAGAACATATTCTACGCTCTGTGTATAACTCCCATCTCTCTGCCGGGAAAGAGGCTGTATAGGGTATATATACGGCGGTGCTATCGTTGTTTGAACAGACTCGTCGTTTCCCGCGGGTAGTTGAAATAATGCCCCTAATATTAACCGACTCTACTCCTCTTCTCCACCTATACAGCTATACGCGATCGTCATTCCCCTCGGTAGCTGGCGCAGGAAAAAGTCGACGATTTTCGAACGTACATTTGAAATAGAAATTTGGATGAATAAATTCTGAAGGAACCGTGCTTTTCCCATTTGTCCGCAGTTCTGTACAAAGGACAAGTGACGACGAGGTACTACAGGTTTTTGACAAGATCGGGAGGCTGGGTTTGGATGCAGAGCTACGCTACTATAGTCCATAACTCACGGAGCTCAAGACCGCACTGCATCGTCTCGGTGAACTACGTGCTCTCCGACCTGGAGGCTTCGGACCTAGTTCTTAATTCGGAACAAAAATTATCCTCGGGAGTATCAGCCGCGGTTCTCCCGGGGACGACGTCCTCCGCTACTTCTTCCGCCGGGACAACTTTAACGTGTGATATAGACCTCAAGCAAAGTCCTAGCTCGCCTTATCGCAGTGTCAAAGTAAACGAGCCACCTGACACGGACTACGGCGACAGCTCCGGGTATTCGGGAGCCGAATTTGTGCCGGGACAAACCAACCCAGCAGCATCTAATCACGTTCACTATCTCACCGCCTCCTATCCACCTGACGTAGCCAAGCACGAAGAAGAGGCCTACTACCCGGCGGAATTGTTCTATCAATACGGAGGTGAGATATCGCATTCGTATTTTTAATCTTTGCTTGATGAGAATTTTTTTAAGGTTTTTTTACGGTCAATTTGATGACAGGAATGCATCACGAAGCTTTGCCGTCGATGCAGCATCAGCATCAGCAGCATTCCCACCTCGTTCATCACCCGGTTTCAACGCCAATAATTCAGCAGCAACATAGTCCGCAGCAGAGTCATCAGCAGCAACAAACACCCCAGCAACAGCAGAGGCCTTTTTCAGCATCGTCGAGTTCTTGCGGTAGTTCAGACGCCTCGGACAGTCATCTGCCGAGTCCGTTGGGTCTTCATTCTCTTCCGCCTGGTTATCCGGGCCACCATCATCTCATAGACTCGTCTTCTTCGTCGGCGAGCGTAGGTGAGGGTAACGTTATGTTTCCTAGTTGTGGTTTTAACAATAATAATAATAGCTATGGCGGAAATACGACAGGGAATAGTATATCACATCAGGATAGTCCGTATCCGGTTCATCCCGCGCATCATAATTACAATCCCCATCCTGCGCATCCCCATCCGCTCCATTCCCATCATCATCATCATCAGCATCATCATCCCCTCGAGCATTTAGACTCGCCTGGTTATACGAGCGTGATTGTTGACACTCAACAATATAGTCCTGGACCTGGACAGACTATTCATAGTGTATCGTCCCACGGTGTTACGGGAAATGTAAGTAGCACACCGCCTCTAACCTCGCATCAACATCACCACGAGGTTGTTCACCATCAAGTTGTTCACTGACGTTCGTTACAAGGCCCGACTTAGCGAGCCAGTATAAACGGTGCGGAAAGTCAGCGGGGGTTTGATTGAAACGACCGTGTTTTTTATTCTTTTTTTTTGTTGGTTTCTAGGATTTTTGTTTCGAAACAAAAACAAAAATAAAAATAAAAAAAACATGAAAGCGGGGAGATCAGTTCTTTTTTTTTCTGATAATTTGAAAATCGGGGATTCGTGCTGGTCGCGAGTTTTAGGAAATGTTAAAATTAAGAATCACGCGTAGATCTTGTGGGAATGATTTTTTTTTTTAGATTGATCGAATAAGGGGCGAATAATAGAGAGGATTTTTTTTTTGATTTCTAGTTTGAGAAATTTGAG
Organism: Rhogogaster chlorosoma; assembly: GCA_944452935.1. Lineage (NCBI taxonomy): Eukaryota > Metazoa > Arthropoda > Insecta > Hymenoptera > Tenthredinidae > Rhogogaster > Rhogogaster chlorosoma. The sequence goes on along the minus strand of OX101803.1, from coordinate 19,798,488 downwards.
AGAAAAAAAAAAGAACGGTTGGCCTAACCCATTGTAAATTGTAAATAATTAGTAAAAAAATATAACGATAATAATGATGATGATGATAATGATGATGAGATGACTAATATTATTTAGGTAGATATACCTATTATTAATTGATATTGACAAAGTCAAATCGATTGATTCGATCGTATTGTGTATTATCGCCTGAAGCCTGGACGTAGATTAATATACTTGTATAAGTATATATCTTTGATTAATAATATAATATTATATTATAGGTGTTAGTTTATTTTCAAACTACAGTGTAAATAATATAAATAATTGTTGCATTATATAATATAGAATATAAATAATATATTATAATATAATATAATACAATATAATATATATCTATATATATATATATAAACGATCGAGATTTAGGTATGTAAAGATTATATACCTACATAGCGTTAGAAATCAATTAATTAATGAAAATTGATAATATAGAGGATGAATAATGAATGAACGAATAAATGAAGGAATGAATGAATGAATGAATGATTGATAAAACGCATTGTGTATATCTTATAAATAGACCCGAAGACTGACCGGTGCTCGTGCCAACCGACCAAAGAGATATGCCCATTTATTGACGAATGATTAATTACTATATTACCGTATTTTTAATCGCGTTTCTTTGACGGTGTCGCAAAGAAAGAAAGAAAAAAGAGAAAAAACGATAAAAATTGGAAAAAATAAAATAGGTAAATAAAAAAAATTGAAAAAAAGAGATTCCTCATGCACCCGCGTCAATCGATATGGGGCAACTAAAGTATAACGTATGTAAATAGCGTATCCCAAACCACATTATACATATAATAAACTATAATTATGTAAAGTAACATGAAATTATTGTCATGAGGTATTTTAATATAATAATAATAATAATAATTATAATTATAATGATAATGATCTAGTAAGAGATAATATTAAAAATAATGATGATAATAATAATGATAATGATGATGATAGACCCGGAAATATATTATTATTTTGTTTTCTCGTAAATGTTTGTTAGTTTAGATTTTTTTATTTTTGTTTGTTTGTTTGTTTTTTTTTTGTTCTTCCGCTTTCGTAATAGTACGTGTATTTAACGATACACACATGTACAGGATATAGGTACCCGGAAGTTGATATATCACACTTTTAAGACGTAATATTTAACAATCGAATCAATAACGAAAATGATTTTGTACACAGGGCTGGTACGATGTTATAAAAAATTTTGCTTAAATCGGGGAAGAGAATGGTCATATTTGAATTTCGATTGTTTTCACATTTGTGGAAAAAAAATAAAAATAAAAAAAATTGTTAAGAGAAGAAGAAGAAAAAAAAAAAAAAGAAGGAAAGAAAGAAAAGCAAATGATATTTATACAAGTCTTCGAAATTTTATATCAATTTTTCTTTTCCTCAGACAGATATATGTGTATATATAAAAAATCGAGCGCGTCTATAAATACTATAAATATTATAAATAAATAATGAATCAATTGATCGAATAAATGAATGAATAACTAACTAACAAACATACATATTATATTATACGCAATTATTTATATTAAATATATATGTATAAAGGAACAATACGAGTGTGAGATTCATAGTAAAAAAAAAAAAAGAAAAAAAAAAAGAAGAAGAAAAAGAAGAGAAAAGGCTATAATTATTGTATGAAAATTAATAGATATTTAAGCTCTGTATATATTGTAAAAGTACAGCGCAAAGGCTTTACGCCTACACACATGAAATACACAATACACACACGTAAACAAAACAAAACAACAAAAAAAAAAAAAACCACGTACGTATAATAACAACGAAAATATACCATATTTTCCTCTGAAATTAACGCATTTTTTTTTTTTTTTTGTCACTACATTTTCTATTTTCAAAATAATAATCTCTGATCGTCATAATTATTATCATACGCATTTATTTCGAGGGATATAGAGAGATTATTGCGGTAAACTAGAAGCCGGTGATTTATTATATATCCAAACACTCTGAATGAGGACCGACAGCGGGATTATCTCGGTCAGAAAAGGAGCTGGTACTTTGGTCAAAATTGAATTGTACCCCCTGCTGCTGCTCCTGCTGTTGCTGCTGTTGTTGCTGTTGCTGTTACTAGATGTGGCTGGTGTTTGCCGCTTATTTATACCGAAGCCAACCTACCCCGTAAAGAAAATGATCTAACTACCTGTCCCTCGGGAATTCCCAGGCTACAATGGGATTTCCCCGAGACTTCCAAGTACCCCGGTATGTATAGACGTAGAAATTTTATACCAAATATTATACAAACAAGCCGAATTCTTCGTTCTCTGAGTAAATATATTATTCTTTCAATCGCGGTTTGTAATTACATATAACAAATTTTTTTACAATTTTATGACTCATTTCATCTCTGAGCATTTAATACAATATAATTGAATCTCGTTAAGATAGAATTTCTCGACCGAAAATTAGACCCTGATTTTTTTATTCAATTATTTTTCGCTCATTTATTTTGTTCTTTAATTCTTCTTCTTCTTCTTGTATCTTTTTCTTTTTTTTTCAACTCTTATTTCACGGATATATAGCGAGGGTTCATTTTAGCTAACAAAAGGCTTGAGAGAGCTCGTGGCTGAGTTGCATGAAATGCGATTTCAACGTTGAAGAATAAGAGGCAAAGAAGTCGCAGGTTGGGAAAACAATAAAAATGAAACAATGCCAGAAATTATGATAGAAATGGTATATATATTTAGAATAACGAAAAGTTCAAAGATCTTCCGAGTGATATTATAGAGATTCAGAAAAATTGTCTAGCCATTTTTTTTTTTTTTTCTGTTCTTTCTTCAGTTTGTCTATAAAAACGTGGATAAAAAAATTAATCGAGAGAAATATCGAAAAGTATATTATATTTGCCGTTAGTTTTCCAAGTTTTTTTAATTTCGAGAATTATCATTGACATTCATACGCGTTTTCATAATTTTTCTAGCGATTTTTTTTTAACACGAAAATATCGCGCGTGACAAATTCCCACGTCGCAAAATCAAAGATTCTCAAACTAATTGATGACCGAAGGAACAATAGCCTCGAATTATTAGAACCGAGTTATACTACTACGTATATACACGCATGTAGGTATAACGTAGAATCATAGTCGTCACCCTGATCCAAGCCATAGGTGGGTTACGTACGCGTGTTTCTCAGCGGGTGCCACGTGACCCTCTAACAATTGCGGGATGCTGTAGGTCCTGTCTTAATGGGGAAAAACACATGCGTTCTATGTATACCGTCCACGCGTTTGACTATAGTGAAGTCAGAAGTTTTTTTTTTTTGACTTGTATATCGGCGGTGGTGAAGGCGGCTATTATATGCTTGTATATAGCCATAATATTCCTTTCTTTCTTTCATTCTTTCATTCTTTCATTATTTCCTTTTTCTTTCTTTCATTTTTACCCGCCCCGCCTCTGTGCTTCTATGTATTTTCCGTACGTGTGGGTAAACGGCGTAGGTATATAACTATATAAAACGAATACGAGGTGGGCGAATTCTGGTTAATAGCCTCGTTTGCCCTTGTTAAATTCTTCGGGTATAGAGAACTCGTGACACGCTACGATCCTGTGAAATTGTGCGATCAGTTGTCAAGTATAATAGGCGGTAATGCGTGCGTACGTACCTACCCATATATATCTACACCTACATACATACGAAAGGCGAACAAAGATCTACGCATACGATCTTTGTTAGAACGCACGAGCCTGGCTTTCCCTGTCTCGATTCTTTTCCAGACACTGAACAAACGCGAAAAAAAAAAACAACAACTAATTATACAAACGAATCTGGATTATATCTGCACTAGGGTGGTCCTTGATTTGAGCATTTTAAAAATTCAATGCTCCCATGGTCCAGAACGTCTTCAAATATATAAAAAAAATTGACAATGAGAGCATTGAAATTCGAATTTATTTTAATCGTGGATTTCGGGGATAAGTTAAAAACTTTTTTAAACTGATAAAACGAGTCTCCCTGCAGTCCAAAGCAGTCGATTTATTTCCGTCAATTACTTCATATCGAAGTCTAATTCCAAGACGGAATCTATTACATTAATAGACCCCGATAGATTTTGCGCAACTTTTTTTTAGGAGCCCAATTTCGCCCCGCGATATCCCCTGTAGCATTGCATAAACACGGGGCGTATGGCGTTTCGGAAATCGTGTGATTGTGTTAATCCGGAGCAGTGCACTCCCGATATAATAGTCGAACAGTTGCAGAGCTTGAAATAGGCAGTCACCTTAAATATGAAGACTCGTGTATCTACCGACTTGCACATGTGTTGCAAATATATAAATTGTGCAAACAACATTAATGTTTTTAGGATGAATCACGGCAACGCGATAATCGCTGCATGTGATATACACTAGGGTGACGATTTTTTGATCTCAAATCCCGAATTTTTGGTCCTGATAAACACTGAGAAATTGAGAAAAATTTCTGTCTATTTCTTCACGCACATACATGTAATTTCAATGCCTACGTATGTGCAGACTATAGACGTATCGTTCTGCTGCGCAAAGTCGAGTTTTCTTTACCTTCGTATATACCCACTGCGCTGCCATGCTGCTGGAAGCTCGTAAAAATATGAAACCTGAAAGGTTTAAGCCTTTATATTGCTCGGAGCTTATACCTACGGTCTTTCTGGCTGATGCATACCTCTGCAAGCAGCTACGTCGAGCTACAGTATATTGTGTAAGCCGTAAGGGGGCTGGACAAGGAAAAATAATGAGACCTAGTACAGTCGCGAAAAAATTCTTTATATATGTATAGTTTTGCGCGAAATCTACCCCACATATGTATATACGTGTTTATTTACTTCTTTCAATTTTCTCGCTGTATTATGTTTACCTGCTTTCTTATCATCGTTATTATATAAGTCTGCTATACACGACGTTGTACACACCACGTGTTTGTCGTGTATAATACACCCTAGTATCTTTAAAAAAAAAGGTTCAATAAATATGAAACAATCTCCGTAGCTCGTGCGGTAAAACTACGTACAGGTACTTCATACACTAAACAAGCTGAAAAATTCGTTCTCAGATACTCGAGCTTGTTCATAAAATTGATAAGCGTTAAGTTAAGGACCTCTGGTGTGAAAAATGAACGAACATAAGACACAGATACGATATGTATAATTGGAGGATTGAGTTAACGGCGTTAAGCGTTTCTACGACCGTAATCCCGCGGCTAATTCCAACGAGTGATATAACTAGAATAATGAATGGGGATTCGGACTTTGGTTACATACATTTCTACGCGTGGCTGCAGAGGGTCTATAAAATAGAACAAACACTCGAAACGGGAGCAGTCCGTACAGCAACACCTCCTATTACACACACTCAACGTTTCGTCTCGCCCCGTTTCATTGCGTTACGGAAAACACACCGATGTATGTATTACACGACCGCCGTTCCACGAGCTCAAAAGGATTTCGTTATGTAAATTCAATCAGGGGAACATACATCGGCGTGTATATCTTTTTCTTGCCCTCATAATACGACGAACAAATTCGCCCAAAAATGTATGTAGATTATTTTTATTTTTTTGTATTTTTTTATTTTTTCATATTTCGGGTTTAGACTTTCTACACGTATTTACGGAAGGCCAAAAGTTTTCCCGAAGACATTTTTTTACCGCGTTTAAATTCTGTCTTATGTATTATTATCGGGTCTATATAGAAGTGTAAAATGAAGCAGAATGGAAATGGAAACGGAAAAGGGAAAGGGACTGGGGTGTACAAATATAACGAACGTCGACGAAATCGGACGAACGTTGACGGGGATGATGCCGATGATGATGCTGCTGCTCCTGCTCCTGCTGTTGCTGCCGTTATATGTACAGGTATATAAGTATATATGGTTCTATGCTGTGCTATGCTCCCGGAGAACCTGAACTGTAACCAAGGCAACGGCACGTCACACCGCCCACAACCCTCCGGCTGTCTTGTCCGATGTGTTTGCTCAACGATTTCATACCAATTACAGCCTACTATCCAGCCTACCCCTTGTATCCCTCCCTAACACACATACATATACCTATACGTCGTATATGTATAACTTCGGATATACATATCTGTATAAATTTATAAATACGTATATTATCCATTATGATAAATTTTTTCGTCCATATATATTCACATAATACAATATACACATCCACACGCGATGAACGTATGTGTATATAGATCGTGTGTGATTAAGAAAGATCAACGATCAAATTTTTTTTTCTTCGTCTTATTGTATAAAAGTAGAAGTATCAAATTTTGGTCTCTGATCATTTGATTTGCAAAATTTTTACCCACATTTTCTATTAATTTACAGTTTATTTTACATCGTATTCCTTGTGTAATTTTCTTTTGCATTTTAAACAGTGAATAATTTCATTTAAATATTGATGTGTGAAATCAAGAATCATTCATGATTCAAGTGGAATTTATCGTTGATCGATATATATTATATACTTATACGTATACTACATACATTTTTTGAAGTTTTTTAAAAACGATAAATAAATAGATAAAATCTCCCCAAATTTTCATCTCATATTTCATCAAGTGAAGATTGCAATGATAACTGAGAAAAAAATCTAATTAATTGTAACGAGAGAAAAGACAAAAAAAAAAAAGAAGAGTAGAACTTTCGATAAAAATCCTATCTATAATGAGAAGATTTCGAGGAAGTGTATATATACGTGTATAGAAACTAGTGGATATACACTATATACACATACGTATAAGTATAATAGATAATGAAATTTGATCAGGGCTCTGGAGCCACCCGTTAGTTCGAGTGGCTCCTATGAGACAATAGAGGCTTGTCACAGCTGACGCAAGGACCTCTTACTACACCCCCAATGGATTCAGATTTCATTCACCATTGGTTTTTCTCCGAGCTCTCATAAGTAACCGAGTAGATGAGGTATAAAGGTATAGGTGGGTATCACAAGTGTGTTTTTTTTCAGACTAACAGAGAAGTAAGGGGTAGGACAGACTCGAGTTGAGCCAAGTGAACGACCACTTAGAGCTAATCGATTGCGTTAAAATATTATATCATCGTTATATATGTATACATATATATGTATGTATATATGTAACATACACCCCTCTTTGGTCTTCTCGTTTTATCCTCGGACCAGACCACCTTCAACGAATTTTAAAAAGGAAAAAGATAACCGAACTTCAAGTACGCGTCGAGGGGAGAATGTAGCGAAATGGGACACGTGTACAAAAATTGACAGAAAAAAGAAAAAAAAAAACAGCGAACTTATTTCACTATTTGAATAAATCGTCAACGTTATTAAACTTTTTACTATATCTTGGCGTTGTATACATTAGGTTGATGCTTGATTCGATCATCTTTGAATTTCAATGCTCCCATGGTCTAGAACGTCTCCAAATATATTTTTTTTTAAATTGGCCAAACCCCTAGGTCCCTATCTAAATTCTGAGTACCTTCCCAGACGCTTCGAATTTTCCTGTTCGAATGAAACAACATTTCTGACATTTCGCGGTCAATTTTTCTTCTTCCTATTGCAGTATAGCTCCGAAAAATCTGAGACTTGGTACACTCCTTACCTGTAGTGGTGGGTATTTCAAGAAAATTCTGCACTGTATCAACGATATAATTTCCGAGGCCAAAGCGCACCGGAAAAAAAATGTCTTATCTTCAAATTGCGATGAATAAAATTTTGTCGTTAAAAATCTGTAAATTTTTCACGGATACCGACAACTGTAGGTAAGAATTGTGCGGAGTTTCAGATGATTCGTAGCGACAATGCGACAGGAAGTGAAAAATAACCCGGAAGTACTAAAAATCGTGCGTTATTCAAATAAGAAAGTTCGAAGGCTTTAGGGAGGTACCTGAAGTTTTGGCCCATATGGGTGCATTGAAATTCGAATATATGACCGAATTGAGGAACACCCTAATGTATGTCATGTGAGTATGAAATTTTTAAAATACGAGAGGCAAGGACGGGATTCTTTCTTTCGTTTATTTATTTTTAAATATGATTTCATTTGTTCATTAATAATTGGATAGTATGTATGTATACAGTTGTTGAATAATTATAGTATTTATTTTAATAGTTAATTTAAATATATATATATACATTCTTCTATACCTATATAGATACACAAGATCTATTATATATACCCCGTGAAGTTATTAGGTGTATATATTATATACCTTAAATCTGTATTTTTATTAAAATAATAAAGTCATATCTTTGGCGGATAATACAAAACGGTAACTAAAACTTTTTACAATTATATATATATATATATGATACGTGTACATATTTATACACGTATATGTTTATTAAACCATTATTATTATTATTTTTTTTTTTTTTAATATAATTATATACGAAACTGTGATAATAATTCATTTTTACTTTTCATAATATTTTTTTTTTTCCATATATTTTTCATTATCAGTCAATAATCCAAATCCAAAACAAAATCCTGACTACTACTTTTGTATACTGTATATTGATTTAATTTGATATTTTTATTTTTTGTTTCTTTTAGTTTTTTTTTTTGTTTTTTCCACCCCCTACAATTTTTACTCTATTTTAAATTATCATAAATCGGAGTAAAAACAAGAAAAAATAAAATAAAATAAATAAAAAGGGAAAAAGAACCTGTACGGGAACCACTCATTCTACTTTTACCGAGATCGTTTAGTTTCACCGCGGTCGGTAATGTGCCATGCATCCAACGATTTTTACTATATTTTTTATTCTCACGACCAGTCGGTTATATACCCAGAGTCGATTATTCTACCAAAAGAAGAAAAAAAAAAGAAACGAAACGGAAATTCTCTCGGTAACGAATTATCGAGGGTAAGAAAAAAAGGATGGATAATAATTTTGAGGTGTATATTTTACTGCCAGTAAGTTCCTACGAATCAATGCAAAAAAAAAAAAGAAAAAGAAAAAAAAACGAAAGAAATGAAAACTACCGAAAATAAAATTCGAAATTCGTTTAAAATTAATGAATTTTTTCCAAATTTTGAGACACGTTCTTCGTTTTTTCTTCTCAGCTGCCTTTGGTGAAATACAATTATTAATTTCGCGGTAAATTTTCTCACCAATGTTCAAGTATGTCTAAAATTTGGACCTCGCTTCTTCGTGATTAGTGTAATCTTTTCCATGTATATCAATTTCGTCGGGAGTATATTGAAGATTGGAACCACTGTACATGGAGAAACCCCTTCTCGACAATTCTTCGCCTGGTACAATAGTCGGATTTGTATAACAAAAGTCAGCCATCATTTCTTTTTGTCGAGCTAGTTGATTTGATCTGAAATATTATCAGGCATGTATAAAATTTTCTACACCTATATATATATAGAATGTATAGGAAAAGATTGTTATCCAATTATATTAAAATTGAATCTTTTTCTATAGATTCCTCATTCTGCCCCATTCTTTCTATTTCCATTATTTTATCATATTATCGTAATAATAAGTTGGTTATAGTAGTTCCGTAGCTGCAACAAGTACATACCTACGTTATTAACTATCTTGATTATCTAGACAAACAGTCAGCTAACGCGTCGTAAAGATAACGCGATATCAAATACATGTTTCGTCATTAATTCGTTACTATTGGTATCGCTATACCTACGGATGTATGGAAGTTTGACTGATTCACTAGATACACCACCTAGATATGCGAGTTTATAATATATTATACATACGTCTGATAACTGGCGAGTAATGTGAGAAAAAATAAAAAAATTACAAGTAAAATCTTGAAATTAAAAAAACAGCTTGAGTATTGTAATTTTATCTTCTATCTTCTGAATCGCAGTTATATATACAAATCAATCAATGTTATTATGAATTAACTTACTTATCAGAGATGAGCCTGTTTACTTTGACGAATAGAACGATGACGAGAATTAAAATGAGGAGTAAAGCCACCGCGACGATCACGCAACCGATGTAAAAATAGAGGGTTAGATCTTCGAGAGTCGCCTGGAATTAGGAATAAATTTATAATATGAAAAAAATGTGTGCGAGATAGTGGAGTGTAATTTATTTCTTTAAATTCACGGTTTCGCATCGACGAAGGCACGCGTTTAAGAACCGGATGTGACACAAGAGGCTGTTCATTCACTGTGGCAAATATAGTGTTTGTTCACTCGCACGGAGAACGAGGATACGGGAATACGAGGATACGAGGACGTGAGGAGGACTTGTGCTCGTGCCACGCACGACTGCATTACGTTTCCGGAAACATTTTGCAATTTATATACACGTTTAACGCCAACTTTATTACCGGGAATAGCTAATAGTGAGTATCGAAGGCTAAAACAGAATCCGGAGGCTAAATACTCGGATTATAATTCCGATTCAAAAATCGGTGAAAAGAAAAAAATAAATAAAATAATAAAGTGAGAAAAACAGATTGAATCAATAAAAAAAAACACACTCAATCTTGAGAACGAATAATCAATGTGACACATCCGCACATACATGACTCACCCGAGCAATGAAAGTGTCAACTGTATAAATAACGATTTTAGAAAAATAGTCATAACAATTTGATTCACTCCGCACGTCATTTTGAATAATTATAAAATATGTAAGTAAACGTTGCAAATTTATAATTGAAATTTAAATAAAACTGTAAATTCTTGAATATTCGATTTTTTCATTTTTCTTTTTCTTTGTTTCCTCAATATTTATCGTGAAGCGACTCATTATCATTATCATCATCGTATAATCCATTATTGTACTATCTCGATGTGAAATAATTTTTTTTTTCATTTTCTCGTCTTTGATTATACGGTGAAATAGAAATTGAATAGAAATATTATATAATATCTTTACATTTATGTATACACTTACCATATCAAACCAGTTTTACTAGGCAGGCAAAACTATATGCATGTATAACACTATGATATGTCTCACTATGTGTATAATTTTTCAAAGAACTTTACTCTCCGCGATGTTAAGGCACTTGTATCAGCTGGTTATCATCGTTCACTTCATACCTGATATATTTCAAACGTACGCACATCCTTATTAAAACACTCGCAAACCTGCCCCCTCTCACACGCTCCAATTTTCTTATCAGTAATTATTATTGTTTGATGATAAAATAACGAGGAATGATACTATATTCTTTGATTCACAACACATAAACCAGAATTATTATACTAATGAATTTCTCATTTTTCATCAAATTATATATAAATTATACGCATCAACTATATACATATATATTATCACGCGTTTTTATATATTATAGTGCATATAATATTAGTGAAATTTCTTTTGGTATAAAACATAAGTTTAATGAAGACATTTCACTGTATTCAAGGATTTTATATCGTATACGAATGAACTTGAGGTGAGTAGAAGAAGAAGAAGAAAAATGGGAATAACGAGAATACAATAAGAAGAAAAATATACGAGCGAGTTTAGACCGTAGTTATAGTTAGTTTGTCTGACATTCAAAGAGTTGCCAGCTAAGCAAGTATACGGATAAGTATAAGTAAGGCGTATGAATGTAAGCAAGAGTGCGAGTACTGGATAATACGTGCTGATAATCCCCACCAGGTAGAACACAGGCCAGAGGATCTCGCGTTATAACTACTCGCAAGAATCGCGATTAGAATTTATTATTCGGTGGATACGATAATAAACGCCTGTAGAATAGGTGAATAATGAATACAATTATTCTGATTAGCGTCTGATTAATTTCTAGCCGTTTAAAGATGCGAATAAAGTTATTACGTTTTTTTTTTTTTACAATTGCTTTTCAATTTTTTTAACCAAAATAATAACTTCACACGGAAGGTATACATATAGGAAACGATTCGACGCGTGCCTATAAACAGGAAAGAATTACGTGTGTACTGTAATACACGAGTGCTGTATGACTCGTGAGAGAATAATATAGAGAGGGAGAAAAATTTGAAGAAGGGGCTTCTGTAAACTATAAACAGGTGTTACAACTCCTGTATAAATATCGGGCTGTTCGAAACGTCAAATGAAGTGTAAACACTGTACATATATATGCATATACACCAGTTCGGTTTTTTATAAATATAATTATATTATACTACCGACAAGTGCAGCAGCACCTAGCAGGTTAAGTCTAGTTTGATTCGCTGTACCCGCGCGCATTATAATTATCTACAAATTTCGTTTTAATTAATTTTTTTATCTTTTAATTTGTATATGAACAAAAAAGAATATGGATTTAAATTTCTTTAATTTTTTTTTTTTTTTTTATTCGTGGTAAATAGGGCAGTAAACACATATACACATATGTACATTCGCATATATATATTTCGTCAAATACTCATCTTTTATTATATAGAAAATAAAATACATATGTACAAATTATTTCTAAATCCTGTATATAAACTGAACTTTATTCATGTCGAACGGTTAGATTAAGATCGAGAAAATCGTTTTTACTTTTAACATTCTCATTCATCTGCGTGATATCACGAAAAGAATTATCGGTTTCGGTCTAAAATGACTTTGTCTCATTTCAAATCAACGAATTCTAATTAGCATTTGAAACACAAATTTGTCAGACAGCCTGCTGTCCGACAAATTCGACGAAAATATCTGAAATTTAAAAATTCAAAAAAATAAATTGCCTATTTTAATTTTTAAACGTCGAATAATACCGTGAAAAGCCTTTTTTGATCTTTTTTTTTTTTCTTCATTTCACACGTCATATACAGGCAAAGAATTTTTCTGACCGTTTTCAACGAGGGAATATACCTGGCCGTCTCTAATCAATTCATCGGGCATTAGCCAGTAGATAAAATAAGGCAATACCATGGCTGTAAATAGATAGAAATAATACGGTATCGGGGGAGTGGAGCCAATGTAACCAAACCACAACCCTCTTCTAGTAGCATCACGCACGTGATGACTTGCGAAAGCTGTTATAATGACCCAGAAATAATAACCTACTGTTGAATGGAGGTGAAAAATCTTGTAGGTAATCGCGAAGATCAACCATACCAACACCGGTATTACAGAGCAGTGAAAAATCGGCCTTTGTGATCCGAGGTGATTGGCATCCTGAAAATAATCGTCGCTATAACATTTTAAACCCCCTACGAGTTCTTTGAATGCAGTTTTTTAAATCCTTCATATATTATCGTTCCCTGAATTATCATCCGAGAAAGAGTGACACTCTTTTTTTTTTCCAAGACAAGAAAAAAAAAAAAAAAAAAAAAAAACGTAGTAGGTTTTTATTTCGCACAAAATCGCTGTCAAGTTATTTAAAGTATCTTGAAATTTAACCGTTCGTCAATTTCCTTCGCAATATCCTAATTCCTTCCCCACGTGGTGCACGCACAGCATGGCCCGCGTGAGTATAATAATAACAGTATTTGACGTTTAAGTCTAGGCGTACTTACGCTGAGCTTCCAGCTTCGAGCGAGCAAAAAATGGTCCAAATCGATCAGCGACGATACTAGAAAGCACGCGGTCGCGCCGAAGATATTTCGTTTGAATGAATTTTTCGATAATTTTATAACCAACGACCAGCTCAGACAACCGACCAAAGCGTGTGTCAGGTTATCCGCTATCGCACGAAGCGTGGAGCTCTTCAGATTATAAAGCAGCCAGTCGCCCACGTAGGATACAAGTCCGATTAACGACGCTATGACTAGACACGAGAGCGTGTCAACTCGCGGCAAGAACATCCCGAGTCCTGACTCGATAAACGGCGTATTAATTCATGTTTTCTATATCCTATAAAGATCTTAATTATCCGGAATAGTTTCCGATCTCCCATTCGACGATAACGCGAAGCTCTAATCCGTCTGCGCAGCCAATGGCAACGCTTTCTTTCAAGCCTCGAAAGTACATGACGCGAATTGAGTAATCGCGCGTATAAGATATTAAAACAACAACCATTTAGCTCAAACTGGAGGAAAAAGTCGGGCAGTTTTCCGTCTCTCGAGGATAAAACCGACCCGTTATTAGCCGCGTTTAGAATTCGCCAATAATCCGATCGCCAAGTACCGCCATAAGTCGCGCAGGTCGTAAACTGTGTCAACATATTGTCGCGGGCTGAGATACGCGCTGATACTTTTGGCCGAGGTTTTGTCATCGTCGATCGGATTTCTCTACCCGCTAGTATCACACGACCTAATCCACTCCCAGGATGTCTAACTTCAAGGTAATACGCCGGAGAAAGCGAAGATCTCGCATTCACATTCCCGCATCAATCGGCCCTAACCTAAAACTCGATCGTATACACATAACACTACTTACTTCCGTAAACAAAAGTCTCCGATTAAAATTGACCCGGACTTTTTTCTCCCGTACAGCCGATCGATTCCAAGCGCGAAGAGTTCCGAAAATACTTAGAGCGAGCTGGAGTGATGGACGCTTTGACAAAGGTGCTAGTTTCGCTGTACGAAGAGACCGAGAAGCCTGACGACGCGCTGGAGTATCCTTTGCAGTTTTTTTTTACCCATTATATGAGCATGAGACGGTAAGATATTGCCTTGACAAATCGCCTCTAGATACGTTCGGAAGAATCTAGGTGGGATAACGGATTCTGGATCTGAGGTAGAGGCGTTGAAAAAAGAGCTGGAAGAAGCCAGAGCAACTATTGCTAGCTTGAAGGAAAAATTGGTGACATTAGAGCCCCAGGAGGGGGGAGAGTAGCGGAATAACCCATCGATACTATCGTCTCAATGCTAGTCTGATATCTTGTCGTACTATTACTTGATGTATTCAAGAGTTAAGATGAGTAGATAAGAATAACTATCTACTCGGTCGAACGTGCCTTAAAGATATAAAGATAAAGAAACTAAATTTAAGTCATATAGTATAAAGTATGTGGGATGAATAATATGTCTGGGTGTAAATATAAAGAGAGTTGTTGCGAGATTGAAGACAGAGACTATTCCACGTTTTGGGGGACAGCCCCGATTTCTTACTTTGAATAAACGAAATTCTTTGATAAAAGTTCAATAATCTATTATTCACTTCTTTCATTTATCGTCATATCGTTAGTTAAGTACTGTATAACGGTGCGGAGGACGATTCTTCTTCTAAAGTTCGCGTGTGTGTATGTTTATCCGTATGTACCTAATTGTTGTTACGATATGAGAGAAGCTGCTGTTCCATTCATAACTTGAAGATAATGTTATAATATGATAAACAGAAATATAAACAAATAACAAATACTCAAGGATCTAGTTATTTTATATAATAAGTGTCTGTTTATTTAAATATAGTACAATATTTCGCTCTTTTTAATCTCATTTAACTTCATTTTTCGTCTTTTTCTAAACTCAATGAATGAAGATCGATTTCAAGAGAGCCAAGCCACCTCTGAACAAGGAAACAAAGCCAAATAACGAAGAACAAAGAGAGATTACAATGAAGAATTAATTAGCGAAGCTAAAGCGACTGGATTAATTTTATTTATTCATTTATTACGAAGATATATATTTGTCACCAAATATAAGAAGTATGTCATCGAACAAAAGATAAACTGTTTAACGAACGACCCCCGTATTAATTTAACTGTTAAAAAATTCTGTGCTTCGGTGTCGTACGAACGAAATAAAAGTCCGTCGACAAGATCCAGTCCTGTCCCGAAAGAGAGAAAAAAATCGTTAACGAACTGGTTTGTTTCACGTCGATTTCATCGCCTGCCTGCGCTTAACATCCCAGTTATAAACTCTGGCCATGTTAACTTCAGTGGTGGTGAATTGGTCGCGTAAAAAGTCTAGATCGTGTTCGAGATAGCTGAGATTTCTCTTGGCTGCTTCGATGTTCTTTACCAGCAGTTCCTGGGCGTCGTCGAGGCTGTATTCCAGCATGACGTTGGCCCCGAGCCAAAGGCAGACCTTGTTTGTCGGAGGGACAACGGCCCGCGCGAATACTTGCTCCGACAGTAAAAACTGGGTTTCCAGATCCTGGCTGCTGCTTTTTTCCGACTGGAGTTTCTCTATCATTTCCAGAGAGCGTTCTAGCTCCGGTATCTGGGTCCTCAGCCTACGCCGCTTGTTGGACAAATTACACTCCATGTATTTGTACTTGCTGTGCTGTTCGTCCAGCTTTTTTAGAACCTTATCGACCGAGCCGTCGTTCTCCGGCTTTGCCATGTAGGAGTCGACGTCTTCCTGCGCTCCGAAAATGGAAAAGAAACAAGAAGTCTGGTTATTCTCGTCTACTCGACTCTCATTTCGGAAATTAGGGGAAATTTTATTTCGCCTCTAACTCGGCCGCGATTCAATCCATATAAGGCAATGAATAAGGAATCGAGCGTGAGACGCGAGATATATTTCGCCGTTTAAGAACGAGATTGGAATTTGTCGAGGTTCAAAAATTCGAGGGAATCAATCACGCGCTTTTATTATCACCTTATTTATACTCTGCGTAATGTAAAGAACGCCCGAGATTGAATCGGAGCGATGAGAGTACGTGAGAGGGACAAGAGAGGATCCTGACTTTTGACGATTTATAAACCGCGTTTGTATTAATCTGGGGTTATCATTACCACAAAATCTGCCTCTGGTATTCCGGCGTAAGATTTTTTCTCATTTCCGAGTTTAGACTCGAGATTTTTGTCGCCTTTTTCCATCTTGATTTCTTGCCACTTTATCCGGTTATACTCGGACTTTAGGTGTAGGTTGCCTTCCTCGCGTGTATTTCTCCGGTAATCGTTTTGAAGAAAGGAATCTACACGAACGTTATATGTAGACGGGAAAACTCCGGTAGAATATAGCCCAGTGCTGGCAGTAACGTCTAACTAATTTCTTCACTGTTAAATATTTATTTTACACGCTTTAAAATCCAACCTATAAAATATCGATTAAACTTTTGCCATTGCTATTTATTGTTTTAATTTATAAACTAATAAACACGTTTCAAAATTTCAATTTATCGCGTGTCTAACTATGTGGTGAAGGAACCATCGTCTAACTATACGTGCGGATTTCTTTATCGATCGATCAGACAGAAAGAGAGAGAGAGAGATGCAAGGTCATTAACCAAGAATCTTTAGGGTAGAGGAAGAATAAGATTCAAAATCCGTTTATCCTTTTAAGGATCAAAATTCAACATTATTCATTTTTATGGAACGAATATAACTATTATAAACGTAATATTTTGTTTATTTAAAATACCTTTCATTTTTTTCTTCTTCTTTAATTCGAATATTGTATGTTGTTGGTTTTAAACTTGTATGATTTTATTGTAAATAAAATGAATATGAATATACGAGTCATATTATACATATATAATATTCCACAATTCTTTTGTACACATAAATTAGACCTGCTATACCTATAGCGATATAGTCGGTTAATTGATTCGTTTAACTGAAACGTACTTTAAATCTAATTTATACCATAGAGCCTTACAGAATTATAAACGATCATTGACGTCATTATCCTCACAATTCAACTCTTGTAATATACCTATACTAATGTATGATACAATTAGTATTTTACGTTTCAGCGAGAGTAATTTTTCGCGACATAATATCTACGTATGTCGTAAATTTGTGAATTTTTTTATTTTTTATCTTCAACTCGATTGGGTAATTTCCTTTTAGAATATAATAAGAAAAAATACTCTGCATATGTATTATTCTACGTATTAATACCGATAAACGTTGTACATGACCTTCGAACGATTCTCTCTCTCTCTCTCATTATACGTCTATAAATTTCCATCACTTTCAATTATACGTGGAACAATTTAATGCCCAACGATTTTCAAATAATAATCTAATTTATAAAATGCCTAAATACGTATAATAAGAGTAGAGATCAAGACATGAATTTTAATTTTCAACCATACGTATAATAACGTTGACAGATGTGATTATATTATTCTCTGTCTTTTGCCCCGACAATTATTAATACACACAACATTTTTCCTCTATTTATTAAATACGCGCGAATACGACGTATTTACATCACGCTGGATATTATCAGAGAGAAAACTACATTCTATATGTTTAAATATAAATCGAACAACTATATATGCCGAATCAGGCTTGTCGAATCAGTAAACTGTAAACACATTTACGACATGTTCGCGATTTACATTATATTCTCACAGTCTTATTCCACGAGATTATAAAACAGTAATGAATAAATTATTCATCTTTCTTGCAACGATCGAATTTCACCAATTCTCCAGCATCTCACCAATTTACGATTTTCGGTCTCGACCCAAAATTCCTTATAGAATAAGCCTCCAAAAATTTACCTACCGAAATACTAAAAACTGTGCGGAATTTCACAAGGTGAGATCGGAAATTGCGAGAACAATCTCTATTTGAAAAAGCGAACAAAAATCTAACGAGCGAATAAGGTCAGCTAAAAAACCGGCCTTAATATTACAAAATAAAATTCCAAAATTAAAGACGACTCTGTAACGACGATCCTCGAGAATAACCGTTTTGTAGCCTCACTCAGCTCGCACCCCTCGTACACATATCTAGATGGATATATGTATAAACTTGAAGAGAGCAGTCTGGAGTCTGGGGTCACCCGCACCCCGCATATCACGAACATCGAGTAGACTGGACGGATGGATTGACTCGGCTTGCTCGAAGGCATTATCTCCCACATCCCTAATCGCGCTAATAGACCTCTTAGCTCTTGCAGCGCACAGTGTGCAGCGTTGCAGCTCTCTCAGAGCTCTCAGTCTTTAGTATAAAATTGTCAAATTTTCACGCGATTTCATATAATATATATATTTTTTTCTGAATAGAGAATACGGATGAACTATAATAATGTTTGGGACTAAAATCAAAGATTAAGGATCAAGGGTAGTGGATATGTACAGAAATACACGCTTTCGTTTCAGGGAGGGCAAATGGCAACGACGATATATCATGAGATTGACGAGTCTGCAGGGTACTGACAGTCCCGTACGTTGTACTAGGGTACGTTGGTACATTGCATATAACAAACAGGAGTGGCGAGTCTCGGTACGTACGGTGTTCTTCTGTGTATGGAGAGCGGTGGATAACGCGTACATTGGTCATTTCCGCAGGAAGTCAATACCTAGCAACCTGTATAGTGTAACGCTAGTTGAGATTGGAATTGAGCCAGTTTCGTAACACATCGATATTTCGGACCTCTATGTATTACGATATTCCGGAACGGGGTACCCGAATAAAAAACCACAATTGTATATTACTTTCAACGATCCCTTGTCTATAAAGCTTTTTACTTTCGATTTTATACCTCACTATTTTCTATCCTCTAAAAAATCAGACAATTTTTCAATTTCCTGCTCTCCCGAGAGAGAGAGAAAGAGAGATTTGAACTTACACGTTCAGAGATCGTATACTCAAGCCTAATTGAAGCGGTGAAGTGGCATAAAGGCGGGACTGTCGGAAACGGTCATCGGTAAATAATTATTTACCAGGTAGGTAGGTATAAGGTAGTACGATGTGTGTCGTGTTTCGGGTTTTCTATACGTCGGACAATCCATTGTAAATATGAGAAGAAGAAGAAGAAGAAGAAAAAAAACGAAAAAATCGGAGTAAATATAGGTATAGTATATTCTATATGCGTATATACTATATGAGGATGAAGTTAAGCTCAGAAGAGAAAAGGAGAGAAAAAAAGGTTTGTTTGACGATCTTTTCTCGGTTTGTTTTGTCCCTCTAAAAGTGTGATGAACACAATGGAGAGACGCCAAAGGTCAGGCCCCTACTCTTTCTCTTTCTCTCGACATTATACCGACCAAGAAGAGACGCTGTCTGGACCCGCATAATACGAACACCGATATCTACTCGGAAGATATATACATATACATATATACAAGAATATCACAGATATATAGAATATGGATGTAGGTATACCATCAGATACAAGAGACAGAAGTTTGAAACGCTTTGTAACTGATCTGTAGTGAGTATAAATGACGGGGGAAACTACATCCCGATATGTATAATAGACAAAAATTTGAAGCAATTTGAAAAATTTTTGGTCAAAATTTCGAATTTAAATATCAATTTTTGGCAACGGTCTGCATAATTCAAAATTCCGAAGGCTTAAAATTCACGCATGTATTTATTCAGTGTTTAATAACTCGGGGTGTATCGATCGCATCGAAACCAATAAGGGGTCAAATTAATCGTCTTGAGATTGAATTGTTGGAAAAAAAAGTTTCAAAATCCTATCAATTATTTATGGCATCTAAGTTATCGATTGAAGTATATAAAATGGTTTCGTGCATAGAGAGAGTCTCGATTAGAATGAACTCCGACCTTTCGCAATTTTGCTATCATGTAGCGTTTTTTGTCGAGTAATTAAAACTGCAGTGACTTCTTCTTTTTTGAGATTAGGACACGTCTTATTGTGTAATTATATATTCGACGTAAGTTTTTGTTATCTATTCTTTGTTTGATTTTTGATTTCTTTTTCTTCTCTATATATAAAGTAGCCGTAATAAATTGGTCGGTGAAAGTGATTAAACCGATCTCGGAAGCAGAATGAAACGCGACTATACATACGCATATATACAGGACACGGATCGTCTCAGATTCAATTCATACCTATAACTATAAAGAGTACAAGTTTATGAATGGACATTGTAAGAGCATTACGAGAACAGCGGGTCAACCTGCCAATTGACCATTGTCCATTCGACAATTTACTAAACACAATCGACTACACAATAACTATAATTTATCAAGTACATATTCTATCCGCAGTAGCATATAATAGCATTGTTCACTCCCTCAAGCTGCAATTTATCTGAAAGCTCTCGCATCCCTAGCTATTCATCCCATCCACATACACTGTTCGAAAAAATGTGTTAATCTTAACATTTTTCTAAAGTCCCAGGAGGTCCACTCTAAAATTTATGTCATTTTAACAAAAGCACCTAATGTTGAGAGTTAACAAATGAAATATGTTATAGATTCAACACATACACAACACACAATTTCTGTAATAATGACATTTTTCGTAAGTTGTTTGAACATCAACATAATGTAGGGTAAATGCACCAATAGATGGACGGTTAAGCAAACTCTCATGCGTTTGTATCAAAATAATATACTAAGATATAAATGAGTTATAATAAAATGAATTATATTAGTGTAAAAATATGTAATTAACTAGAAAAAAATTACTAAAACCTTGTGAAACTTCGTAGTAATTAACGAAAAAGGAAAATTCAAGAAAAAGACCGAACCCCCAGTAGATGGACAAAATCTCCAGTAGATGGACAGCCAATACCAATAGATGGACACTCCTTGCAAATGATATTTTTAACTTACTAGTTACATAAAAAATGCTGAAATTATTAAAATTTTTCATTCAAAGCTAGGGAAATGAAATGCTCAATAAGATTAACAAAAAAAAAGAAGACAAATTGGATAATAATTTTCAAAATATATAGGAAAGTAATTTTATCATCTAATTTTTTTTCTTCAAATGTCTCTCAAATGGTCAAAAATAGTTTCTAACATCATTTTACGTTATTTTATTCAATAAAATGAATTGCGAAAATATATATCTTTTTTCGAAAATATATATACTTTCTTTTCTTTTTTTTCACGAGTCACTCAAGTACAGAATGTACTTATTTTATCTAGTAATAGTTAGTTTTACAAGATAAATCGGATATATCCAAATTTTAGATTAAATTAAAAAATTTCAAAAGTGAAATTTTTTTTTTCAACGGCAGCTAAACATTCGTTTTATTTTCTTCGAATACAATTAAAAAGAGGAAAATTCAGCATATTTAAACCCCCAAAAACTCAATACTTTCTTAAGTACTCCGTTTTCCCCCCTCCTCCCCTATAAGAAAATTCACCAGGTTAACTGTCAATGTTCATCTATTGGGTAGAGGTTAGAAATATGTCACCAATAGATGAACGCTAAATTTTTTTATATTTTTGTAGTTTTATTATTTTAGTACGATATTTATAGCTTTTTTAGTGAAATACGAACATAATAATGTACCTACATACCTTATTTTTTTATTCATTTACAATACTAATACCAAACAACGTTTATCGAACATCTGTCACATGTTTACTAGTGGTAGCGCTCTTGAAGTAAAACTTCGTCATGTCAAATTTAAATATTTTTTTCTGATTCTTATTATAAATATAAAGATGAAAAAAATCATTTTTTGCAATCAGGACTACATAAAGCCACAGAAAAAAATTATGACTTCACAATTTCGTTCTTAAATTTGATGTAATTGCTTTTGGAAATATTATTTGTCCATCTATTGGGGGGTGTCCATCTATTGGTGTATTTACCCTAATCAAGTTAAATTAAATTTGCATCACGGTAATGCTATAAGAAGTCTCATACAATCATATATTTACAGGAAAAAAAAGAACAGTTAAACTCACGTAGGTGTGAATATTCGTTTTCGCATGTAGATGGACAAGCATCACCATTTCGCTAAGAAAAACGCCATTCGATTTTTTTGACCTAACCAGGGGATTTGAACCTACTTTCGCTCGCATATACCGTATCACTAGTCGCACGCTCTACCTACTACGCCAAACTATCCTATGGCAAATAATCCAGCTTTTTCTTATTTGTTGGAACCTCGGAACTCCCATGATCGGTTGTACGAACTACACGAAATTAGGATATTTCATTCATAGAAATTAATTGATATTTTTACTATCTCAAGAATTGGCAGCTAAATTGAGCGTCTGAAACATTTTCGTAAATTAACATAAATACGAAATGTAAAATCAACTTTTGAAAACTGTGACTTTTGACATAAAAATTTTAACATGTTAAAAATTTAACATTAACACAAATTATTTCCAACAAATATGTTAAATTGAGCGTTTAACACATTTTCGTAAATTGACATAAATACAAAATGTCAAATCAACTGTAAAAAAATGTGAATTTTGACATAAAAATTTTAACATGCTAAAAATTTAACATTAACACAAATTATTTCGAACAGTGTATATGTCTTCGTAAAAAAAACAATCCCATATCCATAGCCAAAAAATGATCATATCGATTCGTGAAAAATTTGAAATTTTTGGAAACTTATCTTGGACAGAATAATTATAGTAAATAATAAATTCATTTCTTTTATTTTTTTCGTTCTTTTTTTAAGAAAGTGGATAATTGGTAGAATTATACGCGGTTCTTTTTCTCTCCTCTTTCTTCCCTATTACCGAGTGGTTGAATTTCAACGACTGAAAGATAAATGATGCAGCGCTGCAGTGGCGGGAATACCGTCTGCAGAAGCATTCGTAAGGGGAGTGAAGTAAATAATAAATAAAGGGGCCCCATGAGCATCGCGGTTTTGCTACGGTGCAGTGGGCCAGGTCCTGAGTGGCTAGTGTTGAGTGGTGAGTAGTAGTGAGTATAGTAGTAGGTAGTGGGGTGCTACTCGACTCTTATGACTTTCGTTATACTCTAACAGGCCTGACTCGGACATCAAGTTTCAGTTGCTCTCTTGTGCGCGCACCCGCAACTTCAAAACTTTAACGACGATCACTGATAGACAGTTTTATTTATATACCATGTATATTAGTATACTGTAATTATTTATACAAACAAATAAACAGCGTATATAAATAAATATATATGCAGAAAAAAATAAAATAAATCGATCATTTTAACAAAGAGATAATTGTTAGTTTTTTTCTTTCAATTTTTTTTTTACTACTACTTTAGTTTGGTGTTTCATCGATGATCGTTTGCAGTGACGGATTGTTTTTTGTTTGTTTATAAAATTTCGCAAAGTTTTCTTCTTTTTTTTTTTATTTTACGTAAAAATGTGATATACGTATACAAGGTGACGATCATAAATAAGGAAATGATAAATGATAATATCGCGAGGGTGATATAATTTTTTAAAAATTTAAATCGTTTCATTGATATTCTAATTGTGTCGAAATTCGAAGTGTTCGTTGAACAGAAAAGAAAAAAAGTACATATATATAATTGAGAAACATCATATGTGAGAAGAATTTAATAAAGTGCAGAGAAGAATGATGCATCTTCCATATACGTATAGTTATGTACGTCGTTCGATAAGAATCTGATCGAGTGACTATTTGCCTGTTTTATATAGAAGATAAAAAACGAAAGAAAGAAAAAAGCAAGAAATTTTTTAAATCTTCGAAAAAGTGAACGAATAATGGAATAAATATAAAAATGGAGTTGTGAATATAGAGAAATAGTGTAAAAACTGTCAGTTTAGATGTATATGTACAACATATACATAGATGTGCGTGTATTATTATGCAGGGGATGATTGGCAGGGGATGATATTATGGTAGGGATTCGGATATGTGGTTTTTTGAGGCTGTCGTCGGCGCTGCTACTTATAGCTTGCGGAGTAGATGGTCTACTTCCGGATGATCAAGATTTTGGTACCACCCCTAAAACCTTTGAAGAAGAATGCGCGGCACGGTGCCCGGAATTTGTATTCAACCAGGTAAATACTATATTACATAATGTGTTTCACAGCAATTGATAATCGAGCGCAATAATAATGATAATTATTATTATTATTGGAATTTTAATTTCATTTTTAATTTTATTATTTTTTTCGTTTTTAAAGATAATATATAATATTTTAATTAATTGCGAAAGTCTGTAAATGTATATATGCATCGTATATACCTATATACTGTATATACATGTATATAGATAGAATAATAAAAAGATAAATAACAAAAATTTCAAGATTACAAAATATATTTCGTTAATTGATTTCAATTACTGTACGCAATTAGGGTATTTATATTTTTAAGTGGTTCGCGTACTTTAACAGATGAATTTATAACTTAAATAACGATTGATAAAAATGATCTTATTTTTACGATTTTTCATTTTTTCATTTATTTTTATCAAATATTATCATTTCAGAATAACGATTCATTATCTCGGTCAAAATAAAAATAAAAATTTACAGTCTAGATATTTATACATGTGTGTATACTATTAAATTAAAATTCAGGTATATTATATATGATCCATATACATAAATTGTTGTAAAATCGAATTATTTGACTGATCAAAAGAGCTCTCGAATTCTATAATAAATTACAGCTACAGCTATTAGATACGAATTATCGTCTCGTCAAAGTTTTAATTAAAGATGAAATATTATATGAAAAGAATGATTATTTTCACGGTATCTTTTTCAATACACCTATATATTGATGAAATTCGCGCTGATTTACAGTAAAACAGAACATAGAAGAAAAAAAGGAAAAAATAAGAAAAAAAAAACAATGGTGAGACGAGAGGAGAAAGAGATGATCAAATATGTATGTTTCGAATTTTCTCCACTTAATTTTTCATCTTCTTAGAATGAAATTTATCGTCATATATCACATCGTTTTGATTAGTTCTTTAATACGGTGGAATTAATCGTACGTTTGCCGATACGTGGAATATCGTATGTAGGTAGGTACTGTATGTAGATATAATGCGGTTTATACCGCGGCTTTAACGTCCAGAAGCTTAATAAACGGCCATCACTCGGCTTGGTATATAAGACTAGTGTATTAAAATAAAAATAAAAAATGGCCGCTAGTGAAGGACGTATCAATTTAGTTGCTCTTTACTCTCCACCCCCACTGCATATACCGTACTAGTATATTCATTAATTAAGTTAAACTATAGACCAGCTGAACCGTGGCCTTAAACTATCGCCGCTGCACCACTGCTGCACCAGCCACTGTACATATACTATATACTATAATTATGTGCATATGGGAATATATACCAACATCATGTATATAATGACGAACAGAAAGATGCTGCACTTTCTATATAATACGTATTTACTTAATATATATGTAGAAAAATTATCACATATATATATGGGTGTAAATAAGTTCTTTTTTTTACCCAGCAGCAGCTGCGACAGTTGTTTAGAAAAATCTATAGAATTATTCATTTACATGAATTTACTCGTTTTTATTTGGTGGAATCGTGAGTATGGGGTTCCGAATTTTCTATGTGCTAAGTGATGAGAATTCAAAATCTCAATATTTCCGAATCAGAGTTTTTAGAAAAGGTATAAAAAACTTTGATACATGTATTCATTCACTGTTTAATAACTCGGACTGTATTGATCGTATCGAAACCAATAAGTGATCAAATCAATTATCTTGAGATGTACTTTTTGGAAGAAGAAGAAAAAATTGATTGAATTTCGTAAAGAGGGTCTCGATTAGACCGAACTATTTTTTATCTTCACATTCTGAAAAATAGACAAAAATTCACGAATCTTCGGGCTTCCAGGGTCTGGACTTTCGGGGTTTTAATATTCTGAGCTTCAAAGTTTTCAAAAATTCGAAACAAATTCGGAATCAATTTACCGTTCGGACCTCAAATCCAGCCCCTAATTACTTAATTCATTATCATCGTTATTTTTTTTCCATTCTTTTTTTGTATTCCCTTATATTTCAGAGAGTGAAAAGAACAAAACCGCTAAATTATCTAACGCATCTACAATCGCGTGTGAAAGATAGAGATAGAGATATATAGAGAGAGGGAGAAATTCAAGGGAAAAAAACGTGAGTTTTTTTCTTGTGTCGTCATGAGTTAAACGGACAAATTATCAACATTTCTTGCTTCAAAGCTGTAATTATAGTGTCGATTGACGAGGCTTGGATTAAACGCCTTTAGTTTAGCTATACTGACTAAACGACGGAATCATTTAGGTTTGAGAAGAAAAAAATATTGGGAAATTCAAGCATGGCACAGGGATTTTCTACAAATCACTTCAATTCAATTCTGTTGCAGCTGTAGCTATATTTCAATTTTTTTTTATTTTCTTTTATTTACACCTGTCGCTGATCCCATTCTTAAGTTAAGATAAAATCTTTTCTTTTTTTTTTCCTCCACTCATTAAAAATTTCGTGATAGTATATTATTTAATCTGAAACAGTTTAAGACAAGACTAAATTCATAATATTTCCTCGATGTGGACATTAAATAAATATATACCTATATATATTTGATATATATATATGTCTACTAATATTTCGAAACGGGTTAAAAAGTCAAGTGGCTTTTTTACACATCCAATAAGAGTTGTATCTTAACACAGTTATCTGTTATGGAAAAATAATTCCTTTACACGTATAGGTATATATGTATGTATGTACATACGTATATACATAAATACCCTAAAACGTGCGTAAACTAAAATCGTTAATGGAAAAGGGTCCCAGATAGATAATAGAACGCGTGGTAAAAATATTAATCTATATACTTTCGGAGATAAGAATTCCATAAATACGCGTAAATATAGTTGAACTAGAATTTTTCGTCTAAAAAAAAAAAAACAATAAAAAGAACAAACTCTTACGTTTTAATTTACGGGCTGAAAAAAAAAAAAGTACATATATATGTAACACGTATGGACCAAAGTCTGGAATCATTTTATCTATATATATCGCCGGTGCAGATTATTATTCACTGCTTACTATATACTCGTGTCGATTTTTTTTCAACCTTTCTCATAATATATAAAATATATACATATATATATATATATATATTTAAATACGTATATAGTTTTATTTTCCCCCTTTTTTTTATATGACACGTGATTATCGGGGGTGAAAGATCTGTCGGTAAACACGAGTATAATAATTCTTATCTCGAGGTTAGGCCATGGGATGACCTGCTTCGGTGCACATAGTTGCATAAGACGTCACTCTTAGTCTATGCTATTTAATCTTCGAACTTTCCTGATAGAAAACACAGACGTATCGTGTCTGTGCGTTTGTGTGAAAAATGAGAGAAAATTTACCGACAATTTTGCACATATTTTTTCTTCTTCTTCTTCGTTTTTTTTTTTTTTTTTTTTTTTTTTACTCCCCATATTATAGATAAATAAATTGCCGCTAAATCTAGAGCTATTCGATGCGCACATGTGAAATCTCGCTAGCTGTTACACGTCTATATACCTGAGGGGCACAATGGACTTCCGGTTAGCCACATCCTGTCGCCTCGAAACACTGTTTTAAATTACCTGAACGGGTGCGGGGCGACCCTTGAAATGCGCACAGGTGACAAAATTGAATAAATAAATAAATAAATAAATAAACGATTGAAGTATATAACATATGTAGTGAAATAATTGTCGCATAGTCTAAATAATATGGATATATAGATAATCGTTGAGAAATGAATACAAATTGCGTGTTTATTGTATAATAAAATTATATGTTTATATATACTATATATATATGTATTATTTGGGGAATAATAAATGCGATAGAGGAAGATCGGTTGTACATATATTATCGTATATACGATGATAATTATCAAAATTGTCGCGTCTTTCGAGGTCAATAATATATAGATACATATAAGTGAATGAAATACGCGGATAAAAAAGCTTATTAAAAATACTGTTTTATATTTCAATTCGACATTCGCGTAATTAGTTTCGTGTACGTATCAAATGACATTTAATAATAATAATTGAACAAATTTTAATTATAATGATATCTTTATTTTTCCTCTCGCATCTTACCATACATATGTATATGTATGCAAGTCGTAATAAGTGGCGACCGTTATTTTATTCTATTTTATATTATTATTTTTTTTTTTTCTTTAATTTCTTTACGCGGTTTTAATTGACCCAGTTTTACAACTGAGTATTATTTGTTATACACCCATATATGTATCGTATAGCTCCTGTTTTAGGGAAGAATACCACTTGAAGCCAAACAAACTGGACATCGGGTTCGCCTTCTCCAATTTATAGTATACATATCTAGACGCATGTATGTACATACTTAGTAAACAAATCCTGGGAACCAGACCTCGGTGGCTGTCGCATGACATAATCTCAATTAAAATTCATCCCGCAATACCGTACACATACGTATATATATATATACTGGATTATTTATTACATATCATAACATAACGCTAGATTGCGAGATTCTTCGCAAACGTGCGAAATACGGTTTGGAAAAAAATAAATAGAAGAAAATAACTAAATAAATCAAATTTTAAATCACCAAAATCCCGAATACATTTCGAGTTTCGTAATACTTTGCTTTTATTTGGAATTTTTTATCGCGTAATCCACGCATATCAGAGGCGTATACCTGTACACGTATGTATCTATAAAGATAGCGAGAGCCGGGGTGTAATTTAACGAATCGATCGGCTTTATTCGTTCCCAGATTCATTACGTTCATTCCCCCCGCAGTATACTGAGAATTCTTTGGAAACTTGAACCTCATCGTATGCAGTTGAGTAGTTCGAGCGACGAACTGGTCGGCCAAACTCCGTCCGTACGTCCTAACATAACGTGGCTGCTAACCAAACTAAACCTGCGGCGGTATAACGCGAGGAGTGTACGTCGATTGCATGTGCGCCTTATACCCATACGTTACACATTGCTTAATACGTATACAGAGCAATAATAGTATTACAGGCGACGTTTCAAGTTTGAGGTGAACGGTGTCAGGTTTTATAACGCGTTTCTTGTCTCCCGTATACCCATAGCCAGTAGGTATACCTGCCTAACTATAGCCGGAGAGTCGCACGGTGTTGATTGCTTCTGGTGGGTGTAGATGTACATCGGTTTTCTCGCGGACTCATCCGCTTGGAACACTGACTTTATTTTATCCTTTTTACTTATTTTTTTTCTTATTTTTCGTCCACTTGAATTAAACGGATGGAAAAAGTTGAAAAAATTGATCCGAGGAAAATTTAGCGGCAAGATATTCGTTATGAAAATTATTATTCAAAGTGTAGACAGAAAAGCCGTTAAAAATCAGAACAGCAGCTCGTCCGTCTGTCGACTCGTCGCTACGGCACCCTTACAACGACATTAACTCGGGTGAAAATCGGCTTCAATCTTATAAAGAATAGATTGCCCGGTGCTCCGGAACTCCGGAAGAATTTCAAGTCAGGTATAGAGATACACGTAAGGTATAGAAGACTGGTGTGTGTATGTCTAAAGTGCCGGAAAGGTGCAACAGTTGGTCGACGCCGCGGAGCGTAGCGAAGGCAAAGACGTCGGACGAGTGGGCGAAGAGGTAGGCACGATTAGGGGATTACAGGAGTAGAACACTATAGCGTATAAATACAGGGCGATTCAGTTTAAGCCGGCCATATTTTGGGGGTTTATTCTCCGTCGAATTCCAAGACTTTATTTCCTCTACAAAAAATCCGTGGGGCGAATACTTTCCGAGTTACGAAAGATCCGAGTCGACCAATCGCTGCAGACGGAGCTGGTCGTGAGCGGAAGTTGCGCAGTAGTCTGCCCACGCGATTGGTTAACAAATATACTTTCGTAACTCGGAAAGTATTGGCCCCACGGATTTTTTGTAAAGGAAATAAAGTCTTGGATTTTCACGGGAAATCTATCCTCAAAATATGGAATGGTCAATTTGGATCACCCTGTAGAGTATAGACAGATACAAGTCCCTCACCTGGGCTTATTTTAGAGCTGCAGGATATGCTCGTTAATTTTTTCCTTTCTT
Source organism: Rhogogaster chlorosoma (assembly GCA_944452935.1). Classification (NCBI taxonomy): domain Eukaryota; kingdom Metazoa; phylum Arthropoda; class Insecta; order Hymenoptera; family Tenthredinidae; genus Rhogogaster; species Rhogogaster chlorosoma. The sequence goes on along the minus strand of OX101803.1, from coordinate 19,767,962 downwards.
TGGTCTCTCCTTCTTGTTATTATCGTAGTTTTTTTTTTTCCATTCAACAGTCGTTTTTTCTCTTCTCCTCATACCGGAAGTTCAAGATTATGAAAATAATGAGAAACTGGTAACAGGTCGACTTATGACAGTCATCGGAATCGGATATTAGAATAAATGATTAAAAAAATTCAACCACACATTTACTAGAAATATTTTAGAATTCTCATATCTTTCGTAATTTTATTCGTAGAGTTCGAGTTGATTCAACGGGAATACAGATCGCGACGGATTGCAAAAAAATAATAATAATGAATAAAAAAATTGAGCAACGAATCATCAAAGTGGAAGTGTATAGTATTCGAATACTATATAGTCGCGTGGACGAATATATCAGATCAAATACACGTACAATCGAATTATGTAATTATTACATGTCAGTGGTTATTGAATACACAAATATAATACTGGCATCTCGATCTCATTGTCAATTAGAGATAACAAGTTATGTAATTGAGCGTATAGTACAATAGTACTACAAAGTTTCTATACACCTATACTTCTGTATTCTGAATTTGAAGGTCAACAAATTATTGTCGATGTTATAATAATCTTAATGAATATAAATATATATGTTTATATGCATAATATATATACGTATGTATAACTAGGATCACGCGATGTATATCACGTAGTATGTACTATAACCCTGTATGTATATTTATATTGTACCTAGACATTAAAGTATATATGTATATATAAAAATAGGGAGAGGGAAAGGGAGAGAAATTCTGTAGCGCGGGAGATTAAAAACCTAAATTGAATCGCTTGGCGGTGGTTAAAAGACGGTAAACTGTTGTATCCGGTTCAATTCTAAACCCCCCGACGGTATATACAACCAACATCGCGTCCGTGTTAAATCATCGAACGAAACGGGTATATAGAGTACGTTGAGTATTTATGTGCCTATATTTGAATATAAAACTGTACGAAATTTATGTATTAAAAAAAAAAAAAATCAAAAAAACAGAAAAAAAATTCTGAGGGTAGTAAGATTCCCCGTGAAAATCCAAGACCAAATTTTCTGTCCCCTTGAATTCTCATGGCGAATAAAATTTAGTCTTAAAATTTGGCAAGGCGGATCTATACCCCGAAAATATGGGAGCGTATAGAACCCGAATCACTCATGCAAAGGAATTTTCAACGGGGGTTGTAATTACACTGACTTTCGTCGTTTAACCTGCACCTGTAACTCTGTACTTATAACTACCTTGCACGAGCTTCCGGGCACAGGTGTATTACACTTCCGTTTTAACGGTGGAAACACCCCTCATTATTGTCCCTTTGTATTATTACTACCGTGACTTTAATTTGGGAACGAAAAAAAAGTTTCTATGTATACGATAAATGTGTACATATATATATATTCTTTTATATAAACGGTCACGAAATCCAAATTTTAGAGTCAATTTTTGAGACCAGGAAGCCTGTATACCTATACATACATAAATTATACATCTATTCAGGTGCATGTATGAATATTCTTAGATGGGGTGGCGAACGGAGCGTGCATATTGCCCGTGGCAAGTGCAGCTATTGCATATATTTAACGGGTAAAATTTGAATATCTAGTTTCCATATCTATGTATACCTACTGCCATGGGAACTCGAAATATAAAGAAAAAAAAATATACTTATTTATATACTTCAATACCTTAAACGGAATTTTGTTATTATGTTTCTAGAATCGAACTGACGACTCCAACTTTGAGGTTGGATGCGGGGTAAAATGCAAATTGGATCAGGTAAGCCGATTTTTTAATTTTATTCTAATTTTTAATTTAATTGAATTTTTATTCAGGGAATTATAACAAAATATGTGATTTCTTTTATACGAGTGTGTATCGTAGGCATAGGTATGTAGAATTTAAATCGTGGTTTCCTTTTTATTTTGACTACACCCGCGGGGAACAATAAAGGTTTACTTCCGGTTCGGGATGTCGTTGCGCCCTTTGTATAACGGACGCAAATAAAAACAAACTAACGTATACAAATGTGTAACGAATGAATGAATGAATGAATGAATGAATGAACACCCGGGGACGATATAGGGCTTCGTGTTCTAAATTGGACCGCGTATAGAAGTGCAGCAGCCTTATTAGCGGATGTTGCCAAATTGACGTGCGACTTTATAACATATTATTATATACCTTAACCGACTGAAATTTGCACAAAATTTGAAAACCAGAAAATCCGAAGAAATAACAGCAAAACTCGTGCAGAAAATAAATTTCAACAAATATATGTATACGTATATAGGCATATATTATATAGATACGTAGAAAATTTATCAAAAGCATAAATTATTGGCGTTCGTCAACTGATCTAGAATTAGATATTTGAAATAATAAATGGGTGCAAAAAAAAAAATGGGATAAAACTTAGAGTCTATGGGATGTAGATAATTACTTTAGGTATTTATACACCGGTAGTACATTTATATTCGGTAATTGTAGTTCAACGGAAATTCTTTTAGTTCGTGAGGAAAATAGGGATTTAAAAACCGGATACAAAAGCACCAGTCCGTATCTCCACTATAGTACGGGTATGCATACGCGTGTATAGTATTTTATAGGATTCAGATACTCGCGGAATTATTTTTCAAAGTTCGACTGTATACATATAAAATTTAACATTGATATAACATAAAAAAAGTTATACACAAAATCGTATATTTTACTCGAATTTTCTAGGTATAATATCATTCGCGACAATGTTCCAAGAGGTCAGACATCCTTTATACTATACTAGTTCGGTCCAGAGTGTTGAACCGGCATTCTTTACATCGTTTGGTAGAATTTTATGCGCTGAATTCTTTCGAGTTATTACACGCTCTTTACGCGGCTCGTAGTAATCTAGAAGTCTGTCTTTAATTAGGGAGGAAATTGGTATGGATGTATGAAAAATTCTTCGCACCTTTTTTCTTTTTCTTTCTTTCCTATTTTTTTTTTCTTTTTTTTTTATATAAGCTGAAAGTCTAAATCTTACGTTAAATTCAAATTGAAATCTTCTATAGAATTACTAGAAAATCTAACTCAAAAGAGAGTGATAAGAAAAAAAAAAATTTGAAATAATATATAACATTTTTGTTTAAATAAATGAAATGAAATAAAAATGAAATTTCATCCGGAGGTCAAATTGCAATATTTGAACCGCCCAAGTGCAGACATTTATTTACCGTACACAAGGGTTTCCTTGAGTAAATAAAATACGTAAGGACATGCGTGCTGGATGGGACTTCCACCCTTCTGCGGGGCTGTAAACATTCTCGTGTTGCGGTTATAAGGAGAGACAGTTTTTTTCTTTTATTTTTTCCTTTTTTTTTTTCTTCATTTCATCGTCAGCAGTAAAGTTAAGTCGGTACATACATTATACACGAGATGTATATAAGTATTATGATAACAGATTGAATTATAGTATACTATCTAGGTAGCTAAGATTTCAAGTGGCTCAAGGGTTCCGGGTCTCTCGACTTGAGTAAAAATTTTTGTATTTACTATACTAGCCGCAGAAAGGAACTACTTGACATATACCTACATAATATATACACGAACTGGAAGCTTTTATACTGGATATAGTCTAGACGACTGTACCTATCCCAAAACATGGCAAGTTCAAATTTCGAAAATTCCACAAAGACTAAGTAAGCTTTCAAGACTATAATTAATAAAGATAAAGAAAATAAACTTCAAAGATTAGTTACCTAGTTTATGTAAAACATTTTCTTTTTTTCAATTTGAAATTTCGATTGTTCGGACTTCGACCCGGCCCTTCATAATTACTTCCTACATAATAATTGTTATTGAAGTGCAGAGATTAGGGTATATAGGTATAAACATCTACTTATTTACTATTTAGGGTGCACGTGGGCCGATGCTAACGTATACACGTAGGTATATACTATAATGTAGAGATTACTGCAAGCTCCGTATATATTTAACTATATGTACGTATAGCATGAACCCCCACCCTCCCCTACGACAAGTAGGTATAATACGCATACTGTCAACTCCGAACGATATACTTAACGCATATCATATACACGTATGTATATTATTATATATACACGTATACAAAGAGAGAGAGAGAGAGAGAGAGAGACTCGCACGATCACATATATATATATATACGAGCGAAGCGAGTAGGTATACGTTTACGTCTACACGAGAGTAAGAGGAAGAGAGCGAGAGAGTAAGGAGGGTTTAAGAGTGGGACAACAAGGGGGCGTAATGTGTGTCGAGGATTTAATGAGGAAGTGAGGAATTAGCGACAGTACGCGGAGGCAGTAGCTACTTCGCGGGTAACCGCACCTCGCTCTTCGCAGCAGCCCTGTTCGTTCCGTTATTCCGCTACAAGCATCGTCATCGTCGTCACCGCATCGTACCGCATGTCATGTTTTTACTATTATTCGTTTAGTTACTCGCCCACAAACCTTTCGGACTGGCTTCTATACTCGTCTAATCATTTATTAGAGTACACATACCTTGTTCTTGCAACATATGTTATATGTAATGGGTATATGAACTAATTCACAAATTCCCGGTCTGGTTTTCCGCCTCAAAATTTTTTCCATCGTCAATATATCAGATATTATTTTCAATGAAATTTCATGCAATTTTTCATTTTCTAGTTTTTAACGTTTTTTGTCATACGTATTTTGAACTTTCGATTATTTTCCACGGTACGTGAAAATATTTTCAATCAAAAGAACGAAAAATTTGCATCGAAAAATGTATCGACAATTAATTTCTGTGAAATTATTAACTTCTCGGGTATTTAAAAAAAAAAAAAAAAACGTTAAAAACGTAAAATCTAAATAATTGCATGAAATTTCATTAAAAACAATTACATCAAAACCAATTAAATTTTGAGGTACAAAACCAGACCGGGAATTTGCGAATTAGCTCATATATTGGTATTGTGTAATTACTCAATATATAATCCTCGTAGGTATAGAAATAAAATTCTACACAACCGCACGCGCACATCTTATATTATTGAAGCTCGCGTGCCAATTGCGAAAGAACAACGCGGTGGTGGAAAACGAAACCGGACGCGTATCACGTTTAATTATATTAATTATACGTCGGTCGGTAAAGAAGAAGAAGAAGAAGAAGAAGAAGAAGAAGAATAAGTTCGGAAACGAAGAAGGTCATTTTGTAAAATCGGAACTATCCATAATACAGTTTATTTAATATAATAATTTAGATTTTACTGATCGAAGCTTTGCGTCTTATTTTTCTCTTCTTATTCCTGCACCTTTTCTTCAGTTCTTGTTCTTATTAAACGATTCCACAAATTTTTTTCAACATTTATCTTCTCGCTTCTGATTTCATTGGCAAGATTTAGTCTCGTGACAATGAGGTGGGGAAATAAAAATGTCAATAAAACCTGTGTTCCCGTATGGCCTAATATATTCTATCTACAACCCTCCATGTATAATAGCTATAGTAAATATCTATACACGATTAGATAAGAAAGACCGCGTATATATTCAACTCGTAATATATCGTTCATCATAATATCGTGTTTTCAATGATTTACAGAAACTGAAATTAATAATGTCCTTATCGTTTATTTATCACTATACTTTATACTGCATAGTGTATGACCTTTTCAGCTGATACGTACGGTTGAACGACGCGATACCCCCTGATCATCGCGTCGTCAGTCTAATATATTATTTAGTTATATGCGTATATATACGCGTACGACCGAAATACGATAGTATAATAGTATAGTCGCGACGTAAATACGATCTTCTTTTCGATGATAGTATAATACGTTGTGTTGGAGTAAAACGTGGATTTAAGATATTAGTATTGATATTGTATATCAAAAGGCATTGCATAAATAATGTTTTAAAAATTAGATAATCGCACTTTATACAATAGACAAACGCGACGTTTAACAATCAGTTGAAAAATAGGTAATTATTTAATAATACATTATGAAACCCGCGCGTGCGGAATCAGGTACAAATCTGCGTAATAAATAAACCCACCCGAAATAGCAATTTATTAAGCCTCTAGATAATTTAATTTATCAAAAATCGATCATTTATTATTTTTTTTTGTTTTCTGACTGACCCTAAATATTAATATTTTTGTCCAAAATTTCGAGCACTTCGTGAGAGTTGGGATGAAAAAATAAGAAGAAAAAAAAAATAAATTGATTTCTGATAAATTAAATGATCTTTGAAATTATTTCCAAAATTGTTCGATCACTAGGAAATTTTCGGGGGTTGAGAGAATGAAAATTGGGAATTTGAGGTAAAAAAATTTGTCGCCATATAAAGTGTGTACGTATAATATACGTACGTGCGTACATATCGCACAAAGTGTAGTGTAGTAGCATTCTTATCGTTATAAATTCAATTAATATAGTGATATTAATAATGAACTTAAGATAATCGTATTCTGCTCAAGCCTCAAGCTTCATACTCTGTAATACACGATGCAGTAAAGCGAATAATAATAATATCAATGTGTATACCGCATGGCATTTCCTTTTATAAGATGGGTAAACGAAGCGTAGTTTTAATAGTTTAAACCAACCGGAAACCTTGAGTACGTTTTTATAGAAATTGTTTAAGAAAAAAAATAAGATAACAAGAAAAAGAAAAAAAAAATAAGTCACTCAGACAGAGTCGTGATATTAATTCTCTCCAAGACGTGGGAGGAAGCGCATCAACGGCACGTGCCGTACCCGACTTTATACACATGTATACATGCCGTATTATGCTTAGAAAAATGACACTTAACACGGAAGAATTATATTCTCCGGTTCATTAAAAAACTGCTAGACTCTTTTAACGTAAGAAGAAGGAAAATGACAATAATAAGAAACTAGAGAATTTTTAATCGCGTTAGGTAGTCGTACGTTATCTATACTTTTTATTTTCTAAATTTTCATCTTCTGCGTACTTGAGGTTCTTTAGCTCCCGAGAAAAGTTGTATAATAATACAAGGCGCTACCTGCTCTGTTTAATATTCAAAATCCGAGAGTATATGCTCGGTTAGTAACACGTGACTTTAAACAGATCCATGCTGCAAGCCCTTGAAAAATGTCATCAATCACTTGAGAGCCGTACGAGAAACAAGACTCTGGACTCTCGTTTATAAGTGATTATCCTAAAACTGAAGACGTCTGTCTACGTATACGTACTCGAAAACTTACTATAAGTACACTGTAGACTTTGATAAACTGTAACTCTAACTCGCGAGAAGAAATGAGAAAATTATCTCCCAAATTGTTTGCCTTTCGATTTATGAAAATCGTTATTATTCATAATATTATCATACTTTTTTTTCGTTTCAGTGCGCTAAGGGATGCACCATATGGCAATTGGCACTCGAAACTAATTGCCCGGCTGCTTGCGTAAGTTGATTTTTCTATTACTTGCTCATTAATATTATTGTACGTATATATGCCATAAATATATTAGTCGATATTAAATCGTACTCACATCTATCATCGCGTTCCTTCGAATGTAAGGTATATCCAATTAGTTTCTTGAGTAATCCGTAAATATTGCACTTTTCTTATCACTATATTCACTTTTATACATCACAATGTACACGTTCCTCGCACTATATCACAAACACACACTATTATTCACTAAGGTGTCATACATATTACATTTTTTTCGGAATCCCGCAATTCACGTTCTATAATATCTCATATCGGACACGGTATAACGTTTGATTATGTTAGGATGCAATTATTTCACGGGATTATAAACGAGGGATCACATTTCGCGTTGAATTAACGTTGTTTACTTTTTTTACCCGCGCACCGAACGCGCATACAAATAATATGACGTGATTATAGTTTGTCTTAGACTCACAGATGCCGCGATTGTCAATTGTTTTGACTTTTTTGTCAGGTAGTAGATTTTCCATCTGATAATTCTGTATCATTTACCGACTGACAGCGAATAATATTTGATATGGATGTTTCGGTCCGTATATCCTGAAATAATATCACCTACGGCACTTCCACGCACTTCATTATCTACTTTTTTCTACGACAATATAGTTCTTAACTAACACTATCAATATTCAAGATCAAGATTCAACTGCAGAGACGCGATACGTATCGTTTGTTTTTTGTTTCACCACTAACCAATCACCGTACAGCAAAGGGCTGATCGAGATCACGTGACGTATTGTTATTAGGCGGGAACTTACACCGAATTAGCGTACCTGCAGTGAACTTCCGGAAACTTAATAATAAACAACAAACTATAATATGTCAGTATTATTATTTTATTTTAATAAAATTATACTTCGATAATTACAGCGATAATTCACCTGACTTAATCTAGATCAACGGTATTTAATCATCTTTCGGTATAGCTAGTTTGATATTGTGTTCTTTAGTATCGCATATCCGCTTCATTCATTCTATCGCGATTAATGACGTAAGTATTGCAAAATTTCACATCTGAACCCATATTCACAGGTTACGTACCTGATCGTCGTAAACAATCTAGCAGACGATAATTATTAATTTTTTAATTATTATCAACAATAATTATAATATAATATTTATCTAACAATACTATAACGAGAGCGCAGCTAATACGTTCTGTAAAAGTTTCGTAGTAATCATATCTTCACGTTGTTAACAATTTATTTGTTGTTTGTTTTTTTTTTCATTAATAACGAGGATTCGATTATCACTCTCTTTACAGAATGGAACTCAAGTACTCATTCCGCAGAAGCCGCTTTTCTGTGTATTCGGATGTCAAACTGCTCTGAACAAATATTTTCAACAACTTAAAGGTAAGGTAGAAGAAAAAAAAAAAATTAGAAACAAATTAAATAAACGAAATAAACCACATCATAACCTAATATGCTGATTAGGGTGGGGCGAATAAACTGACTATTTATTTATTTTTTATTTTTTTTTCAAAATTTAGTCCCAAAAACTGGATATTTTATCGTTAAATATAGAAAAAACTTGCGTGGCACACTTCGGTTTTTATATCTCAAAAACCGATCCATTCGGAAAGATTCAACAAGGCCACTTTTGTCCGAAATCAAACGCTCTACAAAGAAGGTCTCTTGGCGTTTTTCAATGAATCCAACCGTTTCCAAGTTATTCCGGCCATTCCGGTCATTCAATAAACAAGAATAACTTGGAAACGGTTGGATAAAAATAAAAGAATAAATTTTTGGGATTAACTTTCTGAGAAAGAAGAATAGTCGCTTCATTTCACCGCACTCTAATGCTAATCCTTGTCACTGTAGAATAAATCCTTATTTTTATCTGGCAAATAATCTAAATGATAATATAAACAAGTTTTTTTTTTATCTCGTTTCAACTTTTAGGTAATTAAAAGTCAGAAGTCTGCGAACTCTTTTGCAAAACGATCGACTTTGTCTATAATCAATTCCTCCTCTTCGTAGTGGTCGTAGTTACTTGTATCCCCGACGTTACCGGTCTTAGGGACAAAACTGGGCTGAATTTTCTGCTGATAAATCATCAGCCAATCAATGGTCCTAAACCATCGATGTTTCTTTATATCGGCAGGGCCATCTTTCAAGTTTCCAAATCTCCTGGAGAGATCTACTTGCAGTGTATGCTTCAACAGGTCTTTGAGATCCTCGCGAAAATTGTTGGCGTATTTATACCTACCGGAAACTATCTTCTCGTATATTTTCATCGGGTCTCTAGCGTAAAACGGTGGATATCCGGCGTTCATTTCGTACAAAAGTACTCCAAAACTCCACCAATCAACTGACTTGCCGTATCCTGTAGACAGGATTATTTCCGGGGCGAGATACTCAGGTGTACCGCAGAGGGTCCAGGTCCGGCCTTCTACGAGCTTGCAGAAACCAAAGTCCGTTATTCTCAGATACCCGTTCTTCTCTATGAGAATATTCTCCGGCTTTAGATCCCGGTACACGAGTCCGCAGTAGTGGAGGTATTCCAGAGCCAGGGTAACTTGGGCTCCGTAAAATCTGGCCAAATCCTCGTCAAATTTTCCCATTTTTCTCAAATGGGAGAACATCTCGCCGCCGTTTATAAACGGGAGGATTAAATAGATGTAGGAATTATCCTTGAAGCAAAATTCCATGTAGATTGTGAACGGGAATTTCAGACTCTGCAGTATCCTCTTCTCGTTTCCCGTGTGCTCCACTTGTTTCAGCTTAACTAGCTTAGCTTTCTCCAATATTTTCATCGCGTAGTAGGAACCCGTCGCTTTATGCTTCACCAGCATCACTCGACCGAATGCTCCAGTCCCCAGGGTTCTATAGCGGACGAAATCGTCCAGGGTTTGAGTCTCCTTCCTTTTACTCTTCCAATTGTCAAAGAAATTCGCTTTCAGTCCTTCCAGTATCTGTTCGTATTCATTGAACGATTTCTCCCGCTCATGGTCGTCCATTATACTATTTCCGATCGATATTGTCACCAGGATTCATTCATTTGAAGCCAGGCTGACAGATCTCCGCAGAATTTTGTTTATATCGCTGAAAATCATTTGTCAAAAAACTCTGAGCTATATCCGAGCATTAGCTGAGCTTTATTCCCATGAAATTACACTGTGCTATTTTTTGAACACACTATCACATCCGAGTATCTAAAAGAATGATTATTCCTCCCTACAGAGAAGGTCGGTACTCCACCGGCTCCAGCGCTCGTCGCAGATAGTCTGACCGCCACTTCCCTGCGACTGGAATGGAAACTTATCGACATAGAGAGGAGAGGCAGCGGTATATCCTACCTGGTGCAATGGATGTACGAAGAGCTGGCGGACACTTGGCAATATTGCAGGAACCAATCGTGGGGAAAGGACGATCAGATATTGGTGGACAATCTCCAGCCCTACACGAAGTACAGGGTGTGTTTAATGCTGAGGGAAAACTGTCCTTCTAATGGACTCTAACGGTGTAGAGAAATTGTTTTGACATTGAATGTTATTTTCACAGTTCCGAGTGGCTCTGAGCTTGAAATCTATTCAGCAGATTCAAGAACCAATAGTTTCAGCTCCGAGTGTTCCAATTCTAACAAAGTCAGAGGGTTTCCCATCTTCGGCACCGGTAATTGTAAGAGCGGCAGCGGTAGATAGCTGCCGCGTATCCGTCTCTTGGGAACCGGGACCGTTTCCAAACGGCCCCCTTTTGTCATATGTCCTACGGCTTCAAGGGGGCAATTATTCCCAGCTTAAGGTACACACGCCACGCCAGAAGTAAACGTTATTCAATATAATATGCACGTGGAACATTTTACGGAGTTATCGCTCAAGATGGGAAACTGATGTTTCCGATCTACCTCAGACTGTTTTCTGTCAAGTTATTGGCCGAAGAACAAAGCCCTGATTTATTTTCATCTTTTTCAGTCGTTTGTATCGAAATAAATGAAAATAAATCAGGCTTCATATCTCGACCAGTATTTTGTCAGAAAAAAATTTGGAGCAGATCAGAAACATCAATTTCCCATCTCGATCGATACTCCGTGGAATGCCCCATATGTACGCCAGTTTACAATTGTACATAATATCTTATGCTATTTTCTATTTCTATCCGCACACATCACTTTGTCAGCTACTACGGCCCTCTTCCAGCGTGATGCACTTTTCTAATTGCTTTTCGCAGCACTCTCACAACTGAGAGGAATATTATTCCATGTGCGATTGGTTCGGCAAGCTAAAACGACACTCCTTACAATTCTCTGCCTGCTAATGCTTCATACTTTTTTACACGTAGCTAGAAAACCATGAATAGAAAGTACGAAATAAGTATAATATCAACATTCCATGATCTTCTCCGAGCTTTTTCACCTCACGCTTATCTCCTAATCGCTAACGCAACTTTCAGCTTGTACGAACCAATCCACTGGAACATAAGCGCACTCTGGCATGGCGTTCTTATTCCTGCTTCAAATACTCTAGATATTAATTAGCTAACAGGGATCGATTAAATGTCTGGGTGTAAAATCGGGCGCTCGTTACTCGCCCTAAACCTTGAACCCTTTTTCTCACACGCAGGATATATCGGCGTCTGAAAATGCAACGGACCATCATTACATGTTCCAAAATTTAAAACCCAATGAAAACTACTCCGTCAGCATTACGATGAGGAATAGCGAGGGGGAAGGACCCCCGGCCGTTATACACATCGCCACAACGCCCGAGCCCACTGGTATATCAACTCTCCATTAAACGATCAAAGAATTTCCACAAAACCCTAATGAAAACTTTCGCCAATTATCTATTCCAGTCACTTCGATGCAACAGCCTATATTGATCCTGGGCGGCGAGCATACGGTGAAAAAACAAGGCGCTGACATGCTGGAAGACCCCATAGTGATCTACGAGACATCCAACAAGATCCGGGGCGTCGCTATCCACGTTTTTTCCGCCCAAGTATTCGTCTCGGATTCCGGTGGCTTTGTTTACAGAACGAAAATAAAGGAGAGATCCGATCCTATCGTCGTACTGAGTCCGGATCAGATCAACTTCGAGCCACTAAGTCTGTCCGTCGATTGGCTAAACTTGCATCTCTACGTCCTTGGCGAAGTCAGACACTCTACTACCTCCTGGCAAATCGCGAGATGTAACTTGGACGGCCGAGGGCTGACCGTTGCCTACGCAGGCTTTCTATCCAAGCCATCTCACATAGAAGTAGATCCGTACAACGGCTACTTGTTCTGGGTCATGAAAGACGGACTGTACAGATTAGACCTGGCCGATATTAGCAACGGCGTTAAACACGAGGTAACACTCTCGCCCTGGCGAGTAACCCGACTCAACAGCCCTAAAAAACACGCTTATCTTCCGCAGACACATCCTTATTTGATCCTGGAGGACGATAATCTCCGAGCCTTCATGGTCGATCATAGAAATTTCCGACTGCTGGTGCCTCACCATGTCCAGAATACCGTGATATCCGTCACTCTGGATGGCAGAGAGATATCCAATCTTAGAGCCAACACGCAGCAGCCCAAGTTTCAAAACGTTGTGTCGCTGGCCATGGCTAACGGTCTTTTCTACTGGACTAACGGCAAGGATATTTTGACGGAAGACTATCATCCCGGGCAGAAAAGATACTTCCATAACTTTTATCCGTATAAGTAAGCGGCTGAATAATCTGGACGGAAAAATCCTAGCAGTTTACTGACTCTTTGCCCAATCAAACAGGTTCGACAGATCTTGCTTCAGCGTAAACGTCCTCATGGACGCCAGCCAGCCGGCTCCAGTCCCCGTGAATCCGCCCACAGGGGTTCAAGCAGTTCTCGGTGCGGAAATGGCCAAGGTTTCTTGGCGCGCTCCGTATCTGCTCGGTGGCCAGGGCAAGGGCGCTTGGCAGAACTGGTCCTACGAATTAGAGATCAAAGACGAACTAACCGGGGAGGCCATCCATCAGAAGGACATCGCGGGCTCTTCCCACACGGTTTATCACCTCAGAGAGAGGTCCGAGTATTCTATAAAAGCGGCGGCGTATACCAGCGCCGGGAGAGGCCCGTGGTCGACGGAATTCAAGGGGCGAACGTTGAGGTGAGTAACGAGATAGTTTCGGACTCGGAAAGGAACTGTTGCTCGTCATTTCCGCAGGGATCCTAGAGGCGGGTCTTACGCTTCTATTTTATGGTCTGCGACGGAGGGGCTGCTGAGGAGCGACGTGACCGGGGAAAACGTAGAAACTCTGATCCACAAGGGAAGCTGGAAGGACTCTGAGACCGAATATCACATCGTCGATGTCGCTTGGTACAAAGACTTGCTTTATCTGGTCGGCAACAACTCCGTTCTTTATTGTTACAACACTTCGAGCCACGAGAGAAGCAGACTGCATATAAACTCCGTTGGCAGCGTCGCCATCGACTGGGTATCCAAGAAACTCTACTGGGCTAATCCCAAGCAGCAAATAGTGAGTCGGGATCGTAATTCGAGAAGAAATGTTGCGGCAGGAAGGCTTAAGGCGATCTTTAACTGATTCTAGATAACCAGAGCCAATTTGGACGGCACTCAGCAGGAACCTATGTCCATATTAGCCATAGTTAAAGAACTGATGATAGACTCCTTGGAGGCTTATTTGTACTGGTCAACGGGCTATGCGGTCGAAGTGTCAAGACTTAACGGGCAGGAACGGCGGTTTTATTACTCCGACGAAATATTCAACGGCAAACAAGTTATGGGACTGACTTTGGACACGGAGAATAAATACGTTTATTGGATTGTCAGGAGCTATGAGAGCGGTTCGATACTCTACAGAGCACCGACGTCCGAGAATATACCTATGAATCATAAAATCGAGCCGGAGATGGTCAGTTTTTATTTTTACAAGGCGTAAAGTCCTGCTCTCGTCCTTTAAACCTGATCTTTCATGTTCTAGGTCTCCGCGCTACAACACCCTAACATGCAAGGGCCTCTTTGTTACTTCTCAGAGCATTTGCTGTGGCTTAGAGACGACAGAAACGCGGTGATCGGCGATTTGTCTGGACAAAACACGGCCGTTATCAACGGGATAACTTTGTCCGGTCTACAAATGGTCGCGATAATGGATCACGCGCTGCACAAATACCCGACTAACTTGTCCTCGGAAAGCATAGTCGTGCTGCCGTCTGCGGTGAACGTAGACAGCATCAGAGTTGAGGGAAATTGGACCAAATTCAACGTCTCATGGGACCCGGTGAAGAATATTAACTACGGAACAGTTTTCTACGAAGTTAAATTCGCCGATTACATAAACACCAATGCGAACCCAGAAATTACCAGGGAAACTACTATACCGTATAATAATTCGGACAGATTCACCCCCTACGCTGTGCTCGAAGTAACTATAAAGGCTTTCACCTATTGGGGAATGTCTCATCACGCCAGGAGAATACTCAGGTCTCCACAGGCCGAACCTAGCCAGCCAACAAACCCGAGAGGCTTTGTTGAGTTTCAGAAAAAACCGCTGAACGACGAAGCTGATATCTCTGCGGTGTTCAGGTGCGCCGATTATGGGCAGTAAAAATCTTTCTGAAATCTACTTTGGAGCTGGGTGGCTGATTTTTTGATATAAGTTGCACAAGACCCTTACAGAAGTCGGTGTAACATGCCAGTTCTCAACCCCCGGGGTCGAGTGGTAAAACTCGTAAACAAAGAAAGATGAGAAAAAAAGTTTCAAATAAAAGTTGCAGAGCGTGAATTTTACGCAAATAACGTCGAATGACTTTTACCCCTAATCCGAATAGTTCAGGTTTTACAGCCATGTAAAGTTTGATATCTTAAGAAATTCGTAAAAATCTTTTTCTTTTTAATTTTTTTTTTGTTTTTTCTTCTTTTCAATTATGGTTTGAAAGTCGATTTCAGAACCATTTTGACACCAATATTATCCCTCCGCCAGCCAATGCCTCGATTCCATTTCTAATCCTCGTATTTCCAGGTGGGATAAGCCCGACCATCCCAACGGCTTGATAGTTGGCTACACGATGGAGTGCTGGCACACGGTGGCCGGAATCAACACGAGTATTTGCGACGCGGTTGATCTACCCCCAAGCAAATTGGAGCATAGAGTCGACGGGCTTTTGCCAAAGACTATTTATTACTTCAGAGTTCAAGCCTTTACAGAAGTTGGCGCCGGCTCGTTTACGGACATTGTTAACGTGTCCACAGAATTCGAGTACCCTGTGCCACAGATATTAGTCGCTGCTCCTGATGCAGTCAGGATTTCTGACCTGGACAGAGGAAGTGAGGATACTATAACCAGGCAGATAGCGATCGAAGTCGCCTATTCAGCCGCTGAAAATAAAGTGTATTGGATTAACGACATGCAAGAAATGGCCGTCGCCGATATCGGAAGCTCTAATGCCACTAAGATTCTTACAATGAATAATACTGCGTCTAGTTTGTGCGTCGATTGGGTTACTAGGACCTTGTTTTGGGCGGAATCTGGACACAGAGATACTGGTGGCAGCCAAATTATGAGACTTGATTATACGGCGTGGAAAGCTGGAGACACTAACGTCAAGAAGATAATAACGACTAATAGAGAAGCCAGGAATTTGGATATTTCACCTCTGACGGGGTAAAATTGAAATCTTATTTTTGCAGATAAAAATTTGGAGTAGATGGGAAACATCAATTTTCCATCTTGATTGATACTTCGTGGAATTCCCCATATAAACCTTGGAAATTATTTTATTCAAACCAATTCATTGGCTCCGTTTTTTTTTTTTTTTTCAACTGGAAAATCAAACTTCTACAAACTTGGAGAAAATATTCTATATTTATGTAGTTTCGCATCAATTGAGAATATTTCCTCCAAATTTTGAAGAATTTCAAAGTCCATAAAATCTCAAACAATTTCTAATTCTATCTAAAACTAGTATTAATTAATTGTGAAAAGACTCGAGTCAATATAGAATATTCCTTCAAACTGTCCCAAATATTTGAACGATAATTATTACCAATATGCAATCTTTATTCGTCGCCATTAATTACCTAAATAACTGATTCACTTCTCGCCAACAGAAAACTCTATTGGATTCAGCTAACTCAAACTGACCGTGGAGTGATAATGCAATCTGATGTATACGGGGAAAATGTGAAGCCTTTTTTTAATCAAGCCGAAGATTGTTCGTGCCATTATATACCAAATGTCAGACCTGTGATGACCGTGGATAATACAGACGTTTATAATCCTGTCATTTATTGGATATCTTCCGAAGGACATCTGCATATTGCTGATATTGACGGATGTGTTTGCGACTTGGTGATTAGCCCCGGTAATTTTTGTCAGCTTATGATCAAACCGTTCGATTAATTTTAAGGAATATTTTATCGATCTGTTTCTTCGTCGATTTACAGGATTAAACAAAGGATTACCGCCAAGGTCGCTTACGGTGGATAAAATAAACGTCTACTGGTCAAACTCTGATCAAGATCGCGTTTATTTTGTGAATAAAATGAACCCGGAGGAGAGCGGTATAAAGCAATTCCATTTACAAAGTACTCGAAGCTTGAAAGCAATCGGAAAATCTTTGCAGCCTTATCCAGTAGCCAAATGTCTAGTGTTCAGGAAACTGGCTTACAGAGTTCAGCTCGTTAAGGAATTTTCGAATTCCATCAAAATCCGACTCCCTGAACCCGAGCTGGAGTATGGATGCCATAGGTACAATCTTCCCGCGACTCTGTACACGATTTACGTCGCCCAGTGGGGAACTGACCACACCGGAGAAGAAACCAAACTAGAAACTTACAACGAAGAAATCGAGGCGAAGAATCTGAAACCGTTTACCAAATACGTATTTCGCTTGGGTTTAAGCAACTATTACAGCGACCTAGAGTCTTACGGGCTGGAACTAGGCCCGGGAATAATCCTGAGCACCGACGCAGGGGTTCCAACAAAGCCGGAAAATGTTTCCGTCAAAGCTCTGACGCCAACTTTAGCAGCTATCAGCTGGCTGCCCCCTAAAATATTGAACGGCGCAGCGGTACGGTATGAAATTCATTGGAGATCTGCGGAGCTTGTCGACGGAGTTAGACAGAAGGGCGAGCAGCTGATAAAGCCCGGCGATTCCTCGTCTGCTAATGGAAATCTATCCGCGATGTTGCAGCCATTATTACCGGGGCAAGAATACCTGGTATACGTTCGCGCTTATTCCGCAAATTCTACCGGCAATTATAACGAAAGTATCGCTCAGCGTGTGACGATGTATCCCGAACCAAACAACCTGACTTTAACAGACGTCGGCGTTAATTTTATGAACTTATCCTGGGTGCCGAAGAGGAACCTCACCGTTGACTATCGTCTGCAGTTCTCCGTAGTGGGTTTAGACAAATGGCAGAACGTTACGAGCCCGGTAATCCTAGGAGGTGAAAGGGTGGAATTCAGCATTCCAAATTTACAACCGAGGACTTTGTACAAGTTTAGACTCGTCCTGAGATATCCGACTTACGAACCGGACTTTCCCTGGCCTCCGGACGCCAGATTTACCTTCCAAACACTAGGCGACGTTCCCAGCGCGCCTGGGACCCCGATAGTAACTAAGCTGCGAGATTCGATCTATCAAGTAAACTGGGAGCCGGCCCAGGCCCACGGGTCTCAAGTCACTCTGTATCGTCTGGAGGGAAAAGTGATAGAAGATTCCGACAGTAAGGATGAAAATCGCAACCAAACTAGCCTCTGGAATCTCTGCTATAATGGAACCGACTCTTCCTGGATTATACCCGGGGAAATGATCAAAATTTACCAGTTTAGAGTCCAGGCGAGAAACGCCTACGGATTTGGGGCCTGGAGCGAAGCTAGTAAGGTCGTGGATCTGATAGAGGCGGGGATATTGGGACCTAGACAACACTTGGGGCTCATACTGGGCCTCAGTGTCCCTCTGATCCTTGGCGTGATGCTTTTATGCTTCGGGTTCTACCTTTGTCGTGAGTATTGCGGGCTCGTTGTCGCCCCGCGACTCCTAGCCGCACCGCTAATCTCCGTCTAATATTCCAGCAGTCTACAGACAACGGAAGGAGGACAAGAAGACTGTAATACCTCCAGCCATGCCCGACGTGGAGTTGGCAACTCTGCGCGAAATACCGCGCGGTAATTTCGTACAGTCTAATGCGCTGTACGCATCAGCCACACAAAACGATCCTGACGACTCTGCACTGCCGAAAATAAAGAGGGAGCAAATTACACTCGCTAAATTCTTGGGCAGCGGAGCTTTCGGGGAAGTAAGTCCGCTTATGCGACTAAATAGATTATTTTAAACAACCGGCGCATGAAAGAAGGAAAAGAAGGAAAGAAGCAGAAGTTGAGGGGGCCTTTTTTCTTCAAATCACTGCTACGCCCTGATTAACATCTTTCTCTTGCTTTCTAGGTGTTCCAAGGTAATGCCAAGGATCTCGATGGTCCCGGGATAACTGGAGTGGCGATAAAGACCTTGCGCAAAGGAGCTTCAGCGCAGGAGAAGACCGAATTTCTACAAGAAGCTAGACTCATGAGCCACTTCAGACATAAACACGTTTTAAGATTGCTCGGGGTTTGTCTAGACACAGACCCTCCCTTGCTGGTGTTAGAGTTAATGAAGGCTGGGGATCTGTTGACGTATCTTAGAGCCAGCCGACCTCTGCAGCCAACGGACCCTGGCGCTCTTCGACTTCAAGACCTTCTCGCTATGTGCGAAGACGTAGCGAGGGGCTGCCGTTACCTCGAAGAACTGCATTTCGTTCACAGAGATCTAGCCTGTAGGAATTGCCTGGTATCTGCTAGGGACAGGGAGAATCGAGTCGTGAAAATCGGCGACTTTGGACTCGCGAGAGACATTTATAAAAACGATTATTACCGCAAGGTAGAGACGAGTCCTTAAAAAATTAAGGGGAGATTACACCCGACTTTGAATGATAAATTCGTTTCTTTAGTAGTTTTTTTTTTTCGCGACGAGTTCAATGCTTGTAAAATGAAAACAGTACAAAAATATTTCGAATATTTTTACTGAATACTTACGCCAGGAATTTCAACAAATTTTAAACAAATTCAGGAAGGAGAAGGCCTGCTGCCGGTGCGATGGATGGCGCCAGAATCCCTTGTCGATGGGGTATTCACATCGCAGAGCGACGTATGGGCGTTCGGAGTTCTCATGTGGGAGATAACTTCTCTAGGCCAGCAGCCGTACCCGGCGAGAACAAATTTGGAAGTATTATACCACGTCAGAGCAGGCGGGAGACTGCCCAAGCCGCTGAACTGTCCGGCTGCATTACACCAGTTGATGTTGAGGTGCTGGAGCACAGCGGACGCTAGACCTAGCTTTAAAGCTTGCTTGGAACATATCATCATGCTAAGAAGCGCTACGGAAGATGCTACTCTGAGCCCTGTACACGCTGGCCATTACTTATCGAAACGAGGTTTGTTTATTGAGGAGAATTCTTACGGTATGCCTTGACTTTAATGCATCATGTTACGCTGCATGGACTCGTGAGATAAATATGAAAACTTGTTCTCTGTTCAGGAAGTATGGATGAAAACAATTTGGAGAAATGAATGGTGAATGTTTTGTCTTTCTTGTTGTTTTCTACCTCCCATACTTCCTCGAATTCTTCATCGGGAGTGTAAATCGTGATACTTTCTATTTCATTATTTCATGTTAGCCACTTGAAACGTTCGAAAAATACCTGACTTATTCCCTGACCATTACCATTTTTCCTCTAACTGACTAAAATTCGAACTAATACTGTGAATACAAGCGACCGATTAACGTAACTCCGAATTAATCGGTGTTCAAAAATTTTCTACGTAAATGCTCTTCAATTTTTAACACTGTTCAGATTCATTAAAAATTTCTAGCATGCGAATATAAAAAAAAAGAATCATTCTTTGAATTTTGCTTTTGTTTTTTTCTTCATTCCATACTTGTTTTCTCTGACCAATGATATAACTTCCTGACATTTCCTTGACCAGTGGCAACCGTGTTATCGTTAATATTAACATTGCTTGAAACTGTTATGAAATGATCATCGCATGGCTTGTGCTTGCAGGCGTGTCTAACATGGCTTACTTTGCTGACGAGAATCAGAATCATAACCAGTCAGGTAGGTTTCACAGTCGATCCCATTTTACCCGTTTAATAATCTATCCGATGTTCGCCTAGTCATAATCTCTACTTTCCTTTCCGTATGAAAATAGAAAGACTGTTCATCAATCGGAGATAAATGACTACTTTGTTCGTAGATCGTTGAAAGCGTTTGCAATCTTTTTTTTTTTTTTAGGAAATTCTTGGAAATCTAGCAGTTCCGAAGGCAGTAGAGACATGCAGCCCTTCTTAACCGACTCTTGCAACACAACTGCGTTATTATCCCCCGGTGAAATTCCAAAGTATTTAGAATTGTTAGCAGACAATGAAGTACCTGATATTAGAGATACTCCGACCGGTGGGTACGAAGTACCAAGATCCGCGCAGATCTTGGAGAGAAACGACCTTCAGAAAGAAGGCAAACGCTCCGAGGCGTCAGACCCGCAAAATGAAAGCCTAATTTTGGAACACGAACAATCGGAGGATACTGTTAATCAAAAAAGAGCCTCTACTTCAAGCGTAGGAGATAAATGTATAATCTTGGATAGCTCGAAGCTAGGAAATCACGTTCCCAAATCAATCCCAATGAGAAGTCCGCAAATTTCTGTAGAGGAAATTCGAAAGTGTGAAAAACTTGGACCAGAAATTAGAGGATCGCTTACTAGCTTGAGCGGCAGAAGCACCAGTTCGCACGGGTCATCCGCAAGCTTGGCTCCGTCTACTAGGCCGAATTCGTCTTTAATAAACTCCCAAAATACTCTGCCGTTTAAGAAGAACGGAGTTAATAAGAGGAACAGTTTTGCCAGCGATCAATGCAGCGGGAAAAATACACTGTCGAAATTACACAGGACACATTCAGTCCTGCAAAATGGTAAGGCCAATATTCCATTGGCAATAAATAGCGCCTTATTGAATTCACTGAGACAAACACCGGGCGCGAATGAAGAGGTGAATGACGTAGCTACGTATACTAATATTAACTCAGACGCGGTGAGAGTAAACGGGTAATAAATGAAATAAAGGGTGATATTTGCCTAAGTAATAATATTTGATATTAATTAGGGTATAGTGTAGTTAGGTATGATGTATGGTAAACAGAGCCTGAACTGCCATGATTAAACAATTTCATTAAGATTAATTTCATTATCGTAATAATAATGTCTTGCAGAGATTTAGACGAGTTTGGATATATGTATATCTTTTGGTATTGATATAAAATATATTGTAATATCTTTATTGAATAATTGAGAATCGTACTAAGAATTTTATTGTACGTATATATATATACATATATTCTATGTGTGTATAAGAAATTGTTAAGTTTAAATCTGAAAAAGATGATGAAAACTATTATATTATATAAAGTTGTGAAAGTTGAGATATTTTATCGAGCTTTAAAGATCATTTAGATATACATACATAGTAACTTGCTATTTGTAATTCAATAATCTCAATGAGGCTGCTCATTTTAAACGTGCCTTATAAATGAATATATAATTAAGTGAATAATATAAGCTGACAATGACGAACGAATCTCGCTATAATCTGCATTCAAAAAATCAAATTGTAAATAATATAGGTATCATATTTTGAAATGTTTTTTTTTTCTCAAATATCTATACCTACTAAATTTTATCATACATACTATACATTTATATTAACGTATCAATAATTATATTCATCTTCTTTTTTAATCACACGCTCAAGTATTAAGCATCTTCCAATATGGGATATTGTTGATTAATAAAAAAAAAAAAAGAAGTCAACTCAAAAATAATTCCCCCCTAAAATAAAATGACTAATCTCATTTTTTTTTTGTGTTTTTTTCATCTCAATCATTTTCATAACTTCTATTATTGTTCCTTGATCATTTCGTGGTAATATTATTATATAATATTGTGTACGAAAAAAAAAAAAAAATTAAAAAAAAATAAATAGAAATAAAAATAAAAATAATAATAATATCAATAAAATTAAAATATGAAGAATTAATTACTTTTGTAAATATTACTATATTAATTTGCGTGGGAAAGAACCCCACGGTGCTGTTGTTTGTTATTGAAATAAAAATATTAAAATATCAGCCAAAGTTTGCCTTCCGGAAAAGGGTTCGCAGCTGACCCTACTCCATCTATCCCATACTCGATGCACACTAAAAATATTAAATTAAATGATATTAATAATAAATGTAGAAGATAATATGATTGTAAATAAAGAAGGTAATTGAAATTAAGGAAAACAGTTTATATAAGTTTCATACATAGCGTTTATATTTTCAACTTATACGTTTTTGTTTCCATTCTCTTTCGTTTTTTTTTCTCTCACACTGTTAATGTACAGGTTCAACTTTTTGTATGTTTCTTAATAGTGTCGTAGAACATTATTTCAAGTTTGCTAATCGGGATTGAGAGAAAATCAATAAAAGAAATAATATCCTGAATAAACGAGAGGTTCTTCATTTTCTGCAATAGGTTTTTTATTCTTCTTTAATATCGAGTTCTATTGCAAATATCTATTCTTTAAATTATTTTCAAATATTAATTATCCAATGACTCGATAATGATAATTCATCGATACGACTCTGCCAACTCCCAAAATCCCGATTCTTCAGGATCGCAGTATTATCCTTCAAACATCGATATTACATCTGGTCAAAGACCGCTTCAAAGCTGAATCGCAAAGTGCACTTCATTTCTGTGAATAAAAATCATCCAACATTACTGTGATTGAATGAATGAGAAATTCGAGAACGTGTATTAATAACACGAATGAAAAGAGATCGATTTTCAATTAATCCTTCACCTGTGCTGCGGTAGATAAAGGGACATCGTCATCCAGAGCATCATCCTTGCTCTGTTCATGTAGAAGGACGTACTCCCGAGAGCTGAAACCGAATTTCAGCACGTCTCTTTCCAACAGTTCGTGATATCTCCTGGCCTCGAGTTTGACGTCATTAACAAATGTCCCGTTTGCTGATTCCAGGTCGATCAGATATGGCCTGACCCTCTTCCCCTCGCCTCCGTCATCTCGCTCGAATGAAACTAGTCTGAACTGTAGAGCAGCGTGCTGTTTGGAACAGGAAGGATGATCCAAGGGGATATCGGCGACTTTGCGATCCCTTCCCATCAGAAAAGCAGACTGTCTATGAACATAGAGAGTAGGCAAAGCCTTCTCCCCTTTAAACGGATAAAGCCGCCACCTTCGTTTCGGCTTTCTGGACTCCAACGGCTCCGTGTATTTGATCACAACTCCGTTTACTGTGTTCGCGTCTTCAGTCAGCTTCCCGGAAGGCTCGAAATTGGGCTTCTCTTTCTCCACCGGCTTGCCGTCTCCTTCTCCCTTCACCTCAGGCCTTCCCCACTCCGGAGAAGGTTCGTTCTTTACTCTAGACCCATCGAATCTGCTCCGCGGCCCGTCATTGCCAAACCGATTGCCTCTGCCCCCTCGTCGGCCTCTGTCGTTGTTATTTCTGGCCCTGTTATCCCGCTCCTCGAATCTCTTGTTCCTATCTTCTCTACGAGGCGACTTTCTCCACTCCAATCTATCGTTCGGTCCATTTTCTCGGCTCTCATTCCTCTGCTGTTGCGGGGATCTTTCGTGGTTACGATGATGACTGTGAGAGTCTCGCTCGCTTTTCACCCTGTTGTTATCTTCCTTCTTTCTCCGGTCAGGCTCCCGCTCCATTTCTCTCTCCCTCTCGTTTTTCTCCCACTTTGTTCCATCCTGACGTTCTCTGTGTCCCCGACGTTTCTGCTGACTCTGAACCCCCGGACTATGTCTGCGTTTTCTGCTGTCCGGACTCTCCCATCGCGATCTTTCCATGCTTCGGTCTTGGCCAAACTCTCGCAGCTTTTCTACACCTTGTTTCTTTCTGCGCTTTGGAGAACGGACCGGCGCCTTTGCTTCTTCTACTTCTTCTTCCCTCGCCTCGCTTTCGCTCGACGAACTTTCCTCTCCCTTTGAGCTCGGAGAATCGGCCTCGGAACTGCTCGCCTTACGTTCCTTCTTCTTTTTACCCATTTTGTGCTTCCCCAGACACGAGGATCTGAGAGACAAGGGGAATAGTGAATTCAGATTTTTAGGTTAGGTATCACGAGACGTAAACAAAACAAGTGGAAGTCTTCTTCAGATGATCTTTTCGTCTAATTCCTATTTTCTGACGTATTGTTATTTTGGTCTTTTCTTAGCTTGTTGATGAAAATTTGACGATTAATAACACGTCGTTTACCCCCGGGGATTATTTAATCGAGAATTTATTTTTGATATGAAAATAGTCGATACTTACTCTGGATAAAGTTAGTGGGATTTATCGACCGCAGACATTTGTTGATGTGCTTATAATTCTGGAGCTGATTTTTTTCTCGATTTTATTAAGCAAAACAGAAATGGTATATTATCGTGCAGTGATTAGTTGTTAATAATATACGAATAAACGTCAACGAGTGGTGGCCGCCATATGTCAGATTTATCAGGCATCCATCAGCTGGGCGAAAAAAAGAAACCCTAGATCAGAAAATCGAACGAAAATAAAGTGTCGAGCGAATGTTCGTCAATTTTGTGAATATGTAATGGAAAATGAAACTGTATGGAAGACAAGTGTGTTTCTTTGTCGAGTATAATTCGGTTTTCTATGATAGTTGGTAATTTATCGATGTAACTATTGTTTATTATTATTATTTACTTTTCTTACAGTGGTACCCACTGAGACTAGTTACTACCGCTCGGTCTAGTCGACAATAATAAAAATAATAAATACATTGACAAATTTGAAAGGGCAAAGGTGTCGGAATAACTGAAATACAGGATCCATAAGACCCAGTAAACCGTATCACTGTTATTAGAATTAAGTCTCCCACATTTCTGAGAGAAATCAACGACCTGTTATTTGTTTCTAACTGGTGATTATCCCTCGGGGGGGAAAAACAGTTTGCGACTGAAAACTGTCGTACCTCGTAATATAAAGACCAGGTAAAATATAACGAAAAATTAACTGGCATACCAAATTTATTATTAATCAACAATGAACTAGTGTTAAAAATCTCCTCGATAATAACTACTCGCCTTATTCATATCGCTTATCATTCGATTTCCAAAAGTTCGAAAACAAGCGTATGTATATATTCGTTAACAATTCATTAAATCGTCGAATGTTTTTATCTGTCATAAGGTTCATAACCGCGTTTCGTAATAAAAATCGAAAAAAAATTTCGAGTCCTTTTTTTTTCGTCAATTCCACCTCATTTTTATCTACTTCCTCAAATTATCGTAAATATTCATCTCCATCCTTCGAAGAGCCTTCCGTGTTCAATATTTCCACGTATTTGAAAGTAGAGAAAAAAGGTTACCAAGTGAAGGAAATTAAACGAGGCGCTGACATGTCTTTTTTGTTTACAAGTCGGAAAGAATCTTATTTCGTAGTCTGTTAGTGTCAAAGTTTCTTCATACCTTGTTCAGTCGGTGTAATGGAGGACAAGCGGGATTCAAGCCTCGGAGATCAGGAGACGGGAGAAAACACAGAGAATATAATAATAAACGAAGTAGACGGCCTGCCCAATCTTCACCCTAATTATCAGCAGCTGCAATTGGAATTGGAGGCTGAAAGAGGCCGCGGAGATACGAACACGAGAACAATAGACGAACTCATCAGAGACGAGGATCTACCGACTTCTGTGATAGTCACCAACGTGGACCCCAGAGTCTTCAAAGACCCTCAAATAATGGTAAATATATTCACCTCGCAAAGACGGAGGTGAAAATCAAACATCCGGGTCGTAGGGAAGCCAAAAATTGAGCTCTGTCTTTCTCAGAGCTGAAGACCCGGTCCTTGAATTGAATTCAGGAAAATTTTATCCGTTTTTCGTTCAAATGAACTCCAAATAATGTTTGGATATCCTTTGTAAACGCAGAGCGGGATAGAGACTCTCTTCAAACAGTTCGAGGAGGATGCTACGTTTCAATACTTCAGATCTTTCAGACGAATGAGGGTGAACTACAGTTCACCAAGCGCGGCGGCTCACGCTAGGATACAACTTCACCAAACACGTTACGGAGAGACGGATATAAACTGCTATTTCGCTCAACCCGTAACGCCGATAGGTCAGATCTATCTATTTACGAGGCATTCCACCCCGATTCGAACGGTTAAAAGGTCGAAACCTAGCCCAGAAAAATCATAATTTTGTTTCATTATGATATGAAAGGCTGTATGTAAATTTTTTCAGAATTTTTGAATCCCATTTTTTTGTTTTATTTCAAATTCCAACTTTTTTCTACAAACCTCCGTGCTTCAAAAGTATAAGATTATTCAAGGAAATTTATGAGACAAAAAAGTTGCAGTTACTAATCAAGTTTTGGACACTTTTTTTCGTGGGAATTTCTCGAATCGAAAAAATACCAATTTTTATAAAAAAATACACGAAAACAAAGCACAGCCTCCAAACGAGTGAGCTAACCATCTTGAAAAAAATATACGGTTGCTGTAAACAATCGAGAGTATTTTCTGTAAATCTTTGAGGCAAATCGAAAGTCACATGTTGATTGTAAAAAATATTTACCTGTATTTTTTATGAAAATTGGTATCTGCGATTTGAGAAATGACCGAAAACTTTTTTTCTGTAAGTTGATTCGAAACTGCAACTTTTCTGTCTCATAAATTTTCCTGTACAATCTTATACTTTTAAAATACAGAGGTCTGTAGAAAAAAATTGGAATTTGGAATAACTCAAAAAATGCGACCGTAAATTTCTGAAAAAATTTACACAAATCCTTTCAACATATTTCTGTAATAAAAAAAAATTATTGTGATTTTTTAGAGATCGGTCGACTTTTCAACCCTTCGAAACCGTGTGGAATAATCAAATATAATGTAACCAGTCACGTAATGCATGTATTAACACACAGATATGGAAGACCAACATCTTCACCCACCAGCACCTACCAAACAGTTCCTAATCTCACCTCCGGCTTCTCCACCGATTGGATGGGAGCCTCGGGAAGAAGGCGAGCCTCTTGTGAACCACGATTTACTAGCTGCGATCGCAAACTTATCACCTGGTATTTAAATGTTGAATTTATATCTTATAGATCTCTGTTTTATCTCCGCTTTAACATTGCCTTGAATCTTGGCTTATTTTAACAAATTCTTTGACTGTAATATGATATAATGAATTATGATTTCAGGAGCTACTCATGAGCTTCATCCAGGTGGATCTGGTCAGCCAGGTATTGTCGTTCACGTTTGTGAGACAGCAAATCCGATGAAAAGTGGTCCTCGTATACAGCATACGCGTTGCCCGGAGTATTAAATTGTCCTAAAATTCTTCTTATTATTTTTTATTGATTGGTCGTCCGTTCGGCGATATCGAATTGCTTACTCCATCCATAAACAAAACTAAATGCGAAGATAGTCGATGCGATTAAGAAGATTAATTAAAGACTATTATTGGTCAGCGAAGCCACGTTTTTTTTTTAACAGATACGGTGTCTGCAATAAAGACATTAACTAATCTGTAAATAGGAATGAGGTACTTGAAGAAGAAAAAAAACATCAAAGTAAAGGAAGGAGAATTGTTATTTATCGCGGTATTCAACTTTAATGTTAAATTAGTATTATTTTCGGTTCTGGGTGACATAGAATCTGCTTAATTTATATAGAAGCTGTAAATTATTTTCCCCTCTATTTATTAGATGAATTTTGACCATCCTTCGCCACTTGAAATCGGAGAATAATCAAAATTAGTGATCATAAATTGGTAATCATTTCACGTATAAGGTAATGACAAAATATGGCTTAGCAGTATCCGTTCAAACCCGAATCCCCATGATGTTAATGAGATCTATTATTCATTTTGGATCAAAAGCTGTAAGCCTGCGATCGGCGCTATACATATTTCGATGTTAACTATTCAACTTACAATTATTAGTATTCAAGTTCTAATGAAATGACACGTGAATTAATGAAAATGTTTGGTAAATCGAATAAAAAAATAAAAATATAAATAAAATAAAGTAAAATAAAAAAAAACGTTAAATATATTTAGAGCAGTATCACGACGCTTCGAGCCGGATCTTGTTACATGTTAAAACTCTAATTGTTATTATGAAAAAAAAAAAAAAACGAAAAAATTCCAATATATATATATATGAAAAGTAAAAAATAAAAAAAAAAATAAAAACAGATGTAAAAAAATATCACAGAGTATTGCACAGGAAATAATTGCTGCATGATATTTTATTCTTCACTAAGCTTCGCGTTATCAATCTCTCGGATGACAATATTGTAAATTAAAAGCTCCAAAAGGGAAGGTGGCCAAGAAATACGGTCGGGTGTAACGTCTCTGATTATAAGCAAAAGAGGAATTTCTGTCACCGAGAAATAAGAAACATTCTTCCTTTTGAACATAAGTACATACATCGAGAATGAGAGGCTTGTTTTTCGGGCAGTTTTGTGTTATATTGTGCGTTGTAGAAATTTACAACATCAGGCTTTCCAGGAAACGAAAGAAAGATGAACATTTTTGCCGAGCGGCTTCCCCCTGGTATTTCAATGTAACTTATTACAATGATGAGATGTTACATTTCTATGTTAAAAATGAGTGTGTGAATGTGTTCTTGTATGTTATAAATATGTTGTATATATATACAGATATAAATATATATTATATAGTTATATATCATACATATCAGGTGGAATGAAAAAAACTTGTTCTGTTTAAAATTATTTAGTTTAATTGAATTCAAGGATATAAGAATTCAGTGATGAAAGAAAAAAGCTGGCTTTAATGTATTAAAAATATTAGATATTGATATTTTGCTTGGAATTATTAATCCTCCGTGCAAGTACAATAATTAAAAACGAATTGGGTACCAAATCCTTATTTCAATTGAGGAACTTCACCAAGATCTGTTATCTTATTTAAAATTATGTAAATCTTTATTGTTAGCTTCGATTATTCATTATTTAGTTTTTATAAGAAATCGAAATACTGGCTCTGATTGTTTGTACATACAAATTGTTATTATATCTTTTCTTAACTCTTCTAAATCTTCGAAAATTATTCTACAACTCTGTTTTAAACCGAACATGTTTCTTTTAAAGTACTTGATATATACCAAGGACGTGTAACGTCGACTACTTTTTCTGCATTGTTATAAACTTAGTTAAAAAGCCTACTTATAGTTACGGATTAAATTGTATTTGAAAATCTTTAGGGATCCAATTAAGGATACGGATTGATTTAAAAGAAAAACCCGGCCTCTGATTGTTTGAGATTGAAGAATTTATGAAAATAAAATTCATAAAATCCGAATATACGTCAGACTATACTACTTCATACTGCCAAATGGTGTTAGTATCATTTTAAAAACGATTTATCCCCGTTTTTCAAATATTATAATCAATTCAAGCTTACCTTAGAGAGACTCGTTCGTCTAGTTACCGAGAAAAAGTTAACTAATCCTGCGAGAGATTAGACGACTAAAAAAATTACCCATTGCTTATATCAAAACGAAACTTAAACAATCATATTTGAATACACATGCACATAAACGCTTGAATAAAAAATATTCATTAAGATATTTAAATTGCGTTTAGATTTTGCGCCAGGATTTGAAGAATTTTATCTACTAACAATTAAGCGCAGGCTGACAATATTGTAAAGGATAGAATTTTATCTCCTGTAAAAAAAAAAAGAAAAAAAGATTGTATATTTCACCATGAAATATGCATGAAAAAATTATGCCAAAAAATTGAAAAAAAAAAAAAAAAAAAAAAAAACAGTAATAAATTGGTATTAAATTATCCTAATGAAAAAAAAAAAACCTTGAGAGTGGACAAATTTTTTTTCTCTCTTTCAAGAATTTTTTTCTCTCTTCTTACGAGTTAAGAATAATTGAGCTACGGCACAAATATTATGTAACGTATGCTGATCATACGATGAAATCTAAACTAAACTAGTATGTAATTGTTATTTATTTTCTATATAGTCTTACTTTCACTTGAATAAATTCTTTGGAAAAAGAATTGTATCTTATATGTATTGATAAATTTAGTAGGTACAGTTTCACGTTTAAAGTTTAAAGTTTAGGGAAAAATTTTCATTCATTATTTATTCGAATGGAAGTAAGAGGTTTCATGATTATTCGACATAAGTCGAAGAATAATTTTTTGGAAACGAGACGGATCTTCTGAGATCATCGTTCATTGATCAGAAGAATATTTGTCAACGATATCGAGTTATCTCTGTTTTGAAAATTGTGACTTTTTAATTCATTAATAATCACTTCGTCGTTTACTTACATCCCGTTATAATCTTTAAAACATTATTAAGGCTTTATACAAATATCATTTGGAATCGATGCAATTCACTTATCTTAAGATGTATACAATCTTTCCTTGCTTTATTTTTATTTTATTTTATTTTTTCTTGCTTGTCTATTTTTAGATATTTTTGATCTCGAAAGTCGGATCCTATGAGAAGGACACACAAATATTTCATATTATGCGATTCGGTATATTGTAAAATGCTTTACACAACTTATTACGCAGTCATGTCGCCACCGATTGAAAGAAAGGAAAATTAATAATTGATTTCAAGTTTTTAAAGGATAAGAAAACTTCTTTTCGAGACTTAGAAATTCTAATTAGCAGTTAACGGGCTCGTGGATAATATAATGTCCCTATATACACTATACAAATATAGCGGCCGCGTTTGATCCAAGATTAAAACATTTCTTGTAAATTAATTATTAATCTATTATCTTAATCTTTAACTGTGAAATTGAGATTAGCATCAACCTCAGTTTTCCTCGCTTTTAATTACTACAGCTTTCGATAGACTCACGACAAAAAAAGGAACGAAAAAATTTTAAAAAATAATGAAAATCATTCGTTGACTCCGTCCCAATCTAAACGTTTCTTTGAATGTAACAATTTCTTATAAAAGAGGAAAAAAAAAAAACAAAAAAAAAAAACCCACATATTAATCGTATGCAAGAATTACCCACAAAGATACATTCAGTCTAGAATGAAATTTTTATTTTTTTTCTTCATATTATAGCTACGAATGATATGGTAATAATTTCAATTTCAAATCGCAGTATTAAACAATTAATTAGCTAGATTTATCTACCCCGTTAAGTAATCACCTGCATACGTATTTATGTACCTATGTATGTATTTATGTATGTATGTATGTACGAAAACTTAGGAAAAACTGAAAGAGATCTATAAAAATATAGTATTAAATATAGTACTGAATATTTAAACAATTCTGTTCTTAGAACGTCTTGTTAATGGTTACGCCATGTAGACAAAAGTATTGATATCGTCTTCGTGTCTTCGAATGTATTTGTGCTCGATCAGCCACTCGATTTGTTCCTTTATCATCTTTTTGCTCGGTAGGAACATGTTCTTCAGTATATCAACCAACTCGGTTTGCAATTGGGCGTTATTTATCATCTTACGCATCTTGAGAATCTTTATTATCGCCTCCTGTACGGAATTCAATTAAAAATCAGCAAACCAGGTTCAATAATATTCTCCATCTACCATCATGCGAACTCTGTTCATACCTGGACTCGCAATATCCTCAGCTGAACTATCGACTGGT
This sequence comes from Rhogogaster chlorosoma, assembly GCA_944452935.1. Lineage (NCBI taxonomy): Eukaryota > Metazoa > Arthropoda > Insecta > Hymenoptera > Tenthredinidae > Rhogogaster > Rhogogaster chlorosoma. Next base: position 19,735,815 of record OX101803.1, on the reverse strand, counting down.
TGTCTTCTTCCTTGCTTCTCTCCGTAGAAAGTTGCAACCGTCCAACCAAATTGATCTTTCCTCTCTTTTGCAGCTTGCCATTTTTTCTAAACAATTTATAAACGTTATAGATTAAAATACATCCTGGTCTTGTTTCCGTCAATTATCTCGCGAAAAGGCTCGTTCCTTATACTCACACAATAGCAAACTCGTGATTGACCCAGAAACGAGTATCATGCGCAAATTCTTTCGGACTATAAGTAGCTGGATCAACCAAAAGAAGCTGTCGCCTGAGTTTGGGAAACGCACACAACGACCACAGCGTACGCCTCAATTCAGTGTCTGGCAATTCTGTTGCCAGTCTTAAATTCTCGTATGAAATCTTCTCAAATGGTCGCTGGTTCCAAGCGAATAGAACAGCCATCTGAAACGTAGTTACATCGACGTCGAATCTTCCCACTTTGTTGCAAAAAGTTATCTGAAATTAGATTTCATTAATCACACATTTCATTCATTCTAAACGGATTCATCTGAGGATATTCAGTGCTATATTCTGCAAATCCTTTTCACAAATATTTATTGATCGAAGTTCGATTACCGTGCCATTAGACATGTGATGATACCACTGTAGCTTACGACCGCTGTGTTTCTTCTTATAAAATTCTTCAACCTCGGGGATATAGTCTTCCAGTTGTAGAGGCAAGCTGACTGTGACACGTTCGCTTCCTCTAGCCCATGCGCCGGCGTTTAAAATCTGTCGGTAAATAACGAGCATAGAAATAAGAAGGATTAGTTAGATTTCCGTTACTCAGTGTGAACAGAAGCTCCACCTTTATGTTAATACTATCCGCAATGGTCGCGCGGCACTGTTCTTTGAACTGCTGGTTGAGATCCTGCGACACTTTAACGTCCTGGAACATACGGGCCAATTTGTTAACGTAGTCAGCTGGCATTCCGACCTCTCTCAACCACTCGACCATGTTTTCTTCCTTCTCAGAATCTGCCGATGTATCGAGAATCAATCTTCTGGTGAGATGGGCCTTGTGGTATCGCATGAATACGTCTTTGTTCTGAACGTATTTCAAAACCAACAACTAAAACAGAGTTTAAATTCTTCGAATATCATCCCTGGGATAAAAATGCGTATAATCTCGCCGCGAAATATTTATTTCTCCTTACCACGTCCCTAAGTTTGCTCTCTATTTCATCCGAAGTAAGCTTCTTACTGAGCGGAGTTTTCCTGAGCAGCATATCACAGTAGTTTGCTAGTAGTTCAGGGCATTTGGATTCCGGTGCACCGTTATTATTGTTCGTTGGTTTATTCTGAACTACTGCTGCCGTCACTCCGGTCCCTTGTCTGACGGGTAATTCTAGCTTGAATACAGTAGAGTCGTTTACAACTAATTTATAGGCCTTGTCTCTGGCTGTTAAAAAGCGAGGGTCATCGTCGAACGCCTCTTTAACAAGCGTTGAGAATCTTCTGAACAGATCCAACAATCTTTCAACGTATTTCTCAGAGTCTTGAGTTATCACATCAACAGCTGCCATCATGTCCGCAAGCCCTGCGCTCGCTATGTGATCTTCTAGATCCTTTAACATCGGTTTAACTCCGTCGGAAACACGGTCCATCAGTTTGAGCATAAGCCTGAGTTCTGTGGATAAAAATTGACATAAATTCATCTGGTTTTTAATCTGTTTGATAAAAATGAACAAGATTTAGCCAGTTTCACTTATTACTTTCTGTTTCATGCTGCTGAATCATGCGAGGGCATTCGGCAAGAGTTGCCGACTTGAAGGTGGCGACTAATACATCGACACAACAGTTTGTCAATAATTGTACGCTGGCGCTGTTCGGTTCTAAATATTTTTGAGCCCTCAATTCTTCCTCCCTCAATTTAGCCTCCGCATAACGCATGTAACTTTCCACACCGTGCAAAGAGAGCTGTTCGGGTGCTTTTACCCTGTAAAATTCTTCCGTGGCTTTTATATACGCAGCTTCAAAATTTTCTCGATATATTTGCAGCTTGTCCGTAGTATTAGAACACAGATTTACTGTAAGAAGAAAATCAGAGAACTGCTTATTACATCATCAATTTACAAATCTCTAACAAAGTCATCAAATCTTCTAAGCTTTTCGGGAAAAGAATTTTCAAAACAACTTGTCTGTGCCTGAAAGCTCCTTTTTATGTAATAATGAGATAGAATTTCAACAAAAAAAATATATCTTGACCGATCTATAAATTTCTTCTGGACAGAAAAGATGTTCCGAAAATTTTTTATTGATTCATTAATTGATCCTGAAACTTTGCAGAATCGCATGACTTTGTTGTGAAGAAAAAAAGTAATCCCTGAAATAAATAATTACTAATTAATTATACGAGATGATATTTTGGAAGCTGAAACTTACAATATGAGTAGAATAAATTCAATCTTTGTATTTTTTTACCATAAGATTCCCTGACGCCAATAACTAACTGTGAATCGAACGCCTCGCCATTTCTCTCAGCGCGAACTAACTTCATAGCTGAATCCTGCAACCTCTGTTTAATATCTCCAAATATGCTCTGATTCCAGCTGTCCAACATTAGCTAAACGTAGGAGAAAAATCACATGTGAATGAATGGAGAAAAAAGGAAGATGGTACTCTCGGAATAATAAGCAAGGATCGGATATCACCTTTCTAACAATACTTTCGTCCGGCTGATTCCGTTTCTGTATGTTAGTTTTACCAGCCAAAGCGGTTTCCATGTGTCTGAACGGCGTCGGCAAGTAATTACATTGTGTGAAGAATTTTCTCCATTCAGTTATGTAGGCTTTCAGCAAAGCCTGTTCTTCCTGATGCGCTAATACTCGCTGTAAAGAAAAAAAAAAACAAAGTTGCGTTTAATCTTTCTTCCTTGTTTTTTGTTTACTTTACTTTCACATCATTTTTTATGTTTACCTGCTGCGCCTGATGAATGAACTCCATTATATCCAGTTTTAGAGTTTCTCGTAATTTTGGCGGGCCTTTTTCGTCCCATAGACAAACCAGGTGGACAGAATAAAACAGGTCCTGCCATTCTCCCTGCGTGACTGCCTCTTGTTTCAATAATTTCAGTATTATTGGTTGCATACACGGCCACTTTCCTGCGAAGCTAAACTGACCCCTGTCCTGCATGCGATTAAGTAATGGAAAAATATCAGTGATAGGATAAATGGTATTTTAGGGTTTTTCTATTTCATTATTATCGTTATTGAATAGATTCTATTCGGTTTGTTATTATAATTTAATCGGTATATCGGCTACGATACGTGACCAAGAAATTATGTCTATGATTGATAAATAGAGGCTAATTATTCATTCGACAATACCGCTTAGTTATAGTTTTATTATATTCAAATTATTATTTGGTTAATCGAATTCACTTTGTATACCATTTTTCAAGGCTATTAACAACGCCCTCGGTAATTTAACAACTATTTTCGGTTATTTTATGACAACTAACCTTTAACATTGTGACGTCCTGCGTGAATCTCTGGCAATCACCAGCAGCGTCCACATGAAACTTTTTCTCAACTATAAATATGCGGCGGACTTGAAAGAGTCGAGAAAATTATCACTAGATTATAGTCGATGGAAAAATCTTCAACGCTTATTTACAACGGTAATATATAATAATGAATGATAAAATTTCCAACATCTGTTATATCATGTTATATTTTTATTTATTCATTACAATTTAAATTCTCTTTCTTCACATTCAATTTCATCTAGCCACTTTATTTCTACACAACATAAAGGCTGGATTTTCATGCGCGGTGAATTCCTGCTGCAGCGAAATTTTGCTGTAACGCTAGTCGTGGCTGCAAGTGACCACGTGATAAACAACGAATAGCGTTACAGTAAAATTTTGCTACAGCGTGAACTTACTGCGGATCAAAATCCAGCCCAGAAATGTAAACATTTCTGCGATAATCATGCCGGAGATTTGTTCGCTTGAGTTTTAGCGTAAAAATAAAGCTAGTAATCCAGTTTCCGCGATGATTGGCATGAGAATGAACGCCTTTAACGATACAGGATTAGGAGAACCTGAGCAAGATGCAAATTCCGCTCTTATTGAGCTCGATAAAGGTAAATTACATCGAATTTAGAGGTTAAGTTAAGTTAAGTTAGGTTATCAACAGATCGGAATCCTGGCTTGAATTATTCATTTTGAATAGCAAAATTATTGCGAAATTACCGAAATAACCAGTCCGCTTGCATTTTCGAGTAAACTAAATTCTCGTTGTTTTAGGGCTACGGTCGAACAAAATTGGAGAACAGTGCGAAGCGATCGTCCGCTACCCTCGCCTATTCGAAAAATACCCATTTCCAATTCTCATTAATTCTTCGCTGCTCAAACTAGCCGATGTTTTTAGAATCGGTAGTAACTTCTTGAGGGTTTGGGTACTCAGAGTTTGTCAACAGAGCGAAAAACATCTAGACAAAATTTTAAACGTCGATGAATTTGTCAGGCGAATATTCAGCGTTATACATTCTAACGATCCAGTCGCCAGAGCTCTTACTCTACGAACTTTAGGCAGCGTTGCTGGAATCATACCAGAAAGGCAACAGGTAGAAACCTTTTCTCCGTTATCAATATCCCGATTATTTAATAAATGTTTTAATTTCTGTTCATATTTCTTGGCATTCGATAGACAAATAGGCAATGAAAAGCATAGTTTGAGGCCAACTCGATCCTCGGCCTTCAGCATTTTACAATTCATTCAAATTCAGCAAATCGATTATCGTTCTTACGCTGATTATCAGTTTCCACAATTTTTATTCAGGTACATCACAGCATTAGAAGATCTCTCGACTCACATGATTCTGTCGAAGTTGAGGCAGCCATTTATGCCGCCCAAATGTTCGCTGCTCAATCAAAACTATTCGCAGTCTCAATGTGCAGCAAAATATCAGACATGATCAGAGGGCAGGCTACACCTGCTACTATGAAATTACAGTTGATACCAATCCTTCAGTATATGCATCATGATACCTCCACTGCATCCATGGTACAATTTCACAAGTGAACATCAATTTTATATAGTAATTAATTAGTTATTGTTTTCGAAGATTTTTCACAACCAATTTTTAAGATTATCAATTTATCTAACTTATTTTCCCGCTCTAAAAGCTTGAGTTGTAAAAGTACATTCCATTTTTACTCTACAGTCAAGAATATTCACTTAAAAATCATCATTCATCACGATTTAAGATTTATTCAATTATTATTCTGCTACTTATCCTAAAAAATCGACTTTAACATCAAGAAAATTGTAGCTGAACAACTCAAAGCCTAAACCATCTTGCAGAGTGGTTTTTCTCACACTTTTTCAAATAATTATTACCGCTTCTTCCTCTTGATCCCTAATCAGGTGAATGAGCTGTGTATGGAGCTACTGGGCAGTTACCCAGCAGTGGAATTCATCAGAGTAACATTGAGCGCTCTTACTACATTGGCTTCGGCAACCCTGGTAGATGTTCCCGGACAAGTCGCTCTGCTTTTACGCTACCTTCACGACGACCCAAGAGCTTCTGTAAAACGCCATGCCCTGGATCTTCTCCATTCCTTGGCCAGAAGAGGAGCACATCTCTGGCCACAGGGAGCACTCACTAGTCTGATCGGTAAAATTCCCTCATAAATTCAGATCCCAATTAAGCAAATCAAGCGAATCAAGCGAATTGATGTAGAAACCGGTTTGCATTCGTCTTTTTTTCAGACAGCACAACAACCCTTTTACAAGACGGTACGGTCAACTCAGGCCTTCTAATCCGAACCTTAGACGTTATTGAGGTAGTTCTGTTTCATTCTGTTAATTAAGTGAACCGAGAATCACTGAAGTTTGAAATCCGCGAAATTTAAGCCAACCTTTTGTTCAATTTCAGGTACTTAGTCAAAGCGCAGTTACTTGCGATGCTAACATGGAGAAGAATAGTCCCCTACTTTGTCTATGCGTAAACGCGTGCTATTCACCGGATCTCTTTGTCGCTGTAAAAGCCGTGACTATTTTAGCCAGAGTAGCTTGTTACTGGTAAGTATATTGTCTTGGAGAAAATTTATGCTTCTGGGATTAAAACTCTGACTAACAATCATTCGATGACCAAAATTAGCTACGAAGAAGGTCTACCAGCTTATGGAGATGCGGACGTAGTATCCTGCCTGGAATCTCTAATCGTTCTATTGGCTTTGGACGAAGGACACCTCCGCCAGTTGAAAGTCTGTCTTAAATCAACGGTCAAGTTGTGCGAAGCGAAGCCCAAACATTGCCCGGTATTTGTAGACGCGATTGGATCAACTCTGATAAACGCTGGTTCAGAAGGAGGCCAGGATCAGGGTCAAACCGTGGCTCTTTGCGAGGCGTTAGGGGCGATCGGTAGCCTAGGAGAAAACGCGCTGCTTCCACTCCTCCCAGAAATTCTAAAAAAGCTGGAAAGATCGAATCACGTTCATACCAAGGTCTGGGAATCTATTAAACCGAGATTTTCCAGCATAGAAAAAAGCTGAAACCTAATTCTCATTCATTCTCTAGGTCATGCTCTGCACTCTGCTGTTTCAAACCGTTGCCGGTGGCTACGAGTGGAACACCGAGTGCCTAAAAGCGGTGGAGAGAGTGGTAATCAGCGTAGATGGCTGGGCCAAATATCGCATAGCTCGTGGCGCCGCGAGATACGGTCACCACGGAGTATCTACCCGGATATTTCAGAGGCTTAAGGAAACCGTGGCTTCGGAACAGCTGCATTTCTGGCTCTCTGGACTGCACTTAGTCACCAGCGCGGAAAGCCATCTAATGTAGGAGTTCTAAATATCGAATATTGCCTGCAAATTGAAATCTTGAATTGGTACGCGTTGATTTACAGGGAGGAGGCCAAGCAGGGTGAGGGAACTAAGAAACTGGGTACGGTGGAGAGATTGAACGGAGCTATCGCACGGTATGCAAGCGCATGTGCTTCGCTCAAGGCAGCGAGCACCCCGCTGCGGAGTTTGCAGTTTGCGAGCGAGTATTCCAAGCTGCGTTGTGAATTTCTTCACTGTATGGTGCAGCTGCTACATTCCTGCAGGTCAATTTCTGATCTTGGTAGTGTTTCGCAGCCTGGAAATAGGTCGTGTTAGTAATTCAGTTCGTATTTTCCCTCACAGATCTCTGTGCACTGCACCACCGCCTGCAATCGCTGCTACAGTCGTTCTCGCCACTAGAGATGATTTGCAAAGATTCGGACGTGTTACGCAGCAGGTAATCAAGCAGCGTTTTCATTCGCTGCATATTATCGATGCTATAATAATTAATAGCATACCGAAATTTTAGATCGTCTAGAATACAAAAGACTGGAACTCTGGCAAGTTATTAAATAATCGCAATAATTTACAGCTAAGAAAGTCTGCTAAAGATTTGAGAAACTGTGCAGACAACTACCAGAAGCTTTATCAATCTGCTTTTGATGCCGATCCTGGATCCCTGGCTAACATTAGAGCGTATCCTTGTCAGCTTTTATTCATTAGGGAGGTGTACATCTTTTGGTAGATGATTTTCGGAAAATTTTATGGATTTTAGACTTTTTGGTGTCTAATCATCCACAAAATGAATTTTCACCAGATGAACACAGAGCCTTTGTTACACTGTGAAAATAATTCCAGTAATCAAATATGTTTAGTTAATATTTGGTAATTTACCAACTTTTATTGACCATTTCTCTTTGCCCTTTGAGATGCAAATTATCTCCTTAATTACTTAAATGAATGAAGACAGTCTGCAAGAAATGTGTCGTCTGATGGCAAACAGTGTAGAACGAGTCTGCGGGGGTGCAGGCGCAGTAATGTGCCGACCAAACGAGACCGAATTCAATTTCGGAGATTCGGTTGAGATGAGACAACTAGCTCGTTGCTGTACAGAAGTATACAGGCTAGCGCCTGCCTGTGGTAGAGAAGGCGAAGGCGAAGGTGGAGCTATAAGTCACGTAAGAGTTGGCTGCCTAATAGCTCAAGTGACTCTGCTCGCCGGTGGGAAAGTCAGGCTTCCATTGCCTCGCTACTTCTTCCAAGCTTTACAGGCGACTAGTGTTAAACTATCGGTCTCACCTCAACCCCGCGTTCTTGGCGAGCCTGTTTCCGTCCCACAGGGAAGTCAGCTCGCACTTAAAGTCGAGGGGGTTTTAAGACATGGAAAACGCGCTTCTCTGTTTCGCTCTGTCGCTGCGGTCTGCATTTCTATATCGACTGCACCTCCTTCGAAGATCAATTCCGATCAGAAGGTAGGAATTTTTTCAGTTTTTTTTTTTTTTTTGTGAAATTTGAAGATTTCTTCGATAATGTAAAATAATGTGAATTGGTCGTGTTTTTTCCAGGATACGAATATGAACGAACTGCAGCAGACCGTTATTCCACACCGTGACTTCTTCGCCTGTGAGTTTCTCCTCTCGTTAGGAAGTCCGGCTTCAACGGCCGGGATTTGTGGAGGTGGTGGCGGAGGTGGCGGCGGCGGACAATATCAAGTTACTGCTAGCGCAAGTATTTTGGACAAAGCTGGCGACGTTTGGAAATGTGGACCTCGTTCGACTCTTCAAGTTAGAGTACATGAGGAGCCTACAAAACGAAAATTGCCTTGATCCACGTGATATGTTTTAGATAAACGAAACTAATGGTCAATCTCATATCAATTGATATTTGCAGGGAGTAATTGTTAGCTGGGAATTTTGTAAAAAGGATTTGGATACTTTTTTTTCGTCAATTCATTCATCAATTTGCTGATTTTTAATCAAATTTTATTTCCCCATAGAAAAAAAAAAGACAGAATTTACAGGTATAATATTTCAGTATAAAGTATAAACATTTCGTGGTATAAAAATATAACTCTATATATACCTATATAATATATATATATATATACACATATAATAACTTTCAAAAAAAAAAAAACATATTTAACTGTTTATATATAAATTTATGACAATTTAATTGAACTTCATTTTTCTTCTTTACAAACTAATATCCTTCTTCAAAATAATGAGAAAACAAATATAAACTGTATAAATTCAACGATCTTGACTAAATGAAAAAGAAAGAAAAAATTGGTATAAAAAATTATGATCAGTTAACATCTTCTAAGATTAGCTTATTTTTATCTTATATACATATTTTCATAAATCTACGCGTATCTCATTCTGTAAAGTAATAACGTCTTTACTCATTTATCTACATGATTGAGTACGCAAGTGACTTTAATTACAAAAATCGTAAATAACAGATAACGATAGATAACAGATAGTCAGTTGCGTTATTTGCTTTTTTACTTTGATCAGCAAATAAACTTCTCACCTCTTGTTTGTCGTATATATATATATCTTTTCAAATAACTAAACAAAAATTTATAAATAATAGATCGATAGCTGAGTTAAAAATAGCTAATCTAGTCGGAATCCTTCATTTCTAAATCTTTTCTATGAAAGTCGCCCTTGCTGCCCCCAGTTTTTGATATCAAACACACATCAGATATCACCATAGCATAAGGTGGATCTACAGATTTGCACATATCGTATACCGCCAAGGCTGCTATACTGACAGCAGTCAATGCTTCCATTTCGACGCCAGTTTTCCCTGTACATTGTACCTCGGACTCAATTTCTACAATATTCAAACTCTCGTTTAAAGTTAAACGAACATCAACGTAATTCAATGCCAACGGATGACAGAGCGGTATCAAATCTGATGTACGTTTAGCACCCATTATCCCAGCGAGTTGTGCCACTGTCAGAACATCCCCTTTTTTTAAACTGTTCTCTCTAATTAATCTGCAGATAGTCGGCCCTACAATGACCATTCCTTTCGCCTTTGCTACCCTCTTGCTTATATTCTTCTCTCCAACGTCCACCATCCTGGCTTTTCCACTTTTATTATCCACGTGAGTCAGCGTAGAATATTGTCTCAGGGTGATACAGCTTTTATTAATCTCTTGCTCTCCGGCGCAGATTATTCTTTTGTACTTTGAGCCCTTGTCAAGTCTATTATTATCATTATTATTATTATTATTATTATTATTATTATGATTCCGCTTTGAGTAACTGGCTTTTTGAAGGTGACCTGTAATCAACGTATAAAATTACTGTTCTGAGCCGTTTTAAATTGATTAACTACAGAGAGATTGGCTATATCGTTATTCATTGAACTTTGTAATAATTTAGCGATAACGTCTTTCGTTTTTAATTGGGGAGAAGTTTCGCTACCTCGTTTCCATGCCGTTAACCGCCTATCAGTATCATCGGTCTGTTCTCCATCTGGGAAAGATTGAACATTCCTGTAACACAAGTTTTTTTCTGTAAACGTTATCGCTAGATTAGTATGATGAATTTTTCGAAGATAAACAGCTATCTATTGATGAATTGAGATCAGCTATGCTAAAAAACTTTACCTGCATGCTGTTTTTTTTTCCTAGTTACAGCCCTGCCTATAATATCTCTTAAATATTCTTCCGAGGCTCCGTTCCTTATTGCATCTCTCAATGAAACTTCACCCTTTCCTTCAAATAGACATACTTTCAAGTTACCGTCAGCAGTAATTCGCAATCTGTTACACGAACTACAAAAATGCTCGCTCATCGACGTTATAAAACCCACCTGACCCAGAAATCCAGGTACTTTGTATGCCTGTCGTAGAAAATGTTAAACATTAAGCTTTTGTGAAGTCTCAGAGTTTTCATATTGTCTTAAAGATTCTATCAGGAACTGATAAAATTTATTCGAATTTGTTATCTAGTATTTGTTATTTTACCTTCGAAGTATCATTCGGCCCGTTTTCAAGGGCTCCAAATTCAGGATAAACTGTTCTAATCTTTTCCTTCATGTCTTTAAATGATACCATCTTATCTTCCTGCCATTTGTTGCCAGAGAACGGCATGTATTCTATGAATCTTACATCTACCGGCTTGTCTTTAGTGAATGTAACAAAATCTAAAATTTCGTCGTCGTTATAATTTCTCATTATTACGCAGTTTATCTAGAATTGAATGGAAAATCAAAAAATTAATTGAAAATTTCCCCTTATCATGTCAGGCTCTATTGCTAGTGATTATCTTTTTTGTATTCCTTTTTTTCTCTAACAAAAACGATGCGTCTTACTTTTACTGGATTGTATCCCAATTGAACAGCCAAATCAATGGCTGCAATAACTCTAGGCCATCCTTTCCGTCTAGTAAATTTCTCGAACCGATCCTCCCTCAATGTATCCAGAGATATATTGAGTCCATCTAGACCGACTCTTTGCAGACTTGGCAGTTGCCTTGTTAGAGTCAACCCGTTGGTCGTCATAGTGACTTGTTTCAATCCCTCCAACTCTTTGAGACGACCTGAAACGCAATGGAATGGAAAAGAGAATTGATTTTCTAGAAATAGGAGAAGAAAATGTAATTATTCACGGATCCTCACCGACTATGTCTACTATATCTTTGCGAACAGTTGGCTCGCCTCCTGTAAGACGTATTTTTTCCACCCCTTCTTTGACGAAGATATTTGCAATTTTTACTATTTCATCAGTGGTTAATATGCCCTCCTTTTTAGTCAACTTAACGCCGTCTGCAGGCATGCAATAAGTGCCTGAAAGGATAAATGTTCAATAGAATAGAATTTCATTCCTAATGAGGTGTAATTTTCATCTTTTTTTTTTGTCTTACTTACATCTCAAGTTGCAACGTTCGGTCAAAGATATTCTCAGATAAGTGTGATTTCTTCCAAAAGTATCAGTGAGGATGCTGCGGTTTGTATCATTCTTTAAAAGTTCTCGAAACTTTTCTAACTGTGAGGGAGAAAAAAACAAAAAAAGAATCGAACTGATTATTGTGTTGTGGGAAAAAACAAAACAAGAATTGAATTAATTATTGTGTTTTTTTTTTAATCTTAATTCTTCTTTCGTTTGTTGTTTGTTTTTTTTTTGTTCTTATTTACGTTTGGCGAGGACTTTCGCTTAGCTACCGTCGCTGATTCCGTGGATAAATATGCACCGTTTATTATGGACGTTTTACACAGATTTATTCTACGAAGCATTTTTTACATAAAGATCAAATTTCACGAATTAACGAACTTCTTATTCCAGCTCTCATCAGCGAGTAGAGTTTAATAGAAACTGGAAAGTCTGTCTACACGCACGGATGTTGTAAATAAAATACTGTTACATAACCTAGTATGATAATACAATATGTTGATAATATGTTGCGCTTCGTCTCCTACACTGTAATCATAACCCAGTATTGTGGTTGTTGCGACGTAAATCCGCAATTATTTATCCCTGTCGTCGAACATAATTATCTATTATTATTTTTAAACCCTCCCTGTCATTCGAAGATAATTGATAGTGTGATGTTTCTCATCTTTCTCTTATATTTTAAACTCGAAAATTTTTACCGCCCGCAAGGTGGAGCCAATCCTAAGCTGCATTTTATTTTATAATAATCACCAGATAGCGCGGAACGACGACAACTTGCAGCGAACTTCGAGTCGTTGGAAATGTCGGTAACATTTCTCATCTCATTCGTTCAGTTGGCCATAGATTTTTCACACATGACATATGACACACGCTGGAAACAAAAAAAAAAAAACAGAAAAAAGGAAACAGTAGAATAAAAACATCGAAGAGGTGCGAGCGGCAGTTTCAGCGAAGAATGATTAATTAATTTAGTTCGATAACGATCTGATTAATCATCGGATAAATGGATGAGAATAAGGTGTCAGTTCTGAGGAAGAAGAACATCGTCATGGAGGACATAAAGTTCAAGTTTTTAGGACTAATTTATAAACAGGTCAGTTATCGCTATAACTATACTTTATCAGTTTTCATTCAATTATCAATTCCGATTAATAATCATCAGATTATTTGTGTCAGGCTATTAAACTATGGCTTTGAATTTTCGTTATTTATTACTTATGTCTTCTGTCTTCTGTCATTTGTCCGGTCGACTATCATCGAAGTGCCAAACAGTTTTGACAAACGTCATCGACCGCGATCATCTTATTTCTATGTACAAACTTCCACCATCTCAAAATAAACATTACCAAGTTGAATATATATTCATTGAATCTGAACATAACCAAACTCCGCCTACATCGACTTTTAACTATTCATTAACTCATTTTTCATTCAATCAATCAACTGCTAAGTGAAATTGCATATGAAATTCATTTATTCTTATCGAGTCTTAATTTATCACGGAAAATAAGCCTTTGAAAATCATTCAACAAATTTTACTTAAATTTAATACCAGATTTCCTGTATGCCTCTGCAAAATTTCATAAAAATCAACCCACTCAGTAGAAAGTTGTTCAAGAACAAATAATTCACATTCTGAGATCCTGTAAATGAAATTGTATGTCGTTTTCAGAACCAGACAAAAATACCATCCATGGGTCTGAATCCGGATCTGTTAAACCCAACGGAATCTCACAGCTTTGGAGATATCAATTCTGAAGCTAGTCAATCGACGGAAAGCGAGTTGTTACCCGATCAAGATATCCTAGAATCAATAGAGCCTATATATTACCGAACCGACGATTGTCTAGACTGTTGTCGCCACGAGTTACAAAAGCTACCAGAGGTTTTAAACTCCAAGGCGATTGAGAGGGACTACAAAAGACTCAAACAAGAGCATCAAGTAGTTTCTAAAAAAGTATTACAGCTGATATTGCAGAAGCAGAGCTCTTGCAAGGAGGAATTTGAAAGGGTTTTATACATCCAAGAAGAGCTGCAAAATGCTTTGGAAATATGCAGAACTGGAAGGACCGATCTGAGCCTAGCTAAAAAACAATTCACCACCGCTAGTCTTGGGATTTTAGCTAATTATCAAAAGAAACAAGTCGTGCAAGGCCTTTTGCACAGTTTAAACACCATTAAAACTCTGGTGAGTATAATCTAACAGGACAGAATCCTTCAGGGTCTTTTGAAGAGAAATAAAACCGATTTTTCACAACTCATTATTCCATGTTTGAATCTAAAATTGAAAAATTTACTTTTCGAAAGCGTAGCAACGGACGGAGGATCGTCTGCAGGAGTTGTTGAACGAGGGAAATTACCCAGGCGCAATATCGCTTCTTCTGGAATGCCAGAGCGCTGCGGAAAGGTATAAACACTTTCACTGTGTAGCTGCGCTAAATGGGAAGCTACAAGACACTTTGGAACAGGCAGAAGAGACCCTGGATCAAACGCTAGCCAAAATGTGTACAGAGTTCGAAGTTGGGACGTATTTATCGGTGCAAGGAGCTTACAGGCTCTTGGGAAAGACCCAAACTGCCATGGACCAACTCCACATGCACTTTACAGCGGCCATTCATAACATGGCTTTCATGGCTGTCCATGCTTTTGCTGGCGGTGATATGAAGAGGCAGTATAAACAGCTCTGCCAGTCGGTTTCTCACGAGTATTTCCTCGCCTGTTTAATAGAACTCTGCAAATCTCTTTGGGCTATATTGAGCTCATATTGTCAGGTAATTAATTGGCACAACGCAAACGAGAATTGGTCGAATCAGGAGGATCAGAAGGACCTGGAAGCCACCTTTAACAAACAATACGTTAAACAAAAGCTGGAGAACGGCATGTCGAGGATGTGGCACGACGTGGAAATCAAGATATCCACTTACTTGATGGGCGCGGACTTAGCGTACTTCAAATTCGAGCAGTTTGTACAAATTTTGGGAATTGTTCATAGGTGAGAATCCGAGGAATTAATAAGGAGAAAGAACTCACCAATCAGATTCCCGATAATCTAATCAATCCATTTCACAATTCCAACAGATTGATAGAAGTCGGCGAAGAACTGTGCGCGAGCCAGTCAGAGAATCTCCAGGAATCTATCAGAAAACAGTGTTCTTCTTACTTCGCTCATTACCACGCATCTAGATTAGACGAGTTGAAGATATTCTTGGAGAATGACGGCTGGGAACTTTGTCCGGTAAAGCCATCGTTCGTCGTAACACAGTTGCAGGAATTTAAGAGTATGAAAACTGTCGTAAACAGCTGCAAGACTCGCAATAGTCCCGACGAATCTAATCTGAGTCAGGATGGCAGTTCCGTTGTTGGCGGGCTCGTACAAAGATATTTAGAGAGCGGTGTGACTCCCTTCGATTTTATCATAGATGAAACTGCAGACGAAGACATTCTGGCTAATATCGGAGTGAGTCTATGATTCTGGAGTTTATTGAGGAGCATGAATGTGGGAGTTGCTTAAAGTTGATAGAAAATCTTTGGGTTTGAGAAAGAAATGGAGTTTGAATAATTGTTTTCGTTTACAGGACGAGCCTTCTGGATATTTTTCAGAAGATTCCGACGACGATATTCCAGAGGAATTGAAATGCGATTTTGTAGATGAACCCGAGCAGATAAAACCATCCAAGAAAAAACATAAAGCTAAATGTACAGGGCCTATGGTAACAAACACAACATTGAGTGTCCTCAGAGTCTGTGGAAAGTATCTTCAAATGTCCAGATTATTCAGATCCATTGCTGTTACAGTTATACAAAATATGACGCAGTTCTTCGAACTCTGTCTTTATACTGTCCACACATTCTTCACTTCTGACATGGTGGGTATTGGAAGAATTCCAATATCATAAAGACCTGATTCAATACCTAAAACTCTGTGAATCTTATTTCAGAAAATAAATAGCGACAATTTGTACACTCCGAAACTGAAGTTAACTTTAGCCAGAATACGAGAGACTCTAATATCCGACAATGGGATTATCACTGATGGTGGATCTCAATTGCACAAAGTAACACAGCCGAGTCTTTCATCGATAGTGAAATTGAATGAGCCGGAAAAAATCCACGGTCTTATCAAGCGAGTTGTAGCCGTTGAATCTCTGATATTTTTGGGACAACAGTACGAAATTTTGAGGCCTTATCTGGAACACTTAGTTGCCTCTCCCTGTCATGGTTTTCTACATCAATTTTATTCACAAACTATTGCGTCTGCGACGGATCTTAGAAAGCCAGTATACATGGCTGCCGCATCTCAAGCCTTTAATGTCGAAAGCATATTGTCTATGATGGCCAAAGTCAATTGGGAAGTGAGGGACGTCATGTCCCAGCATAGCAATTACATAGACAGTTTGTTGCGGGTACGTAAACAGTTTTGGTAGTAATAATTTTTAAAACTACACAAATCTGATGAAAACTTACCTCCCTTATATAGGATATTCAAATTTTGAGTATGCGACTTGACGAAATTGGGAATAGAATACCGCTGCCAAATACAGTGTACAAATCTGTGTGGGAAAACGTCGCGCACTTGATCACGCATACGTTAGTCGAAGGGTGAGTGCCTCGAGATAGATCTGAATAATTATAAATTCTAGCTGTAGGGATGATTGAATACTTTATCTCTTATCGTATTTTCAGATTCTCGAATGCTAAGAAATGTTCGAACGGAGGCAGAGCACTGATGCAGTTGGATTTTACTCAATTGATGTCGAAATTTGAGACATTAACTTCTTTAAGACCAATGCCGCACAGAGAATACGTCGAGGCATATGTTAAAGCTTATTATTTGCCGGAGAACAGCCTAGAAAAATGGGTAAAAGAGCACAAGGTATTGAACGAAGTTTCAGAAACAATTCATTGGCATCTTTCTTACATGTGCAACGTGATTTTCAATTGGATTGATGATTTGGTATATGTTACAGGAATATTCTACAAAACTTCTGATCGGCCTTATATCATGCGGATGTCAAAACAACAAGAAAACACGTCAGAGATTGATAGCAATAATAGAAGAGGAGAGGCCTAATAGATAACAACAAGCTTCTTAGCATATAGATGTATAAATAATGCTATTGACAGAGGTTTAAGAAAAGGTTTTAGTTCAGAAATACATAAAATGACAAGCCCTCTCTTTATACAGATAGGATATAAACTTGGCATAATCATTATTGTAATATTTAATTACTCATTAATGTTATCACACTTTTTCTAGCAGTTGAAATAACATACATTGGTAACTTTATGCTTAATATTTTGTAAATCAGAGCATATTATTAATTTGCTTGTTCTAATTGTCTATAATGTATTTACTTAGTTATGTATAGATATATTGAATCTCTAACGGGAGAATTTTGACTTGGAAGTCTGTAAGAGGGGAAGAAGAGTAATTTCCGAGCTAGATTTGACGATGGGCTGGCTGAAGAATATAAAATCATCAAGTAGTCAGGGCTTTATCCTTTCAAAGATAGATTAAGTTACTTTGCTGAAAAAATTAGATTATTCAAAATTATTTTATTTCTAAGCTTGGAGGAATTGAATTTTAAAAATTCTATTCAATTTTTTATTGTAATAGAAATTTTCAATAGATCTTTTGGTAGAGCGATGGTTTTCGATGTTTGCTTTTGGTTGTACACATTATTCATCGACAGTTTTAGCAGAATTATCTCATAATAATTATATATATTCGCAGAATCAAAGTGAAACAACGTATGTGTATAGCATAGAATATTATTTATTGTAAAATGCAGCACATTGTCAAGACATTTGAATAGGAATCACAATTTTCCATGTAATTTCACTAAATGATGTTAGGAATCTCAACGCCTATGGCGATTTTTGTATAAATCTACTTTCATGTAATTAATTATACCAAAATATAAACGTTAACGAACTTGGAGAATCAAGCAAACATATTCTCCCTGTGCAATTTATCTTTATGTAATACTTTTTATTCGCTTCTATAATATGTTTATAAAGTTGGTGAAATCATTATATTGGCTGACCTAAACATTTTTTTACAGCAACAAGTTCCAAATCTAACATGACATGGATTTCGAAGTCGTCGCCTGCTGATGGCGGTAATAGCAGTTCGTTCGACTATACCATTCGGTATCCCTTGAGGAATTGAAAGCGCATAGAACATCTTGATAGAAATTTTTTGACCACAGAGAAGTGATCATACTTACAATTGACAATGTAATCATTGATAAAAATCAATTCTTCTCTAGTTTTCTATTAATGTACTGATTAATAGTAATATAATAACACTCATCCTTCTGTTACAATTGGATAAACTTTTATCGTAGTCCAAACACTTCGCCCAAACGAGATTCTGTTCCAATTGACAATTGAGACGAACGAGTGCATATATTGAAATTGTTCTTTCAAAAATTTGCTGTATTAGCTAGTAGCCCTAGTATGCATACCATTGTAATACTTGTGTATTGCGATATTTTTAAGAAAGAATTATAAAATCTCCTCAACTTTGCCAATATAATTAATATTGTATGGATTCTGCAGCAATAAATTTTCAGACATACCAATAATCAATTGCTTCGTTATTTTCCATGTTTCCCTACCTGCACCACTTTAATTTTTATTTTTTTTCTAATAAACATATATATATAGCGATGTGCATAACGTCACGTATGTATAGATACCATTGCTCTTTTTCGCTAAAAATTTTAGCACACCTCCTCGTGTCAGATGTTCTCCTGATACCAGGAGCAGAAATTTTGCGAGTTAAAATGCTTCTAACTCCGCAAATGGCTAGTATAAGTTAACTATAGGTAAAGAGAAGTATAGAGAGAGGTATGCATGAATGAATCAAGAGGCATATCCTTTTTCGGCACACCTCCTTAGGTCAGATGTTCTCCTGATACCAGGAGCAGAAATTTTGCGAGTTAAAATGCTTCTAACTCCGCAAATGGCTAGTATAAGTTAACTATAGGTAAAGAGAAGTATAGATAGAGGTATGCATGAATGAATCAAGAGGCATATCCTTTTTCGGCACACCTCCTTAGGTCAGATGTTCTCCTGATACCAGGAGCAGAAATTTTGCGAGTTAAAATGCTTCTAACTCCGCAAATGGCTAGTATAAGTTAACTATAGGTAAAGAGAAGTATAGAGAGAGGTATGCATGAATGAATCAAGAGGCATATCCTTTTTCGGCACACCTCCTTAGGTCAGATGTTCTCCTGATACCAGGAGCAGAAATTTTGCGAGTTAAAATGCTTCTAACTCCGCAAATGGCTAGTATAAGTTAGCTATAGGTAAAGAGAAGTATAGAGAGAGGTATGCATGAATGAATCAAGAGGCATATCCTTTTTCGGCACACCTCCTTAGGTCAGATGTTCTCCTGATACCAGGAGCAGAAATTTTGCGAGTTAAAATGCTTCTAACTCCGCAAATGGCTAGTATAAGTTAACTATAGGTAAAGAGAAGTATAGAGAGAGGTATGCATGAATGAATCAAGAGGCATATCCTTTTTCGGCACACCTCCTTAGGTCAGATGTTCTCCTGATACCAGGAGCAGAAATTTTGCGAGTTAAAATGCTTCTAACTCCGCAAATGGCTAGTATAAGTTAACTATAGGTAAAGAGAAGTATAGAGAGACGTATGCATGAATGAATCAAGAGGCATATCCTTTTTCGGCACACCTCCTTAGGTCAGATGTTCTCCTGATACCAGGAGCAGAAATTTTGCGAGTTAAAATGCTTCTAACTCCGCAAATGGCTAGTATAAGTTAGCTATAGGTAAAGAGAAGTATAGAGAGAGGTATGCATGAATGAATCAAGAGGCATATCCTTTTTCGGCACACCTCCTTAGGTCAGATGTTCTCCTGATACCAGGAGCAGAAATTTTGCGAGTTAAAATGCTTCTAACTCCGCAAATGGCTAGTATAAGTTAGCTATAGGTAAAGAGAAGTATAGAGAGAGGTATGCATGAATGAATCAAGAGGCATATCCTTTTTCGGCACACCTCCTTAGGTCAGATGTTCTCCTGATACCAGGAGCAGAAATTTTGCGAGTTAAAATGCTTCTAACTCCGCAAATGGCTAGTATAAGTTAACTATAGGTAAAGAGAAGTATAGAGAGACGTATGCATGAATGAATCAAGAGGCATATCCTTTTTCGGCACACCTCCTTAGGTCAGATGTTCTCCTGATACCAGGAGCAGAAATTTTGCGAGTTAAAATGCTTCTAACTCCGCAAATGGCTAGTATAAGTTAACTATAGGTAAAGAGAAGTATAGAGAGAGGTATGCATGAATGAATCAAGAGGCATATCCTTTTTCGGCACACCTCCTTAGGTCAGATGTTCTCCTGATACCAGGAGCAGAAATTTTGCGAGTTCAGATCCTTCCAACTTCCGAAAGCGCTAGTATAAATAGATAAACATATAGAGACGTGTATGGAGACACGTATGCATGCCTATACCTATATCTATACATCAAAATTTCCGGCAGTCGCGACATTCGCACGTGGTAGTGGATGCTCTTGCCATCTCACGGTTAGAGTAGCGAACTAATTCTGCCTTAAAAATCGGGGTGCCTAACCATATGCAACCTGCATGCCATTTGTGTGAGACACAAATTTATTGCCTAACATCAGACGCTAAGAAATATCCGGCTGTTGCGACACTTTAAAATACTGCCGGAAATATTCAAGAGACGTGTATGAAGACACGTATGCATGCCTATATCTATACTAAACACCTAAATTTTCAGCACACTGCATCGGGTCAGATGTTCTTCTGATATCAGGAGTAGAAATTTTTTATCATTATCGTAATGGTATCATCATATCACTATATCAGGCTTCTGTTTTTCATCCTTACCAGAAACTAAGAACGAAAATGTAGGAAGAGCATTAATTGCCCCAATCTACTGTCTGAGAAAAACCCAAAAAACTAAATACTAATTTTCCATGCAGTGTAGCTCCAATTTTAACTCTGTGTTGTGACCAAATGAATAGGTATTCGATTACTTTCAATGCAATAAATAATTGCTCTTCTATTGCAATCGATTTGTTACCCTGAAATAAAATTATCTAATCACGGTTTTTCTGCATGAAAGCATGGAGTGGTAGGGGTTGGACTGTTTTACAATTCGGCAAAACTGGGCTACTGTATGATAACGCTGAGAAGCTCGAATTGATATTTTAGTTATGTTCATTTATTGGATTTTCAACGATTTACATATATACATATAAATGAACGGATTACTAATTACCAAAATCGAGTTGTCTTCTTTTATAAAACTATTACATAAAAGTATAAAATTACACAAATACCTAAATCCGATAATTTTTGGGAATCAAATAGGTAATGCACAAGTGTGTACAATTCTTCAAGCTTTATTAAATATATGCAAATTTGGTCAATCATTGTCTTACTTACAGCTTGAAAATATTGGAATCAGTTTTATGTTTTATTTGTCTCTCAATAATAAAAAAATAATAGTCTGCGTGAATTCAAAAACAGTTGCACTTTTATTTCGTCTCAATTCGTAAACCTTCTTATGAAATTTACACATTATAACAGCGCTCTATCATCTTCTACAATTTGTATCAGAAAAAAACGAATACTACGATACAGCGAGTTAGTTTTCTTTTTCAATGGATTTACAATACGATTCTGCTGTTCGTAATCTATGTATATATTGATCGGTGATCCGTTGCTCTTGGCCGATTCAAAATTACTACAACATTTTGGATCGTAAGGCAGCAGTCGCCGTTAGTTCATAAATGGTGTAATAATAATAAAAATAAAAAAAAAAATAAACCAATTCAATCAAATTGAAATTATTTTTAATCAGTTTTTTTAGCCGGTGGTCTAAACGTTCCAACGACGACTGCGTGATCTCTCTCGTAAGGTTCCAGCGTGATTTGTTCCTGTGGTTTTAATTTGTCTGTTACTAATTTCTTCACCTCAGCTGCAAATACTGCCTCAGGTTGTGCCGTGGAATCGATGCAGCTGGCCTGTTCATAAAAAAAAAAACATCCGTTTAAATAACAAGTTTCATTGTAGAGTGAAGACTGACTAAGATCTTCAAAATTTTCTGATTAATTCTCAACATATTTCACAGTTTCTTACCTTAATCGAAATAACAAAGTGGCCAGAATTTTTAAGGAAGTATTGAGCATTGAGAGCGACAATTCGAGCTTGATCGGGTTGAGCTACGTCTGCGAATATCGTGTCCACCATACCGACCAGCATCCTGTATTTATGCGGGTGTCTGGCATCTTCGATTATTGGAATGATGTTCGTACGTTTTTTCGCCACGTTTATTAAATCTCTTCCTGATCTGTGAGAGAACTCTACTGCGTACACAAGTCCTTCCTGTGGCATAAGAAACAGCGAATTGTATTGAAAGAGAGCAAAAGTACAATTTCTGCAAGTCTTCTGAAGTTTATCGTGATTTTTCCTTTCATTATTATACCCCAGCTCATCTTTCTACAGAAGTATTATACTCTGCAGAGTATCTGACCAGCTAGTGTGTATTTTTCTATAGCATAACTTCGACACCAAGCGAGTAAGAAATTGAGCAAGCTTGGCTCTAATGTATGCGTGTAATTTGTTAGTCGGAGATTCTTTTCAAAGAGTTACTAACCGGTCCAACAACATCTGCCACATGCGATACAGTGGTACCAGACGCAGCTCCAAGATATAGGACTTTGCTTCCTGGTGGCATATGGATCTGATCAATTCCACCGAGAATTGCAGCTGCTAATTTTGATCGGAACGGATTCCACACTCTGTATTCAACCTTTTCGGCATTTTCACCCTGGAATAAAACGTTCCTTCAATCATCATGCTTCTATAATCATATTGAAAGTTAAGTTTCAGTAAAATTATCATCAAATTTCTTTCACACTCTCAACATGAATGTGGAGTATTATTTGTATGCAAAAATCATTCTCCGCAGGATTTTAGCACCCGACAGAAACTGATAATTGGTGCAAAATGTTTTTCCTCTTGCATAACTTCGACACCAAATAAGCAATAGTAAACTAATTTGGCTCTAATGTATGCGTCTCTTAGAATCACATCACCATTGTGGTAATTTTTCTTTTGCATTTTTCGTACGATCTTAGAAAAACTCTTTTTTTTTTTGCATAATTTGCAAAAATTAAATAAATTAAATATTCAATATTCGG
The DNA here is from genome assembly GCA_944452935.1 of Rhogogaster chlorosoma. Taxonomy (NCBI): domain Eukaryota; kingdom Metazoa; phylum Arthropoda; class Insecta; order Hymenoptera; family Tenthredinidae; genus Rhogogaster; species Rhogogaster chlorosoma. Next base: position 19,712,925 of record OX101803.1, on the reverse strand, counting down.
ATGAAATTCTTTGAGTTTTCTGGTCTTTCGACATTGCTGTATAAGAAATATTGGCTTGTAACAAGGTTGAGTATTGTTTCCATTAAGAGTACAAAATACAGATACAAAACAGTTCATAATCTCATAGGAGCTGAAAATTTTTCTATTATACAAAAAAAATCACCTCAACGCTGATTCTTTTTTCCCCGTATACTTCCGATCCAGGGACAAGATTCAATGTAACTAATGCGTCTTCTTTTCCCCTCGCTATGAACACTCCTTCGTGACGATGCGGTTCGATAACAACAGTTTTGCCGCCTCTGAAGCCTCCGCTTCCTCCACGTCCTCGGCCACCGCCGCCTCTACCACCTCTTCCTCTCGGAGTTCCTCCACCTCCACCTCGCCCACCAAAACCTCCGCCTCCACCTCTGCTGCCTCCTCTACCTCCTCCAAAACCCCCACGACCTCCATTAGCTCCTCTGAAGCCTCCACCTCGACCGCCCCGACTTCCCCCACGATCACCTCCGCCTCCTCGACCTCCGCGGAATCCTCCGCGCCCTTCACCCGCTGGCGAAAATCCTGGAAATTTTTTGGGTTGGATTTTGCTATTTGACGAAATAATGAGCGAAAGGCTAGCGTGTTTCGGGAAAATTGGAGTTTTGAGGTTATGTTGCGTAATTTGTTGTCTAACTATCGAATTGGGATAAGAGAGAAAAAGAGAGATTCGTATCGTTGAAGAAACGACAAAACGATCGATAAGTCGGGTTCTCGGAGCGTAGAATACGAGGAATATGGGTATCCGCATGTTGCGATTAGAGGTTATCCACGATGCGCGAGGGACGCCGCTAGGCGAGGGAATCGGGTGAATGAAATTGTGGGATCATTCATTACGCGGTTCGTTAAGATTGTCTGGATTAAATGAGAGATTGTTTTTTTTTCTTTACCTGGTCTGCCCATGTTGTTTCACGATAAATTCACTCTGTTAATATGATGCTGTTATCAACGAATTAGAACTATATAAACCCTCTTTGCACACGTGCGCCAGAATCACTAGCTCGCCATGACGCGGAAGCCGGCTACCCCCGTCTAGTCACGAGTCGAATACTCGACGTGTCGACAATCGCAAGTTGCGTATCGGACAAGAGAAGCTGACGCACTTCCGGTCGGTTTGACTGCTCAGCGCGGGAGAGAAAATAGTCATTCAAATATTCCCATTTTATTGAAAGCGGGTTATGAAAAGAAGAATAAAATTGTCGAGAAGTAGAAAATAATGAGAATGAAATAATACATAGTCTAGAAACTGGAAGAAAATAGACTAGCCAGCTTTATAATATAAACAGTATCAAGTTTGTTGTTTGTTAGTTGCAGATAAAACATTGACTGAGTAATCGAATACTCCAATTGTTGAATTTCTGTATTAGCAAATATAAAACAATATTGCATAACGCCTTACATTATAGGCATCTCATCTTTCATTTGTCTATTTTCCCACAGTATAAAAAATAATATGTTATAAAAAATAAAACAAATATGGCGACGAGCTTACCTGTCAATAAACACTAAGTTTCATCGCTAAGTTTAAGATGTCATTATTTCCAGCGTATTCAAGCACCTCGAACAATGATTCGAAGCCATGTGAAGATACGTCAAAAGCAGAAGGTAATAATTATCGCTCGTTTATTACAAGTGTCAACAATTTTTTTTTCTCTCATAACCTCAAACCGATCTTCGTTATACAAACGATTAATCTTTGGTTTTCATTGAATAGAACGCCTGTTTACTGTCGAATGAAGCTACTTTTACGAACTTGCCCAAGCAATTTAAAAACAATTTTTGTTTACGAAAATTTCTATTCTCTTTCATTCAATGACATGAATTTTGTATATGAAGCTTCCATCGTATTATTTATGATTTTTTTTTCAATAATCAATAAATTTAACAGTAATTATCGTATGAAAAAAAATAAAAATAAATTTTCAAAGCGATAAATACCGATCTTAATTATTTTTTTAGACGCATCGCCCAGTCTCTGGTTGAAAAATTCCAGTTACATTGCAAGCGCAGTAAAACCGTCTGTGATAGATCTATCTTTAAATTCATCGTCAGACGAGTCAATTGAAATCGTACCTATAGAAAATTCGCGATTATCAAAACCTGAGGTGATACCTATAGAGTCAGACAGTAGCGTTAGCAGCGATCACAAGGGTTCAAGGCATGGGAAAAAGCGCAAAAAACGGAAAAAAAAATATCGCGAAACATCGATCAATCGGCGACAGAAGCCTAGGTATGAGAAGGAGGTTGAAAATGTATATTTCGAAGACACTGCTAGAGACAAACGGAATTTGACTGTATCCACGCTAGGCGGTATGGCCAGGCCCAGCTATACCTTGCGGGGGGTTTATCTTGGGTTTAGATCGTTCAAGAAACCAAATAAAGAAACAACACCCAGGTATTACGCTACCAATCTAGATTCGGTTAAAAAAGGGGATAAGCAGGATACCAGGATAAAGAGAACCAATACGAGCGATAAAAACGATAAAGCCCAAAATGAAATTGAGGATTTCAACTGGGGCGTTAATATGGAACAAGAACAGACAGAGAAGACGAGAGAATTTAATGAAAGGCTTGCCGAAGACCCCGACGATGTTCAATTGTGGATAAAATACATAAAATTCCAGGTATTTGGGGCCCAAAAATGATAATATGCTTCAAAATTTGGCTCCATATTATATATTGAACCGTTTCTTTCATTCCAGGATGTCATTTGTCAGTTCCAAAAAGACCGAGGCATCAAAGATGCCAGAAATACGACAACTAGCCAACGCAAATTGGCGATAACGACAAAAGCTCTGGAGAAGAATCCCGGCTCAGCAAAATTATTGAAGCTGAAGTTGGAGCTATCTTCTCAGCTTCTCCCTGCCGATCAGTTTTCAAACGAGGTTGAATCCTTGCTGAACAAAGATTCGGGGAATATTTTTTTGTGGCAAGCACTCATCATGGCTACGCAGGCCTCGCTAGCCATCTGCACGGTCCCTAAAGTCTTGGATTTTTACTCCAGATGTATTTCCAGCCTGCGGCAAAGACTGAGAACCAATTCCAAGCTGTACGATGAGCAGATACTGGGTGGGAATTGGCTGCGATGAAAGGCCCTAGACTCCATTTTTTACACTCATTAAATTCAATTCTCTGTTTTCAGAAATGCTATACCGCTGTCTAACGTTCTTGAGACAAGCCGGACTGTGGGAACAGATGTGGGAAACATTGAGGCTGAATTTGACCCTGAATTTAAATTTGAGCAAGGACAATTTCCAGTTCCGGGGTTTCATCGACGAGAGAAAATTGAGTCAGTCCGATCGCCTAACACCGGAAAATACATTCCCCGCAATAAATCTGACAATTTTCTTTGCTTTCAGTTGGAATGGAGGAAGTTATACTCACCTCTAGACTTCCTTTGAACCAGTTATGGCTGAGAGTGGAATCTCTGCGGGAAAGTTGCCACTGGATCAGCGTCAACAGCGACCAATTAGAGCTCCTCGGTGACTCGAGAAGATTCGTGTTACCTGAAGACGTCACGGACTTTGTGCAGCCAATAATGTCACGAAATTCGAGTCTCAAACTTGCGATCTACTCTTTACTAGCGCTGAAAGTACCGCTGCTTCCTACGCATGATTTTGTCCTTCGGGTGAGAATCTCTGGCTCTGAAGTAAAACACAAAAAAAAATGGTTCAAGAATCCGAGTAATATCGAATGAATTTTTCAATTTGCAGGACTTGAAGCTCACGGAACTCGAGTGGGACGCCGATTCGATAGAAATGCTACTGCCGTTGGCGTATCCTTCTGTGGGGATATCGGCCGTTAGTAAAGAGAAGAGGAATATGATGGAAGTAATACTCGAGGGAAACTTGACGTCGGGTCCTCAGTACCTGAAATTTCATCCAGCGCAGGAGCCCTATCTTGATTTCATCCGAGACACGTTTAGGGCAATTGCCGAAAGTTTTACGTCGGAAAAATCGGAACGTACGAGTGTGTATGTGTGGTGGTTGCGTTTTGAGAGAATGTTGGCTTCGTTGAACCGGGAGAAGGACGATCACAGAGAAAAGAAACTGAAGAGTATGGTCAAGGATTTTCTCAAAAAAGATGGAAACAGAAACAATCTTCACTTTTATAGGGAATACGCTTTGATAGAGAGAGAGATTGGCCGCTATGACAGCTGCGTTAAAATCCTGGAAACTGCCATAGGAATGCAGAGCGACTTTCTATCCACTATTTCGAGTTCTTATGATAAGGGGGCTTTGTGCAGCGTGTTCAGAGCTCTCTTCGAGTCTCTGCTCGGCGATGAATCTCATCCCGAAGATCACAGGAGCCGTATACTCCGAGCTGCTGCTCGGATGGTTTCAGGGCCAGACGAGAAGCGATTAGAACGGGCGGAGGAGTTCTTGGAGACTAGCGTTCAGGATTTCCTGTCCCAGCCAGTACCCGATTCCATGGAAGATCCCTATTTCCTTCCGCACTATGAATGCGACCTGATAACATGTTACGCGTACTTTTTGTACGCCAAGAATTCCGACGTATCAGAGTCCATTAGCGTGCTGGAAAGTTGCCTGAAACACTCCAAAGATGACAGACATCTCCAGGTATAATATCTTCTGAGACCAAGGGATTATTTGTTCCTCAAACGCAACTGATCTGTTGAATTCTCGCTCTAGGAATGTCTGTACGAAAGTACCATCGCCCTTTTGCATCTGGATTGTAAACGGTCGCGGTCTAACGAGATTTTGAAAGAAAAAGTCGATCAAGCTTTAGCCTTGTATCCCATGAACTGCTACATCCTATCAGTGGACATGGAAATCGAAGTAAATAGATGAAAGCAGACGATAACGTTTTCGAACAAACTTTATAAATTTTATTTCCCTTTTTTATTTGCAGAGCGAACTGCCTTGCTGGAAGTTAAGCCGTAATAGCGGCGGAAAGTTCCAGTCGTTGGCCTCGTGTCTTGCCGGTCGCATTAGAATCGAGCGTTTGGAAAAACTTGGGCTGGAAGACGCCGCGATTGCTGCGACAAACAAACTGCTATCAATTCATCGTAGACTCGCTAGGTATTATTTGAGCGAATCGTGAATGTTGCTACTGCGCGAGACTCTTTTTCCGTTTTTCTATTCTTTTCTATTCATTTTACAGAGATCCGGACTCGCAGAGGTGTCCGTTGATGTGGAGACTGTACATGCTGTTTTTGAGAGAGAGAAATTTGTGCCAAGGAAGAGGAGAGGAGGTTTATCATGAAAGTGTAGCACAGTGTCCGTGGGCTAGGGGAATCTATACGGATGCTGCTCAAGTTGCGCCTCAACTTCTTACGGAAATTCAAGATTTAATTCGCGAAAAAGAATTGAGAATGCACGTCACGCCAGAGGAGTTGGATATTCTGCGAGGATAGTGTATATATGCGATTATTCTCGTTTCGTAAAATGTACATATTTTATCTATGACATGTTTATGTATGTATATTTTATTTTGTGATAATAAAAAATTTTTAACGTCAACTCAGATTTTAAATGCGTATTGTATTTTTCCAACGTTTCCACGAATCCGAAAAACGATCATTTCAAAATCAAGAAGCTACATTCAAAGGATAATATTATCTACAATGGTGATTTTTCTTTCACAATATAAGGCGTGGGTGAAAAAAATTATGATTGGCTAATTTTTTCTTTTTTTAATATTTACGTGAATAAATAATTGTATATGAAATTTTTCCAAAGATCCCTAGAGGAAAGTTAGAATATTTTAATCAATATTCGTATGTAAAGAAACATCTATGAAATTCTCTTTTTTTCTAAGTAATAAATTCAAAAAGTTCAATAAATCCCCGTACGAAAAACCAGGAATTTTAATTTCACAATTCTCAGTAGATAACAAGCTTAAACTTTGGTTCGACTAATTTTCAAATTATCGTTAGTCCGTAAAATCATCCAGGCAGAAATTTCGCGAGCGTGCTACTTATCATGTTTTATCTTACCATCGAACACCGTCTTTAGCAGAATTCATGTTATCAAGTCAGTAAAACTTGTCGTCAATGTCGTTCGCCGGATTTCAGAAGCTCGCTGTCACCTGGCGCCGTTATTACAACCTCGCGGTAGTTCTCGAAAGCGATAGTTAAACCGTGTGGGGGGGATTCGGTGACTATGACATGTCAAACATGTGTTAAACACGCTTTCAGACAACTACATAAACATTACAATACCACTGTACTACGCCGTGCGTGATACGTCAAAGTTGCACTTTGAAACGTAATAGTAATATGACCGACTTGAAGCTGCCGGAAAAATGTTTACTAATCGATAAGTGTGCCTATACTTAGCTCGTAGCGGGCCGTATTTATCTTTCTACATTCCAAGTTTCTACGAAAGTGCACTAAGTGCATTAGGTGCATTACGTTATAACCAATAAAAGTCCGCGCAACTGAATAATATTCGATCTAACAGTTAAAGAAATTCTCTAAAAAATGGTTGTCATAAGATTGTTCCGTAGATTGGGCGAGAAATGGTTAAATGTACAGCAGAAAACATCGGAGGGTGTTCAATCGGCACGCGATGCAATGTTCCGTGGCGGCATTATCGCCGTCACATCTGTTGTTGTTATATGGATATCGGTATTTTTGTATGCAGCATTTTACTACGCGTATATGCCCAGCATATCGCATGTAAGACCGGTGCATTTGCAGTTTAAGTAAGTCCGTCACACGTCTGATTAGCACTCACTTATTCCCTGTACTAAATTATGCTCAAAAACCTATGAGCTTAGACCATCTTTGAGGTTAGAATCCCCAAAGTCTCGATTATTCAAATCCTCAATTATTATTCACCCTAATTTCACCTCAGATCTTGCGACGAATCTAAGGGAATATGTAGCTTCCCTTCAGCTCATGTTCAACTCACTAAAAAACAACAACTTCTCATGGTCGGTCAACCCTACAAGGTTAATCTGCATTTGGAAATGCCCGAATCACCGGCTAACAAAGAACTCGGTATGTCGATAAACACGGACTGACATTGCCTCCAATCCCCTATTTATTTATTTATTTATTTATTTATTTATTTATTTATTAAGGCATGTTTATGGTCTGCGCGCAATTGAGAGACAGAGATGGTGTTCTGGTGGGAAACGCTTGCCGTTCTGCAATGTTGCATTATCGGAGTTCTTTGCTGCACGTTATCACTACTCTGATGTTTTCGCCGATGATGATATTGGGAAGCACCGAAGAGAAGCAGTACATTAGTCTAGAACTGTTTGGAAACTTCGAAGAAGACCAAGTGAGTATTCAGAATCGGATTATGGCGGAGAGGCGTGAATCCTTCTTGACAATTGTGAATCTTAATTTTAATTCTAATTTTAATTTTTTCCTTACCTGAACGCAGAGTCATCCAGTGACGGATGTATACGTTGAGATACAGTCGAGATACGTGGAATTCTACTCTGCGACGATGATGATAAACGCCCATTTGTCGGGGCTGAGATATATCATGTTTCATTGGCCAGTGTTGTCTGCCGTTCTTGGGATCAGTACAAACTTATTTTTCATAGCGCTCATATGCGTGCTTTCTTATTTCCACTTCATATCCGACGAGGAGATGTTGGACGATGATTTTATCTATGAGAAAGGTGAAGAAGGGGAGAACGAAGACGAAGAGGAAGACAAAGACCCGAAGACTAACAGCGATTGTAAGTTGTGGCGATATTGCGATAGATTTTATTGACGTTATTATTGTTTTACTTGTTATTCAGGAATGTTTTGCTTTTTTGGTACCTTATAGTTTCCTCCGACACATCCTCCCTGGAGGACACATCGATGCTTGAAGAAATTCCAAAACATAGTCGTGAAATAAAGTCCGGCGAATCTGTGGCCAGGATACAATCTATCAATTGAAACAAAGATATGAGATGATGAGGCTGATTTATGGAAGAGTCATTCCTGATGGGGAAACGAGTAGGAATTAAAGCTGACTGAAAAACCTTCAACAATGATAATTGTTTAGTTTTTAGTAAGAAGAGAAAGAGGAGAGGAAGAAAAAGAGTAAAAATAATCACACATATCTAGTTAGATATATTTACTTAGGTTGTTTGATGAAGCTGAGGAGTTACGTAATTCCACATGGTTTTTAATTCAACGGACAAACGAAAAGAAAAGAAAAAAAAAAAAAGAAAAGAAAAAGAAAGTTAAAAAAAAAGATCAAAGTGTTATATTTTATGTTTTATATTCTTTTTATTTTCAATGTTATTTATGTTTAATTTCATACTTAGTTTAGACTTTATTAGATCGTTATAACCATCAGTTTTGTAAAAGAAAACAAAAGTGAAAGACATTTTTTTTACCTTCGATTTGTCAGTCAACGTTATTATTAATTTTTTTTCTCAAACGTAAATAGATTGTATTTTATTATTTAAATCAAAGAATGTCCCAGTGTTAATTTCAATTCGAAATCGTTATTTATGTAAGTAGGTATTCTTCAATTAGGATCACATCGAGTTTAATAATTAATTATCAAAATAAAAGAAAGGCAGAATAATCGTATAATCAAAGCCTACCTGCAGGCTTGATTCAATTTAAATTAGTATTGTTGAAATTGTCACAAAATAAAAAATAAAAAATAAATCATTAAACATCAGTAAAGAATAAAAAATAAATATAAGTGTTGAAAATTTCATTCAATCGTGATTGATTTTTTTTTCCTTTCTTTTCTTTTATTTCTTTATTTTTTTTTTTTTTTTTACGGAATTATCAGAATTTGGTAAAAAATATTTTCCATCTTTAGAAGACGGAATGTATTTATTATACTCAGAAGAAGAAGAAGAAGAATAGAAGAATAGGCTAAAGAATTCTTTTCGGAATGATAAATGTTAGATAAGAATTTATATAAGTTATACATATATACGTGTATTGTGTATATATTATTGTATTGTTACATGATTTATTATCATCATTGTTGTATTATAGGTATGAAAATAATTGAGCAGAGCGAATAAATAATTAAAAACACACTACAATTCGTCGTTTCTTTTACTCACCTAAAACTATGAATTTCTCTCCTACAGCCTTTCCTGGTTATTCTTCAATCTTTCTGTCAAATTTCATACTCTTCGTTTTTTTTTTTTTTTTTCTGTAAAGAAAGTTTTTTACTAAATCATATTATTTTCAAAAGTTGAATAACGAAAGAAAAGCAGGTGTTGTATTTTCTAGTAGAATTGATGATAACAATGAGAGATACAATTCATTGTTACGATCCATTCTCCTAAAAATACGAAACAAAAATTAAAACTGTCTTTCTGTATGACGTTTCAAAAATTCACAAATAAATAACGGTTCGGGGAAAAAATCTGAAAAAATTAGGAGTGGATGTTAGATTTGGGATAATTGTATAAAAAATTATGAACCAATTAAAGAATGGTCAGGGAAAATCGTTGGTCGAATTGGCATGAAATACCCCATATATATCTCATCATAAGTGAAAGAAAGCTGAGATTCGAATTACAGCTTATGATTGGGTCAGTTACATTATGGGTATAGTAGAAGATATTATAGATAAGAGCCACACCTGCAGCCGTTGGAAGAATGCCTTCTAATCTGTGCTTTTGTGTCGTTAGATGGTAGTAAAAGGGAGAAAAAGAAAAGGAAAAAGTGTACAGAAATAAAAAAAAAAGGGAATGAAAGAAAAAAGGTCGAGAGAAAATGTTTTCTTTTCCATCGATTCCGGCCAGTTGAATAGACTCGTAATCCAATTAGCAAAAGGAGGAAAAGAAACAGCCCGGGCAAATTGTGTCGCTCGCCCTTGTTCAGGCGAGTAGATGAGAAGAAAATGAAAAAAGAGAGTGAGAGAGAAATAAAAGAACGGAATAAAACAAATAAAGAAATAATTAAAAATGGTTTTGTGTATGTAGAGTGGAATACACAAGAGTGGAAATGATAATTATGTCAATTATTATCAATTTGACGGTAGCTCTGCAAACCACGCGATACAATAACCGTACTGGTATAATAAGGGATGGGGGAGAAAGCAGAGGAAGAAGAAGTATAGATGTTTCACCCAAAAAATAAATATTTGTGGACGATATAACGTTGTGCATAATAAATTTTCTCAAAACAGACCCACCGTTGTTTATATACATATATACATTTGTATAATGTATGTATGTATGTACATTTTTATCGTCCACCCAGCCTTTGCAGATCAACAGAGTATAATTGGTAAATCTGACCGAAAAAAAAGAACCTGCATAAAAAGAGAACAAAAATTCAACAAAATTTTTTTTGCAATCTATATCTATATGGTATATTCCCTCTCGGTCTCAACGAATCTTTTACACCTCTAGAACCTCGTAGTAGTATTTTTCGCCATCTTCATAAAAAACGAAATAAAAAAAAATTAAGAAAAAAATTGGAGTACGTTTTTTCCCGCGATGTAGGATATTACGTTTTCTCCCCTTTGCGGATACAGTATATATCGCGAGTTTTCAACATAACGCACTTCTTTCCTTTCTATACTCTTCTGTGCAATGTGCGGTGTGCAGCACCGCCGTTTCCTGAGGCGTCAATATCTTTGCACGATCCTAAGACCGTAACTCTTTTCGTTCTTTGTAAGAGTGGTTACAGGTATACAGGGTGATTCAGTTTAAGCGGTCCATATTTTTATGCTATATTCCTCGTCAAATTCTGAGACTCAATTTCCTTTACCAAAAATTCTATACTGCAATACTTTCCGGGCTACAGCGAAGATCTTAGTTCACCAATCACAGAGCTTATTGACAACACGGACATGGCTCGCCGGGAGCGGAAGTTGCGCAGTGCCCGGTCCACGCTCTGCGATTGGCTAACTAAGATCTTCCGTAGCTCGGAAACTAGAGGTCCCTCGAATTTTTGGCAAAGGAAATTTAGCCTCAGATTTTCACGGGGAATCGGTTTCGGTAAACCCGAAACACTCTGTATGTATGTAAGATGCATGTAGTATGCTGGCCTGCGCAGATGGAGTAGCGAAGCAAATTGTTCCGAAAGAGAGTAAGAGGAAGGGAGTGTAGCAGTGGTAGACGGGTAACTGGTTATCTACGAGGCCGTCAAACCCGGTCTTTCGCCATTCCCCGAGCTGCTGGTGCTGCTGCCGGAGGAAGAGTAGGAAAAACTACATCCTTAAGAACTAAGCGAGTAGCCAGAATAGTGTATAATGGGAATTTCACTCTATATACGCGTATCTCGGCTGTATTAAGAGAGACAAGATTGAGAAGCACTGTTCAGTAAGCGTGGCTCTCTATCCTCTCTCTTACTATCTGGATTCCTGGACCGGTTAGGCAGGCGTACAGCTTCCTTTCGCCCCCTTATTTCTCCCCTCTCCTCAAACTTCATCTAATTTTGTCTCTCTCCCTCCCGTCTCTCCACGTATCCCTCTCTCTCTCGCTCTTTATATTCTTCTTTCTTTCTCTCTCTCGCTCTCCGCCACCCATCCATTTACCTTAGAAGCCCCCGAGCCCCACACGACAGGTGCTGGCGTGCAGTAGTAATGCTATAGAGTGGAGCGCAACCAAATAATGAAATAATAACGAAGTATGTAGGTATATGTATACCTGCCGTATGACAAGATCCCAAGCGAAGTTTCAGAGTAGGTATAGTAAAATAAAGGAGGTTAATATAACATAATTTCACGTCGTCATTATCGTGATTATAAAAAACCTAAATGAATGGGGGAATCAAAAAAAGTCAACGCTTTCTCATTTCCTTTCGTTCCGATAATTCGCAGAACGATCAGTCAATTCGATCGAAAGTTCTAAAGAGTCTCCTTATTCGGTATGTAGAAACCGAATTTTATCATTATTCCGCGGTTTAGTTTCTCGAGATTGTTATATATGTATAGGTAGATAGTACATATATACGTTCTGATCGGGCCTCCGGGGTCATCGAATCTATCGGAATTGTCGAGGGTATCGAGACCGTAATCTAAAGGCGCGTGTGGGAGGATTGAATAATCGCGGCATACGCGTTGTTTGAGTACAATATCTGGTCATGTGATAGATAAACGTATAAGTATACCGACGTGTGAACATGAAAAGATACGTACACCTGCATATCTTCCATCGTAAATTAACGCTGGATTTAATGACTCAGTAATTGTGTTTAGAGGCCGAAATCCCCCACGTTATATGCTGCACCTTGAGTATTGAGACAGCCATCGTCAATTGCTCTCATTACTTTTCATTTTACACGCCATGAACGAAGAGAAAAATGAATAAAACAAGAATTAATTAACGCATCTTTAACCCCCGCCCTCGCTATGTCGAATCAATGAATGATCGTAACTTTACTCCTACAGATACAGGATTATTACTATGCCCGCGTTTTTATCGCCTGTAGTATAATTATCTCCAATAAGGAATCGCGCTAAACTTATCTTATCTACGGTCGAGATCATTGCTAGTAGATCGAAGAATCACCATTTCATTTGCCGTTAAACTCTGCGGGTCTTTTTCTACTCCTTTCCAATATCTCGCGTAAACGATTTCGACGGATTTTTAGCACGTGTTTCTAATGGCTTTGATCATTAATTCGTCTGCTCTTCAACCGGTTTTATGCGATTTTAATACTCTCTCGGCATTTCAATTCCGCAACGGATCTTTGCGAAAATGATTTAGCCGGTCTTATCCGATTTTTCTGAAACTTTTCCACATCCAAGCGGATCTTAGACGATTTCCACTGACTTTGACACGCGCAAGAGTATCCGTTGCCGTTTCATCCCATGTGTAAGACTTCTGAGAATCGTTTTACGCAATTCTAGCCGATTTTTCAACAGGTTTTTCCATTGCAGTATTTCTTTTAGTCGTTTTCGAACGATTTCAGTGAATAATCTCCGATTTTAACGCTTGCATAATAGCGTTCTTTTCTATTTTCTCGCACGTCTGTAAATTTTGAACAGTTTGGCCCATATTAACGCGTCCCTGAAACGATTTTAGCCGTACCGGAGCGTCTCGGAGTTTTTTTTTTTTCTTCTTTCTTTTTGTCTCTCAATTTTGTTAGCTGCGGCTATACAGGATAGTTCTTTATTTTATTGACAAATAGTTTATCGGTTACCGTAGTCGGTCCATTAAACATGACCATAAAGTAAAGTGAAGATAAAGTAAAAGTAAGCGTTTTATTTTGAGGTTTTGAAATTTCTACGCCTTGATTTTCTCTCCTTCCCTCTGTTCTGTTCTGTTCTGTTCTTTCACTATTTTTCGTTTATTTTTTCCTACGTGTTGACATTGACGGATGAATCCGCTCAAGAACTTGTCTTTAGGGTTGTTCCCTCGCCTCCTATAGACGGCAGCTTAGTTTCCGTTGAATCGACATTCGTCAAGGAGTTGAATACTGAATAGCGACTAGGAACAAGGCATCGTTAGATTAGCGACGGTTCTTCCTCACTGATCTGGGAAAAAATTTTCTATTGCGGTTCGATTTCCCGCCGCAGCCGCAGCCGCGATCTAACTCCCACTATTTATCCCTAGATACAGCTCTCCTCAAAGAATCTGCGAAATCAAACTGCAGAATTCCGGTAGTTGGAGACGCGCTTCTTTCAGTAGCCTATATCTACGACCCGCTTATTTTTCATTCCTAACAGAATCTCTGGAACGAAGGCTGAAAAACGAATACGGAAAAGCAATTTCGAACGTCACTCAACCGGAAATAAATTCCGTGTCTATTTCTCCCGTGACTTCTACACTCGGCCGCATTAGTCCTTACAGTCCTAGAAGGATCTATACATTTGACGTTTCCGATTACACGGCTCGAAAAATTCTCACATTTCCTAATTTCTATCTCAAAATTTACACTACATTGATTCAATTTTTGTTTCACCATAATTATTAATTTTTTCAATACTTTTTACAATTTATCAGAACCGAGTCACGTTCGAATTCCGTAACGATAAAAATTCCCCATTCATTTGCACACGATTCTCCAATTTTTAATAAAGATTTGATTTTGAAAAGTGTATAGCTTCAAACTTATATAACATAGATAAATTTTCTTCTTGATATTATCTATACTTTTTTCTGCTTTCTTTTCTTCTTCTTTCTTCACTCAAAGACCTTCGTATACAACAGGATATTTGATATACGACGATCAGATCCGACGATCAGATCGATAGTGTACTCTTTTTATAATCAACAATGTAGGGTAGGTGCAGGGTAGAGGTAGGAAGGTATAAAGTATACAAGATATAATAATAATAATAATAATAATAATAATAATGATAATGAAAATAAATAGCAGAAGACACGATGCAAGCAAGCGTGTATATAATTGAGGTAGATCAACCGATGCAATCTTTGATCGGGTTTTCGGAAGCAAATAAGTTATTGACGTAAAGTCAATCGGTTTTTTTCATTGCGTTGTTTCTTTTCCCATTTTTTTTTTTTTTTAATTATTTTTCACATTCTTTTCTGAAAGTCCTTTGGCACAAAAGGTACGCCTTGCCTTGCCTCGTCTCGGCTTCGTTCGCTTCGTTTAGCGACATAGATCATATCTCGAAAACAAATGTTTGCTCCTTGTAGATATAGGTGTCTACCTACCCTTGTGTGTTGCACCGTGGAAAAGACTGTATAAAGTGTCTGCCCTGGCGCGGTGCAGTTTCTAGTATGCAAATCGTCCCTATCCATCTATCCATCTCATCTATTTATCCATATATCTATATACCCACCTATCTATTCATCGCAAACTACCGTATATATAAAGTTCAATCTTCTTTTATCCCCTGGGGTAAAATTTTGACTCTTGTCAGCCCTTTCTCTATTTCTTTGCTCTTCGAACCTGTACACACAAATTACCCTAAAATGAAGTAAAACTCTTTACTCCGGTATTTTTCCTTGTTTGATTCTCATTTCAAGGAAAAAAATATAAATATAAAATATACAAGAGAAAAACTGAATCAATAAATTTCGATGAAAATGTCGTACGTTATGCATATCGAGAGGGTCGTGAGGGTGAAAAAAAAAAAAAAAAATTCAGGCCACATCAGAAACCCAGATTATAATAAATGACTTTGACTTCGAAGACTGAGGCACGTCACGAGGTAGTATGCCTCTTCCGCGGTTCCTGGGGTTTTATTTTTTTCCTATTTTTTGCCAGTCATTTTTTGTTTCTTTCTTTGTTTCATGCGAACAAGTGACTGCGCACGGAACGATAGTCGCTCACCTATTAATCATGCGTTTTAGCGATAAGGTAGAACCATATACTGGACAAACTAGCCGCGGCTGACGCTGGGGTATACCCGAGTATGGATAGTCTAGATTGTAGCGCTTCAGAGACAGTGAAACGTTAATTCTCTTTATACGAAATTCCACTCTCTGATCCGTGGCCAGGTGCGATTAACCGATGAACGACGAAAAACTGGTTTTAAAGGTTACTCAGGGCCCCACGAATCCAGCCGAGCTCTGAGTCTCGTCTCCTCTTCTCATCCTCGCCTCTTTCTCATCCTCCGTATCTTCTTTCCTCGCTTCGTCCCCATCGTAGTGCGGTTTCCAGTATATATGGGGCTACGCGAGGGGCTATAGGCGTCATCTTGCAAGCGAGTAACCAAATGATTCTCCGTATAAACTATACTTT
Organism: Rhogogaster chlorosoma; assembly: GCA_944452935.1. Lineage (NCBI taxonomy): Eukaryota > Metazoa > Arthropoda > Insecta > Hymenoptera > Tenthredinidae > Rhogogaster > Rhogogaster chlorosoma. The sequence continues at coordinate 19,697,333 of OX101803.1, read as the reverse complement.
CCTACCTACCTTCCTACCTTACTACCTACTCCTTTAACTTGGTAGAGAGAAACCCCTCGAGGTGTAGATTTTCGGACTATAATATATACGTAGTATACAGAAACCGGAAAATTTTATCGGTTTAACGTTACCTTGCTCCTACATGTCAAGATCTTCGATCTATCTCGCCTAAAAATCTCGCGGTTTTACGTCGAAACCGATGTCTTCGTTTTTTTTCTGAGTATTGTTTTCTTTTTTTTCGCCCACTGTTTCCAAGATCAGTTTAAGTGACTCGAAATCGAAAGATTTTTACAAAAATTCAAGAATCTTTCAATTTTTATTACCTCTGACATAGAGAGAGAGAGAGAGAGAGAGTAAGAGAAGGAATGAGTGGTCCGGTTATAGATGCAAAAGCTATTAAATAATTGGAGTTTGCGCGACTGCGGTTGCCGGAAGGTAACGCAATAGCGGCCTCTAAGACTTAGTATTCAGGATCAATTAAATGATCATGAGTAAGTCGTGCTTTGAAGATAACCTTGTGTCTCAGTAAGGCAATTCTCTTTGACAGATCCTCGGACCTATGTAACTGTCAATTCCAAGTTTCTCGGTGGTTTTGGTGCTTTATACCTTGACGTGGATCTCTGGAGGTTCGAAATCCCTGCGGGTTTAGAATTAGCCGCAAAATCCAGCCGTACATAAGGCTGCCAATGAGATTTTAGAAGCTTGGAAAGTAAAGGCGAGAATTTCTTTTCTAACGGATCGAAAGTAAAGATGAAAAGAAAAATAAAGCAGAAAAAAAAAAACAACGATAACTGTATAAGAAATGTAAGACATTGATAATTAATAAACTAAATATGAATCTAACCCTTCAGCCGTATAGCTTCCTGCAGTTTGATATACGTCGATTATTTCGCCCAGCTACTTCTTCACTCGGCCAGCCTCTACTCCGGCTCAATTAAATGATCATCTTCCTTATTCCTCCTCCAGGTAGGGCCCAGGGCACGTCGCGGTTGGACCCAACCATTAATTTATTTCGAAACACTCGACGAACAAAGGATAAAGAGAAGGGGGCCCCCTAACTGTGTCTTACTTTTTTCCTCTCATTCCCCTTCCCCCCTGCACCAGCTTCTTATTCTTATTCTTCTTCCTCTTTATTTTCATCTTCTGTCTCTTTGACTTCTTCTTCTTCTTCTTCTTCTTCTTCTTCTGCTCTTAAATTGTATTCCCCTTCTCATTTCTTCATCCCTCTGTCTTTCTTTTTCTTTCTTTCTTTCCCCATCTCCCCCGTACCTCAAATATCAACCATCGTATCAACCTTTGTCGGAGAAAGGCGGCAACAACCTGCCCTGCCTCAGGCAAAACACTTTGGTCCAGGGCAGGCTAGGCGGCAGCATCCATCTATCGCGGTAGCCGCAAGGTGCGGTATACAACGAGTGATTTTTATTCCAATATTTTCCCCAACTATATATATACCTAACCAAATTATTTATCATTCCGTTTATTATTCATTTATCAATTTATAACGGAAAGAAATATCTTGCAATGTAAAAAAGTGTATTAAAAAAAAAAGAAAAACACACAACAAGAAAACCAAAAACGTAGAGTAAAGAAATTAAACGGCGTACAAATTTTGTCACATCGCAATACTTAGTCCGAAAAATGTATTTAAACATAACTATTATTATTATTATTATTATTATTATTATTATTGTTATATCTTGTATATATGAATACGAGTGAGGAAAGAAGGAAGTGTAAAGGAATGCGTAGATGCAACGAATATAGGAGTACGAGTACGATGACGATTATTAAAATTTATATACAAAACTTGTTTTACCTCCTTAGGTTAACGTTATAGTACGACTATTGCCCTGCGGAGGGTTAGTCGTGCGTGATACATTAACTCACAGACATACGACGTTACGTTGGTGGTCATGAGCTGGAGCACTGGCGCACAGGGTAACGTCTACGTTCCACGTTCCTTTATACACTTTTATAATGTGTGTATATGTATGAACGTGCGCTTGTGCGTTCGCCCGACTCTTTCTCTTCCTCTCTCTGCGGCACCGTGAAGGTGAATTGTAGTCAGGTGAACGAGCTAAGGGACGGGAACGAGCGTCCTTGATGCGCGTGGTTCTCGCGTGCCCGAAGATAACCGGAGATCTCCGACCTCGGCCGAGAAAGATTGAGAAAAAGAAAGAAGAAAAAATAAAATAGAAATAAGACTAAATAAAAAATTGAAAAAAAGGAAAATAAATTATCTACTATTTCCCAGTGACTCTCAACTTTCACAAAATATATTTTTATACATATATGTATATATATATACACTTTATTATCGTTATTTATTATATCTGTTTAATTGATGTAAATAATTAGCGAAGTCAAATATATATATAATGTAGTATGTACAAAAAAATAAATAAATGAAACAATAAATGGACTAAGTAAGTCTAAAAAGAAAAAATTGTATATATATACATATTGTATATACGTGTGCGAGCGAGGTGAAAAAAATCTTCTCATTTCTGAAAGCCGACGCGACTAATTACTAAAATCTTGAAGAGAGGTGGGTAGGTACTAATTAGTAGAGTATTTAGGAGTGTATGGATGCAGAGGTAAATTGGTTTTCTTTAAGATATGTTTAAACGTTCATAATACCTATATACCTACCCCTGATACCCTGTAATTTTCCTTTTTCTTTATTTTTACATCTTTTCTTTATATTTAATTAGATAGCTATTATAGGTATATAAGAATTATTACAGGCTACAATATGTAAGAGTTAGGAATGAATATAACGGGCCGTGCTATGGTTCTGTGAATTTCAACAGCCCCGAATGGTAAAAATGCCGAATTTTAATATCATCGACTCACAGTTTTTAGGGAAGAGTATTTCGCTCTAGGTCTATACATCCGATTAACGAAACTCTGAAACGGTGAACAACGGACGTTCAATATTCCGAAATCTAAAAATCCAAAAGGCCAGGCCTCCGAAACTTGTAATTCACGCTTGATATTCGTTCAAAGCTTAATAACTCGGGCTGTATTGACCGTATCGAAACCGATAAGTGGTCAAATTAATCGTCTTGAGATATGTAGGTACTGTTTAAAAAATAAAAATAAATAAGTTTCATAATCCTATCAATTATTTACGACATCGAAGTTATTTATGGAAGTGGATAAATTAATGATTTACATCCTGAAAAAAAAGTCTAGAATTTTCAGACTCTCGGTATTTCGGGAATCTGGTCTTTCAGAATTTTGATCCGTCTGCATTCCGACCTTTCAGACTTTCTGAAAATTTTAAATCGCGATAATCATTGCTCTTGATAAATAAATATAAGCTATAGTGATTCAACGTATATCATATCTATACGTGCTGTATAAGACTATACCCTCTACGTCTATACCTACACATACACACGTACATCAAATAGCTAAGGTGTTTAGGCGAGGCTGATTTTATTCGATTAGTTGATCAGTCGATTAACCTAAATTAGTTACGTCAGGTTGTAATTGAGACCGTACAGACGTAGATGGTTATGAATTTATAATGTATAAGGGAGGGTAGTGATATAGCTATATAAATTGAGCGTGAGATATAATACACGGGTATAACTATATACATCGCTGTTTAATACAATAATCTTATACCTATACCACATACTGCTGGAATTAACTTAAACTTTGACAATTATTTGTTCTTTTACTCCTCATTTTTTTCTTTCATTATTCTGCACTAAACTGATCGGTTTTTCAAAATGCTATTAATTACTCTATTTTTATCAATAAACCAAAGAACAGCTGCCTATTAGTTTCTATTTACGAATCAATTATAACTCAATCATTAAATAGAAAGCCGCGATAATTAGTTACGTACGCATATTGTTTGTAAAGTTTTTTTTTTGATCCAAGAATTCGTAAGGGATACATATAAAAATTCTGTAGGTGTACAGATTGTTTGATTGGCATACGTAATACGGATATAATTTGATTTTTCTTTTCACGAGCCAAGTTTTGATCGACTTTTGAATTAGCAAAATAAGTTAGTCAGTTGAAGTTGGTTCAAAGGTATAATAATATATATATATATTATTATATATTCATGAAAGAGCTTGGTTATTTATTTATTATTTATTGTTCAAAAATAAATAAAAATAATAAGTTCAGGATTTGCAGGTTTTATTCATTAGCCACTGGCTAATTTGAGGATATCAATTTTCCTCTTAACACCATGGCAGATTATTATCCTTCCCTCGCCGCCCCTATATAATCCCATAAATATACCATGCTTAGATATATATATGGGGCATTCCACGCCAAATCGACCTGGTCGTGACCCTCGACCTCTCAGATCCGGTCCGCAATTTTTTGTAAAATTCTTCAGACTTTGAGTAGCAATCACAATTTTTTTCAGATTTTTCAGAATAAATTTGAGTGAGTCATGAATATTTGAATTTTTTTTTCCAGCACCCTGATGGCCGTGATCGAAAAATCTGAAAAAATTCTCGAAAATTTTGTTTGAGAAATGAAAATTTTCGAACTAAAATTCAAAATGTCTGGGCTCTTGCTTCTTGATTTTCGAGCGTTTTTTTTTTTTTTTTCTCGAATCTCAACGTGAAATTGTGATTAATTGAGAGCGATCACTGTTCGTGATCGGTCATGAATCCACTATACTTGACTAAGTCAAAAAAAAAAATATCGGAACAACTTCCGGATTCATAGTGATATTCTCAAAAAAACCTAAAAAGAAAACAGGTCGAAGCAAGAGCCCAGACATTTTGAATTTTAGTTCGAAAATTTGCATTTCTCAAACAAAATTTTCGAGAATTTTTTCAGATTTTTCGATCACGGCCATCGAGGTGCTGGAAAAAAAAATTCAAAAATTCATGACTCACTCAAATTTATTTTGAAAAATCTGAAAAAAATTGTGATTGCTACTCAAGGTCTGAAGAATTTTACAAAAAATCGCGGACCAGATCTGAGAGGTCGAGGGTCACGACCAGGTCGATTTGACGTGGAATGCCCCATATACAACAATATTTAGCAAATTGAAAAAATGTATCCGCTCTCTGCATCGTAGCCATGGGCTTGCGAGTTAATTTTCGTAAATTTCCATTTTCCGCAACCACGCGGGGATTTTCACGATTTAAATCCTGCAGAATTGCAGACGGGGGTGTATACAGTCCGCTAATTTACTATGGTATACCTACGTATAGGTATAACTTTTTTTTACTTTTTCTTTCCAAATTTCATCACGGATATTCTTTCTCTCTTTCTTTATTTCATTGTATAATATATAATATAAAGCTAGAAATTTATAGACACTTACGATTATAAATAAATACATACACACCCGTATACATATGTATAAACACCGAGGAAAAGATATTCGACGGTGCTTTGACAAGCCCATTAGAAAGTTATTAATTGCGAAGCACAATATATAGAATATACGTATATGATTATATATTCGACAGTTTTACATTTAGTTTTTCTTCATATTTCAATATCTATGTGATAGTTCTCACCTCAAAAAACAGCAGTAAAGTGGTTCTATTATTTTCCTTTTATTCCCGTTATCGTTTCGGTTTCAAAATCGTCACAATAATTCTTGAAATGGTTTAAAAAAAATGGAGAAAACAAAAAATCATCACTTTTTTCCCGTTTTTTAAAGCGGGAAGTATCTCATACTGAAAATATAAAAGAAATGTGGAATGGCTGGGGTGACATGGCCCATATGTTGATAAATCCACACGAGTGTGTCTATGTGTGCAGGAATACATAAATTAAGCCCAGAATCGTGCATATACAAATATACTAAAATATATCTATATACCTGCCTTTGTTCTAAAAGTTTTTAATTCCATTTACCCCGGTTGGTTATTATTAACCGTAATTCGCCCGCTTATTCGTTCGGATATCTTCCTGTCTCCAAAGTTATGATTAAACTCATTACTTAGGTAGATATGTATGTATGTATACTGTCCATGTTAGTCAGAAAAAGAAGGAAAAAGCGATTTTCATAAAGCCTTTATATACCCTCGCCCCTCGGCGTAGGAATATAATTATCTGCGTGTCTAATTCGTTGTGGCAAATTTTCTTATTTAATTTTCTTCCTTCATTTCCGGGTATTCTTGAAATCCCCCCCACGGCTTCGAGATCGAAAAATATTCGGCAAATTTTTCGGTTTACATATTATTATCCTTATTTTTTGTTTTTTGTCTCTATAAAAATGAGACACGGCTACTTGGCATTCTCGCACCTTTTTCTGTTTGCCTATAACCCCCTCTGCAACCCCATATCTTAGATTTATCTTTTATAACAATTTTCGCTGATATATACCTTCTTTACCGTATTACCCTTTTATCTCGGGGAAACTGACACGTATACCTACCTACCTATACCCAGTTTTATAGATATTACGTCAAGATCTCATACGGAATATCAAACAGAAATTTTGATACATGAATTTCTCATGTTCGCGCAGGAAGACAAAAAAAAAAAAGGAATAAACAGGAAATAAAAAAAAAAATACTCCTGCGAATCTTACGATAGCGAATTCAGGCTTTGCCAAAATCTACATCATAATATTTATAATGGATAAGTTAATGAATAAATCGATTAATGAACGGGTCTTCGATTTCGAAAAGCTCAACTTCTCAAAGTCCTGGTTACCTAACAAATATATCTAATATACTTCGAATTCCGGGGATTTAAGGGTTGGGTAAAATTTAATAATAGTACTACATGGTATTACAACTCGTAGAGGGTAGGTAGGTATTGTATTATATGATACGCTCGTTGCTCGTCGAGCAGTAGCAGCCTGTTCGTGTTCGTGTTTCGTGTTTCGTGTTCGTTTTTGTACATACTCGAGTTTCTCTATTTATGAATCTGGGATCGTGTTTGTTTCTTTTTTTTTCTTTTTTTGCAACAGTTATATGGTACACCGACGTTATATTTTCTGCCCCTTTTCAAATAAAATTGAGTTATTTCTTCACCCCTGAATTTTTCGACCCCTGAATAATGGGGGGGGGGGGGGGGGGGGGGGGCGAAATATAATAAAAAGACAAAAAAAAATTGGCGATATTATTCCTACACGAATATTCTCACAGGGTTCAGAGTTTCTCGATTTTTCAACCCTGATTCTCAGTTATACTCCAGCACCGATTAGCTCTCTGACTTCTTAACCGGATTTCTCGGAAACCGATCAGCCAGGTAGGTATTGCAATTTTTTTATTTTCTTTTATTTTTTCAAACTCATGTTCCCCTTTCTTTGACCGGAGATATAGGTATGTATATCGTTCGCTTGCCTACTCGACTTATTCTCAACGAACATTCAACCACGTAGGTATATATACCCAATCGACCGCAAAATAAAAAATGGAGGAAAAAAAAGAAGATGAAAAAAAGAGGAGAAGATGAAAAAGGTGCCAGAAAACCCGGAACGCCCATATTCACCTGTGCTTCACACCATTGTATGTATATACCTACCCAGGTATACCTGACTACGCCTTTCTCTACATTTTTATATATTTATATATATATGGATGTATTACGCGTATTGGGGTATGACGTGAATATGAGAATGCCAAAAAAAAAGAACTTTGGAAAGAATACAGATAAATTTTCAAGTTTAAACGAAGAACCTTTAGAACCCGAAGAAGATAAAAATATAAGGGAAATGGGAGAGCCGGAAAGTGTGTTGCGTGATAAAAAATTTTCTATGACATAATCTTTTCAAAATAATTAGAAAACTTGAACATTGCGATCGGTCACAATTCCAAATTCGTTTGAGACTATTTCGAATTTTCAATACAACGTTCAAATTTCAAACCCAAAAATCTGAAAATTTCAATTATATATATCTTTTGTATATTTTTTAATTTTTTAACTTTACGAATTTCAAGTTTCGTAGGTCCCGCCTTTCGGATTTTTAGCCTCCGGAATTTTGAACCTCGGTTTTTCTTCGTTCCAATAAAGTTTAAAATTCGGAACTTCAACCCAGGCCCAAGAAGTTCTTCCACTATTTTTTAACAGCTTGAAAAAAAGAGTATAGATGCAGGTCACCGCCATATGATTTGATTAATAATTTCTACAAATTCTACGACGATTTCTAAAGCGTGGAAACTTTTCATTATCTTCTTTCTAGCTGCGAATTTCTATGCCAGTTATAACCAGCGAGTGGCTCTACTCTCTATGAGGCTATTTTCCGTTTTCGGTTAACAATGACGGTCTTAAATTCGACGCTCCTCGTTCCATGCATGAAATTTAGGGATTCTATCGCGAAGCCCTTGAAAGGACATTGTCGTTGAGAACAGAGTTTGGACAAGAGCCAGGTCGTTTCTAGACAAATATTCTACATTTTCAACGACGTACCTATACTACCACTACCATCAAGGATCGAGCTAGGTACATAGATAGACTTTCCCTAAAATTACAGATTCTATACGAAAAAAAAAATCTCGCTCCATTGTTTTCCGTCTTACAATTAAATACTTGAAAATATTTGAATACAAAAACGCTTTTTCTTCCTTTTATAGACTAATTAGTACATAATTAATCTCAATTTTTAAAATGCGAATTATCGAAATCATAAAAATAGTTATTCTATCTAATATACAATCCTAAAACTACGAAGCTAAGAATGTTCAAAGACGTAAGTAAAGGTTCCAAGTTCTCAGTTAGACTCGTATACGTCGATCGTTTCCACGTATAGTCGGATTATAAATTGGGAATGGTCTATGACGAACGGAATAAATAATTGGTAGAGGTTCTAATTAACGTTAACAAGACATTCGTCCATGCGCGTCTAAAGTCGCGCGATAAAGTGGGATAATTATTTTTCCCCATTTCAAAATCTCCTCGTTTATTTGGAATCGTGGAATTATTTTGAAATCGTAATAATATTACACACCGTTCGTTAAAACCGGTCGACCTTCTACCGAATATACGACGTCCTTTGTGTTGCATATATGTATATACACGGTATGAGACTGCGCACGAAAACCTGTCTTCCTCTTCCTCTTATCTTCCCCTTAGATATTCCTCTTTTATCCTCTTCCCGTGCTGCCCTTCTGTATTCTATTTCTCTAAAATATCATTTCTAGCCACGAACCGATTCCTCTGGCCATATAATGCCTCTTGCTTAGACTCGGCAGTTTCCGCCAAACTTCGGCCGCTCTCGGCCACGCGAACAACACGCGATCACCCTGTAGTATACATACCTACTTACTTACCTGTTGGACCGGTTGGATTACCTGCTTCAACCTTTAGAGAGAAAACTGCTTCGTGTAGATTGCCGCGGCTATATACTACCTCCATATATACATGTACCTATGTACGGAAGAAAACGAGCGAGAAAGAGAGAAGGAGAGAGAGAGAGAGAAATGGGTGGAGGTAGTAGAGCGATAGAAGATGCTGGGAGGCTTGACCCGAACAAGAATCTCGCATCTGCTCCCTCGTCTCATCCTGATGTTACTCCTGGCGGCGCTGGTGCTGCTGCTGCTTGTGCCGTTGATGATTGTGCCGATGCTGATGCTGTTGGTAGTATAGCTAGCTTCAGGGACTAATTTACCCGTCTTTTATACAAGCAGCTATAAAAGTAAGAGTTAATTAGTGAACCTGCAGCACGTAGAGCTTTGGCATTTGCTCCGAATCACTTTTACAAAGTAGATATTCTACGCTTTTTTTCTTCTCCGCTCCTCCCTACCTCTCTCTCTCTCTCTTTGTCTCGTTGCTTATGAGTACTGGGTGGTATAGGTGGTCCATAGAGAGCCTGACATTTCCAGGTCTTTGATATATCGGAAAGTGATTTTTTATACGTCTATCGAATCATTTTTCGAACAGTTTTTGAAAATATTTCACACCGAATCGAACAAGGGATATTCACCTGCTTCATTACTGAATATTTTTATTCGGGTTGTAAATTTACGGACAAACTGGCAGACGGTTGTAGGTTCGTTTCGTTCTTTGCTTGAATTTTTTGTCCATTCTCTTACTTCTTGACTTCCTCCTACCGAACTTCTCCTTTTTACTTTTACTCTTTTTTTTTTTCGTCTCTTTCTTTCTTTTCCATCACACCGAAGTGAGGTATCGTTGAAGAACTTTGACCCTCGTCAAAACGCCCACTTTGACGTAAAACCCACACCCGCAGAGAGACACAAAAAAAAAAGAGCACGTACACGCACGAACGCGTGTACATACGCAGACCTATATACGCAGAGAAACTTTTGCTGATAGAAAACCGTAATGGATTTTCAACCGTTTACCACCCACCCCTAACCCCGTCTATGTCGCACGTTTTAAATCAATATTTCCATACAAACTGCACCTGAACCTCCACTTTCGCGTAGTGGCATTCAACGGTCGAAATTTGATTACAGCAATTAGAAAGAATGAAAGAGAAAAAAGAATGATAAAAAAAAGCTGATAATTGGGTACGAATAATTGAAGATTACACCATATCACAGTTTCAACATCGGGTACGTAGTTAGGTATGTTATGCGCTATTACCTGGAGCTACTGAGTACCTGACGAACATTAAATACTTTGGTATTTCTTTCGAAATTATTTTTACAACTTCCATAAAGCGATAAACAGCTACGAACGAATTACTCCGAAGCATATGTGTATTATGTACTAAAACTATAAGCATGAATAGATTTTACAGCTGGTCAGCTGAGCTGTTTATCTACGACAGTTGTCGTTATATCATACAGGAAAAAAATTGAGGAAAGTTGAAAGATTGTCGAAATAAAAAAACCCATAAGATTGCTAGGTATATGAACGTAAGATTCGGTTGATCAATTTTTCAATTTATCAAACTCTGGAAGAGAGTGAGAGAGAGAAAATTTTCTCGCATCTTACAGTATTTCGAAAAGTTGAGTAAATTGATTAAAGCAAATTCCGCGGTTGATAAGCTGGCGTGAATACGGTTGATCGTGAAATTGATCCCAGGGTTTTAATTAGCAGTGCAAAACGCCGTATGGGGAAAAGATCGTTGAAGTTTATTATAATTGCGGTTTTCCCTTGGGTACCTTTCCGCCATCCTACTCGCGCATCTTCTATCATTAAAGCGGAGAATATACTAGCTAGCTGAAATCTGTAAAAATAAATTGACTATATCTAAGGGAGTAAAGCGGTAGAGTAGCTCGCGAGCCGGTGGGTATATATGGTATCGTATCGTAAATGAATCCGTTTCTGCACCAGTCGAACGGGTTTCTCCTCTCTTTTCCTCCGTCCGTACAGAGTCTAAGATACCTTGTGCAACCTGCTGCAGCACCTGAAACCGCGATCTCCGTCTTCTCCCGGCTTCTGACTCTTGGCGCTTGGCTGCTGGCTCTCTTATGTACGAGAAAGGAAAAATGCTTTTAAAAAGAGGTCTGCGTGAGCAGGTATCGCACTTGCCTCCTGCACTTGTCAGGTATTTATGTACCTTCGTACATAAGACGCGTCGTTCTCGTTAAACCCCATTATAACTTCGTTACCTTTTCTTCCTTTTCTTTTATTCAATTTTTTCGCATTCTTTTAGGTTTTTAGGTTTCTGCGCCATATAGCTGGTAAAGTTTTATTATACCGTACAGCCAGCCGCAGCTACCAAAGGGATGAGCACGAGGTATTACAGGCTCTTTGCATTACTATTACTATCGTTATTCAATTAGTAAGTGGAAAAACAAAAATGAGAGAAAGATTCCTTTTTCTTCTTATGGGAAATTCAGCATCTTTACGTCAGACAGATTCTTCGCGACTCATATTTTAACGGATTTGTTAGAAATTTGTTGTGAACCTCTTGGAATCTGTCGCCAAGTTTGGTCACGCGTCTGAAAAAGTCGGGTGAAAAGACTTGAGGAAAGTCTGACAAGTTTGAAAAGGTCTGCGGTAAAATTTCGTCAGACCTTTTCGTTGTGTACATACGTGTATATACGTATAAGCACTTGGCCCTGCGGCTTTCTTTGGGATATATATTTACGTATGTATGTACTGTGCATAAATTGTATGCATATGTGGATGTGTATTGTACATACCTCACATGTATACATAAATAATCAACTTTCTCTTATCCACATATATATAGAATATATAGAAATTTCCTACCTTTTGTCGTTCGCGAAAAGCTTCCAGTCCGATTCTTAAAAGATCGAATCAAGAACTCGAACAGCCGACAAAAGCTTCGCCATGGAAAACTTTTGCAAACTAACAAACAAGATGCCAAAGTGAACCGACCGAAACTTCGACTCGTCCTGCAGGCTCTTACTTCTATCTCTTTCAATTTAATTATATTGATCTTTCGAGCTTAAGGCGAGAATTTTTAATCTAAATTAGTTCCTTCATTCGTTTCGCGTTTGCACGCAGCTATAGTTCTTTTTCCTTTCTCGTTAACTTCAAATTTTTTTTTTTTAATCAGATAGTGAAAATGTACGACTCGTTGCAGCTTTGTTAATTTTCAAACTGGTCAGATTTTCAATTTTATCGATGCACTGGCTTGTCAGTTATTCAAAAACGAGAATTTAGAAACTCTTTTTTCTTCAATCAATGATATCTTCAACCGATTGTGATAATTTTCGAACAAATCGACTCGGTTTTTTTCTGAGTTAATAGAAGCATTCGCTTTTCTTTTTTCTTGAACACAGATTTTTTTCAATCTGTAAAAATCAAAGATACTGTTTTTTGAGTGAGAAAAAATCCAGGCTAAAAGTCTTAGGTTCATCTTAGATCAGCTGAATCATTTGCTCAGTTTTGTCTCTGCGTTATAGAATCTCGTTTCTCTTTCTCGTTTTCATATCTTTACAATTTTGATTCGATGAAAACATCCCGCTTATCATATCGTATATTATACTGGTATGACGACATATAAATAATATCTCTGACAGATATATGTATATATATCTTACATTACGTTGAAACAGATGTGATAAACTGAAGGTGACGCGAAAACCTTTTCTCACAGTTTCGCTATATGCGACACGCTGAATCCTTCCGTCTCGTACGAATGTGGGATTGATATTTCCCCGGATTTCCCTCAAGGATAATTTTTCCTTAATGATTCTATCAGCCAAAAAGCGAATAAAAGAAAAGAACAATAACTCCGAAATCGAGGATCGTTATTTCAGTTGGAAATATTCTCACGTTGATTAATATTCGTAACACGTTTGGCGTAGAACGTGGGACAAATAAAAAGTGAACTCAATTTTCATCGGTAAAAATGTGTTTCGATTTCCCGAAAAAGTATAGTTATACACGTACAGTAACACGATAGCTGCGTTTTATGCGGAGTAACGTTTCCTCGACCATCTCGTAAAGCGATCCTCTTCGGTATTCGGCAGCTAAAAGTGAGGTCGGTCATAGGTTCAGAGGTCAATAGAGAGTGGACACACTCGGGCGGCGGGCGTACATCCCCGACTACTTTGCTCGCCAGCGGGACATACAGTGTAACTTGAAACACCCTCTAGCAAAACTAATCGGCCTAAGAGGTCTCTAAGTGGCCCCCAAGACTGTCTAGTTTGCGGTGAGGATCGCCTGAAGTCTGAACCCCGGGGCTCGAAGGGAAGGGTGTTTTTAGGGCGAGTGAGAGAGGGAAAGTGGGAAAGGGGTAGCGGCTCTTTACTCTTCTTCGTCGGACTCTCCACGCCGAGGCATCAGGGCCAGAGAGAAAGCGAGAGAGAGAGAGGGAAGGGAGGTCGAAACGTCGAGCAGAATTGCGAATTAGTGTGCAGGGGTATCGCGGCATCTACCCTCTCGTTGCCTGTAGCACGTCTCTCGCAACCGCCTTGCTATAGTCCTGCGCCTTTCTCTCTGGCCTCGAAAGATTAGCCGGTAAAAAAAATAAGGGGAGAAGAAGGCGAAGAAGGAGACGAAGAAGAGGAGGAAGAGGAAGGCGCCAGACACCAGCGGCACGGCGTTGGGATAATCTACCATCTTCCTCTAATCTCTTAATTCGGCTGAAACCTGCTTTGCAGTCCAGCTACCAAAGATTCGCAGCGTTCGTTCTCTCCCGTATTTTTCGTTCTTCTTCTTATTTTCCTTCTCCTTTCTCTATTCTCCTCCCGCTTTCTCATACGTGGCGGTGGATGTTCCGCCGTCCATAGGAGCCGAGGGAAAATCGTATACAGTAGAGGAATTTTCCGACCCTTTGAGAATCTAAATTCTCTTCTTTTTGCTTTTCACGTCATTTATCTTGGCTTGAGAAAATGACCGAGTTTGTTAGCTACGTATAAATTATTCTACCACCAATCATCCCCCCCCGTACATTCAGTCTTAACAAGTATTCGGTATTTTTTTTCCCAATTTTCATCCCTCATAGATATGATTTTTCAAAAATTCACCAATCATTTCCAGATCCCAAAATCGTAATTGTTAATATCTAAAACTTCATCGACTTAACCATCAGAAGTATAACTTTTCGGTTTTCATAGAAAGAGCCAAGCCCGATTTTGACGATTCTATTTTTTTTTTTCGTATTTCAACGAAAGAAATTGGCGACAGAATCTGAATTTCAACTGGCTGAGTTCACATAGAAAGTCTCTATGTATATATATTTCTCAAGTGAAATTATATTGCTTCGTTGCAATTCTGTGTAGCGTTTCGGATGGGTCTCGGGGAAAAAAGGAAAGAAAAAAAAAAAAAAAAAAAAACGAAAGAGATAGAGAGAGAGAGAAGAAAAGAATCTATTTTCACGTAAAAGTTCCGGCTCGTTTAGCTCTGAAACTTTTGTTTCAAAAGCTCTTTTTATTCGGGGCACGCCATACCGACGAAATATTTTCAAAAAAACTCAACGAAACTCTTATATATATCTGATGTAGAGTAAAGCGTACCTGCAGATAGGATAGGTGAGTTCCACAAAGAATAGAACTCTTCGGTTTTTATTTCAATGAAAAAAAAGAAAAAGAAAGAAGAGAAAAAAAAATTTCAATCGTATATCTTCCCATAATTTTTCAACAATCTTTTTTCCCTTACGTCGTATTTAAACCTTGTGGAATTAAAAAATGTCGCATAGTTGGTAGTTTGATTACGGATCATTTGAGATACATCTGCGAAGTACAGAGTCGTGGAAAAAAAATGGTTGGAAAAAGTGAAAACGGGAAGAACGCGTTGGACGTTGTTATTTCACTTTATGAGAAGATCTGTTAAGTTTTCTTTCCTCGAACGTTTATAGTATCGCGGCGATTACGCGTCGTCAAAGTTCCCCGTGATGCAACAGTTGATCGTTGTCATTTTGTCATGTGTATGTAATGCCTTGGTGTATAGTTTTATTGTCTGACTACCCGGCGATAAAAATGAAAGAAAGAAATCCTCCTGCTGACGGACATCCCGCGGCGTCATGAGGAACGGTTCGACAAACTTGAAATCGTTGAGGGGGTTGATTTATAGCTCCTCAAAGCAAAAGGTGAATCGTTTATGCCTTTTGTCTACCTGAAGATTGTAAAAATAAAGAATAGAGAGAAAAAAAAAAAGAAGAAGAAGGAAAGAGAAAAAATACGAAAAAATAAAAAATAAAAACAATTCGAGATCGTATAAACCGTTCTTTTATGCCAAGTCTGTTAAACATTTATATATGAAGAGATATAAGGAAAACGTCTTTTATAGAAGTTGTAAACTGTAAACGGGTTAATAATTCATGAAAGGTTTCGTATTCCGTTCTGCACTTTATGTATCGCAAGGACGTAAACCGGAGTCGAGATATTCCGCTCCTAGTGTCTGGACTTATATTTAAAAGGAAAAGAAAAAATAGGAAATTTCCTGATAGAAGATAGATAACTTTATAACTTTTCTATTGCTAGTTTTATTCCCCTATTTTTTCTAGAATTTCTGTTTTTTTTTTTTTTTTTTTTTTCTTAGCACTTTATTCGCCATGAAACTAAGTGCTAGAAAGAAATATTCTCTAGAGTGCAAGAAGCGGAGAAAAGATTGTCCTACGGTCTCGATTCTCAACGAATTCTATCACGAATATCCTCGAGTACATGTAGCGACGTATGACGATTCCAAAACCTTGTTATTCGAATTGTGAAAATTTCTCTGAGTTTGAGAAATAGAATCCATTTTTTCGTCGAGATATTTTCTTGATTTAACGACAAACTATCACTAGTATACATGTATAGAAATGTATATAGAAAGAACGATAAATTAGTTGACGAAAGAACGTAATTCCTGTACAGAATGATGATCCCGAAGATTTTATGGCACGTAGTTTGGTTTGGTTTTGTTCAAAAACCTGTACAAGAGATAGGCAGGTATCTCGTCTAGATCACGCAGCTAGCTTAGTGTAAGAAAATTCTTTTTTGCTATAACTCAGAGACCAGTTTACTTCATCCTTGACTACCTACTACTACCAGATATTGTCCTATGAAGGTAAGAAGCCCGTAAGAAGGTAAGAAGGCAAGGTATAATACGTCGGCTTCAAGAGCTGCGAAGAGATGCGGGAAATGGGCTAGGCGGCACTACGAGTAAGTGGGTGGGTGGTCTTTGCTTTTTTATATATAATTCTTGAAACTCCGTCACTCTCAACGTGCACCGATCATCGCCGACTATAAGCCCGACCATTTCGAACCAGGCTTATACCTCTCTTACCTGAAGATATGCCCGAACATTTTTCATCTTTTCCCTCGTCTCATCGGCCTCCTCGTCATTGTGACACGTGTTTCCATAGAATCGTCACTTTCTAATCTCCGCTCTTCCCTAAAAAAAAAAAAAAAAAAATACGCGTGTGAGTGAAAAAATCGCGAAACGACGTACGAAAAAAGAATAACGCCAGAAAATCCTGCAGTTCTAATTGGGAGGCAAAAGTCTTAAGGGATGAAAAGACTTTCTTTTCTTTTTCGGTATTGATTTTTGTCACTTTAGTGGTCGCCCCGGCCCTGCAGTATTGATTGTTTCATTTATTTATTTATCCACACTGTCTAGAGTGAGTAGAATTAGACTGAAACATCGTGAATAATTTTCTGGATCCGGGCAGTTCATATAAATGATTCAAAATGATCGATAGTTCTAAGTCTGCAGTACAGTCAGTTCGAAGTAGGTATATAATAACAGTATTTTGTACAGGTTTCCGCGCGGTCTAGTCTATGTATACAGGGTGATTCAGGTTCAGCGGGCCAAACGTCGAGGGTAGATTCCTCGTGAAATTCTAATACTAAATAACCTTTACCAAAAATTCGAGGGAGCAATAGTTTCCAGGCTACGAAAGATCTTAAGTCGTCCAATCACAGAACTTATAAGTGACGCCGACAGGGCGCGCCATGAGCGGAAGTTGCGCAGTGCCCCGTCCATGCGATCTATACGCTCTGCGATTGGTCAACTAAGATCTTACGTAGCCCGGAAACTATTGGTCCCTCGAATTTCCGGTGAAGGAAATTTAGCCTTAGATTTTCCCGGGCAATCTACCCTCGAAATATGGCCTGGTCAGGCTGAACCACCCTGTATAATAGATTTATAAATGTTAATGCTCCCTCCTCGGATGTATAATATACATATTCGAGTCGTTAACTTATTTACATAATTATTTATTCATTCAGTGGTAGATCTAACGAGTTCCCTAAACCTATACGCACGGTGAAATAACAAATTTAAGAGCGTAGTTTTAATCCGATAAAATGATCAAGACTTTAAATAATATCGATTAACGAAAATTAATCAACAATTTAAATAACCCGTCTTAATATACCAAATATTCGATCATGAATATATGCATGGACGATATGGGGACAAACATATAACCCGTTACACGTATGGAAGGGGAGAAAAATTTCGTCACCTTTCTTTCTTCTTATTTTTCTTTCACCGATTTTCTCCTCTCTAAGCTACGGACCGCTTTCCAGCCAGCCCTCATAGAATAGTTATTCTTCTTCTGATTACTATTATTACTCATAGCCGAGGTCCTAAAGTGGTCAACGTAGGTATACACATGACCATACAACACCTTTTGGTGTTAAATAAACATTAGGGAAATCTATATTTCACGCCCTGCAAGACCCCGGGGCTGTATACATACACAAGGCTAGGATGTTGTAGACGCACATATATTTTACACCTAGTTCCATCTCGCCTTCTATATGTACCTAGTCCCATAAATGTGTGAACCTACTACCCATCGGCTTGGACGTGTGTTGTTGTAAATGCTCGTGGGCTGGTTGGTCAGACTCTCGATTCCTTAGGGACGGTTAGGTCAACGACGCGAACCGATGGTCACGTCTCTATGCGAAGACGAAGACGAAGATGAAGACGAGGACGAAGAGAGTAGAAGGAGACTCGAGATCAACAAGTAGGCATTTTCTATCGGTAGGGCCTGGGTCTTTGCTTTTATCACGCCATATATATACTATAGTATATACGAAACTATACCGTGTTATGTGAATGTGTTAGAGTATACCACGGGCGTAAAGACGCACACATGAATACATATGTCGATATAATGGGTATACGCTGCAGGTAGAGCGCTTTGATTATGGAATAGCAACGATGTTACACGATCGTCGAGTGGGCAAGTCCTCTGCAACCGGCAATTCCTTTCCAGTTTTTATACGCTACCGTCTAATCGATGTGGGAATAGCGCAATTTTTATTACCAATTTCGGATTACTGAAATAAGGTTCAAGCTCTATATTATATAGGAGCACAAAGTTTTATCGTTATTATAAGAAAAACTTTACGTTTTATAGAACATAATGCCTCGTCGAAATCGCAACATGTGCAGGAACGATTTTTCACTGCTGAAGGAATCATTCTTATTACCTAGCCAGTTAAAGTATCAAATAAACAATTTTCTGTCTCGCCCCAAAATTTCGTAGTTTTTAGTCTTCGAATGGGCTTCCCGAAATTTGGACGCGATTGAGGAATTTTTAAAGGTCGCTCAAGAATTTTGAAGATCATTTAATTTACCAAAAAACGATTTATTTCCCTCTATATTTCTTTATCATCGATATTTATGGAAGTGCTATAGAAATTTTGGGCAAAAATAATCTCAAGAATTTTTCGACATTAACAATATTTTTTGCCAAAAATTTCGACCATACTTTGAAGAATATTGACGATAAAAGAAAAAATATAGAGAGTGAGTCAGTGTGATAAAATAAAATAAAAATCGATTTTTGATAAATTAAATGCTGTTCGAAATTCTTGGGATAATTTTCAAAATTCTTCGATCACGCCAAAATTTTTGGACACTCACTCAAATACTAAAAACTACGAAAATTGAGAATTTGAATCCAAAAAGTTTTCGCCCAAATGATTAGGTGTGTGGAGTTTGGAATTTGGAATTGAATAAAGATTCAGATGGACCACCGCATGGATTTCGCAATATCTCGTATCCAACAGTCCAGAAAGCAGACATTCATCAGATGAACGTAGTACGGTTTCGGCGTACTGTCAAAACGAGTTGAGCGATCACCTTTTTTTCGAGTCAATATTTCGTAATTTACAAAGTCTTATCGACTGTTTTTCAATTTCAAAATCAATGCAGGTATCAAAAAGTTACGTATTCATGCATCGCATTCGATCATTAGAGACCAACGAGTCATCTCATGCGGCGGTTCACTCTAATCCTTACGACAAGTGGTTTTCTTTTGATTGGGTCTCACATCGAGTGGTAATGGTTCGTAAATTCCAACTTTCACCTGATTCTGCTTGAAAATAGTTCTGTAATAGATACAGGTAATGAGGAAATTTCTTTGGGACACATCGCGGCCTCCCGAAAATAGCCGACTAAAAGGTGTACCCGTACGCCGTTAAGAGTCGACCTTTTACTGACTGAATTTATGGTAATATCGGATCGTAATGTGCATTTAGATCCATCATCGGGTCATTGGGAGATACTCGACGAGTTTTATTCCTAAAATATAAGAAATTTACAATCGGAGAACGCGGCCTTTGGAATACCGCCAATTCTTAATGGACCCATTCCGCCGTGCATGTATGCGGACACGAACCCGGAAAAAATGATTTATCGAACACGAAGCTATTAGACAATTTATTCGTGACAAGTAAATCTTGATTCATCGTATTAGAAAGTTGGAAAATGAAATTCCCGAAAGAAGAGCAGGTACGGAGTTCGTTCCGCCTTATGCCATTCATTTTCCACACTTGAACACAATACGCTATAAAAATGTACTCCAAGTGTATAAATCGTCTTATATTAGGTATATATCCATACCTAGGTTCATATTCGAATAAATCATTACCTCAGTGCGCTGCACATACGTTCTCATTCCCGCACTCCTTGCTCTTCTCCTTTCCGACCTGAACCACATCGCGTGGCTACAGGTTCAGGTGCTTAAATATAACTCCTCGTCTTTCTATCTCTCTCTTTCGCCTGGCTAAAACCTGTAGTGATCAAGGCAGGGGTCTCGAGGACGCTAAGGCTGCAGGATGTGCGTACGAGGAAGAGGAATAAAAGATGAAGAGGAATAAAGAGAGAAGAGGAAATAAGGAGGAGAGAACGACGGCGTAGAAGGGGTATATTAACGAGCTGGTAGTCCGCCTGGACCTGGAAGCTGCAGTAAACTGCAGAGCTTCAGTGTCCAAGACGGCTGTGGAGTCTAAGTATAAGCGGAACCTCGTCCTAGATGCACACATGCCTAACTTACTCCACACAAACTTCTCGCAGTGTATAAGACAGCTTTCCTGTAGTTACCGAGGTTTCTACCGAGGAGAAAGATGGTGGCAGAGAGCTGATGGCTTACACCTGCCTGCCTTCAGGCAATGTCAGATGTGGCCAGATTCTTGCTGCCCTGGTGCAAGGATACTGAGGTGGCTCTCTTTAACAGCGACTCTCATCCCGTACACTTTTACTCCTGGACCACCTCTTCCCTTCCCTTCTCTTCTCTTCTCTTCTCTTCTCTTTGGGTTAAGTTTGGGTCGGGGGTTTTATTATAGTCCCGTTCGAGGTTCGTTCATTATAATACATCGTGGAGCCTTTGAAATTGAATTTGTGTCGGTACGTTGGTATTTATACAACCCAACTCTGAATAGATTGACACATTAACATCGGGATGCGCTAATCTCGCCGGCATGGGTTGATCAATTATTCTGTCTATTCGTGCCCCCTTCGCTCTCCGTCTCTCTCTCTACCTCCCGATTTTCCCTCCGTGCGTTTAGAGGAGAACGGAGTAGAGTAAAGGACTCTGAGGCATTTAGATAACGTTGGTCAAAATAAACAAGCCAACCTCTCTGCCCCGGTGACCCTACGATCCCGACTAACTCGATCCGAGAGAAAGATAAAGAGCGGTAGGCGTCGCCTCGGTCACAGTAACTCAATTTTCTTAAAAGCCACGCTGAAATATCTCGCCGCCACGCCATGCTCGGGTGTTTGCGAGATGTGTTCGTTAGGGAACTAAGCGCGTTGTCATGGTCCAGATCAACCGCTAACTCACTACCATTCGAACGATCAAACAAGGGAGCGGAAGTTGCGTGAAAAAGAAAAGAAAAGAATAGAATAGAATAGAATAGAAAAGAAACGAAAAAAGACAGGATGAAGAAGCAAGTCGACGAGGAGAGGCTGATATAACCTGAAAGAATTATATTACAATGATTATCAAGATACGAGGGTAGAAGAATTACGATAGAAGCGTTAGAGCAATATTTGAAAAGGACTACAAGCACAGAGGTACACACTGATATATTATAGAGAGAGAGAGAGAGAGAGAGAGAGAATGTTGTGTTACGTTAGTAAAGGTGGTTTCCGGGGCCCTAAGCGAGAATCCGCAAATGAAGAGGGGCAGAGGGAGGTCGGGGGTTCGGGGGGTCGAAAAGCACTGGCGTGAAACGGCGTGAGCTTAATTTGTTTCGCTGACCGTTAACGGCAGGGATAATCGCCGTCCGTATACCTATATCCAGCTGGCTAGATAGTTGGCACTTCAATACCGTAACGGCGAGCCACACCCAGCTGTGTAATCACCTTTTCTAAATAATAGTTGGGCGACTATACACGCAGACGTTGGCAAATTATTCTTTATTATGGACATAAAAGTTGACCGAATTGAAGCCAGAGGCTCGAATCACCATGTCGTACAGTCGATAAATCAATGAACGGAGGGAACAGCCTGAATCAACGACAATAATGAACCCCCGGAGTACAGGAAGTGGGAAATAAACGATAGTCGCAATCCGGCTAATTAGATGAACGGGATTTGCTCCATTTCTTTGGAGCTGGTACCGCACCGTTTACCTTTTACTACGCAATCTCGATTTTACACTATTTCATTTATCACTCGGAATTTTTTACACCTTGAGATTAATTTAATGAACCGATTTCTATATAAGACTGCCCAAGGCATGTGACTCCTCTTCGCAACGGAAACTAGAATTATTTAACGAAATTGCATCCGAGATTGTACCGGGCAATTTAATTCTCGTTCTCTTCAGTCCGTTTCAAGCCTTATATTAATATCTATAACCAGGGCCTGACGAGATCCTGGGAAACAGGCTAGCTGCTGTGATATAGCGCCAAGTTTAAACGAGAAATGTTTTTTAATATATGTACATGCACTTGTACATACCTGTGAGCGCTACATTGTTCTTCTTCTTCTTCTTCTTCTTTTCTTCGCTACCCACCTGCCACGATACGATGGTTTCTTTCACTCTGCAGGGAGGAGGTATACAGGTAGGTATTCTCTCACTGACCGCTTCGGATGCGCCGTGAATCAGGGAAAAAAAGAAGACGAGATAAAAATAAGAAAAAGAGAAAAAAGAATGGGAAAAAGTGAAAAAGAAACGGACAGGGGGAAGCGAGGGAAAAAGAGAAATGGTGGAAATTCGAGGGGAACGGATGTAATCTGTGAACGTATATAGGTATACTCCTTATGATAAAGTGTGATATGTGCAGAGGCACGTTTTTCGTTAAATACTCATTCGGTTTTATCGATCAGTAAGCGGACTTTTTCGTGACTGTGCAGATCCGCGGAGAGAATGCATACACTAAAAAAGACCAGCGTGGAAGGATTCCTTTGTCGACTTTACATCTATAGAAATCCTTCTGCTTAGTTCAAAAAAATTCGTTGCTGTTTGTACCTACTTTGAAAACGGCCAATTCTCTCAAACGAAATGAGAGAAGACGGGGTTCTCCAGTTGAATAATTTCGACACGTCCCTCTTCCGTCTGATGACCAGGAGTCTGCAAATGCACGCGTTCGAAACGCCTGGATCCATTATCCTGGCTTGTTATCAGATCATGTATGCACCAATATTCGCTAGCTAAACCAGCTAGCTTTGGCCGTCACTAGAATTTGAGTTTCCAATATCGGTCTGTTCCCGCTAATTGTGATCCACATTGCAGATACACGCAAATATCAATAATTCGGCTTCAGAAGTCTGACATGTGAGAATTCGCAGGTGGAAAGCTGTACAGGCGTAGAAACCCACGCAAATGCACATCTCGCGTTTCTTTGTGGCAGTTTAGTCGTTGACTCGACAAATTACGGGCAGCGTTGGGTAGCTAACAATATAAGAGCGCCGGTGAGAACTGGGAAGGTCAGGACTCGGGTTTGTAGGGACTCGGGTCAAAAGGTCGCCGGTTCCCGTGCCAGACGTTTGTAATTGTCTTTGTGTAACTCCAGCTGGCTGTATGGACCCAAACGTTAGCCGTTAGGTACGTGTCGTCAAAGAATTCCACCTACCTTCCTGCATGATCCTCGTTAAATTATACGCCCGCTACTATTACTACTACTACTAGTACTACTATTATTCCCACCCCCAAGCACACCTCCTCATACATACGCATACATATACTGCCTGGCTGCTATACCTACTTACTAATTAATATACGACGGAGGACCTTCAGTCGGTCAGGATTTTCGCCCTGGCAGGTGAGCCCCGACCACTACGGGAGGATCCGAAGAGAGATGGAGAGGAGAGAGATTGAGAGAGATAAAGACGGGGGCAGACAGCATCCCCGAGGCGGAAGGTAAAGACAAAGATGAAGGTAGAGGTCGCGTGGCTCGATTCCACTAAGGGGGGGATATGCCAGAGCTACGGACGGGGAAACTAATGTTCCGGAGAACCTGTACGTTACTATAATACCATCTACAGTATTAGGTATATGCTAGTCTCTATCAGGAAGAGTGTATACAGGGTGTGCCCGACGAACCAAGTCACTGATTTCTCTCCAGAACTTTCGAAATAATTCCGACTTTATTTTTCCCCAATGAAAATTCACTCCTTTCTATCAGTGTGGCAAAGCAATTCCTTCAACGATCTTCAAAGAACGGAATAATCGAGCAAAAGTTACTCAATCGCGCCGAGTAGTTCCTGCCGTCAGCGTAGAAAAGTAACTCGACGCCTGTGGTTTTTTTCGGTTTTATTTACGTCCTAGGTTCGTCCTTACTTCCGAAAACTATTAAGGAGGAAGTTTTTTCACCATTTTTACGAAATACTCGATTAGCTGGTGAGAATTCTGGAGACTCTTTCGCGGACACCTTGTGTATAGAAACATACACACCCAGTATCATACTACGGAGTATATACAGACCATATACTACACACACCGCAGGTAGTAAGGTATATAGTAGCAGGGGGACCACCACCTGCGGATCGAATCCACGCTGAGATCAGTTAGGTTTTATTAGTAGCAGGAGCACCGGAGAAATACTTATAGAATGCTCTCCTCCACCTCCGCCTTCGTCTGAACCTCCTCAGAATTACTTGTCCCGACACCCGCGTGCGGCTCTGATTGTTTTCTTTTTAACCTTACGGGTTATACGGCACTCTTTTATACACATCACTTCCGTTCATTTTTCGCTTTTAATACCGACGAATTTTTTACAATGGGTAATTGGATTTTGATTACGAGTAAAAACAGTGGACGAAAAATTATTGTAAATTTGAGTCTTTTTTTTTTATTAGATACCTACTATTTTTAATCGATCAAAATGTTTCCCTATTCCCCGATAAATCTACGGCTTAACAT
Source organism: Rhogogaster chlorosoma (assembly GCA_944452935.1). Lineage (NCBI taxonomy): Eukaryota > Metazoa > Arthropoda > Insecta > Hymenoptera > Tenthredinidae > Rhogogaster > Rhogogaster chlorosoma. The sequence goes on along the minus strand of OX101803.1, from coordinate 19,672,461 downwards.
CGGGCGTCCATAAATAACGGGGAATTTTAAAACTGGACGGTATATGCACACGTGTCGGAAAAGAACGAAAAGTAAATTGAACAAATTCGAAAAAACGCAAAAAAGTAAAAACTGAAAAAAAGAATGAACACGATGGAGGA